>OY728145.1:1564981638-1566283010 GCA_963277665.1 Viscum album
TACTATGATAGTAATATTTTTTTACTCCTTCAGGTTAAATATTGTTACATTAATGGAAAAATAATCCCTAAATGGACCATGATGGATATTTTAAATCATAACCTAATCACTTTGACAATGACTTGATTTTTTGAAAAATATTATCATTTAATAAAATATTATTTTAATAAAGTATCAGTAATATCAATTTTAGAGCTACTTGTTTACTTAAAAATTTATAACATCAAGACAAATTTTTTTAACACTTCTCTAACATGCTTGTTTTATCAAGAAGAGTTCTGGTTCACCGTAATTATTTCAAATTACAATATGTTAAATATTTTTAATTTTATTTATTTAATTTATCTATTTAATGAATAATATCTTTGCCTATGATATATAAGATTATAAGTTAATTATTTGTTCCTGAAAACTAAAAATAAATTACCATGTTGAAGGTAAATCATTTATATATCCTAAATCTATTTATAATCTAATATATCAACTATTTATCTATATTCTTAAAATATTATAGTTATTAATAAAAGTTTATGACATTTTTATCGTTTCATTAAATAAAATATAATAAAGGTTATAATCACATACAAATGAAAAAAGGCCATGATTTATAAATTTCAAGTTTTATGTACAAAATTAACACATAAAATAAAATATTAAATGTTTTATAGTCATTTTTAGTCGTTATTGTTTTCTTTTAAAGATTAATTAACCAATTTACCTTATAATGTGGTTAAAAAATTAATAAAGTTTCTATTCATATTGAAATTATTTTCTTAAGATTAAAAACATATCAGTGGCATACTTTATTTTAATATTAAACTAAAAAAATGTGACGAAATATGGTTATTCATAAATAAACCATTTTAGTGTAAAACTATTTTTATATTAATATCATGTATAAAACTCAAATATTCCCTGAAAAATCAATTTCTTTTAGAAAAAATATGAAAAATCATTTTTAAGATAATTTTAACCTTTTAAATTATAAAATTATGTTAATTATATCAAAATAAGATTTCTATAATTTTGAAGTTAATATAATACCACATAATACATGAAAATCTAGTTTGGTTAGAAAGAATTCTTTTTTCCTTTTGATTGAAAATTTCTTAGTATTTTTATAATGAATATTGCTCTATAAAATCTAACAAAATAATATAAATATTTGATGAAAGTGATTTATCATGACATTTCATAGGTTTTTATAGGGCTACTCTGTTTAGTATTCTCGGAAAACTAGATACATACATGATACATATCTTATATTGGGAGAAGAATATAATACATAATATAAGAAAATCGTCAACATCCTTAAAACATATTCATTGAAATCATCTAAATACCTAGGGAAAAGGATGAAAAATAATGGTGATCTAAAATTATGATTAAGGGTTATGTACTGTAGATTATATCACGATTAAATAAGGAATAATCTATATAAAAGGTAAATTACCGAAAACACGTCATTTAATCAACAACATGAGCATAAAATTAATCAATGGATAATATCAAAAAAATAATCTAATGGATAATAATAATTTAATTAGAAATAAATAAATTTCCTAATAATAGACAAAATTATCTCTTATATCATTGTATCTATAACTTGATGATCTTGTTTGAAGATAGTTTAATTGATGGACAGATATACACAAAAACCCTATTTTAATAGTCCAGTTAATTGGCCTCATGAGACTAACGATACATCGGGGGGCCATCTGTAACAGAGCCCCACCAACCAATATATATTCAATTAATTAATCATATGTTCAATGTCTGATTTAATTAATGAACAATAGACCTTATATGAAAAAATCTGTATTGATTAAAGAATATAGATTTATCATGACTTTATACAGTTGATCATATAACATAAATTGTAAAATATCATATGTAAAAATGGTAGAAGGTTTTTTTAAATAATCATATCAATTATATAATTAATATATATATTTATGATAAATTTAATGTACAATTTTCATAAGAAAGTGAATGTTTTAGGGGGATGTTATTGTCCAAAAAAATAACAAGGGATAATGCATAACCATTAGTTTAATTGAAATTATGGGGTTTGAAATAAAATCATGTCTGTTGAAGAAATAAATAAAATATAAGTGAAATATTAAAAGAAAATACCATTTTATAATTTTAATTGTGAAAATATTTAAAACTTATTGAAGAGTCTAAATATCATAAAATGGTTATGGTGGCTGGAATGTCCGTTAATATTGTATACGTTAAAAAAGGAATTCCTTTTGACTTTTTATAAAAAAACCCTTCAAAAATATCATAAATATTCACTTAAAACCGTTTAAAATTTTTGGGATAAATTAAAATTTTATTAATAAATTATTTGAGTAATAAAACAGATTTTTTTTAAAATAATTTTGAAAAATATGGACATGGAAAAAAAAATACCAAATTAATCAAGAAATAAAATCAATTTATATCCTATGAATTTAATTTATTGATTCACGTAACAAAGAAAGAAAATATTTTAAGAAAATATGGAATCTCCTAGACCAATTATTCAATAAGAAAATCATTGTATTTATGAAGGATAAACTATAATATTCCATAAATTAATTAAATGATATCTTAAAACAAAGTTATCTTGTAAAATATATTCTTACCACTTTTTATCATTTATACTAAGAAAAATTTAAAGAATAAACTTGAATTAAAACCTTAATAATCATGAATAAATAGGTATTAGTTTAAAATACTTCAATGAGGTTTTATATACACCAAATAAATGTGAGTAGGTTTATAATAAAAATATGTCTCAATGGGGTGTAAATTGAGACAAAATCCCTTACCTCATAGTTCCCTTTAGTTGGATATGATTTAAAGTCCTCTAAAATTGTATTAAGTTGTTATTAATTTATACCAAATCCATATTAATAGTTAAGATATCATATATGAAATTTTAAATCATTTTTTCACCCATTAATTAATAATATTTAATTATTACTAATGTTTTTGGTGTTAACTACCTTGTTTTCTCCTCCTTATTCTGTCATAGATTTAGGTAAGTTTGTATAGGATATAGTTACATAATCTGAATAATTATATTATTGTTATGAATATAATATTTACTCAATATATATAATTTTATAATGATTCATGAAATGTGTTCATGGAAAATGAATCACATTACTAAGTGGAGATGGTAGGATGAATGTACACAAGAGAAAAATTATCATATCATTAGTGGGTGAAAAAGCATAAAATTATATTATTTATTTAATTTATAAAATAAATATAAGTTCATAATTATAATATATATTCATCATTTTCATAATTATTAATATCCATACGAGTCAGGGATGAAATCATATTACATTTGTTCATATCGATGTAGTCCACCGTACACATGAGTGATGGTTTTTCCAATTTGATGGAGAAAGGGATGAAAAAATATTATTAAATCAACATCATAAAATATAATTATATATTAATAAGAAAATTATATATAAATATTTAAGACATAATTGGAGGTTATATAATTATATGTAAAAAAATAAAGACCTTATTGAACATAATTACCTTCAGTTAGATAATCCTCATTCATATATATTTTTAAGTACCGTAAGGTGGGTATTTTGTGGGGAAAAAACCATAAATAATGTGTATATATATCATAGAGAGATATTTTGATAGGGGTTGTTTGAGATAAATGGATTTACATGTTTGATTAATTAAGGGGAGGAGGTTCCCTTTTATAATCGAGGTAGATGGAACACATGTAATTTTTCATCATTTTTCAATAATGTAATCTCAAAATCTGGGACATATGGATATAAAGTTGATAATATTTTAAGAAAAAATAATTTGTTTTAAATCCAACAGTTAAATTTTGTTTCATAAAGTGTTTAGGTCATTTTTACCCTTATCTTTTTATATTAACCACTAATAAACCCATTTTAACCATAACGAGGGTAATTAGTTTCTACTATTTTTACTATTCATTAGGATCAAAAAATAAGTTGAATGTATTATGTAAATTTAATTATTTTCATTATAAATAATAAATAAATATTATAAGATTAAATTCATAGAAGTCACATAAGTTAATTTTGAAAATATAGTTTGAAAATGCACCGAGAAACATTTTTCTTCTTCAGGAAATACATTTTTCAAGAATAAAATGATATTTAAACAAAAAAAATAGTTTTCTGAAAAATATTCCTTTTATCGGCAAGTTATCTTATCATTATTTATATCAAATTGATATCAAATAGGTTGTAAATTAGAAGATGTTATTATAAATAAATGGTTTAATATTTAAATAATACATATTAAATTATTCAAGAAATCTTATTTTTAAGGGAAACTTTTTAAAAATAATTCTATGCTTCTTTTTAATAATTTTCTACAAAATCGATCTTCATCCTGTCAAATTAGAAGATTTTATCCTACCATATTAAAATGTAAATTTTATTATAGTTTTATTAAGACATGATTTTAAATTACTATAATTGAAGCTCAGGTGTTACAGAAAGTGCTCTATCTAAGATATTTTGTAGAATAATAAAGGGATAGTAAAGAAACATTTAGGGATGTTGTGGAATTCAAGATACAAATAGAATAACAAGATAAAATGAGCAATAAACCTAGTGATTCTATAAAGGATATAGAAAATAATATTACTTCTCCTGAATAATAATTGGTGACACTAAGGATTAATATTTAAGATGAAACCAAAAATAGATGGTATTGAGAAAAGATATAATTCATAATTATTTTAGATATAGAGTTGAGAGAAAAGACTAACATAAGAATTCATAATGTTGAGAAATTATCAAATGATCAAAGAACTAAATACATGGGTAATATTGAAATAATATTTAAAGATAAAACATAAAAATTTGGGATAGTGAGTATGAAATATGAAGGAAATAAAAATGTTAGAGATTACTACTACCATCGAGAGTGTATTAATGACTATGAAGTTATTTAAAAAGATATGGATATATGAAATAGTTGTGGAAAAACATTTTCCTTAATTAAGTATCATTTTTTGGAAACATAAAATAAAATATGAACTATTTAAATGATGTATAATATCATCTTAATATGTAGATACATAAAACTCAATAGGGGAGAGTGAGTGGATATCCTATAATTCAAAGATAGATTTTTTGTAGATATATCTTCTATTATTAATTTTTTTTAACAAATATATTAATTATAGGAAAATAAGAAATAGAAAAACTATTATATATATTAAATAATGGTGAATGAATGGTGAATAACCATGATTATATTTAAAAATATATTCTCCACATGTAAATAAGAAGAGTGGGATTACACTATTTATAATAAACCTAATGAGGATAGAGTATCTTGTGTTTAAAATAAACTGGGAACATCTTAAAAATGAAATAGTGTTATAGGGTGGTTATTATGGAAAACATTTCCATATAATATAAAAATAAAGGAAGCATGTAGATTCTTAAAAGTGACTAATCAACCCACATGATGAAGAGAATAAATATTTTGAAGAATTTTGGTAAATCTATTGATGGAATGTTTCATTTAAGTAACATTGAAACATTGAATATAATGGGATGTTTAATGAAAAGGATATCAAGGGAATCGTTTAAAATATAAAGGTAATCTTTGTGGATATAATTTAATATAATACCTGGTGAATAAGTCAACATTATAACTCATGACTCAAAGTCACACTCAATCAGAATTTATTCTTAATAAAAGAAAAAATTGTAAACTCAGTAATAAGTGGTTATAGAATAAATGGAATCTTGTATAATGTGGATAAAAAGTAGAACAATTGTATCCTTATGGTGGAAGAGGATAATAGTTTCACTATCGGGAAAAATAGATTTCACTATCGGTGTTTGGCGGAATTTTTAGAAATCACTACTAAATTTGGTTTTAATTCATTTATAAATAATTTTAGTCAATTATAAATTTTTAGGGGTGGATTTCCTGAAATCTCAACGAAATAGAATTTTTCTTTAAAAACATCTAAATTAATATAAAAAAATAAAATAAAAAATATTTTAATATGATTTATGTCTAATTATTTTCTATCATATATTGATTTCTATTTATAATTTTAAATAATTATAATGTGTTAATTAAAAAATATTTATAAATATTAGATAAATTTAATAATATAGCAAAAGTTATTCGTCAATAAATTGAAAATCTGACTTTGGCATCAAATGACCATATATTTTGATCCCAAAGTCCATTTTAGCTCCACAACCTGTAAAATAGAATCTTATTAAATGAACTAAAATCAAATGGGATTATAATTTTGTAATAATTTATAGAATAACATTTGTTGTAGATTTATGAAAATTTTGATATTTAACTTTTAATTCAAATTACCATAACATCTAATTCGATTGTCTGTTTGGGATCTACAACATTTCAAATTGAGTCCTACAAATATATATTGGCATTGGGGACCTTGGTAACTTTTTCTAAGGCCAAAACGTGAAAAAGGCACCCAAAACTGTGTTTTTATTTGGGCAGGTCAATTTTTTTTACATTTTATAGAATATCAGCCTCGTTTAAGGAGGTATGGTTGTATTTTATTTTAGTGAAATGAAATGGATTCCATGGATTACATTCATATAGATATTATGGTTTTGGAGTTTTATCAATTTTCATAATGTATTTTTATTTAAAATTACATATATGCATATTTTTTTATATTTTCTTCTAAAAGAAAATTTTATTATTTAAAATTTTAAAGGAAATGTAATTTTCAACATATAAACCAACTGAAATAAATATTTATTATTTATTTTAATTAAAATAAACAATATTCTATTTTATTTAACTTATAAAAATTAATTAATATTTATAGATATGCCGATAAAATTAATGTTTAATTATAAAAACGTGTGTGTCAATAAAAGTAAATATATTTATGGTTATATTCGATTAGTTGTAAATAGATAAGTATATTTTCAATTATTTATGTGTGGATTTGAAAAATATCAATGTGAGTTTTTGGGTGTAAATATGTGTGTACTTGTATGTGTATCAATATTGTGGGTATAAATCAAATATAAATGTATTTTTATATAAATATAACATTATAATTAAATATTGTATATAAATGAAATTGCAATAAAACTATATATATATAAATATAATGTATACATATATGGGTGTGTATTGATAAATAGATATATATTTATATTTATATTTGAATATATGTAAATGAATATTAATGTATAATATATAAAAATAAATTTAAGTATATATATAAAAATATATATATGTCATTCACATTCGATGAGATTTCATCTTCATTTATGTTTTCCTTAATATGCATTTTTTATTGATTATGATTTTATTCCATTGATTTACATTCCTATTGATTTGATGGTGTAGCAATTATTGTTGTTTCCCATGTATTGGTGATTTATTTTCAATTATATATATCAGTTTATATTTATTAATGAATATTTGTGTATATTTATACACACTTGTAAATATATATACATATTTTGGTTTATGTATTTTTATATCATATTTGTGTAAATATATATTGAGGGATTTATATTTAATTGTGTATATATATATAAATTTCTATTACTATTCAACTATATACCTCAGTGTGTTTATATATATTTATGTAACATGAATGTGTGTTAATATAAATTTATGAATATTTTTTTATATGAATAAATATTTATATCTATTTATTATTTATTTATTATTTATTACCGATTATTTTATATTATATGCATTATATATTATATATTATTTAAGATTTTATGCATTATATAAGGCACTAGGATTACATTTTTTTCAAAATCCCTTCACTAATGGTGAAGCATTTTGCATGAGAATAAATACTTACATGATTATTGTACAATCTCACACTTTTTTGTGCCGTGAACAATTCACACTTCATCTCTTATTTAATGGAATGAAGTCAAATTTTTTATTCTTAAAGTGTTATCAGATCATGCGATGGAATTTTATGGAATTCTATCTGTCTCTATCACAAAAAGTTTAGCACATGTCATTAAATATACATAAGTCCATCTTTGGTGAGATTAATTGTATATGGTTCCAAAAATGGACTTATACTTCATCTATTATAATTCTTAATAAAATAAAACTAATTTATACTGACCAGAGATTTCTTGTTGGCCAGGGGTAGGCGATAGACGCCTATTGCACTTCAGTTGTGGGTTCTATTCCCTCAGCCTTGTCTGATGTGACGAGTTTTCTCTCATCCTATGGGTTATCCTTTTTCTAAAACTATACTATTATAAAATTCAGAAATAATATATAAAAAAGTTCAAGCCTTAAACAATAATAAATGATTTCAAACATAATCCATTACAACCTTTAGGATTATCCAAAATACATCTATCCAATCTCACAGTACAAGGAAAACAATTTCCAGAATGGTTATATAACCAGAATGTGAATACCATCCTTTATCCCCCATATATCATAAGATATATCTTTTTGGTCACATTCGAATCATTTGAATTACTTCATCATGAATTCTATTGAATCATGGTAAAAACCTAAATTTTCATATACCCTTATTGTAAACATGCACGTTTACTTATTCCAAAGCTTATTTGATATATTTCTTTAGTCCTGAAAAGTTATATACTTCATCTGTGACAACATTACCCACATTTCTAAAAATCAATAACCATTTCCAAGAAAACTAATACAACCCAACATATCTTAATAAAAATATCATTATATCAACATCATGTTCATATTAAGGGTTATCCTTCCCTTAGTCATGTGTTTCTTAGGAATATCACATTTTCATTAAATCAATTTTCTTATACATTATAAATATTCAACATATTATTTAAAATCATTAGTGAAAATCATAAAATGATAACTCTTATATAATTCACAATTAATAATTTGTGGATTCAAATACATAAATAATTAAATCCTTCCACTTTAATAGTAGGCATGGAATAATTCTTTCATTTTCTTAAAAGTATATTCTTATGTTTGGTCATTGATTTAGGAGTGCCCATGTTTTACATAAATTAGACATTAAAAACTATAAAAATTCTTCACTCTATAACCCTTTTCCTAGAGAGATATTTTCTTTCCCTCTATTTGAAGTATTCCTCCAGGGTCTTATTGCCTTCCTCTAGATATGTTATAAGCTTAATCTTCTTTCATATATGTTCCTCACCATGAAAACATGCATAAAATTCCACATTCCTCTTATTTGATGACTTAAGAATACCACTAAAGTTCACCTTGTTAATCATATACCACGATGACTGATTCTGCATAATAATAAAGTTATTCACTCTACTCATTGCACAATTTCGATTATTATAGTCACTAATTTGTTTATCAAATTCAATGTTTACCCAATTTATTATAGTTACCTCCACTAACTAAAACACAAAAAGAATAGTTTAAGAGAAAAAAAATCATTCTATGAGAAAACATTATAAAGGGGGAGTACTTTCAATCTCTAACTTCTTAGATTTAGTCCTAGCTTATTTATGATCATTGCTATAATTCTCAGACTGTAACCTATAGTTATACTTAACCTTTGTTACATCCCTAGATATACCATAGAAATATCTCAAGGGATATCACTAATGTTTTTACATTCTAGTTTCCAAAGGTTGATGAATCATTCACTCTGATGCCAACTGTAGATATCCAAGAATAAGGTACATAGAAATTACATTACTTTTTCAGAATACTAAATAAATTACACAAACAGATTCCCAAATACCATATTAGTATAGTATTTTTCAAAACTCGGAACATAATATTCTACTCATGGTAAAATATTTTCAAAATCTCCCATAAAGATCATCCCGTTCTATTTTCCTACATAAAACAATTCTTTGTATCCTTGGGATAATAAAACTTAAAAAAGGAGAGATTAAATGCTCAGTAAATGTAAACAAAGTGAAAACAAAAAAACATATACTTTTGAACATACAAACATGAACATAATCTCTAAACATCAAAATATTTTTTCATGAAATAAATTATTGAAGTACATAAGTCATAGGTCATAACGTAACATTAATAATGGTAATATAGCATGGGAATAAAAAATTTAATTATTTAAAACCATTAAGTGCATAATATTACTTCTATAGTTGCCATGGAACTGTTTCAAAGACCATCATGGTGGACAATGTCTATTACTGAACATGGTTTACTTGCCATTCCAGCCATGTGTTACTAAACAAGATTTACCTACCATATAGTAATGTCTATCTCATGAGTTTTAAATCATTACCCAATTCATTTGAGGGAGATATTGGTCCCACCCATCTCATAATGATATTATTCTTATGTGATCCACAAAACATAAATCATTCGCCAAAATATAACACAAGAAATAAAAATGGTTTCTTAAATATAATTCTAACATAACAATATCCATATAAAATATCATTCCATCATTAAAAAAATAGTAATAATAGGGATATAAACAGAACCCTATTTAAATATGTATTCATAGAAGGAGAGTAATTTTGATAAAACATTTAAACTATGTTCTTGAGGAAAATATATATTCTTCTTTAGAAACATTTTCACTTCCCAAAATGAAATGAAATTTTAAATGAAATTAATTTCATTGAAAATACACTTGTAAATTTGTATGGTATTCCTTATGTAAATAAGGCATTATGAAGATGTAAAAACTCATTCAGGCCATATAAAATAAAAAACATTATCTTCATACTTTTTTTGGAAAAGTGAAAAGTACCTCGTATGGAAAACAAAATAAAGATTCCTTCAATACCACATAGTAAAATTAAAATGGTGGTAAAAATGCATATAAACATAAAAAAAATAATATTAAACAATCTATTAATTTTTTTAGAAAATTGGTACATTGATTATAAATATATCCCCAGAAAATACTTGCGTATAAACAATCTCGGATAAAAATGAGATTACAAAACTATACCTTACCATAGGTTCAATTTATTATATATGTGTAAAAAAATCCTATATGGTGTGTTTAAACATATTATTAACTTGTAATAGATCCATAATAATATTTATTATAGCATATATTATTCACATAAGACATTATATTACCCGTTCATTTGTTAATTCCATGTTAAAGCAACGTCTTGTGTAATAATCATTTCATTTATCATATGTGTTTGGTATTTTTATTATTCAAATGATTACTTAGATAACGATTTAATTAACCCTAGAAATTATAAAATGATTTATATATCATATATATTAAGTATATAAATATATATAATAGATCAATAAATGGAATGGAATACATTGTTCATGGAGAAGGTAGGCCGTACGTACGCATGAACAGTCTATTCGTTTCCTTATTAAACTGAATAGAAGTAATTAAATGAAATATATATATATATAGTATAGTTAATAAGTCATTTGATTCATTATTATTTATTATATAAAATTTATAATCATTCATGAATTGTGAATATAGAGAATGAAACTAATCGCTTCGTGGAGACAGTAAGTCGTACACATGCATGAGCAACAATATCATTCCCATAGTTGTTGAAAGTTATTTAATTGAATGGTGTATAATATCTCATAATTAGTATCATGTTACAATAATCATATATGGTTATTATTTCCACCATTAAACCCATCCATGTAAGTTGGTGGTGAGAAAACAGATTACACCACAACATTGCGACGGTAATCCGTACGTACACACGTGCCAATATTTTATTTTTAGTAGGATGTATAGAAGGTAAAATATGGTTGTCTAATATTAATAATAACATATCAGCATATTAGTGATACGGATTTTAATAATTTATAATGAAAAAACTACGGAATATGAAGTAGAAGAAGAAATAATGTTTAATGAACCTATAGAAGAGAAAACCTCTTTCTCGACTTTCCTCCATTAAATTTTCTCTTAGGGCACTAGATTTGTTCTTTTAAGAAGCTGAAAACCTCTATATTGTTTCTAGGTAAGTTTAGAAGATAAATTTTTAGTGGTTTTCTGAGTTTCATGCCTCAATATTTAGTGAAGTGGAGAGAGAGGAGGTGCCTTTTTATAAGAGAGGAGACATACACTATAGGAAACTCTTCAAAATATTAATTTATTTGAAATTAAATTCTGATTAAAAATTGCCCATGTTTTATATAATTATAATATAATATTATTATTTTTATACTAATAATCATACTATAATTTTTAGATAGGTTTTTGAATATTTTTTATCCTTATAGTTTTGGTTTAACCCTTATTTTACCTATTTTAATCTTACCGTGATATCATATTATTTACACACTGTGGGTTAGTGTAATTACCATATCATGTCAAATGACCAAACAAAAGTTATTTATGACATATTTGAATTTATATTAAACATTATGAATAATATAATATTTTTAGGAATTTAATATAATTTAATAAACAATATTATGTTTTAAGTTATGAATTGGGTCAATTTTGGACACTATTCCTACTTGACTTTTTAAAAATTCATAAAAACTTTATTACTTAAAAAATAAGATATTAAATAAAATAAAATATTTCAATATCATCCATAAAATTATTTAATTACATAAAAATATTCAAATTAAATTTATTTCAATATTTGTAAACTCATTTATTTGAATCTTCTATTAATGAGGTAATCAGTACATCATAATTGTGTCATAAATAAATAAATTTACCTAAGGTATAAAAATTATAAATAAAATACCATGATGTATGAAATATTTTTATCTTTTTAATTAATATTTAGATTCATATATATCAGTTATATAACCTTCCATTTAAATTTATTTAGTAAAAGATATCTGTTTATGTTAAAGTTATAGTTACTTTAAATTAATTCTTATAAAATGCCATTTTCACATCCATGTGAATACATGGTTTGCCAAAATTGACCCAAGGATGACCATGGTATGAAATATCTCATCCAATATGTTTATGACATGTTTTATGGTTATTTAATATTATTATAATTTTATTGTTTACCTTTATTTACCAGATTTACCCTTTAACTATAGTAAATAAAATAATTAGTCAAGCTACTATTCATAATGTCAAAAAATAAAAGGTACCTATTTACACAATTAGAACCTTATTGTTCTCAATTTGGAATCCATTTTTCCAAATTAAAAATACATAAGTTTTAGTAATTAATTAAAAATTAATTCTTGTTGTAAAAAAAAAGAGGTTTTTTATGAAGTAATAACTATAAAAATATTGACATGTCTTTATGCCCAATTTAAAAGTAAATTTTTTTTTCAGTGACCAAAGTTGGATTAAATGTTAAAAATTTAATATAATTAAATTTTAAACTAATTAAAATCATAATATAACTATACAAATAAATTAGATGAAAAGGCAGTTTTGAATTAAATTGCCGTTTTTTTGACTATTCAATAAAATATGAATTTTATTAGAAAAAATACCAAAATTTTAAAAAAGAAAATTTTTATGTCCCAATTCTAAATAAGAAGTAATTTTTTTTCAAATTTCTCTTATAAAAGTGTCAAAACTATATTTAAAATCGGTGCACCCTCAAATGGCTGTAAAACTAGTTTTCTTATGAAAAATACTTCATTTATCTGAAAAATCATTATATTCTCTCACCATGTTCTTTAAAATGTGTAAGATGAATGATAATGTTATGAAATTCAAAATTTTGTTAATAATATTCATAAATTCTAGTTTGAATCCCATTAAAAAAATAATATTTTAATAATATTCTGTTTTTTAGTGAAACTGATTATCGTATACAACACAAGCTATCAAGGAAGGACACTCTTGCATGTAATGCAAGCCAAGTCAGTGTTGCCTGTAGTGAAATATCACTTTAGTGTTGTGTATAACATAATCAAAACATAGTTCATTTATACATTGTACAATATCTATACTCAGTGTTGATTGAAATCAATTCTATCAAAAGAACCTGAAGTTGTGTGCAACAGAAGCCAAGTATATTATTGTGTATACTGCAAGTTAATATAGTTTAGAGTATATAGAAAATTAATCTTGGTGTAGAATAAAACATAAGACATCAATAAAACTAAAAATAATCTATCTCATAAAGTCTTGGGTTTTTACAGGCATGGCATGAGACAGTGCATAAAAAGGAAACATCATGTCTTAGTGATCAAATACCTCAAATAGTTGTGAAAACATCTTACACAATGTTCAAACGTATTTAACTTTATCTCATGAGATAAATCATTTTACCCAATTAATTTTAGTGCTATATAATTGTGGGTGCACCCGTCACATCATGACATTTTCATGCTTTAAATAATTATGACCGAACATGTAAAATCATAAAATATACATCATCATGCATGACACATAGAATATATATAAATCATGGACATAAGATAACCTCTAGGATGAAATGGGATTCATCTAAAAAATGATAAATTATTAAATAAAATTTGTTCTTCCCAAATTAATGATGAAAAAAAGTATTTGAATCATCAATCTGTAGTGAATAAGTGACAATATCAAGAGAAGTAAAAGATGTATTTTTATAATAAAGTGTACTTTAAAAAAATTATTGTATTTGGTATAAAACCTGATTTAAAATATATATATACAAAACAAAAATTTAATTAAAAATAAATTATATTTATGGAACATCTTTAATGAATGTATAGTGAAATAAGGAAAACCCAAATAAATAGTGCTGGGTTCAAGAGTCCCCTTACTTAATATCTGAGTGCTTTATTAACATTAATATCCGAGTGAGAAAGATTATTCTCATTAAAAACAAATACGAACCTCTTAAACAATTATTTTATCTATTATAGTTTTATTATTTTAATTTGTATTGTTTTAGATGAGTTATAGAGTTCAATTCTATCTTTTAATATTGTTCATTTTTTGTGTTTTCCTAAGCAATTCACTTGAATATGAGTATGGATTTTTATGTAGTATTGGTATAATTTTAGAAAATTGAAATTATACATTTTAAATTAATATATATTGGTTTATATTGTTATATATATAATTTTCTAAATGAAACGAGGAAAAATAACTTGATAAATGGTTAGTGCTAATCATTTATATTATTTAACAGTTTTTTGAACATAAAAAATAACTTTTTTAAATTATTTAATAGTATGTATATAAGTTAGTTCTAGAATATAAAAAGGGTTATTAAATAAATTTTATAGTATTTAACAACTATTATTATGGTTCCATGAATAGGCATGAAGGAGTTAAAGGTAAATTAAAAAACATCATCCTTGATGTCGGTAAATTGAATCTTCACGTGAAATGATTTCATTTTTATATTAAAAGGGAGAGGGAGAAATAGGTTTGATGATGAATAATCATTTAAAATGATATAATTATATTATATAAGATATATTGGAGTTATCATAGACATTTTGATAGACGATGTAAGGAGAGAATAAGAAAATAAAAAAATAAATGAAAAAGAAAGTGGATTTTACCTCTTGATTTATTATATTTAAGAACCTCCTTAATGAAACTAGGTTTTGGGTTTTATTGATATAATAACCTCTTATATATTTATAAGGGGTTTTAGAAGTTGTTTGGGATGAATTTAAAAAAGGGTCAATGATTTTAATGTGTGAGGAAAATAGGTTGTGTTGGGTGATATTTATAGTGAAGGAGAGGGGTGTTTTCCCAATATTTTATTAATTAGTTTATTATATTGGCACATGATTGTGACTAGTTAGATAATAATAACGAAATTTAATAAAAAAATTAAGTATTTTTCAATATTAATGGCTTAAATCATCCATACCTTATATATGACTCAAATCATATATTTAGATTATATCATAAATTACCAAATTTCATATCCAACAAAAATTCATGTATTTAATAAAAATAATAAAAAATAACAATAATATTTTTTGATAATTATAATTAAAAATGGAACTCCATTTTATGAAAATTAATTTTGAAATATTATAAATTTATCTTTTATTTAAAATTTTCACTTATTCGAAAAATACAAATTTTAAAATTATAACTGATTTTATGACCCAATAAAAAATTAAGTAAGGTAACATATATTTAGATTATAAAAATTAGAAAACAATTTTAACTTATGAGTGTATTTAAAGAAAATAAATTTTCTTCTAAATCAATATATTAAATATAAAAGTGTAAATTAATATTTATAACTATAAAAATACCAATACAAAATTTATCATTTTAAAATATTTATTTACTAATTAAATGATAAATATATTATATTTTCATTCATATGATACCCAAAATTTAATTATAATACAAATTGATAAGTTTCTATTTTAATGGACTAATAACTATTCCTAAGTCACATGTTACTATTCTAAAGGTCATGTAACTATTCCATCAGTATATGTTCCTTAATTTCTAAAATCCTTTTATTTCATTATTTTTTTATCTATACTGATTTTATTATGGTATATATGTAATTTTATGTGATTTATATTGTATAATATAATTATAATAATGGATAAATTCTATTTATAAATTTTTTTATTACATTCTTCCCGTCTTTTGATATTTCACCATCAATATTTTCATTTACATAAATAGGTGAGCGTACTTCTCATTCATTACTTTCTCGAGTTCCCAAGTCACTTTCTCATACTTTTGGTTCATCTAAAACACATTGACAAGGTGGGATATATTGTTTCATATGACCTTATCTCTCTTATATAGAATTATAACCATATTCTATTCATAAGAGAGATCATATTCCAGCTATACCACCTTTGAGTTTATTGCATAATAGGGATTTGGTATGTACTGTCTATGGAGAGATACATTGAACACTTCAAAATTTTGATCCATACTTGGAGCAAGTGAAAGCTGATAAGAAAATTATCCTTTTTGATCAAGGATCCCAATCGGGTCAATTTACCTTGTCTTAAGCTTTCGTTTCATTCCAAACTCAATGAACCTCTTGCACAAAGATTTCCAATTGATGGAATTATCTACAACTTCAAACTCTGAGTCCCATTGATGGTTGTGAACATAACTCCATTTTCGAATCAAAGTATCTTTGATATGTGGTTAGAAGGATCAATACTTCTTTGTAATATCTTTATAAATATTATATCCCAGTTTCCTTCATTCTCTATCATCATCTCTAAAGGTTGGAGTTCTACATCATTTAACTTATAGAGCATCATATGTATCCATTTGAATACTCAAGTTGATTTTCTTGTTGTATGATAGAAAAAATGGGAGATATTGATTTCATCAAACATTTAATTCCATTGATCATGATCTCAGCATGCCCTCGAGTTTCTGGATATTCCATTCATATTTACCACTAGTTTCAGGGTGATAGGTCATACTGAAATTAAATTAAATACTCAAAAAATGTGGATGACTCCTCTATAATTTTGATGTGAACCTTGGATCAAGAACAGAGACAATCTAAAGATAAACCCCATGTAGTCTAAGCACATAATTAATTTATATATATATATTAGAATGTTTTTCAAGTGATATATCTTCAATAATAATGATAAAGTGGGTTATTTCGGAGAATCGATCCAACACATACCATATCCCAATAATTTATTTGGTGGTTTTCAGGAGACCAGGGACAATGTACATAATGACATTATCCCATTTCAACTTGTTTATACGTAATGGTTCTATGAAACATTTATAATTATTTTTCATTGCTTTATCAATCTTACATATCAATCATCTTGAGATATAATCCATCATTAGCTTCTTCATATTATCCTTCCAGAAGTGTTCTCAATGATCATGGTACATCTTGGTTCTCCCATGATGGATAGAGAAAGTTGAGCTATGTTCATTATCCAATATCTCTTTATTTACCCCAAGTGATGAAGGAACACAATTTATCATTCCAAATTGAATCTCACCATCTTCATCTACATGGAAGTCTCACATATTCTCTTAATTTAAAAAATTCATATTCTTTTGTAACTCCATATCATCCCTTTTTACTTCATTAATCTTTTATTTTTTGTATAGTTGGGAAATAATTTGGGAAATGCAAGATTTATTACATTTCATCTAAATTTACAAATCCATCCTTTTATTAACCATGAATATAGGGTCATTGTATATCTGCAAAGTTGTTTGAGTATACAATTATTTTCTTCTTAGAGAATCAGTAACATTTTTTCCATTCCAGGATGACAATGAATATAGAAATCATTGTACATTATTAATTACAACCACCTAAATTGATTCATGTTTTGATCCTTTTGTTTGAACATATATATTAGGCTCTTTTGATCAGTATATAAGTCACACTTCTCACTATATATTTTGTATCGCCATATTTAAAAGGAAAAATAATAGTTGTCAGCTCCATATCATGGTTCTAGTAGTTGTTATAATGGATCTTCATCTACCATGGGGATTTGATATCAATTTATTAATGTTCATGGGAATAAAAACCAAGTCTTTATTTAAAGGGTTAATAAATATCACTAAAATATCCCAACATTTTAGAAATGTGAGTATATGTGTACTGATCGACCTCTTCCTTAAATCCTTGAAACTTTCCACATATTCTTCCATATAGATAAAATTTAACCCCTTAATTGTAAACACAATATGTGGGATTGAAAATTGTGATAAATTTCTCAAAAAAAATGATAGTAGCCTACTAAGGAAAGAAAACTACATATTTCTGTGACAATAATGGGTTTCGGCCATTCTTGAATTGCCTTCGATTTTGAAGGGTCCATAGAAATTCTCCCACTTGTTATCATGTGGAACAAGAATGTGTTGTCCCACATCCAAAAGTTTCTCTTTCTTAACATGACATATAATTTATCCTTCCTCAATGTCCCCAGTACAATATTTGGATGTTATTCATGTTCCTCATTTATCTTAATGAAAATGAGAATATCAACTAAAAAACCACCACAATATTACAAGGTAGTTTTTGATGTCACTAGTCCTCAAATACATGAATAACGCATGGGATTAGTACATCTGATTAGAATTAATAGAAAATAATAGTTTCCATACCTATTACAAATGTTAGTATTCTGAATATGTTCATTTATCAATTAATAAGATGATATCTAGAATGAAGATCCACCATTGAGACGTACTGAGATACTCTTATTTGACCGAACAAGTAATAAATACCTATAAAAGTAAACTTGTTATTTATAGTGATATTGTTTAGTTCTCCATAATTGATACAGAAAATTATTGTTCCTTCATTCTTCTTAAAAAATAGCAATGGAACATCCTAAGGTGATGCACTAGGGCATAAGAACCCTTTCTCGAAATGATCTTCCGATAGCTTCTTTAACACCTCTAGTTTGATCTAGGAAATACTATAGTGGTATACTGTGATAAGAGTAGTTATGGTTATGAGTTATATTAATAACTCTCCCTAAAAATCTAGGGGAAGTCGAGGTTACTCTTCAAGAAAAACATCACTATATTTCCTCATGATGGTAATTTCTACTTGGTTAAAACCTTCCTTTGAATAAACTATTTGAGCATGGTATTCATCTTCATCACAAATTAACACCCACACAATTGAAGGATTTTTCATTGGAGATTCAAGATATTCAATGAATTTATAGATGATTATGTGATGGTTCAGAATATGTAAATATATTTTCTTTCCCTGATTGTTGATGTGCGCTCTATATTACAAGAGCTGATCCACCCTAATTATAAAGTCAAATTCAACAAGAGAATTATCAGGAGATCTGTTGGGTGAATATTCCCACATATTCTATCAGGATAATATTACAACAAATGGGTTTCAATTATCACATAACATTGTGTTTTTATGATACATCTACGTCAAGATTACATGAATTTGACAAAATAATTCTAGAAAACACAAAAAATATAAAGGAATTTATTGAACCAGAATCAAATAACACCTTTTAAATTGTCGATTTAATAGGAAGTATACCTTTTAAATCTTCATTTTCTTAACCCACATTAGCAGTATTTAGGGCATAATCTATCCCATACTCCATTGGATTTTGTGGTTATTTATGTTTATTACCCTTGGGGACTAGATGTTTAGTTCACCGGTTTTCATTATGCCCTTAATCCCAAATATAGTATCATTAAACCATGGGTAGTTCCCTATTTTATTCTATTTTATCTATTGACTTATTTTTGTCTCTTCATAATTCATATTGTTGTTGGAATTTTATACCAGACATGTACAATATCCCAATACCTTTTAGGTTGTTCTTGTGATGTGTATTCCCACATTTTTGACATGTGACTGGTTGAGCATTATTCTCATATTTTCCATGAGATCCTCTAGATTGAAACTCCATAATTATTTTCTTTTCACCATGGCCATGAGACTATTATATAAACACCATATATACTTTAGGAGCACATTAAACAACATATTCATAACTCCCAATGTCTCAAATATCTGTAGAATAACAATGGTGATGTTATAACCCATTAAATAATCTATGAATTTTTCTATCATTATATATAAGAAAACTTGATGGGTAACATAAAATCCCTTTGAAATTATCATCTTAGGTCCTAATAGATTCCACTTAATTTTTTTTCTTTAGCTCTATGAATTATCACTCCATATTTTAATGATGATTTTGAGGGAAATTCTTATAAGAATAATTATCTTAATGTATTCCCATTCAATCTCCTCAATTTCTTCCTTATGTGTGGTGTTATTAATCAACAACCAAAATTGATATTCCTCTACATATAGAAGATAAACATATATATTCACCTTTTTTTCTTAGTATATTGAAGAATAGAATTTATCTTCACTATTGAGTTGACCCACTATTCTTTGAATGGTGGATTTGAAGATCCACAAAATTTCAGTTGTCGTTGTCACCTAAAAGAAATTGATAGCCAATTTCTCCATCATAGGGGAAGGGGAAATTCGACATTGGTTATGTTATTATTTAATAAATGAGATAGGCACGTAATATTCAACATGAAATTTTAACTCCACATCCCAGGGAATTGTGATATCATTATAGTAATCACTATATTGTCCCTCGCACGGGTTTTGGCATGGTTTCTTCTGGTTCCAATAATTTTCTAAAATATAAATGGTTAGAAAAAAACATAATTCAATAAGTTATGAATAATTTATCCCTTCTTTCAATTTACTTTGAAATAATATATTTTATTATACCCATGATTTTCAAGGCTTCTTGTGTGATTACATACATATTATCATACTAATGGAATTCAATAATGTTCTCAAATCCAAATTTCTAAATTAACTAATAATTTCTATTATACTAACTATAGAAACTCTACTTTTTCATTAATGATTATTAAATCATTTTAAATATATGAAACATAAAATAATTACAAAAAAAGTATCAAAAGGTATTGGGTCTTGGGAAAATTAGGACCCTAAATAACAATTACATTATAAAACACAAGCATTTATTTATTTCCTTATTCTCTATATTATTAGTGTCCCTCATGTTCTCCATAGTACATGAATTAACCTGAAAATATACATAAAAAATGGTGATATGAAAGATCAGTAAGAGGTCAAATAAGAGACATGAAATGTGGGTGAGCATAATCATCATCATCAAATCATCATCATCATCATGAGTGAAATCACTAGATAATGGTATGTAATGTGGAAATGATTAAAAATGAAACAACACCTCTTAGTGGTCAAATACCACACATAATTGTGAAAAAGATAGCATCACGGTTATGCATATTTAACTTTATCTCGTGAGATACTTAAAATTCACAAATTCATTTAAGTTCTATATAATTCAGGGTGCACTCATCACATCATGAAATATTTAAGTGCTATATAATTTTGGGTGCAGCCATAACATCATAAAAATTAAATTATAATTCATATTACATAGAACATGTATCCACCATGGACATAAACTAACCCTTAGAAATAAATGTGTTTCATTTCACAAAGAATAAATTCATGAAAAAACGTTGGGGTTCCAAAATTAATGAGGGAATAAAAAAAAGTTATATTAATCATGAATCTTAATTTAATATGAAACCATATTTGGAAAATTAAAAGTTATTTGTGTTGGTGAATGGTGGACGATGTTATGGTTTGTATTCTTTAATCCTAAATATGGGAAGTTAGTGTTGCCAGTCTTATACTTTTGGAATATACACTAGAAGAGGTTATAGAGTAAGTGATTCATAATTTTATGGATATCTGGGTTTGTTTGAGGAGAGTGTATGGAATCAATCATTGGATCAGGAATGTGCTTTGATGCATGAAACTGGCTTTCTAATTACCCGTAAAATGGTGGAGAGCTTCATCATGATCAAATGATGGGGAGGAGTAGCTCCCTGTTTAAATTCTGGTTTATACTATTTTTCCCTTAGGGTGTGATTATCTTAAGTCATTATGTATATTTGGGTTTCCCCCTTCTTTCATTAAAATGGGTTTATCTTATAATAAAAAATTTAAAGGCCTTAGAGAAATTAGAGAAAAGTAAAAGTTATATTTTTGGATAGGAGAGTACTTTTTGAAAAAATATTATCAATTTTCATAAAACCATACTGAAAACAAGAATATTCCAATAATAAACTATAAGTAAAATGATATTATATTTAAGGTACACCCTTAGTAAAAATGGAGTAAAAGATGTAAAACACAAGGAAAGAGAGTTCGGTTTGAGAAACCCCTAACCTTATATTCAAATCTTTTCATTAAATTAATATTTTGGATAATATAATTAAATTCATTAATTAGAAAATATAGAACCTATTATAAATGTATTTTATTAATTATAGTTTTATTGTGTTCAATTTTTTTTATTTTTATATGAGTTATAGAGTTCAATCCCATCGCTTAGGAGTGATAATTTTATTGGTTTTCATAATCTGTTCACATGAATATAGTTATGGAAGTTTCAGTAGAATGTGTATAATTATACATAATTGAAAGTATATATTTTAATTGAACACAAATTTATTTAAATGGTTATATATATCATTCAGTTAAGTTTTATTATTTGAATCATTAGATAAATGGTTAGTGATAATCGTTTAGATATTTTGGCAAGTTTTCGAACATCACATACTAGTTTTCATACATTATTTATTATTGTGTAAATAAGTTAGATCCCAAACATAATAATTTTTATTAAATAAATTTAAATGTATTTATCAACCATTATTGTGGTTATATGAAAACAATTTATGGCGTTAAAGGAAAGTGAAAATGCATCGTCTAGGATGTTGGATAATTGACACATCACGAGCGATGATATCATATTTAGAACAAAAAAAAGAGAGACAAAGGAGTTTTTTGATTGATAATCCATTAAAAGGATTTAAATTTTTTATATAATATACAATATATATATTAGAAATGTTTTTATAGAGGATTTGATGGTATAAAAATCAAAAAATGAAATTGAATTAAAAAGAACGAGGATTTCACCTCTTGAATTATCCTATTTGAGAACGTTCTTAAGGGACCAAGGTTTGATCTTTTATAGATAAAAGAACCAACTGTATGTGGGGAAGGGTAGTGGCAATATGTTGAGGACTAATTTGAAAAATTATCAATTTTTAGAATATTTTATGATAATAGGTTTTGAGGGATAGTATTTATAGGGGAGAAGATGGATGTTTTCGCATGATTTTATTTATTAGTTTATTATTTTGGATAATGACTGTGAGCAATTTTAGAATTATCGTTAAATATATTAAAATAATTAATGGACGTTTTAGGTCACAATATTATATCATCCATACATCATTTATGACTAAATAATTAATGTATTTATATTATATCATAAATTATCAAATTTCACAATTCAGAAAAAATTAATGTATTTTCAAAAATTCCCAAAATTTTACCCTAACCATTTATCAATGTTTAAAATTTAAAAATTAAGTTCATTATATGAAAATAATTGTTTTTATAAGAGAAATTTTAATTTATTATTAAAATCACCTTTATTTGAAAAATAAAAAGTTTAAAATTATAATGATTTTATTAAACTTTCAAAAAATACTAAGGTCTCATAACATTATCTTATAATGATGAAAAAAATATTAACTTATGTGTGTATTTTATGAAAATAAATTTTATTTTAAAATCATCGTATTAATTTTAAAATTGTAAACAAATATGGAAGGCTTATACGAATTACTAATATTTATTAACATTTTAAATATATTTATTTACTTATTTCATGATATAAATATAATACATTTTCATTAATATGATACCAATATTTTATATATACATTAAAAGTTTATGTTACTATTATATTGTAGGTATTACTACATATAAGTGTGATGTTACTATTCCAAATGTCATGTTACTATTTTGTCGATACATGTGTCTTAATTTATGAAAAAATCTTTTAATTCATACATTCTTCATTTTAAATGTCTTTTTATGGCCTCTATGTGATTTTATTTGATTTATACTATATGAAAAAATTATAAGAAGGGAGAAATTCAATTAATAACCAATTGCGACATTATAGAGAAAACCATCTTCCATGAAAAATTTTATATGGGACAAGGTTTAATAGTTTATTTCATGTATGAGGATTTGGAAGTGGCATACCTACTGACCGTGGATTATGTTTGATATTTTGAATTTGGGAGAATTTTAAGATTGTTTTAGTTTGTACCCTTGTGTCATAAAAATTCATAGTGAGAAATAAGATGAAAAATCATGGAAGTAATGTAAATAATTTTGAGTTCACATAGATTTATAGAGATTTTATGGAAACATTCAGTTAGAAAATAAATGGGATTTAATGATGAATGTATAACATATAATATAGAAAACTAAATATATATCGTGTCACTAGGATTGTTTTTAAAAAGAAATAATTATCATTTTATATCTTCCTGGTTTCCACATTGATTTGTTTCATGATATTAAGTTTTTTCAAAGAATAAAATTATCAATTTTTTCAAGCATTTTAATTGATGGTACAATGGTTAACATAGTATGGGTATCACTAGAGGATAACTATGTCATGGTAGAGTAGTTGAAATTCCATGGTGTATGGTTAATTTAGAAAAAAAAATCTTTGAGTTCATCTAAATGTAAAACAGGAAATGGGTTCTAGTGGAGACTTTAAGTCATTCATATTTTAATAATTTTTCCTCTAATAGGATGACACAAGGGATTTGAAGGAGGATTACGATGAAATAAGTTTTACGATCATTTAGAAAACATACTATGTTCAATAACTTATGGCACAGATTATAACTAATAATGAAAAACAATAATGTATTAATAAGACATCATTAACAAAGTTATAATAAACTCTATGATGGTAAACCATTAATAATTTTTTCCATTAGGGTATAATTGATTTATATGAGTTAATATTAAAATGTTTATTTTAAAAAATGGATATAATTGAATTATATATTTTATTTTCAAGAGATAAAATTAAAAAATATTGTATTTAAATATGTTAAATTAAAATTAATTATACAATTTCTCACAAATAAGTTATATTAGGATGTATTGTTTATATTTTTAAAAAATAATCAATTTTTAGGAGAATTAAATAAATATTGTTTTTAGTAATGTTATCACATTTATGATATACTTTTAATATTTCAAAAAAATTAATGTTTTGTAAGATATTCTAAAAAATTATATATTTCCTATTATAAAAAAATTGTTTAAAAAACTATGTTGAATTTATTAACCCATGAAAAATATTTTTATAATTTTTGTAGTATATTGAGGAAAAATATATATAACTAATTTTTTAATTAAATACAACGTGATGAAATAATGTTTTTGATATCTTGATTTATTTGTTTATAAAATAAATACTCTATTAATGATAAAAATTATTTTAAATTAAATATAGTTAAAGTAATAGATAATTATATACTATTTAAAAATCTGTTTAATTAAAAATAATTTTATTCAAAAAATGGGGTTTTACGTGATACATACTCTAAAGTTAACTTAGTTTCCCTACAACATGAAATTAAATTTGATATAACGATTTATATATTTGATATAACAATTTTAATTTTATTTAATATGTGCAACTTCATTTTTTAATAACATTTCGACTGTCTGTATAGATATTAATTACCATGATAATGGTGAAACAATTATATTGATTTTTTTTTATTTATTGATATCCAATCATTTATAGTGAATAAATTGAAATTAAATATTTAAAATAAATAATTTAATTTCTATTATAAACACATAAATAAAAAATTATCACCAATTTAATTTTTAATTAACAGTTAATAATATTACGAATCAATAATGGACAAAATATCAATTATATAATAAAACAGTTTTTCTACACAATAAATATTTTATATTAAATGTAAATTTTATAACATTTAGAATTTTAATTGAATTATATATATAAAATTTAGGTCCATAATACCAAAATTTGATTATATAGGTTATGTTTAATGTTTAAAAAACCTAAAATAACATATTTAAATACTAGTAACCCTATTTAAAAAAGACTAAAATGTAAAAACACAATTGAAAAGTCTTATAATAGGATTGAAACATGTTTTGAATGATATTTTTGAGTCTTTTTAGACTCAAATATTCCCCTACACTGAATAATTTCAATTTTTTGAACCATTTCCTACGGAATAGTTTCATGGAATTATGAAAAGTTTTATAGTTGTTTCCAAAGGTATATTTCTTCTCTCTTATAGAATATAATAACTTACCAAATTGCAAACACATAGATACCTTTATTGTTAATCATTTAAAATATTTAATTTTAATATCACTATAAACATATCCCACAAACATAATCCCCTGGTCACTCATAGTTATACTAAGACATTCAAATTCTTGGGAACATCCAAGGAAAAAAACCATGTAACCAATGTAATTGTTATCTCTTATTATGCTTGTATTATTAATCTTCCTCTTCCCAGTATCTTATCATTATAATAATATGATTAAATATGTATCATTTTTATACTCATATGTTTTTATATTGTTGGTACAACCCTTGTTTATTTGTTTTCTTTGAAAAACTAAATAATATCATTAATGTGTTGTGTGGATTACCGCATCCACGAAGCGACATCATTTTTACCATTAACTTGTTTCATGGATGGTACTAATAGTGGAAATGATTAAATATTATGAAATATCACAAATAATTATAATTTTTATGGAACTTTTATTTAATAACCACTTTAATATCCTTTCAGGCATTGATAAGTGGGGACATTAATCGTGGGTAGTGTGGATTATCTCCTCCACAATGTTTTTTTCATTTTTTGATTGGATTTTAAAAAATTATAGAAATAACCCTAAATAAGGTTTAAAATAATTAAATCCAAAATTAAAAAACATTATGAATATGTAATAATTATATTATTTCAAAATGTACACCTCATTAACCATACCCACCAATTAAGTTAAATCATATTCAAGTTTGGGTATACTTAACCACCTATTTGAACAATGATTTAGAATAAAATTATGGATGATGATGGGAACGAAGAAAAAAATTATTATAATAAATTTATAAAAAATTATTATTATTTGGTTGTGGAAGAATCATCTTATGTAATATATTTATTATAAATGTTACATTTTTATTCTCTAAAATTATTTAATTAAGTCATTTTCAAGTTGGTTTTTACAAAAACATTACCATAACACATATAAAATGAAAAAAGATAATTTTAAATTAATATATGTTATATGCTAGGGAAAAATATATGATACATATATAATTAAATTGATATAAAATGATGGGTAATGATAAAAAAATTATTAAACATGTCAAAATAAATAAATTTATTAACACTCGATGATCCTAATATGAAATAACTAATTAATCTAATCATGATAAATAATTATAATAAAGATTATAAAAGAATAATATTTTGTTGTAAAGTTATTAATTAATATATTATGTTATATATTTTTGTTTTATTGGTTGTTAGAAGGCTATAAACTATAAAAGCAATTAATTTATGTGATTTTCATCTCAATTTTC
This sequence comes from Viscum album, assembly GCA_963277665.1. Taxonomy (NCBI): domain Eukaryota; kingdom Viridiplantae; phylum Streptophyta; class Magnoliopsida; order Santalales; family Viscaceae; genus Viscum; species Viscum album. The sequence goes on from OY728145.1 coordinate 1,565,009,554, forward strand.
CCTTCCGGGAGACAAGGTTCATATTTCACATCTATTTTCATTTTAGTGGTATATATTCTGAAAAAATGATATATTATATCAAGAAATAATTATAATTTAGTGTTATAATATATTAAATATCATTGTAATTTCCTATCAATATTTTTGATTTAAATGTTACACTAGCAGCAATTATTTTTTTTAAACCTCATTCTAAAAAACTAAACCTCTCAAATGTGATAATCCATTTGGAGAGATTTTGTGTTAATTCATCAAAAAGGCTCTATTATTTTATTCCACTTAAGATTTATTTGGAAAGATGAATTTTATTTTTACCATATTTTTAATTTAATTTTTTAATATATTCTAACTACTATAAATTTTCAACATGATTGTTTCTAAATGTTTTAAATGATCCTCCAAAAATTCTAAAATATAGTTCTATAACCCAATCCACATTTTATTTTGAGTAAAATTATTCATTTTAAAATTTCCCATGATTAAATATTTTTTTAATGAAAATTTTTAAAAATATTTCCACTTCTATTATTTAAAAACATTATGTATTTTTCATGTCTCCGTTATTAAATATTCTCATTTAAAGTGTAAATTGTTTTAGTGTATTTAAACTTATTTTCATGAATAAAATATGTTTTTTTCAAGTTTCAACTATTAAATATTATTTTTAAAACTAAAAGGTATCAATGAATTTTTAATAATTTTACATAAAACATTATTTATTTTTCTAGTTTTCATTATTAAATATTATCTTGAAAGTAAATGTTTTAAATGTACTTTAAATTTACATTTTTTAAACATTATTATATTTTCCTGGATTTTTTACTTGGAAAAATTTATAATAAGGTTTTCAAAAGACTTCTATTTCACATCAAAATATAATATTTTTAATATAATTTCTGGAAAATAATTTCTACTTGAATGTTTTAAAAATGTTTTTTTGAATGTTTTGTATCCTTGAATTTATGTACCATATATAGTTTATTTTACATGAAGTGATGTTTTTATCACACTTTATATGTCATTATTTTATGATTACTTTTTTTGAAATAAGTGTTTATATATTCTATTATTTATTATGTTCTTGTTATGTAATGCTTCTATAGTTTTTAGAAACCTATTTTTTCTTCATGAGTTATTATTTTGATAATAAATTTTTGATTTTAATGTGCCACAAAAATGGATAGATTATGAGAAGGGTGGGACATATATCTCTCTAAAATTCATTGAGTAAAGGATTAAATCTAATGAGATAGAAATATTAAATGAATTGGGTTGGAAGTCACTAGGTTCACAAGGGTTGTGTGTGAAGGATTACAGATTTATTCATAATTTTACATGTGGACATGTTTCTAAGTCTCTTAGTTCACACAGGGTGAGGGAGAATGTGTTAAACTATCCTCATAAATTTACATAAGAATAGGTTGGGGTGTAGTTAGGTTCATCAATTGATAAATCATTTTTTATTATTGTGCCACCCTTTCAAGCTGTTTATCATATTATGCCATGTTTTCATGTTAATGATATATTTTTACCATATTCTACACTTTTACATCATGCTCAAACGTTTTATGATTATTGATATATTTATATGAAATGTCACTTCTTTTACAAATCTTTAAATATCTTGTTATGATACTATGTTTTTTCATACGGTTTTATGATTATTATAAATGGTATTTTGAAATTCTGTTATATTATTTATATATTTGTCATATAATCCTTAGTATATGTGATCTAATCATTTATCTTATGTCTTTTATCTTAATCTGAGTTTGGTATCACCCCTCTCTTATGTTCAAAATCCCTAGGTTATAAAAATGATTGAATCGTGTGATATGCCTATAAGGGTTCTAGTAGAGCATTATTATGGATGTAAGTTTTCATTTTTTATAAAATAAGATGTTTATACAATTAATATACAATATTGTAAACATTTAAATATTTGGGTTGTGAGACTATTGTGAGATTCATAACTTAAATAATGATATTAATATAAAATTTAAGTCTTGTTTATATTTTCTCTCTTATGTGGTATCTATATATAGTTTTGTTACTTCAGATATTATTTTTTTTATTTTTTGAGATTAGTTATGATACCTTTTCTATTAGGATTAGAGATAGTTAGTAAAAGTAAAAGAGTTTAATCTAATTATTGGATGAAATCATGAAATATTTGTAAAATCTTCAATTAGGGGATTTCCTATAAATCCATCCATGTCTTGTTGTTGGTATGTAAATTTAACCGTGGCACATATGCACCTAGGGTTCATCACCCCTAAAAGGGGTGTATGAGTATTTATTTGATAATCAACCTAGTCCATGATGAGTTCATCTAATAATACACACCCTGTAAGAAAATCCTAGGGGATTTTACTTGGTAAATAAAAATTTTATTAAATGTGAATATAAATAGTTTGTTATATTATGGAATTAGGATATTTACGAGAGAATCCAAAATAAAACCCCATTGTACAAATTAAGAGTTATTTGTATTTAACTAAAATATAATGGGGTGGTTTCAAATTGTAATGCACATTGATGATTATTTTTTATAATTAATATAGAAATAAATTATATAACTATAATTATTAACATTATGGTTTTATAAATTGATGATGAAAAAATAAATAAGGTCAATAATTGATGGTATGGACATTATTGTAATATGAATCCATGTGGGATAGAATCTAGCATTTCATAACATGTGTTTATATCACCTAACTATCTCAACATATGATTAATAACATGACTCATTACAACGTTATGAACTCCTAAAATAATAAAAGGATGAATTTAAATAGAATATAAGGTGATGAAGATGATGAGGGAAATTAATTTACTTTCTAACTATAAAAAATATGGGAATAAGAACCCAATAAAATGCCCCAAAGGAATGAAGAATTGTTTCAAGTGTTGAAGTATTTTCCATCAATATCATGATTGTTTAAATGAGATGAAGAAGTTGATTGATAAAATAGTGGAGAAAAACATCCAATGCCTCGAATGTTGTGTGTGTTTTTATTATGAAAAAGGATTCCCGGACTCAATTGCTAACAAGGTTAATAAACATCACCAATATCCTAAACTATGTAAATATGGGAGGAACTATTTTATCACTTTATCTAATAGTAGGTCATGAAACAAATGGTAAAAGGTACACTCACCACCCCTAATAGAATGGTAGATATGCAATTAAAATATAATTCTAGACAACATTGTAGTCCTAGGATATTTTCATTGAGAATCAAATCATTAACCATGTTTTTTTTAAAAGGTTGGGGTCGAAGCCTCATTTTATTATTAAAGCAAATCAAAGACCTCTTTTAACTGGGTAGAGGGAGACCCATTACATAGCCCGATTTTCTAGTGGGATTGAAGCCCATTACATATCCCGTTGGTCCAATTTTTTGGCCCAATTTCCATTCTATGAATAGTAACCCAGCTGTTACAGTACCCGCACAGTACCGCCGCTGCTACAGTACCCTGCCGCCACTACAGAACCAGTTGATCTATTATACCGCCGCTACTACTGTACCTCTACAGTACCTGTACCCAATGGGTTTTGAACCCCCATTTTCATGTAACATTACGGGGTGCTTAGCACTAAGCCAAACCCTAACTACAAAAAATCATTAACCTTGTTATTTTATATTATATTCAATAATGATTGGATCCCAATTTTATGAACATAGAATAATCTTCTTGAAATACTTGTTATCAATGCTTGGTAAAAATGAAATGTTATCTTTGAAATACCTTTATTATCACCATATAAAATCTACAGTTAAAAAAAGGAAAATCACATTTTTTATTTAAAACCAAATCATGATCATCTATATGTTCAATGATTTCTATGAACACAATGGAAAAAATGAATCCATTATCGGAGTTATGATACCTAATTATGAGTTATGTTCAATCCAAATGGTTATAAATAAACTCAATATTTGGATATTCTTCTCTAGAAGGAATACAATAGTTTCTTTGTGTCACAGAAATTGGTAAGGATGATTCTAGTTTAGAAATTAACACTTCGAGAAATATAATTATTATACATACCCATAAATATCTTTATTAGTAAATGATAATTAAAATTGTGAGGGCACAACTTATTTAATGGGGGTAGAGTGCAATGACCCGAGATTTTGGATCTATTGAAATACATAGTATGTTCTATAACATGATTCACATGCCACACAATAAAATAAATAATGACAAAATATTAATTAAAATTTATTTATATATTAGTAATAAAGAATAATATTTTAAAACAATAATATTTTTTTACATTTAGAAGTGAAATAATTAATATGAGTTAATATTGATAATATTATTTCCAATAAAAAATATTATTTATATTATACTTTATTTAAAAGTAAAATATATAATATTTTATAATTTATATTTGAAAATTTAAAAATCCATATTTAATCTCTTACAAAAAATAATACTTGTATATCTTTTTAAGATTTTTCTAAAATAATTTACTTTTACGTGAATTATAAAAAGTAATAATTTTTAAAATGCCACAGTTTTAGTATACTGTTTTTATTATATGAATAAATTATTTTTTTTGAAACCATTTACTTAAAATTTATATATTATTACGTATAATAAATTATTTTAAAAAATATATTTAATTGTCAAACCCATGCCCAACATTTTAAACATTTATATTTTGTTTTAAGGAATTTGTTTTTCAATTATTATATTTAATTAATTATAACATGTTGAAATAATGTTTGGATTAATTATTATATTAAATAAATACCATTTTATTGGTAATAATTTTGTTAAATTCATTCTAATAGATTTAAATAATAATTATATCAGAATAATAATTTTTTTCATAAAAATAATGTTTTTTAAAATTTTGGTTTTTACATGATAGACATTCTATCTTTATGATTTTTCTTCATAACATATAGAAAGAAAATTTGATAAAATTATTATTATATGAGAGATAATAGTTATCACAATAGTTAATATGTAGAATTTAATTTTCGGGTATAAAATTTATATTGTTATGATTAATGTAAATTTCAATGATAATGGTAAACCATTTATTTTAAAATTATTATTTTTATTAATATAAAGAAAAATATATCTAATAAATTAAATTTAACTTATTTAAATAATTTATTTAATATTATACATAAATAAATATATAAATATGTTAAAAATAATTTAATTTCTAATCAATACTAAATAATATTACGAATTAATAATGATCAAAATTTAGTTTTCTTAATAAATTTTTTTATACATAAAATTATTCATAATTTAAATTTAAATTAATAATAAATATAATTTTAATTGGATAAAATATATTTAGAGTTTAGTTATATCACAGATAAAATTGTTTTATGGGTTATATAATATGTTTAATAAAACACAAAATCACATTGCAAAAAAATAGTTATCTAGTTAAGTGGAAAAGAATATAATGTAAAAACATAATCGTAAAAGTATTATAAATTATTTAAAACCCGTGTATAAATCAATATTTTATACCATTTTAATACTAATAAACCGTAAAATCATTAATTATAAAACGTTTGAGATATTTATCATAGAACAGTTCTGTGATGTTATTAAAAATATACGGTTTTCTTCCAAAAGTGTCGTTGTCCACTATAATAAAAGGGGTTCACTTATACCCTTTAAAAAACATAAATACCCTTCAAATTAATCCTTAAAATTAAAAAATTGAAACCCCCTAGAACTATCTCCCTAAAAAATAATCACTTTCAGACTCTTAATTATACCGTGACCTTCAAATTTATGTGAACATCCAAGGAAAAAATCAAGTCTCCAACATAAGTGTTATCTCCCTTAAAGCTTTACATTGAAATCTTAATTTCCCAAATATTTCATAACCATAATAATATTATTACATTAGTATCATTATTATAATGATATATTCTTATCTTACTATGAAATAACTTATTTATTATTGTTAATTCATATATAAAACGAAAGAACATCCTTAGTGCATTTCACAAAAAGCTGCATCCATGAAGTGACATCTCCTATTTATTATTACCTTTTTTAATATATGGTATTAATAGTTTTAATGATTAATAAATATTACATATAAAAAATAATTATCAATCTTACACTTCAATTTAATATCCACTTAACTACCTCTCACTCATTGTAAAATAAGGTCATCAATCGTGCATACTTGTGGATTACTACCTCCATGATGAAACATTTTCATTTTTCACTTTAATTTTAATATATTATATATAAATAGTAAGATAATAATAAAATTAAAAAATTATAACACATTTATAATGATATAATGTAAAAATTTACACCTTCTCAAACATAGTCGGTAATCGAGGTAAATCATGTTCATGTTTGGGACGGTTTAACAACCAACATCAAAAATGATTTAAAATAGGATTATAAATTACTATGGGAACATTGATAGTAATATATTAACAAATCAGGATTATAAAATGGATATTCAAATACTATATTAATTATTTGAATTATTATTAAATTAAAATCCTCCTTTCCAAAACAGTACAATCATAAGTTGATACCAATTTAGTTTTAAGAAAAAATAACCAAAAAAATATGCAATTAAATAAAAATTTTCAATCAAAAAAATGTTGTATTAATAAGAGATCATATATAAATAAGTAAAATAATATCAAATTATGGAAAATCTGATAAAAATTATTACACAAGTAGAAAATAGTTAAAGTTATCAACACCTGATCATCAAAATATGATATAATTAATTATTGTACTCATGTTAAATAAATGTAAAAAAAATTATAAAATGGTAATATATATGAGTAATTTTATTAAATGAGATATTATGTTAGTGATGTATGTTTTATAGGAGGTTAATGTGTCATCAATTAATAAAGGAAATAATGTAAATGATTTTCATCTGAATTTCCCCATTGTTGTTACATTGTTTGTATTATGTACCTATTTTAATTCATCTGTGGTGTATATTTCCTATATGATATATTATATCATTAATTAATTCTTCATTAATGGTATTTTTAGTTAAATTTATTTATAATTATCCTTCAAGATTTCAAATTTATATTGTTCATTGGCCATAAGTATTTATTTATAACATCATTATAAAAAATATGGAGCTCTCAAATTTTGTAGTCCATTTGTGGAATATATAAGATCATTCATTATAAATCAGCTATTATTTTATTTTCATATGGATATATTTCTTAAAATTCAATTTCTCATAATTTTTTATTAAATTTTATGTTTTCAAATATTCTAAACAACGTGGGATTTGAGTAAGGTTATTTTAAAACGATTAAAATGTTTTTTGAACCTTTTTAGTATAATATTTTATAATTCAATTCTCATTTTATTAGAATACCCTTGTTTATTTAAAAAGTTTCTACTAAAAAATATTCATTTTAAAATAATTTTTTAATTAAAAAATGTCCACTTATTTTATTGAAAACATCATTTTTTCAAGTCTTCATTATTAAAGATAATTATGAAATATAATATTTTAAAAATTATATCCAACTATTTTATTGAAAACTCTATATTCCTTTCGAGTTTCCATTATTAAATATTCATTTTAAAGGTAAAATTTATCAATTTGATTTCAATTCTTTTGTTGAAAACTTTTCTTCATTTTCAAGTTTATTTTATTTTATACCGTTTTAAAAGTAGAAACATTCACTGTGTTTTCACTTCCCATTTTTTTATACATTTATATATTTTTAATGAAAATTTATTTGGAATGATTTAACAAAATGTTTAAAAAAAATATTTTTCAATTCAAAAAAATTCTTTTTTCAATTTAAAAAAATGTTTTTGAAATTAATTTTTACTTCAAATGTTTAAAAAGTTTTGGTGCAATCTTTCGGTTTTTAAATTATATTTAACTATTACTGTTTATTTTTCATAATGTTATGTTTTTATCACAATTGATAAGTTATTATTATATTATTTATTTTTTTAAATGGTATTTATGGTATTAAATGTTTTATTAAGTTCATATACTCAATGTTTTTAATTTTTTTAGAAACTGATTATTTTTTCCATGAGTTCTTTACTAGATGATAAATGTTTGATTTTTATGTAGAAAACAAATATATAGATTATGATAATTGTAGGAAATATATTTCCCAAAAATTTATTGGGTAAGGGATTATATCTAATGATAGAGAAACATTATGTGAATAGGTTAAAATGTCACTCAGTTCACAAATGTTGAGTGTGAAGGCATTAATATCTTCTCACAATTTTTTGTGTGAATATGTTAGCAAGTAATTAGTTTCAAAATGGGTGAGTATGATGGGGTTAATATATAATAAAAATTTAACATGTGAAAATGTTTTTAATGAACTAGGTTCATAAAGGGTGAGTGTGATGGTGTTAATATTTATACAAATTTTACATTTGAGCAGGTTAGAAAATCTCTATGTTCACAATGTGTGACCGTGAAGACATATACCTCTAATAATCATTATATATGTGGAAAAGTTAGGGATTATCTAGGTTTAAATGGATAAGAAATACTGTATCATTGATTATTCAAGCTTTTCAAGAATTCTATAATGTTATGACATGTTTTCATGATTATACTGAATTTTATTTAAGTAACTCACTATTTTATATCATGATATCATGTTTTATGATTATTGATATTTGTTTTTGAGGTATGTTATTTATGTTGTGCTATATTAATGATCATTTTTATGATATTATGTTTATCTATTGAGTTTTATGAATATAATCCATTGCATTTTGAGATTTTTATTTTGTTAATTATACCTTTCTTATGTTCTGTTTCATATTTATGATATAATAATTTGTTATATTTCTATTCCCATACTTAGCGTTTGAGCCCATTAGATTCTTATATTTCAAATCCCTAGGTTATGAAGATTATTGTATCATTTTGGATGATTAGAAAGGGTATAGAAGAGAATGGTGATATATAAAAGTTTGAAAGTGTTGTAAAATGATATGTTTTTTGTCGCTAAACAGAAATAATGTTAACCTTGTAGTCTTTATGTTATGAGAATATTATTTGATATATAATTTAAATTATGGGATTAATATAATATTTATTTCATGTTTATCTTGGGTCTCTTCAAGGATAATTTATACATTGAAATTGATCATATATGCAATTCAATTTTATAGTTTTCACATATAATAGTATTAAAATGATTGAGATTTATTGAATAATAATTTCATAGTGGAAAGAGGATGTGAAGAATGATATTTTAAATCTTACCTTGACAGAGGATATTGTATCACAATTGAAACACCCTCATTGTTCGGTGTCAATTATTTTATACGATATTCATTACAAGTTACCTTTATATCATCATTTTTTAAATACCTTATCGGATCACTCCCTAAATGTTATCAATAATAAATTTTATCTTAGAGGTCCGAAACTATTTTTATATTCAAATAATTGTCCGAAGGTTGATAATTTCCTTCCAAAAGTCAGGGACACTTGGTCACAAGTGGTTGATGAAAATCCATAGGATAGTCTGAAGAAGAGACTAAATAGTTTGAGGGTTGATTTTCTGTAATGGAAAAAATGAAAGTCTATTGGTGTCATGAAATTATAGGTAATCTAACTATAGTTGGAAATTATTTTAGTCTAGTTACATCAGTATTGAGAGGATGAGGTTTTTTATTCTCTTAGTAACAAATAAATTTTTTTTTCCGAAAATAATTTGGAGAAAGAAGGGGTTCACAATAAGAAATATCTAGCCACATGGATGAATATGGGTGATAGAAACACAACTTATTTTTTTGCATTCAAAGAAGAGAATAGGGAGTCAAAGAATGTGAATACTAAACTACAAGATGAAACCTATACTAATGATGTAGATATGGCAAGAAATATATCCAGGAATTTTTTTGGGATTTGTTAGTTGACCATCCTAGCTGTAGGTAGAGGAAGAATATATTATAAGAGGAAGAAGGGTTTTGGAAGTTTATTCCAATTCTGATTTAAGTGAGGGACAATGATAAAATGGAGAGGGTTCTAGAGGAAAAATAAATTAAAGAGGCAGTTTTCAGATGGAAGGTGGTTAGTGAATGGAGAATCGATGGGTTTCCTAGGGAATTTTTATAGATACATGGGAGGTTAATGGTTATTAGGTTAATGAAGGAGTGTAAGATTTATTTAAAAGAGGGTATTTATGGGGGAGATTTTTACTCAAGGGTTGTTCTCGCTCCCATAAGAATCAATAATCAATCAATCAATTTTGGCCTATATGTTAATGCAACATGGTGTATAAAATTCTATCAAACATTGTCAATAAGAGGCTTACCAACATGATTTCGAGAATTGTATTATAGAAAAAAGATGGATTTTTTCAAGGAAAATGCATTCAATGTGAGTTATTAATTTCTCAAGAAATCATGGAAGATATTAAAAATAATACATTGTGCTCAAACATCATAATCATGGTGAACATTGTCAAGGCCCATGACAAGATATAGCCGGGATAAATTCTAAAAATTAGGAGATGTTTTAAATTTATCAATAGGGCATATGATTGGATTTTTTCAGATATTATACCTTCCGCTTTCTTCACATATCTATCATGGTAAAGAGTTTTGGATTCTTCAATGAAATTCGAGGATTATGGTAGGGTGATCCTCTATCCCTCAGTTTTTATCATGGCTCTAGATGCCCTATCAAAGAATATAATGAAGTTCTTTGAGGAGGGGACTATTTTACCATATATAAATATAGTGGGTAACAATATTATCTCACATATGCTGCTTTTTGATGATTTTTTTTATTAATGATAAAAAGAGATAAATTAAAGGATGGAAGAGAACAAAGGAGGACTATAATAATAATAGCATTCATATGATGAATTTAGAGAAAGGTAATGTTTATATTTAAAATAAGTGTAATGATCAGAGAGTTAGTAAAATTCAAATAAAAATGGGTATTTAATATAGGAACCTCCCTTTGATATATTTGGGGGCTTCGATATACAATGGAAGAATTAGGAAGAGCCTATTTGAAGGGAAATTGGGGAAAATTATAGGGCATGTTTTCAAATGAAAAAACAAGTTCTTGTCCTTTGGGGGTCATATCAAATTTATTAATAGTATCGAAAATTCAATGATGATGCATGTTATTTCAATAATTAGTGCTCTATAAGGCCCAATAGACCATATAGAGAATAGTTTGACTAAATTAACTGGTATGTGAATTGAAATGGAAGATATCATTGGGAGAGTTGGAATAGGTTGTCCAATAGAATTTAATATGGGAGTTACCCTTAAGAATATATTATAATCTGTTAAATTTATGCATTAAAAGCATTCCTAGGGTATCATTGAAAGAAAATCACTCAGTAAAAAATTAAAAAAACTAATATATTGTGAGAGATGTAATAACTGGTCTAATGTCATGATAAAATAATCTATGTTGGATATATTAGAGATTGAACTCATATATTCTCTTGAAGATAAATTCCACTGGGTTATGGGAATTAGGGAGATCTGTTTTTGGAGTGATAATAGGAGTGGAACTCTATTATTCTATCCTAGAATTCCAATGCTGAACATTTATTTCGAAGAGGCTTCCAATATCTAGATTCTTATTCAATCCATGATTTCCCAGCAACATCATGAATTTTTTGACAGTATCACACTATCTGATGAAAAGGATAAATACGTTTTACCTTGCCTATGTTTGGTAGGCCCAGTGATAGTTTGTTTTGTAACTTCTTTCATGCGTTCTTGGGTTCTGATAAGTGGGCAATGCAACAATTGTGTAAGTGGATTCCAATGAAAACGGTTTTTCTAATATGGATGATGTGGAATAAAGCCTTACCAACGGAAGAAAACATCTCGAAAAGGGGATTTATTTTGATTGAAGATGTTGGTTTTTCCAAACATATAGCTAGAAAAAATACAAGAAATTGTTTTTTGGTTGTGAAATAGAATCTTGGATATGGTCTTATTTGTAATATTTCATAGGGGTTGTTAGAGGAGGCGATAACATAGAATATTTTTTTTTTCTAACTAGTTTTAGGGACTAGAACCTAATTGTGAAGTGGTTGGAGAATGATGTTTGGTGCTTGCGGCTATATTTTGGGTGATATGTGAAGTTTTTATTGGGGATAGGGGAGGAAGTGTGTTTTCTCAGGCTTCCGTGCAGGTACGGTTAAGGAATTTTTTGGCTGAACATTGGGGCCTTCATGCTAGGGGGTATGATTCCCACAACCTGAGAAGTTTAATTCCATGTGTGGCTATAAAAGTGGGTAGAAATAAAAATAATAATAGGGGTTCTTGGGTTTTCTGAAAACCCCCAATTATTGGACAAAAGTAGAATGTGGATGGGTTGGGTATAGAAGCATTCCTGAGAGGAGGGTTCTTGGTCAGGGATAGCTGGGGTTCAGTTCTTCTTGGATTTTGTGCATTTTATGGAGCATAAAATGATTTGGGGGAGGAGGTTTGGGCTTTGATAAGTGGATTTTAGTTATAAATTTTTTATAAAATTAGGCTTACTAAAGTGGAATCATATTCTAAGGTGCTTGTCTGTATAATTAAATGGAAGACTAAAGTCCTTTCAGAGTTGGTTTACCTCATTAGAAAAGGATGTTGGATTCTAGAGAATAGAGTAATGCAAAGGAACACCTAGAGAAAATGAATTTTTGTGGCTAATTCTCCGGCTAGTAAGGTGGTTCCTAACGACACTCTTAGTATATTTAAGAGTTTGGGCTCTATACCAAGTTATTTTAATTATATTATTAAGAGGGATGCTTTGGGACTTAATTACTTTTAGCCACCTTGATGTGTATCCCTCTCTCTTTTTAACAACAAAAATTTTAAAATTTTATTTAAAATTCCTGATTACATTTATATATCTTTTGGGTATGATCCTTAGAGTACCCCTTTGTGGTGAACCTAAAGAAGAACAATGTTCATGAATTTTTCATTTTAAACCCAGGTTATTTGGAATTGTGGTTGATTTTTATAAGTACATATCATTATTTATAATTTTAAAAAAACATATCCATTTAGAAAGGATGAGAGAAATATCTCATACAAATTCACTCTAACTATAGGGTTTGTCTAGAAATGTTTATTGAAATAATTTTAAAGTATAATACATCACCTTGAATAAAAAAACGTAATATGATAGTAGAAAAACACATAACTTCTAATATTATACTAGAGATGGTAGTGGAATAAAAATATTTGATAATATTCTACCAGAGAATATAGTAAATATATTATCTCCCTCAAACAAATGGCTATGATTGTAAAGGAGTAGGAACTTAGTGATTCATAAAAAACATTGATCCTACATTTATTAGTGATAAAGAGTGTAAACACATAGGTGAATTTAATTTTATCAAAATATAATGACTAAAAGGTAAATTTTTATTTATAAAACAATTTTTAGGGGGGATATGGGAACCCACAAAAAATCCCCAAAGACCAGATACATCTTATCAAAATCCGATGAATTATTTATAACTATTACCCGAAATTATGAGGGTATTAGAAAACAAATGCGTATATGTCAAGACTAGTCTCTACCCATAACATTTAGTGATAATTTTAAAGGATATCATCACAATCTAACTTGATTTAGAGGGTGTTTTATAGAACATAATAGTAGAACATAAACACCATCAATATCTTCCATTCACTAGACTACAAAGGATGCCGAGAACCTGAGTAAGGAAATCAATTAACTCAAATAAACATTTCAATACATTTAGCTCATAATACATTCCACAAAATAACATAAAGTCATCATATAATCATTAGTGAATTAAAATTTTTTTATCTCCTTTAATATTTATTAAAATTCATTAAAAATTAAATGAATGTTTCTAAATTTGTTAATTAGTTACATCAATTTTTTTTAAAACAACATCTAAATTATTCACCACTTTTACCTTATATAAAACCACAAAAATTATTGTCAATATATGATACAAAAAATAGTTATTTTTTCTAAATTTTAATAAAACATATACAAGAAATTGACTCTAATTAGGTTCATATATTTTTATTTCCTTTATAAAATAAAATCCAACTATTAAATATTTTAAACCATATCACGTGTATATTATATAATTTTAAAATATATGAATTATTTTTCTAATAAATTATCACGATTATTAAATAAAAACATTTAAATATTTAGTTATAATCCTTACAAGAATAAAAAACATTAAGATATGAATAAATCCAAAATTAAAAGGCCACTAACATCACCACATCTAGAATAATTAAAAATATTTTAATAAGAGGAACCTGGAAAGAAATTTCTTCATTAGATCCTTAATATAACGATTGCGGTGTCACTGTATAGTGCTATAAGTCATGAGAGATATGAATTATAAGAATCTCAAGTAGTCATCCAAGTGAATAAGATCATAGTAATCTAATAATATTATAAGATACCGAGTATGATAAATAATATTATATAGACCTCCTATAGTATAGGTAGCACATGAGATATAGGATTCATGGATCCTTTCATGATTCCCTAGTTAAGAATCTTGTCCTCTTCAAATATGTTGTTATTTGTAGAAACAAAATTATTAGAGTTAAAAATTTCACCCAGTCATCTTCTTGTCATTGTTTTATATTGATTGGATTAGTCATTATAAGAAATATATTTATTCCCAAAAGTTACTAGATATTCACCCATGGAAAAACCATCTTTATTTCCTTTCATCATTTCTTATCAATAGTAATATTAATCTCTAGTATCATATTCATACTATAATTAAACCTCATAAGCTACATGTATTCCTTTTACATTCTCATAGGGTTCTTCTACATGGATACAAAAAAATTTGGATTCATTTGATAATCTAGTGTATAATCTATTCTCATGGTAATTATACTTTTTCTTCCTAGGCCCAACCATTTTTCACAAATTTGTTTCATCTGTTCCCTATGATCAATCTTTATGAAGTTTAATTTGGTTCCATAAATTTACCATACCAGACATACCATCCATTAATAGCTAAAACTATGTTTTAGGAGAACTAATGATTATCAAATCCCAAAAAATCATAGATTTCATAGGGGTAGTCACCAGAGTTATTCTTTTACAAAAAGTACTATATGATGAGGATCATTGTACCCTTTTTAATGTGACTCGTTTAAGATCACAACAAACCCTACCTATGTTTTTTTAGAAGACCATGTTTTTTTATATGATGAAGGAGTGATTTAAAAAATCACTATGTTAATGATCCAATAAATAATACCTATTTAATTAGCATAATTATCCATCTATGAGGGAAAGAGATTAATAATATTCAGTAAATCTAATGAATTATCAGCTAACCATTCTTCAACATTTCATTTCCCGAAATAAGAATAAAAGATCCTTATGCCATCATTTTTTGTAATCATCACTGTAAATTTAAAATAATATTTACATAATCTAACACTATAAAAGTAATTAATCTACTTTATTATCTAAAATAAATAAAATTTTATCAATAATGATGATTCATTTGAGTGTTCAACATTAATAGTATAAATAATAATTCAAATATTTTATCAATTAATTAATTTTAATTTAACATATTAAATCCGGTTATTTTTTTGATAGTAATCATTATCAAACTCTTTGACAATACATGATTGCACCCATTGAATTAAATATCTAATCTCTATAATTTTGATTCACTATTTAAATATTTTAAATATAATATATACATCATATAAAATTCATTTGGGGAAAATAATGTCCATAATAACTCTTAATGCTTTCAAAAAATCACATTTTGAGTTATCGATAATGTTAATAATTTATTTATTTATCATTATAATATGATTATCTCATCATGAAATTTTAAATCATAAACATAGATTAATTTATTGTTTGTGTTAAAATATTAATTCTCATATAATAAATATGAATTTAAAAAATTGCATCAAATACATCATAATACTTATAAGGAAATAATAATTATTTTATTGATTACAATTTTTTTATTTAATTAAAAAATGAATTTTTTTATAATAATATAATTTTATAAAAAACTTTTAAATTTAATTTTACGTTATCATAATTAATGAAATTTAATCATTCATAATCCAAAAATATACCTTTTTAAATATCAATTCCAATTGTTTCAACTTATATCTTATGTAAAATAATAATAATTATTGATTTATACAAAAAAATAAAGAGTCTTGATGGAATTCATTTATCAAACAATTCAATATGTTGATGAAAAATTATATTTTTCTTTTCATAAAAGAATCATAATTTTTTATATCAATAGCCAAAGTAACTTTACAAATTTCTCCAAAATGATACAAGAAATGTCATATTGGGCCAGGGAGGTCAAAATAATCACAATAGAATTTTATATTGTCAAATTCAACTTCCCATGAACCCATGGAGTGTTGGCCTATTTTTGGGTTCCATATGTAACTCCACCATGTTCCCCAATATGCATCTAATAAAATTTTATATTTAGTATCCTGTTATCAATAAAAAATATTAACCGAGTGGTCACAATCCATTGATATTGCATCTCCCACATGTGTTCTATCACCTCACAAATAGTATTCCTATGAGATGATTATATGTCTATGGATAATTTGATCTATGGGCCACATCTTATCCTCAACAAGGAAACATGGTTATAATTTAGTAATGTGGATTGAACGAGCCTTCATTAATCAAGTCAAAGGAGTCAAACCATGTTAGTTGGTGTTGAAGTGATGCCCAAAACACCATATTAATGGTTGATCAAATGTTCCACATTATTATCTATATGGTTTTACACCCCCGCTACAATTCAAGATTGACCATAGTCAATTTTGGTTTCAATAGAGAGAAATTTATCCAAAATTTACTAACTTTTCACTAATTTTTCGTCTAATATTGAGGGTTCCATAAATGTTACTTTCAAGTGATGAATAAAAGATATAATCCCTATAATTATTGAGATAATATGATAGGGTATAAAAATTTTTCATTAATAAATATTTTTCTCTAAGTTGTTTTTTTATGTTCTTAGTCCCTTTATAATTTCTATCCATAATATTTTTAATGTTATATATTTTAAATCAGTATTCTTAATGTATTTTTTTAATATTAAAATTATTAAAATTGGGATAAAAAATCTCTATAAATTTTTTCATCCAAATATAATAAACATTATGTATTTATCTTAGTATTCAATCATATATTAAAGATATAATTTTAAATCGTCATGTAGTTTTGGTTATGACATTTACATCATCAAAACATGTTTTATATTATAAGATTTCCCTCTAGAAATAATCTAAATCTATAAATAAGAATGATTTCATTAAAATTTCCTTGTGTTATTCATTAAAAAATTCATAATCCATGAATTTTATATTCAAATTTTAATCCTAGATCATATTGGATGGAATTTATTTTTAAGGATATCAGTTATCAAAATGAAACATTGGATTCAATGAATCAGGTCTATTTAATTGATTCATTGATCTCCTTAAAAATATCTATCTGCATTGGTAGCCTTTATGTTGAGATAAATTTCAAACTCTAATCCACTTCACAATTAAAATAAAGGATAAAATATTGTTGCATTTTAGGTCAAATAATCAATCATCAATGAAAAATAACTAAAATACCACCCCAAAGTATATAAACCATGTTTAGTACATAATAATGATGTATGTTTCTCAAAAAGAGATATCTGTTATGGGGGAAATTATTTTTTTACTTATTTAAACTAAAAAATAATATATTTTGTTTTCAAAATTTTCTATGGTGTTTAATAACCATTGAAAGAAATCAAATAATTAAAATACAAAGTAATATCTAATGGGTTTTGAATTGGATAAAACATATCCAAATATAATGTAAAACATCATCCAAAACCTATAAATCCATGAGATCTCTCTTTTAATCTGGGTAAAAATAAAAAAAACTATGTATGGAATAACTTTTCCATTGATCCAAATATATCCAATCTCTATCATAAGAGATTGATAATTATCACTATGTATAATTCAATGGGATTCTTCCTCTTAGGGAATCTGAAGTTTAAATGAATCAATTAATTCTTCGGAAGGATCCTCTCTCCCGTGATGTTTTCTAAAACCTATATTTAAAGAGATAGAGAGTGATAGAGATAGTGAAATTTGAATTTGAGAATAATTTTTTGAAATAAATCAAGGACACTACCTTAAGGAATTGTCCATGTTATATTGGATCCCATGAGATTCCTCAATACCCTAAATGTTTCATATTATCTTTATAATATATGTGAACGTTTTAGACCATTTAAAACTTTTTTATAAGAATAAACAAATGTATAATTACTTAAAAATTTTATATTCCATCATAATGAATCATATAAAAGATCATCATATGATAATGAATGAATCATTATATTTTAGAGTATGAGAAATGTTCTATGACACATGATATCATATAACATATAAAACTCACATTCACCAAACTATGGTCTAGTTAAATTCATCCAAATATAGTACATCCTATCATATACGATGATGTGGTCATTTAATAAACCAAATAATGGTCTATCTAGTGGTGATTATTTTTAACAATATCCAAATTTGACTAAAGTCCATATATAGTTAGTGAAATTTCATCTTAAATCAAATCATATGTAATTTTTTTAAATCATATATTACAGACTATTTAATTTCATCTAATACACTTTTTTTAGATGTTATCATTTATTTTTACCAAATTTTAAATCATATGTATCAATGTATGAAAATCCATAAAAATATTTTTTGTATATCCACTTACAATATTTTGTGATATTTTTTATAGTTCTATATGATCACTTTTAAACAAAACTACTTGTTCATTCATATAACCAAAAAGAGTGACCCCAATGATTTTTTAGAATTTAATACTAATATTAATTCTAAAATCTATGACTAAAAGAAAAGAGTTACCTCTAAATGGAATCAATGTTATCAAATATACGATGATATAATGCATGATCTCTATCAAACACATTCGTCTTCATACCTCACTCCACCAGAAGTATCACATACAAGTATACATAATCATATAATCCCTATGTCCATGACATCTAGTAACCATGGTACTCAAAGTATGCTAGTATGATATATCTACTCATATTTTCTCATTTTTCAAAGAGTATACTAACAATATGGATGAAACTTCTAATTTCATTCACCCAATTGAATAAGAACAATGCATTCCTCTAATATAGATAGATAACCATACAACATATACTTTATCTAGGTATATCCGTATATATCTTTAGTTTAACTCAATACATGGACCATACATAATACTTATTATACAAGAGGGAAAATACCATCTTTTTTAATCATCAACCTTGGACATGATCAATAATATACCAAACCAACTATGATTAAATTAACCTCAAGAATAACATGAGAAAGGTGTCACATTAGGATGGTTTTTTTTCTATTTATCCAACCATCATTGATAATTGGTATTCACTACGACATATTTACCCCTAACATACCAATTACATATCATATAATACTACATTTAGTATACAATATACGTTATCCAATACAAAAAACTCATTTTTTAACAATATCATACATCATACCTCTCTATGAAATCAAACACATGAAAGCTGCAACATTTCATCATGACAAATAATACTCATGATAATCATTTGGAAGGGGTACAATAAAAATTTTCCTTTAGAGGTTAAAAATAATTTTACATCTATTGGTATATAGATACTATTTGAAAGAATTATATTTTGGAGACTACCTCATATATAATATGATATTTTTAATATTATTAAACTATTTTTATAAAACTAAAAAACAACATAAATGTTCTATTCATATCAATTCATATATGAAAGACTTGTAGAGTGGCCTTTTGTATACTCTACTTTTTTGGATTCATTAAAAAATTACATATCTATATGATTCCTATAAAATAATTATATTATTAATTTAATATATATATATATATATATATATATGAAATTGGTTACTTCACTATGATTTAGAATGTGCATCACATGCCCTCAGGATTTTAATTTTTTTTATTGTTGATGCGCCGATCTCCGGTGCTCAGTTGGTGATTTCACCTCAGTTTAACTTTTATCCTAATCCTGTTCCAAACATCATTGAGAATTATCTTCCTTAAGAGTCCTGCAACCCCCTCCATAGGTTTTATCAACCTGATCTCTTCTTTAGCGACGCGTTATGTGGCTTGTATCAAGGGTAACTATAAACTTTCATCCCATATGTTCTCTCAGTTAATCTGATGGTGTTGAGGGAGGGATCATGCATCTCAATAGATGTTCCTCCTATTGATTTTGATGAAGTGGTGGCATGTCTCAATAGGACCCTCACGGTGTGATTTATAGAAGAGAATCCAAGTCTTCTAGTTTTCCAATGGTTTGTGGATTCTTGTTGTCTGCAAGCTCCAGTTAGGATCTCCTCTGTGTATCAGAACTCTTTCTGTATGGTCCTAGTGTCTGAAGAAGAATTTGTTTATAACTAGTTTAGAGCACCTTTGTTCCAAGTTATATGGTGTTTCAACATGGCTTAGTGGTGAAAAGATGTTCATAGATGGAAGGAGTGTTCCCGTGAAGCTGTTTGTAATGGTTTACCAGGTCTCCCGATGGATTTTAAGACCAGTAGTTCTCTCAAAGCCACGAGGGATTCCCTTGATAGCTTCCTATACATAGACAAGCACAAATGTTTTTGTGAAGATATGTTTTTGGATCATATTTTTGTTTATATGGTCATCTATCTCCATCTCCCAGATAATATCTTTTTTAAGGTTTAGGATTCGGTGGTTTGGAATAATGATATCATCATCCCGGTGTTTCCCAGGTACATATCCTATTTTCTTCTCCACAGACATTCACAATAATAATTCAGGAAATAGTGGCATGGTAGTCATTATTATTCCCACTAGGATACCCCAAAAAATTATTCCCATCCTCTCCCTTTGTTTGGTATCAATACAAACCCTTCCCAAGATGGTACCCCAGCTCCGATTGTAGCACAATTAGTCCCTCAAACTCTAGAGGCCATGCTACATATCCATTCTCATCTAGCTCATTTTGTTCCCCATTGTTTGGATATTATTCATTTCGAACCCTTGGTTACCTCCCCAAGGCCTTCTTAAATCATTTCTCAGTATTAAAACACCATCAGATATTTTCAGGGGGGGTGGTGCTTACTGTATAGAATCATGAGTTACCCAACCCATCTCATTGAACCCACAATGGTTCCTCATCCATTACTAGAGTGAACCCCTAGTTCTTTAGAGGGGTTGGGGGTTGTATTCATTAGGCCATAACCTTCCACTTAGAATATAGTTTTTTTAAGATTTCACCCAGTAAGGCCCAAAAAAGTGGTTCAGATTGTTTTGAGATCTTGGTTCATGATAAGAAAGAGCTATCAACACAATCTCCTCCTAGGGTGGTGAGGGAAAATACCATCAAAATGATCACTTCTGTGGAACCCTCTGTAACAATCACCCTGTAATGAGTCCTGGGATATGCATGTGTGAATGATTAAGGTAGATTTGGGAGAGTTATTTCTCCCATAATAAGGATACCAAAGATTCTAGAGAAATCGTTGGGCCACTGTCCGTTTAATGTAAAATATTATCATATAGTACTCCCACGGCCTACGGTCCGTGATGAAAACTGACTTCATTGCTTCATTGATGATGAAGGACAGGGATCACATTATTACTATCCTAGAACAAAACCCAAACCCAGCTATGATTAATGTGTTCTGTCGTAATGTCAAACTACTTCCTTCCATGCATGTAGATCCAATGAATTGACATATATGGATATTCTGGAATAAGGTGATC
This sequence comes from Viscum album, assembly GCA_963277665.1. Lineage (NCBI taxonomy): Eukaryota > Viridiplantae > Streptophyta > Magnoliopsida > Santalales > Viscaceae > Viscum > Viscum album. Next base: position 1,565,031,383 of record OY728145.1, read on the forward strand.
TCAGTGGATTTATCTCAGGTGGGTGACTAGTTCATCACCATGAAATTAAATAGGGTAGTGGACAGTTTCATTATGTAATTTCTTATAGATTCCATTATGTACAAAGATGATAAAATTTGTGGAAAGACCATAGCACATATGATCTCTAGAAATGTTTGTGGATCATGGATAGTGAGGTCAATTCTATTATTAAACCAGATGAGAAGAAGGGAAGAGGTGCATTTCCCTAGAAAGCCATCTTAAACTTCTCCCATTTAATAGAGGTTAACTGTTTACATGATTTGGGGTACTTTGGAGATTCCTTCACAAGGTTCAACAACCAGAGAATAATCATGAAATGTAGTTACTGGTTTGATAGATGCCTATCCATATAAATTCAGTCACCATGTACCTAAATTTATAGGTAAAACATCTGGTACACGACATTTTTGACCACTAACTACTTTAGGTTACATTTTCCCATAGGATGATCACCCAAGAGAAGTTTAGGTATTATCAACAATAGTCCCATATCCCAAGTTATTGCTAGATCATTAGAGAGACGCGTGGAGAGACAAATTCATTGTATACAAGGGTAGTTTTTTATAATAAACTCCAGTGGTTGAATAATGGGTTATAGGCAGGGGAAAAGAATCTCCCACTTATCATCAAGAAAATGGAGGTCCTCAAATAGTGTATCAATAGTCTGAAAACCAAGATGGAGGTGGAATGGAATGACATGGTGTCTGAGGAAATCTCAGACAAGAAGAACTCATGAGAAGAAATGTTCCTCAAAATTGGAATGCATAGCTCATGAGAGATCCAAGAAAAAATGTATGCATGAGGGTGACATGAGAAATTTTATTTTTCATTCAAGTATTATATAAAAAAACGTCCCCTTAAACCCAACATACTGCTCGATTATGGAATGTATATAGATGATAGAGATACTGTAGTGAGTGTGGAAGATACATTCTTCAAGCATCTACTTACAGGTTCAAACCTGATAATACATAATGGATATCAGAGTGTAAATGTTTAGTTTTGGGAGGATATGACCACCCTTGTTTCTAACAGGGATAAAAAATATTTAGAGGTGATCCCAAATGAGGATGAAATCCATATGGACATGTTAAATCTCAATAATGAGAGTGAAAAAAACTCTAATAGTTTCCTTTCACAAGGAAACTTGGGACATGGTTAAGTAAGACATCACTACATCTATTGATTTTGTCTTTTTGAAAGGTATCCTTCTACAAGTTGCATGTACTATGACACTGGTTCACATACTGAAGATTAAGCACCCCTCCCCCCTCATGCACCGCAAACTAGTGATCCTGTGCAATAATCCATACAAGATTCTATTGTGGATCAATAATTCAAGGAGTTCCATGTATATCCACCAGTGGATCTCCATTAAACAACTTGGTTTCATGAAGGGTCACTCAATCCAAGAAGATATATCCATATCACATGAAATATTGAGGGACATAAATATCATGACACATGGTTCTAACCTCAAAATTAAATTAATTATGAATAAGGCTTATGATATGATTGATCGAGGTTTCATCAACTGAGTGCTCATGACTATAGGGATCTCTTATAGGGTCTCAGATCATATCTTTAGATGCTTTAGCTCCATGTGGATGGTTGTTTTTTTAATGGGGAGGGTTCATGGTTTCATCATGGTAACACAAGTTATATAGCAGGGAGACCCTTTCTCAACAAAAATATTCATCCTTTCACATGATACTCTTAGTTTCCTCACCAAAAGAGGATTATATTATAAAGATATACTTCCTTATCACATGAAAGTGAACCTCCCCTACCACCCACTTGATGTTCACGGATGACACCGTTGTCTTCATTAATGGTGGCATGTGATCTTTTCAAGGAATTAAGAAGATCCTTGAGTTTTATTTCTACTAGAGTGTATATATTATCAAAAAATACAAAATAAATACCTATATCTATAACTATTTTGATTCTAGTTAGGTCTCCTCTCCATGTAGAGTATTGGAAATGCATCGCTGATCCTTTCCAATGTAGAACCTTTTCATTCCACTATACTCAAGAATAATTTGAATCTAATACATTCATAATATCATGAGAAAGATCACGGGTCATGTTCTTAACTGGAATAAGAACTACATATAATTTTGGTGATGAATTTCACTGTTTAAAAACATCATGTCATCTATTCCTATCTATACTCTAGCTTCCACCAAAATTCTGAGGGGAATTATCAACAAAATTGACAATGTTCTAGCCAGTTTCTGTTGGGATGAACTATCTATATGTAAGAGGAAATAGGTACCATGGGATCTGATGTAAAGGACCATCCCTGAGAGGTGAATTAATGTGATGTGTCTCAAAATACGCCCCATCCATGTATGCTAAGATCAATTGGGATGTTGTTGAAGAAAAATCATTCTAGTGGAGGACCATTCCCTACAACAGTGTGGGAGATGAAAAAGTTGTTAGTGGTCATACCTCCCCCTTCTTTTCCAATATCTACCCAGTCATCCCTACCCCCTAACATATCTCTAAATGGATAATAGGGGAGGGTGATATCCTCTTCTAGTACCACAGTTTGGTAGGCTCTGTTATTCTCTTCCCGAGATGCCTTGATCCATTGATCACTTTTAAAGAAGTGAGTCTTTATCCTAGATTTATCAAGAATGCCTTGGATGAGGAACAAAATGATGTATTTGAGTCAATTTTCATTAACTCGCATCCTAATTAGTGCATGTATACTCCTTCCACATCAAGGATGTTGAATACCTGTGACTTATACAGGGACTCATCCTCAAAGGATCATCACAATAGTTGGAAAGACATAATTTGTTGGAACATGATACCATCTATGTACAACATTCCTAAATAAATAATAAGGAAGAAAAGTGTATCTATGGATTATAACATCATGAAGGTGAAAATTATCATGGAATCCAATTGCCATTACTATAGAAACAAGTGGGGTAAAAGTACACATCATCTCTTTTCCGATGGTGAATGAGAACATGGTATTTGGTCTTTCTTCGGAGACCTAATAACATTATCCTCTGATGATCATTGTGATACTCTGTTTTTGGAGAGATGGTCTCACAGGATGACCAATTTAACTTTTTAATGGATGGATAGATCCACTATTTTCAGTACTAGAATCTTGTTCTTATTGAATGATAGAAACCATGCTAGGTTCTAAGGGTCCCTACCCACAATGAGGTCCACCACTATGACAACAAGAAACATAATGGTGGACATAGTCACTCCCATAATTAATGGGAGGGAATATCCTTCTTGGTGTATGATTAAAGTTAGAACCTCTTCCATTAAACCGTTCAGTATTATACCATAGGGATAGTGGGTTCGCTAGCACTATCCAGAGTTAAGTTACAAGAACTAAATAAATGGGTTCAACATTTTGGGAAACATGTGAGGAGGGGGAGTGGTACATGACACCTAGGGGGGTGTCGTCCTATCCCTCAATGAATTTTATGGTAATGGAAACTCGCCACTAACTGAGGTGAAAGCTATGATAACTGGGTTAACATTGTGAAACTAGGAGAATCATGATATCTCTCATGTTAAGACCGAATCTTTGATCTGACATGACTATTTCCAGGGAAAAGGCTCCACCACTTGGTCATTATTTTAAACATTCAGGAGGCATATAACCCTCCTCAATAATAATATTCATTTTGACCACACGTGGAGAGAGGGTAATAAGGTTGTAGACAATCTTTCCTCCAGGGAAAATCTGATCTCCAATATCACTTGTCTCCCTAACATCAATTACATGATGCTGGAGGGGACAAATTTGATTATAGGGGATGCCCTCAGTTTTCATGAATTTAGTTCACCATAATCCTAGTGTGCAAATATTTGTCTATAACCCATTCCTTGAATAAAAATATGATGTTGGATGGTTGTTGATATATATATTTGAATATATGATAAAACCTTTCACTAAAATAATTTATTTCGTAACTTATAAAATGAAATCGTGTATTAGTAATATTTGGGCTTAGAAACCATATTTTTATTTTTAAACTATTTGAATATAGTTTTCAAACATCTTGTTATCCCAACATATAATTTTACCATGATAAAAGATTCGGGCTTTTTACTTAAAATCATTTCTATATTCATCATTATTATCTTTGATATTTTCATCTAGACCATTTTTGTAACTAAATGTAACTCCTTAACTTAAAATTTTTCCTTACCAAAAAATGATAAACTATTTTATAATATAACATAAAATTTACATTGACATAGAGTGTTATAATCATTTATTATATAACATATGAACTTATCTATGTCCAAACATAATCCAAATAGCCACTTAGATACTATATTGTATTTAAAATACTACACTAAGATACAAATATACTTTTTTGATAGGAAATAAAACTTATTTACATAAGAGGATATATTTTAAAAATAGAAACTACATTCAGACACAGGCACCAGCTTTCCAGTATGTTGTCATCTCCAATGCATGTGCTTGCTAGTCGAGTTTAAGTGGTAATGATGGGGCCAAACAATCAACTCAACAGTGATAATACTAATACTCAAAAAACATTGATTGTTCCGTCACCCTAAATACCATAACGTTATGATATTTGTGAATCTAATTTTCTTACACTTATTCCTTCCACGAGGATCATATTCCCAATTTTGCAATATTGATGGCCAGACCCCCATTTTCCATGATGTACAAGATCCCGATTCAAATATGGTGAGGCAATAAATTATGTAGGGTGCCTATTAATAATTGAGGGTTAATGCTGGTTGACTTAGACCCACAAACCGCTCCATTGATGGGGGTCACCTAACATGTTCTACCACCCCTTGATGTACACCAACATCATCAATTATATTCTATATGTTTTGAGTGATATACTATGAAGATGATTTTATTTGTTAAAAAATAACATTTTTGGGTCATGAGAATTCTTTCTCTGTTATTTTAGAAAATATATTAGATTACAAATTCAACATGAATTTTTTCCTTAACTTATTTTTGATCATGTTTTATCTCTGATCACACATGAGGAAAATTAGATGAAAATACAAAATCATTATTTTCGATCAGATGGTGATTTCTAGTAATAAACTACATCTAAACATTTGATATAGAAATCCATTTTTTAATTTTTTTTATTGGTTAAATTAATATCTACCAAATAAAAAAAATTTATTTTGAAACTGTAATATATATTTACAACCCTTTTATAATGTAAATTTTCAATTATATACCATTTGATTTTTAAGAATTAACTGATGAACATTATTAATAGATGTAGAATCTCTACAATGCTTCTAGCAACCAATTTACAAATTTGGGAAATTCTTCCTCCTATGACAAGGAATTACAAAGTATAAGCACTAACCCTTATTCTTAACTCCTCTCATAGTTTTCAATGTCTATGATAAAATACAAGACCTTAAAATATCCATTTTCCAAATTGAAATTACACCTTTTTTATTTTCTAGCATCATCATGGAACTTGATCTTATACACCCCATGTTTTTGAGAAATTATAAACATATTGAGAATACCATGAAATATTTTTTTATCTCAATGTTGTAGTAATTCATAAAAAAACATTAGAACCCTCCAACAGTGATTGTAGAATAAACTATTGTGTCATTTTATGTCAAATATTAATTTGTACATAATATATTATTATTTAAAAAATATCATCAATGCTATTAAAAATTAAAAAAACAATGAAAAGTAAATAGAATACCACGCAAATAAAAAAACTATGTTTAAATTATAATAGTGATGTATGATTGTCTGTAGGGATATCTGTTATTGGGGAAATTATTGTATTCCCCATTTAATCCAAAAAATAATATATGTTGTTTTAAAAAAAGTTCTATGGTGTGTAAAAAACCATTGGAAGAAATAATATAATTAAAATAAAAGGTAATATTTGATGGGTTTTGAATTGGATAAAACATATCCATAAATAATGGAAATAATAATCGAAAACCTATAAATCCATGGGATATCTCTTTAAATTTTGTTAAAAATACAAAAATGATGAACTGGAAAACATTTACATTGATCTAAATATATCCAAGCTATTTTACAAGATCCTGATAGAGATAACTATGTAGAATTCAAGGGGATCCTTCCTCTTAGGGTATCCAAAGGTTAAAAGAATCACTCAATGCTTTGGAATGATCCTCTCTAACATGATTTTTTCTAACACATATGCTTAAATAGAAATAGAGTGAGAGAGAGAGAGTGGAATTTGAATTCTATAATAACTTTATTAAAGAAATCGCAGACACCACCTCAGGGAATTTGTCACCTTATATTGGAACCCAAGAGATTCCTCAATACACTAAATTTTTCATAATATTGTAGTAATAAATGTGTTGGCTTTAGACCATTTAAAACCTATTTCAAAAAATAAATATATGTTTATATCCATACACCTTTTATATTCCATCATAAATAATCCTATAAAATATCATCAAATGATTATAAATCAATCATTATATATTAGAGTCGGTGAAATGTTCTGTGACATGTGATATCATATATCATATAAAAAATACATGCACCACACTATAGTCTAGTGAAATTTACCCCAATATAGTACATCCTATCATATACGAGGATGTATTGGATTAATAAACCAAATCATAAAATATCTATTAGTGCCTATTTTTATAAATATCCCACTTTGACTAAAATTATTATATATTTTATAAAATTTCATCTTATATCAAATCATATGTGACAAATTTTTAATCCTTATCAAAATTATTATTTGATATATTTTAAAAAACGTTTTAGAGAAGTTATCATTCATTTTTACCAGATGTGAAATCACATGTATCAATGTATGAAACTGGATCCAAATATTCTTTTGTATATCCTATTAAAATATATGGTGGTAGTTTTCATAGTTATGTATGATCACTTTTATACAAAACAACATTTTCAGTAATATAACCAAAAAGTGTGACCCACAAGAATTTTTTTAGAATTGAAAACTATTATTAATTCACCAATATATAATTATAAGAAAAGTCTGACCTCTATACCGAATCAATGTTACCCAGTATACAAAGAGATATGGCATCATTTATATCAAACACTTGTGCCTTCATATGTCCTCCCACCAGCAAAATCACATACAAGTATTCATAATAATATAATCCCTATGTCTAGGATATATAGAAACCATGGGACATAATGTTTTCTATTTTGATATATGCTACTCATATTCTCTGAATATTTAGAGTGTAGACTGACCAGCTGGATGAACACTTCTAATGTCATTCACCCATATGAATAGGAATAACGCATGCCACTCATCTAGATAGATAAACATACCACAGGTAAATTATCTTTGTATATCTATATATATTTTCCATTTAACTCAAAACAGGGACCTTATGTAATAATTTTTATACAAGAGGGAAAATACCATATTTTTTATTTATTAATCAAGGAAATGATCAATAATATACCCAACCACCCCTGATTAGGTTAAAATGAAGAATAACATAAGAATGTTATCAATTTAGGAAGGGTATTTTTCTAGGTATCTTACCAACCTTGAGTATGGGGATTTAATATGACATATTTACCCATAACATACTAAAGACATATCATATAATACTCAACGTGGTACACTTTATAGTTTATCTAGTACAAATAAAACTCCTTTTTTTAACACAAGCATACTCGATACATCTGTATGAAATCAGACACCTAAAAACCTCAACATTTCATCATGACTAATAATACTCCTCATAAACCATGGGAAGGGGTATCATAATCTTATAACTTTAGAGGTTAATAATAATTTAACATATCTGGGTATACTGATCCTATTTGAAATAATGATATTGTAGAGACTAACTCTTATATAACAAGATATATTAAATATTCATAATCTATTTTAATAATACTAAAAACAATATAAATATTCCAGCCATACCATATCACATATGACAGACCAGTCGAGTGGCCTTATGTTCACTATTCTTTAAGGGTTTCATTAAACACGTTACATATCTATATGATTCTTATCATATCATTATATGATTTATGTAATAATTATTTGAACACACACTTCTTGATTCAGTGATAAAAACATGCTGTCTATTTTTTTATAAAATATTACAGAAAATACACAAATATTTATACAATAGAGACACTTTTATTGTATAGATTCTTGAGGTTTAAATGAAATATTACATTTATCAGAGTTAAACATAAAAAAATAAAAGTGTCTAATATGCTTCCGCATGCACTAACATCAAATGTGATGATATTAGTATTTAATCTTCTAAGGTACTTGTGAAAAATTATTTTAAAACAAAGGGTGAGCATTTGATTTCCCAAAAAGGGGGTTTTAAAACCATCGAATTACTTTTTAATAAATCAATCTTTTGGAAATTAATTTTGGTTAAATAAATTTGAAATTATTTTTGAAAATCAAAATGAAAATATTCTTAAATTACTAATATATATACACTATAATAAAGATATCTTTGTTTGGAAGGTAGTCACTTTATGAAATCCTTTTAAAACTAATATAGTAATTTTATTTTGAAAATATTAAGCAATCATCTAGAAAATAAAACATTATTTTAAGGCTATTTAATTTTTTTAATGTAGTCTTGGGCCTACCCGCATAGTGAATGATGGGTTCAATCCCGAATGACCTTTTATTTTTTACAAAGAACAAGCACAATGATTTTTCCAAAACAATTGAATATTGTGTTACACACACAGACAGAGATATATATATATGAGTGTTTTTCAGTGGAGTTTTTATTTTTTAAATAGGTCAATGTATTAAAATACCCATTCATACTTATATATATACATATATATATATATAATATATATATATATATATATTATTTCATCATTTTGATGTTTTCTTACTACCAAAACATTTATCAACTAGACTTTGCATATAATTATTGTTTCTTTCACGAATCACCTTTGATGCTCATATCATAAAATCAATTTTCTTATTTTAACAATAATTATTGAAAATTTTCCATACATTAGATTTTAAAAGGAAGCATTTAAAAAAATTTCTATGATATCCATGTCATTATTAATTTCAAGAGAAACTTAAAAATTTAAATTAAAACATGAACTTATTATAAATGCAATGGGTGTCGATGTAATGCACAACACATGGCCATGTATATGTGAAAACACGAGTCCCATAATATTGATAAAACATTATGATATGATAGGTGCGTGTTTTAAAACATGATGATAAATTGATAATAAAATCCCCATTTCATCCATATATATAAATATATATATATGTATGTATGTGTATTGGTAAGGAACATTCAACACTCGTTAATCACAAATTAAATAGGTGGTTAAGAAAAACATTGATAAATGAAAACATTCATTGGAAAAATTAATTATGAAAGTAGATTAAATCATGGGTTAAATACATATACACTCATACATTAATTGGTCTAAAAAAATTTTATACATAGTTGGATAAATATACTTATATATGCATGTTTGTATATCATAATCCATAAAAATAATTATAACATGAAATTGAAATAAATCATGAGGTATGAAAAATATTTCATACATCTATATTGAAAATTATCAAAATAATTACCGAAATAAACACTTGTTTGAAAAAAAAATTCCATTATAAATAATATTATATCATCACAATATGTTATTAATTTAATGAAGGATTATCAACAATGATGTCAAATAACATTATAACCTGACATATCAAATAAAAAAAATAATTTACATTAACAAATAATAATTTATGATCATAAGGTAGAATAATATCTAAAAAAATTTAATATAATTTTTCAAATTAAAATTATAAAAAATATAATTTTATTTATAAATTCCCTTTCACAAAAATAATTATAAATAATTAAAATAATTAAAATATATATAATATTTCTTATGAAAATAAAAATGGAAATTTCACAGATTGTATTTGAAAAATAAGAAACCCTTACCATTTTTTATCTGTGACAATTATCTCAACCTGACAGAACACCAAACATGGCCCTCTATCTCAAAGTGAAAGAAAACTCTATTATAAACTTCCTCCCTAAAAAACACATATTTATTCTAAATAATACAAAGTGTGAATTTATTATGATAATTTTATCTTATCTTTTATTTAACAAAATTAAATCCAAATAAAACGAAAACAACAATGGATTCAATGAATGAATATCAATAAAACATTTAAATAGTTCCTAGAAAAATGACTCATAACCAACTGCTACGTGAAAAACTAAAATAAAAAAGATTATAAATATAAACCAAGGTTGTTGATTCATGAAAGACATGAATGATACATTATTTGATAAAATAGGAATTATAGAAGAAAACAAACAATGAAATTATTACATTGATTCAATCACTAATACCAACTAGAAAATAGTTAATATGATGAAAAAAGGAAGAAGACTAATTCAATGGGCTATTCGATGATACAATTTAAATTTTCTTTGAAAAATAATTCAAAAACATTTAATTATAATATCTATACTATTCATATCAAGAATTTGGTTGTAAGAAATCAATAAAAATGGAGAATAAGATAACTAATTGTCATCCAAGGAAAACTAACCAAAGGAAAAGACAAATAGATGAGTTAATACATTGGAAATGGTTCAGAAGTCATAAATTCATTAATATTCAGATTAAAAAATTTAATAAACAAATCTTATTTCTGATTTGGGACCCCAAACATTTTTTTCCTCGAAAATATCATTGAGAAACTTCAACGCATCATAGATGGGGTGTAGTTGAACCCTAATCACACTTTGAACCCCTCACTCGAACATGATTCTAGATCCAGACTTGGCCATGAAGTTGAAAGTGAAAACCCTAAACCATTCTCAGACTCATTGATGTCACTCGTCCTACTAAGGACTCTCGAAACTAAACTCAACTCGGATCGACACCCCAGGCTCTCACGGACGAACCCTTCTCCATGGTCATCAGCTTTTTCTGTGTTCTCCCCAATCGAAGCCTCTTCCATGCCCTCAGGTTTTCTATTCTCAAAACCCTTCAATGCCTTTTTCCACTTCCTTGTGATGTGAACCGCCATGGAACACTAAAAACCTGAATCACCTTCCATGAAAAATGATTCTCCTTTTAACCCTTCTTCTATTTTTTTCAATTTACAGTTTGATTGATTGATTTACTTCATTAACAAAATTAACGGGTTATTATTATTATATAATATAATTAATAAAATTAGTATCACATCTCATTCCTAAAAAATTTAAATTTCACCTTTTAAATTAAATTTTGAAAATAAATAATAATAATAAAAATTTCATTTATTATTTATTTGAATGTTTATAAAATAATTTTATAGAATGAATTATAAAAAAATAATATTTTTCTGTTATATAAATAAATATATAATTTTCATAAATTTGAAAATAAGAATATTCATATAATTTTGAGATTTAGTTAAAATAATATTATTTGAATATTAAAACATTATTTATTCCCAATTTTATAAAATAATAAATTAATCCATATTAATTGATAATTTTATAAATAATCTCATTTTTTTGTAATTATATTATTATTTATATTGGTTTAAAAATCATCAATGAAAACTCATATTTTATTCAATAAATCATAATGTAATTTGAGCTCTGATTAATTTTTATACCTATTTAATAAATTAATATTTATTCTCAATTTTTAGTAATAACATTGAATTATTGTTTAATGAAAACATAAACTAATAATATATTAAATAATTATTTATAGTAAAACATGGGATGTTATACATGTCACACAAACACCCACAATGATATATATATATATATGAAAATGGGTATTATGTTGTGTTACATAACCTACATCACATGCCCTCTAGATTTAATGTTTTTTGATAATTGATGTGTTAGCCACTCATGCTTAGTTATCAATTCCAGCTCATTTGAATATTGATCCCAATCCTATTCTTTCCATCACCTATACATATATTCTTTAGAAGTACCCTATCCCCCTCCATAGGATTCTTCGTCCTGATCTCTTCTTCAGGGATGCATTATGCGGCTTGTCTCAAGGGTCCCTGTAGACTTGCTTCCCGAATGTCAGCTCAGTTTCTCCACTGGTGGTGAGGAAGGGATCATACATCTCAATGGAGGTTCCTCCTTTAGATTCTAATGAAGTGGTGTTTAATATCAAGTGGACCTTCGTGATGTGATTCAGAGATGAGAAGACAACTCTTTCTGTATTTCAATGGTTTGTGGATTTTTGGGGTCTGGAAGCTCTGATTAAAATCTTCACTATGAATCATATCTCTTTCAGTCTAGTCCTAGCATCAGAATCATATTTTTTTGAAGGCTGGTGTAGAGCACTGTGGTTCCTCGGTCGTCGTTGTTTAATCATGGCTTGATGGTCACTATATGTTCACAAGGGGATGAAGATTTCTCGTCCAACTGTTTAGAATGGTTTTACAGGTCTGCCAAAGCCTTTTCTGGTCGGTTCTTTCCTCAATGTCATGATATATTCCCTTGGTGGCTTCCTATTCATGGATAAATGCAGCCTTTGTTGTGAGGATATGTTGGTGGGTTGTATTTGAGTTCAAATGGACTTCTCTCTCCCTCTCCCCGATAAGATCTCCTTGAAGGTTCAGGATTTGGTTTTCTGGAATAAAGATATACTTCTGGAAATCTAGAATTTCCCAACGGTTTAGAACCATTGGGAAAGGCTGCAGAACCGTTGGAATATGTTATACCAATGGTTCTGCAAACCGTGGGGAAGTAAGCCGTTGGGAAAGGCTTTTCCCAACAGTTTACACAGAACCGTTGGGATAGGTTAGAAAAAATAAACCTATCCCAATGGTTTGGCCCGTTTGGAAATCAACACATAATTTCCTTTCCCAACGGTTTACAAACCGTTGGGAAGGGTTTTTACCAACGGTTCCATGAACCGTTGGTAAAAACCACCATGTGACAGGGTATCCCAACGGTTTCAAACCGTTAGGATATGTGTTTTTACCAACAGTTCCTTGAACCGTTGGTAAAAACAGCTAATAGAGCCTATGCCAACGGTTTGAAAACCGTTGTCATAGGCTTTGCTGTGCAAATTGCACAGTAGCCTGCAATTTGCACAGCAGGTTTGGTTTTTGGGCATTCACCCTCGGTTTCAATTCAATTATCAATCCAATTATGCCCTCGTTTTCAATTCATTTTTCAATCCAATTATTGTACCTGTAACACATATAATGCATACATATAAAGAACAAACCAACACATACAAATAATGAAAACCAACCAACCAACACATATAATGCATCATGAAAATATACTCATCCATAATTGAAGTATAATTCATAACATAATTATAGACATACATAATTCATTTAGAATTCATTTTAAAATTTAGATGACAATCATATGTGGAATCCGGAATTCAATTCATAATTTGATTGGTTTTTCATATACCATATATTTTTAATAGAAATGATATCCATTTTAAACAGAATACATACATCTGGAATGATACCGGTCACACCGTGCCTCGGATTGAGGCGAGGTTAACTCGTACACGTCACAAATGAATCATTGATCGTTGTCCTAAAGTATCAACATATTCCAAAATAGTTTGGTCGGTTTGGCGTATGTCAGTTGTTGTTTTAACTTAAAATGAAGTGTTTTTTAAATAAAAGAGAGACACTTTGAATGGTGTCGGCCACACCGTGTCTCGTATTGAGGTGGGGTTAACTCGTACACATCACAAATGACCCATGGATTGTTGTGCAAAAATATAAACACAATCAGAATGCGTTTGGTTGGTTTTCCGTATGAATTTAAAATGTAGTCCATTTTAAAGAAAAGAGATACACTTAGAGTGGTCTTGGCCAAACCGTGACTCGGATTGAGGCGTGGTTGACTCGTACAAGTAACATATGACCCATGAATCGTTGTCCTAAATTTTCAACAGATTCCGAATGCGTTTGGTCAGTTTTTCAAATGTCAGTTGTTTATTTCACTTATAATCTTGTCCATTTTAAACAAAAGAGACACAGTCAGAGTGGTACCGGCCACACCGCGTCTCGGATTTAGACGGGGTTGACTCTTACACGTCTCAAATGACCCATGTATCATTTTCCTAACGTATCGACACAATCCGAATATGTTTGGTTGGTTTTCCGTATGCAAGTTGATGTTTTTCACTTAAAATGACGTCCTTTTGAAACAAAATACGGACACTATGAGTGGTGCCGACCACACCGCATCTCCAATTGAGGCGGGGTAGATTTGTACACGTCACATATGACCCATGGATCGTTCTCCAAAAGTTTAAATGGAAACCGAATGCGTTTGGTTGGTTTTCCGTATGTACTTAAAATGTTGTCCATTTTAAACAAAAGAGTGACACTTAGACTAATCCTGACCACACCGTGACTCAGATTCATCCCGGGTTGGCTCGTACATGTCACATATGACCCATGGATCGTTGTGATAAATTATCAAAATATTACGAATGCGTTTGGTCGGTTTTGCGTATGTCAGTTGTTATTTTCATTTATAATCATGTCCATTTTAAACAAAAGAGACAGAGTTAGAGCGGTTTCGGCCACACCGTGTCTCGGATTAAGACAGGGTTGACTTGTACACGTCACATATGACTCATGGATCGTTGTGCTAAAGTATCGATAGAATCCGAATGCGTTTGGTCGTTCTTCCGTATGTCAGTTGATGCCTTTCACTTAAAATGACGTCCTTTTGAAACAAAAGACGGACACTTTGAGTGGTGTTAGCCGCACTGCATGTTTGATTGAAGCGGGGATGATTCGTACACGTCACATATGACCCATGGATCGTTCTCCGAAAGTTTCAACGGAAACCGAATCCGTTTGGTCGTTTTTCCGTATGTACTTAAAATGGTGTCCATTTTAAACAAAAGAGAGTCACTTAGACTTATCATGGACACACCGCGACTCAGATTCATCCCGGGTTGGCTCGTACACTTCACATATTACCCATGGATTGTTGGGATAAATTATCAACAGATTCGGAATGCGTTTGGTCGGTTTTCCGTATGTCAGTTGATGCTTTTCACCTAAAATGACGTCCTTTTGAAACAAAAGACGGACACTTTGAGTGGTGCCAGCCACACCACATCTCCGGATTGAGCTGAAGCCACCGTGAAACATTCTAATTATTATTCGTGATGTGTACGCGTAGACGACATGTCAATCGGACGTGCGGTTTGCGCGGTACGACTCAATATTCGTGTTTTAAGTGATGCGCGCGCTTCGTAAACGCGCGTGAGGGGGGTCCAAACGGGCCGAACGAAGTCGGAATGGCCTGAAATCAGAAGAAAAACACGAGAGAGTGATTTATGAAGTGTTCGAGTAGACGGCACGTCAATCGGACGTGCCGTGTGCCCGCGGTGACCGACAATGTAGTTCTGGTGTCAGAAACGGCCAAAACGGGCGTCCAACGGTCAAATTCATAGCGGAAAACCGCAGATTGAGCTGAAACCACCGTGCAACATTCTAATTATTATTCGTGACGTGTACGCGTAGACGGAACGTCAATCGGATGTGCGGTTTGCGCAGTACGGCTCAATATTCGTGTTTTAAGTGATGCGCGCGCTTCGTAAACGCGCGTGAGGGGGGTCCAAACGGGCCGAACGAAGTCGGAATGGCCTGAAATCAGACTAAAAATACCGGTTAGTGATTTCTGAAGTGGTTGAGTAGACGTCACGTCAATCGGACGTGCCGTGTGCCCGTGGTGACCGACAACGCAGTCCTGGTGTCAAAAACGGCCAAAACGGGCGTCTAACTGTCAAATTCATAGAGGATGACCTCAGATTGAGCTGAAACCACCGTTCAACATTCTAATTATTATTCTTGACGTGTACGCGTAGACGGCACGTCAATCGGACGTGCGGTTTGCGCGGTACGACTCAATATTCGTATTTTAAGTGATGCAAACGCTTCGTAAACGCGCGTGAGGGGGGTCCAAGGGGGAGGGGGGGTTGTCTAGGGTCCAAGAATGAGGGGGGTTGTCCAGGGAGTTCACAAACACACAACCACTAAAATACAACAACATCCATAAAAACAGACAATATATAAAAATAACTCAACTCAAATACTATACTATGAGTCTAGATAAAACCAACAACTAGAATAGATTAAACATCAAATCTCAGTAATATAAGTCAAAAATGTAACAGATCAATATTTCCCACATCAGCATCACCACCACCACCATCATCATCATCATCATCATCTCCCTCATCATCGTCTTCCTCATCGTCCTCACCCTCCACAACGCCTTCCTCCTCGCCTTCGCCCTCCTCCTCACCCTCCTCATCTCCCTCCTCTTCCGCATCAGACTGCTCTCCATCATCATCTTCAAGATGGACATCGGCATGACCACCACTGGAACTGCCACCTGGTGCACCATATATAGAATGTATCGACGACATGTATTCATCAATCGTTGGGCTGGCCTCTGCTGGAAGTGTTGGATGTAGAACTTCAATAAATTTCATAAATGCACTGTTTGCCCTAGCAGACTGTTCTGCCGTCTCTGTGGCCCTTTTCTCAGCCTGTTCTGCCTGTGCCCTAACTTGCTGCAGCTCGGTGGCACTAAAACTCGTACCTGAGGCAGGACAATACCTTGTCAGGGCTATCCTAGGTCGGCAGCGTACTCTGCCAGACTGATCCTCTCCCAACACCTGATTTAAGTGATCAGATGGCCCAAAATTGTCTGCTTCTTGGGCATCGAGGGCCTCTAAAGCATCCTGTTACAAATATAAATATGTTATTAAGTTACGAAATAGATATTAAAATATAAAATCAACAGACTAAAACTTACAATCTACTGCTGAGTCTCTTCGTTGACAGCACTTCCATCTTTTTTTCGTCTACTCGAGCAAAACAGTTTTGCTCGAGGCACACGTCCTTCAATATTTTGTACATGCCTCTAAAATGACATTGAAAACAAAAGTTATATAAAGACTTCATCAAATAATTAAATAATTGAGGAAACAAAAGAAAATTTAAGTCGTAATGAAAACTTATAAACAATTGTCATACCTGCTGCCTCTCATGATCCGGCATCGTCGTGCGTCCTAGTGTATGGAGGTATTTTTTTGCATCAATGTTTTTTTTATTTTTTCCAGATGATTCCTAAATAAAATTCGATAATGCAAAGGATAATATTAATGAAAAACTTGAAAGTTATTATTTAAATACCTCAAATGTAATTCATACCTTAAACTGGGTACTCGTACAATGAGTAATCATCTGACGATACTTCTCTATAGGACAATCATCCACGACTGGTACCGCCTCTAACTCAGTGCCAACTCTAGCACGCCATCCAATATACAACTCATGCTTGTAGGCTCTCCAAATATCGCCTAAATCCTTTAGACGTTCCAGTCGTGCACCCTCACCATCAGGAAAATTAAATCGAAGCTGAAATGAAAATATTAATTCATATAAATACAAAAAAAATTAATGGCATTAAATACAACAGATTTTTTTACCCATATCTCTGCCCAAGCTCTATCTTTGACCTCATGTGGCAAATGTCTCCACGACAGCGGGCTAACGGGAATGATGTCGGAGTATTTGGAAAGCGTCGCCATAAAACTCCGACATTGCTTCCATATTTTCTCAACCATCTGATTGTCTTCATTATATTCCACCATAACCTGTGTGCGACGGTTCCACACCGAACGCATGCGTTTACGACCCTGCCCCCGCCTCTTGTCAGTAGATGTATCTGTCATGAAAGAAGAACAAATATTTTATCAAAACATGTTATAATGAAAATAAATATTGCTATAAAAATTTGTTAGGGTTTTATAAATATAACTGCGCTAGTCTGATCAATGAGTGGCGCCGAATCCACAGAACCTGATGGAACACCCTCTGGTGGAACAGGAGTCGAAGACGATGGAATATAAAAGCTCGGAGAGACAGAAGTAGAAGGAATTGAAGATGGAACAGCTGTATGACCTGATGCTGACTGGGGAGTGGGAATCATCATGGGATGTGAAAATGATGGGGCAGAAGATGCAGAAGGTAGTGAAAACATTGAAGATCTAAATATCCCATGTGTCCCTAACGACACACCGGGATCAGAATGTGGGAAGGATGAAATATCAGTGGGAGGGGCAGGGTATAGTCAGGCACGCGCAGCTCTACGTCCACCTCTGGTACGAACCCTCCTCGTACCACCGGCCTGAGTACTAGGACCAGTACTAGGCTCCTCGTCGAATAACTGTCGACGTAATGGTGGATCCTACAAAAAAGTTTACAAAAAAAATTAATCACATGACATTATATATTCTGTAAATATATATATATATATATATATATATATTTGAAATAAAGTACTCACTATAGGCACTAATGGTGGAATGCCCATCTCCTCCATCCGACGATTGTTCTCCGCCATTTTTTTTCTTCGTCTCTCTTCAATTGGCTGCATTTCCTGCATTGGAAAACAAATATGTAATTAATTAGAAAAAGAAAATTAATGTGTAAACCAAAAAACTAAATATATGAGGGAATGAGGGGATTCATTGGTAATTTACCTATCAATTGTTTTAGAAGAGCTGGAATTAATTTAATAAAACATACAAGTTGTAATGTTCACCAAGTTTGAAATATTGCTTGATTCGGTTTGAATACAGTTCAATTCCAAATTAGAAAATTCAATTAAAATAAAATAGCAACCAATAAACATTGAAAATTCACATAACGGTCAAGTCAGCTAAAACATATTTGTGATCAATACTAAATAAATAGGAATATTACCAACCTTAACAACCCAACTTGAGGTAAACCAAAAGAATTGAGAACATGGATGAATGATTCTATATATTTCCAACCACAACTTCAGGTTCACAATCAACTCTGACAATTGATCTATTGGATTCATCAAAAGAAATAAATGGATTGGTTCCGATGGCAATAGGGACAGTGTCAATTCCATCATCAGCATCATCAAAAATATGTCTTGGAATTACTTCAACTATGACACCAAATTCAGGTTAAAGTTGATCTTTGACATAAAAAACTTGTTTAGCCATTGATGCCAACACATATGGTTCTTCGGTTGCAAGAGTGCGGGTCATATTAATTACTCGAAATCCACAATCATCAATAAATGTGCCATGTCTCGTCATCGAATCAAACCAATGTCATTTCATCATTGTGACTCGTCCATGAGAGTAATAATCCAATATTATTATTTTCTCAACGACTCCATAATAACCCACATTTTCAAGTCGTGGTCTACTATCTGATGCACTGGCATAACAATCTGTTGTGGCAGTAACCATAATACCATCATGTTGTGTTCTCATGTTTTTGGCTTGTTCAGTGACAATAAATCTGTACCCATTGATAAAAATTGATTTACAGTCATGAACCACGGTATTAGGACCAAAAGACAAAGCTCTTATTTCCTCAGAGACAGAGTCAGCAGACAAACTCAATACCTACAATATAAATGACAATTAAACTTAAGTAAATATTGAAATAATTAATTTAAACAGTAATATTTTTACCTTCAATTTTAACCAAGCAAAAAACTCTTTGCTATGGAAAGTCTCTCTCCTTCTCAAAGATAAAGAACGATGCTTCCTATTTATCATTGTTTTATGTTCCCTGTAGATAAAAAAATATGAATAGTTTAACAGATATATATGCAAGATATAGAAATTCAATTTTGTTACCTGATATAGTCATTGAACAAATCACAGTTGAACAAAACTGTGCGATGTGCCATCTCCCGCTCTTCATGGCTTAATGTCTTCAATGTATATGATCCAGGAATTCCTCCTGTTTGAGGAAGTTATGGAAAACTGGGTTAAATTTTCTCATATTGTTCTTCTTCATTTCTCATTGGCCTGTTCATTCTTGTAGTAATATCAGACAAATACATTGAACAGAAATCCATACATTCTTGAGCTAAGTAACCGTTCACGATAGAACCTTCGGGATGATTCTTGTTTAGAACATAATACTTTAATTTGAACATATTTCTTTTAGTTGGATACATCCAACGAAAAGAAACAGGTCCTTCGAGAAGTATTTCAGTTGGAATATGGACAGTCAGATGCAGCATGCATGTGAAAAATGATGGGGGAAATATTTTCTCCAAATCACACAAAATGAATGGGGAATTTGTCAACATTTTTTGCAAGAAAGACTTGGAAAACTTCTTAGCACAAAGATCTCTAAACAAATGGCACAACTGAATAACACCCACCCTTACATTATTGGAAAAAAGATGACGGATTGCTATTGGAAGCAACTCATACAGTAGAACGTGATAATCATGAGTCTTCAAAGATTTTAGCTTCAACTCTCTTCTGTTGACCCGTTTAGATATGTTGCTTGAATAGCCATCAAGAACTCTAATAGTCTCTAATACTTCCAAAAATTGTTTTTTTTTCAGTAGGTGTCATCACATAAGAAGCACATCGAAGTTGCCATTTATTTTCACTGATACGCACAAGATGCAATTCTGGTCTGATGCCCCAATCCACCAAGTCACGTCGAGATCGTAAATCATCTTTTGTCTTCCCCTTGACATTTAGAAGAACTGAAAGCAACATTTCACATATATTCTTTTAAATATGCATTACGTCTAAGCAATGACATAGCAAATTGGTTGACCAATAAGGCAAATCAAAAAAGATACTCCTCTTCCTCCAATTGTAACAGGTTTCTGTGGAAACATTCTTTCTCTTTCCAGATTTCATTTGACCCTTCCCAAATGAAAAACTGAAATCTTTCAATTCATTAAGCACAACAGTTCCAGACATACGCTGAGGTGGATCATCGGTCTCTATAGTATTATCAAATCTTCGACGATTCATTCTATATGGATGATCCTTTGGCAAAAATCGTCGATGTCCCATAAAACTGAAACTACAATGATGTTTCAGTCTTCTGGATCGTGTATTCTTCATACAAACTGGACATGAAAGTTTTCCCTTCGTGCTCCATCCAGACATCATTGCATAAGCCAGAAAATCATTGATCGTCCACATAAGCGCAGCACGCATCTGAAATATGTCTTTCGAACATGCATCGTATGTGCGCACACCCACATCCCAAAGAAGTTTCAACTCTTTTATTAAAAGTTGCATGTATACATTAATATCAATGCCGGGTCAGAAGGACCAGATATGAGTATACTCATGAAAGTGAAAGATTTTTTCATACACAACCATGGGGGAAGATTATAAATGTGTATAAAAACTGGCCATGTGTTGTGCGAAGTAAGCATCTGCCCAAACGGATTAAAACCGTCACATGAAAGACCCAGCCTCACATTACGCACGTCAGCTGCAAAATCAGGATGTCGAGCATCAAATCTCTGCCATGAAAATCCATCTACAGGATGAACCAACTCATCATTAGACTTCTTTCTCTCGGTATCATGCCATCTCATTTTTATTGATATGTCATCAGACATAAAAAGATTCTGGAGTCTGGAGATCAATGGAAAGTGCCACATTACTTTCTGTGGAACACGGGATGGTGTTCCATCAGATTTTGACTTCCAGTGGGATGTGCCACATTTTATACATTCATTTCGTTTAGCGGTTTCTTCCCAGAATAAACGGCAATCTTTCGGGTAAGCATGAATTTTGTTTCTGGAAAATCCACGTTCTTCAACTAACTTCCATGACATATAGTGGTTTGAGGGAATATATGCATCATCTGGAAGTAAATCCTTCAAGAGGGTAAGAATGTAATCGATTTCTGTATTAGAAATCCCATACATAGTTTTTCCATGAAACAATCAGATTAAAAATTACAGCTTTTTCATTTTATCGCATTGTCGATATACTGGAGTCGTGGCAGGATCATTCAATTTTTTCACCCTATCAATATCATCATTTTCACTAGATGCATCAGTTGTCCTCATATCGACATCTTCTTGAGTCGAAATCCTTTCTTTTTCATGACGACGAATAATCGGAAACCGATCATCTAACAAATTTTCCATTCCAGTCCATTCATTTCGATCATCACCAATTTGAGATTTCATTTTCTTCCCATTGTGATACCACACAAAGTAGTTTGCTTGAAAACCATTTTTGGTTATGTGGTAGCTGACTTCTTCATGACTCAACCAAGGTCTACCAACACAATTGGAACATGGGAAGTGTATGCGACTACTATCTGAAGCATTGTGAAATGCAAAATCTATAAAGCTCTCCAAATTGTTTTGAAAATCGCTTGAGATACGATCGGGTTCATACATCCAACTTCTGTCCATTCTGTAAAAAAATTCATATAAGTCATTTTGTCATAAACAATTCAATAGGATTGTACTTTAATAGAAAATACAGTTAAGTAAACGATAAAGGAAGAAAATAATCATGGTATCAACTAGACATGTGAAAAAAACATACTAATGTGTTATTGAAAAAATGTAAAACCAACAAGAACTTAATGTGTTATCACATCAGAGCATTCCTCATCCCATAACCATATTAGTAGGGTACCCTCGTGGACAGCCCCACCCACCCCCGTGGACAACCCACCCACCCCCGTGGAAACCCCCTACCCCCTAGACAGCCCAACCACCCCCGTGGACAGCCCACCCACCCCCTCGACACCCCTTCTCCCTATGGACATCCCCCCACCCCCTTGGATAGCAGGCCCACAACCCTGGACACCCTTACCCCCTGTGGTCAGCCCACCCACCCCCCTGGACAGCCCGCCCACCCCTCCTTTGTTGTACCCCTCCCTCTTGGATTTTAATGATCACAATCACTCTCATCATGTTCTAACATGTTTTCAAGTGTTTTGATGCTAGGAAAAAGGTTCCCCAGGAGTTGGCCCAAGAAGGCTGATAGTGGACTCTCTGAGTCCACCGGCCAGCCGGTGGATTTCCACCGGCCCGTCGGTGGTCTCTGGCAGAAGCATTGAATTCTTCCAAAGCCACCGGTCAGCCGGTGTTAGCGCACCGGCCAGTCGGTATGGGCACCGGCCAACCGGTTCTTGCCCACCGGCCAGCCGGAGGACCCAGGCAGTAGGCTTGCCCACTGCCTGGTGCCACCGGCCAACCGGTGGATGACCACCGGCCAGCCGGTGGAACCCAGACAGAAAGCCTGCTCTGTCTGGACCACCGGCCAGCCGGGAGCTCTGCACCGGCCAGCCGGTGGACCACCGGCCAGCTGGTGAGACACCACCGGCCAGCCGGTGTGCCCAGTCAAACTACCGTTGGGCTTTGACCAGACCTGTACTTTTGACCCCCAACGGCTCCGGAAGCCCTCCAACGGCCATATTGAAGTGTTTATGGGTATTTCTCCTATAAATAAGAAACCATGGATGTCGGGAACATAACCTAATGATATTTTTATGTCTTGACTCTCTAACAACAAATCTCCAAGGCCTCTTGTGATCCATTGCCATCCTTGAAGCTTGAGATCCCTCTCCATCAGCCCACCCCCCCTGGATAGCCCGCCCACCCCTCCTTGACAGCCCGGCCACCCCCGTGGACAGCCTGTCCACCCTTGTGGACAGCCCGCCCACCCCCGTACCCCCCTGGACACCCCGTACCCCCCCTGGATAGCCCCGTCCACCCTCCCAAATAGCCCACACCCCCCTCCCCTGCAACCCCACCACCACCACCTAGACATACCACCCCACTGGAATGTGTAGAAATAACATAAAAATACATGATATATAGATAGCACAAAATACTCATCCTATGGGTTCACATTAACTACATATTCACACACTTCACTACTACCATAAAACACATAAACCACAACACCACCACACAAGACGCATAGCATTTCTCACATTCATTTATAAGCCACTTCATTCACACTTACAATGTCCATTCATTTAATGTTAAATTAATTAAATCCATTTACCACACATCCATTTCTATTCCATCTCATTTATTTAATATCTTGTTTTTTCATTTTAACAGCATAATTTATTCCATAGATAACCAAGAAACTAATAAAACCACCACACAACAACTCACCATCTCACAATAACCATCGACACCATGTTACATCGACCAACCATCTCACCAAAACAACCACATATCACAATAAAAATATTTCACATCACAAAACACCGCACAACCAAAACCACCTCACCACATTATACACCACAACTTCATCACACAACACCTCCACACGATACAACACCACCACACATCATCACTATCATACAACTTCACATGACACATCCATGTCCACTAACCATCACATTACAACCCCACATATCACAAAGCCGAACTGGTCACATCAATCCCCATAAAACAGCCTACAACATACAATGAAACACAACAAAAAACCTCTCATAGAGGCAACATACCCCAACATCCACAATTTATTTATTCAAGGTCTTTTATTACATTACCCCTTTATTTAGCATGGACATTATAACACAACTGATATTCCAGGGGAAACTAATTAATTAACAAAATATTTATTCATTTCCCTATTTTACACGGTGAAATCAAATCAAAATCCAAACTTAAAACTAAAATATTAGATCAATAACAATAAAAACAAGGTACCATATGTGTATAAAGAAAAAATTACTTGATTTGAGATGATTCAAATGGGTTTTCACCTATTTGAATGGGGGATTTGGAAAGCAGCAGAGAGGTGGAGGTGGATTGATAACTTAAAACTAAAATACTAAAGCAATAACAATAAAAATAAGGAAGTATATGTGTATAAATGAAAAGATACCTGATTTCACCTCTTCGGATAGGGGATTTCGCCAGAGGAGAGCGGTGGAGTGGATGAAATTAGGTTCTGTGCGAATGGGGGAGAGCAGGATTTGGGGGAAATAATTCCCAACGGTTTTAAAGAACCGTTGGGGAAGAGATGTTAAGGACCCCTTTGCCAACGGTTTGAGGAAACTGTTGGCAAAGGGGTGACCCTTTCCCAACGGTTCTCTTGAACCGTTGGCAAAAGGTGATTAACACACCCCTTTACCAACGGTTTGAAGAAACCGTTGGCAAAGGGGTGGCTTTTCCCAACAGTTTCAATGAACCGTTGGGAAAGGCTTTATTAGTCCTTCAA
This sequence comes from Viscum album, assembly GCA_963277665.1. NCBI lineage: Eukaryota > Viridiplantae > Streptophyta > Magnoliopsida > Santalales > Viscaceae > Viscum > Viscum album. The sequence goes on from OY728145.1 coordinate 1,565,056,461, forward strand.
GGCCAACGGTTTTAGCAAACCGTTGGTAAAAACCCGTTGGGAAAAACAGCATTTCCAGTAGTGAAATGATCTTCCCAGAGATTCCTAGGTACTTCCCCACTTGTATTATCTAGGGACATTCCAAAAAATCATGAAAGAAACAATGGAAGGGTAGTTATCATTATTCCCACTAGGCTACCCCAATTGAAGCCTCCCCTATCACTTTGGATGGTATCGTGCGTGAGTTAACCAATGTTGCTACCCTAGCTCCGGTTGCAGCACAGTCAGTCTCTCCAACTCCATTTGCTGAGCTAAATATCCATTCTCAACTATCTCATGTTGTTCTCCGTTGTTTGGATATAATTTCTCATGAACCGCTGGTTACCTCCTAGAGTCCTTTTAAACACATTTAATAGTATTATAACTCCCTCCATATCTTTTCTGGGGGTTCTTGATGGATTGAATCATGAGTTAATCAACCCAAATCATTAAACCCACATTGGTTCCTCCACCTTTACTAGAGAGACCCCAAATGCTTCAGAGGGGATGCGGAATCTAGCCATTAGGCCCTATCCTTCCTATTCGACGACTTATTTATTGAAGACTGCAGCTAACATGGTACGGACTAATAGTTCAAAAGGTTTTGAGCTCTTGATTCCCAATAGGCAAGACTTTTCAACCCAATCCCATTTTATCATGGTGTGGGTAAAGGCCCTCCAAATGATCCCTTCCATGGAACCCCTAATAACAAACCCCCTTTAATGAGTCTTGGAATATTCATGCAATAGATATTAATGTTGATATGGGAGTGTTCTATCTAACAAAATTAGGAGAAAATGGAACTTAGGGCTAATGTCAGGGCACAGTCTGTTTAATATAACCTATGATCATTTGGAACTCCATTTTCCTAGAGTCTATGGAGAAATCCGACATCATTTCTTCATATATTAAGATGAATAAGGATATCATTATTTCAATCCTGGAACAAAAGAATAAACTGTCTATGATTAATATGTTTTTTCATAAAATAAGGCTTCATTCTTTCATTCATACAGATATGAAGAGCCGACATATATTGATTTTCTAGAATAAGGAGATATCAGTGGATTTATCTTAGATGGGAGACTAGTTCATCACCATGAAAGTAACTTGGGGAGTGGAATGTTTCATTATGACTTTTTTTATGGAAGCTATTATTCACAAAGAATAGAATTCTTCTGAAAAGTCCTTAGCGCATTTGATCTTGAGAAATGTCCATGGATCATGGACGGGGACATCAATGCCATCACTCAACCAGAAGAAAATAAGGGAAGAGGTTCATTTCTTCAGCATGCAATCTTGGACTTCTCCCATTTCATAGAGGTTAATGGTTTTCCTGATATGGGTTACTATGGATATTCCATCATGTGGTGAAACAACCGGATAGGAATAATGCAATGTGACAGATGGATTGATAGATGGATTGCCAATATAAATGTTATCACCATGTTCCTTAATGTCAAGGTAAAACATCAAGTACACATCATTTCTGACCACTCACTGCTACTGGTTACTTTCTCCCCCAGGAAGGTCACCCAAGAGAAGTTCTGGTATTATCAACACAAGGCCCATATCCAAAGTTATCGACATATCATTAGAGAGATATAGGAAGAGCCATATTCACGGAATACAAGGGTAGCGATTCATAATAAACTACAATGGTCAAAGAATGGGTTACATGAATGGGCCAAGAAACACCCTCTTATCGACCAGATCATGGAGGTCCTCAAATAGAGTATCGAGAGTCTAGAAACTATTATGGATGAGGAATGGAGTGACAAGAGTTTTTAGGATCTCTCAAACATGAATAACTCATGGGGTGGGGGTCTTCAAACAAGAGTATATGGATTGTGAGAGATTTAGAAAAATATGGATTCATGAGGGTGAAAAGAGAAATTCTTTTTTCAATCATTCATTAACTAATATAGAGTTCCCTTAAACCCAACATACATCTTGGGGATGGAACATATATGGATGAGAGATACAACGAAGGGAGGATGGGACATACATCCTTCAAGGATCTCCATACAGGATCAAACCTGATAATTCCCATGGGATATACAACGTAAATGTAGATATTTGAGAAGAAATTCCCACACTTTCTTCTAACAGGGAAAAAAACTATTTAGAGATCATCCTGAATGAGGATGAAATCCATATGACCTTGTTGAATCTCAACAATGATAGTATGCCATACTCTTATAGTTTTCCAGGATTTTTTTATAGGGACACATTGAACATGGTTAAGGGAGACATCACTACAGATATTCATGACTTTTTTTTGGAATGTTTCCTTAATTGAGTCACTTTTACTATGAAATTGGTTCTTATACTTAAGATTAAGGAACCATCCTCCCCCATGCACCACAGAATAGTGAGCCTATGATATTTTCCATACATGATTTTGGTGAGTATCATTAATTCAAGGCTATGAACGTATACCCCTCGATGGTTCTCAATTTAACTACATGGTTTTGTAAAGGGTCTCTCAATCCATGGACCTATAGCCATGTCTCATGAAATATTTAAAGACATAAAAATCATGAATCAATGTTATAGGATTGAAATTAAATTGAATATGAATATGGCTTATGATAGGATTGAATGAGTTTTCATCAAGAGAGTGATGAGGGCTATGGGGATCTCTCCAAGGGCCTTAGATCTCATCTTTAGATGATTTAGAACAGTGTGTATAGTAGTTTCATTAATGGGGAGGGTTCATGTTTTCATCAAGAAAACATGAGTTCTATTGAAAGGACACCATATCTCTCAATGAATATTCATCCTTTCATAGGATAATCACAGTTTCCTCATCAATAGAAGCTTGTATAATGCAGATAAATATCCTTATCATAGGAAACTAAACCTCCCCTATCCACCAAATAATATTCATGGATGAAAAAACATCTTCATTAATGGTGGAAGGAGATCAATTCATGGAATTAAGAAGATCCTTGAAGTGTATTTGTACTAGATTGGATATATTATCAACAAATCCAAAAGAAATACCTATATCACCTACATGTATGCTTCTAGTTATGTCTCTTCTCTATTTATATGACAGAAAATACAGTGCGGATCCTTAATAATTCAGTACCTATGCATGCCTATATCCCTAAGATGACATTGATTCTAATACATTGATCATGTGATGAGAAATATCATATGTCACATTCTTAACTGGAAGAACCACTACTAATCATCTAGGGGCCAGATTTAATTAGATATAATCATACTATTATCCATTTCTATCCATATCCATCTTCCACCAATGTTCTAAAAGGAGTCATCAACACCACTGACAATATTATGTTTTGTTTCCATTTGGATGTACTCTCTGAAGGTAAGAGGCACTGGGTATCAATGGATAGGATGGAAAAGACCATCCATGATAGGGGAATTAATGTGAGGAATCTAAAAAATATACTCCACTACATGCATGATAATATCGTGTGGGAATTTGTTGAAGAACGAATGATATAGGGGAGGATCATTCCCTACAACTATCTGGGAAGTGGATAGGTTCTTATTGGGCATACCTCTCCCTTCTAGTCTGAGATCTACCACTCATCCCTACCCTCGAACAAAACCCTCTATGGATAGTAGGGGAGGGTGATATCCTCTTCAGGTTCCACAATTGGGTAGGTTCTGTTATTGGCTTCCTGATATTTCCTACTCTGTTAATCACTTTTATGGAAGCAAGCCTTTATCCTAGGTTTATCAAGGATCTCTTCGATGAGGGAAAAAAATAAATCTTTGAGTAGATTGTCATTAACTCACTTCTGGATCAGTGATTGTTTACTCATTCCTCATTGAGGATATCTAATACCATGGACATTTATAGGGTCTCATCCTAACAAGATCATCATGATAGTTTGAATGACTCATTTTGGTGGAATATGATATCATTAAAGTATAAATTTAATATCTAGAGAATAAGGAATCATGCAATATATATGAATTATAACACCAAGAAGTTGGAAATTATCATGGAATCCAAATTAAATTACTATATAAAATAGTGGGGAGAAATAACAGATCGTCTATTTTTTGATGGTGAATGAGAACATGTTATATGGTATTTCTTGGCTGAACTCAATGCATTCTCCTCTCATGATCATTATGATTATAATTTTTTGGAGAGATGGTTTCATAGGATGACATATTAGGCTCTGTAAAGAATAGAGTGGTCCACTATTCTCAGTACAAGATGATGGTACCTATGGTAGGATAGAGACCATGGTATGTTTAGAGTGTCCCTTCCCACATTGAGGTCTATCATTGTGAGAACAAGGAACCAAATGGTGGACACAATCACTCTCATCAGTAATTAGAGGGAATATCTTTCATTTCATATGCTTATGTTTATAACCTCATCATTTTAATCATTCAATATTAGATCGTTGGGATAGTGAGTCTCTGGAACCATCCAGAGTCAGAAAAAAAGCTCAATAATGTTGGGTCCTACATTTTGGGAAAAAAGTGTCAATGGGGAGTGGTACATGACACTTAGGGGAGTGTCTTCCCAGACCTCACAACATTTTATGATAATGTAAACTCCATATAGACCAAGGATAAATCTATGATCATCGGTTTAATGTTGTGAACTAGGAGAATCATGATATAACTCTTGTTGAGACCAACTATTTGATATTACATGACTCATTCCATGGAAAAGGATCCACCCCTAGGTCATTATCCTATAATATCAGGAGGTTTAGAACCCTCATCAATAAAGATATTCACGTGGACCAAACATGGAGAGGGGGAAATAAAGTGGTAGAATATCACTTTTCCATGTTTGATCCGAGATCCAATATCACATGCCTCTTAAAAATCTGTTACATGAAGCCTGAGGGGGTTAATGTGAGGAGAGTGGATCCCATTAGTTATAATAAATTTAATCCACCCTAGTCTTGGTGTGACCTTGTTTCTTTATTACCCTTTCCATTAATAAAATTATGATGTTGTGTGGATGTGGATATATATTTGAACACGTGATAAAACCTTTCACTAGACATTGATACTCAGTAACATATTTGAAAAAATCATGTATCAATAATGTTATGGCTTTGAAATCACATTTTTAAAGTTCAACTATTTGAATATTGTTTTTAAACATATTTTGTTCCCAACATAAAATTTTGAAATGATAAAAGATTCTATTTTTCACCTAAAATAAATTCTATATTCATCATTATCATCTTCAAAAATTTTATTTAGATCATTTTTGTAACTAAATGTAACTCCTAAAGTTAATATTTTTATTTTCAAAAAATGATAAACTATTTTACGATATAATGAAACATTTATTTTGAAATAGAGTGTTATAATAATTTATTATTTAAGATATGAACTTACCTATGTACAAGCATTATCCATCTTTCCCCTTAGATACAAAATTTTATTAAAAATATTCTCTTAAGATAGAAAAACACTTTTTCATAGGAAATAAAACTTATTTACTTATGTGGAAATATTTGACAAATATAACTGAACTTCATCCACATGCCACTATTTTCCACTATTATTCCACACCCCGGAATGTGCTAGATATTTGAGGTTATGTGGTGATAGTGGGTCCAATCAATTAACTCAATTATTATATTACTAATACTCCGTCAACATGATTTTTCCAACACCATCAATAACACAACGTCATGAAATTTGAGATTTATCAATTTTAACCCCTTTGTGCCTTTTATGGTAAACATTTTAACAATTCATGGATATAGATGGAAAGACACCCATGGTCTTTGAGGTGCAACATCCCAATTCAAATATGGTGAGAAAGTAAATTTGGTATTTTGCCTATTTAGAATTGAGGGTTAATGATGGGTGACTTAGACCCATCAACCAATCCATGGAAGATGGTCACCTAACTTTTTCTACAACCCCTTGATGTACACCCACATTACCAATTATATTCTATTCATTTGGATTGATATTCTATGAAGATGATTTTATTTGTTAAAATATTCCATTTTTGGGTCATGGGGACTCCTTCCCTTATATTTTAACAAATATATTAGATAAAATATTTAACTTGGATAAAACATTATCATTGTCTTATTTTTAATAATGTTATATTACTATATAAATTATAACCATTTTTTAAAACAACCATATCATTTATTAAATTATTTTTTTACAATAATTTATTTTATCACACATGAGGAAAACAAGATGAAAATACATAATCATTATTTTTGATCAAATGGTGATTTCTAGTAATACACTACATCAAAAAATTCGGTAGAGAAATCCATTTTTTATTTTTTTAATGATTAATTTAATCTCTACCAAATAATAATTATTCATTTTTAAACAATAATATATACTTAAAAACAGTTTATGTTGTACATTTTCAAGTATATATTGTTAAATTTTAAATAATTTATTCTAGAATATTATTAATAGATGCAGACTCTCTACAATGGTTCTTGAAATCCTTTAACTATTCTAAGAAATTCCTCCTTGTATATCTAGCATTTACATAATGGAATCAAAAAACCTTATTCTTAACACCTCTCATAGTTTTCAATGTCTATGAATAACTACATGACCTTTAAATATTCACTTTCCAAATTAAAATTATACACATTATATTTTATAGAAACATCACGGAACCTGATCATAGACACCCATGTTTTTCTTGTAAATCCTCAACATATTGAGGAGATCATACAACATTTTTTTTGAACTCAATAATTTAGTAATTCATAAAAAACCATTAGAACCATCTAACTCTGATTGCAGAATAAAATTGATTGGTATTTCAATACATAATGGGGATATTAGAATGTACAAATCATTGACATTCCATACGGTACTTTGTACAAGTGTGGATATTGAATTTCTCTAAGTCATCTTATATTAAAAAAAACTTCAAAACTAAAGAATCTACTAAATTTCACTATTTATATCATTTTTCAATAATCTTGTTAACAACACCTGAGCCTCAGCCCGGTTGGTGAGGAAACCTTAAGTGTATCCATGAGATCTAGGTTCAAAACCAGGTTGAGGCACAATTCGAGTGTTACTATAGCATGGACAATAAAAGTGATGTAGAAGTACTGTAGCTCCTACTGTAGCAGGTATTGTTAGGTATTGTAGCAACTAAGACTATTCACCTTGGACCACTGGTTTGGGATTGTAGTTCTTGAGGCCTTTGGGACACCCAAGCCTTTGGGTCAGTAAGGCTTTCAAGGATCATTTAATGCCTTTAGGCCACCTCATGCCCTTTAGTCCACATGACCATTGCAGTTTCCCTAGAAATACTCTACAAAAAAGGAGCATCCCCAGTGGAGGATTCGGAGCAACTACACTCACCAGAGGAGAACCAGATGGATTTATATGAATATGTGGGTATGGCTACACCATCGGTACTAGCCTGTGTTTGCACCAGAAGCCCAGTCAGATAGTCTTTCAAAGGTGAAGAGCTATCATAATTATGTAGATTCTTGGGAGGGGTAGTTACTTGTATTTATAGTCTAGTTGTCTTCCCTAAGACCTTCGGGTCATGTAATCTTCTAATCCTATGAGCTATGTAATCTTTATTCCTATGTGATTCTAAGGGTTCCACTATATCCCTTGAAAGGGGGTTGTCAAAAATCAATAAAAATGAAGGCCTTTGGGCCATTCGGGAAATAATATAGTTAATATGTTGTGGTGTCTTGGGGTTTTAAGTTGTGATGAAAATCCTAATGAATATCATGCATCTATATCTCATAGAAATGGGAAAATAAAATTAGTGTTTCTACCATTATGAGTGAATGAAAAAAGATATTTTTTTCTGATTATTTTCATTGGGGCAGTCATTGGGGTCTTGAAATGATTTTATTGTTCCCTATTGGATGGTACCACGTGATTGGACTGGTCATAGAACCTTTAGATTTTTGATTTCCCTAACATGACTCATTCTAAATGTATGTGGGTTCTATCAAAAATGTTGATTATGAAAACTCCTTGATCCAAGTAAGACAGAAATATGTCAGTTCCTCCCTCCATGGCTTCCTCCCTGGTTCTCATTATCTTGTACAAGACACCCTGTTGTATTTGATTCATGTATGTGAATATAATTCTTAGCTCCATTTTGACATGGAAACTAGTTAATTATATTTATTCTATGTAACACCCTGAGATTTTATGAAAAATATTCTTTTTAATTTCATTAATGTCTTGTGTTGTACGCTACACCAAAAAGAGTTTTCTCAACACGCAACCTTGACTTGCCTTGCATTACACGCAATCGCGACCTTCCTCGATAGCGTGTGTAGTACGCAATACCGAGTTTCACTAAACAACGATATGCTATTAAAATATTATTAAAACTAGATATTATGAATAGTAATAACCACCTTTTAAAATTTTAGAAATTGTAGATTTTAAAATGGTCTTCATTTTTGGATTCGAAGTATCGAATTTAGCCTAAGGTGAAATTTTGGTACTTTTCGGATAACTTTCATATTCTGATGAATAGTGAAAATTACTAAATTATAATTAAAAACAGTTTTTTTAATCAAAATAATTAATAGTGATAAATTATTAATTTGAGTGGTTTTAAAGTATATTTAGAATATATTTTTACAATTTAATACAATGTTCGTCATTGGATGTAATTTCACATTTAAACCAGTCATAAACAAGTGTCAATCTTTTGATAGTTATTATCTCTTAAGAACACGCTATTTGTTTTGACGACGGGAATTAATTTTGAAATTAATTAATGCAACTGATATGTTTTGAATTTTATAAAATAGACATCATTTTTTAATTCATAATATCAAATATAGCTTAGATCTAATTTTTCGTATTTTTCTGGAAACTTTCATTTTTTGATGAATAGTGAAACCACTAAGTTGTAGTTAAAAACTGAATTTTTCATAAAACTTAATTTTACCGCTTCTGTGAATGGAATTTCGAAAATCCGAGAGACACGGTTGATGTCAGTAAGTAAAATGTGGTTTAATGAGATGAAAATAACTTTTTGGTGAATAGTAACTTTTTACTTTTTTTTACCACGGTTAAAAGTAAATAGGGTAATTAAGGGTAAAAATGATATTATTATTACCCTAACACATGTAATAATTCTATTGGACAAGTGTGATTCGACCAAAAACAACCTTAGGAATAAAATATGACCATTTAGGCCCACTTGGATTAGATTAGGACATTTATTATTAATTTATTTAAAGAAGGGTTTAAATAGTTAAAATCAAAGTTTAATAAGTAAATAATTTTTAATATAGGGTTATACATAAGATATATTCGACTATAAATATTAATTAGAAAGATAAAATGTTTTCCTACATAATGGTATTTTATTTTTTATTTTTAGACATTAAATAATTTAATTTATTTATGACACAATGATGATGCAGTAATTATCTTATTAATGAAATATTGACATAATTGATGTTATAATACCCAAATAAATATAATTTGAGACTTTTTATGAATTAAACTAATTTTCTAGGATAATATGTCATGTTAGTATTTATTTAGTTAACTGTTTTCGAACTAATCATTCTGTTATGATTTTCACAAAAATCAATTACCAAATAGTGTCAAAATTGACATAAATAGTTTTTTTAAAAATATTATATTATTAATTGTTATTTTATTCCTAAAAATCTAAGGTTCGGAAAAATGACTTAGATAAGGTTATATATATTAATAATAAACAACTTGGGGTTAGTTTGGCTTGATATAGTAAATTTATTAACCTTATAGTATAAGAACCCTAGAAGACACCGCAAAAGTAAAATTATTTAACTTAATGTTAAATCTAAATGATAAGGTTAAAATTGGAACCTAAACTTGTATAAATTATATTGGATGTGAGGATTTCGACCCATCCCCACCTTAGCCTAGAAATAAATCAATTTGGAGCTATTTAATACCGAACTTGACTTTATAATAAAATAATATTTTTAGTTATTCCAAAGGTGTCCCTCTCCTCCCTTATAAAAGGGCACCTCCTCGCTCTATTCCTCACACAACTTTGAGCCTTCATGCTCAGCCAACCCCTGCCAAATTATCTTCTCCACTTCCCTAGAAATATCCTAGAGTTTCTGGTCTTCCTCAAAGACCAATTTTAGTGCCCTAAGAGGAGGTCTCAAAGAGGCACTTCAAAGAAGAGGTAAATTTTGTTACCGATTCTTTCACCTTTATTTCTTCTTCCACATCTTCTTCTTAGGTTTTTTCATTATGAAGTAATAACATCAGTATCACTAATATACTTATATGTTATTATAATTATGAAACAATCCTATTTCACCATCTATCCATCCTACAGAAAACAAAATCACCGCGCGTGCGTACGTATGGAATACCATCTCCACGCCGTGGTGAAATCTATTTTCCACCACCACCTTACTTGGATTGGTATAATGGTGTAAATAATAACTATATATTATTATTTTAAAGTGATATTTATTCTGAAATAGTATACATACACTCCAATATAGTCCTATGATCATGAGAACGATATCATCGCTCGTGCGTACGTACGGACTACCGTCTCCACGACGCGATGAGATTCATTCTCCACTTTAACCATTCATGAATGATTATAAAGTATATATAATCAGTAATAATGAAATATATGACATAATAATGATACTGGATTTATGTGTATATATATGTATGTCATCTACTTAATTCTGTTCAACTCAATAAGGAAACGAAAACAGTGTCCATGCGTACGTACGGCCTACCGTCTCCATGAACAGTGTATTTCTTTCCATTTACTGATTTATTATATATATGTATATTCTGAATATATATATATATATATATAAATCGTGTTTTATATTTTCGAATTACGTAATCATGATCGAAGTAATCATATGAATAATTACAAGTCAAAACACGGACGAAAAATGAAACAATTTTACCCAAAATGCTCTTTAACATGGAATTTACAAAAGAAAGGGTAATATAAAGTCATAAGTGAACCATATATGATATCATAACAATGAATATGATTCTGTAATAAGTCAATGACATTATTTAAATCATTATACAGGAGGTTCAGACACTTACGAAGCAAACGAGACATAAGGTAAGGGAAATATCACAATCTCATTTTTATCTGAGATTGTTTATACTTTGGTATTTACAGGGGTGTATTTTATCATCCACATCCATGTTTCCTCAATATGTAATCTTATTTCCATCCACCTAAAATTGTTTAAATCCAATTTTACCCTTCGGTGAGTTTTTAGTAAAAGATATGAAAGGAATGTTTTGTCGTTTTTCGTACGAGGTACTTTTTGACTTTTCCGGGAAAAGTACGAGAAGGATGTTTTTTTAACTTATATGTCATGAATGGATTTTTAAAAATTTTTTTTCCAAGAAGCATACATTAAAAATTTTCAAGTTTATTTTTAATCAAATTCTTTTAGTTTAAATTTGTATGACATGTTAAGAAAGGAAAAATGTTTTTGAAGTAGAAAAGATATTTTCCTCAAGAATGGAGTTCAATTGTTTTATCAAAATTATTTTCCATCTAAGATAATAAAGGGTTCTGTTCTTATCCCTATTATTACATTGATTTTATTATTTTGCGATGGAATTATATTTTTAGGAATTACTTTATCTTATATGAATTGTTTTATGATATTTAAGATTACAATTTTTATTACATGGGTTATGAAATGATGTATGATTTATGATTTTGTGGCACACATAAGAATGGTATCATTATGAGATGGGTGGGACCTATATCTCCCACCAATTCATTGGGTAAAGATTTTATATCTCATGAGATAGACATGGCTGGAATGTTAGGTTATACCGGTTCAGTGAAACAGGACTGAAATGAGGGTGACTCGGTTCAGAAAGGGACTTTTTCCACTAAGATAGTTTTGGAAATGAGTCTTGACTAATAAGAAATAAATCTCTATGATTATGTGTGTATTCCACAAATTTTAATGTTTTATGTTATGATTATTTTGATTACATTTCACTACCATGAGTTATCCCAGGTTATGAAATTATGATCTATTTTACAGGTTAAGATTTCCAAAAGTTATGTCCTTATGTATCTGATGTGATTGATATTTCTTTTGTTTACCCTTACTGAGCATTTGCGCTCACCCTTTTATGTTTTCTTTTCCTCAGGATATAAAGAATGTTTTTAGGAATAAAAAATAAAGGAAGATCTTTATGGAAGATGTTGAAGATCTTTCACCAGGATTAGAAGATTATATTCCGAGTTTCCAAAGACACTAAACTATTTCGATCCTTGTGTGTGTGTTTTTGTTATGTACTAAGTATTCCGCAAATGTAATGTAACATCAATGTACGTCAAGCTTCAGGTCTCTACAGTTGGTATCAGAGGAAAGGTTTAGTCAACCTTTGGAAACTAGGATGCGAAAACATTAGTGAGATCCCTAGAGATATTTCTAAGGTATGTCTAGGGATGTCCCTAAGGTTAAGTATATGTATTGGTTATAGTACTAAAATTATGCTAAAGATCATAGAATTAAACCTAAGATGTTAGATATTGAAGGTACTCCCCCTTTATTATGTTGTTTTCCCTAGCATGATTTTTCCCTCTCACACTATTCTTTTTGGGTTTTAGATGATGGCTGGAACCCGAAGGAACCGTGTTGATCAATGCAATGGACAATGCAATGATTTCCCTCCTGAACAAACAATTGTTATGGGAGATGGAGTGCAAAATCTTATTGCTATACGTACACAAGATATTAATCATTCTGGACTTCCAAATGACCAGATAAGGGAACAATATTCTATTGAGTCCTTCATGAGGCTACGTCCACCTTCTTTCAGTGGGTCTTCCGATCCACTTGTTGCTGAACAATGGATCAGTACCACTGAAAAGATATTTTCGGTTCTTCAATGTTCTTAGCATGATAAAGTCATCTTAGAAGTATATCGTTTGGAAGGTGAAGCTGATCAATGGTGGAATCTTATCAAGAATCCGAGGCCAAGAGATGAAATTGAGTCCATGGAATGGGATGAGTTCAAGAACTTGTTTTTTAGTAAGTACTTCCCTCGTATTTTTCGAACAAAGATGGAAAAGGAGTTTTTTGAGATGAAGTAGAAGGATGATGAATCTGTTGGTATATACGAATCTAATTTTACAAGACTTTCAAGGTATGCATTTGGCATTATTATCCAACCTGAAAGTAAAGTTGATCGATTTTTCAGTGGCTTAAAAACAAGTCTTCTGAGGGAATTAGCTATAAGAGACATCAGTAGCTATGAAAAAAATGTGCGTTGTGCTATGAAGGTAGAAATGGAAGTTGGTGTTACATATCCATCTCATGGTTTTGAAAAGAAATGAAATATGGAGTACAAAGAGAAATCTCAAAATAATGGTGAAAAGAAGATGAATGTTTCCTTATGAACAATGTGTGGAAAGAAGCATGGTAGAGATTGTCTTAAAGGGACTAGAAAATGTTTTAAGTGTGGAAAAGAAGGTCATCGAGCAGCTGAGTGTCGATGTAATGGAAAAAGGGTTTCTAATGATGTGAATAAAGCAAACACTGTAGAGAACGCACCACCAACACATAAATGCTTCAAGTGCAAGGAAATGAGGCATTATGCTAATAAATGCCCTAATCCAAGGGTTAGTGATGATGGACATGAGCAACCGCTTAAGGCAGAGGACAAAAGGAAGTCACATGGGATCACTATTGGAGATGTTGAATATGACAACGATGTGGTGGAATGATTAAGTGTTTATGTAATGGGATTCCAAAATAATGTTGTATCATAAAGTATTGGAATATTTATGTATTGGTGTAATGTGGTATTCAAAGTGATTGAGATATTTTTGGAAATAAGATGATATGCGCATAATGAAGGCAAAACGAGAAAACGAAACGTTTAGCAGTATTCATGAGCTCATGATTGATATAAGGACTAAGTGATATCATGGTTTGAGTATATAGAATTTTGAGGATTTTGGTATGTGAAAAGTGATAACTTTTAACTGCATTCAAGTTTTCACTATGGTTCAATGGGTATTCAAGAGAATACATGATTAAGGCCTTTGAATGTTTGGAATGTGACTAACAAGACATATCTTATGATATATGGGGATCAACGATGGTATTAAATCTCGGGTAATCATTTTCACTATATTATGAGAATGGACTGCAATATTATGGATAATCCTAAAGACTAGAATGGATTATTTTGGACATAAGTTAGTATTGTTTATGTATAGAAGTTTTTTTCGATATTATTGATGGGATGTTATAGTAATATAGTTTTAGAAAAAGGACAACCTTCTGGACGGGCGACAGCCCAACGCGTCGGAAAAGGTCATAGGAATCGAACCCAGAACTAAAGTGCAACTGGCCTTTATCACCTACCACTGGCCTACAAGAAGTCCCTGGTTAGTGGAAACTAGTTTTATTTTATTAAGCGGTATGTTATATGAAGTATAAGTTCATTTTAGTAACTATATAGGATTAATCTCACTATAGATAGACCTATGTATTTTTTGATAACTTTTCTAACCTTTGTTTTGAGACAGATGGAATGACCCATCATTCTATCACATGATCTGCTAACACATCATGAATGACAAATTCAACTTCATTTCTTTAAGAGATGAAGTGGAAATTGTCCAAAGAATGACAAACGGTGAGACTATACCAAAATCACGAAAGTATTTCTTCTAATTCCAATTTCATCAACTTTCGGGAAATGATCTTAAAAACCAAAAATGTTGTCCTAGTGCTCTTATATCTGATGAATCAGATGGTACCCTAGATCATCACAAATTTATGGCTTTGTGATTGCTGGCTTTTCCATAGCCATGTTCTCTACCACTCTCCATCAGAACATAATGGTTGGATTTCTCTCCCATATCCACATTTTCACCTATGTGGAAACCCAGTGATTAGTTTATTTGGGTAACTGTTAAGTTTCATACTTTTGTTTTTAAAGATTAGTTTTGGTATTCCTTTTTACGATGTGGGTTTCTATCAAATAAACTTTCGAATAGTAAACCATTTATAACCCCGACGAATTTCGAGGGCGAAATTCATTTTAAGTGGGGTAGAATGTAACACCCCGAGATTTTATGAAAAATATTCTTTTTAATTTCATTAATGTATTGTGTTGTACACTACACCAAAAGAAGCTTTCTCAACACGCATCCTTGACTTTCCCTGTATTACACGCAATCACGACCTTCCTCGACAGCGTGTGTAGTACGCAATACCGAGTTTCACTAAACAACGATATGCTATTAAAATATTATTAAAATTAGCCATTATGAATAGTAATAACCACATTTTAAAATTTTAGAAATTTTAGCTCTCAAAATAGACTTCATTTTTGGATTCGGAGTATCGAATTTAGCCTAAGGTGAAATTTTGGTACTTTTCGGAAAACTTTCATATTCTGATGAATAGTGAAAATTACTAAATTATAATTAAAAACAATTTTTTAATCGAAATAATTAATAGTGATAAATTATTAATTTGAGTGGTTTTAAAGTATATTTAGAATATATTTTTACAATTTAATACAATGTTCGTCATTGGATGTAATTTCACATTTAAACCAGTCATAAACAAGTGTCAATCTTTTGATAGTTATTATCTCTTAAGAACACGCTATTTGTTTTGACGACGAGAATTAATTTTTAAATTAATTAATGCAACTGATATGTTTTGAATTTGATAAAATAGACATCATATTTGAATTCATAATATCAAATATATCTTAGATCTAATTTTTTGTATTTTATTTGGAAACTTTCATTTTTTGATGAATAGTGAAACCACTAAGTGGTAGTTAAAAAACTGAATTTTTCATAAAACATAATTTTACCGCTTCTGTGAGTGGAATTTCAAAAATCCGAGAGACATAGTTGATGTCAGTAAGTAAAATGTGGTTCAATGAGATGAAAATAATTTTTTGGTGAATAGTAACTTTTTACTTTTTTTTACCACGGTTAAAAGTAAATAGGGTAATTAAGGGTAAAAATGATATTATTATTACCCTAACACATGTCCTAATTCTATTGGACAAGTGTAATTCGACCAAAAACAACCTTAGGAATAAAATATGACCATTTAGGCCCACTTGGATTAGATTAGGACATTTATTATTAATTTATTTAAAGAAGGGTTAAAATAGTTAAAATCAATGTTTAATAAGTAAATCATTTTTAATATAGGGTTATACATAAGATAAATTCAACTATAAATATTCATTAGAAAGATAAAAATGTTTCCTACATAATGGTATTTTATTTGTAATTTTTAGACATTAAATAATTTAATTTATTTATGACACAACGATGATGCAGTAATTATCTTATTAATGCAATATTTACATAATTGATGTTATAAATTCCAAAATAAATATAATTTGAGACTTTTTATGAATTCCACTAATTTTCTAGGTTAATATGACATGTTAGTATAGTTTAAATTAACTTTTTTAGAACTAATCATTCTGTTATGATTTTCACATAAATCAATTACTAAATAGTGTCAAAATTGACATAAAATAGTTTTTAAAACAAATATTATATTATTAATTGTTATTTTTTTCTTAAAAATCTAAGGTTCGTAAACATGACTTACATAAGGTTATATATATTAATATTAAACAACTTGGGGTTAGTTTTTCTTGATATAGTAAGTTTATTAACCTTATAGTATAAGAACACAAGAAGACACAGTAAAAGGAAAATTATTTAACTTAATGTTAAATCTAAATGATAAGGTTAAAATAGGAACCTAAACTTGTCTAAATTCTATTGGATGAGAGGCTTTAGACCCTTCCCCACCTTAGCCTCGAAATAAATCAATTTGGAGATATTTAAAACCGAACTTGACTTTATAATAAAATAATATTTTTAGTTATTCCAAAGGTGCCCCTCTCCTCCCTTCTAAAAGGGCACCTCCTCCCTCTCTTCCTCACAAAACATTGAGCCTTCATGCTCGGCCAACCCCTACCAAATTCTCTTCTCCACTTCCCTAGAAGCATCATAGAGGTTCCGGGCTTCCTCAAAGACCAATGTTAGTGCCCTAAGAGGAGGTCTCAAAGAGGCGCTTCAAAGAAGAGGTAATTTCCGTTACCGATTCTTTCACCTTTATTTCTTCTTCCAATTCTTCTTCTAAGGTTGTTACATTATGAAGTAATAACATAAGTATCACTAATATACTGATATGTTCTTATAAGTATGAAACAATCATATTTCACCATCTATCCATCCTACAGAAAATGAAATCACCGCGCGTGCGTACGTACGGAATACCGTCTCCACGCCGTGGTGAAATCTATATTCCACCACCACCTTACTTGGATTGGTATAATGGTGTAAATAATAACTATATATTATTATTTTAAAGTGATATTGATTCTGAAATAGTATACATACACTCCAATACAGTCCCACGATCATGAGAACGATATCATCGCTCGTGCGTACGTACGGACTACCGTCTCCACGACGCGATGAGATTCATTCTCCACATTAACAATTCAGGAATGATTATAAAGTATATATAATAAGTAATCATGAAATATATGACATAATAATGATATTGTATTTATGTGTATATATATGTATTTCGTCTAATTAATTCCGTTCAACTCAATAAGGAAACGAAAACAGCGTTCATGCGTACGTACGGCCTACCGTCTCCATGAACGGTGTATTTATTTCCATTTACTGATTTATTATATATATGTATATTCTGAATATATATATATATATATATAAATCGTGTTTTATATTCTGGAATTAAGTAATCATGATCTAAGTAATCATATGAATAATTACAAGTCCAAACACGGACGACAAATGAAACATTTTTACCCAAAACACTCTTTAACATGGAATTTACAAATGAACAGGTAATATAAAGTAATAAGTGAACCATATATGATATCATAAAAATTAATATTATTCTTTAATAAGTCAATTACATTATTTAAATCATTATACAGGAGGTTCGGACACTTACGAAGCAAATCGGACCTAAGGTAAGGGAAATATCACAATCTCATTTTTATCCGAGATTGTTTATACTTTGGTATTTACATGGGTGTATTTTATCATCCACATCCATGTTTCCTCAATATGTAATATTATTTCCATCCACCTAAAATTTTTTAAATCCAATTTTACCCTTCGGTGAGTTTTTAGTAAAAGATATGAAAGGAATCTTTTTTCGTTTTTCGTACGAGGTACTTTTTGACTTTTCCGGCAAAAGTACGAGAAGGGTGTTTTTTTAACTTATACGGCATGAATGGATTTTTAAAACATTTTTTCCAAGAAACTTCCTTTAAAAATTTTCAAGTTTATTTTTAATCAAATTCTTTTAGTTTAAAGTTGTATGACATGTTAAGAAAGGAAAAATGTTTTTGAAGCATAAAGGAGGTTTTTTTCAAGAATGGAGTTCAAGTGTTTTAAAAAAATTATTTTCCATCTAAGATAATAAAGGGTTCTATTTTTATCCCTATTATTAAATTGATTTGACTATGTTGTGATGAAATTATATTTTTATGAATTCATTTATCTTATATGAATTGTTTTATGATGTTTAAGATTCCCATTTTTATTACATGGGTTATGAAATGATGTATGATTTATGATTTTGTGGCACACATAAGAATGGTATCATTATGAGATCGGTTTGAACTATATCTCCCTCCAATGCATTGGGTAAATATTTTGTATCTCATGAGATAAACATGGCTGGAATGGTAGGTTATATAGGTTCAGTGAAATAGGACTGAAATGAGGGTGGCTCGGTTCAGAAAGGGACGTTGTCCACTAAGATAGTCTTGGAAATGAGTCTTGACTAATAAGAAATGATTCTATATGATTATGTGTGTATTCCACAAAGTTTAATGTTTTATGTTATGATTATTGTGATTATATTTCACTGCCATGAGTTATCACAGGTTATGAAATTATGATCTCTTTTACAGGTTAAGATTTTCAAAAGTTATGTGCTTATGTATATGATGTGATTGATATTTATTTTGTTTACCATTGCTGAGCATTTGAGATCACCCTTTTATGTTTTCTTTTCCCCAGGATATAAAGAAAGTTTTTAGGTATAAAAAATAAAGGAAGATCTTTATGGGAGATGTTGAAGATCTTTCACCAGGATTATAAGATTATATTCCGAGTTTCCAAAGACACTAAACTATTACGATCCTTCTGTGTGTGTTTTTGTTATGTACTAAGTATTCCACAAATGTAATGTAATGTTAATGTAAGTCAAGATTCGGGTCTCTACATTCTATCATGACAGGGAAGCAACCAGTAGTCAGATATGATGGTGATGATAGAAATGTCTAGTCCGCTGTGTGTATTTGTCATGTTGGGAATCTTTATAGGTATTAATATTTCATAATTTAGTGAATCTCATGAATTTGGATTCATAGGGGTAGTAAAAAAGTCCTCCAATGTCCATCCAAGGGATGCATATTCAAGTGTAATTAGACATGCAAGGCTCATTGACATTTGAATTTTGTTTGTTACAAATGTTATAGATTCTGATTTATCTTTTGGGGTCATATATTTAATATCTCTTGGGTACATGGTAATAAGTTTAATTTTTTTAATTCAGGTCATGACCACAGGTTTAAGGACTTTTGGTGACATGATCATTGGTTTATAATCTTATGGGGACATAGTCATAGGTTTGTCATTTTTTAGGGAAACTAGGATTTTTTGAATTTATTGTGGGGATATTTACCATTTACAATCACCAAGTGTTGGGATGGATTTGGATAAAAAACACATGGATAAGATGAGGTCTATTGGGGATGTCAATATTGAGTGATGAGTGGTTCATTGTACCCCCAAACAAGGGGGATGTCACACAATGGGGGTGTTACCGACATGGGGGAAGAATGAAATAATTTTTTTGGATATCATGATATCAAGATCAAACCTCATAGAGGTGTCATTCATTCCCTATTTGGAGATAGAGATCAAAACTTATGTAGTTTTACTGCATAGTTTGAGGTCGTGAACCATGACTGGTCTGTGTAGTTTAATGTGATCCCTTAAGTATTCTTCTAATAAAAAATTGGAAGCATCTAGGGATGGTGTGGGGTATAATCTTGAAATATGAAACAAATATGGGGGATCATATCATTCTTATCATATGAGGCATTGTTTTCTTATTAAAAAGTTAAGGATATAATTTAATATCAGGTGATGAGGATATTTTCATATAATTTAATGTTATAAGAATATGATGTCAGGATATTTAGATTAAATTCATGTATTATGAATGTAGTTTGTGTAGTTTAAATTCTTGACACCCGTATGTAGATGGAGATTATTCTAGGAAATTCCCAAGAGTGGATGAGGAGACATAATGGTGTGTATAGAGGGACTAATAAGAGAAAGATGCTTAGTTTCAGTTAAAGAGTAGAAAATGTATGAGTGGGGATTATAATTAGAAGCTTATAGGGCCATGATAATGAGTAGTGATGGTATGATTGCGTATTATGCATGAATTTTTCCTGATATCTATTGAATGGAAATGATGGTGTGATTGGGGCTTACGCATTTAAGATTATAAGGTGATGCTAAGGATAAGTGATGGTGTCATTAGGGATTGTTTATAGAAGCTTAAATTATTCTATCTATGAGAATCAACAGTGTCATTTGGGATTACATGTTTATGCTACCAATATGCTTCTAAGGGGATGCAACTATGTAATTTGGGATAACATAAGGAATCTTCCTTGGTTCTTTCAAGAAGCCCCGATGGTGTCATTGGAGACTATGAATGGAAATAGACCAAGTGCTGCTAAACAGAAGAGATGCTGTAATTGGGAATTATAAATGGTATATACCTTGAAGATAATGGAATTATATCATTCTTATCACATGAGGAATCTCATGACCATGGCCTGAGGCACCATGTGATTATTACACTGTGTATTGCATTTTCATTGCATATGGAACGACCATAGTTTAACGTCATGTGCAAGGACATTGTGTGTTGGTCTTGTGCATTGAGATTCACATTATTTATTCCTTATGTAATCCCATGAGGGAATTTTGACCAAATAGTGAGTTTTAGAACATGATTGGGGATTACAACCGATATGGAGGCCTATAGGGACTACTTGGGACTAGTAAGGATAGATGTTGGGATTCCAAACTAAGGATTTCTATTCATTATTCTCATTATCCAGTCATAAGGGAAACTTGACCCACTGATGGGTTAGGGAATATTATTGTAGCTTACACCTAATTATAAGGTTCATTGAGGATTCTTGTCGGTTGTCTCATGATAATTATATAATTCACTTTATGCTTGAAACATAAGGAATATTTTTCATTTCATTGGAAATACCCTATACTCACCAATTAACTTCTACTATTGATTAAAATTGCACATTAAGGACCTGTGGGTGAGATATTCCTAGAAATTGAGGGCATGGGACTCCCACATAGGCATCCATTTCTTATTCATAATGGCGTAGGAGTCAAGTGCTGAGGTGTTTGGATTTCTTGAGGAGCATTCCAAATCATGGTACTCAAGAAAACCCAGAGAATATTCTTAACTCATGACATTGAAAGGGGACCAAGAGGAGTATGTATACTCAAGGTATTTTATGTAGTTTATAGAAGTATATCAACCCAATTTATTACATGGCATGGAAAATGGGTTCGTATATATTTCCACCCAAAATTTCCCCAACATTCTTTGAAAAGTTAACTTTTTGAAACTTTCTTTTTTTATGGGGAGAGTGATTATAGTAAAGGGACTAGAATGGTTGTTGTGGGACCATAGTTTGTTATTGAACATGATAAGTGCTATGGGGGGTGCATCCCATGTGTTATGGACTAGTGATAGTGAAGGATTTAGAACTAAGTGAAGGGTATCACGAATAACAGGTTTCACTTAAGGCTTAAATTTCATGAAATTATATTTAATGGAAAAAAGATCTGAATGGTTAAAGATAAAATAGTTTTTAGAAACATTAATGTTTTGTGAAAATCTATGTTTAATGAGGAATGTCCATCTTATGAGAATAGTATTTCTCGTGGATGGATGTTTTTGAAATCATCCCCAAAAACTCACCCATTACTGGAAGAGGTTTCATGAGTTAATTTTGAAATGTTTTTTCCATGGGGAAACAAATGATGTGAGTTTATGTGACTCTTTAGAGTTTTCAAAATTTAGAATGTGATTTCATAGCTTAACACCTCCCTATAAAAGTTTCTGGTGTGTCTCTCAGTTTTGTATGGGGAGTCAGTAACGTTTGTGATGGGACTAGGTTGGAGGCCTAGAACCATTGTCTAGAATTGATCCTAAGTAGTGTTTTGGGGGAGCTTCCCTTATGTTATAAACTAGGTTGTGTGGTGAATTTAGAATTAGGTGAAGGGTTTTTCAAGAAATAGGTTTCATGTGATACTAATGTTTCATGAATGTCTATTCAGTGAAAGGAGGGATCCAAATGGAAATTTATAACACATTTTCAAAAATCATTATAGTTTCATGAAAACTCATGTTTATCGAGACATGTACATATTATTGGAACAATGTCTTCTATGGGTGGAATTTAAAAAAAACATCCTAAAACAATCAACCATACATTGAAGGGTATGTGTGAGGCGGTTCGTCAAAGTCTATAACATAGGGAAATGTATTACATGAATTTTTAAAAATCTTTGGTATTTTAGAAATTATTAGTCTGATGTCATAGCTCTTTACCTCCTCAAAAAATTTCAACCTAATAAGTTATTTGTAGGCATTAGGGTTGTTAGAAGATACATTTTATGATGGATAATCATCTTCATGAATTTTTGGTGTTTTGAGAGGGATTACCATCTTTAAAAATGATTTTTTTTCATAGTGATACTTTGAAAAATTTATTACTATCTTTTCAAAATATTGAGTTTTGTTGTGCTTCGAAATTAGCTTATGAATCTTTTGAGTATCGATAAATTATATAATTTTTTATAGAATCACAGATGATAGCCATTTTTAAAATTCACATTTAGAATAACCATGTATCTTGATTCATATGTCCATCATGGATCTATGAATATAAAAATTAATTCCTAAAAAACCATCTATGACCTTGATAGGTGTTTTTAGAAATATAACAATTTTTAGGAAACATTCAGCAAAAAAAAATTTCCCCTTTGAATGAGGCCCAATTAAGATGATGAGGGTAAAGTGCACCAGATTATGAGGAATGATCTATGGAAAACATCACTACATTGGGGTCAATTGTATCTTGATATTGTTGATGAAATAATAAACTAAAATTTATATGCCGAATTGAGTCATGATCAGCATGATAAATAAGATATAGTGGAAGATCATCCACTTACATGAGAT
The DNA here is from genome assembly GCA_963277665.1 of Viscum album. Lineage (NCBI taxonomy): Eukaryota > Viridiplantae > Streptophyta > Magnoliopsida > Santalales > Viscaceae > Viscum > Viscum album. The sequence continues at coordinate 1,565,079,821 of OY728145.1, forward strand.
TATTGGAAAAGGGATGGGGGCGTGGGGTCAAAATGATTCATCAACCACTGGGAGTGTCCTGACATGAAAATAATGGATGGATACTAGGACACTACACAACTAAAATACATCCCCAGCATTCTCAATTGAGTGAGTTGGTTATTTTTATGGAATTAGATTATACTTGAACAATGAGAGAAAATTCTGGATGTGAATCGATTTATCTAGGACATGGAACATAAAGAGGACTGATAGGCTGCAAGAATATTTTTTTAAAAAATAATAAAATTGATGATTCCAATATAATTTTACCAAAAGTGGAGAAATAAAAACTATGTCCAACCATTAACCATGTTTTAAACAAGATACCATTAAAATTTCACTAGGATTCATTCTAGTTGTGTTCCCATGATTGTAGGTGCTTTAGTTTGGCCAGGAATCACCACAATTAGTGGATCCCATTCAAATGTGAAGGATGGTGGGGATATGAATCATGGAATATGTGACGTGTTTGGGATAACAATTTAAATGTATATATAGAAGCCAATGTTCTAGGATAAACACAAACCTTATCTAAGATCATTTTGTAGGAATATATGTCTAAATAAAATCTTAAATAACCTTCTAATGGGAGCATCATCTTGGTTTACAAGATTTTTCTAAGGAACTCAAGTGGTGTGGTAGGTGACTGACACCAAAGGAGGGAAAAGGTTCTCTCAATTGAAGGTCTGAAACCATTTTTACCTTTATTTTGGTCCATAAGGATGTGTGGAATGTAGTTTAACATATTGAGGAATGGACGTCGAACATAAATATTAACATTATATGTTGGAGATAATGCATCATTAATTCTAACATTATTTAACAAGTGAGTTCACATCACATTTTAATGTATTGTGACCTGGATGTGTGGATCGACATGAATAGTTAACACCCTATCAAAGTACTCAAAATCACACAAGGGGAAGATAAAGGATGGAACATTACATATTCCCTCAAGGAGGAGAGGGAAAAGTGATATAGGTATTGGATCAATGTTTTTCTAGAATTAGTGGGGATAACCATTTTTGAAAGGTTTTACCATGGTCCAGTGGTGTGTCATGTGGGTCTTATGCCTTTTCCTTTTATTCCCTTTATCCCAATTGGGGGGGGGGCTCGATAATTAAAATCTTATGGTTTTCTTAGATTTTCCATAATAGATTTTTAATTTGATATATATTTTTTCATCTTACCTAGTGTAGTTTAATGTCATTCCAATTACACCAGATGGGAAAACAATTAGGGGGTTTATGTGTGGTTGACTGCAAGATTTTTAGGTTCATGATTTTTTGACCAAATCTATTAGTTTAAGGTTCTAGTGCTTGGACCTAAGAATGGCGATGTTTTAGGAAGGTCTATATTTTTTGGTAGAGAGAATAAAACTGAAATTAATGGAGGTTTGAGAAAACATTTCCTCAAAAAAGTGTATCAAAAATAAATTTCAAATAGTAAAGAGTCAAAAATGTTTAGACTGAGGCTGCTAGTTTTGGGTCATTGAAGTTGGACCACCTCTATCTGAGTGACACTCGACCTTGGTATGCATATTGGGAAAATTTCCAAGGTGGTATTAGGGGTGCGAAAACATGGAATAGAAGAAAATGGGATGTGTATATAGGCCCACTATTAGAGATATAAAAATCACTATATATCCCACCGAATTGAGAATAATTCCATTATTATTTTTAGATTATGGAATGTGGAAAGTGTGGAACCAAAAGGGGTAACACTATTGAGTGATTATGTGATGGAAGGGATAATTAGTCTACTGAAACACCAATGGTGACACAAACAATATGTTAATTGAGGGCCATTATAGAATATTAGAACACAATTTTAGATCATGATATTAGGTAGAGTACCAACATGTGTATAAGATAGGTCCAAGAAGGCCTCTTTCTACAACAATGTCTTTAGAAGGAATTGTGTAGGGTTTTCGGTCCCAATACTTGGACCAAGGAAAGTGACATCCAGAAGTGTTTAAATGGTGTGGGAGAGTTTTTAAAGAACCTTAAGAAGAGGGCTAAGTATTCCTCCTTCCATGAATTCTTATATGGGAAATGGTGAATCTAATCTCTGTTTATGATTATGGGACCATTTTTAGGGAGATATAGTTTTCTAAGCTATTAATTAGAGAAACTAGCTTAAATGAGGGGATGAGTGTTGAATCATAAAAAAACTTGTCTCACATAATGGTGGTATTTGTGGCTTGGCCAGAAACAAGATTACTTTGTATCAATAGGAATCCCATGGATTTGGGAATCAAGATAACCGTTGTTTTTGAGTGCAGAGTGTTGTAAGATGCACACTAAAATTGGAGGTGCATATCCACTCATGAGAGGTTGAGATGCCGACTATTTAGATTAAATAATCACACAAGAAGATGTTATAAATGATGTTTAAGGTCATGCTACAAAGAAAATTGATGGTTTATACATTAACACACAGTAATAAATATTTTTTTGCATTATATTACATCATAAAAATGAGATGATTATGTACAGTTTGACATCAGGTGACAACGAGGTTTGCTGATGTAGTTTAAGGTCACATAGATTTGACTAAATGTTCATGATAGTATAATATCTTGGTGCATAGACCAGAAGGGGTTTCTTCTAGTTGAAAGACGTATATCATGGAACATATGAAGTGTTTGTTCTGAGGATGTTTGTGTATATAAAAAATTAGAAACCTGACATGAGGAGGGGGTGAAGGATTCCATGTACCACAAAAAATATCTCTTATTGAAATTATACATTTCTTATATTAATTATTCTTGGACCGAATATTTATGTTACCAGTTTAAATTTTCACAACATCAACTTAATGGTGGTGAAATTTAATTTTTGAATTCATTTGTATCTCAACCATGTTGGGGAAGATTCCATTATGACTTTAAGACCATGTGATCCATGATGGATGTGATAAACAAGTAGACCTGAGGAGTAACCTTTTTTATAAGGGACAACACCGTAGGAGGAAAATAAGATGAAATAGTAAGGTCCAAATTACATGTACATTGAAGGTCATCATGATCAAATGAATAGGGGATAACAACAATGGTGTTAAAACTCCACTGAAAAAACAAGAGGCAAAAAGGAAGAAAATCTTAACTTATGATATCTAGATTGTATATGGTGTGAATATATGGGTAGTGGTAGACTACTAAACTTGTTTAAAACATAGATTCTATAATAAAATGAGTTAATGTTTTGGTGAAAATTTATTGGATTGACTATTACCCATGATCGAGAAATTGGAAGCATTATCTGTTGCCAAATATCATTTTAGGCATGCATTCTTGATGAGTGGTGTGTGATTTTGGCTGACACAATTAATATTATTAGAATTTTCATAATTGGAGGATGATGATGAGATAATCCCAGGATGGCATGATGTTTGTAAGTGAACATGTTTGGATGTTCAGGGTGATTTAAACACTCTTGGAACTATTATCTCAGGCACTAAAATTTGAGGGATGGATGTATTGACTAGTAAGGGTTTGACATATTCCCAAGGGGGAGATCCTTGAAATAGTTTACTGGTTTAATGGTTCTTGGACATGAGATCTGATAGTAATTATATATCCCATTATAAATATGAATTATGGTGTTGGAATTTTTAAAACATGGTATGGTATAAGACTGTCATCATAAGGGGTAATCCTATCTAGACAATATTAAAAGTATTATATGGTTTTAGATCATGTGATATGGACATGGACCATGGATTTTAATGTTTTTTGGAAAGGAAATCGAACCTGCAGTTTAATATCATAAAGTAAGGATGATATGCTTCTATAGTATAAGGTATTATAGCTTTGACTGTGGGACCATTCAATTTAACGTCACATGATAAGGACACTGCCAGGTATTTACGCATCATACAATTGATTAGAATTCATACAGTTTTACATATTGTGACTTGAATATTTTTTCATGGTCTAATTATGTGTTATCAGGTTGATTTAATAAATTTTCTACGTTATGTGACTTAGATGAGTGGTTTCTATAGTTTAAGGTCACATGGATTTGAATAATTGTTGGCATAAATTTTAAGGTCATGAAACATGGACTAAGGGTGTCATATTTTATAACATCATGTAACAATGAAATTGAACTACAATTTAATGTCATCTGACTGATACAAGTAGTTACGATATAATGTGGTCGTGTAAAAAATTTCACATGTTTTTTATATAGTTTAAGGTTGTGAGGGTTAGAATAGGAGGGATCTTATTTACTCTCAACCATGCAAAGAGGCCCCTAACAAAATTATTAAGGCCCTGAAATTGATGATCGGTGTCAGAAAAAAAGGAATGGTAAGGAGAAACTCTTATCAAATTGGAGTGAGAAACAATGGGTAATGGAAGATAGATCATGGAAATTCTTACAATGCCGACTTTCCTAATCAATGTGTGTGATTTCACAAAGGGGGTAACAAGTAAAGTGATATAATTCCACCAGGAAAAGGGTAAGTAGAAGAGTATTAAATCAATAATTATGAGATTTGAGCCTTAAAGGGGAGTGATCAATGTGTAAAAAATTAATCATGGTCATTTAATAAATTTGGGTTTTAGAACTACATCAATCAAAGACGGGGTGATAAAATAAAGGATCAACCATTGACTTTGATTTAAAATAGGAACTTTTATCTATTTATTGAGATTCATAGATGCATGTTCCCATAATTGGATGTGATCCAGTTTGTCCAGGATCTAGCACCCTTAGGGAATTTTTTTTTGATTTGGATGGTCAGGGGTGTTCAAATCTAGGTGGAATACAAGTGTGATTATAAAATGAGGGAATGTTTAAAAGGATGTAAACACTATATGTTCTAAACCACTATGACTTTTAACACACCAAATAAGTTTATTATAATGAAAGGATTGGACCCATTTTTTAATATGGTAGCCCTAAAATAGATCAATGACTAAGATAATGTTAGGATATGGGAACCAAGGGCCTTTACTCATCCCATGGAAGTGGGAATAAATCCTTACATAGTTCTAGATTATGGAATAATAGAATAATATAACTAAGAAGGGGTATCCCCATCCATAGATGAACTATGTTATTAAGTAATTTCACATTATGAGATACATACATAGAACATGTAGTATTTTTTCTTATGTAAGGGATGGTATTCACATTGTTTTACATAATATATTATGAACAAAGAGTCTTACAATTTAATGTAATGTGAATAGGATGGTGTCCCAAAATTTAACATCATGCAACCATGATGATGTTGTGTAATTCCATGCCTTGCTACAATGATGAAAAATGTGGTGTAGTTTAATATTTTTTGACTATGATGTTATCATGTAGTTTTATGTCAATCTACTAGGATGAAATGGGAAATTACTCCAAACACAATACCCCCAAACAGAGATATTTCATACCGACCTGACCTATGATTTTGGTTCATTTTTATGTAAGATCCTCTTGAATGAGCACCCTTGACTGGTCTAGACATAATTTACCAAGGATTTTAGTGTAGATGGTATAGTTATCTCTTTCAAATTAGAATAATTTTGTTTTAATTTTTGATGAATTGGGGGATCATACCATAAGATTCCCCTAAAATTCTCCCAATATATGAAATATGTCTTCCAATAATAAGATGGTTTGTTTCATGGGGAACATTCCATAGGCTGGTGTTGGTCTCCTATAGAGGACTTCTATAATTGATTTTCATCATGGGTAGAAATGACAAAATGGATGTTGATGGAAAAAGTTGTAGGGAGAGTCAACCTAACAATCCTGGTAGACACTTGGGTTCGCTATCCTTATTAGACGATTACACAACTCTATGAAGTGGATAAGATGACATGAATTTCAATGAGGATGGTGGGGTCACATGACTTATTTTAGGGTGGTATCTTAAATTCATGATGATGGTTTCACCCCAGTGTGGAAACTACCATGAGGAAAATGGATAGTAGAGTGGCCCATCATAGATAAGGGATCATGAACATACCCCAACATGTGGGGTATCTTACCCTAGTATGATTCCCCTGAGATATCTATGTTTTCAATGGTATTAAGGTGAAGACATCGACTAGAAGTCATTATGATACATCTTTATAGGAGGAATGATTCCTTACCACTTGTAATACCGGAGTAGGAATTGGTTTCTCCCTTCCACCCAATATTTATTTAGAAAATGAGGTGAGGTAATTTGAAGATAAAAAATTCTATTTATTGTATGGAATGATTCATTATCACTTACGATCAATAGATTTATATCATTCCAGATAGGTGGGAATAGTAAATCAATAATCCATGGATTCCATTATCACTAGATATAATGGGTGAGGTAACCCATATTATATGGGTGAATATACCACTGGATGGATGGGGTGAGGTTGCCTAAAATCTATATATATATATATATATATATCTCAAAAAATATAAGAGGTGAGGTATCCCAAGAAATGTGGATGCATATCTCACATGATGGTCTCGACAATGTATACCAAGATCAATTGGTTCATATCTCTCATGGTGGTGGTAACCTTCCTTGGAGACTCGGGTGGTAGAAGTAGCCACCACATTCTAAATATTCCCCTCTACCATGGTGTAGGGGGAGTGTTTCTTGTGTGTTTTATGGAAAGGATCCGATTTTGGTTCACAATGTTATTTTGGATAATTCCACTACATATTTTCTATCATAGAAAACAATGATGTTGCACCACAGTGTATATATCTTCACATGCATATTGTTACAGATCCTATCACACTCAAAGGAGTGGGAATTCACATTCGGGAATCCTAGATTTAGAAAAACCCACCATTTTTCATCTACTCAAATTTGATAGTGAATAGATTTGTGTAGGGTTCTCCATTTTGTTTGAAGAATCACAAAAACATATATTTTGAGATCAAATGATTTCATAAAGCTAGTGATGTATGATGTTATTCATATAATCATAGTTTTTGGAGAAAATATATCATTTCTGGTTCACCATTTGATTTTATGAAACTTTCTACAAAGAAATACATTAGAGTGGATACAAGATATTCTTCATCCCACATGGAGTGTCTTCCATCCTAAGCCTAGTCAGGACCCCTAAGATTTTTTATTTCCCTATATTCCCACTTTATAAAGGAAAGAAACCACTTCCAAAAATGTTAATGATTTCAGTTCCTTGATTGGAATGGGATAATTGTTTGTATATTTCTCCTTCCATGGATTACTCCATTGATCATGTCACTTATGTTGGGTCTCCTAAAAATATTTGAGTCATGTTCTTAAATCTAACTTCTGATGCCATCTTGATGTGGAGACATATTTATTATTCCACTGATTTCATGATAGGAAATATTCCTATAGTTAGGGTCGATGGTTGCATTGGACATGTCCTAACATCTATGGAAATTGTGCATGTTGAGTATCTGTAAAGGTATTCCTCTTTTGGAATCCACAAAATATATTATATGAGGAATATTAGGTGTGTATCCAAAGGCATCAGATGTATATCACAGAGAAACATATTACATGGGAATAAGGCATCCAGGTGATATTTTCTAAGGTAGCTAAGGACCATTACCTAAGAAATTTAACGTCATGTTGTAAGGAGTCCTATTCCACATAAGGGGTTGCTGTAAGAGATGGTGTGGGTATTATGAATGAAAGCATTCCAGAATATGGGGGGGGGGTGTTTCCCATACTTATTACATGAGATATCCTATGATTATGACATGGGTAAGGATATGTTTAGACTCAGATGATGAGTATTTTTCATGTAGTTTAACATAATGAAACTACAAATTTAGGCTATATATTTTAATGTATTATAGTTTAGATACATTCTATTTTGAATTAATGTCCTACAACTCAAATTTAGATGAGTCCTAAGAAAGGATCTTACCATGTGCTTCTAATGAGATATTTTTTTCTATGTGGGGGTTCGGGCATACAAAGGGAAGCATCCTAGGATCTATTAAGAATCGTAAAACCAACAAGTGGGACTTAGATGTAGATGATACTTGAGCACTACTAAAGAGAATTTATGGTATGGATGGGTATTATATGTTGATGATTTTCTAGTTCTATTTAGTATTAGTGATTCTATGAGTGGGGCTTATGTGTAAAGGATTCCTAGCTTCAGTTAAGGATCATGGATGGTTTAATTGGGGTTTACATGTGGATGTCACATGGGTTCTACTGAGGGGATGCAATGGTGTTATTAGGGATTACCTGTGGAATGTTCTAATGTGTTGTTGAGGAGAAACAATGGTGTAATTTGTATTTATACTTGAAATATACCATGGTTTTGATGAGAATAAGCGATGGTGTCACTATAGATTAAATTTGGACCCTACCCATGTAATGAATTTTTTCTTTATAAAACCTTAAAATATTTTAATTAATACTTTTTGAGCCTAGAATTGAGTCGTAGTGAGATTCTAAGGCTCATGGATACTATAAAATGATACAATAACAATATTAAATATATTATATCACACATCAATTATTATTCTTTAAAATAATAGAGTCACTGCAGAATAGAGTTTTATATTGGAAATCTAAGACCTCCATTGAATATGGAATGTATGATTTCATCAGGTGTGACATAACCATTATTGTCATTGTATGATTTTTTAAAAATTTATTAGGGGTTTATTATAAAATCACAAGGTTTTTCCATATAACTATCTGGATTAAGAAAGGTTCCATTGAAAGTTTTTTTGGATGATTAATGGAGGATAATGGATTGATAATATATTTTTCAACCGATATGGAGGATCTCACCAATGCATGTGATGTAGAAATTTTATTCATCATGTGTTAATCCAAATCTAAGGTAGGGTGGACTTTCATCATTGTTTTATTTAAAGATGATAATGAATAAACTACACAAATATATTAATTTAGGATTTAATCATATTTTTGAGTTCAGGTTTATCCTCCTAGGATTTGGGGATTAATTATTTCCTAATATTTATTTATTCATTTTTATATTTTAAAAAAATCATGTCCAACATGAAAATCAATGCATTTTTTCCCTTTTTATGTATTAATTCCCCCATTCATTGGATGTTTATCACTGTCATTTTTATTTGGTTATTGTCCTGAACAATACTCATGGGACCATAAATGCATGATTTTTATTTGGTGAAACAGATTTCCAATGTGGGTTTTGTTTTAAAATCAACGGAGTTATCAAGGTTTCATAACTATGCTTGAAAATAAGAGGTGGACTGGGATCAAACCGGTGCTTACCCATTTTTTAGTTTGGCAAAAAATTATGTTTTGGTGTGACAAGAGTAATTTCCTTAGTGGAAAAGGTTTCTAGTATCAGGTAATAGGTGATATATTGGTTTAGGATAATTGTAATCTGTGACTAACAATGAGTGTCAAATAATATTTAGATGTGGTGTTGGTATGAGTGGAAGACATGTGAAGGATCAACACTTTTATAAAAGTCATGAATGTACGACATGTAGCCTAATCATAGGTGGTGGAGGTATGAGTTGAAGACATGTGAAATATCTGGATTTTTAATTAATACAATTTACGAATATGAAGTTAATTTCAATTTAAAATTTTGTGAAAAAATTAGAAAAAGTTTGGATGTTTTTACTTTAAAAACCTTCAGTATCTTCTGTAAGTGAGATTATTGTTAAATTTATTTCTAAAACATATGTTATTAGAATTTGGAAAAATGGATTCCATATTTTTCATAAGGATAATTTATAAGTTCTAATATTGTTAACTTTGAACATGACAAAAAAATTTAGTTAAAGTTATTTAAAATAATTACAATGGTTAAGAGAAAAATATGGTTAATAAAGATCTAAACAGTACATTTATGAACCAAAACGATATATATAGTTTTCAAAGACTAGTTTCCTATCCATTATTCATCCATTAACCATATTTTACATATCTGGGCTTGTTTTATGAATTTTTTAGGTAAAATCATGGGTACAACTAACTTGTTTTAAAAAATTCCTTATCTGCCCTTTCCCTTCCCTATAAAAGGCCACGACCTCTACCTCTTCATGACACCAATCAAATGACATAGGTTTGGTGAATTAAAACCCAATAATCATCCCAAATTACCTCCCTAACTAGTATAATCCTTCCGTTTGGTTGAACATAATTCATGGAAGTCTTTTGGCACAAACCATAAGAGTTACCCGATTAAGAGGTAATGACATCTCTCGAGATCGTTTTTATTTTCTTTCACCACCCTATACACTAAATTTATTCCATTATTTTATAACAAATAAATTATATTTCATATACTAGGATTTTTTTTATTCTATGTACTCACCCTAAAATTACACAAATCTCTATCTAATGGGAAATGAACATACAGTTTATGTGTGCGGCGATCTACCACCTCACTAAATGATGATAGTTCATTCTTCCATTACTGAATCTCATGGTGGACATTATAATGGTAACACTATTTATATATTTTAAATATTAAATTTATTATTTCTTTATTCTTATTGATCTGTTTTACAATACATATTTATTTACATTTCATTTTGTGTCATTATGATAATATTATTTAAGGAAGTGTAGACTACCACCCCTCAAAGGTATCTGATTAATTGAAACACAACACGAAATGCATTAAGGTTAGGTTAAGTAAAATTATATGATATATATGATATAATAATTATAATGGAATTATTATATAAATATATATACATGTATATTTAATTTTATTTCACTATTTTAAAGTGATTATAAAAATGAAAATAACATCCATGCGTACGTACGGCTTACCCTCTACATGAACGGTGTATTTCATTTCAAAATTATATATTCTATTGATTTTTATAAAGAAAAATTATTGAATATATATGAAATTTATATCTCTTTTTTCATTTATTATATCAAGATATATGTAGAAGGATCAAATATATAATTTATTAAGACACATGCAAAGTGGATATTACCGGAAGTGAAAGTTTAAAATATAATTGTTATAAAGAGGGAAATATTAGATCATAATAAAACCATGTATGGAACTATATATAAGAATTTGATTCTATAAGTTATGTATAATTATATTTCATTTATTATAGAGGAATATTTTTTGAGTATGATGAGAGTCAGGACACAAGGTAATGGAATTTAATATCACTTTTGAATTCCACGAGATACATGATTTATTCATCACCCATTCCATTTTTGTGGTGTGTTTACTACCCATGGATGTATTATAAGATTATTAAATATACATATATGGCTATTTACAATTCCATTTTATTCTCATTCTATGATGGGGTTTATGTTTCAAATGTTACCAAATCTGAAAAGTAATTTGTTCACAAATTACCTTCCTTGAGACACATCCCATGTTATACACCGATATTTTTCCATGAGGTGTATATACTACCTTTGAAATGATAAATCATGAATATTATTATTTTCAAGATTTTTTAATATTTATTTCATTTAATTTTCTTAAATGGGGAGTATGTTTTAAAGTTACCATGTGTTAAGAGTTTATTGAAATAATCTAATCACTTTCAAAGATTGTTTTTGTTTATACATAATTTGATGAAAACATATGATACATATCTCATGAACACTCAGGAATTTTCTTCTCTTCTAGTTACTCCTAATATATTAGTTTATTGGTACCATGTTTTCAATAATTTCTACATAATATAGTTAGGAATGAGCTTTTATGAATTCTTGAGTTTACAATCTCTATATTCAAAAGTATGTGTTCCTTAAAAACAATTTTTTATAAATAATTTTCCAAATAATGTTATAATATTCACATAAAATATTTAAAATAAACTTTTACCCATTATTTATTTTATCAATGATTCAAATAAATATTATTATATATTTCTGAATGGGGCATTTTTCTAGAATTTTTATAATACAAAATACAATTCTTTTTGCCGCTTATAACATGAATGAATCTACTAGCCATCAATTGTTTGAATATTTCACATTTTGTATAAAAATATAATTTTTATGATTTTTTAAAAATCTATATTCAATCAATTGGTTTTAAAAATGTTTTCATGAATATCTTATAATTTTTAAAGGAAAATGTTTTTCAAATCTTTTTATATTTTAAAATGCATTTTTCAAAAAAGAAAATATATTTAAATAAAAAAATGTTTTCAAAATATCCATACATTTTAGTTTTAATGTAGTATAACATCAATTGATGTTATTAATTCCGTTCTAAAAAATCATCTAAATGTTCCATTCATATTGTTTCTTGAATGGCTTGTGTTTTGATGAAATATTGTTTATGACCCACAGTTCAATTCCACTAGTTTTATGCATTGGAATCCCACTTCTTTTCATGGGTTAAAATTTTATGTAGTGTTTACTAAGACTATATATTTTCATAGGTTATGATGTGATTAAATTTTAATGATACCCATTTTATTTTAGGAGTTATGATTTTATGTTTATAGAACATATTTATTTTTATGGGTTGTGATATAATGAATGTTTTATTAACTTTTAAGACATGTATGAATTATTTTATTATGATATGGGTGGGACCTATATTTGTATACAATACATTGGGTAACAATATGTTTCATATGATTTTAGAGGATACATGGGTTGTTGCCCAATTCCCAAAAAAAGAAGGTACATGGGCTATAACCAAATCATAAAAGTAATAGGGTACATGGGTTAATGCCCATGATTGAAAAAAAATAATGTAGATGGGTTATATCCCAAGCCTAAAAGTTAGAGGGTACACCGATTGTTCACTAAATATTGAAGAAGGTACACTCATTATATCCCATGTCTATAGTTTTTTAATGTTCTTTGTATATATCCCTGACATAAAATTTTATATTCTTATATGTATAACAACGATCCTATGTCTTATTCCCCGGTTATGATTTTCTAAATCATGATGTTTGTTTACTTATGTTTTATGTATTACGTGCTTTCATGATTTATCCCATAACTCATGTTTGTGATCTTTGATGTGTAGGGTGTGCTCTTCTAATGTTTTGATCACTTTAGACTACAATAATGTTCCTTTTTATTCATACATGTCTACATTTTTATGCATACTGAGCATATGAGATCACCCCATTTTATTTTTACATCCCAGGATATGAAGATATATTTCATGTATTATATGTATAAGAGAGGTGATAGTCTAGGAGAAAATAGCAGTAAAAAATTTATCTTTCTTTTGTACTAGTTTATATGATTCCATGTTTCCAATGGTACTATAATAATACAGTCTTTGGGAGTGTATTTGTAAAAAAAATCAGTATTTAGAATGTTTTATGTCATTTATATGTACGAAAAGTGATGGTATCTATAGTTGGTATTAGAGGAATGGATTATATAACCATTTGAATATATTATGATAAAAACTTAGGAGTAACACTATGGATACACGTTAGTATAGGTTTGAGGATAAAGAAAATTATAGTAAAATGTCATGGAGTTGTGGAAGAGCATAAAGTTAGTGGTTTCCAAGAAATATATACCTATTTGGATAGTACAAGTAGATGTGGATTTGGAGGATATATACGTAGGGTTAACAAAAGTGATCAGATATTCTAGGCCTAAAAAGGTGTAATCTGGTATTGGAAACGATCCTTAATCCACATTTGTTTGAAAGTCCTTGGGGAAATTATTGGGGAATTCAAAAACACTTCATGAACAATCCTAATGGATTTTAATATAAGTTGAATATGAATAAACTAGGAAAAAACAATTTGTTCATAGATGAAGGAAGTGATCATGATTTTGACATACTATAACCGACTTCTCATGATTATATGGTTACTCTATATGACAATTGTTTCTTACTATATGATTTTGGGATTTAGTCAGTGGATGGAACCCAAAGGAACCATATTAATGGTGATTGTGTGGTACAATGAAATTATTTTTATGTTTATTCCTTTATGAGGAAACAACCATATTTTATCAATGGTTTTATTGATCCACACATTGGTAAACAGTCGATCAGTACCACTAATAATATATTATATATTATCCAGTGTTATGATCATGAGAATGACATTCTAACTGATTATCTATCAGAATGTGAAGTAAACCAGCACCAGAATCCAATAAATAATATGAGGAAGAAAGATGAAATTTAATCCATGTATTGGGATGAGTTCAAGAACATATTATTCAATAATTACTTTCCACTTGTTCTTTATATGATGATGGGAAAAGAGTTCCTTGATTTGAAGAAAAATGATGATGAATCTGTCAATTCATATACAAATAATCTCACAAGACTCGCGAGGTATTCTTCTAGAATTACCATCTAACCAGAAAGTATCAATGATAGGTTCTTCAAGGGCTTAAATAAAAGTCTTAGATGGGTGTTGAACATAAGAGGCATTTCTAGAAATGAATATTTTTTTGTTCAATAAAAGTCGAAGTAGAGGTTGGAGTTATATATGAATATCATGGTTTTAATGAGAAGAGGGAGATGGAGTTAAATGGTAAATCAAAAAAACATAGAGATTAGAATATGATTCTTCTTTTGTTCTCTATGTTTGGAGAGAATCTTGTTGAGAATTGTCTTAATGGGACTAGTAAACGTTTTATGTGTAGAAAAGAAAGATATCAGGCTATTGAATGCCAATGTGATTGGAAAAAGTTATATATTGATTTGAATAATATGAAAACTTTTAAGGGTGGACCTCCTAAACTTTAGGGTTAAAATTGTAGTGTGGTTTGTAATTTCTCCAAAAAAAATTACACAAATCAATGGGTTAATAGTTGTAATGAGTTCCAACAACTTCTACAGACAAATAAAAAAAGGTAAACATACGTAGTGATAATAGTTTATGTGAACTATGATAATTAGGGAACTCCATTATGGGGAAATTATTGTGGGATATCATAAAAATTAGATCTATTAAAATCATTTTGATCTTTTAGTAGAATTGTTTATGAGTCTAGGAATTGATTTTAATTACATACAAGGAATTTGGATTAATAAAATTATATTAATTTTCTAGATTTACAAGGATGAACTAAATCTTCCAATATAAAAGAATTTTTTAAAGATAAAAGTCTATTTATGTAATAAAGGGTGAATTAACTTTTAGAATAAATTTAGCTTTCAATAATGAATAATTGAATTTAAGATTATGAACATGTTTTCAAGAGAATATACTATGAAGGCATTCAAATGTTTTTTATGTGATGGAACAAGGGGGATCAATCTAAAGCTAATTTAATGAAATTTTCTCTACTATTTTGGATTTTCGTCATTCTGAAGGGTTATAAGTTTAACCATTAATAAATTGGTTAATTTAAAATTTGGGTGATGTATTTATGTGCTAAGGTTGTATTTGAAACCATAGTTAAACGACTATGTTGTTATTAACATTATTTCCAGGATTTCCATCATAATTTCGAAATTATATTATTGTGGTTTTAGAAAAGGACATAATGTATGTTGGGTGATATCGAATCATGTCTAGAAACGACACATCTCTTGAACCCATGACCGAGATATGCTAAGCATTTCACACCTACCAGTAGACTACATGATGTACTAGTCAATGTGTAATTATATTTTTTGAATATTTGTTAATGGTGATCCAATATAGTTACTTTATATGTTAATATATTAATGTATTAACCATATTGAATTTTAAAATTTTTTAGAGAGAAATAGATATACAGTTTAATCTATTATGGGCCTTATGATTGGGTAATAGTGTATTTCATCACTTCAGGTGTAAACATTAATTTCTAAACATTAGTCTTCGGATGTAGTTGATGAATTATAAATTGATAAAAGAAAAAATAAAGAATAATTTTTTTATAGAAATATTCCTAGTATGTATATATCTTTATATTATTGGTGAATAAAAAAATTACTTAATGTTAGGATAATGATCAGAATAATTTTTTTATTAATATGATTTTTTGAATCCATTACCTTTAAAATAATCACATATTTATTACATTGAGGCCCTTAACTTTTCGTTGATCATTTACTTATTTGTGATTGATGACCTCAATCACTCTCTATAAATATTTACCCTTTTCATCTATGTCCAATATCCACCCACAACATATTCTCTCTTATGCGAAAAACTAGTTATATGATACATTGGTTAACCGTTATGGTTCTATTGCTTATTTTCAAGGGATGTTTCAGTATCCAATTTTAAGAAGGTATTTTTATGAATGGATCTTGAATTTATTGATCATTTGACAACCCAGACGGATTTGTGGTGAGAAATTTATTTTAAGGGGGAAAACTGTATCACCCAAAGATTTAGTGAATAATTTCTTTGTTTGAAAAAATTTAACCATTTAAATATTCTTCATTTCATTTAACATTGATATTCATTTATTTTATTCTATATTATGGTGTTGGGCTTGTGTCATACAAAACAAAAAGTTAATCGTGCACTACAGAAAACATAAAATTTACCATTCTATATAAGGAACATCAAGTCTAGATTTTTAATTGGCATACATTACATGCAACACTGACTTGGTATACGAAACATGAAACTCTTAAATGGCGTATGTTATATTCGACACAATGTTTCTATGAAACATTTTATTATTATTACAAATATTTAAATAAAATAATTATAATCTAGTCACTAAAATTCATAGTATTAATTCTGATAAATACATTTAAAATATATTTTTATAATGTATTTATGTAAATAAAACATATTTACAATGAATGATATAATTTTTGGAAATGTATTTATATGTTTAAAATACCATTTTCTCAATTGAACTACTTTTCATATCCTATGAAAAAAAAATTTATTTTAGACAAATTTAGTAAATTAATTTGATAAAATTGGATTCTTTTTTACATTTGTATTGTATAAATTTTCTTAGGAATAATTTTTGGTATTTTTTTCGAGAATCTTTATTTTTGGATGAATAGTGACTAATATATGATTTTAATTCAAAACTACGGTTTCATATAATTTATTCATAATGTTAAATTTTATTTTAATTTGGATTAATGTATTAATGAGATAATATATTTTTATCAATTAACCCAATTTAGGTTATTGTAATTAATTTCACTTTGAATTTTGATATAAAACCTGATCTAAGGATTTGATGTTTTACTTTAAAAACCCAAAATTTCATCTCTCAAGAAGGATACTTTTTAAATTAATTTCGGCCACATATATGATTAGAATTAAGAAAAATGAATTCTATATGAGGAATAAAAATTAAATATAATTTATGATATGGTAATTTTTTTAATAAAGAATATTAGTGAAAGCTATTAAAATTAATAACAATACTAATGAGAAAACCAGTTTAATAAAGTACTAAACCTTTCATTTAAGACCCAAAATGACCTATAATATTATCCAAAACCTATTTTATGGCCCTTATTCGACCATTAAACTTACATTATTGAGTTTGGTTGTATAGGTATGTCTTTTTTATGGAAAAAAACGGGTACACCTAACTTGTTTTCTAAAATGCCATGTGTGTCCTTCCCCTTCCCTATAAAGGCCACCACATATCCCTCTTCTTCAAACCTATAAAACCAATTAGGTTCCAAATATATCTGAAAAAAACCCACAAATCCCTATATTAATTCTATAATCCTCTCCCTTGTTAAAATATTAATCTAAAGAACCTTTTTGGCACAAATCAAAAGGAGTTACCCGATTAAGATGTAATGACTTTTCTTAATATCCATTATTTAATTTTATTTCTCCACCCATCCATTCACTTTATTACATGATTTTATAAAAAAAATAAGTTAAATACTATTGTATGTCCTTATCATATGGGTTTGAACTAAAAAAACAAACACCTCCATCTAATGGGTAACGAACATGCTATTTATGTGTGCGGCGAAGTACCGCTTCACTTAACGACGATGGTTCATTTTTCATTTACTACCTATCATGGTGAAAATTATTATGGAAAATATATTTTTATAAATAATATAGTATATTTATTTTTTATTTAATATTATTAATTTCTTTTACAACCCATATATTATTTTCTTTCTATTTGCTGTAAATATGATAATTTTGTTTGAGAACGTATAGACTACCACCCCTAAAAAAGATGGATTCATTCACACACTATATAGAATGTATATAGATTATATTTAGTTAAATTATATGATACAGTACTGATAATATAATAATTATATATATACATATAGACATATATGCCATTTTATTTGTGACATTCAACATGATGATAAAAATGGAAACAACGTTCATGCGTACGTACAAAATACCATCTCTATGAACATTGTATTCTATTTAATAAATAAATATAATATAGATTATTGTTATATAAATATAATAAATTTAAATTCTATATATATCATTGTTTCCATTCATTAAATAATTATATAATAATATGTATGAATGTTACTACAAATTAAGACATAAGAAAAGAATATATTACCCAATGTTAAACCATAACCTAGAATTGATAACAAGGGGGTAATATAAAGTTACAATAAAACCATTTATGGAACTATATATAATTATATTAATTGTTGATATATTTATAATAAAATAAAATTTATTATATAGGATGCGTGTACAAGTACAATTAGAGTCAAGACACTAGGCAAGGGATTTTCATCTCACATTTTATTTCTATAAGATACATGCCTAATTTAACACCCATTTATATTTTGTGGTGTGTGTAAATCCCATGGATGTATTATATGATCATAAAAAATAAATTTATAGGTGTCTAAAAATCCATTTTATGATCTATATCTCATGTGGGTGATGTTTTAAAATTTAAAAAATCAAGAAATTAATTTTGTCAGAAATTTCATTCTTTGATACAGATTCCATGTTATACACCTATATTTTCCCACAAGGTGTATATACTTCCTTCAAAATTTTATATAATGAATATAATTCTTTTAATGATATTTTATTCTTCATTTAATATCATTTTATCAAATTGGTAGTATGATTAAGAGATACCTATTTGTATGATTTTATTGAAACAATCTCATCGATTTTTGATATTTTTTAGGTTTATGATCCCTTTAATCAAATATTACAATTAATCTCTCAAGAACACTAATAAGTATTAAAATATTATATATATTCATGATATATTCATGTGATGGTAACATTTATCTATCCTTTTATATGTAATATAGTTAAGAATGTGTATATAAGAAATCTCAAAATTGCCATCTTATTGGATAAAAACCATTGTTCCATCAAAATAATGTTTTTTAAAAAGGGTTCCCAAGAATATTATAATATTATCCAAAATATTTAAATGAATTGTTTAACACTTTTTTATTTTACCAATTTTTTTAAATGAATATTCTTGTCTCTTTCTAAATGATTCATTTTTCTATGTTTTTTAAAATTCAAAAGAATGTTTTTTTACCTCGTACGACATATACAGACTTACCAGCCATCAATTAATTGAAGATTTATCATAATGTATAAAAAGATAATTCTTAGTATTATTTTTAAAATATATTTTTTAGTTAATGGTTTTCAAATGTTCTTCCAGCCTATTTTATAAATTTTTAAGGAAAATGATTTTCAAAAGTTTTTAAATTTTAGAGAGAAGTTTTCAAAGAATAATACTTATTTACCTCAAGAAATGTTTTCAATATATCCTTCCAAGTTATTTTTACATATAAGATAAAATAAATTTATGTTAGTTATTACCTTCTATGAAATTATTCAAAATTTCCATTCATACTCTTTGTTGAATGATTTATGTTTTTATGTAATAATATTTATGACACCCGTTTCACTTCCACACATTTTATTCTTATGAATCCCTATTATTTTCACGGGTTATAAATTAATGAATTGATTATGAAAACTAAATCATTTCATATGTTATGATGTGTTGAAATTTTATAAATACCTATTTCATTTCATTGGTTATTATTGGATGATTATAAAACCTATCTTGTTTTATGTGTTAGGATATGATGAACGACTTTTATCTTCTGGCACATGTTTGAATTATTTTATTATGAGATGGGTGGGACATGTATCTCCCCCAATGAATTGGGAAATAATAAGTTGTATATGATCTATGAGGGTACATGTTTTATAGCCCAATCCCTAGAAAAAGATGGTAGATGGGTTGTATCCCAAGCCTAAAAGTAAAAGGGGACATGTGTTGTCATCGATGCCTAAAAGTAAGAAGGTACAAGGGCTGTAGACCTAGCCTAATAGTAAGATGGTAGTACAATTTTTTTCCCAATAATAATGTAGGTAAATGTGTCATAGCACAATACTAGCATATTTTAAAGGTCTTGGTAGGTTTTCTTGACATAAAATATTCTATTCATATATATTTGCTACAAATTTTATTTTTTATTCATTAGTCACAATTTCATGGATCATGATGTTTATTTCATTATCATTATTTCTTTATTAACTTCCTATAATTTGCCCATAAATAATTTTCTTGATCATTGATATTCAATTCGTGGTATTATAATGTTACGATCACATTATCATACCCCTATGTTCAGGTTTATGCTTACGTGTCTCCCTTCTTTATCGTAACAGAACAACTGAGATCATCCCTTTTTTGTTTACTTCTGTATGTTATAAAGATATATTTTTTATATGAAATGTTTAATAGGTGTTCTAGTATTATAGAAACTACTGGGAGAAAATGATGATTTATTATGTACCAGTGTTTATGATTTCATGTATAAAAAGGCACTAAAATAATATGGTCTTTTGGTGTCAATTTGTAATCTTTTTTAAGAATTATGAAAAATTTATTTAATGTTTATGTATGAAACTGATGATTTATATATGACATGGTGGTTTATTTTTAAGGGTAAGGGATAATTTTATTTTTATAGATCAAATTATATTAATCCATGTTTTTCATCATATTGGAGATGAGGAGGATCCATTAATAATGATATTCACTCCTCAATGTGAAAATCCCCTATTTACATGGTACACAAATTAAGGGATTTTTTCAAATAAAATTTTTTTGGATAAAATATATAAACATAGATTCCTTGTATATTAAAATAGTAGTGCCTAAAATTTGGGTAACTAGTTTCACAATTTTAAAATCCAAATTTGGATCAGTTTACAATGTTCTTGATAAAATGAGAATAAAGGTATAAAAATTTAATAGAATAATTATTGTAATCATGAACATGAATAAAAATTCATAAATAGAACAACACATTTACCCACTGGATATTTAAACCTATAATAATTAAGGTTTTTTCCAATAATCCTATTAATGATAGATTAAGAGGAAGAAAATAAATAAATTAAAATAGAATGAAATGAGGAGAGTTGTCAAACTATGGAAAATCCTGCATAACGCTTATTATTATATCCTGAATTTAGTATCCAGATTTCTCATAGAATAATTTTTCCATATCCATATTTATAGTCACCCAATGGGATCATGTAGAATTCAATGGAATCATAATGGCTCAAAAAGTAATCTCATGTAGTCTTTGGTTCATAAATTCAGTCTCCACAACTCGTTTCATCAAAACCTCACCATTTTTGTGTCATAATGACATTTTCATTTGATTTAAATTACCCATGACATGTAATGATTTTAAATCATGTAATCTTTTAAAATTATTCAATTTTTTCAAATTGTTTATTTTTTTCATGTTCTGTAATATTTACATTATTTAAATATCTAGTTTCCATTTCCAAACAATCTGTTTTCATTATATTCTTCACTTTCAACCCTCAATAGTGTTACATTAACATCCTTAATCATATAATCCTTCTTATTTCTGGGTTTCATGTCACGAAATGAAAATAATTTTTACCCTCATATTCCTGAATTTTATGTTCCTTTTCCCAATAATACTTATATCCTTCCATCAATCAATAAATTGGTTAAACAGTCCAAATATTAGCAATAATACCATTTATATTACACAAATAAATGATTAAAATAGACTAAAATATATTAAAACATAAAAATATAACAAACTCTCCCCAAGAGTCTCATCATTTGACTCTCCAATTCCCATTACTCAATGTTCTTCTAGAAATTCTAATCCTAACGTACCATAAGGTGAATTTTAGGAGAACAAATTGAAGAGGTAATTTTCTTAATCAATATATTTTAAATTCATTTCTTCTTTTAACTCATCCATAAATCCCCCATAAAAAAATGTATATTAGATCCAAAATTATAAATATTCTAGAATTTTATCATGTTAATCGAATATCCATTATCCATCTTCGTATCTTAGAAAAATGAAAATGTTTCTCATATTATGGTGGGTTCACCACCTCTATGAACATCGTAGTTCATTTTTCTACAACAACTTCCTGTCTGGTTATAGAAATATTATTATGGTTAAATTTTATTATAATAAATATTTTATTACATATTTCATGTTCTTGATTTTATTAATTAAATAATAATAATCTATTTGTTGATGGTTGGTAAATCCACCAAAATGAACAAACCGTATAACAATAATGGTTGTACTAAATTAATCATCCATATATCAAATCAAATATTGTTATTTGGGAATATTTAAATTTTTTTAAAGGAAATGAATAAAAATTCATTTCACTTTTGGTATTGTGGGCTTATTTGAAAAGATGTTCAACAATTATCCACTAGTGATATGAATTTGTAACCATGAAATGGACACCCTTAGAACAATGAAATTAACATTCAAATATAATTAATATAGATGTAAATGAACATAATATAATAATAGTAAATAAAATATAGATCTAAAACGTTTTTAATTAAAAAAATAATTAATCTTGTTTGATTATTTAGGACAATCAGAGAATGTAAAAAATGATTCTGGACCGATGATAAAGGATCTCTTTGAACTAGCCTATTCTGATTGGGTTATGTTATCATTATCATTACCCAACCTTAACTATTATATATTATATATATATGTTCCAAAAATATATACCTAGTAAATTTAACCTT
This sequence comes from Viscum album, assembly GCA_963277665.1. Lineage (NCBI taxonomy): Eukaryota > Viridiplantae > Streptophyta > Magnoliopsida > Santalales > Viscaceae > Viscum > Viscum album. The sequence continues at coordinate 1,565,102,723 of OY728145.1, forward strand.
TTATTTATGGGTATATTTTAACACCACCATATTTTAAAAAAATAATCTATGCCCAATAGCATACAAGACACACTACACCGAGCATAAACAAACCATGAAATAATATTATTTTAAATATTATCATTATAAAATATCCATTAAATTGGAATAATTAAGTAGTATTTTATATTTGATGAAATATATTTATATTTAAATTTCCATTAAATATGAACATAATGATAAATTATTAGTAAATAACCAATCAATTGTTTTAGTAAATTAATTTTATTTTTCCAAAATATGTTTTCTTCAAAAAATAAATATATTTTATTTTTGGAGTAATTGATATAATTAATTTACAATGAAATTGGTAAATTTATTTGAGAAATGGAACATGATTTTTTAAATCACCATATCAATATTATTATAGGGTGGTATTTTTGTTTTTTAAGAAAATATTAATATTGGAGTAAATAGTGAAAAATAATGAATGTTGTAAAAATATACTTTCTAAAAAAATAAGTTATTTAACTGTACCAATATGTTATTAATATAATATAATATGAAATAATATTAAATTATCTATATTTTATCTACATAATAAATTTTTAATTTTATAAATACGGTTTTATAGTAAAATTATTTTTGGATTTAAATATAGATACTGTCTTTTTAAAAATTGTATAATAGTGGATAGTATTTCTCCAGTATGATTAATTAAAATAAACTATAATGATGGGTTATTTAAGTCAAATTTATTCATTATATATCAATACATATTAATTTAAATTTATATGATGTTTATTACTTTTCATGGAGTTAATAAAAATCTATTAATGCTTTGAAAATACATTCCATGAAAAACATGTTTTTTCATATATGGGTTCTATTTTAGGTAATCATATTACAAATTATAAATAGAAATTAGTAAAATGGATTTAATATTTTTAATTTTAAATATATATATATTATCTAATAATTAATACATAATTTTTCATCATAATGAATAGTGAAAATAAAAAAGATATTTTTCTACAATTAAGGTTAAAAGGATTTACCCGAGGCTAAAATAAAATATTATGGATTAAAATGAACTAAAAACATGTATAAAATCTATTGGGTGGCCTTTTTGACCTTTTAATTTACAAATATTTGTATTGGTTCATTTTAGATCATTTTTCATTTGAAAAACGTGATTATCACCTTTTGATTAATAAATTTCAACTGTGTTATTCACCTCACTTATAAAAAAACACACACTCTCCTATTCAAAACTTGAATTCCCATTGGATTTGAAAATTATATCCCAAAAAACATCCACATATCCTTAAGAAAATATTACCAACATTATTATGATAATATATAAATACTAATACAGATTTCTGTGCTAACTTAATATGTTTGCCTGATGAAGAAGTATCATGCTTAACTCAAATTTTTTATTTTATTTCATCTTCCACATATTAAACATATTAATCCACAATTATTATATAATACCACCAGAATTATGGTATAATGAGATGTCACTATGTTTATTTAATATAATAATTCCACCTTTTATCCCATAAAAAGAGATATGAAATCATCATTCATGTGTATGCTGGACAACCATCTCACGAAACGAAATCATTCTTTTTCCATCATTTCAACTCATAGATTGTTATAATAATACAATTAAAGTATATATATATATATAATATTTTAATTTTTTTACTATTTAATGAATATATAACATATACCTTAAAACATTCTACTCTGTGGGAGTTATGATAATGAATCTCATCTATACAGCGGGATACTATGTCACAAAGTGATGTGAGTTGTTTTTCACTAACTCATTACATAGAATGTAATAAGGATAAATTTAATGAACATATTTGATATTAAACACATAATTATTTTATTAAATTAATGATTATCATTCTTAAAATATAATATATCATTTTATTTATAACCTTTCTAGTTATTGAAAAATTATAACATCGTAAATTCGTACCTGTGGACTGCGGCCTCCATGAGGCGATGTAATTCGTTTCTCATCAAAAAAATGCATGGCTGATATATATAAGTATATTTAATGAAGAAATATTTTTTTATTATACTATTAAACTTTTTCTATGAAAAATTATTTCTTATCTTATTTCCCTAATGATCATTGAAAACGGGAAATGTTACTCATGCTTATATATGGAATACCATCTCCATGATCACAACATATTTAATTTTTCAAAACCACAATTAAAGGATTATTTTAAAAGTTTATTTTATTTATAAAAATTATAATTATATTAGGATTACTGTTTTGGATATGTTTAAATAATGACCACTTTAAACTGGTTAACTCACCGAATCCATTTTGAAATAATGAACTAAATATTATCAAAACACCCAATATGGACTTCAAGGATTATGTATTTTATTTGGAAATTAAATATTATTAAAATAAATTATTTATGTTTAAGGTATTAAAACTTTATAAGGATTTTAATAAAACATTTAATTGATATAATCTTATTAGATCTGAGAGAGAGGATATACTTGTAATGTTTGGGATGAGGTAAGGGACTCTATCTCAAATTTCAATCATTGAGGCATATTTTCTTGTTACACACCAATTTTATTTTATAAGTTATATATAGTAACAATATTTTATTTAATATCATTAATCCTTTAAATATTATGGTATCGTATGATTTAATTTTAATTATTTCATCCATGGGTATTTGAATTGGAAGTTACCATGTCACACAGGGCTTCTTAACTCAATTTAATTTTGTTGGGTTATAAATCATAATCATTGACTTTGTTATGATATGATTATGTATGAAATTATATTTAGGTTTATTTATTATTAATTTAAACTTTTTTATTTTCATTAATTAAACAAAATAACCCAATTTATTAATTCTCAATTTAATGACATGATCTATTTAAGGGTTATTCATCTCAAATTCTATTTCCATGGGACATATATTTATTTTATGACAAAAAATTATTTTACATGATCTATATACAGACCATTTTAAATGTAATATCTTTAATATAATTATATTCCTTATATTTAATTCTAATTTTTAATTTATTATTTCATAGGGCTATCGATTGAAGAGTACCAAAGTGAAACAGGGTTTATGTTACGATCTCCTTTCTTTGTGGATCGTTATTGATAATGGTTCCTTTTGAGGTAATCATATGATCTTTTTTTGAACCAAATATATTTTATTATCCAATTTTTATCAATTTTTTCACATGTTTTATTATCCATTTCTTATATATGTATTCAAAAAATATCAAGAAAGTTGTCTCTATGTGATAATAGACTTCTATATTATTCCAGATCAAGAATATTTCTCTACTATATCCATGATTTTTGAGTTATTCTAAAAACAAATTATTAAAAAATTATTTTATAAATGTATTTTATATATAATTTTACTTTATTTTTGTGGTTTATAAAAGATGTTTATTTATGTTTTCCAAATGGATAACTTTTGAGTCCCTTTAACAAAATGTTTTCAAATTAATGTTTTTTTAACATTTTCATCATGAATATATTTTCCCACAATCATGAAAATAAATTAATTTTTATCCTTACATTATAATATTCCATATTTATTTTGTAAGGAAATGATTTTTAGAATATTATGTGAATTTTAGTTTGCAAAATTGTATTTTAATATAATCAACGGTATTTTACTCAAGAATATTTTTAATGATCTTTTAATGAAATTTCATTCATCAACATTAACAATCATTTTTGTTACTTATGATCCATCGGGGAAATATTTTAATGATTCAATCCACATTATTTATCCAGATAGATAATTTTTTCTCAAGGTTGATATTTTTGAACATGTTTTTTTCAATAGGTTAATCAAGTTTCCATGATATTGTTATAGAACCCAATTATTTTCCATTGGTTAATCATTATTAAATGATTTTATCGTGAAACAAAATTAGTTTTCTTAGGTTAATCATGATATGAAAGGAATAATGATTTATTTTTGAATCTCGTGATCGAATGAAAGATAAACGTACTTTATATCTTGTTCTTAGACATTCTTATATGGCGGGTGGAACCAGATGGCATTGGGTAATCTTGATAAAGATTAATAAATTGGGTGAACCCAATTGTGATGAGTGATCCCAACATAGAATATATGATGGGACAAACAAGATGGAGGTCCAATTCCTTGGGTGTGGAAGTTGATCGTATGGTGAATCTCTTAATAAGGGTTTTGTAGGTGTTCTATAAAGAAAATTTCCCAAGATACTAACACATTTTATTTATTATTTCTATAAGATTTTAATGATTCCCTTTATCAAGATTAAAATAAAATGGATCATGATAATTGATTGTTATGACTTGTGACATTGTTAAATATTTATTCAATGCCACATGGTTTTTGATCTTGGTTGATGGGAAGGAGTTATATTATGTTATTCTCATTCACTTATATTATTTAATCACACAATTATGATTTTTTATTCTATCTGATGACATTTAATGGTTAATACTAATTTTTACACTTACATGGAACTTCACATCACCCTTTTCTTGTTTTATTTTCATTATGTTATAAAGAATTATATTGAATGAATTATTTATATTATGGTTTCATATAGAATATGATGGTTACTTAATTTGAAATAGGAAAAGAAGGGTTAATATGGGGAAATTATAATTTAAAAAATGTGTGTTTTTTATGTAAAAGTTTTTCCTCATTTAAAAAAATATAAATTTGGAATGACAAGGATAAGCATGTGATCCAATAAAACCTTTTGACATTTAAGGTTATAACGTCCCTAATATTTCATATACGTAAATATACATAAATCACTGTAAAAACAATTCATTGTATTACAGTTATGTGATTAAGTGGATTTGAAGAGGTTTAGGAGAGTCTGAGGCTCATTCAGATCTCAGAGCTTAGATGTTTGGGAAACAATCTAAGCTGTATTGTTAGGAAATGGCTAGTGTGAACTGTGCAACTCAGCCATGCAGGTACTGCATCAAATTGTAGAGGTTATCACAGTTAGTTATATCCATTCACCTCAATCCGTATGGCCATGTGGGGATCTATAGGTTGTAGTAAGTGGTTGGATGTTATTCCCAAGTTGTTTGCCTAGGGTCACACCCATATTCGCACTTAAGAATAAAGGAAAAAATGGACGACTGTGATTTGACAATTCCATGTGGAAAAAATGTTCACCACATTAAATGATGGTAAAAATAATATTTCCCTCCCTTATTTTAAACTTAAAATTACTCCATCCTTACTCCTATTCATTATAGACCATATGACAAGAAAACCCCATGTCTCTATAACCTTGGATTTTGGTTATACTCTTCAACTGAGATCTATTTACATCATTGTCTATTTATTTGAATGTGTATCTGAAGGTTATTAATTTCACATTCTTTTATTCTCATTTTATCTCACCATATTTGACACTTGCTTTGTTCAAGAGAATATGTTCTATTTTAAGTGATTTTTTTTCAATTTCATCCCTTCTTCTCCAAATTCAATGATGATAATGGACATGGGTTTGTCTACTATTCTATGGTAGGTGGTATAGTTCTTTAAAAAAGTTGTAATGCCTTATATGGTGTGTTATTGCGCCACACACTAGAACCTTTCATAAACACATCCAAAATGTATAATTAAATAAATGATATGTTATTTTCATGATTATTATAAATCATAATTCCTACAAAACAATATTAGGGGGTGACCACCTTGATTGAAGCTACTCTTAAGGGTGTCCCCTATTTAAAATCATAACACTCCATTCGTTGTAATTGAATTCAAACACCTACTGAGGTCTATATAATTATTCATTGGTATTGTAATGTATTTTGAATTGCACCAAATGAAAATGGTAGGACATATGTGTAAACTATTTCACATTTTAATGTAGATTGAATAAACCATAATAAAGGAAATGGAACATATGAATAAAATGTGTTGTTTGTAATGTATGAGTTTAATATTAGTTAAAACCATTCCATTAAATGAAGATGATAGTGATAAAAGTTACCTACTCATGGATTCCATGGATGAGATCATTAGGCATACCAATTAGAAATATATAAATGAGTAATAGCACAACCGGAGTGTTATAGAGGTTATTACACAACACCATGAATGAGATCATTAGGCGGATGCCTTTATACTCCCCATGAGTGATTTTTGGTTCCCTAGAGAGACTTTTTAGAAGGGATCGATAGGTATTTTCAACTTACTAAGATATGAGTGATATATGGTTCCCAATGTGGTATACCTAGGATGGAAAAAAGGATTATGACTTTTATAATACCAAGAGTGATACTTGAGTTTGTATATATAGGACTTGGACGGACTCTTATGGTGATAGGCATTTATTGAACATACTTGGAGTGATACTAGGGTTTCTAATATAGAAAACCTTGGAAGTGCTCTTAATGATAACTAATTAAAATCAAGGATGAATTTTCCAAGATAAATAGCATGATTCAGTTAGGTTTAGACATTACACGTTACTCTTATTACATCCTTGTTATATCTCTATACATATATTCAATGTGTAATCTAATACCCCCTTTATAAGTACATATGGATTCCATGGGATAATGCCTATTATAATGAATATTTCCATGTTTCTAGATATATTCACACCCATGTATATTAGTACACGAGGAAGTTATATTGATATAAATTTTTATATATAAACACACATGCATGGTGACATATATTCCGAGACATATTGTTTATCATATAAAAGATATTGTTTGTTGGGTATCCTATGAAGAACTTGGTATATATTTATGTGTTTATTTACTATATAAAAATCATTACTAATTACACTATAATTATATTATTCACATGGACTGGATAGTTCAATAAACCATCTGAGGTGGCCTACTGACTATATCTATCACCCTGTTTATGCCACTGGTTGGTACCCAAATAGATCTTATGGATATAGGTAGGGATAATGGGAAGAATATGACCATGGATTCCAGATTGTATGCTTAGGATGGAGTAGAGGAGTAGAGGATAGTGCTTATCCTCATGATGCTGTGGATGATTAATTATTACTCAAAAACATCTATAGGCATGCACCCCTATACCTTTTTTGTAAATCAGATGTCATGGGAATTATTTCATATATGAAATTGGTTCGATTTCAACATGTTCATTTTATCATGACGATTTATTATTCAACTTCTAGTTATTTATGATTATTTCCTCTGATTCTCATTATTTTATACCATTGTACTACACTCTGACCATGAGGGTATAACCACCCCATTGTACCAGCATAGACCATTCCATCTAGTTAGTAGCCTATAGTATATGTGGAGGCATTCTTGAAGCCATATGGCCTATTGGGTTTGGTTACTTGTTAATTAACCAAGCGGGAAATGTGAAAAGGATGTATCATTTCATAATTTTTTTAATATTTTATCACTATTTGGGTATTAATAAAGTGACTAGAAACAAGTCATAAATTTTTAATGATCCTGTTTATGTTTCATGAACTAGGCCGAATACCCTAGTATCCTTATAACTGATCTAATCATGACATATCCTAGAGGGAGTTTATAATACCCATTGGATGGAATCTAGCACCTAGAATCGTATAACATAAAAGTGGGAATAAATTTTAATCAAACATTGCGGAATAAACAAATGTATATTTGTATTCTAAAAAGATCCAAAGGTACATAGTACAAAAAACCAAATATTTATTTCAAATACCCAAGAAGTATGTCATCACGGTATGGGAATGTTTAACAAGACAAACTCCATGTCCTAAAAGAAATGTCACTCTATGACCATGGGAAAAGTGGATCCATATTTTATTGGATGTACCTTCCCTTTACATAGTCATAGAGGGGGTAAATATACAAATTCCCAATGGAAAAGGTAGGATGTGAGCTAAAAATACAATAAGGTATCACCAAACATTCCACAATAAGTTTCCAAAAAATAAACCAAATCCTTATTTTAATTTTTAATCAAACAAGCATGGATGCACATTTTGATATTTAAAACATAACATACTTTTCATTTAAAATGATAAAATACATTTCAAACATGGCTTAAATAAACAATTTATATAAAATAGTTTATTTAAATCATTGTATGTGAATAAAGACGCTTCATAATCAATGGAATATATAATGAAAGAAGTCGAAAAAAGAAACATTGTATTCTCTATGAGTTATGATTATTCAAGTCATGATATCCTCAGTCTTTTCATATCAATGATCATGAAACATATGTGTACAAAAGTCCCTCATGATCATTTTAAAATAAACCATATGTATTTATCAAATAAATTTATTCCATTTTCCAAAATCAATTATCAAATAAATTTAAAATTTCGTTAAAATTTAGATTTGACCCCAAATTCCAATTCCATCGAATTTGACAGGTTTCCCAAAATTCCATTCCAAATCAAATAAATGTTCCAATATGCATAAAATTATTATTTCATAAATAAATATAAAAAATTAAAAAAAATAATTAGTTCATGTTTTGATAAATTTTCCAATATTAAACAAAACCACTGCCCTTTTTCTCGAGACCCGAACTCATACAATGGGACTCCCCTACAAAAAATTTAAGCCCATAATATATAGGATTAAAACCAATAACCATTACTGAATGAAATAGAGTTTAGAATCACTAATACTAAAATAAACCATCAAACTCCAAGAGGAAAAGCGAGGGAGAGAGGAAGATGAAAAAGGAAGACCTCTTACCCAGAGAGATGCACTATATTTGAAACAATGATAAATCACCAAATAAAATGAGTTAAAATGGTTGGATTAGTCTAAAATCAGATTATAATATAATCTAGTTTTAATTCAAAGAAACATGGAGGAAAGAAATAATAATTTCTGATGAGATTTCTAATTTAAACCGACACGTAGGATTTTTACATAGTGGGTAACCCAATTAAACATCGTTTAAATATTGAGCCTCAGATATGAAAAATTCCCATCATTTTTTATTATTAAAGGATTTTTAATATTTTCACGGTGTGTAAACTATACACAATATGTAACCTTTCATGCTGTGAAACCATTTCCAACAATCAACTAGGCATTGACTATATATCATGTAATAACATTACCCGACATGTAAATCTCCAACAAATTACAAAAAAACTATAGGTTTTATGCTGAAAATTCCAAAAAATAACTGAATTCACCATTGTAGATATCCTCTAAATTAAATATTATCCTGAATCAACCAATGAAAAACTAATTCCTGAAAAAGGTCAAAACATACCTAATCAAAAGTAAATTGGGTGTTACAAACTCCCAACTATAAAAACATTTTGTCCCCAAATATCATGTCAAGATGATTTTATTTTGAAAATGTGAGGACACGGATAAATCATTAGTTCCTTACAATCCCATGTATCATGTTAATTAGAACCATGATTCCATAGCACATATAACAAAGGTATCCTCATCCCATGAAGTACCTCTATCTCAGAATCAAAAACTATGACAGGATGCCTGGTCAGGGATAAATCAGGATCAACATCAAGATCACTCATTCTAAAAAAATGAGATTGATCAGAGATATTCTCTTTTAGCTATGATAGATGGAATAAATTATTTATCAATGTCTACAATGGTGGAATTTATAAATGATAAGCCACATTCCCCACACTCTCAACAACCTCAAAGGGTCACACAAAACAAGTATCATGCTTGCCTTGTATTACAAAATCTCAATGACTCAAATGAGGTAAGTCTTTTATGAACAACTGATCACTAATTGAAAATTATATTGGAAAAAACTGATGATTAACATAATATTTATAACATTTATATTCCATTAAAAACCTATATTGAATCAAATAAATCATTTCTTTCTTCTCTTGAACCATGATGGGTCTAACCATTAAATTTTAGCCAATATCTAACAAAAATAATAAAGATTTATGGTGATGGCTATAAAAGTACACAAGAGGAGACATTCTAATTGTGTACTAGTAAATATTGTTATTACCAGACTCAAAATGTCCCATGTGGTCATCCCAAGCTCCACTGAAATCAAGGACATATGCATCAAGCATATCCTTATGAATCTATATAGTTCTTTCTATCTCGACATATGTCTAAATATTACACAAAAAACTCAAATAATATTTACTTCCTGGTTCCTCTAGAAGGCCTATCTAGAATCAAAAAGTCATGTTATGATCACAATCATAGGAAATATTATATGTAAATCCATGTAAATGAAAAATATCTCTCAGATAGTGATTTCTTAGCTCCTCAACATTGGATGCATCCAGACTAGGTATACGGTGAGCTGATTTGGTCTACATATCATTCACATACCATATAACATTCCTCTTTCTCTAGGCACATGATAAACCAACCAAAAATTCCATATAAATCTCATCCCACTTCCAGCTCGTAACTAGAAGTGGAAGAAGAAAACCTGAAGGTCTTCGGTTCTCAGCATTGACCTATAGGCATGTATAACAATATGAAAAAAAATAAAAAATTTCTTGTCTAATGACTTGTCAAAAAAATAATTTCCACATTTCATAAAACATCTTTATCGTTCATGGGTTCACTACCAAATGTGAATTAGGGGAATCACACATCATAGATTTCATTACATGAAAAGTTATGTTGTAACAGTCTCTGAAACATAAGATATTTTGAGTGTAGAACGACCAATCAACAATGGTCTCTCTACCATAAATAGAGTTATTAATGCCAAAAAAATCATATAAAATATTATGTTCCTAAATAATCATCTCAAGAAGAGAAGAGTTCAACTAGAAATATGAATAAATTGACTTGGCCCCTATTTCCCAAACTTTAACATGAAACTCTTCAAAAAGAGAAATCATATTCCACTCTTTCGATTATTCTTTCATGAAATGGGACCGATGTTTCCTTCTAAAAAGTATCTATTAGAAAATTTCATTCTTAAATATATAATAAATATATAAATAAAATTATTATATATATTCCACCCAATTAATTTTGGGGGAACTCAAATATTTTTGAGAGAATATATAACCCAATATATTGTAGTTCTAAAACACTATATACCGTTCTCCAAAAATGTAATACCACCAACACATGAGTTCATGTATCCTAGCCCTATAGTTTAAGGTAATACGTTTTATAATTATTCTTGCATGGAATAATATTCATAGAACCATAAGAAATGACTTGATCACCCTTCATAAGAACACTACCAAAACCTGATCCAGATGCATCACAGAAGACCACATATCTCTGAACCACCTTTGGAAGAGTCAATATCGGTTTAGACGTCAAAATATGTTTCAAATAAAAAAACCCAAACATTATCCATCAGAAGAATAAATCACTCCCATTGTAGTTAGAGAGATAATCATAGAATCCATATCCAAGAAACAAATTTCTAACTAGCTATTATTTTTATCAAAACACGTGAATGTCTATATGTCAAAAACATTACACAGCTGCTAAAATGTCATAAATACTATCACCTTCCCTGGATTAACTGAAATGACATGTTCTAAGATCATGTGTACCAAGAACATCACTTATTGAATCTAGAAATTACATTTCAATAGATTGTAGTAAATTCATCTATTTACAATTAATCCCCAAACTCATCTCAAATGATTCTAAAGATCCTCCATGGACTTAGAGTATAGAAGGATTTCAACTAAAAATACCACCTAGAATGTATCAATATAATCATGTAAAATCCTATTTATCAAATCCATAATTACATTAAGAGTAGTGGTTAGCCCAAATGGAATGAAAAGATAATCATAATGTCCACACATGCTATAGAATCAAGTTTTTAGAATGTTATATTCTTTTATTCTCAAATTGACAAAACCGTGTCGAAGATCAATCTTTGAAAACCACATAACACCTTTCAACATGTAAAATAGATAAAAAATTCATGGAAATATATAATTTTTGTCTACCATGAATCAAGTGATCTTTTTGTAATCAACTAAAAGGAGAAGTATTCCATTAGATCTCTTAGAAAATTGAATATATTCCACATATGAGGAAATGCATGGAAGTATAAATCCTTTATATAAAATACCATCTAACCATGTCTTCAAATATTTGATTTAATTTGGTTCCACATTGTAAGAAATAATTGATACTGGATGAGTTATAGGTACTAAATTAATAGATAGACCTACCTTCCTTACAGGTGGAAAATGAATGAAGTCAGAGGAAAAAATAATAGGAATCTTAAAAATGATGTGGGTCAGATCACCACTCTAGGATATGAAAACTAGAAAAAATAAAGCACTAAAATTACTTTCCCGAACACTTGAAAATAAGGTCCTAATCTAGTCGACCTTGGGTCCCATTCTACCTGAAATATATATAATACCCTATTTGGTGTAGTAAAATAGACCCATAAAAGATAAAATCAAATTCAATATTTATTAGTAAGAGATAATTCATACTAAAAAAGAAATCAACAAGTTTAATTTCATGAACTAGAAAATTAAATTTATGTTCAATATCTAGTAACGAAAAAAATAAATGCAGGAAGATAATGACCCTTCTCTCTCTTCATTCTGAGGGGGTGTAGTAATATCCATAACATAAGATAAAATATCAATAGAAAAATTTATAATATTAATAATATGGGTATATATAAATGATTGAGATGATAAAATATAAAATAATGATTTCACTAAATAAAAAACAATATTGATGGTACCTATAACAATTAGTGAACCCATATACACTTCTTCTAGATACACTTCCACTACATGAAGATGCTTTGTTCTAGATTATTATGGTTGTAACCTCATTGATCTTAAACCCTCTAATTTAACCGTAGTATTTTTTGGGTGTTGAAGATCACATTCCACTACATGAAACAAAAACGACGTAAAATAATTTCTGAATGTGTTCTAAATGACCACATGGACCACATATCATGGGTGCCTCGATGCAAACCTGTTTTGAATTACCAAGATTTTCACACATTTAGAATGTTAAACGAGATCCTCCAGTAATTTTTAGAGGTATAGAAGAACTCTATGGTCAAGATCCAACACAAGACTCGTCAAAAATTCTATTTTCTTTATGGGAACTCATAGAAGTACCACTAGGATTCAAATGAAATCTAGTAACCCTTACTTACTGGTAAGACCTAATTCAACCATAATAACTGTATCCATCATGTCAACATAAAAAAGATAGATTTATAAAAATAACTTGTGAACTATTGTCAGATTTATGTCCCATATTTAACTATTGATTCATCATATTCTAATTAAATACAGTATCATAGAAAACTATAAAATTTCATAGAATCTGTTCACATATTATGTCATAGTCATGTCGGCCATCTCATGTTTGAAAAACTCTATACCCTTTTCCAGGACCATTGATTTCAGAGAGAGATATTAAATGAATATAAACATATATTCCTTCCAATCTAAACCCTCAATATTTTTCTCCATCACTATCTTGTACCACCATCTCTAGTTAGGTCCCTCAACTATATTGTTATCATGTTTTATCTAAATTGATACATGATTTTCCAATATGTCAAATAGAATATCTATCTTTATTATCTAGTCCACATCCTACAGAGGATCATTAGGGACATTGAAAGAAGGGGGGTTCGGATGAATGAACACCTGGGAATGATTATGAGATTCATCCATCTAGGGTTCCACAGTTGGAGCCTGAAGACCAATGGGTTCAAGAGCCTCTCTCAGTGCTTGGACAATACACATAACCACATCAACCAGATTCTGGTCCATAGTATGATGTGGTCTCTTTGGTTCACCAACATCTTCTTCCTGCATCCAGTTCACATATCTTCTTAGAGGCATGATGCTACATAGAAATTATAAAATAATATTGAAGACATAATAATATTTATCATATAAACAATCAAATAATAGTAATAGGGGAAATTAATCCCATCAGATAGATAATTTTTTTTATTTCAACATATCAAAATAAAAATAAGGTAAAAGTCCACAAATAATCCTCATGTTTGTTTTCCAAAACCATAAATGGTAACATAAGGTTATCTTTTATGAGAGATATCATTTAAATCACAAGTAACATGATCTTACAAATATTTTTTAATCATTTAAAAACATTAAGGATAGATGACTAACCAACACATTTGATACCAATTTTTCATAAACTATCCTAGATAACCCGGTACCCTAATAACCAAGCTACTCCTCAAATATCTTGAAGGGAATTCCCAATCCCCATGGGTTGGTGGCTAGCACCTGGAATTATATGATTTAAATTAGAGAATGATTTTTTTGTCAAAAAAAATTGATGAAATTGATATATATCAATATGCACAGAAACTCAAAAGAGAGATAGTACCAGAAAAAAATGTATATCAAAATCCCCAAAATTACATCATAAAAGTACTAGAATATCTAGAAATATATACCTCACATTCCAAATGATATATCACTATAATCTCAAGATATTAAGAGCATACACCTCTTCTAAGTGGGACCTTTCCTTTACTCGTACCTGACATGAGAGAATGTCAAAATGACTGAAGGGAAATGGTTGCATTTTTCCAATAAATCCACATGGGGTCTCACTAAGTGTTCCATAATAAGATATAACAACAAAACACCAATTAATGAATTTAATAGTTAATCAATTAGGCATGGAAAATACATTTTAATATTAAAAAACATGATTTTAATTTCAAATTATGAAAAAAATTTCAATCATTGAATAAATAAACACATTATATAAAACAATTTATATAAATCATTCTGGTTGATTTAATCATTTTTACAATCAAATAAATATGTAATCAAAATAGACAGAATAAGAAACATGGTAATCTATCCTAGGGTATGATATATACTAGTTATGGGATCCTCACACATCTCATACCAATTGTTTTAATATTAATGTACACACATATCAATCAGGATCATGCATAATAGGACCCATAAAAATCCCCTCATGGATAAGATATAAAAACATGGTTTTTAATAGAGTTTTAAATAAAAAATCTAGTTTGTTGGAATTAAAATTCTAGCATGTTTGTCCAAAATATCCCATTAACTATATTGGATCTCATGTGGTCAATTAATCAATAGAAAAATTGAAAATAATTTCATTTTAAAATACTTTACAATCGACCAATTTTTCTTTTCACAATGCCAATTCATGTTCAAAACTAAATCATATGTTTTTCATAATTTAATTCCTCTTAAATTAAGGTCCAAACGTTGGTTTTTGTCAAATAAATTTAATCAATATTCCAATATCAAGTATAAATTCAATTTACAAATTCATTCAATTTTTAATTTTTCCCCAAAGTCCAATTCCCTCGAAATTGGGGGGTTTTCCAAAATTCCATGCATATTAAAATCCACATTCCAAATAAAAATTTTCTTTCATAAATTAATTTAAAAATATTTTAGAAAAATATATTCAAGGGTTCTTCAATTGGAAAATCTTAAATAGAACCACATTCCTTTTTCATGATAACAGAACGCCCACAACAGGACTCACGAATAGAAAACAATGATGTAGAAGATATAAGATCTAAAAATAGAATCAAGGTTCAAAAATATGAAGTTTAGATACATAAATATCAATATGAACTATCAAAATACAAGAGGAAAAGAGAGATATGTAAAAGAGACCGGGGGAATGCTTACTAGGAGTGGCACACCTCAACTAAAAAAGTATAAATAACCAAAAAAAAATGATCTGGAAGGGTTGGAGGGATTGAAAATTTCCTTATAAGAGCCTCTACATAGAGAGAAAGGAAAAATAGAGGATGTAAATAAAAATTTTCTCTAAGACAGTCGCTTGGATCTGACACTCAATATTTTACATTGTGAGTAATCCAATTAAAATATTTGTAACATAAGTGTCACATATATATAAAAAATCATCAGATTTTATTAAAAAACATTTTTTTACATTAACAAAACATTTTAACTATACAAAGCATGTAACATTTCATAGTGTATAACCATATCATGGAATCTTCTAGGTTGTTATTACACATTGTGTAACACCATTACATGGCTTGTAAATCCCTAGAAAAATTATAATACTGTTGGTTTTATGATTGAAAATCCTGAAAATCTCAGACATCACAAGTATAGGTATCCTACAAATTAATTATCTGCCTTAATCATCCAATGAAAGAGGAAAACCAATGAAAAGATAAAAACATACCAGATAGAATGTTAATGGGTGTGTTACAGCCTGGGAGTAGCTGACCCATGCACAAGGGAGATCCTTGTTACATGGGTCAAGATATTTCTATTTTGGTTTGTTCCTGTTATAATTTTTCTAATTTCACTATTGGGTGATGTGTAGGAGTTGTTAAAAATTATCTTATTATGGGGTTTTAATAACATTGAACAACGAGGCAAGGAGGTATCATCTCATGCATTATCATAGGAACTTGAGTATTCACATGACATGAATATACCATTCCCTATCTATATCACATCATGATTTTCCTACTACATATTATTAGATACCTGGTTATATTATTGAGAAAATGTGCTATGAATTATTATGGGGATAAAGTAATTTTATTATTAATGTTTCATCCACAAACTAAATATTGTCTTCTTGTATAGCCTGATGGTGGACCCTTACATAACCAATTATGCTATGTTTGATCTATTGACCACTAGTTCTATGGGATGTTGAATTATAATATTTTTCTTACATTAATTACAAGATAAATGTTATTATGCACATACTCCTATAAATTGGTACACAGAATTCAATTAATCAAAACATTTTTAATGTCACGTGATATATTGATGCCATTTTCAAGGGTCTGGAAATAGGTACATGATTTTACCATTAGAACATATAAATATTATGAATTTAATACATGATAATTTTGATCCATATTACTATAATGTGATATAAATATACAAATAAATGAGTGAAAACCTAGATACACATAAATCCTTAAATTAAATAGTTTATAATAAAATAGGGATTCCAATTGGAATGTAAATAGAGTTTTCTTCTATACCTTTCAATTGAATCTGAACATATCTGAGCCTCTACTACGAGATTTGAGACTATGAACGTGACATTTCATTAATATTGGGATAAAGATAATGTATGTTATAACATTTGTGATCTATTTTTTAACATAGACCTAGATTGAAGAGTAAAAATATAGGTTTTATTTATTTATAGGAATTTCATGTACATGTTATATTCTATTATATTTGATCGAATTAGGTGTTATATCTATTCTAAGGAGTTAATTTAAATGTTTTAGAACTATTCTCCCATAACGTCTATGTGCCATGCACCATGAGGTGCGGATGACCATGATCCCATGGTGGTCCCCCAGCCACTAGTACTTCCTCACTTGGTTCTACCTGAGGAACCACCTATTAGTCCTCATCTATGTTTCGATACATCTTTTCAAGAGATATTTATACACATTATGTAGTCTGCATATGGTTCTATGTGACCAACCCATCTATGTATGTGTTCATGAAATAATTACAGAAAATGAAGCATCCCACTTTCTTGGGGTATGGTGGTCCTGAGGCTCAATATTCATGATTAGAGGCCATGTTATCCATCTTTGATAATATTAAGACACCTAAATAGTGGATGGTTAATATTTAAACATATATACATTATGATTCTACAAATAAATAGTGGGATATTATGACCTTTGATGATCGATATCAAGGTATGGTGGGGGAATAATTATAGGCAACCTTGTATAGATAATTATTCCCAAAAATTATAATAGAAGACCACATACTATGTAAATTACGAACATATTATAGGGTTTTATGTCTACGATGGATTTTTCATCTCATTTCATCTAGATTCATCATTTTATGTCGAAAATTGGTGGTGATGATTTGATGAGGGAATGATAGTCTCAGGATGACATTATGTATGCCATCTAATCATAGGTGAATGTATTTTTGTTGAACACTATTTTGAGAAAGTGAACTAGGACCACATATTTGAGAAGAACTTAAGGAGGAAGGAAGTGTGAGAATTGAAATATTGGAATCGAAAAATGGGGTTTGTTCATCTAGTGACATGAAATATCACATTGAGCATGATACTGAAAGCAACATTAGTTAGATGACATGCACTAATATTAATGTGGTGCAGAAAATGTGTTGTAATTTATGGCATAATAATCACTTGTTTATGAAAGACTTAATTGAGTATCGATCATGAAGAAATATGGAATGACTTTAAAACTTTTTATGAACTATCCCTTTAGTGCCTAGTGATAAGGGATCTCCACCAACTCCAAATTTTAGTATAAGATTTATAGTTCTATGTTTGTTAGGGAGTCAGACAACTAACAACTGACAAGGATAAGGAGTTGGATGTTAATGAGGATCACATAATTTAATTATATAGTGCCTATCGAGCGGACCAACGGAGGATATTCAGGTTGTTTCTCATGATTATACATATTTCAATTTTTTTGCTATATAGCCTACTCTAAAGGAGAAGAGTCTGGGGACTTATATAGCGCAAGGTACTATCCTAGTAGTATATATATTAGTTTCCACCAAATTAGATTTAGGATATTTGTTTAACCTCAAATATATGGAAATTATGTATCTAGGAATAGAAATAGACTACATATAGGGCGTCATGACTCTCGATACAACATTAGGTTTCTAAACAGATAGAATACACTAATGACAGGGATACCTCATTGAGATAGGAGGTTGTCTTTTTTAATGGGATCTCATTGTCTTCCAAACGATGATTTCGACATAATAATTAAGATAGAATGTTTGGTAATTTATTATGATCATGTTCATTTATATAACAAGGGGATGTCTTTCAGATAACTGAAGGGTGGTAGCCATATTAATAAAGGTGAATATGATGTCCAAGCATGTTGAACATAATCAGATAATTGTAGGTTTGGAGAATTGACATCACAGATTTTGAGTCTCTTTATAAGTGATCAAGGTACAGAGAATATAGAATTCCCTACTGTGGTGGATCATTTCCTGGGCTTCTTCCCTGATGAACATTATGTTTACATCATATGAGTAATGTGGTGTTCAGTATTGATCTAGTGTTAAAAGTGTCACCATTTTCTATTCCTCCTTTAAAATTGGAACCTACTAAACTCTAGGGAACTTAAGAATTATCTAGAGGGTTATGAAGAAAATTGATTTATATTATTATGTACTTAACCATGTGGTTTAAACATCCTTTTCACAAAGAAAGATGATGATACCCCTATATTATGCATGGATTATTACCAATTAATCCAACTTATGGTTCAGAATCTTTCTCCACTTCCTTTAATACAATACATCTTCAACTATGTTTGAGGACTGAATTTTTTTCCATGAACTATTTGAGACCTCGAAACCATCAAGTCTATGTTTGATGTTTGGACCTACCTCATACAAAATTCTATAGTAGGTATGTTTTTTAGGAGTATCTGGTTATGATGTTTGGTATTATAAATGTTTTAGAGGTTTTTATGGATATAATGATTAATTTTTTCTACCTCTTTGACATCTTTTTACTTATTTATTGGTGTTTTGAACCATTTATTTTAGAATCTATTTACCAAAACTCATCACAGTTTTTTCTTTCTGTTTTTTGATAGTTTTTTTGATGGTTTATAGGCCTATGATATATTGGTTCTTGGTTTTAAGAACCATGAATTCAAACAATAAATTATTTTACAATAGCATATAAGATGTTTCATGGTTTTATAATGGTTAAACATACCATGCACCATAACGATGACTCCCTTCTAGAGTCTCAATTTGAGAACACGTTTAGACATACGGTTGAAACAAACTTTGAGACATAATCTAGTAAACCTTGAGAATGGTTATTAATGACACAAAATTGTAATTAAAATATTATAACCCCTTAATTAAACCTGAACTCCTCTAACTGAAACATAATCTGATCCTTTTTATGTTTTGAATCCCTATAGAGGAATTTTTTCTCCCAAACTCTTCTCTTTGCCAATCAAATCACCAATTGAAGTAGTGATACTCTTTTAGTGATTTATTATCTTACCATCCTTAAAACTGTCTAACAATTTCAATTCCTTCTTACTTTTGGTAATTATGGCTTTATGTTTCATTTTTCCATTGATTGTTGCCATATAGTTTCTGATCTAGGATGTCTTCTCACATTAATCCTGATCTGTCTTCCAAGATATAGTTTTCCCCATTAAAGGTGGAAAATTAGATATATTTGCTGTTGGATTTTATAATTTACAACGATTTTTTTGTATGATTTTCTTTCATTTTATAAATCATTTTTCATTGAGAATTCATATATATTCATTTCATAATTTTCAGCACAAGTTATCTGAATGTTGTTCTTGAAACATATTTTGAAGGATTTTTTGGACATATTATACATGAATTAAAGATAGAATGATATGAATGGATATGTTATTAATATCTACCACATTTATTAATTATTCATTGGAATGTTTTTGGTATTTTTTTAATAAAGAACACATAATGGAATGTTTTTTTTTGAAATGAGTGTTTTATCCTGAGTTTTTATTCCTCAAATGAAATGAATTGGTTTGAATGAAATGATTTAAAATATTTGATTCGCTATAAATAGTTTCAAATTCTATAATATATGATGTGACTGTGAAACCCCTTTGAATGATGTTTCCCTTGTTTTAAAATTTGTGTTCCCAGGTTATTTTAAATAGGTGGTTTATTCTCATGGAAATTAGGTGTAAAACAATATTTAGAAATGTATTGAAACTATTTCGGAATTTTAGAACATTATATCAATGATTTAGTGTACATTAGTATTAAATAATTTATTTAATGACATTTTGGAATTTTGATGATGATTTTCAAAATGTAGCTGGTGTGATTACACTTTATAGTGATGAATTGTACTAAAGGATTTTAATTTTTTAGATGTTTCTTAATGGATTGATTGGAACTTTATGATGATAAAATATTTTAATGAACCCTTATTAAATCATTCTTGAGTCATGAAATTCACATTGATGTGTGTTGAAAAAGGTATTATTTCTATCAAGGGAGATCAGTGTTGAGATTAAAATGTGATTTCAGGGAATGATCCCATGATTGATATTAATAAGGATCTATATTGTGATCCTTGTAACATGGTGATGTCAATCACCTATATTGACCAGTCATGGAACCTAGATAGTTAAATGTGATTACCTATATATATATATATATATATATAAGTCACTAGAAGACTCACACCCCTTCTTGTTGATCCGTAGAGAAAATGAATTGTTTAGTCTATAGAATTGCATTCATGAAAGAGGGTGTGCATGAAACATGTTTGTTTGAGGATCATGATACTATATATAAGACCAAAAATTATTCATGGTGTTTTTTTATTAACAATTCTTTAGTGGACTCACAATTATTCCTTGTTTATACTCATGGAATACATATACATGATACTTGTTATGTGAAGCCATTCATTATCACTTATTGTCCTCAATGATTCCTTTCTTGATTGTTCAATTTATTTTTATAACGCCCTATAACACTATTGTATAGAATTTTCAATAGAACTTGATACCAAGTGCATGTTGTTATATTTCTTTTATGATATAACTCTATATTGTGAAATCATTTTAAAATCATTTCATGATACTTTTTCAATTTTAAATGGCCAAATTTATTTTTTTACATGTTTTATTTGATAAATTGTCTTTAAATTTGTAAAAATATATAACAAAAAATAGGCTTCATAATCTCGTTATTATACATATATCAAATCTTATTTGACTTACTTTGTAAAATAATTTCATTTAATCTTTCGGGGGATCCTTCTCAGATCTATAGTTTACACAATTCTTGATTGTTGGGTGTTTTAATCTTGTTATGATCTAATAGAAAATTATCATTCCTTCATCTTCTATTATGGAATCATTCTAGGGTGTCCATGGGTTGGTGAATTGGGACATGTTTAGTGGTCATGGGACACATTGATATAGGTTTTTGGTAGCATTGTTTTATTTCCAGTTTTGTATCATATCCTTGTACATGAATTGATTATATTGAAATATATATCTGATGATGCCTATATAGTGTAAATTTTTTATATTACTCCTTTTTGGAAAATTTCATTCATAATTATTATTTTTTGTGCCTATATTGTTTTCACCGGTCCAAAGAGACCAGGAACACTCTTTGGGTTGGTGGATAATTGGATTAGATATCGATTTAGATGGTACTACAAGTTGATTCATTGTAAACGGTATCATAGGGAGGTTTTTTCATAAAAGAAACTACTTGACTTTAAGTACACTTATTCTATTTGGGGGGAGACATGGTAGAAAAAACATTTACAATGTATCTAGGCTGACGAGGTAGTTTTTTGTTGCATGCATTATGACCAACACATTACAGTGAGACCGTATATCTCTAGGATGTACAAACATGAGTATATATTTTGAATTATTGGTTTCCTAATGATAAAATTCATTTGCATTCCTAATGATACTATATATGGCTTAGATAATACCTTATTAGTATTGGAGCTAGAATAGAAGGAGGACTATAGACACAACATGTTTCCAAATATCAAGTAAACTTTGAGGAATTAATGTGGAAGATATCTAAATCGACCCTTGAAATGTTGTGAGGTTTTGTGTGTGGTTTAACTGAACATTCAGCCAATCTATACATAGTTCTAAACTGATTTTAAAATTGAATCATTATCTATTTTCCCTCAGGTGACATCACTTGTGTGATTTTTGATAGGAGGGTTGTAGATGTGGTTTTATTCATTCTCTTGTTTTGTTGTATCAAAATTCCCCCCTGTTGTTTGTTATATATTATTTTAGAAAACTAAATTGATGGACTAAAAAACATTTTTTGAGTTCTTTGAAAAGTGTATTAATTACCAATAGGTGTGGTCTTATTAAAGGATTGGTTCAGAAAATTTAAATTTCAATGACACTACTATGGTGAACAAAATAATGTTTCAAGAATACTTTTTGTTATATAATGGATATAAAATGAGAATTGTTTTGGAAATTGAATAATGTGATAATTATTTTTAAACCCATATAATATTTTCCAGGATCACATAAGTGACTTATGAATTATATTATAGATATATAACATGAATTATTATTTTTAAATAAAACAATAATATTTTTATAAATGGTGAAACTATTTGTTTATTGAAATTAGTGATTACTCTATGAGATTGTTTGTAACATATTTTTAAGAATTTGTAATGATTTTATTCAATTTTTGTAATCATATTTTTCCTATTTTGAAGATCATGAATTTGACGGTGACCAGAAATGAACCCTCAAGAAATTTTCCAGGTAAAATATGATTATCAGTCATAATTTTACTTTTTAGAATGGTCCTTATTATTATCAGATGTTTCATCACCTATTGAATACTCAGAAAAAACTGCATATGAAGTGGTGGTTCTAATGAAAATCCATTATTTTAACCCCATACATGAATTCTTTCATTTTTATCAACCCCATTATAAGGGTGAATAAGGTTTTCTTGAGTTAGTAAAGTGGACTTAAGATGTTGATGGGATCTTCAACTCTCTCATAACCCTTGATTATATATAGTTTAATTCTATCATCTCTTTATTTGAGGGACCTATATGTTAGTGGTGAGATGTTTTTACTCCTTATCATTTACACTATAGAACCTAATAGTAATTATTTAATTTATTATTCATTTAAGGGAAGTATCTTAAGAATAAGAGAAAGTTCCTGGGCTTCAGACACGGTGAGATATCATTTTTTTACTATGACATGAAATTATCCTATTTAATATTTTTACATCTTAAAATTTATGGTACTTATTTCTATAAGGTAATATATATTAGTTTGGGTATTCATGAATACAATTTAACTAGCATGCCAATAGCTTTAATTATTTCTTATCAAGAGACATTCAGTAGGGAATTTTCAACTAAAGTAGTGATAGGGAAATGACATGAAATGGTAGAATTCATCATTCATGTTCAAGAAAATAAAATATTCTATGGGAAAGAATAATCATGTCATGTGATTATAGTGTTGTGAACTTGGTCATCTGAAATGTTTTTGTTCAATGTCTTAAAGAGTTTGGAAATAGTGTGGTTGTTTTCCTGACAATATGATGTTCTTTAATTTTCTAGACAGAAAAGGGATGTTGCAGTCATGTATCATTTTATCCGAACTGTGGTTCATCACTTTCATTAGGTTAATAAGGATATAACCTTAGGCCTTTTATTGAACCATTTCACAGATTTGGAGGATCTGTTAGTTGGAAGTGTTGTTTAAAGAAAAGATAATTTATTGTTTCTAAAGTCTAAGTAGAAACTTTGTGAGTTTACAAATTTTATGGATTATATGTTTCTGGAAGAACATTGTTTTAGAGATCTATTTGGATTGTTCTGGGATCATTGAGCAATATATAGTTTGTTCTTTTTTGTTATCATGTATATAATTTCATATTCCTGAAACCCATTTGGTTATGACTTATTTACGTGAACACTTGAATGCTTATTATTATTATTGGAATGAATTTATTTCCTTTATATTAAATGTTCTAATAGTGATGAGTAGAATATTGTGCTAATAATAACTAAAGTGTTTTGGGTTTGTTGTTAAATGGTATCCACTTGTTTCCATGGGAGGTTATATCTCAATTTTGATATGTTGGATAATATCCCATCTAAGAGTGAAATTTCTTATTATGCACTGATCCTGATGTTAGAGATAATTTTATTTAGACATTGATATACCTTTGTAAGGTACATGGTAACTAGGATGATTGATTTACATAATAGACTAGACAATGATACTAATGGAGTGTTATCTAATGAGATCATCATGGGGTGAGGTTTAGTGTTCAAAATCTTAAATCATAATCAAATACTTACCTAAAGTAGTAATTCATGTTAGTTTTTTCATTTAATGTAGTCATTTTATCTTTTATGGACCATGAGACAGTTGTTTATTATGGAAATTTTATGTTTTTTGGATATTACATTGCATTAATGATTTCAGTGATTCCCCTTAGATGTTCTCTATGATGAGTGGTTGGAGTATCTTCTTTCAATCTAAAAAATGTGATTTTCTCATTGTACACAATTTTCCCGAATCTATAAATTAGTGGGAGACATATGCTATGTCTATGGTATGTCTCTGGTTTGATAGTAAGTGTTGATCTTAGGGGTTTTATCCTTTTGTTTTGTGTATGTTATAATCTGTTGGGTAAGTTTAACTAATGGAATACAAACATTTGGTTCATGTTCTGAAAAACCATGCAGAAAAACCAAGAAACCTTTTTTATTATCTCAGTATGGGTCACATGTTTGGTACATAGATAGATTAACCATACAACCTAAAAATGTATCACATTGAGTGGATCAATTTGGGGTGGACTATTAGGTTTATGGATAGTAATATCCTTTTGATTAAACTAATGAAACCATATGAATGGTTATTAAAGAACTGGAAATCGTAACTAAAATAAAAAACCATCAATTAGAACTAAAATCCTTCCATAAAAACATAATCCAATCCTTTTGCTTTTGATATCCTACCAGAGGAATTTTTCTTCTCCCTAAATTATCTCTCGGTGGAAAAAATCATAATTGAAGTAGTGATCTTATTTTGAGAAGTTCTATCTATCTTGAACATTAATCTATCTTCTTCATTTGACTCTACCTCCCCATAGGTTATTAGGGTATTATATCTCATTGTACCAAGGATAGTTGATGTGCAATTTTAGATCTAGAATCTGCTATCACATCAATCAGTATCTACCTTCTTAGATCTAATGTTCAATATCAAAGGAGAAAAATCATACATTTGTTTCAGTTGGATTACAAAGATAAAAAAATAGGAATTTCTATGGTAATTCTTTGTAATTCATTATCACTGCCAAAATAACCTTCATGTGTATCTTAATTTACAACACATTTTAAATGAAAGTTGTTCGTGAAATTACTTATTACGTATCCCTTGAATATCTTATATTTGAATACAACATGGAATGAATTGAATGGAAATGATCTTCTTATCTATAAATTTTTTTATGATTCATTCAATGTTATGTTTGTTTAAGTATCATTTAAATGAATCTTTGGAGAAAATGAAGGATTTTACCATATTATTATTCTTAAAATTAAATAAAATTTTATTAATTAAATGGATTTAAATATTTTATATTATCTAAATAGATTAAAATTAATGATTTTATAAAATAACCAAGACCACATTTTGAAATATTTTACCCATTGGTTTGAATTTTTTCTTAGGTTCTTTAAAATTGGGGATTTAGGTCAATAGAAAGAGGTTATATTGAACGTTTTTTAATTTGGTCAGAACCTTTTTGAATAGTAAAAATTCCGTTGAATGATTTAGGAATGCATTGAAAAAAACGAATGATCTAAGGGCCCATTTTTAATTTTTAGGATGAGTGGTGAATGTAAATGGTATGATAAAACTTTTTAATTTTTAATTGTATAAAAATATTTGAATTTAATTGGTGATTTTTGAGAGCCTATTTAGAAATTTATAAGGATCCTATCTTGTGATGAACACAGATATGACTTTCTTGTCTATTGTACATCCTATTGACGTGTGTGGAAAAAGTTATTATTTACATTGAGGGAGTTTGGGCGTGAGAGTGAGATGTCATTTGAGGGTATTCACCCATGATTGATATTGATAAGGATCGTTATTGTAATATTCATAAATTGATTATCTCAGTTACTACTACTGAATATTTAAGGGAACACGGATGATTTGATTGGTTGACCTAGATATATGAATCACTTTGGCCTCTCACCCCATCAAGTGGATGTTTAGAGGAAATGAAGCGTTATAGATTTGGACATGTGGCTGTGAATACAGGTGTGCATGGAATAAGTATTCATGAGACCCATGAGACTATATGTAAAAACCATGTTTATTCATGAAGATATTTTAGCTATTATATGTTGTCATCACTGTCATATCTAGGTTTTCCCATAATATTCAAATACTTGATACACAATACAAAACAAAATTAATTTTCCTTACATGAAATTAGAGTTTCGTTGTTTGATTGATCTATTAAATATTATGATGCACCCATACTCTATTTTTCAGATATTGTACAACTCTGGATATTAGGTTCATGTTATTAAATTTATTATCTGATATGAGTCTAGACTGTGAAATGGTTTTCAAATGTTTTCAAGAATATTTTTATTTTTTAATTGGTGAAATTTCAGGTATTACAGGTTTGGTTTGAAAAATGATTTTTAAATGACTAAAAATAAATATAAAAACTAAACTTCATACACTCATTATTGTACACCTCTATTAACATATTTGAAGTACATTATATATTAATTTTATTGAATCTTTTTTAGAATCATATTGGTATCTATATCTCACACTTTAGAGACCCGAAGCTTGACGTACATAGATATTACACTACTTTTTCAGAATACATAATACATAACAAAAACAGACACACAAGGACCATAATAGTTTAGTGTCGTTGGAAACGTGGAATGTAATCTTCTAATCGTGGTGAAAGATCATCAAAATCTCCCATAAAGATCTTCCTCTTTTTGTTTCCTTACCTAAAACCTTTGTTTTAATCCTGGAGGAAAATAAAACATAAAAAGGGTGAGCTCAAATGATCAGTAAGGGTAAGCATGGATAAAATAAAACATACCATACAAATTTGAACCTAAAAACATGAACATAATGTTTAAAAATCAAAATCACGATCAACGACTTAAAACAAGTACATAAGGCATAGATCACAATGGAAATAAATAATGATTACATAGCATGGGAATAAAACATGTAATTGTGGCATCCATTAAGCACATGTAATGATTTCCATAGTATCCAAGGCATTGCTACCAAGACCATCTTAGTGGACAAATTCCCTTTCTGAATCGAGTTCACACCTCGTTAAAGTCCTGTAATACTGAACCAGATTAACTTACCATTCCAGACATGTCTATCTCATGAGATATAAATTTTTACCCAATTCATTGGAGGGAGATATAGGTCCCAGCCATCTCATAATGAAATCATTCTTACTTGTTCCACAAAATAAACTTAAAACATTCACCATAACCAAAGAATAAAATGGGTTTCATAAACATCATCCCATCATCTCATAATCCATATAAAACAAATAGACATTTCATCATAAGAAAAGTGAAACCATTTAAATTATAGAGACATTAAACTTGAAACATACACATATTAAATAATGTCATCTTAGATGGAAAATGGTTTTGATAAAACATTTGAAATGAATTTTTGAGGAAAATATCCTTTCTTCTTCAAAATCAATTTCTTTTCACAAAACGTCATGCAATTTTAAAAGAATAATATTTTGTTGAAAATAGTCATGAAATATTTTGTAGGAAGCTTCATGAAAATAAGGCTTTATAAAACCTTAAAAATCTGTTCATGTCGTATAATTTAAAAAAACATTCTTCTTGTACTTTTGTCGAAAAAGTCGAAAAGTACCTCGTAAAAGAAAGATTATTTACATACCATGTATTAAAAGTCAAAAATGGGTAAAAGGAACATTAAAAATACATGATTTTGTTTAGAAAACATGGGCTTGGATGATAAAGATAACCCCAGTAAATACTTACGAATAAACAACCTCAGATAAAAATGAGATTGATAAATTATCCCTTACCTTAGGTCTGATATGATTTATACGCATCCTAACCTCCTGTATAATGATTTAAATAATGTCATTGTCTTATTACTGAATCATATTCATTGTTATGATATCATATATGGTTCACTTATGACTTTATATTACCCGTTCTTTTGTAAATTCCTTGTTAAAGATCGTTTTGGGTAAAATCATTTCATTTGTCATCCGTGTTTGGACTTGTAATTATTCATATGATTACTTAATTACAGAATATAAAGCATGATTTATATATAATATATATACAGAATATACATATATATAATAGATCGATAAATGGAAATAAATACACCGTTCATGGAGATGGTAGGCCGTACATACGCATGAACGTTGTTTTCGTTTCCTCATTGAATTGAATGGAATTAATTGGATGACATACATATATATATAAATAAATCCAGTATCCTTATTATGTCATATATTTCATGATTAATTATTATATATACTTTATAATCATTTATGAATGGTTAATCATTGATAATGAATCTCATTACGTCGTCGAGAGAGTATTCCGTATGTACGCACGAGCGATGATATCGTTCCCATGATCGTGGAATTTTATTGAAGTGTATGTATACTATTAAAGAATCAATATCACTTTACAATAATCATATATAGTTATTATTTACACCATTATACCCATCGAAGTATGGTGGTGGTGGAAAATAGATTACACCACGGCGTGGAGACAGTATTCTATACGTACGCACGCGCGGTGATTTCATTTTCCATAGGATGGATAGATGGTGAAATAGGGTTGTTTCATACTTATAATAATATATCATATTATGAGTGATACTGATGTTATTACTTCATAATGAAACAACCTAATAAGAAGAAGTGGAAGAAGAAATAAAGGTGAAAGAATCGGTAATGGACATTACCTCTTCTTTGAAGCTCCTCTTTGAGACCTCCTCTTAGGGCACAAAAATTGGTCTTTTAAGAAGACCAGGACCTCTAGGATGTTTCTAGGGAAGTGGATAAGAGAATTTCGCAGGGTTTGGCCGAGATTTAAGGCTCAATGTGGTGTAAGGAAGAGAGGGAGGAGGTGCCCATTTATAAGGGAGGAGAGGGGCACCTTTGGAAAAACTAAAAATATTATTTTATTATAAAGTCATATTCAGTTTTTCATAGCTCCAAATTGATATATTTCGAAGATAAGGTGGGTATGGGTCGAAATCCTACCATCCAATAGAATTTAGACAAGTTTAGGTTTCAATTTTAACCTTATCATTTAGATTTAACTTTAAGTTAGATAATTTAACTTTTACCGTGTCTTCTTGTTTTCTTACACTATAAGGTTAATAAACTTACTATATCAAGCCAAAAGAACCCCAGGTTGTTTATTATTAATATATATAACCTTATATAAGTCATTTGTCTGATTTGTAGATTTTTATGAATAAAATAACAATTATTAATATAGTATTTGTTTTAAAAACTATTTATGTTAAATTTGAAACTATTTGGTAATTGATTTTTGTGAAACTCATAACAAGACGATTAGTTCGAAAAAATTTAAATAAATCAATACTAACATGTCATATTAACATAGAAAATTATTTTAATTCATAAAAAGTCTCAAATTTCATTTATTTGGGTATTTATAACATCAATTATGTCAATATTTCATTAATAAGATAATTACAGCATCATAATTGTTTCATTAATAAATTAAATTATTTTAAGTATAAAAATTATAAATAAAATACCATTATGTAGGAAATAGTTTTATCTTTCTAATGAATATTTATAGTAGAATTTAAATTCTGTATAACCCTATATTAAAAATGATTAATTATTAAACATTGATTTTAACTATTTTAACCCTTCTTTAAATAAATTAATAATAAATGTCCAAATCTAATACAAGTGGGCCTAAATGGTCATATTTTATTCCTAAGGTTGTTTTGGGCCGAATTACACTTATTCAATAGAATTAGGAAATGTGTTAGGGTAATAATAATATCATTTTTACCCTTAATTACCCTATTTTTTTAACTGTGGTAAAAAAAAGTAAAATGTTACTATTCACCAAAAATTATTTTCTTCTCATTGAACCAAATTTTACTCCTCGATATTAACGGTGTCTCTTGGATTTTCGAAATTCCACTCACAGAAGCGGTAAAATTAATTTTTATGAAAAATTCAGTTTTTTTTACTACTACTTAGTGGTTTCACTATTCATCAAAAAATGAATGTTTCTAGAAAAATACGAAAAATTAGGGCTTAGCTATATTTTATATTATGAATTCAAAAATGATGTCTATTTTACCAAATTCAAAACATATCAGTTTCATTAATTAATTTAAAAATTAGTTCCCGTCGTCAAAACAAATAGCTTGTTCTTAGGAGATAATAACTATCAAAAGATTGACACTTGTTTATGTTTGGTTTAAATGTGAAATTACATCCAATGACCAACATTGTATTAAATTGTAAAAATATATTCTAAATATACTTTAAAACCACTCAAATTAATGATTTATCACTATTAATTATTTCTATTTAAAAAGATGTTTGTAATTAAAATTTAGTAATTTCCACTATTCATCAGAATATGAAAGTTATCCGAAAAGTACCAAAATTTCACCCTAAGATAATTTTGATATTCAGAATCCAAAAATGAAGTCTTTTTTGGAAGATAAAATTTATAAAATTTCAAAAAGTGTGTATTACTATTCATAACGTCTAGTTCATGATAATATTATAATAATATCTCGTCTAGTGAAACTCGGTATTGCGTACTACACACGCTATCGAGGAAGGTCGTGATTGCATGTAATGCATCCAAGTTAGTGTTGTGTGTTGTGAAAGACTCCTTTTTTGTAACGTACAACACAAGACATTAATAAAATAAAAACAAATATTTCTCATAAAATCTTGGGGTGTTACATTCTACCCCCCATAAAATTAATTTCGCCCTCTAAATTCGTCGGGGTTATAAATGGTTTACTACTTGAAAGTTTCTTTAATAGAAACCCACATCGTAAAATGGAATACCAAAATCAATCTTTAAAAACTAAAGTATCAAACATAAAGGTTACCCAAATTTACTAATCACTGGGTTTCCACATTAGAGAACATAGGTGAAAATATGGATATGGAAGAGAAACCTAACCATCATGTTCTGATAGAGAGTGGTAGAGAACATGGCTATGAAAAAGCAAACAATCACAATGGTATAGATTTGTGATGATATAAGGTTCCAACTTATTCATCGGATATAAGGGAACTAGGACAACATTTTTGGTTTTCAAGATCATTTCCCTAAATTTGATGAATTAAAAGAAATACTTATATTATTTTGGTATAATCTCACTATTGTTCGTGAATAGAACAATTTCCACATCATACCTTAAATAAATGAAGTTGAATTTGTTATTCGTGATGTGTTAGCAGATCAGGTGATATAATGATGGGCCATTCCATCTATTTCAAAAAAAAAGGTTAGCAAAAGTTATAAGTCCATCTTATGGTTAGTTTAATCATATATGGTTCCAAAAATGAACATATACTTCATATATCATACCGCTTAATAAAATAAATCTAGTTTCTACTAACCAGGGACTTCCTGTAGGCCTGTGGTAGGCGATAAAGGCCAGTCGCACTTCTGTTGTGGGTTTGATTCTGGCAGCCTTGTCCGACAAGATGGGATGTCGCCCGTCCTGCAGGTTGTCCTTTTTCTAAAACAATATTACCATAACATCCCATCAATAATATCGAAAAAACTTCTATCCTTAAACAATACTAACTTATGTCCAACATAATCCATTCCAATCTTTAGGCTTATCCATAATACTGCAGTCCACTCTCATAATATAGTGAAAAAAATTACCAGAGATTTAATACCATCATTGATCCCCACATATCATAAGATATGTCTTGTTGGTCACATTACATACATTCGAAGGCCTTAATCATGTACTCTCTTGAAAAATGAATACCCATTGAACCTTAGTGAAAACATGAATGCAGTTAAAAGTTAACACTTTCCACATACAGAAATCCTCAAAATTCTATATACTCAAACCGTGATATCACTTAGTCCTTATATCAATCATGAGCTCATGAATACAATCAAACATATAATTATATTCTTATTCCTTCATTATGCGCATATCATCTACTTTACAATAATATCTGAATAACCATCCATGGTTACTGGTACCATTCAACATATACTTTCAAATACTTTTAGGAAAAACAATTGTGTAACAATCCTTAAATGATTGTTTATTCCATAGTACCATTAACTATAAAACACAACTCTCGATAAACAAACAATCATTCCACTACCTTCTAAAACAACTGACTGAGCTTCAAAACTTCTTTTAGCTCATATATCATTTGTAGTATCCTCATCATCATCCACATAAATACTTCCCATATGACCATTCTGATTCTCTTTATGATATTTTCCATTAGGGAATTGGTTTGCATAATGCCCGTACATTCCACATTTGAAACATCCAATCATTGTTGATGTCGTAGCAATACCATTATCCTTGTCCATAGTGTTAACTGAACATTTCCCTTTTCACTTACTAGCTTTGTGTCCTTCTTTTCCACACCCAAAGCATCTTCTAGTTCCTTTGAAATAATCTCCCTGATGCCTCTTCCCACATGATTTACATGAGGGAAATTGAACTTTCTTTCCTCTATGATCATCATGAAACTCTATCTTTCTCTTATTAAATGAGTCAGGAAACTTACCAAAGTTGAGATTATTGATCATATAATGAGATTTCTGATTAGGAATAATAACGATGTTTGGACTTCCAGATCCCGTTTCATTTGGTTTATCATGATGAATATTATTACATTGTCTGTCATATCCTCCATTATCGTGAATCTTCCTGTTTGGACCCATTTACTAAAACCCAAAAAGAATAGAGTGAGAGGCAAAAATAAAGCTAGGGAAAACAACATAGTAAAGGGGGAGTTCCCCCAATATCAAACATCTTAGGTTAAATTATAAGATGATTACCGTAGTTCTTGGACTATATCCTATACGTATACTTATCCTTGGGGACATCCCTAGACATTCCTTAGAAATATCTCCAGGGATCTCACTAACGTTTTTGCATCCTAGTTTCCAAAGTTTGACTAAAACTTTCCTCTGATACCAACTGTAGAGACCTGAAGCTTGACGTACATAGATATTACATTAGTTTTGTGGAATACATAATACATAACAAAATTATACACACAAGGACCATAATAGTTTAGTGTATTTGGAGATGTGGAATGTAATCTTCTAATCGTGGTGAAAGATCTTCAACATCTCCCATAAAGATCTTCCACTTTTTGTTTCCTTACCTAAAACCTTTGTTTTAATCCTGGGAGAAAATTAACATAAAAAGTTTGATATCAAATGCTCAGTAAGGGTAAGCATGGATAAAATAAATCAAACCATACACATTTGAACCTAAAAATATGAAAATAATGTTTAAAAATCAAAATATTGAGAAAAAACATAAAACATGGAAGTACATAAGGTATAAATCATAATGGAAATAAATAATGATAACATAGAATGGGAATAAAACATGTTATTGTGGCATCAATTAAGAACATGTAATGATTTCCATAGTAGCCAAGGCATTGCTGCCAAGACCATCTTAGTGGACAAAGTCCCTTTCTGAATTGAGTTCACTTCTCGTTGCAGTCCTGTAATAATGAACCGTATTAACTTACCATTCCAACCATGTCTGTCTCATGAGATATAAATCTTTACCCAATTCATTGGAGGGAGATATAGGTCCCACCCATCTCATAATGAAATCATTCTTACTTGTGCCACAAAATAAACATAGAACATTCACCATAACCCAAAGAATAAAATGGGTTTCATAAACATCATCCCATCATCTCATAATCCATATAAAACAAATGGACATTTCATCATAAGAAAAGTGAAACCATTTAAATCATAGAGACATTAAACTTGAAACATACACATATTAAATAATGTCATCTTAGATGAAAAATGGTTTTGATAAAGCATTTGAAATGAATTCCTGAGGAAAATATCCTTTCTTCTTCAAAATCAATTTATTTTCACAAACCGTCATGAAATTTTAAGAGAAAGATATTTTTTTGAAAATAGTCATGAAATCTGTTGGAGGAAGCTTCATGAAAATAAGGCTTTATAAAACCGTAAAAATCCGTTCGTGCCGTATAATTAAAAAAACATTCTTCTCGTTCTTTTGCCGAAAAAGTCAAAAAGTACATCGTAAAAGAAATATTCTTTACATACCATGTAGTAAAAGTCAAAAATGGGGAAAAATAACTTTAAACATACATGAAAACATTTTTAGAAAACATGGGCTTGGATGATAAATATAACCCCAGTAAATACATACGAATAAACAACCTCAGATAAAAATAAGATTGATAAATTATCCCATACCTTAGGTCTGATATGCTTCATACATATCCGAACCTCCTGTATAATGATTTAAATAATGTCATTGAATTATTACAGAATCATATTTGTTGTTATGATATCATATATGGTTCACTTATGACTTTATAATACCCGTTCTTTTGTAAATTCCATGTTAAAGAGCGTTTTGGGTAAAATCGTTTCATTTGTCGTCCGTGTTTTGACTTGTAATTATTTATATGATTACTTAGATCATGATTAATTTATTCCAGAATATAAAACATGATTTATATATAATATATATACAGAATATACATATATATAATAGATTGATAAATGGAAAGAAATACACCGTTCATGGAGACAGTAGGCCGTACGTACGCATGAACGTTGTTTCTGTTTCCTCATTGAATTGAATGAAATTAATTGGATGACATAAATATATATATACATAAATATAGTATCATTATTATGTCATATATTTCATGATTAATTATTATATATACTTTATAATCATTTATGAATGGTTAATCATTGAGAATGAATCTCATCGTGTCGTGGAGATGGTATTCCGTACGTACACACGAGCGATGATATCGTTCCCATCATCGTGGAATTTTATTGGAGTGTATGTATACTATTAGAAAATCAATATCACATTACAATAATAATATATTGTTATTATTTACACCATTATACCCATCCAAGTAAGGTGGTGGTGGAAAATAGATTACACCACGGCGTGGAGACGGTATTCCGTACGAACGCACGCGCGGTGATTTCGTTTTCCGTAGGATTGATAGATGGTGAAATAGGGTTGTTTCATAATTATAATAACATATCAGTATATGAGTGATACTGATGTTATTACTTCATAATGAAACAACCTAAGAAGAATAATTGGAAGAAGAAATGAAGGTGAAAGAATTGGTAACGGACATTACCTCTTCTTTGAAGCGCCTCTTTGAGGCCTCCTATTAGGGCACTAAAATTGGTCTTTTAAGAAGAAAAGGACCTCTAGGATGTTTCTAGGAAAGTTTAGAAGTGAATTTTGAGGGTTTTGGAAGAGCTTTAAGGCTAAAAGTGGTGTGAGGAAGAGAGGGAGGAGGTGCCCTTTTATAAGGGAGGAGAGCGGCACCTTTGGAATAACTAAAAATATTATTTTATTATAAAGTCATATTCGATTTTTAATAGATCCAAATTGATATATTTAGAATATAAGGTGGGGATGGGTTGAAATCTTCTAATCCAATAGAATTTATACAAGTTTAGTTATCAATTTTAACCATATCATTTTGATTTAACTTTAAGTTAGATAATTTAACTTTTACCGTGTCTTCTTGTTTTCTTACACTATAAGGTTAATAAACATACTATATCAAGCCAAACGAACCCGAAGGTGTTTATTATTAATATATATAACCTTATCTAAGTAAGTTGGCCGATACATAGATTTTTAGGAATAAAATAACATTTAATAATATAGTATTTGTTTTAATAACTATTTTATGTCAATTTTGACAATATTTGGTAATTGATATTTTTGAAAATCATAACAGAATGATTAGTTCGAAAAATTTAATTAAATCAATAATAACATGTCATATTAACATATAAATTTATTTTAATTCATAAAAAGTCTCAAATTACATTTATTTGGGTATTTATAACATCAATTATGTCAATATTTCATTAATAAGATAATTACTGCATCATAATTGTTTTATAAATAAATTAAATTATTTTAAGTCTAAAAATTATAAATAAAATACCATTATGTAGGAAATCTTTTTATATTTCTAATTAATATTTATAGTCGAATTTATCTTATGTATAACCATATATTAAAAATGATTTAGTTATTAAACATTGATTTTAACTATTTTAACCCTTCTTTAAATAAATTAATAATAAATATCCTAATCTAATCCAAGTGGGCCTAAATGGTCATATTTTATTCCTAATGTTGTTTTTGTACGAATTAAACTTATCCACTAGAATTAGGACATGTTTTAGGGTAATAATAATAACATTTTTACCCTTAATTACCCTATTTACTTTTAACCGTGGTAAAAAAGTAAAAAGATACTATTCACTAAAAATATTTTCATCTCATTGAACCACATTTTAGTCCTTGATATTAACCGTGTCTGTCGGATTTTCGAAATTCCACTCATAGAAGTGGTAAAATTATGTTTTATGAAAAATTCAGTTTTTTTAACTACCACTTAGTGGTTTCACTATTTATCAAAAAATGAAAGTTTCCAGAAAAATACCAAAAATTAGTCCTAAGCTATATTTGATGTTATGAATTATAAATGATGTCTATTTTACCAAATTCAAAACATATTAGTTGCATTAATTAATTTAAAAATTAGTTCCCATCGTCAAAACAAATAGCATGTTCTTAAGAGATAATAACTATCAAAAGATTGGCACTTGTTTATGTCTGGTTTAAATGTGAAATTACATCCAATGACCAACATTGTGTTAAATTGTAAAAATATATTCTAAATATACTTTAAAAACACTCAAATTAATAACTTATCACTATTAATTATTTCGATTAAAAAAGTTGTTTTTAATTAAAATTTAGTAATTTCCACTATTCATCCGAATATGAAAGTTATCCGAAAAGTACCGAAATTTCACCCTAAGCTAATTTCGATATTCAGAATCCAAAAATGAAGTCTATTTTGAAAGATAAAATTTATAAAATTTCAAAAATTGGGTATTACTATTCATAACGGCTAGTTCATAATAATATTATAATAATATCTCATTTAGTGAAACTCGGTATTGCATACTACACACGCTATCGAGGAAGGTCGTGATTGCGTGTAATGCAGCCAAGTTAGGGTTGTGTGTTGTGCAAGACTCCTTTGTTGTAACGTACAACACAAGACATCAATAAAATTAATAAGAATATTTCTCATAAAATCTTGGGGTGTTACACACACCCTTCTTATACTATTTCTTGTATTTATCCTTTTATAATACTATAGAAGGTACTCATGATTTCATCATTCATTGTGGGTTCATTTTAGGTTGAAAATGTGAGGGTAACTTCAGATATGATGGCCGGTCATGGTCCACTAAGAGATGAGTTTTTGGAATCATTTTATTATTTTTATTTTCATATCACCACTTCAAACATGATATGATTGTACAAATTAATGTATTTGATGTTGTATTATTTTTATTATTTGTTTATTATTATAATTTATGGGTGAAATTTATTTAAATGGTTATTTTGATTATTCCTAGATTCCTCTTGTCGGCCCATGGAGATCAGGATTGTTCATTGGGTTAGTGAGGAATCTTGTCAAATTTTTTTCTGGATTGTATACGGTGTTGGTTCATTAAATCTTGTGTTTGGATTCATTTATGGTAGTCTTCATCGATGATATCTTGGGAAATTTTCATACTAAAAATGAACGTGAAAAAATTGTTGATATCATTTATAATACATTGAGATAGAACTATTTTTATATTATTCCCACCAAATGACACTTTTGGTTTGATAATTTTCCGTTACGGGGTCATATAGTCTAGGTGGTAGGAGTATCTATTGACCTAGAGAAGGTGAGAGCTATAGTTAACTATGAAAATCCATGTAGTATTTCTGACATATTATTGTTCTTGGGTATGGGTAAATATTACATGAATTTCTTTCTAGAATTAACATGTCTAGATTACCCAATAGTTGACATGACTATGAGTTGTGTGTATTTCTTATGGTATGAAGCCTATGGGGAAGCCCTTCAAAAGCTAAAAGGGGGATTGAATTCAATATTGATTCTGATTCTTCCCGAGGTGGGAATAATATATACAGTGTGTTATGACGTGTCATGAATCAGTCCAGGTGTACTTTTGATATAGGGAGATCATGTTATGGTGTACGTACCTAACCAACTATGACCTCACAAGTGGAATTACTCTATACACAACCACATTTTCATAGCAATGTTTAATGACTTATGATATTGGAGGCATTTTGTATCAAGGGAGAAGTTCATCATTTACATGAAAAAACATTCTACTATACATTTCCACATATAATTATTTGGATATGATGTTGTGTAGATGGGTAGGGTATCTTCATTTGTTCGACATAGAGATCACTTATACACCATGAAAGGGAAATTAATTATCTGATTCCATGAGCCTAAAGACTCATAAAAAATTCATCAAGGATGCTAGAGTTTATTGGTAGTTGATGGAATTATTTTTAGATATTCAACTGGAGGTTCAATAATGTCATGAGTAGTATATATTTAGCTTTAGCAGTGATATATACACTTCTAGAATGGGTAATGATGATATGGGTTTTAGATCTAGAGGGAATAGTCTTGAAGTATAATATCTCTTGTGATGACCAGTTACCTTTTTGGGGTTTCAATGAAAATGAGATCATGTACATGCAATGGTGTGTTTGGGTGCCTATAGAATCTCGGGAATAATTGATGTGGGAATATCATGCCTTTTTTGGGTAGTGAACCATGGTAATTTAAAAATAGATAGAGATTTATATTATCAATATTAGTGTTTATGTATAAAGAGATAATGTTTAGGCATTATCACATGTTTTTCCACCACATAACAGGTGGAAGCAGAACTATAGAAACGGGCTGGACATCAATAATATTTTTCCATTCTAGAGTTGATGTGGAATAATTTCACCATTGATTTTATGATGTGATTCCAAAAAATATACTCGAGGCAATTTTTTGGTATGAGTGATCATCACCCAGTTGACCAAGGTTTCTTATTTTATAATGATTAAGGATGCCATTTCATTAGATGATCTTAGGAAACTTCAAAATCTAATGATTGTGTGCCTTTATAGTATACCATTTTCTTTCATATCAGATAGAGGCACTTGATTGAAATCTCTATTCTTGAAAGTGTTTTAGAATTCATTATATTTATAGGTTCTTCTAAGAAAAACATACCACCGTAAGACCAATGGTTAGAGGAATAATATGATACATGTGACAGAGGGAATTCTCTAATCATGAATCTTTTATTTTAGGTGTTAATGGGAAAACCCATATAACTCGTCTGTTTTTTTCTGTAATAACATATGTTTGGAAACAATTAATAAAAAATCCCTATAATGTTGTATGTGGTAGGAAATTCCATTCACTATAGTTCTAGTTAGTTGTAGGTGAGGTCGCAGTACTGGACATTGTCTCATTCATGAGATTTCAAAGAAGGAGAATCTTATTCAGAATTGTATGGATACATTTTAGTCAGGGAATAAGAATTATAATGATAATCACTGATGTCCTCTAGAGTTTCATATGGGGAATCATGTATTTATATGATTTCACCCTATATTATTTTCTAGAGGTATTCAGAGATAGGGGAATATATTACTTCATTATGTTGGGGATTTCATAATATTTTAAAGAGTTAGTTTGGTAGCCTATTTGTTGGATTTAACATAAAGGTACCCCAACCATTCACAAAACCTTCCTTTTATCACAATTTTTGAGTTATAATTCTGACCCATCACATTTATTTGATCCTGGGGATATTGAGATTGATGTAGATGACTCCTTTAAAGAGCATCCTATATTTATCATTGATCAGAAAACTAAGGTTATTTGAGGCTGGTCAGTACCTCTAGTGAGGGTTCCATATAAGAAAAACAAATTATAGGATGAGACCTGGAAGGGAGAGGCTAATTTTCATGCTCTGTGGAATGAAACTGATAAGCTTATATTTTAACACCCGTGGAAGGGAAGATCAACGACGATTTATTTTAAGCAGTGTTTGTTGTAACATCCTAGATTTTGGGAACATGTAAAAATAAAAAAATTATTATAAAAACCTCTCATTTTATGGTATTTATGTGGTTATGAATTTAATGATTGGTGGATTAGATTTAAGGGATTGTTCATAACTATGATGTACTTGTTTTTTGAAATATAGCAAGTCAAAAAATTATTTTATGCTTAGTTATAACTGTGTAACATAATACTTTTCATGTTGAATGAAACTATGTGGGGATGAAAGGTTAGATATCAACATGAATCACATTCCACCTAACTATATGGGGATTTACAATAGTAAATATGGGGAAGAAGGATTTTCCCAAACTGTGGTCCCAGGGCCTCACCCTTTGTACCACTTAGGATGTAAGGATACATAGTTGATACACATTTTGTCCAAACCCTGTAGCCAAACCATGTTCAAATTTAAATGATGAGTGAAATAACTTTTCCCCTATCTCTCATTTGAAGAATAAAATATATTACACATTACTATCATTCACAGAGTACCTCGTTAAATGAAAATGTGACTCCTCTATAACCTAGGGTTTGAGCCAGCTTCTTATTCTAAAATCTGATACTTTCATCAACAGCTGTGTTGAATCAGTATTGGTTGGAGATTAGTTCTCATTCTTTCATTTCATGATTTACCTCACCATAATTAATTCTATTTTGGTGTGAGATAAGATGAAATATATTATGGTATTTTTCCTTTTTTTGATTTTTTTTGAATCATTATGAAGCTGATGCTAATTATAGATGCATGTTCTGCTACTAACTATAGTACCTAATCATGTTCATTTTCCCAAAAGATTTGATATGTTATGTAGAGTTTTGTTTTGAAACACACCATTGCCTTCATAAATGCCTCCAACATCTATAATTAACTAAATTTAATGATTTTTTCAATGGTCATTATAGGACTAGTTACCCCTAAAAAACATCAGAATGTGACCACCTCAAAATGATCTAACCTTATGTGTGTTTCTTATTTAAAGGGATAAGATCCTTATGCCTTTGAATTTAATTGAACTAACAATTATGGAGAGTTTAATTTTTAGATGGGGATTTATTTTATTTTTAACTAAATCAATAGAAAATATAATTTCATGTGTATAGATCATTGATCATTTTATTGTTTCTTGAATGAACCAAAATAAATTTACTTGTTGATGTTAATAAATTGTGTTATTTTAAGGGAAGGAGTTTAATTCCATTTGTGACCATTCCTTTAAATAAAAATGAGGGTGATATAGAGGTATCAGATGTGGATTCCTTGTATTGGTTCATTGGTTTTAAAACAAAGATATTTATAAGTGAATTATAGCAAAATATGAGTGATACATTGGTTCTTATAGAAAAAAATGGACAGGACCCCTATAAAAATGTATTTATACATCCCATGAGTGATACTTAGTTTCCTAGTGGATTACCATGGATGGGCACTGTAAACACTATTACCCTACCATTCCTCAAGTGATACCTACTTCCAGATATGGTAGTTTTTGAATGTAATTGGAGGTACATGCCTTATTCCATGCCCTGATGGATACTTGGTTCTGAATATAGATGAATTGGATGGACTTTAATGGTGATGAGTTTTGAAAAAACATACAGAAAGTGATACTTGGGTTCCTTATAAAAAACACATTGTAAGATCTTAGGATGACAACTATTTAAAATAATGGTTGTTTTCATCCATCCAATGAAATTTCTTGGGTCTATTCCATTATTACACTTGAATCGTATGTTTTACAAATTTTGCCTACATGCTCGTATTTAATGTGTAATCAGAAACCCCCTTTATAATTATATATGGATTCAATGGGACTATAAATAGGGTCCTGAATTTTAATTCATATACATAGAACAACATATATATATATATTTGTTTAAGAGGAATATATATATGCATATATATATATATATATTCTAAACAAACATGTAGGGTGGAATTTATTCGTAGACATTCAACTTAGATAGTAGTAGGAAGGGTTGATCTGGAAACGCATGAGGAACACGATATGATGTGATTCATTTATTAATTATGTTAAATATATTATTACCTACACATTGGTCATGTTTTATGAATCGTACATATAGTTATAGATTCCAAAGATAAAGGCCTACAAAAGATATTTCACACATTTTTCTTGGTTGAGGCAGTTACCCAACAGAACATATAGATGCAGGTAAGGGAAAGTGGATGCATCTCGTTGTGAAGGCTATATTGTCTAGTTGGGATAGAGTACATGAGTAGAGGGAAAATATTTTTCTCATGACTCAAGTGAAGAGAGGTTTGGGAATTTTATATTTTTGTATATCATGGAATATATGAACATTGACCTATTACTTTTTAAAATCATGTTGCTTGGACATCATTTGGTTTATGATATTGATTAAGTTTCAACATAATTAGTTTATTTGGATGGGTTATTATTACATTACTAGTAATTAATTACTATTATTAGTACTCATCATTATTTTATGATTTTTTACTACACTAATATAATGATGGTATTATTTCCCCACTGTACTTCCATTCACACTTGCTAGTAGTCAGTAGACTATGGATTATGTGGATGGATGATTAAGGTCATGTTGCCATCCATGTTTTATTACATATAGGTGAACCAGGTCTGAGACCCTACATATGTTCTCGATTAGAAAATTAGGTCACCTTAAAAGGTATCAATTCAAAATATGAAATTTTTATGATTTAAACCCTTGATTTGGTTGTGTAGATTTGGGGTTGTTATAACTATTCCTGTTTTAAAGTGTAACTTTTCAATTTATATCACTAATTTAATCGGATTAAAGAAACATTCACTGTATTAATACGCATATAATGTTCCATTATATAAAATATTATAAATCATCCATTTCATATAGAATTACCCATTTATTATGAGAAATAATTTTCAGTTTATTATTTTTTTCACTGAAATTATTATTCCCTTACAATATTTAATGATTTTTACTCTTTTTCAGGGAACCCTGCTTAAATGTAATATTCACAAACATTAATACTACACCCCTTTTAAATATTAAATTCACAGGAATTTATTTTTTATTTCTTATACATTTGTATTTATCTATGTATGTACAAGGGTAATATAATACCTTACTTTATGGAATTCATTATGATATTCCATTTGGTTATTCTATAGGACATTATTTTGTAACCCATTAACTTCCAAATTATTTTTCTGATTCTTATTCCTTATGTGATTTTATTACATAAAACACATATAATTTAACATGTTTTGATGGTTTCTCCAATATATCACTCTATTGTATTGGGTATTGCTTCTGTCTTCTGAGATGATATCTATATGAATGGGGAGTAAACCTTATCCTTGATGGGACTCTATCAACCATTGGATGTTTCCTTGGTAGTTAAACAAGGATTATTTTTATGCTTTTTTAATGTTTCTTCTTCATTACATTGATTATGTGATATTATGATTCAATATAAATTATGAAATTATACCATATGATTATCCCTGATCATTTCAGTTTATGATATCTGGTTATACCT
Organism: Viscum album; assembly: GCA_963277665.1. Lineage (NCBI taxonomy): Eukaryota > Viridiplantae > Streptophyta > Magnoliopsida > Santalales > Viscaceae > Viscum > Viscum album. Next base: position 1,565,147,130 of record OY728145.1, read on the forward strand.
TTTGAATCTTATATTATGATCCTTTATTATGCTTATTCCCTTACTAGGATTTTTAGCTGCCCTTGTTGTTTATTTATTATCGAGGTTATCATATGATTCCTTAGAAGGCTAAAGTTATTTAAGAAATAATTACGGAGAATGATATAGAGGTGTTTGTTCTAGTCCCATTGGGTTGAATTGTGAACCATATCTCCCAAAAACACTAGGGCTCTCAATCCATCAGTTGTGTTTATTTAATATTTATGTTACTTTACATAAAATAGTACATGTTAAAGATGTGAGTCACTATACCAACACCATATATATAGTCCTTTTTGGATACATAATGGTTCCTTTAATCATAGACTGATTTCACATTGATCATGATTATTGAGACAAATTCCTTTTATCATAGGCAAAATCTATATTCCATTACTCATGCTTTATGATCCATGTTTTTATGGGTATGGATTCACTTATTTCATACTCATGAACTTCCTATGTTTCCAATTCCTTAGGGTATGGAGAATGATGTTATGTAAGTTATTTCATGAAGGGTTTCATTTTTGGGGAATTTTAATATATATTTTGAAGACTTATAATTGAATAAATAAATCCTGGTATAATGAAAAACGTTTTTTATGAGAAAGATATGATTTTTGTTATGTAAATGGTTTACTCTTAATTATATGAAACTATAAAACTAAATTTTATAATGTATGTAAGTTACTCAATATTTCATTTTTATGGTTTAATTTTGGATGGATAAAATTATGTTTCATATTTTCATATCAAATCCAAAATTATAAAGACTATGTTTTTAGCACTAGACGTAGGTGTATGAGACTAGGGAGTTACATTAATGTATTTTTGTATGAAGTTTAACATCAACGATATTGAGAGATAAAATATATTTCACAATCTAACTAACATATGCCTATGTTCAAAATTATAAGGCTATCATGTGAAAAATAAACCACTAAAGTCTAAGAGGGAAGCCCCATGTAATTTTTTCCATGAATTTTATTCATGTATTCAAAAAACAGGAAGAAGGATTATCTAGATCTTAATGAATTCGTGGTAATATGGGAAACCATTTATAATTTGATAAAAACATTGAACATAAAAAGATGAGTGCACAGGTATTTTTATTTCAAGTAAAAAAGTAGTTCCAAATAAAATGTCTTAATACAAGAAATAATTTCATGTTTCCTAAGGTTCTCTCGAATATTAAAATGAAATAAAATGATAAGATGAATTTTTCTCACAAAATTTGACTAGAAGATAAAATTGATTATCGATTGAGAATCAACATTCACATATTTTCTTCTCTCAAATAAGGTATTAAAACCAACATTGGTCCGATGATTGTTTATTTATACATATTTATATTGAGAATTGAATGCGTATCATAAAATGGGTGAATTAATGTTTTGAAGGATCATCAAAATAATATGATATGGGTCATAGAGTATTTTATAACTTCATATAAATTTTAATGATATATCTAAATATTCTTCTATTTTATTCTGAAATGAATTAACCATGATTAAGAATGATGATATTCATCCATGAAAGTGGGTTGGAAAGAAGGAAAGATATCAAAAGGTATTTTTTTACGAAAATACAAAACATTGGTTATATCTTGACTAATCTAGGAATGGGGAATAACTATCAGTTTTCTCACCCTGCTTAGATTGTATCATATCCTATACATTAAGGGAATTGTTTGTTAAGAAGAAATGTTTCATTAAATTAGAGAAATATGATTCTCAATTAAATATTTTTCATATGTGTATTAAGATAGGGGAATATGATTAAATTTCATATAAATATGTTTAATTATCCCTTTGATAGATAAATTTTTTTTATCACATATATAATATTTTGCGGGTAGCCTCAATATCTAGGATAAGATCTCTGGTTTTATATATCTAGTTAGCACACATAGAAATATATTTAATTAATATTTTGGTCATCTCAATGTAAAATGTGATTACACCCTCAATCGAATGAATCATGGATGATCTCTCATTAAAGGGTGAGTGTAAAAAGGGGAAGAATATATATTAAAATAATGAATGTAGAATTAATATGAGTAGATGTTTTATCAATAAATTAACAACTTCGTATTTAATTCATACAAGGGGGAGAGAAAGGAACTTCTTAGAAAGAAAAATAGATACAAAAGATACTTTTATAGAAATATTGTGGTTAAATTTAATATATGGAAAAAAAATAAAAATGTTGAAACCTTCACATCATGTATGTACATTCCATGACGAAACTATGGGAAAAAAAATAAGTAATTCCATGAGGAATTAATTTTTGCTACATCAGGTTCTATGCATGTGTTTTCATATTGGCAGGGATTCAAAATTTGAAGTGGTTATTTAGAAATCATAATGGTGATTGTTCATCATTATTTAAGGATATCACATAATATAATTGTTGAGATAATGTAAATTTTCTATAAAAATATAAATCAATTTAACCTCATGAATAAAGAGGAGAACATATAGAGAGCTATAGAGAAACTTGAAAATGTGGATCCAACATGAAATAGAAGAATAATATGTATATTATGTCTCATAAAGAAAGAAAAAAATGTTATTTTGGAAGATCTGATCTTGTGTGTTGAAGTAAAATAAGAAGAATATAAATAGATTAATATGAAGAACCATAAACCAAGAAATATATGATGATAAAAATATATAGTAGAACACAGTTATGAAATAATAGAATAAATAATGAATAATAATAATAATAATTGTGAGAGGGGTCAATTTGATTTTTCTGTTCATCTGTTATATCGAGACATTCAAATTGAAGAGTTACTTGGTTTTGAAGATCACAAGTTGCTTGAGAGATAATAAATACAAACAATTCATATTGTTCATAAGATTATATTGTTTTTTTATTTTCAGAAACAAATTTTTCTTTTAGATTAATATATTATAATGAGGCTATCGAAAACATTAGTTGAGGTGGAAAATTATATCATTTGATGTAGTTACGTCAATGATAATAATGGTGATATTGTTCACTAATGTAAAAAAATATTGTATTATAGTAGGAGGTATTATAAGGAATAAAATTATTGATTAATATTCTGATCAAAATATAAAAAATATTTTTGGGTGATAGCCTATTATATGATATTGTTTTATATAGTAGTTATTTGTGTCTTCAACTCAACCCATACATATTAAGTTCACATTAATCCACCCTTGGGGAGATCCATATATAAATAATTTACATCATTTTTTACATTAATTTTCACATTATATGTGGTATTTTGTGTTGGGTAAAATATGATCATGGCTATTTATATCCTAATTGATAATAAGGGTTCAAATTTAGAGAGGGGAATCTAGAAGTATAAAACATTAAGTACAAATGAATTATATAAAATTATTCTGAATGATTCAATCCCTCCTCTTAAAAGACTATACATATCATTGGAATAATACAAACCTTATACCGTTGATGTATTTTGGTTCTTAGTAAATAAGTTTCATGTTTTGAATCATCTTTAACACATTTATGTTTTCATTTTTATTGTTCAAAATAAGATTCCATGGATACAAACATGAGATTGAATACCTCCATCAAATACTTCAAATGTGTATTATAGGTATGTAGGTCTCTTTATTGAATGGATTAATTAGTAGGTTTTTCTGAAATATGGTTCCATAAGACATAATTTTATCCATGTTTATTAGGAATGATTATTGAGTTTCTGTACCTACCTATGAATTTTTGTTCGTTAATCATATATTTTTCCAATATTTATCTCAAAGACATATTTCATGATTATTATTCTATTTTATCGTCTTCAAAATCTTTTATTATATCATTATAATGGTTAAGATTCGTTTTTTAATAATTTTAATTAAATTTTCTTAAACTAAAATTTTCAACCCTGTTATTTTTATCAATTACAGTGGTCTAAGATCTATATTTTTTAATGTAATGTTATTGATTTGGTATCTCATTCATATATTATCTATTTAGGTTGGTCATTATTCCAATCATAATATATATTATTCTTAGATAATTGAGTGTAAAACCCCTTGACCAATACAATATATGCATAAATTCAACAATATTCGTATGGAATCAAAAATCATAGGGTTTCTGAGCTAGTTATGACCCAAATCATATGAAAAATATAGGAACCTAACTCTTAGGGTCACCAATAACATTCATTACATACACAAGATAATCCATGGGATCCCCTCTTTAGAAAATACTAACAAATAGAATGATGATGTTCTAGAAATGCGATGCATAAAAAAAATCAATCACATAGTATTTATAAAGCCTAATCACCTATTCCAATGACTTGTCTAACCCAAAATGTGACTACCCATGTTTCTATTCTCAAGAGTGAGTTGAATTCAATCATAATTTTAACTCCAGATTTTTGTAAGATATAATTTAATTATTAATTCAATATCACATCATAATATATTCCAAAGTCATGTTAGGAGAAAAAAACATTTTTTATACCTAGAATATAACTCCTTACATACTTATATGAATATTTAAATAATTAATTTAAACACTTTCAAACTGAAACATACATCACAATTTATAATATAGAAAATTTTACCAATAAACTCGTTTTTTTATTTAAATATACAACAATTTCTGTATATAAATAAAGTAATGAAAAAAACTAAATAAATGAAGAATTCATAACTTTATAGATTGGATAATAATTTATGATCAACTCATGAGTAATGTAAATTATATCACTTTATAATTTATGCATTCACATATAAAAATTTTATAACATAAAAAATTATATAAATTTATTATGTATTTTACTATAAACTATATCATATTCTTAATTTAGGTGTTAATTAATATAAAAATTTTAACATTCTAAAAAATAAGACATTAAAAAAAATTATAATCATATAAGCTTTTCATATTTTATTTAAACACGTTACATAAACTAAAAATCACATTTATTTCTCAAATATTTAATTTCAAAAAAAAAACATTTTATTTTAAAACTATTTTATAATTTAAAAGTCTTCAAAATTATTCTCTATATAAACCCACTTTAAACCAAGATCTCATCTATGAAATCATATTTTCATAATGTATTTTTATAATTTTAATGAAATATAACTATTGTTAAAATTCATCACATCATTCACATTATAGATATAAAACATGAAATAATAGTTGTTCTAGTGAGGATACCCAGATACTATTACATAAGTTGTTGTTTATTCTGACCTAGAATTTGTGATTTTCACGTATAATATATTATATAGAGGTTGTTTCTTCTTTCATAATTGGTATTTTAAGAAGAGAGTATCGTGTTGACCAAATCTATGTGAAGTTGGTTAGATGAAATCATATTCCATAAAAAGCATGAATGTTTCTAGAAGATCAAACACATTTTTATTTTATGTTCATAACATAACCATTAATGTTTTGGATGAATAAATGTATTAGAAAAATCATTTGTTGAAAAAATCCTACTTTAAACCCTAATGATTATATTGTGGTCGTATTTATCTAAAATGTAGTGTTTTCATAAAAGTATACAGTTGTAATATTTCCTTCGATTGAGCAGAAGATCGTTACATCATCGTAGGATACACTATTTTCCAAAAATAATCAACTACGATTTCACCAAAAATATTCTATGGTATTATAAATTTTTTATTACCACACCTATTTTAGAACACTAATTTTGTGATGGTTTAGACAATTCCATGAACCATGACTGTTTTCAACATGGATATTCCATGGTTTATAGAATTATAATTATTTTAGTTTCTTCCTTAATTGAAAGATCTAGTGATAATGATTTAGAATAGGCTCTGATACTATTTATGGGTTTTGTATGAGATAAAAAATTACAATCTCAATGTTAACATAATCCAAAACCATTAAATCAGTTATATATATCTATTTTCTTGGAAAAAATAAATAAAATAATGAACGTTATTCCTTCCTTATTGAAATAAATTCTTCCAAGAACTCCTAAAATTTCTTGATAGTGATCACTAAGAACTATCTAATGTGATATTATTCTTAGGTTATACATTTGATGGATATTCACCCAATTCTTGAGATGTATTCTCTATGCCTCGTAGTTTTTATAGAAACATGTGTTAAATTTAATCTTGATAATTTCAAAGAGAGTTTTAACTTCAAATATAATTACATGAAATAAATACTTTAAAAAATTTAATGGTATTATCCTCATTATATAGGCATTGAGGTGGTTACTAAATACCCTTAATGTTTCATTAATACTTTGAAGTTATGTTAATGGTCACAATCCATTTTTCACATATAAACATGAATAATGAAATTATTATCTCCATAAAACATTCATATTTAATCATCAAGAATCCTATATATTTTCATCGTATGATAATCAACTAACCTTGATAGCTTGATTTATGAGAATAAGGTGGAGACATGTGATATGATACACAATATAAAATTTAGATGCCTTATACTATAGGGTGGAGGTATTCATCAAGACATTTTTTATTTTTGAAGAAACCACAATTTTTTCTAAATGATTATGACATGGTCTATCCATTTGTGCATATTACCATTAATAAATTCAGTGAAACTATAATGGTTTTTAAACTCCATGTACCATCAATTTTACTCGAAAAAAAAACATAAAATCAAATTTAATTCCCTTATCTTCAACTTACTCATATTAAATTTTATCTTTAAATTGTGGGGTTACAATTTAAGAAGCAACAACATATTCACAAATATCTGTGGGACCCTCAATATCCAAAATTTATAATTCAAAAAAGTATTCACCTTCTACTATAATCAATTTATTATTTTTTGAGAAATTTTTTATGATACTAATATATTGTTTTATATCCATAAAGAAACTATTTTTTGATAGATCAACCTTTTATTCATCTCATAATTTATTAAGAGACATTGTAGTTTTGTTCCCAACCTTTCCTCATTAAAAAACATGAGTGGAATATTTCATTTAAATTATCATTAATCTCTTTACCAATGTTAGGAAAGGAATGAAATCACCACATCGAATTCCCTATCTCCGGAATAAAACAACATTGTGACCTTATTCATTGATGTAAATTATAATTCTGACATATTATCCTTTTTCCAAAGGTTCATCATAATCTCATATACATTGAAAATAAACATTAAATATTTTAGTGATACCATACAGTGTTTATAGTCTTCAATTATAAAAAAACATATTAAAGTGAGGATGATGCCTTCATAGTATCCATTTAATGATATCAATATTATCAATAATCCCACCAATTTTATGCATATACTCTATAAGAATATTCACATAATCAAATAATGAATCAATATATTTTATTGGGTGTATTCTCAAATATTTTATTTTGTTTTGAAGTATTTTTAATTTTACATTTCTCACTATATTGTTACATTTTTTGATATTTATTAACTTATCCAACAAGATTTTGAGGACATAGAGAACATTACCTTGATATAAATCTCATTATATAACGAACTCCGAAGAGCATTGAGCCTTTCAGAAATAAATTTCTATTTTTTTAGGATCTCTATCTCTGGGGGATTCAATTTATATACACACTACAATTCCATGTAATAGAATATGGTTTTTGGGTTCACAAGAAGATAGTGGAAAGTGCCCAATTTTAGTTTTTCAACAGTTTCAACAGATAATATCTGAATAAATTGATGATGAAACGCTGAAATATCATAGAAAATACAATTCACTTTTAACATATAATAAATTATAAAATAAAATTACCATAAATTAGGACTCCCATTGATCAAATTTCATTTCCCCACTTTTTTTTTCTACTGAGAATCCAAATTTTGAATCCCCTAGTTGTATCAATACATGAAACATAAATATTTGAATGACGCTATTTAAACTCTAAGTGCTAGGATAGTTGGTTTTAGTTCTTTATACAATTATCTATCAATAATAACATGGTTCACATCTTATGTATATTTTCATGAGAGGAAGGATGGGAGGATTTACCCTATAGGCTCGAGATAATTGTTGAGATATTTTACTATGCACAAAAAGCCTCACACACACTCCAATATGATATAATTGGTAATTTATAGTAATGATTAATGTATTGATTTTTGCACAACTTCCAGTTATTAATTTGATTATTATAAGAAAACCCTATGTAAAATAAAAGTAATAATATATTTATTTATATGAAATATTTTTTTAATAACAGTTGTTAAATAAAAACTTATTATTTTGTTAATTTATATTATATAAATATATTATTTTCATGGGGCGATTAACTTGACCTGTTTATCCTACCATGGGATTTATCAAATCTTTTATTATATAATATTTATTCTGATAAATATTATTATTTCAAAAAATTATAAAAAAATTATATTCACTAATAAGAAAATACATATTTATATTATATTCTATGTAACTAAATAACTATTTTTTATACTTAATTCACTACACGTATATATTAAAATTTATTTATTCATCATCTCAAGATTAATATTAATAATGCTTAAAATTAAATTCATTTTTTAAAAAATAGAATATTTTATAATTTAATCTATTTATTCAACATGACTTGAATTATTATTTTTATATATTTGAGGAAAAAAAATTTAGTATTAAATTCCATATAATTTAATGAGATTCTAGATATCCTTAGTGTGTCATTACAATGGAATATTTATTAGTGGGGTTATGTAAAATTACCAATAGTACAAGATCGATGGACAATAACAGATCAATAAACCCATATAAAATATGTTAATGTCACAACAAAAAAACCATTTTAGAATTATCTAATGTAATATAATAACTTCTCTACTAATATTTCTCATGTACGATTTATACTAGTGTCATCGCCCAATATTTTTTTTTATTTATCTTTGTTTGATTTTTAAAATCATATTTACTATAAACTATCATGGCCATGGATTTAATCAAATAGTTATATTTCAATAAATAGGCTTGATATATCATCTTCAATTAACATAGTAGGAAAAATCATCACCGGATTTATTCATTTAATGACATATTAGTTATGACTCGCCCAATCTATGTTACCTCACCACGATAAAATGATGCCACAATTTTCATCTATCTATCAATGAATGTGATTTAAAATACACATTAATAATAATTTCAATTCTAAGGACTAATATAAATGTTCATATATTAGAATTTTCATTGACACATAAAAAATGTTAAATTATTGTTGGAAATCCTTCCATCAAAAAATCTGTTATTGAAGATCAATTTGTTTGATAATAATGAGAAAAAATCTTAGTGTCTTATGAGGCCCCTACACCTAATTGTAAATATCATAGGTCTCCCATCATAAAACTTATTTCTAGATCATATGATATATATTTCAATATATTTCAATTGCAACTCCAGGGTCTTATAAAAATTTGGAAATTCTATAACTTGGTGACATAACAAATACTTTGAGGACATTATCACAGTGATTTTACACAAAATAATAGTCAATATATGATATGATAATTATCTATAATATGGTAATATAATGTAAAAATTAGGTTCTTTATAGGTATCCAACTATAAAAAACTACCAATTAAACTAAATTAAACTAAAAATATTTCTCAACTCATTAGTTCTAAGATGATATTTGTGCTTCTAATGAGGTATGGAAATAGCTTTTGGGCCTAAAAGGTTATTATATAGATACTCTGATAACTGTGAAATAACCTAATTGATAAAAACATCCAATAGGTAATATTGATAATTATTTAACTTTAATAATATCCCAAAAAACATGAAATCATATGTTGTACCATGATTATAATATTATTATTATATATATATATAGATATATGTATATTGTAATAATGATTTGATAGCATAGTATAATTCCATGATTTTGAAAAATTATATCATTTTTGAAAATAATTTTTTAAATACAACAAAATCTATGTCATACTCAGTATGTTTAGAAATACCCACCTTGGTTTTAATAAGATTATATAGTATATTCCTATTCCTAACTATGATATAGAATAAAATATTTCCTCAAGAAGACAAGTTTTGTATATCTTTTCTAACTAGAATTCCACATCTATATATAACTAGAACTAATTTTTTATACGTTCTTAATTCCTTTTGTACAATTCTAACCAGTATCTCAGATAGTAATATTTGTTTTAAAATATATTTTTTTGGATCCCAATGGTCATATAGGGACACTGAGTGTCGGTGAATTAGTATACCAAACATTAATGATGTTTTAATATTATTTATTTTATTATCCACTTATGTTACATGAATATCTATCCCAATTAATAGATATGAATATAATGATTCCCAATCGACCCAATCGCTGGTATTTACTTTAGAGTAAACAATAATTACATTATATATAAATTTAAAAGTTTTAGCCTCAACGTGGGAGCTTATTCCTTTCTGATTGTTAGTTAATCATTGAGAACTTTTGTAATCAATATTAATTTAAGACTAGTTTCAGTATAATGATGGATTTATACATTGTTGAATCTTGAAAGGATTATCGTAAAATATTATACAAATTTAATGAAAACAAGGGAACTATTATTTAGTGAGTCTTGTAGAAACTGGTTCCACCCTGTTGATCTTCAACATCATATTGGATTATGGAATTATTTATACTAGTTCCACAAGTTCATAATGTGTCATACATAAAATAATGAATATGTATTAAACATCCAAATAATGATTATAAAATATTCATGAATGATAGAAATCTTCTCCCTTTAGACTCACTATTCTTTTTGATCTAAGTAGTTCTTCACAATTTATAATTAAATGATATAAAAAATAATCATATCATCATTCTATTATCTTAATAAAACCCCTTATACAATATAAATATATAATTGGATATTTTCTTCTTCTTATTCTTCTATATGATATGAATATTATAGTGCAGTATCTACCTCCTTGACACAGATAAGTATTTTCAAAAGAGGTAGCATAACCAAATCCTCCCCATTATCCCATTATTAAATGATTCTGGTTTTTTATTAACAATACAAATGAATGGATTCAATTATTTCTTATTTTACTTTTCAATTCAATGAATATGAAACATAAACCTTATATTGTATACTACAAGTTTTATTATTCAACATGAATAATAGAGTCCATCCAACCATGATTTTAGGTCTTATATAAACAATGTTTCCATATTCACTTAATATTCCCTAATTTCCACACATCATATATAATACTAGTTTGATATCTCAAGAAAAATTTCCACTTTTCCTTCAATGAATTCAATTTCATTAATTTATCTTATATATAAAAAATATCATATAAATATAACCTCATACACATAAATTTCATAAGTTTATGAAAATTCATCTACATGGATGATTGTTTTTTTATAAACCCATAATATCATATTATCTAGAAATTTATAAAACATGTCCTAATTATCATATAAACTAGAATTTTACTTTACAATATTAATCACTTATTATAAAGAATGTGACCATAAAACATGGATTGTATCATAATTCACTTCTGATCATCGTGATGTTTTCACGATGATCTGAAGTGAACAGTTCATAGCATTGTTAAGTTGATATATAATTCTCTCTAAAAAAAATTCAGACACACTCAGCTATAATTAGTCACATACAACTTGGTATTGAAAGGAACAATATCTCTATATCCATTTCATGATATTTAAATAAATATTCAAAACGGTTACAGTAGGAAAAATATTATTATATTTCATGGGGTATAGATAATTATTATGTATAAACATTCATGTACAAAGGATGAAGGATAATCATATATCAAACATAAAAGTAGTGTGTTCAACCTAATTTTTAATCAAATAAATATTGAGATATCAGTCTGTCCCATAATGAACTATCAGGAACAATTCAAAATCATAATAAGTAAGTCACTCCATCACAAAATCAATGAAATATATCTTGATCTTGATATCATATTAGGTCTTCCATTCCAACCATTATTGGGAGGAAAACAATCCCTTTCACCTTCAAACATACTTTAACACAGACTGATGTATTAAACCTTTATATATCCCATAACTCTCTCGACTTGGATGAGTGACATTTAAGAATAGTCAAGTTGATGGTCTTGCTACTTGGGTGACTAGAGTATATAAGTATGACCTATTTTTTTATTGATATCATAGAAAAAATTTCCAAATAAAATTATATGATCCTATAATTCATATAATGAATCACGAAATGTAGTTTTGTAGAAACAAAAACCATCCTATTATTTACCAAACTCCCATTATTATTTATTTAATTATACTTTCTATCAAAGTGTTTGAATCTATATAAAATCAATTTAAAAATTATTTTATTTTAATATAAGGAATGACAAAATAATTTCTATCCAAACTCCATTGAAGAAATCTCTTTATCAACCCATATTGATATCATCCTTCACACCAATATAATGATTATTATTAATATTAATTAAAATCATTATAAATGGGCTCTCTAGTCTCTTAATTTTTTTATTACTTGTAACACCCTTAAATATCGTTAAGTCAATATGTGGGTATACAAACCTTTTCATCTCCCCCTTATAGATAACAAGTATAGAAGTTTTTAAAGGGGCATGAACTCACTAGTCATAAAACAAATTCTAAATTCATTTATAAATTTCAATCCCCCATATATCAATTTGAGTAAGAATTTGAACTATAAATTTTATTTTATGATGACCTTATAGTTTGAAAACTATAAATCCATATGGAATAACCTATTGTAGAGAACAAGAGTGAGAAAAAAATTTATTTAATAATGTTAGTTAATCATTAATCATGTGATACCACTGTAATGAATTTTTTTCAATGGATTTATTAATATATTTACTATGAATTATTAAAAAAATTAATTTTGTCGACATATAAAGAATCACATTAGAAAATTGAAGTGAAAGACATATAACTCCACATTTATAATGGGTTGATCATTAAAAAACACACCCAATATTGAAAAATAAGTGTATGATAAATAAAATATAGAAATTATAATTAGAATACCTCAATCAAAAAATTTTAGAGGACAACCCAAATTTAATGAGGAATCATATTTTGAAAGCTTTAATCTAGTTTTCTTCCCTCGATGAGCATACTTTTCACTTTTTCATCATGAAAATGTATATTATATGATGGATTAACTTTTACTATCCATAAACTATTTTCTTTGTAACATCCTAATATATTAAAAAGAAATCTATTTTTAACAACGAATAGGATAAGAAAAAATGATCCAAAATGAACTATGATATATTATAATGTAGACATGACCATAATAACCTAGACGATTAATTTGAGGGTATGAATATGGTTAAATTCATTATGAAATAAATATAATTTTTGTAATAAAAAATATTGATAAATTCATAGTAAATAATCACTCAATTTTTAGTAAAATCAGTTTTTCTTAACAAATACATTTTATTCAAGGATGATTATCATTTTCATTTTTTGAAAAATAATATATTTAATTTTAGGTACATTTATATAATTTATTTCATAAAAAAGAATATTTTTTTGAATTAGAATATAACAAATGTATTTCAATAAAAAATTAGATATTTCCGAAAATGATTCATTTTTAGTGAATATTGAAAATTAATTTTTTTTCAAAAACTGTCATCTTATTACATTAAAAATATAATTCAAATGCCTCATTATAATTTTTATTTTTTATTTATCTTAGATATGAATCGTTTTATTTATTATAATATTAGTAATAAATCAATATTTATTTATTTATTTTTGTATAAGTTTATTTTTGTGCTTAAAAAATTGATTTTCTTCAAACAGTTGGTAAGTGCATAATGTTTACACAATTTAATTAAATATAAACATCTAAAAATAAAAAATTTAAATGAAATTTAAATATTTTATGTGATTTTTTATTAATTTAAATTCATATAAGTATTATTTTTAGTCACATGGTTAGTATAGTATCATTAATGGCATGAAAAAATATATTTATTTAAAAACCATTCATTGAGTCATTTTTCTTGCTCAATTTTTAAAATAAAATTATTGCACATATTTATGTATAATTTTATGAAATGGGTTCCATATTTAGAAATAGAATAATTAACATTGGTTTATAACATAAACTCAATTTTTGTTTAAAATAAATGGAAAAATACTTATAAACTAATTTCAATTTAAGACTTGTGATGTGGGGTTGTATTAATATATAAAATAAAATTTATTTTTTATAGATATAGATTCAATATAGAAACCCAAATGGACAGTTTGGGATTGATTCCTATATGATAGTAAAATTGAATCATCTTTGAATATTTTTAAATCATCTATGATTCTCCCATGAAAATTGAATAATAAAATGGGTCACATATATACTACAAAATGGTTTCAAACATCCACAAATTCATAAAAAATTGATAGTGATTAATATTGGTTTGTAAGGTAAAATCACTTAAAAATGATTTTGTGTTATTTTTCTCATCTTGAATGGTAATAATGTTGTGTATGTAAGAGTGCATAATAGACCAATCCTAATCCTCATTGGAATCAAAGTATGGAAGATCTGTTGGATATGTTATAAAGTTGTTTTCTGGTATATCTAATGACTTCATTATTTCAAAACTCAATTGAGATTCCTTTTATGATAATCAAAACAAGTAGATTATCAGAACAAGAAAATAGATTTTTTCAACTTCTACGTCCATCCATAAAAAAATTATATAATATATGACTTTCTTAAGAAATGATATTTTACTGAATGAGGTGTTCTATTTTTGCAAAATTATCTAGACCATGGCGTTAATATAATGAGTAAAGACTCAAACCCAAACATCTGGATTCAGTATTTAAAAATAAAGGTGTTTTTTATTCAAAAAAAATTTTACAAATACAAAGATTAGATTACATTCTAGGTCCTATTCCATTCAATGTTGTAGAGAATTATACAAAAACAAATAATTTAATAAAAAGAAATCAAAAATAAAATAAATTAACTATTTCTCTTTGCATGCGCAAACTCCAAAACTGAATTTTTCCTTCTTAGAACATCTATGATACCTATGATTTTTTTGAAAACATAGGATACAAATTAAATATCTAATTACAGTTTTTATAACAAGTGGAATATTCTTCTATAAATAACTCAAAAAAAGTCATGTGAGGTCATCGGTTCACTTCTAATTTCTCATTCTCCTACCAGATACCCAAGTGAATGATCAAACATTTATGAAAACATTTTGAAGACCCACCTTTCTAAGATAAAAATAATATAAAACCATTTAAAACTACATTAATTATCTTCAAAGGGAATAAATATAATTTATTATTGTATGCATTTTAAAAAATTCCATAGGTTTTTTGGGGAAATCCACATTTAGAAATTATTCTTTTAAAGGAACTCTTATATTTTAATTTTACCTGAATAAAAAATTCTCTATGAAATTTATTAAATATGTAATTCCATTATATACTTACATACATGGACAAAAATATAAAATAAAGGCTCATTAATGTTAAAATATTTCATGCATTAAATGTCAATATGTTATAGATAATGGCTATATCTTATCGTGACATTAAGGAATGTGCAAGAAATTTTCATACATAAAATGATATCCTTTTTAATTATAATATTTTTGTATATAGAAAATAAACAAATAATGATAAATTTCATACCTTCTATGCGCAAAAATTGAATAAAATATGTTCTGATGAAATAAATATATCATTTAATATTGAAATTAAAAAAAGAAAATCATTTTTTTTGTTTTATTTCACATATCAAATATATAAAATTTTTAAGTAAATACAAATATATTTTATTAGAAAAATTCATAATATTTTTATCTTTCTTATAAATAATTATTCCATTAAAAAAACGCTTAACAAAATTTAAAGAAAATAATTTCTCTAATTTCAAAAAATAACTTTATAAATAATAAAAAAATTATTTACATAATATTTTCATAATTTCATAATCATAATATTTCCAGAACTAAAAACCATTTAAGGGTTTATTTGAAAATAATTATATCAAATATAATCAAATATGGATATTAATTTTAAATATGTTGACTATATGACCTTAAGAAATAGATATAATTTTTCTTATCTTCTTTGTGATGGGTTACGGTAGGTTGGTGTTGAGCCACACCAAAATATGTGGGTGGATTCATGAGACCTTGGATATATTTTTGTCATATTTTTATCGTTAAAGGGGGTACAATTATGTCTTTTAGTAACATTGATTTTTTTTTATTATTTATCATTTGGTGAAGATGTATTGGATTCAATGTATAAATTAAATGTTTATCATTCTTGTAATTCAATTCAAAACCTTTTTTTATTATAGTATTAAATTTAAATAAAAATAAATAAAAACAATGGATATGAAAATTGTATATTGTATTTCATCTGATTTTTTGTGGGATTACAGTTGAAATAAAAAAAGACTTCTTTTATTTATTCTCACTTCAATGATATAATCTATTTTAGGAAATTTGTCTCAATTTTGATTCATTGAGGAATATTTAAATATTATCCACCAAATTTATTTTACATAGTGTATATACTCACCCTCCTGTATATTATATTTTGAATCATTAATAATTCATTATAATTTAAGTTAAAAATACATTTTAATTCATCCCATAAGATTTGTTTCGAATGTTACCAAAGTGATAAAGGATTTATAACATTATCAATTTTCTTTTTGAGATTGTTTATATTTATGTTTACCATAGGGTAGATCATATATAATTATTTCATTAAACAAAATTTATTTTACTTTTCTTTGGTCTTGAATGTTGTTTACATGTTTGTTTTTTATTTCCTCACTTATTAAATAAATAAAAATTATGATAGTTTTTTTGTAAGTAATATCAATCATTTATCATCTTTTAGATCTTGAATCCCTCTCTTCAATGTTCATATTTTCCTTAAAATACATTAAATTATGATTTTACTATTCTCCAATTAATTACTAATGAAAATTTTACACACGTTATAACTTATTTACAAACATTTTGAAATGTAATCATTTGGTCTCTTTCCAAATTAGGTATTTTTTTTAATTTTTTAAAAAAATTTAAAAGTAATGTTTTATTTTATCATATATGGAATGAATAAATTTTACAATAATCCTGACCAATAAATTATTTTAAGAATATTATATATGATTCAATTTTTATTTTCGAATAAAATATTTTCTATAATATGTGGGAAATTTTTAAATTATAAATAAGTGACTTTAATGTGAAAAATATATATACCTTGAGAAGTAATAAATATGATATTTTAAATATCTATTCTTCAATGAAAATACCTTTTTAAGTTATATATCTATTATAAATTCTCTTTATATGACTCCTAGATATATAAATATATTATTATCTAATTATTTTTTAGGATAATAATGCCTTAAGTTCATTTATCAAATTCCTTAGTTTTGAAGCCTCCATTGATTATGACATGTGGCTTGATTACCCAACCCATTTCTTTCCATGGTTAATTATTATATCTATACCTTATGATTAATTTTTATTTCATTCATACACAATAATATACATGTTATGATGGATGCACCCATAAATTACTCTAATTTATTGGGTAAATATTTTTTATCTTCAGAAATTTTGTATGTGATTAGGGAGAAAACCTAATCAATTTTGAGAATTTTGTAACTATGTGATATTTTCTAGAATGATAGACTTAAATAATTTTTATGTAATTTTATATATAGATTCCAAAATTACCAAGACACTATGATCTTATGATACCATAATATTTATGTTGTGATTCGATTTTATTACTCATGAGCCTCCACTTTTATAATTTTCTGTTATACCGCTGATTCATAAGTTATGACCCCTTGTTATGATTATTCGCATTCTAGTATTTTCATCTCACCCATTTATTTTATGTATTAACTTTGTTATCAAAATTATTTTTAAGAGATATGATGAATTTCAGAGCACACTAAGGAGAATCAAAATAAAGATATTATGTTTTAGTTTCCTTCATTGTTTTATCTACCTAGTCCTCAAAAGACACCATGCCTCATGATAATTGGGTTATAATTTTTTTATTTTATGTAAAAAAATTCGTGTAATAATATGTGTAAATTCATTTGGATACTCTTGTAGGTATTGTAGAAAGGGATAGTAATTTTTGGGGTTAGGATTTGTTAAATTTGGTAAAAAATCATTTGATATGTCTTATTATAGGATAACATCCTATTATTTTGGTAGGGATTGGACTATATATTTTTCTAAGAAATAATTATATTTCTTGTTACATTATGTGGAAATGGTTTTGGAAAAAATACATCTAGTGGTAATAACCCTAATGTGGTTCGGTTGACTACATCTCAACCATTATTTTGATGCACAATGATTGTTCCTTTGCTGCACAACTGGTCTGACACTCCCAGGGGATATACTTTTGTTAATTAACATTTTACCTATAATATAACAACCTATTATTTTGTTGAGGAATCGAATATATGGTTTTATAAAAAATAATTCCATTTCTGGATACTATAAGTGGATATGGTTTTTGAAAATATTTATTTATTGGTAATAATTCTAATGTGAGTCGGTTGAGTATATCTCAACAATCATTTTGATGCACAATGAGTGTGAATTTATTGCGCACCTAGTTTGAAACACCCAGGGGATATACTTGTGTTAATTAAAAATTTATCTATAAATAATCATGATAAATTAGATAATAGAGCACATGGAAAACAATGTTATTCCAATGATATATAGGACAAACTTAAAGCTCCTTGGGTTAGTAATTATAATGTCAATCATAAGTTAAAAGGAAGAAATACCCATTTTAAGGTTTATATGATTAGAGTTAAAGATGATTAATGATATTTGTGGGAGGAATTTATAAGACTAAAACAATTTAGATAATAATCTATTTATTTATTTTTGGTATAATTCAATATTTTTTTGGATACATATGTTTGATTTTATTGATTACTATTAGGGTTAAATAGTCCAGTGATGTTAAAGTATTAATAGTCAATTAATATAATTTTATTCTTTTGTAAAAAAATATATTGTATAGAAGAATTTTGGTGTTAAAATTTGACTTTATGAATATTATTATTTTGAGTTTGTTCATCAATTTTTTGTGAATATTATAAAAATTATTTTAATATAGCTTTAGAAAAAAGGTAAAACAAATACTTGATGAAAAATAATCATATACGGTGTGGATGTAGGTTTTGAACACACAACCAAAGGGAAATAGGGGTGTATCATCTTCTACTGGCCTATGTGATGTCCTGGTTCATATTAAATTTGATTTTATTAAATTATTTGGTGGATAAATATAATGTTGAATTTGGGTGAAAAATTATATGATTAATGAGTTTTTAAATATTTAGTTTTTTGAGGTGATAAATTAAATTTGGGGAAATGACCAAATAGATTTTGGTAAATATATCTCTTGTGTTTAAAATATGATTTAACATGAAATATTAGTTGGAATGAATAAATTTTTTTTATGTTTATGTTTTCAATATATTTATTTATTTATTTTAAGAATAATTTATATTTAAACATTGGTGTATATTTTAATTTAAAATGTATTATTTATTTATATAAGGGTTTAAACATTTTTATTATCATCTTAACATTTGGGAACAATTTTAATTTTGATTAATATTTAATTACCGATGGGATAAATTAATTTTATTTTCTATATATTTTGATAATTAAAAGTTAATTATAATGCTTTAGCCATAAAAATATTATTGGATATTCATTCCTTAGAGTAAGAGATGATGTGTAAATTTGTCAAAATCAAAATAAAAGGATGAAATTTTGGCTATGAAATGGAAAGGATTCTAGTAACTATATTTCGTTAAGTTATCAATCAAGATGATGAAGTAATTATTCAACTCTAGGAAAGAAATGTTTAATTTTTTTAATAAATTATAATTATTTTTATGAATTTTTATACTTTTCACCCACCACATATATATTTTTTCATGGTCTATAGCTTTCTGATGATCATTAAAATTATTTTGATTGCTGATTTATGTCAATTTACATAATTATTATTAAATATTATTTTATTCCATATCCTTATTTTCACTTCCTTCTAATGTTTTCCAACATAGAACCCTATTTATGTGTTATTATAGATGACCTCTTTACATCTATTTTTGTCTTATTAAGAGGAAGTATTATTAACACGTTTTATTATGTGGGATATCAAAAAAGTTATTTTTAGATGTAAAAAATGATTACCATTATCAAAATAAAATTACGAGGACATGATTTATTAAAGTGGTGATGAATTTAGTACCTTGATATTTTAAAGAAAATACTATATTTGACTATTTATAAGATAGGAAACACCAAGCCTAAATGAACCATGAAATACAATTATTTAAATATGAATATTATGACATTGAAATTCATTCGTATAAAAAAATTTGACTAAATTATTTATGATGTATATGTAATGATCACAATTAATGTAAATGTATTAGTTAAATCCTTCTGAATAGTCACTCAATTTTTAGTAAAGTCAACATTTCTTAAAAAAACCTTATCTTCCAAAACAATATTTTATTTTTGTGCTCATATAGAATAATTGATTTTAAAATATTTTTGAAATTTTAATATATAAAATTAAAATAATTATTGAAATCAGTATATCAGAAATTATCTTTGGTTAATTTTTTTTATTTTTCTAAAATGATTGATTTTTCAGTGAATATTGAAAATTATATATCTTTTTGATATTTCAATTTATTTCCATTAAATAAAGTAATTTTAAAGTACAATAATATTTTATATTTTGTTTGAAAGTGGAAAATGGACCCTTCTATTTCTTATAATTTAATCAATGGACCAACCACTTCCGTTATTTTCGTATAAATTTATTTTTATGCCTAAAAACACAGTTTTAAGAAAACTGTCTGTATGTGCATAATGTTTTTCCATATTAATTTATTAATATAACCAATAAAAAATAAAAATATGACTAAAATATTAATATTGTATATTTATTTCTATTAATTTTTATTAATATAATGATGATTTCAAATCATAGTGTTTATATAATATTATATATTGTGTGAAAAAATAATTTCTTGAAAACCTGTTTTTGACATGTTTTGTGGGTTCATTTTTTTCTATTAAATTATGATACATAAATAGATTAAATATGATAAAATGGATTATATATTTTTAATTAGGAAAATATAATTATATAATAATTTTAAAAAAAATTAGTTATAATAAACAGAAGAAATAGAAAAAATTAATTACCAACATTAATGTTAAAATGTGGATTTATAGGGGATTAACCCAAAAGTTAATTGTATTTAAAAAAACTAAAAATTTATAAATATATATTTTTGGATATATTTAAACAATTTAAACTACCACATTAGTATTATTTCCCTTTGGGAGCATTTTTCATGGCGTTGACATTATCATTTTTGATTCTTTTTAAAAATATCATAGTGGGTCATATCTCCCACTTATAAAATGAAAGATCTTATCTAATACAACAAAAGCATAAAGTTAATTTTGGTTACACAAAAACATAACAAAATTACTTCATTAATGTCCAGTCAATTTCATAGAAGATATGTTTTGATCATAAAACTCTTTAAGGGAATATTTTTGTGTAAACCATAAGAAGATGTTTGATGACGATTACTGTTCTTATTCAAGAGTTTTTGTTTTCTTTCTTATTTGAAATCATAAAATATTATTCTACCATTATTATGAAATAACCTAAATATCTACCATATACTGAGAAAATTATATGTTAATTGCATACCCTATATCTATATCCTCTTCCATCAAATGGGAAAAGAACCTGTCATTTGTGTGTAAGGAGGACCACCCCCTCACAAGACAATACAATTCATTTTCCATCACCTCCACACATTTATATTTGTACTGAGAGATTTAATTTGAATATATAATATTCATAATTTTTTTATAATTCAAAAAATATAAAATAAAATTTAATTTATTACATTTCTATTCACTAAAAAAAGATAACCTCGTTCATACGTATCTGTGGAATAACACCTCTATGAAGTGATGATATTCATTATTCATAACCACATAAAATAGTTGATATATATAAGTATATTTAAATAAATAATATTTTATTTATGGTATTATGTTCTTTCTAGTATGACAAAATAACACTTACCTTTTTTCCACAATCATCATCGAAAAAATGGAAACGTTACTCATGTGTATGCATGCCCTACCGTCTCCATGACTATAACATAGATATTATTTCAGAACCACTTGTTTATATTTGATATAAAAAATAAAAATCATATATAAAAAATATAATTTTTTCGTTATTATTATTCTGGTTATCATGTAATAATAACCACTTTTATCACATTCATCCTACTAAATTAATTTTGGATATATGAACTGAATATCATCAAATCATCTGATTTAAACTTAATTGGTTAGTTAAAAAATATTACTATGTAATAAAATTAATAAAATTAATAATAAAAATGAAATGTTTTACTAATAAATTAAATATTTATATATGTTTATTTTTAATGAAGATAGAGTATGTACGTGGCGATTCGAACGTGAGGTAAGGGATTTTATAACTAATTTTTTAATGGGTTAAATTTATTATTCATTGAAATTGATATGATAAGATTATGGGTTTAACAGAATTTTATTGTTTCATATTTTATTTAAACATTTTTTATGTGGATTTAGATTTTACACACATAATAAATTCCTTATATACTCTCACATCCACGATATAATATTTCTAAAGGATTTATAACTCAATATCTTTCCACTAGGATGAATTACTTCTTCATTTTGTTTAATATGAAAATATTATGTGTGTAATCACCTATTATTACTTATTGTTTTATTTAGCCATTTATCTTGTGGATCTATATTTGACACAAATAATAAATTCATTGATTTGTTCTTACATCAATGATTCGATATTTGTAAGTTATTTCTTCTAAATTTCCCTTCATTGGGGAATATTTTAATTATATATGTTTTATTTCTTTTAAATGATACATATAATTTCCCTTTAAAATATTATACCATGAATATTTAATAATTCATGTTATTTTGAATTTCTATTAATTTTACTTCATCGAAGGGTATATGATTTGAAAGATCCAATTGAGATAAAATACTTATGATATAATATCTTTTCATTTTGGGATTGTTCATGTTCATGATTTCTTTGTCAAAAAAAATATTAAATTAATTTATTGATCCATATTTATTTTATTGTCCAATATTAATGAATTCCTTTAGTTGTTTTTTTTCATTTCATCCCTTATTGAATAAAGAAGCATTATGAACATTTCTTATTTGTAATACGGATCTTGTGTCTTATTCATGATATAGATTCGTTCCCCTCCATGTATATATTTTATATGATATATTTTAACTGAGTTTTTACTATTAAATAATTATTTGTTAAAAAATTACTATTTTTTTAAATTCATTAAAAAAATTCAAAATTTAATTTTCGATCGCTTTACAAACAATATAATTGTTTTTTTTAAAAGTGTGAAAGGAATGTTTTATTTTAACCAATAAAGAATTAATGGAATTTCCCACTACCAGGACCAAAAAATTAATTTAATATTTAATTACAAGTTTCCATGTTTATTTTAAAATAAGGTTTTGTATAATATTTTTTAATTTTTTATATTTTTAAGATGTGAATTCATTTTGGAAAGGGTATTTACCTAATGAAATATTTTATTCAATCTGTTAATGACATTTTCATCAATGATGAAAATATTTTTATGTTACATATTTCATTTAAATTTTTTATATACAACTCTAATTTATACATATATATATCTCATTATATCTATCTTCGATGGGGTAATACATTCTTTAAGTTTATTTTTAAAATTCATTCATTATGAAACCTCCTTGGATTAAGACATGGGGAATTAATATAAAACCCTTTTATTTCAATATATAATTATTATGTTAATATCATAATATTGATTTAATTATATAGCCTAAAGAAGAATATACATGTTATTTTGGATTCTACTAAATATTTCTCAAATTCCTCAAGTAAATATTTTGTCTGATGAAATGTAATGTATGGTATTATAGATTAAACATAATAAATTATTGGAATTTTAATACCCCATTATATTATCTAAAATACATAATTGAGTTATGTTTTTGTCTTATTATATGTTACTTCCATATTTCCATTGATTAAATGATATTTGGATACAATGTTATTTATTTTATACATCCATGTTTTTAGTCATGATTATTCTTTTTTATGATTTCACTATATACCTCGAACCGACACATTAGTTTTCCTTACCATGTTTATTCAATTATTAGGATTTCTAAAACACAGAAGTTTATTTATTTATTGTATATGTTATAAGATGTAATTTTAAGAGATCAAATGGGATTATATTCTCACTATGTAGAATAACAAAAGATTTTATTTTTTAGCTTTTTTGATATTTTATAAGCCTATATTTCAAAAGACACATGTCCTTACAATATTTGAGTTGTAATTAATGTATTTTTGTTGTTAATTTTCATGGAATACCATTTGAAAATAAATGGTCCACTATTTCCTCATTATATTTCCTCAATATATTCTCCATTAATTTTTTTGTTTCCAACAATCCACTACATGTTAGAACAACCAAACAATTAAAGGAAATAAGGTGTGGAAGTTTAATTTTCTAATTTAGTGTTATTGGTTGGGATGAGGCATTGGCATCAATCTAGAACCTTATTTTTTTATAGCTCTAAATTTTCTATGTCATTAAATTAATGTTATTGTTTTAATTTTCAAATACTAAACACCCTTGGACAGTATGGGTTTTTTTCCGATTTATCCTTTTGTAGTATAGATATATTCACCTTTACTAACAAAAAAATTTCACCCAATGGATTGTTTCCTTTTTCATCAATATTCATTACCATTTCATCATGAGATTGAAGAATAGTGAAAGAATCTATAGTTTCATTGCCAGATTGATGTTACCATCATCAACACATCTAATGAACACTTGATCCAATCCCCTTAGACTACATCTCAATAAATTTTACATCTTATTTTTTTATATGACCTCATTACCTTTAACTGTTTCACATTTTTTCCATCTTTTTAAAAACCTCAAAATAATCTTGAAACACAATCATGTACTCAATCATGATAGAACAAGATCTATTATATAATTCTCATTGTAAAATTGATGTTTTTTGTTACCATTTTTAGGTAACTCCACCAACTCCCCATGAGGGATTTCTTGAATGAACCAAATATTTTTTTTATTATCAAAATTTGAATACATTTTAGAATGTTTTTTATTTTATTTGAATAATTTTCATGAGTATTGTTGAAATAAATATATGGTGTGACTTATTTTACCACATTAGAATAATCTAGACACTGGTTTGAAATCCATAAATGTTTTCTTTTTTATACATATAGTGGGTACTCTTTTGTTCCTTTTTCTTTTTTTTACCTTTTAATGAAGAATCATTTTTATATTTTTTTATTTACATTAAAATATAATTAAAATATTTTTTCATAATAATATGAATTATGATTTATGGATACATACCATTACTCTTTATTATTTTTCCACTATTGTAGAAATAAAAAAATTATTAAAGAAATAATAAATATTCTTTAGTGGATATAATTGCATTGTTATATTAACAATTATTTAGAGAATGTTAGATTATTTCTTTGTCTCAAATCCCCTTTAACCAATAGTTATTATATTTTTTGTAGTTTGATTATTACAAACTTATATGTAATTATGTTAAAAACCCAAGAAACACCAACAATTGAAAATATACCTATTTTTTATTATTTTACAAAAAATCTATCCAAACATGACATTATGCTATTTCTGGTTTGATGCAATACTATTTTTATAATACATTTCATATATTATATGAATATATATACCTATATACCACTTTTATGAAATTATAGGTTTCTTAGAGTTCTAAGGTACACATTTTTTTATATTTTTTAAATTAAATCCTACCTAATAATATGAAAAAACATATTATAACAACTAGTATTTGGTTTGTGGGTAACCTTATTCAAAGAATCCCATGTATATGAATCTTTATTTGAAATAGGAATATTTTCCAAATGTGTGTGCATTTTTTGAGTCATGAATGATAATAGAATCTTGTAAGGTAGTATCTCTACTTTCACATGTTTAGAAAGTTACAAATTTTTTAGTTTAAATATTTTTTAGTTTTACCAAAATATCAAGGCACTTAATGTTGAAGAGATATTTTTGAACCTCAACAGATTTTAACATGACTTCAAATTTCTAATTTATATTTTGAATATAATATTTTTTAATGTTCATTGATTCTTGTAAAGAGTTATAAGTGTAATTTCCTAGATTTTCTAAAAGTCACATGATGTTAATTAGTGGTTAAAAATTTCTTTGAACGACCCTTATAATGGTGCATAAATGGTTAAAAGAGGTATCAAGTATGTTCGGGGGTCATTCGAAGCCCATATCACCCAATTTCTAAGTATAAAATTGGTACACAATGTTTTAGGAATCCCCACATCCCAACATGCATGGTTTCCCTAAAGAATATTGTGCTTAAAATGGGAACATGTAGGCTTTATAGTTTTTGAAAAACAATGTGACCCAGGGTGCACAACCATGTGACCAATTGTAGGTTTTTGACATTGGAATTTCACACGGTTTTCACATTGTTAGTCAAACTATGGGCCTTACCATGTGGTATTACCCTTTGATGTAGTGAGTGGAGCATAATTTTCTGATGTTTTAGAAACCATGAGGAAAAAATGTGCATAGTGTACAATATGGGTGAAATTAAATTTATACCCTTAATGACTGTTTTAAACCAAATTTATTCTTCCTCAATCTATTCCAGTGGAATTTTACTCCTCCCCTTTGTGTGTGGCTTCTTCTTCCCACATGCATGGGGTTTTCATCTATCTACCTTCTCTGGGGTCTATTTTTTCACCATATAAAGTGTTGGATCCATCATGGAAATATCATCCTTCTATATACTTATATTTCAAGGTTCATCTTCTATCTTTTATGCTATTATGTGGTAATGAATTATGGACTATTTTTAAGGTGTTTGAAAAATCCTTTAATTTATTCCATTCATGTTCATATAAAGGCTTGATAATAGACTTTTGGAGTTCTACTATATCAATGTAGGTGTTCTGGGTGAATTCCCATCATTTTTCTTCTTTTTAAATGATTCATCATTGTTTCATGCATGATACCCTTCTGGTGAGGCTTCTATCATTCTTTCTAAATTAATTTAAATGTTCATCCATGACTTATATGGCCTATACTTATGGTGGAATCCATTTTTTGGTATTTCTATTGGTCATTTCCCACATCTTTGTGTGTCCCTACCTTAATAATCTATTTCTCATACGTTAAATGGATAAATAGATATGTATTTTATACATCCAAATTAAATTACTTAATTCATAATTTGAGTTATGATAAAAAGTTATCCATGAGATTGTCCCTTGAGCATCATTCCTCATTCCTTCTACTTAAATGTAACTATTTGGTGCTTCACAATTAATCTCACATTCCCTCTACTTAATTACTTATGTGGGTTGTTGAATTCCATTTCCTTCCCATATTATATTCATGGTTGAGAATGATAGTCTATGTTATTAAAATTTCACTCATGACATGTTATTACAAATTTACCATGCCATGTTTATTTTCTATAAAATTGGACCATGTTACATGGATGAAAATTACTAGTTTAATTAATTTTGAACATGTGATGTTGAGGTGTTTTTTTGAAGGAATTAAAATATATAAATGAAATTCCTTGTGATATTTTCTTGGTTACCATGGATCTCATGCGACAGGATGAGACAACACATGGGCCTTGATTTAAGGACACAATGAATGGGCCTTCCATTCTGAATTGAATTATATTTGACTCACATAGAGTTATATTTTGGTATTCAAATTGTGGGATCTCTAAGAGATTTTCTTGTACTCGTGAGTTACATATGTTCCCTAGGGGTGAAACAGAGGATGGAATCATTGGCAAGATGGATACACCATGACATGGGGGATATCTGATCCCCAATTGAGATACTTTGAATAAAATTTGAGTTTACACTGTCTTAAGTGATATAATGGGTGTGATATGGGTATCCTTGGATGGGCTCTATGACATTGGTAATGTTGGAGAAAACTGTTGTGACCCTTGAAATTATGTATAAATACTGTTGGATGGGATCGTGACTCCACATTGTAATTTACAGATAGATTGGATGATTTATTATGTTTTAGTTGTTTTGTCTTGTTCATATTAGTGCATGTTTATATGGTGACATGGGAATGTGACTCTATGATAAAACACAATATTAGGGATCTTCAATCCTTAATTTTTTTTTTACATTGGACCTTGTCTATATACTCTGAATTGCACATGTTCCCATTTTTAGTTATCTAAAATAGGCATAAATAGTTGGTATTGGTCATATTTTTTTTCTAGAAACACATACTGATATAAAGAATGTTTATTTATTTTATTTCCTTGAATTTAATTAAATGGCACACCATTATTTATTTAGTGAATGAGACGGATAATCCTAGGCATAGAGGGTACCAAATTAGTGAGATTGCATCTTACAACCTACTTGGTCCAACCATGGAACCCAAACTGATTTTATAATCGCAGCTACGAATAAATAGATGTAATTAGATTTTGATGCTTGATTTGCTTAAAAATAAGTATGGAACAAGGGGTAAATGATATAGCTTATTCTCAATATTTTGCTGAAGTAAATTATTTTCCATTTTTATTTATATTTTCAGCATGAAATATATTCTTCTATCCCAATATTGGTGTAATATAAATTTTTTGTATAAACATTTGACATACCATCATGGTTCTTGTGTTTAATTTTGATATTTGGCTTCCTATTGGTTAGTGATTCTGCTTGACTTGTTTTTTTATATTTCGTTGTTGTCTGATTCATTATTTTTTCTACTACTATTTTTATCTATCATTTATTGTTGTACATACAATGATCTATAAGTGAATAGTCATCCCGTAGATATGCCCTCATTTCTAGTTGAAAACCTCTAGTGTTCTAGGAGTCATACTTGAGATATTACGGCCCACACTGATAGGTCTTGTGGCCTAGTGCAAGGGAAACCTGATCGATTGTTGTGATTGTAGTAGGATGGTCCCCTTAGTGCTTCTACAATTCTTTTAATCGAATATCCAGTGATAGGGGATCCATACGAAGACCTATATCAGCCATGGTATTCACGAATCCATGTTAGGCTGAGATTTGGTCTTCTACCATATGATGAGGCATAGGTAGTAGTGGTTGTTGCTGAGGTAGTCGGTGTTGGAGTAAGTGTCCTAGAACCATATACTTTATACTTTATGTTAAAATAGTATCAATAAATACCTTATCACATATTGATAGTTCTTTTGAGTGACAATTAATATGAAAATTTCTTAAGGATATATGTTTCACTAACGGGTCATAGGGAACCCCTACTTTGATGAGAACCTAGAAGTTCTATAACACTATTCTTGAATATATTGTATATGGATAGATGCTACTATTTTAAGGAAAAATTAATATAGACCATTAGGGTTCAAGACTCATAAAACATTGAGGAACCCTCTCAGGGTTATTACCTTGGTAATATCTAGGAAGATATAATGAGAACGTGACCCACCAGTAAAAAATCCACATTTCATTGTTTCATTGGATATTCCTATACGTGGATGTGTGTATTTGTTCGTAGAATTTGTGATTATTATTAATGGGTATTACAACTTACGCACATAGATATATTGACAAAAATTTTGCAAACACTCTCTTCGTAGTGAGGTAGGGTATGTTGGGTGCATCATTAGCAATATTGCATTAATAGATAATACGAGAAAGGATTTTTCTCTACTATTCCATAACGTATGTTGATATATCATCCCCTTTTATGGAATTGATATAGCCTATATAAATCCAAGGACATGGTTTAGAATGATAAAGATCAATTCTGGGAAGTTAAATAAAGAATAATTGATAATATGTGTTAGCGGTACTATTATGAAACCCACTTGATTCAAAATATCGAGACAAATGGATTACATTACATGGTAAGCATTCATAAGAGGTGACACATCATTGCATTTTTAACTTCATTCTCTATGGGTGTCTTTGTGAATTTCTTGATGTTATCCATAGACTTTAGGTAGTCTCCCCTAATTCCAATTAGAAAGAGATCTAGAGGGTCACACACATTGTGTGTCTAAGTATCAATGTTAAATATTAATTTAACAAGTTGAATAATATTTATTCACAATTTTGGTTTAAAAATTATTCAAGGATGTCTGATCGCTTTTATTTTGACACTAGTTATTGGAGAGAATATATTTTGGGAAAAATAATATATTTATTATAGTTTAATGATGTGATATTTATTTAGGAAATAAGCATTCATTATTCATAGTCTAATAAATGTGGTGTAGGAAATAAAGAAAAAGGAAAAAACAAAAGTACACACCATGTATATTAATATATAAATGTCGTTTTGTTTTTTATGGATTTGATTGAAATATTACTATTTAATTAATTAAATAATTTTAGGGGTAATTCGTTGGGCCCATGTCAATTGATAATAATAATAGTCAAATAATATTATTAGACATGGGGAAGTACTATTAATTTAATTAAATGAATAAATGAATTTGGATAATTAATTCATTTTATTATTCTAAGTATGATAAATCCTAATTGCATTATTCTTATAACTCTTTGATAGTTTTGCGGTTATGCACAATGGATTTGGAGAAATCTCTCAAGCCATGATGGAATTATTTTCCTCAATGGATGATCTCATGTTATGTGAGATATCCTCCTTCATCGGATCAAGGAGAGAACTTTGGATGTGGCTCCTATGTCGATCAAATGCATACATTTCAAGATAATGTTCTTACACTCTATAACCCGGAGATGCCATCGGCGACATCCATAAATACATTGAGCATGTGTTGATCACTACTAAAGGAATCCTACACTTGTATTCTATGACGCAATGAAATATCACATCGTATCATGATCAAGAACATCAACAGATAGAGAATTATATCAAAATAATTCTTTTATTTTTAATAAATTAATTATATCCAACATATGATGATCCTCTATATGGTTCTGAGAATCCTTTATTTTCATTCCTTCTTCGTTCAATTCTGAATATCCGATATTTTATCATCATGATGGATATTAGATTGATCATTTTTAACGGAAAAAAATAAATATGGGTACACCCCTCCACACACTACAACTGTGCCTGAAACCTACAAGTGGTATCATATGTTTCATATCGCTTATTATATTTTATTTAGTTTATTTTGATGATTTCCACATTTGATAATTTAATTGATTCAATTCATGCCAATAGTTTGTAAATTTTTTTCTCGAGATCAATTCTTCCAATTTCATTTCCCATTCAACTTACAGAAACAAACTTATTATTTTACGTTTTATTAAAATAAAATAGAGGATCTCATCTGTTGGTGAAAAAGGTTCCAAGTCATACAACACTAGAATACACAGTGTATATTCAGCAGTACCCACCATGTAGTCAAGGATCAATGCATTAGACTAGTCCTCCAAAACCATGTCGTGTCATAGGAGTTTATCCAAGTCTTTATGAAACTATGTGTAGACCAAGAATAGGTGGAACATAGTTTCTAGATTACACACTGTGTGGCCCACTGCACATGACATGTAGTCTCTTCAGGGATAGATTAGACTCTATACCTCGTACATAGCTTTCCTGGCTAGAGATCATGTAACACAGACACTACATGGTGTGTGGCCCACTGGAAACACCGTGTAATCTGAGGATATCCAAAGTACATCTACACACCATATCCTGGGGAGTGTACTTCGTATGGAATGTAAATGATAGTACCCGCCATATAGTTGGAACTACATACCATGTACTAATCGAAATTATACAGATTTATTAATATTTAGTATTATATTATGAAAAACATTGAGATGTGTACCATGGTGTGAGTGTAATGTTGAGGAACATCATGTGATAGGTGTTATATACATGAAATTAATTTAACAACCATGTGATGTTCATTTCTACTCATTGGATATTTATGAATGAGAATTCACTACGTTGCCACCAAGGTACAAGATATGTAAAAATATAAATTTAATTGAACTTATTTGTTTAAAATTATGATGTATAAGAATCTCTAAGAAATTCAGAAAGAGTTTAAGATAAAAGGATTTATTAATTAAAGATAATTAATTAATTCGAGTGTGATTTATCTTATTCATGAATGATTAAAGAATTGAATTCTAGTTGTATTTATGTGTAAATATCGTTGCATGCAAGGATGATCACGAGCTAGACTAGGACCATTGTATGTGGATGGTTTCTTTTATTTTATTTATTAAATATATATTTTTCGTAATGAACGATTTCTCCACATTAATATGTTGGGCCTGAAATTCCCAATGGTTCTATTAAGTAAAACCTAGTTTTATGTCACGACCCATCATCGGGGACCGTGCTGTGACTACCCCAAGCCCGCCTTCCATAGGCTAGGGGCTGGAGACTAGAACTAAGGTGTAATTTCCAGTAAAAAGTGAAGGCATTGCCTTTGTAAAGTAAACAAACACCACAGAGCAAGAAAGCAGTAGAAGTAAACACTAAGTAAAAACTGAGTACGACAGTAAGTGCGGAAAAGTAAGTGGGCTAGTATACAAACCCAAACTGAAAGTAAAGTACAATTGGAAAGGGAAAACATCAATTGTAAAGTAGAGTCGCAGCGTTGAGCCATCCACTAGAAGTCCCACCTTAAGGGTGGGTACAGATAGCCTCCACTGCTCCTCGGGTCCAGCCGACCGCTCTGAGTACGTCCCACCTAGTGGTCCACCTCCGGGTAGCATCCTGCTCCGCAAGCCTCAACCACGATCAGCGCTGTCTGTCATCTACAACCAACACAACATAGTGTGGGCATAGCCCGTGCATGGGAGAGTATAAGCTACTTAGTAGGGACCCTGAGACCCATGAAGGTCTCCCAGAATCCAAAAAGGATAAACCACAAAGGAAAGATACAATCATGAAGTAACATCCGACACTGCTTAGGTATATGCCCATACATATACCTAAGTCATCAATTCCAGTACGCTCCAACTTCCGAGATTAAGAAAAACCTAGTCCACACAGGAAATCAAAATGTAAATCCACACAGGATAGCACAACACAATCCACATAGGAAAGAAAAACCGAATTCAACTCAGACATGTATACTTCTTCGTAAGACGATAGCGATGATCAGATATATCCACTAATTCATCTAAGCCGTCAGACCCACCAAGTATCGATAGGTACTAACCCCCGAAATGACCCACAAAGGATCTGAACCACAAAGGATCGATAGGTTACTAACCCCCGCAATGACCCACAAAGGATCTCACCCACACAAGATCGATAGGTAACTAACCCCCGCAATGACCCACAAAGGATCTGACCCACACATGATCGATAGGTAACTAACCCCTGCAAAGACCCACACAGGATCGAACCCACATAGGATCTGTAGGCGCTGGCCCACACAGGACAGCTAATCGCTGACCCACACAGGATTGGACCCACACAGGATTGGTAGCACTGATCAACATAGGATCGCTAAGTGTTGTAGTCGTCGCCGTCGAATCCATTGAGAATCTCTGTACAGTCGTCATCGTCGTAGATACAGCCAGCTCTAGGGTTCCCATACACAGCAAGCTCATTCGGGAGGGTCTTTTCCACGAGCCAAGAGGCTGATACATCAACTGACACATAGTCCAGAATTGATGTATCCAAAAGTTCCGTATCGTCAACAGGAACTCAACGTCGCAGACGGCGTGTCAATCAGACGCCTGGTCTGAGAGTTATTGGCTTTTTCGTCCCAGGGGCCCTGTTGGTTTTTAAATTAAAACCAACCTGACCATACTCCACTTGCGTCCAAACCATGGGAGTAGTAATCCAAAAGATCCATCTCACTTAGAGAAATTCAACAAAGTCGACGGCACGTCAATCGGACGTTCCGAGCTCATGTTATGAGCGTTTCCGCTCCGAGGACCCGGTCGGTTTCATGTACGAACCAACTCGGCCGAACCCAAAGTATTCCGAAAACTTGAGTGAAATATACCGAAATGACCGTATCGATCCAAGGATCGCATAGCAACTGACGGTGCGTCGATCAGAGTCCCGTTACTCAAGATATGGGGAACCGACTGGAAGAGGTACGGTATTGAGGGGTTCGGGCCCGGTCCGACTTGGCCCGACACCCCCAGGGTCGGCCCGAACCGGGTCGACCCGAACCGTGTCTGGATGGGCCTGCTTGGGCGCAGCCTGGCTTGGCGGACTGGCCAGGTAGCCGGCACGGCCTGGGTGCGGCGCGCTGGCCAGGAGCTCTGCCAAACGGCCGAGCCGTTTGAGGGGGGGGGGGGGCGCCTGCCCACCTGTCTTTTGAAACTGGGGCCCCCAGTATGGGGGGCCGCATAAGCTGGCCGCTGGGGGTTTGTAACCCCTGGATTATCCCCTGTCCGGCCGGCCCACCCCAGCCAGAGCTGTTGCCATCATGGGACCGGCAAGGCCGGTCCACCTTGCTCCGGCGCCGGTGGCTCGGAACTGGCCGCCAGTCTCTCAGCTCCTCCACGGTCCGGAACCGGCCACGGCCGTGGTTTGTCTGGCACGGCGCGATGGTGCCACGCCCCTCCGCCACAGCCCTGCTCCGGCCACGGTGTCTTCGGGTTTTTAGCAAGGAGCGATGGCGCCATGGCTTGGTTCATCTTTCATATGCGCGGCGCGACGGTGCCCCGCATTTTTTTCGCTCGTCCCCGCGTGGTGCGACGTCACCGCGTCACTTCCCTTCGAACCGCAACCACAAATAAATAAAAGGGAGGAGGGTCGGCCATGTTTGTGCGGTCTGGCCCCCTCCCGTTAAATGATATCAAGTGGTTTCAAAGAAAGAGGATAGTTGATGAAGAAATCAACGGAAGTAATCACCAAACAAAAATGCATAAACCCCTACCCCGTCGAACAAGTTGGGTGAGGATTCATCGCGGAGATAACCGTCACGGAGGGAGACATCGCGGAAGGAGACGTCAAGGAAGGAGACGTTGACTTCTGAGGAATCCGGTGTTCTTCACATTCTTCGACGAATAAGATGAAGATCTTCAAGCCCCCCTTATCTTTTCTCCCAAAGCTCTCAAGCAACAAGCCTCCAACCCAAAATAAATTAAGTACCTCACTTATTTTATTAACACAACTTATGTTTGAAATTGAAAAGTTTAATTTAATCCACACAATTAATTATCACAATTTGTCAAATTAAATTAAGGGTTATGGAAGGTTATGGGAGTTGAAGGGGTAGGGTTCGTGTGGGCCCCACCACCCTCATAACCTCCAAATGGAAGTTGGGTGGTTTCCCCCAACTTCCACCCAAATCATTAAACCACTTAGAGGAAAAATAAAATTGATGTTTAGTTTTATTTTACCTTCCAAAAAAATTTAACAACTTCTCTCGTGTAAACGCAACTCCGGAAAAGGAGTTTCTAAGAAAATACCAGTGTTTCAATTCCATCGTTGCCATCAGAATTCGATTCCGAGCACCGGATCAAGAGTTACAAAACCCCGCTTGTTCGTTCACTGAACGTACCCGAGCAAAACTTCGGAAAAAGATTCTGGGCACACCGGGCCTCGGAATCTGGTGCGGTCATAAACTGAATTCTTGTAAAATCTCAAAGATAATTAAGAAAAACATTTCCTTAAATTTTACGGGTCTTTATATTACTCCAACATCAGGTATTTACGTCCTCGTAAAGATACATCGAAAACTAGGGAAACAAATGTGGGTACTGAGCACACATCTGAGCCTCCCGCTCCCAAGTGCTGTCCTAGAGATTCTTGTGCTGCCATATGATGCGCACTAGAGGAAAAGACCATCCACGTAGGATCCACTCCTATTGATCCTCGATCTCCACTGGGACCTCCGTAAAAGTCTCCCCGTCATCAATGTCCCGCTCCCCATGGTCAATGATATGCGTCTGATCGTGCACGTATCTCCTTGGGTGAGATACGTGGAAGACGTCGTGCACCCGGTGCAACTGAGGTGGTAGAGCCAGGAGATAGGTCACCTCGCCAATCCTACTGAGGACCTGGAATGGTCTGATGATGCGTAGAGACAACTTGCCGCCTCGGCCAGATCTTCGTAACCCATGTCGAGGTGAGACCCACAAGAATACGTGGTTGCCTTCCTCGAAATCTAGTGGCCTCCGCCTCCTATCAGCATAAGACTTCTACCGGCTCTGAGCAGCCCTCATCCGCTCCTGGATGACCTGGACCTTCTCCGTCGTGGCCTGGACCATCTCCGGTCCCACAAGTGCTAACTCCCTAGGGTATGTCCAGCACAGCAGTGATCTGCATGTTCGGCCATACACCGCCTCATATGGTGCCATCCCGACAGTAGAGTGGTAGCTGTTGTTGTATGCGAAATCCACCAAGGGTTGGTGGTTCTCCCAGCTACGACCAAAGTCGAGGACACATGCGCGGAGCATGTCCTCGAGAGTCTGAATGGTCCTCTCCGTCTGACTATCCGTCTGAGGGTGAAAGGCGGTGCTCAAATGTAGCTGCGTCCCGAACGCATCCTGCACCCCGTTCCAAATCCGGGAAGTAAAGCGATAATCTCGATCAGAGACGATAGATGATGGCACACCATGGATCTGCACAATCTCCAGAACGTAGAGACGTCCTAGGCTCTCCACTGAGCCCTGCTCTCTGATGGGTAAGAAGTGAGATGACATGGTGAGTCGGTCGACAATCACCCAAATGGAGTCGTGACCTCTGGAAGTGCGTGGAAGTCCAATCACGAAGTCCATAGATATGCCGTCCCACTTCCACTCCGGGACCTCCAAGGGCTGGACCAAGCCTTCTGGTACCCGATGCTCTGCCTTCACCTGCTGGTAGGTGAGGCATCGAGAAACGAACTCCGCCACAGCCTTCTTCATGCCCAGCCACCAGTGTTGTCGTCTGAGATCCGGGCACATCTTCACCACTCCATGATATACTGCCAAGCGAGAAGTGTAAAACTCCCTCAGCACCTCCCCCCGTAAAGAAACTGGTACCAATGTACGTCCTCTGAAAAGGATGTCGTGATCTACTCCAAAGGAGAAAACATCAGTTGCCTTTCCTGAGGATATCTGTGCACGATGCGTCTCACAGTCAGCATCCCCATGCTGTGCCTCTCTAACCCACTGTAGTAGTCGAGGGGTGACTATGAGAGATTGAAGGAAGGCTTCTCCATCTATATCCACAAAGGATATCTACAAAGCAGCTAGCTGCTCTGTCGCCTCCTCAAGTAGATGAATGCCCGTCCTCATGCTGAGAGCATCGGCTACCACATTACCCTTTCTAGGAGTATAGACTATCTCAATGTCATAGTCCTGGAGGAACTCAATCCATCGCCTCTATCTCAGGTTCAAGTCCTTCTGAGAGAAGATGCACATGAGACTCTGATGGTTGGAAAAGACTGTAAAGCACTCGCCCATCAGGTAGTGTCGCCATGTCTTCAGAGCGATGACCACTGCTGCTAACTCCAGGTCATGGGTAGCGTAGTTCTGCTCATGCGGCCTCAACTGAAATTATCCATAGGTGATCACTGCCTGCTCCTACATCAAGACACATCTGAGTCCGGTCCCTGATGCATCGCAGTAGACTACGTACCCTAGTCCCTCCTCCGGAAAGCTCAAGATAGGGGCGCTGTTCAATCTCTGTCTCAGCTCCTGGAAGCTCTACTGACATCTGTATGACCACAAAAAGGGTTTCCCCTTCTTTGTCGAAGCTGAGAGTGGTGCCGCAACTCTGGAAAATTCTGGCACAAATATCCGGTAGTATCCATCTAGTCCCAAGAAACTCCGCACCTCCGTCACGCTCCTGGGTGGCTCCCAAGCTAGCACTGCCTCGATCATCACAAGATCCACCGCAACTCCCTCCTCAGAGATGACATGTCCCAAGAAGTGCACCTCACGTATCCAGAACTGACACTTCGAGAGCTTTCCCTAAATCTGGTGCTCTCGGAGTGTGTCTAGTACAACCCGCAAGTGGTAAGCGTGCCCCTCCTCAGTCGTCGAGTAAATCGAAATGTCGTCGATGAAGACCACTCCAAATCGATCAAGGTATGGATGAACGATCCTATTCATGAGGGCCATGAACACTGCAGGAGCATTGGTTACAACAAATGGCATAACCAAGAACTCATAGTGGCCATACCGACACCTAAAGGTCTTCTTCTGTACGTCCTCGTCCCGAACTCTGAGCTGATTATATCCTGACCTGAGGTCTATCTTTGAGAACCACCGTTCTCCCTTGAGTTGATCGAAGAGGTCATCAATCATCCGTAGCAGATACTTGTTCCTCACTGTCACTTGGTTCAGGCGACGATAGTCGACACACAGTCGCAAGCTCCCATCCGCCTTCTTGGAAAAAAATATCGGGGAAGCCCAAGGTGAAACACTGGGTCAGATGAATCCCTTGCCCTGCAAGTCCTCCAACTATACTCGTAGCTCTCGAAGCTCAGCAGGAGCCATCCGATATGCTGGAGTGGATATCGGGGTTGTCCTGGGGTATAGATCAATATAAAAGTCTACCTCTCTGCGAGGAGGTAGTCCTAGAACGTCGTCGGGAAAGACGTCCTCATACTGATCCACCTCTGTAGGAAATCTAGGACTATACACGTCAACTGCTCCTAGGATGAGGCTAGCCAACAGGTGAGTGATGGGTTGTCCTCTCCTCTGCGAGAGTCCATCCTGTGCTGCGAAGGCTCCCTTCTCACTAGTGAAGGTGAACCTACTCCTGTCGGTGCGTACACATCACACGTTGCGCCTAATACAGTCAATTTGTTCATGAATTGTAGATAACCAATCCATTCCCAAAATGACGTCGTAAGGCTTTCACACCGCCAAAAGAATATCCCAGCCGAAGCTCTCACCTCCTAGAGTAAGCTCACACTACTGGCACCAGTGCGTAATCGTCGAGTCTGCTCCCGTAGGAGTCTCTAGCCGTAAGGATCGAGCCAACAGCTCTGTCGGAATCTCCAAGCTCCAAACAAGGGCAGTGACTATGAAAGAGTGACTCGCCCCTATGTCTATAAGAACTGCAGAAAGGGTGTAATAGACACAGATAATACCTCGTATCATCTCGGGTGCACCGTGGTCGCATGCCTTTACTGCCTGGAGTTGTGCCTGTCTATGCACACCTAATCCCTGTGGTCGGGGTGGACCTCCTGGTGGTGGTGGTGGTGGTAGAGCCTCAAAACGTCGCCCACCACTTGCTACTCGACCAGCTCCTCTGCCTCGTCCGCCTGCCACCTGCGGACTGCCACGGTCGACCCTCTGCCTCTGCCTGGGTGGCCCCTCAACCGTCCACTGCTCCTCGGCACGGTGGGTCGGGCAGTCACGGGCCATGTGACCCTGCCCGCTGCATGTGTAG
This sequence comes from Viscum album, assembly GCA_963277665.1. Lineage (NCBI taxonomy): Eukaryota > Viridiplantae > Streptophyta > Magnoliopsida > Santalales > Viscaceae > Viscum > Viscum album. The sequence continues at coordinate 1,565,186,713 of OY728145.1, forward strand.
CACTACCTGCCTCTCGAAAGACTGGCTCCGTGCTGTGTGCCCCACACTGCTGAGCCAATGTCCTGAGGTTGTCTGCCTGAGGGTCTAGTCTCCCTGGACCCATGATTCATCTGTTGACTGCCTGCTGCAGAATACTCTGTTACATGCCGCCCTACGGTGGGTCTCGCCGCTGGTGTAGACTCATCAAGAAAGATCTCGATCAAAAGGGCTCTCTCTAGTACTCCTTCCTGAGTCGAAATGTTGAGGGAGATCAGCGATGCCCTGATCTCATGTCTCAATCCCTGCTCAATGGTCCGGGCCCGGAAGAATGGGTCCCGTACCATATCTGTCAAGTAGCACAACAGATCGGTAAATCTCGCCGACTACTGGGCGACCGTCAAGCTGCCCTGCCGCAGCGGTAGAAGCTCCTGGATGCGTACCTCACGGAGGGTGGCTGGGACGAACTCCGAGTGGAATAGGCTCTCAAAGTCCTTCCAGAGGAGAGATGCCTCGTCGTGCACCTGGAGCATCAAGATCCACCATCGGCCCTCTTCCACGTGTTGTAGGCTCGCTGTGAGGATCACCATGAGGTCTGCTGGTGTCCTCACTAACCTGAAAACTCATACCACTGCCTCTAGCCAATCCTCGGCTGCCTGGGGGTCCGTCTCACAGCAGAACCTAGGCGGTCACTGGAGCTGAAACTCGTGCAGTGCACTAAGGCGATGTGCATCGTCAGCGGCTGGGGCTGGTAGCATCTGGGGCTCGGCGGGTAGAGGTACCTCCGGTGCCTCGGCTGTCAAAGGGCCCTATACCGAGGCCTCGTCGCTCGGCAGGCTGTTGTCTCGTACAACTCTCGGAAACCTAGATGGCTACCGTCGTGGGGCTATCCTAAAAAGTAAGAGGTGCGCCACAGTCAAACAGTATACCAGGTGAGCTGACATAATGTAATCACAATAAAAACTTGAAACACACATGCAATCAATGTTTTCATGCATAAGTCAAATATCAGAAGTCAGGGTCCTGGTGTACGGATACGTCGGCCGCTGCACCAACACTAGACTCCCTGAACTGATAACCACACCCAATACGCTTAACACTATTGCTCCACATAGAAAAGATCAAAGTCCCATGTTATGTGGTAGAACCGAACTCTTCTGATACCAATCTGTCATGACCCATCCTCGGGGCCGGTGTCGTGACTACCCCAAGCCTGCCTTCCATAGGCCAGGGGCTGGCGACTAGCACCAAGGAGTAATTCTCGATAAAAAGGTAAGGCATTGACTTTGTAATGTAAACAAACACCACAGAGAAAGAAAGCAGTAGATGTAAACACTAAGTAAAAACTGAGTACAATAGTAAGTGTGGAAAAGTAAGTGGGCCAGTATAAAAACCCAAACTGAAAGTAAAGTACAACTGGAAAAAGAAAAGAACAATTGTAAAGTAGAGCCACATCGTCAAGCCGTCCACTGTAAGTCCCACCTGAAGGGTGGGTACAGATATCCTCCACTGCTCTTTGGGTCCAGCCGACCGCTCCGAGTACGTCCTGCCCAGTGGTCCACCTCCAGGTACCGTCCTTCTCCGCAAGCCTCAACCACAATTAGCGTTGTCTGTCGTCTAAAACGAACACAACGTAGTGCGGGCATAACCCGTGCAGGGGTGATTATAACATACTCAGTAGGAACCCCGAGACCCCCTAAGGTCTCCCAGAATTCACAAAGGATAAACCACAAAGGAAAGATAAAATCACGAAGTAACATCTGACACTGCTTAGGTATATGCCCATACATATACCTAAGTCATCAATTCCAGTACGCTCCAACTTCTGTGCTCAAGTACGACCCAGTCTACACAGGAAAGCAAAACGTAAATCCACACAGGATAACACAACACAATCCACATAGGAATGCAAAACAGGATTCAGCTCACATAGGTATACTTCTTCATATGACGATAGAGATGATTAGATATAGCCACTGATTCATCTAAGCCATCAGACCCACCAAGGATCGATAGGTACTAACCCCCGCAATTACCCACAAAGGATCTGACCCACAAAGGACTGATAGGTAACTAACCCCCGCAATGACCCACAAAGGATCTGACCCACACATGATCGATAGGTAACTAACCCCGGTAATGACCCACAAAGGATCGGACCCACACAGGATCTGTAAACGCTGGCCCACACAGGACCATTGAGAGCTGACCCACACAGGATCAGTAGCACTGATCCACATAGGATCGCTAAGTGCTGTAGTCGTCGCCGTCGAATCCACTGAGGATCTCTGTACAGTCGTCGTCGTCGTCGTCGTCACAGATGCAGCCAGCTCTAGGGTTCCTGCACACAGAAAGCTCGTTCGGGAGGGTCCGCTCCACGAGCCAAGAGGCTGATACATAAACTGACACATAGTCCATAGTTGATGTATCCAAAAGTTCCGTATCGTCAACAGGAACTCAACCTCGTAGACGACGCGTCAATCGGACGCCCAGTCTGAGAGTTATTGGATTTTTCGTCCTAGTCGCCTGGTTGGTTTTTAAGTTAAAACCAGCCCCACCATACACCACCTGCGTCAAAACCTTAGGCGGAGTCAGTCAAAAGATCCGTCCCACTTAGAGGAATCCAACAAAGTTGACAGCACGTCAATCGGACGTCCGAAGCTCATGTTATGGGCGTTTCCGCTCTGAGGGCCCGGTTGGTTTCGTGTACGAATCAACTCGGCTGAACCCAACGTATTCCGAAACCATGAGTGCGATATATCGAAATTCCCATCTCAGTCCAAGGATCGCATCGCAACTGACAGTGCTTCTATCAGAGGCCCGTATCTCATGATATGGGCAACCGACCGGAAGAGGTACGGTATTGAGGGGTTCGGGCCCGGTCCGACCTGGCCCGACACCCCCAGGGTCGGCCGGAACAGGGTCGACCCGAACCGGGTCCGGGTCCGGCCCGGCGGGCACGGCCCGGGCCAGCCTGGAAGACCGGCCAGGCAGCCGGCCTGGCCTGGGCGCGGCGCGCTGGCCGTGGCGTGCTGGGCGCGCTGGCCAGGAGCTTGGCCAAACGGCCAAGCCGTTTGAGGGGGGGGGGGGGGTGCCTGCCCCCCTTTCTTTTGTAACCGCGACCCCCATTATGAGGGGCCGCTTGAGCTGGCCTCCAGGGGTTTGTATCCCCCGAATTCTCCCCTGTCCGGCCGGTCCCCCTTGCTCCGACGCCGGCGGCCCGGAACCGGCCGCCGGTCTCTCAGCTCCGCCGCGGCCCGGAATAGGCCGCGGCCTTGGTTCGTCCGGCATGGTGCGACGGTGTCGCGCCCCTCTGCTGTGGCCCCACTTCGACCGTGGTGTCTTTGGGTTTTTCTGGCACGACACGATGGCACCGCGGCTTGGTTCATCTTTCATATGCGCGGCGCAACGGCGTCGCGCATCTTCTTCGCTCGTCCCCGCACAGTGCGACAGCACCACGTCACTTCCCTTCAAACCGCAACCACAAATAAATAAAAGGGAGGAGGGTCGACCATGTTTGTGCGGTCCGGCCCCCTCCCGTTAAATGATAACAAGTGGTTCCAAAGAATGATGATAGTTGACGAAGAAAACAACGGAAGTAATCACGAAATAAAAACACATAAACCCCTACCTCATCGAACAAGTTGGGTGAGGATTCATCGCGGAGATAACCGTCACGAAGGGAGACATCACGGAAGGAGACGTCGCGGAAGGAGGTGTTGACCTCTGAGGAATCCGGCGTTCTTCGCGTTCTTCGGGTTCTTCGACGAAGAAGATGATGATCTTCATGCCACCATTAGATTTTCTCCCAAAGCTCTCAAGCAACAAGCCTCCAACCCAAATTATATTAAGTACCTCACTTATTTTATTAACACAACTTATGTTTGAAATTTAAAAGTTGAATTTAATCCACACAATTAATTATCACAAGTTTTCAAATTAAATGAAGTGTTATGGAAGGTTAGGGGAGGTGAAGGGGTAGGGATCGTGTGGGCCCCACCACCCTCATAACCTCTAAATGGAAGTTGGGTGGTTTCCCCCAAATTCTACCCAAAGATTTAAACCACTTAGAGGAAAAATAAAATTGATGCTTAATTTTATTTTACCGTCAAAAAAAATTTAACAACTTCTCTTGTGTAAACGCAACTCCGGAAAAGGCGTTTCTAAGCAAATACCGGTGCTACGATTCCATCAGTTCCCTCAGAATTCGATTCTGAGCACCAGATCAAGAGTTAGAAAAACCCGCTTGTTCGTTCACTGAACGTACCCGAGCTAAACTTCGGAAAAATATTCCTGGAACACCGGGCCTCGGAATCAGGTTCCGTCAGGAACTGCGTTCTTGTAAAATCCCAAAGAAAATTAAGAAAAAATTTCCTTGAATTTTACGGTACTTTACATTTTACCCCTCACCCGTGACTGTGTTAAGAGAATTTGTAATAGATAGAGCATCCATGCTAGTGGAGGTAGTTCAAGTATGGAACCAATTTGAAACCAATACAAGGATATATAATGGTGGATAGGTGGAAAGATGTAAACACGAACCCAAAAGGTTCAATGTGTTTTCCGAAGGACTTGGGTTAGTTTATCAACAACTTGATAAACTAAACAATAGACCAATATCATGATCATACCATTTATTTTTATTTCTGTCAGTTTCATGGCGTTTTTTATTTTGGGTGTGTTACTGTGATCACACAATTAAGGAATTAAACATGCATGCATGATAGAACTAAAATAAGATCGAATTATGTGCAAATATTATCATAGACATGAATAATCAATTATATATATATATCTCACTTAATATGAACAATAATTTAAGAAGGATAATAAAATTTAAATTTACGTATAAGGTTAAACTCCCTAAATGAAATATTATGTCGGTATAGCCTTCCATAATCATGGTTATTATCAAACCATTGTTCAAAGTGCTTGACCAACCATAGTGTGGTTTCTTTCGATAATCGAGGAATTGTAATTCATGGTTTTAGGTTGAATTTACTTGGTTCACATTAAGGGTTGACTTACACAATAGGACATGGTGTGACCAAGAGTCAAAGGTTGTGGAAATCCAAAATAAAAGGATTTCTGGATTGGGGAGTCCACTCAGAAAATCATGGAGCGGTGAGTTAATGAATTTGACATATGGAATGTTTACATAAAACCCTTCAAGATGCATTACCAACCTTAGTTGTGGTATTATAAAGTGAAATATGGATCCTTTATACTATAATATTTAGCCAACATATATTTTGAAATCAATGGTGAGGGCTATTGAATTTTGATAAAATAGTGGGAGACTAAAAAGTAATAATTTATTTATTTATTCCAGTTTTATCATGATAATGTACAAAATTATTTTCTCATCTTAATTTGTAGTAATGATAAGAAAATGACATCAAATATATCACTGAAAATAATTCTCTATAATTAAAAACCTTGTCACCGACACTAATTTCTAGGTGTGGTAGAGGTATTTATGTGTCATCCTTCACCACGAGTGTAAATTGTATGTGCGGGTAGAGCCTATTCTAGTTACACATAAAAATGCTAGTTATGAGGAACTATATCTCTATACAAACATATGGATAACTCCATAAATGACCAATTTTTCAGGATATCGTTCATGTATAATGAGATCTTGAAGAAACATGAAAACATGGACACATATTGCATTATGTCTCACCATAATGATCTCTATCAATAGTATGTGATTTATGAGAGATATGAGATCCCCAATTCTTTGTTCACAACTATTCAGGGAGAGTCTTTGCCAGTTGGGCCTCGTGTAGTAAAGTTTATTGTCTATATTGACCTCCTAAATATCATAGGTATTATGTTCCTAGGTGTCTTGCGTACATATATAATTCATTCATCACTTCCCATGACCTTCTGTAGCATTGTTTTCAACTACAACATGATAAATAATTAGATGATTCTATTGGAATTTTTGAACAAGATTGTCCACGTAGAATAAGAAATAGGGTTTGAAACCCCACATTCCTTATAGTAAATAAGAAAAAATAAGGAAAAGGAAAAATGTCCAAATATTTATAAATGGTTTGAAGCCCCTGAGAATCATCCCTTCAAGAAGGGGATGCTCCAGAGGTATGGATGGGAATGAGAGGTGGTGTATTTTACATATGGAAAACCTGTCCACTGAAAGAGGAACTGTACCCAGTAGCATAGGGATACTAAAGTGCATTTTTTATTGAGTTTAATAATTCCATTTCTACAAATTGGTTATTAGATATAGCTTGTTGGGATCACATCTGTATTCGAATTCAGGAACCATGTAGATTTAGAAATATTTATATAGGAGAGGTGGATCTTTGGGCTACAAATTTAATGAGGCTGGATGCATTTTCCATTGGGGATAACCATCTCTCATTTCCAACTGTGCTACATTTCATTTTACATTGCAGTTATTATTTTCCTAATGTTACCAAGAATATTATTTTTTTCATGTTAAGATATGGATTGAATTATTTTCTTGTTTTGAAATAAGGGTTGTGTATATTATAATAATAGAGTATGTTATCGTATGAAACATTTAAATAATGGTTAGTATGTATTAATTACTAAAACCAAGGGATGGAAATCAGTAATGAAACAACCTCACATGACTCAAACAACACTCAGTTCTGGAATCACTGTCTCAGTCTTGTAAACGAGAAGTGCTTGGAAAAGTCCTTCCAAGATGGGTATTTTTAATCTATTAAGATAAACCAAATGATATATGTTATACTAATTAACATGTTAAAAGGACCAAGCCACTGTTTGGTGGATAGGGTGAAAGGGCCATAGAGATTCTATTATTAGTGCACACAAATATGTGTGGATCATTTCATATAGAAGCATGAGTTGTATATTCTTACATCATTTCATTTACAAATGATTTTAGTAGATACAGTTATATATACTTAATGAGTTATAAGTTAGCATCCTTAATGAAATTTAAGGAATTGATGAATGAAGTAGAGAATCATCATGTTATGATGATAAAGAAGCTTCGATCAGATTGAGGTGGAGAATATCTGAACCATGAATTCTACAAACTTTTACAAGAGTATGGGATTCTATTTCAACTCAATCCTCTTTATAAACTATTGTGGAATGGTGTCATTGAAAGGAGGAAGCACACCTTTTTGGACATGGTGAGGCCAATGATGAGTCATGCCGATCATCCCTTATCCTTTTAGGGATATAAAATAAAATCTACAACATATACATTAAATCAAGTACCATCTAAGGAGAAAAATGGAATTTTTTTCAAGTTATATAATGGAATGAAACCCATTTTGTTGCACACACATGTATATGGATGTGAGGCATTTGTTATGGGATTCTCAGGAAAAAAACTAGCACCATAGGGAAAGAGGAGTAAATTTATATGATATACTATGGAATCAAAAGGATATTACCAATAAAACCCTTCAGATAAGAATGTGATTGTCTCCAAACAAGACATATTACATTAGAGTGAGTAAATCCTAAAATATGATAGTGGGAGCAAGATTGACTTTGAAGAAGGTGATTCTCAAGGTACACATGAGTTAGTTCATGAAAAAGTTCCACATGTCCCCATTGTAGAAGTTCATGAAACACAAGTACTAAGTAAAAGTGAAAGATAAGTAAGGGAACCAGAAGGATTTTGTTTCCTAGTCACTGAGGATGGTGTATTATTATTATTGAAAAATGATGAACCTTACTCCTATAAGGATATAGTAGAGAGATCAGAAGCTGTAAGATGAATATAAGCTACGAAATCTGAGAGGAATTAAATTTATTAGAACAATGTATAGGTAATGGCTAAGGAGACAGTTTCTATAATGCTTTTTGGATTCAAATGGTTATTCAAGAGAAAGTTGGACATGGACGCCCAAGTTATAAAATATAATGAAAGGCTAGTGGTTAAATTATTCAGACGGCATCAGGAAATTGACTATGATGAAACCTTATCATCAGTTTAAATGTTTAAATCCATAAGAATCATAATTTATATAGCATCTTACCTTGACTATGAGATTTGGTAGATTGATGTCAAAAAAACATTCCATAACGGGAACCATTAAGAAGATTTATATATGACACAACCATAAGGGGTTGTGACACCAGTTGAAGCCAAACGATTTTTCATGTTTCATAAATCCATTTATGAATTAAAGAATGCATCCAGGTTATAGAACATTCGATTTGATTTTTCCATAATGGAATTTTGTTTCATTAAGAATGAACATGATCCATGTGTTTAAAATTAGTTTAATGTGATTGCAGTCATTATCCTAGTAGTATATGTTGATGACATATTACTTATTGGAAACGATGTACCAACCTTATAGTCAGTTAAGGATTGGATGAAAAAAATTTCTCCATTGGGAAATTTGGTGAACCAGTCAACATTCTAGGGATCATGATCATTTGTGATAGATCTAAGAGGCTGGATGGACTAATTCACGGTCAAAAACATTAACCAAATACTAAAGTGATTTAGTGTGCAATAATCCAAGAGAGGATTTCTTCCAATATCTCATGGCCTACATCTATATAAGATAATGTTTCCTCAGACACTAAATAAGAAATATATGATGAGAAAGAGCACATATTCTTTAGCTATAGGATCCATCATGTATTCCTTGTTATTTATTGGGATTGATATTTCCTATTCACTGAGCATAGAAGGAAGATATCGAGAAGATCCCAGATATCATCATTGGATTGATGTTAAGACCATCCTTAAGTATCTAAGAATAACTAATCATATATTCCCAGTGTATGGAGGAGATGAGGAGCTTCTCATTAGAGGGTATGTTAATGCTGGTTTTCAGATATATCAGAATGATCTAATGTATCAATTAGGATATATTTTCTATCTCAACGGAAGAGTTGTGAGCTGGAAGAGCTCAAAGTAGCTAGTTGTCACCAATTAAACATCATTATATGAATATATAATGGCTTCTGATGCATCCAAGTATGACTTTTGGATTTAGAAATTTGTTCAAGATATGGATATGGTGCCTAGAAGTAAAGATCCATTAAAATTGTATTCTGATAATAATACAACCATGTCTATTGCAAAAGAACCAAGGTCCCGTCAATGGACAAATCACATTCTTTAGAAATATCACATCTTGTGGGATTTCTATCCAAGGGGTAAATATTCAGTGAGATGAGTTTCCACAAAAGAGAACGTGGAAGACCCCATGACTAAAGGCATGTCTCAGCAGATGCTTGAATATAATTTGAGAGTTGAAGGGTTATAGGTTGTTACCCGTTATTTCTAGTCCAAGTGGTAGTCGATTGAATATGGTTTCCTAGAAAAATGTACATTTTTATTTATGATAAAATTGTTTCAATAAATATCTTATCACATATTGATTTTTCTTCTGTCTAACAATGCATGTGATAATGTTATAAGGATACTGGATGTACGAATAGGTCATAACCGATCCTTGCTAAAATGAGAACCCAGAAGTTCCATAACACTATTCTTGAATATATGTTCTATGGACAAATGATGTTATTTGAGGGACACAAATAATATATTCCATTAGGGGATAGGACTAATAAAACATTGAGGCACATTCTCATGGGGTGCACATTTTGTAAAATCTAGGAGGATATTATGAGAATGAGACCCTCCAGAAAAAAAATATCCACATTCCATATTGTCATTGGATGTTCCTATCTACGGATGTGTGTATTGGTCCTTAGACATTAGGATTATTGTTAATGGGTTTTACAACTCATGCACTTATAAGTATTGATGAAAAGTGTGACGACACACTGGTCTTAGCGAGGTAGGATATGTTGGGTTCATCACGAGTAATACTGTATTAGTAGACAATGAGAGAAAGGAATTGTCCCTTATGTTATTTAACAGAATTTTATAACTCAGGCCATTTGATAGAATTGATACAGCCTCAATAAATCCATGGACATAAGTGAGGAATGGGAATGTTCAATTTTTAGAAGTCAAAGAATGAATTATCAAGTACATGGGTTAATGGAAAACACATGAAACCCACTTAATTCAAGATATCAAGATAAAGGGATTACATTAAATAATAAGCATTCGTAGGAGGTGACATGTCATTAAAGTGTTAAATTATTTATCTATGGGTTCCTTAGCGTGTTGCTAGATTCTAACCTTTGACTTTGGACAGGCTCTACCTAATGCCACTGAGAAAGAGACCTAGAAAGTAACACACTAAAGGCTTCCAAGTATCTTAGTTAAATATAAATTTAACAGGTTGATTAAATATTATTCTCAATTGTGGTTTAATAATTATTCAAGGATGTATGATTGTATTTAGTTCAACACTAGAAATTTGAGAGAATATATTGTGAGAGAAATAATATATTTATTAGCGAGTAATGAAGTGATATATATATAATAAATAAATAGTCATTATTTAAGGTCTAATAAATGTGGTGGAGGAAATAAAGATAATGGAAAAATAAAAGTACACTCCATTTATGTTAATATATACATTTCGTGTCGTTTTTTTGGTGATTTGTATGAAATAATATTATATATATAATTAAATAATATTAGGTGTAATTCAAAGTGTGCATATCGAGTGATAATAATAATAGTAATGTATTATTATTAGACATGGGGTATTACAAATAATTAAATGAAATGAATAAATTCCTTTGGGTAATTAATTCATTTTATTACTCTATGCATTATAAATCCAAATTACATTATTCTCATTAAGACTATTTGTTCTTTTTTGGTTGGACACAACAGATCTAGAGAAATAAATCAAGCCAATAAAGAACTCCTTTCCTCCTAGATTTCTCTCATGTTATGAGAGAGACCATCCTTTACTTAATAAAGGAGAGCACTTTGGAAGTGAATCTCAAGGAAATAAAATACAGTCATCACAAGCGAAGGATCTTCCATGCTAGCATCTAGAGATCCCCTCTGTCACATCCATTAATTTGTGGAGAACTTTTGGATCACCGCTAGAGGAATACTACAGATGGATTATATGAAGCAATGATAGATCACATCAGATCATGACTGAAAACATCAACGGAGAGAGAATTACATCAAGGTAATTCTTGTCATTTAATTAAAATAATTATAACCATCAAATGATGATCCTATCTATGGTTCTGAGACTCCCATATTTTCATTCATTATTAATTATATTTTGAAGATTGATCATTTTAACATCATGACTGATCTTATATTGATCGTTGTTAACAGAAAAAATTACAGTTGGGTACAACCCTTTATGCGCTTTCGCTACACTCAAAACCTATAGTAATGTCATAGGGAATTAGTGTCACCAGAGTTGATCTACTCAGGCTAGCCAAAATAGAATATCAGGTTTGTGGTCTGAGCCATATTTATGAAGTGTATCCAATTCTAGAGGAATAGGTTCTTGGGACATTACAGTTATATGTACTATTCTAGGGACATCAAATTTTAGTTTCATCACTTTTTGATACAGGTGAATCATATTATTTAATATCTACTATTTTTTTAAATCAACAGTCTTGAAATAGAGTGATTTTATGGAATGCAATAACTTTATAGGTTTTTAGGGGTTTTAATAGGGGGAATACCCCATGTTCATGAGTGCCCCATGATATAGATGGGGTTCATTTCTTTTGGTGTTCATCCTATCTTGAGATTACTGGATTCAACGTCATTCTTAGTGTGAACTGACCTGATCATTATCAGGACCAAGTGGTTTTCTATATCCATTTTGTATCCTTAAAATCACCCGAGGGATATACGTATATTCAAAGGGTGAAGATGATGTCCAGGATTATCAAACTATACCCTCGGTTACTGGGCTTGGAAGAATGAACGACTAGTCGTACATTTTATTTATGAGTGATAAGGGAATGTATATCATGGAATTAAATTTTGTTTTCGATCGTTTTTGGGATGTATTAATTGATTATTTATCTCATTCATACCTTGTATGAGAAAATGAGATCACTATTGATCTTTTTAAAGACCTGGAAATTTCAAGGAATTTTTTTTCATAATTTATTTGGGATTTTATAAGAATGCAGTTTCTGACGGCACCAGATTCCGAGGCCCGGTGTTCCCAGAATCAGTTTCCAAAGTTTAGCTCGGATACGTTCAGTGCACAAACGAGCAGGTTTTTATAACTTTTGAACCGGTGTTCGAAATTGAAATCTGGGGGCACCAATTAAATCGAAGCACCGGTAATTGCTTAAGAAGACCTATTCTGGAGTTGCGTTTACTCAGGAGGAGTTGTTAAAAAAATGTGGAATAAAAATATAATTTTTTTCCAATTTTATTTTTATTTCATGCTAATTGGTTTAAGTGTTGTGTCACAACACCTTTCACCTCTCTTATGTGGTTATATCCTAAGTAAGGGAGTTGGGGTTGGGACCTACTTCTAGTTAACTACCTTTGAGAGGATTAAGGTGGGGTGGGTCCCACACGAGCCCAACCCCACACCTTCACCTAACGTTCATTACTTTCCCCCCTCATTAATTTGTAACACTAAAAAACCCCCTCTCTTAACTCTTTCCAACATACACTAATTGATTAATTGAACCTACTCAATTAATTAATTAAGTGTTTTGAGTATTGAATTTCAAATGGCATGTGATAATAATATAATTGGTTGAGCCCTTTTATTTAATTTTGGGGGACACACTTTGTGTGGAGGAATTCGGCCGTTCCGGATTGGGGCGGCGAGGCTTATGTTGCGTCGGTTCGTCAACCGTGGGGGGTTGTAACCCCCCCCTCCCCCCGCACCCGCTGGCCACGCGGGCGCCGTGCCAGTGCCATGCTGTGCAGCGCCGGCTGGGCTGGGCCGCGCCCACTCGGCCAGTCAGTGCCCTATTGGGCCGGACCTTGACCCGGGTCGGGTCGACCCGGTTCGGGCCGACCCAAGGGGTCTTGGGCTGGGTCGGACTGGGCCCAAACCCCCTATTTTCGGGAAGTTTTCGTTCAAACCCCCATAACATGGGCTACGTACCTCCGATAGATGCATAATCAGTTGCGATGTGATCCTTGGATCAAGACGGTCATTTCATTATATTAAACTCAATGTTTTGGAGAACTTTGGCTACAGCTGGGTTGGTTCGAACCCGAAACCAACCGGGCCCTCTGAGCGGAAACACTTATAACTTGAGCTCTGGACGTCCGATTGACATGCCGTCAACTTTGTTGGATTCCTCTTGATGAGACGAATATTTTTGCATACTTCTCCTGAGGATTGGATGCAATTGGATAGTGGCCGGGTTGGATTGATCCCAAAATCCAACCGGGCCCCTAGAAAGGAAAAGCTGATAACTCTCAGACCGGGTGTCCGTTTGACAAACCATCAGCGGCATTAGTGATCACGTTGATAAACGGTCCCTATGAGTATACCCAATGAGGGTTCGATGTACATCTGAGATACGGCCGGGTTGGTTCGCACACGAAACAAAGCAGGCCCTTTGGATGAAAAGGCTAATAACTCACAGACCGGGCATCCGATTGACACGCCGTCTATTGTGTTGAGACCCTTATGACGAGGTGGTGATTTGAGATACATATTCGTGGTACTTTTTGATAGTTTTAGTATTGACCTGTAGCTCGTGGAGCGGACCCTCCTGGAGACGAGCGTACGGAGTATGGAGACCGTGTAGCTGGCTGAGACCTGACGACTGCTAGACAGACTCAACTTGGAGTGAGTCGACTAGCCCAGTGGATGGAGCACTAATATGTTTGGGTACAGACCCATGGAGGATGGAGCACTACTGTGTTTGGGTGCAGACCCGCAGTACTCAACAGAAGGAGTACCTCTGCAGGCTATTAGGGGGGGTGCACTACTATGTTTGGGTGGCAGACCCTGGCTCGAAGCACTACTGTGTTTGGTGGCTAACCTGCGGTACTCGACAAGAGGAGTACCTCAGCAGTCTTAGATTAGTGAGATATAACTCATAGTTGTGACAGGATCACTGTACTCGTCAGAGATGGAGCTCTTCAGGAGTTACGATTTCAATAATGAAAATCATGGTTTGAGCTGAGTCTATGACCTTTGTGTTTACCTCATGATTGTTATGGGTTACATAATAACTTAGGTATATGTATGGGCATATACCTAGGTAGTGGTTATCCATTGATTTCATAACCTTTGTGTTTCCTCATGATTGAGATGGGTTACATGATAACTTAGGAATAAGTATGGGATTATTCCTAAGTAAGGGTTATCTGTTGAGATCCTTCTTTGTGGATATCCTTATTGGATTTAGTGAGACCTTGAGGGTCTTGGGGTCCCTACTGAGTATCGTATACTCACCCCTGCACGAGCTATGCCCGCACCTCGTTGTGTTGGTTGCAGACGACGGGCAGCGCTGACGGAGGCCAGGTGTTCGAGGACAGGACGGTACCCGGTGGTGGACTTCACGACGAGACAATACTCGGAGGAGGTTGACGGGCGAGAGCATTGTGGAGGCTATCTGTACCTACCCTTCATGTATGAACTGTGGTGGATGAACCAGGAGCTGCGCTAGCTGTACCAACCCTTAAGTTAGGATCTGAGGTGGACGACCTAAGAGCTGCTTCTATTCTTCCAGCTTTTTGTCTTTTCTGTTGTACTTTCTTTCAGTTTTAGCTGTTCTTTTCAGTTGGGTTTGTATTCTGGCCCTTTTTACTTTTCCTCACTTTCTTTTGTACTTAGTGTATTACTTCCGCTTGTACTCTGTGGTGTTTTGTTTACTTTTATAATGAAAATGTCTTCCCAGTTATCGGGATTTATGCTTTTGGTTCTAGTCGCCAGCCCCTGGCCTTTGGAAGGAGGGCTTGGGGTAGTCACGACACGGGCCTCTAGGACGGGTCGTGACAAATTGGTATCAGAGGAGTCAGTTCTACCGCAGGACATATAACTCTAATATTTTCCTTTCTATGAAACAATAAGTGTTAAGGGTACTGAGTGTGGTCTTCAGTTCAGGGAGTCCAGTGTTGGTGTGGTGGATGATGTATCCGTACACCAGGACCCTAACTACTGATTTCCGATTTTGTGCACGAAAACACTGATTGTGTGTGTGTTTCCAAAAGTTTTAATGTCAGCTCAAACCATGTCAGCTCACCAGGTATAAAATATTTTCCGTGTCGCATCTGTTCAGGATGTCTCCACATAGACAGTTAGTTGGAGTTCTGAGATTAAACTCGATGGTGGCCCACTGAGCGGCGAGGCTCCGGTGCAGGGCCCTCTTTCTATGTTGTAACCCTCGGGTGGTGTACTAGAATCACCACCACCTGTTGGGCAGTAGATGAAACCAGAAATACTAGAAAACTGTTCATGCTGGCAGGGCGTGTTGCACGAGTTCCAGCAGTAGAGGCCTCTGCGTTACGAGGCGAGGCAGATTCCCAGACAGCTGAGCACAGGCTGGAGGCGACTTCTAGAGATTTCTTCCTAGATGAGACATCAGTAGAGTGGATAGTGGACTTGGATACTTTTTATTTCCAGTGAATGACCATGAGGACAGTCCACATAGTGATGAGGCTTCGGTACGTGGACCGATTCCTGAGATAGTGCCTTCGGGAAGTGTGTTAGCTATACCTCACAACCTATTGGTCAGCAGATACAACCATCGGTACCGGTAGGTAACACATGTAGGATTACTGCCTTAAACGTGTTCCAACATCGGATACCATCAAGTTATGAGGTGATCTCGACTCATAAGAAGCTGAGGAATGGCTTGAGGAGGTGGATGAGGGTTTTCTAGAGCTTATACAGCTTCACAAGTATGACATGTCGGTAGCTGAGAATTCATCTGGGCATACCAAACCATTCTTGGTACTTGATGAATGTGTTATGATAGGTGCTTCAAGTCTCGTACATCCGAGCTAGAATCTTTTCTCTATGCATTCCTAATTATGATATGGTGCTAGAAAGAAACTTGTGGTTGAGAATTCTTTTGCTGAATGGATGCAGTCAGTGAATGTTAGCAGTGGGAAAGCTGGAAACTCGCGCCAGTCTCGGAGACTTTGGCATGTAAAATGATTCATGTAGAGGAAGTAAAACGAACATATGAGTCTGTGAAGCAGCAGACGTGGAGGTAGAGCTAGGAGAGCAGCATGAGCTGGTGTACATTTCAAAATGTTGCAACCACCCGCCTTTGTTGTCCCCTCCAGGATCAGGGACCTTGATGGAAGGGGATGAGAGCAGCTGCATGCGTTCAAAGAGTGTGACCCAATGGCTCTAAAAATTATTCAAGGGATAGTCTGTGTCCACTACTAGCTTCCATTGTATCATACGTTGATATGAATCATTCCTTCCTTCCATGAATATTGTCCCAGACCTAGAGTTTCCATTAAGCTGTGGACTTGACCCTCACATATGGAGATACCTTTGGGAGGAGACTCAATAATCACACTTACACCAATAGTGTGGTCTAAACCATGAGGCGATAGTTTCGGTTTGAATCTCTTGGTGGTAGCGTCATGGATTTACGACGTTGGTCTCGGTATGGATTGGATTCACAGTTCATGCTTAGATTAATTGTATTAGGAAAAAGTGTTGTGGTTTATCTACAACGTTGGGATGGGGTTTTCCTTAGTCCGTGAAAAAAAACCCAGGCATCACAGGATGGAATCTTTCATAGGAAGGTGTAGCCGATCACTCTTGAGTCGGCCAAATTCACCCACGTGGCAGGAGGAGTTTTGAGTTTCAGTTCTAATTAGGAAAGAAAGACCTCTTGAGATCGAGGATGACGACCACGTCCTTATACGGGTCTCACCTCGATGAGGTTTATGGAGATGTGGCCAGGGCAGCAAGTTATCTCCAAGGTTTAATGGACCTTTCTAGGTCCTCAGCATGGTAGGCAGGGTGGTTTACCGCTTGAACTTTCCACCTCAGTTTCACCGGGTGCATGAAATCATCCACGTACCTCAGCTGAGGAGATATGTGCATGATCCTTCACAAATCATTGCTCTCAGGGATTTGGACATCGATGACTGGACGACTTCCACGTATCTCAATTGGGGAGATATGTGCTTGACCCAACGCATATCATCGACCATGGGTAGCTGGATGTTGGCGATGGGGTGAATTTTGCAGAGTTCCAGTATAGGTTGAGGATCGACATGAGCGGGTCCTACAAGGATGGTCGATTCCTCTTGTGCGTTTTCGTAGGCAGCACGAGAACCTCCAGGTGAGAACATAGTATCGGAAGGCTCAGATGCGTGCTCAATACCACTTATTTATCACTAGTTTGTGTTAAAGGTTTATGGAGATGTAAAGTCCATATGTGGGGGTAATGTAATGAACTGGTAATTTCAAAGTATTTTTTTTCATAATTTCAGTGGGATTTTACAAGAATGCAGTTTCTGACGGCACCTAATTCCGAGGCCCGGTGTGCCTGGAATCAATTTCCAAAGTTTAGCTCGGGTACGTTCAGTGAACGAACGAGCGGGTTTTTTTAACTTTTGAACTGGTTCTTGGAATTGAAATCTGAGGGCACCGATGAACTCGCAGCACCGGTAATTGCTTAATAAGACCCTTTCTGGATTTGCGTTTACTCGGGAGGAGTTGTTAAAAACAATGAGGACAAAAAATATAATTGTTTTACAATTTTTTTTTTATTTTTTTCTAAGTGGTTTATGTGTTGTGTCACAACACTTTTCCCCTCTCTTATGTGGTTATATCCTAAGTAATGGAGTTGGGGGTGGGACCCCCTTGTAGTTGACTACCATTGAGAGGATTAAGGTGGGGTGTGTCCCACACGAGCCCAACCCCTCACCATCCCCTAACGTTCATAACGTTTCCCCCTCATTAATTTGTAACTCTAAAAAAAACCCCTCTCTTAACTCTTGCCAACATACACTAATTGATTAATTGAACCTACTCAATTAATTAATTAAGGGTTTTGAGTTTTGAATTTCAAATGGCATGTGATAATAAAATAATTGGTTGAGCCCTTTTATTTTATTTTGGGGGACACGCTTTGTGTAGATTTTGAGAGAGAGAGAGCCTTGTGAGAAGAAGAAGAAGAAGAAGGATGGGGAGAGAATTTCTCCTCATTGAAGAACGCTACGACATCGAATTGGAAGTCCCAGAATTCTCCATCTACTTTCTCTTCCATGACAAGGAAGGAGACGCCGACCGTGGAGATCAACTCCAACAACAATGTTCTTCTTCCTCTTCCGACATCGACGTTATCAATACCGTTATTCCGCAACACCCAACTACCGCGACATTCTACTTCCATGATTCGATGGCGTGCGACATCGATTTCTATGTAGGGGTTATTTTCTTGTTCATGAATATATTTCCTTGCCGTCCATTGTATTATTCTTGTGCCGCCTGTAATCATTATAACGGGAGGATGTCAGACCGCACGAACATGACCGACCTTCCTCCCTCTTGATGTTGAGTTTGTCATGGCATGAACAAAGGCACGCGGTGCAATGGCACCACGCAAAAACAAGAAGAATGCAATGAAGAAGTGTGGAGCTGTCGTGCCTCGCCGTTGAGGTCGAACGAAGCCGCGGCGTAGTCGCGCCGTGCCAGAAATCCATGGAGAGGTTGCGGTTTGTTTATTTGATTTTCGGAATGATGGGAGACAACGAAGCTAGCCAAAAGGGTGTTTGAATACCTTCGCAGTGAAGATCGGGTCCAAGGAGGACCGTTGGCGAAGACGATAGGCGAAACGGACCACCGGAGAGTGTCCGGTGGTCCGCAGAAGGCGGCGGCGGTGCGGTTACGGCGGCGACCAGTAGAGGCAGCGCACCACCGGAGCAAACCACCGCGGCTGAGCCGCGGCGGTGTGGGAAGAACCGGAACAACTTTGGACATTCTGGATTGGGTCGGTGCGGCTTATGCCGCGCCGGTTCGTCAACCGTGGAGGGTTGTTACCACCCCCCCCCCCAGCACCCGCTGGCCACGCGGGCGCCGCGCCAGCGCCGACCGGGCCGCGCCGTGCCCACCGGGTTGGGCCGCGCCCTATTGCGCCAGACCTGCACCCAGTTCGGGCCGACCAAGGGGGTTTGGGGCCGGGTCGGACCGGGCCCGAACCCCCTATTTTCATTATGTTTTTGTTCAAATGCCCATAACATGGGCTACAGACCTCCGATATATTCAATGTTAGTTTCGATGCGATCCTTGGATCGAGACGGCCATTTAGGTATATTAAACTGATGGTTTTGGAGAACTTTGGGTATGTCCAGGTTGGTTCGAACCCGAGACCAACCGGGCCCTCGGAGCGGAAACACTTATAACTTGAGCTCCGGACGTCCGATTGACATGCCGTCGACTTTTTTAGATTCCTCTTGATGAGATGGAACTTTAGGCATACATTGACTGAGGATTCGAAGCAGTTGGATAGTGGCCAAGTTGGATTGAACCTGAAATCCAACCGGGCCCCTAGAACGGAAAAGCCGATAACTTTCAGACCGGACGTCTGTCTGACGAACCATCACGGACGTTGGTGATCACATTGAGAAATGGTACCTATGTGTATTCCCTATGTGTGTTCGAGGTATAGTTGATATACGGCTGGGTAGGTTCGCACACGAAACCAACCGGGCCCCTGGGACGAAAAAGGCTAATAACTCACAAATCGGGTATCCGATTGACACGCCGCCTGTTGTGTTGAGACCCCTATGACGAGGCGGCCCTTTGAGATACTTCTTCATGGGAATTTTTGATTCTTGGAGTATTGACCTGTAGCTCATGGAGAGGGCCATCCCAGAGACGAGCGTACGGAGTACGGAGACCGTGTAGCTGGCTGAGACCTGGGGAATGCCTGACCGACTCGACTTGGAGTGAGTCGACTAGCCCAGTGGACAGAGCACTACTATGTTTGGGTGCAAACCCATGGTGGGTGGAGAACTACTATGTTTGGGTGCAGACCCACGATACTCAACAGAAGGAGTACCTCTACAGGTTATTAGGGGTTGCACTACTGTGTTTGGGTGGCAGACCCCAGTGGGAAGCACTATTGTGATTGGGTGGCTGACCCGCGGTACTCAACAGGAGGAGTACCTTAGCAGTATTAGGTTAGTGAGCAGTACCTCAGATTCATGACAGGATCACTGTACTCGTTAGAGACGGATCACTTCAGCAGTTACAATTTTGATAATGAAAATCCTTGTTTGAGCTGAGTCTAAGACCTTTTTGTTTACCCCATGATTGATATGGGTCACTTAATAAATTACGTATATGAATGGGCATATACGTAGGTAGTGGTTATCCGTTGATTTCATAACCTTTGTGTGTTGTCATGATTGAGATGGGTTACTTGATAACTTAGTTATAAATATGGGATTATACCTAAGTTAGGGTTATCTGTTGAGATCCTTCTTTGTGGATATCCTTGTTGGATTTAGTGATACATTGAGGGTCTTGGAGTCCCTACTGAGTATCATATACTCACCCCTACACGGGCTATTCCTCCACCTCGTTGTGTTGGTTGCAGATGACGGGCAGCACTGACGGAGGCTGAGTGTTTGAGGACTGGACGATACCCGGTGGTGGACTTCATGACGAGATGATACTCGGAAGATGTTGATGGGTGAGAGAGTTGTAGAGGCTATCTGTACCTACCCTTTAGGTAGGAACCGTGGTGGACGAACCAGGAGCTGTGCTATCTGTACCTACCCTTCAGGTAGGATCCGAGGTGGACGACCCAGGAGCTGCTTCTTTTCTTCCAGCTGTTTGACTTTTCTGTTGTACTTCCTTTCAGTTGTAGATGAAATTTTCAAGTGGGTTTTTATTCCGGACCTTTTTACTTTTCAGCACTTTCTTTTGTACTTAGTGTGTTACTTACGCTTGTACTCTGTGGTGTTTTGTTTACTTTTATAAAGGCAATGCCTTCCCAGTTATCGGGATTTACGCCTTTGGTTCTAGTCGCCATCCCCTGGCCTACAGATGGCAGGCTTGGGGTAGTCACGACATGGGCCTCGAGGATGGGTCAGGACAAGCTTGTTCCAGGTGTAGTGGCATTATCAATTCCTCTATATAGCACGAAACATACAGAGATCGAGGAACCCAAGAAGCATCTTGAAGACATATAGGCTAAGTGTTTTATTAGGCCCGACACATCTCCAAGGGATTCACAAGTAAGTTTCCCCAAAAAGAGGGACAATAGATTCATATTGGGTGTGGGTCACCTCAAGTGGAAGAAGATTATAGTGAAGAATTAGTATCCAATACATTTTAAAGATGACCTCTTCAACCAACTTTGAAGAGAAACTATTTTATACATGATCGATCGGAGATTGGGGTATCATCAATTTTATGTGAGGGCATTGGATATACCATGTAGAACATTCTAAAGTAGGTATGGCATGTAAGAGTATTTTTTATACTATCTGGAATGATGAATGTGTCAGATGTCATGATGGATCGAATGAATCTTGGTCTCAATAAGTATCTTGATTCATTCATGGTAGTCTTCATAGATGATATCATAGTGTACTTTTTCACTAGAGATGACCATTCTAACAATCATGATATCAACATTAGTACACTGAATGAAAAAAAAATATTTGTGAATCTTAGTAAATTCCACATTAGATCAGTAGGGTTCACTTCATAGGTCATATCATATTAGAGGTAGGAGTAACTATTGACATAGAGGGGCTGACCCCAATGGTTTCATGGGAGAATCCTAAGAATGTTTTTGAATACATAAATACATAGGGATAAAAGTTTATTAAAAAAACACATATAATAAATCTCTCACTTTAAAATTCCTCTTATGTCGTTGACTATGAAGGGTGCGTGGTTTCTATGATCCCAAGATTGTGAGACAACCTTTCATTAGTCACAAGGAAGTTCTACATCAGTGTCAATATGGATTCTTTTGGATTTGGGAGGAGTTAGACAGTCTACTGTGATTCATCAGGATCCGATCATGGTGTTGATATAAATTTGGGTGATCAAGTCATGGAATACGAGTTCCTCATGTTGCGGCCGCATGAGCATATTTACTCGATGTATGAACACATGTTTTCATTCATAGTTTATGCTCTATATTATTGGAGAAACTACCTTTTGGGTGAGTGATTTATTTTTTACAAGAATTAAAAAATTCTAAACCATATCTCTACACTATGAGACTAGAATTTGGGGTAGTGATGGTGGGTGGAATACCAGAAGTACTTCATTATTGAGCTAGATAACATGCCCAAAAGGGTAATTCCATGTTTGAAACATTGACCTTGAATACTTACATGCGATCCGTTAAGGAGGCCAGATGGGAGAAGAACCTGATAGCTCTGTTTTCGAGGATGCACTTAGAGGATCAGGAATATCATGGGAAAACATTTAGAGTAGATCCATTAGTGAAATACTAGATTTTGGAGTGGTTCTGCTAGAGGTAGTTGTCATATTTTGAGGGCCTCGTTCTGAGGGATAGTGTCTAAAGAGAGAAACCACCTCATGGTTTGGTTGTTGATGGTAGTGAAACACTACGATTCCATCACTAGGTATGGGTGCCTTCCGATATATGGGATGTGATTATGAGGGAATTACATGTCACTTTATGGTATGTTCTTCAGGGGAATACTAAGATGTATTGGGATATATGTCACCAGTTCTGGTGGCCCGATATAGAGAGGCAAATAGTTGATTTCATTATTCAGTGCCCCACCGGTCTGTAGGTGAAGGGCAATCAAAATCGTCCTAGGGGACTTCTACAGCCTCTCTCTATTCCTTAGTGGAAATGTACTAATGTCACTATAGATTTAATGATATGAATTCAGAGATCGCTTCATTCTAGTGATAAAGTATGGGTTATCATCGATAGGCTGACCATGGTTGCATACTACTTATCGATATATGAAACCCTCTCTAATAATGATCTAGGAACGATTTAATGCTATCAAATAATTTGAATAAATTGGATATACTATTCAATTATTCTAGATCAAAATTCCCTATTAATATAGTATTTTTGGAAAGGGTTGGAAATGGAACTAGGTTCATTGGTTCTCTAGAGTAATTCATATCACCCTCTAACCTACGGGGCCATCTGAGTAGACCATACGAGTGGTAGAGTATATAATATCATCCTATATTCTTTATTTTTGTGGGTCATAGGAAATTAAAAATCTTATGGTTTAGTTTTACTACATTAATACTATTTAAGAGACAATTTAGTTGGCTCTGTTTGAGGCCATCCATAGTATATTGTGATGTTCAACTCTACACTAGCAAGTGGCAGAAGAAGAATCTGTATTAGGTCCCCATCTTGTTCAAGAAACTACATAGAAAGTCTATATGATTTAGAAGTTTATTGATAAATATTATCTGAGTAACAATTCATATACTAATAATCATCATAATTCTTTGGAATTTGATATGGGACATCCATTTTTTCTGTGTGTTTTAGCTTGATTGGGTGTAAAGAAATTCGAAAAAGGGATGTTATCGATTCTATATGTCAGGCATTTTGAGATATTATATTGTGTTGGGATGGAAGACTATCAGTTGTTGTAACCTATAAGTATCATTCCATGCATGATTTCATCCACGTATATCATGATTTAATGTATCTTGAGGACGCATCTCAATTTTCGGATCCTCAGGATATTGAGATGGAAATAATGTGTCATTTAAGGATAATCTTGTACATATCATTGATCATAACATGAATTTTCTCTAAGGCATGGCAGTTTCTATACACCATGTGATATGGATGCACATACATGTACATGATTGGACATAGGAGTTAGAGGATGATGTACATTCATAGTGTCCATAACTCTTTTTAGATGATTTCATATCACCCTCATAAGGGACACTCTCAGATGAGTTTTCTTCAGGAGGGTAGGTTTTAATGTCATGAAATTTTTTAATGGTACAAAATTTTAATATTGTTTTAAATTACTTTAAATGACCCTAATAATGATGTATAAATGGGTAAAGGAGGTATATAGTGTCTCTGAGGTTTATTCGAATCCCAGAGTCCCAAAATGATAAAAATAAGACTGGTCTATATGGTTTTTTGAAACCATGCAAGCGAGTATGTCTGATTTCCATAAACCATGTTATCGCAAATAGTGGTCACCTCTAGGATTAAATTTTTTTTTCTAAATCCATGTGACCTAGGTTGCACAGTCATGCGACCATATATAGGTATATCGACAGTGATTTTTTACATGGTTTGTGCACTATTAGTAAAACCATTATCCTAATGATGTGGTATGCCACTTTGATGAAATGAATGGCGCATGGTTTGCACACAGTTTGGAAGCCATGAGGACAAACCATGCAAAGTGTAATGTAGGGGTGAATTTACTTTTCAACACATAATGATTGTTGTGACCATAATTTATTTTTCCCTATCCATTACTGTGGGATTTTCTTCTTCCCCATGGTGCATAACTTCCTCCTCCCTCATAAATGGAGTTTTGATCGATCTCCCTCCTCTAGTGTTCATATTTCTCATTGTTAGAAGCATTGGAACTATCTCAGTAAGCTATTCTTTCCATAATATTCTATGTCAATGGTCCTCTTCTATATATTTCCCTATATTGGTATGATATATTTTTCATTATATTTTGAACTTTTGATAAATCCTTTTTTTCATCCATACTAGGTCGAATCAAGGCTTAGTAATAGATGAGTGGAGTGCTACTACATCGAGTTTGATGGTCTATCTTCGTTCCTGAAGTTTTTTCAAATTCTATATGACATGTTTTGGTTCTATGTTCTTGAACCATTTGGGGAGGATTCTATCTTTCATAATATATGTGTTAAAATGGTTTTCCATGTCCATTTTGACACCTCCTCATTTAAAAATCCATCCATGGGTTGTTCTCTTGGTCGTTGGTGAACCATTTTGGGGCTCCCACCTTAATAATCAATTTCCCATTCATTAAATGGTTAAATCACCAAGTGTGTGATGCATCCTAATTACATCCCATAATTTATAATTTGAGTTAAGATAAATAGTTATCCATGAGATTAGTCCTTGAGCTTCATTCCTCATACGTTATATTTAAACGCTAATTATTGATTATTTACATTGAATCTCACATGCCATCAATTTAAAATTATAGTCTGGTTGTTGAATGCAATTTATTACACATGCGATGTTCTTGGTCAAACTTATTGTATTGTATTATTGAAATTTAATTGATGACATGTGATTACATATTTTATATACCTTTTAATTTTTCCATATAAATTGTCCCATGTTTATTTGGATTTAAATGCTTAGTTTTATTAATTATGAGAATTTTATGTCGAGGTTTTTCTTTGATGAAATGTGATTATATAAATGTTATGCCTTGTGATATGATCCTGTTAACCATGGATCACTAGCTATGGTCCATAAGAGAATATGGGTCTTGATTTAAGTAATCGATATGTGGAATCCCCATGATCATTTGGATTTAACTTGATACGCCAAGAGCGATACTTCAGCTTTCTAGGTAGAGGGTCTATGTGCATTTTACATATACACATGAGTGACAATAGTTACCTAAGGGATAAACCGAGGGTGGCCATGATGGACAGATGGATATGATTTTCCTTGAGAGATACAAAGTCCCCTATCTGAGATACATGGCACATACCTAGAGTTCACCATATCATTAGTGATACATGTGAAACCATATGGATTCATCTGAATGGAATCAATGACATTGGTTATATTATTGATACCTCTAGCAACCCTTGAGATTATATATAGATCACCGTTGATAGGATAAGTACTCCACCATTGGAATTGATAGAATGATTGAACTATTTATTGTGTTACTAGTTTTTCTTATTTTTCATATTAGAGTATGATTATATGATGGCATGGGAATCTGACCTCAATGATAAAGCACAAGACATGGAATCATCCTACATCAGTTTATTTATTTATAACAACTCTTGTATATATAACATTACTTTCATTTGTATCACTTTTTAGACATCGAGCTTCAGCCGAAGTAGGTGGTACTGGTCTGGTTTCTTTTTAGAAACATGGACTGAGATGGTTATTATTTATTTATATTATATTCTTGAGTTTATTATTATGGAACAATGTTACTAATATAGTGCACAAATGTATTTTCCAAGACATCATGGGTTCCAACCTACTAATATTTAATCTCCCACCCTACCTAGGAATCTGCTAGAATCCAAGAATATTTTATGACACTAGGTATGGATAAAGGGAAGCTTGTAACTATTGATGCTTGATTGACTTAAAACATATGAGGGATCATGTGGTAGAAGGGCTGAACCGATGCTTGAGATGCATGAAATAGAAGTTTTTTCTTATTTTGATTAATTTTTCCATCATGCAAGTTAGTCTTGAATCCCCTAATCCCTATACTCCCACATTCCGTATAAACCATTAACATACCATCATTATATTTTGTATATTATATTGATATACAACTTCATCTTTTTTTATTTGTTCTTCAGGTCTTATTTATTTATTTTATGTCTCTTTATTATTCATTATTATGTTTCCATAATAATTTTTATATATTATTTACCAATGTTATTACACTAATCTATGAGGGAGTACTCTTCCCAAGGACACACCATAGGCCCTCCCTACTAGTTGATATCCTATGTTTTTTGGGGAGGAGGAGTTAATGTCATGTGGCCCACAATCTCAGGGAAACATAATGTTGAATCTAGGGCGGGATGATACAATTAAGATCATCAATTTTCCTTTTTTAAACCTTCAGTTGAGATTCTATAAAATCAATGGAGGTTTTTAAGACAGTTTCATTACACGGATTTATTCATGAAGATATTTTTTACTGGTTTCTAAAAAAATATCATATAAAAAATTATTCAATTAAGGTGAGATTTTCATTGGAAGGAGTTGTAGATTCGTTATACGATTCGTGTAGGGATATGAGAAAATTAAACTTTTTCAATATTAATTAAAGTTAATATTCTATTTCTTGATCTTATTAGATACGTTTTTATTTTTATATAGAATTACATTTTCAAAAAAATATGAAACCAATTCTTTGTGAACATTCTTCGCATACCTTTGGATTTGAATGTGGAAACCAATGTATTAACAGATACATATTATTCATACTCTTCATGTCTTAAGTTAGTTTATAAATAAGGATAATTTTCAATATATTTTATAGTTAAATAATAATAACCTATATATTATTCGAATTATCTTTGATCTTTTTACCATTTATAAATATTTATCTACATTATTTCCTCCATTTTATTTTGGTCTCTATGATTTTTATACAAGACGATCAGGAATAATTTTTAATTTTAAATTCAAATAAAGCTTGTTAAAAATATATAGAACACAAATATTATATTAAAACTTGAGTATAAGAAATGATCTGATACAAATATTTGTTCCAAATTTTCATATAAGGACATTGTGGGTGGTGAATCAATATAACAATCATTACTATGTTTTTCAATTAATTATTTTGTTAGAACCTCTTGTAACTCAAATCTCTCTTTGGGTTATAATAGATAGATATAATGATGTGTTATTAAACCTATCATTGGAATACAATATATAATAAATAAGAATAAATCCAAAACATGTTTTACATAGTTTTAAATCAATGTGAGGGACTATTCTCTTCTATATTTACGTAATATTAATAGACTTAGTGTAATTACTATTTATACTAAAGTTATTATGAAAGAATATGGGAAGTATTCATACACTAATATAAAATTATTCCTATATTATATTATAATATACTTTTGAATAAAATATTACTTTTCTTACTTATGTCTTCTAAAACAACTACCTGATTATTTTTTTACACCCTCCTTTTTGAGGATTGCATTATATAAACATTACAACTAGTTTTTTAAGAGAAATCCATGATTCAAAACATAGGTATTCAACAACCAAAGAATGATCATAGAATATACATAAAACCGAAACATGTTCTCTACATAGACTTATGATATTAAATCATTGTGATTATTCATGTTTCTCGAAGTAAATTGATTAAAAAAAATAAAAAAATCAGTTTCTCATCTTCTTCAATTTCCTTCCATGATATGGAAATATCATAGTATCTCTCTTCTTCATTAGCTGTTTGTTCTAAATTATATGAATATTGATGGAAAGTCTCATTCTCCATCGATGGAATAATGTATTTTCAATATAGGATGTTGTATCGACTCACACATATTATTCGTTCTTAAACATATATTGGTTTATTATTAAACATAATAATTTATCATTTATCCTCATATTTCTATTTATTTCAATATTACAGAATATGTTGTATTAACATCATGTTAGATACTCTCTATCTATATCTATTTATATTATTGTTTGAATTAAAAAAAGTTATAACAAAAATGATTGAGTCAATCAACTCCATGATTTTTGGTTTTGTTAAATCATGATTCCAGAATAACATAAGCTGCCCATATTTCCACACTTCCCTCATAATTCGTGTATGATCTCTTATGAATATTTTCTAATTTCTGATGAGAAGATATTTTCTATGAGATTATATTACACCATACTGAATATCATTCGATGATAATATCTTATACTAAAATATTTTATGAAATGGATAATTCACCAATGTAGAAGATAGTTCTTCTATGAACTAAAAAATGATTATGAGTTAAACAATTATTACATATATCATAACTATTCATCAAAATATAATTCTTCATTATGAAATGTATCAGGTCTTTTAAATAATGTGTGTTATGAAATTGGAATAGATCATGAAGCACATCAGATCAACATGATGTATTTATGATAAGATATTTTTCTAGATAATTTATAATTTAAAGTCTAAATTATCTAAGAAAAAACTTTTATACACACTCGACTATTTAGTATATCATATAATATAATTTAACGGTGTGATTTTCATATAATACTTACTCACGCATAAATTTAATACTCATCATCGACTATTATGGAAGCAATTATTGTTGTTTGATGATGTATGAATAATTTTAGAGTCATGGTAAGAGAATACAGGTAATGATGGTGAATTTAGACTCATACATCATCCATCAAAGGAGTGAAAGCGCCCTCATTTTAAATTGATGAATATTTGTGGTATTGGCCTATTCCAAATCTGGCTAACTGATGGAGTTCCACATCATAATAAATAAATTCACCTGGACACTAACTCAATGAATTCCATCTAGATTTTATTCACTCTAGTGGTCTTCAATGTCGACCCATTTAAGGGAGCGAAAAATCATTAGCCACCTTCAATCTATTTTCTAAAATGCATTGATGTTATGGACCCTTCATGACTCCCCAATATAGATCAACATGTGTGATTGATGTTTCATTTTTGCAAGCTTGATGGTTTGGTTTCATGGGTTACTAGATTCGATGATTTATTCCCATTTTTTGTATTCTTCATATATAATTACATTGAAAAATAAAATTATTTTATCCCTAAATTGAAAAAATGAATCTATGAATTATGTGAATTTTTAACACAAAAAATAACATGCCTTACCCAACTCCGGTCATATTTTTATTTATTTATATTATTTCCATCAAACTGTTGATATTTCTTTAAATAAAATTAAAAATAATTCTATAGTAATTTTAATAGTGATAAAAAGATTATCATGATAACCCTTTTCCAAGACATATCTTACTCCACACAATAAAAACTGATTGTTCACACACATTTAACAATTACCAATGAAAAAAATAAATCCATCAATCATGGTTTCTTAAATTTTCACACCATTATTTATGAATAAGAAATATCAAATATACATACATATCATGGAATATGATATATATTAGAAAATTATTCATATGGAATTATATTAATCATACTTATCTCCTCATATGTTTGAAAAAATAATTTTAGAGAGAATCAATGCCACAGGCCATAGGAAACAAATATATCTTAATTTGTTCCATATTATGTTATTAAATTATTTTGTAAATTCGTGTACTATGATTTTCTCTAAGAGTCCACATAAATCAATCATAGTAGATCATGTTACATATAACATGGGATGTTAATTTCAACCATTCTTTGAGATATATCTTTTATATTTAATATTAACTAATTATAAGACAAATACCAATTTTCCTTATGTTATTAAAATATTATACATAGAAAACTATGTTTCTCCTAGTAACCACTAATAAAAAAGTTATACATTTGTTATTTATAAATTTAAAATATCTTATACCCTTATTAAAAATAACATTTCATGATAAAATTTCTTGCTCTATCATATTAATGGATCTGTGAAACTTTCATGCATATTGACATTGTTTGGTCCCACAAACCCTTATGGTTGCAACCATATAGAATACTTTCACGAGTATTAAATTAAGGTATGTGGTCATGACATCCATAATCAAATTTTAATGATATTATACGGTTATTATGAAAAGTATACTTCTAACATCTTTTAGAATGCTTACTAGGAAAAATCATTCATCATAGTATATTCCTTTAAATCTCTTAAAAACAATAGAAAAAAATACTTCCTTATAGATACAATGGTTACCATCCCTTTCAAGATTATTTTTGAATACCAATCATTGTATTTCTAAAAATTGGATAAAACAGCCAATAGAAAACAAGATTTTGTTATGTGGATTATAGACACCAGCATTCCCATACTAAATTTTCCCTTTCAAAATTTACTACTCTTTTCTAAGATAATTATTCTTTATCCATACTAATATATAATAGAACATGTTGTTCATAAAATAATTTCCCTTTGGTTATGGATTTATTTAATGGTATGTTCATTTTAAAAAAACAACACATATTATGTATCTTAGATAATATGTTTGATATACAACTCAGGTGAATCTAGATCCTTAAATTCATTGATGTCTATATTTCACACACAATCTCTAATAGTGGTGTGAATCAATTTAAAAAAATTCTTGTCATTCACTTGAATGATTTTTTTTCTATATTTGGAATAGTTATAACCCTTATAACCTATATTATTTTGAACTATTATGGACATTTTTCTTATATGATTCTAGTTAATAGTTTAATAATCTGAAACAAATAGTTTGCATCTAAAAAATTTAATCTATGACATATTGGATTGATTTCATATTATTACTTATGTGATACCCATTATTTAATATAATTTACATTGGTTTTAACTGTTTTACAACATTATTTTCAAATCATGTTTGGAATGTCGTAGTTGGGGGACTGAAATATTTTTCAAGACCCATAATATATCGATTTTTTATGACATCATGATCCTGATGTGTATAGGTTAATTTTATTTTAGATATAAATCCATTATTTATTTTAAATTTTATATGAGTTAATATTTGATACATTCATTGTATCACCTTCAAGAATAAACACTTTATCATTTATTAAGAATATTCTTCACTTCAATTAAAATTACAAAAATCGCTTATATGAATCTAATAGAAGTATATATATTTTCCTATATCTTATCCTTAGAATAGTTCAAATGTATATTTATAAATATATTCAAGAAATTTTTTTGTAATAATATATTTAACTTCTAGATGCTTTTTTAATTTGAAAATTAAAAGTAATCTTATCAAAAGCACCTAATAATCTTAGCTCCAAAGAGTCTGAACAAACTTTTGAAATATCCTTACAATTTAATATTAATTTTACATGAAATATAATAATTTTTCAAAAATGGGTATAATTTGAGTCTTATAATTTATATTCATAATTAATTTATGATATTAGATATATGGAATTATTTTATTATTAACTATTAATTAGATATGGTATACTACACCAAAATTGATTTCTGATATGAAATAATGTCACATTATGCCTAAAATAAGACATTGAGATAAATGTTATTGTAACAATCAATAAAAAATAATAGTTTTACTAGAATTAGTAATCCTGGAAATCATGGAGTTATGATATTCTTTAGTAGATGTGTAAGTCAAGTTTCATCGATAATATAATGAATAACCGTAATTATTTCAATATTTTTTATCTTACTTTTTTCCTGTATTTAGGTAAAATATTTGAATCACATAATATATTTAACACCCAGGTATGGAATTATAAATATTAAATTCAGTGATAAATATAACTAAATTAGAGTACTTCTAATGTTTCTTCTTCAATTCATTAATAGTCCTATTCTAATGACTATTCATTCCATAGGTGAATAACATAGAATATAGTTCATTGTTTTCCCTCTAAATATGTTGTTCAAGGATAGAGATTTTAACGACACCGTTGACTTTGAATCTTTCATTTTTCTTTCATCCTTGTCCTTGAAATTATTATCTATATGGAATGAGTGACTGTGTTCCCACAAATACTTATCAACATAGTAAACCATAGTTAAAATACACTAGTGTATATTCTCTAATAAATTCATATCGTAGTTCATAATGAATATGTATATTCGTGGTGATAAGGATAATAATATGAGATTAGTGGATAATTTTATATCAATGTGAATGAATAATATTTTTAACTGGTCAATATAATTCAACATCATGATTATATGATCAATATAAAGGCATATTCCTTCAAGATAACCCATGTAGAGGGCATTTATTATCTGATTTTTCCTTTCCCATTATTTCATATTTTGTTGTTCTTTTTGATAATCAGTTATATTGTATGAATCCATTTTCATATTTATGTTCCTAGATTAGGATAGTTCTTAAGAGGTGGATGGAGTGAATAAATAATCATTTTCTTCAAATAAGATCTCATACCTTTATATCATCAATAATTTTGGTTACTTTAAAATTTACCCCCTTATCATTAGTATCTCAACCTCAACTCATATGTAGTAAATATAGGGTAAATTCATCATGTAATATTTTCACAGTTTGGTATAAATGCATAATAAAAACTGATTATTGGTTAAAAACCCAACCTACAAATCATCCAGATTTATATTTCTATCAATTAAAATGTTTTCATATTTATCATATAATATTGATTGGCTAGAATAAAAAATCATAATTCTTTAGTAGCAATTTTTTAGAAACCCCAATTGTTGAACCTTTAGCTATGTATAGTAAAAGACCATAGACACTAACTCATGTGAAATGATTATATATACACATGAACAACCAAATCATCATTGTTTATTGGTTAAACACAACATTCACATGATCCTTAAATTTATTTATCTAATTTTATAAATAACTCATAATTCTCTAGTAGTAACATTCTCATGGATAAGATAATCCTTTAATGTCTTCAAAAATAAGACACTATCTATCTCTTTAATAATCAATAGTATCATCGTTCCTCAAATTTTCATTAAAATAATAATGCTTTTTTAGCATAAGAACACCCCAAATGCTCTCACTCTTCTATTTTTTCAATATTTACATAATATATCATTAATAAAAATAATATTTCACCTAAAATCACTCATTCCTCAGCCTACAATGATATATATATATATAGTTATAAATATTATATTCAGCCACATTATGCATTCAAAAACCTCTTTACTTTAGGATCTATTCACAATAACATAAGAACTCGTTATCTTAAATTACCAATATCATTGGTAATTCAAAATAGGGAAAAAATACTTAAAAAACTCCACATTCATTATTCTTTATTCATGTTTTAGTTTTTATGTTTATTAACTAAATACTTGATTGAAGAATATTTCCACTTCATATCTTGGGTTTATTCCTTCACAACTCCCGTAACCTTCTTTTTTTCCTAAAAGACCACATATTAATAATGTTTCGACATTTTCTTATAAAATATGAATTTACACTATGTTCATGGATTGTCCTTAATTCATTTTTTAAATCCCATAGTTCCTCATTATTTTTATATTATTCTATTATATATTCATAATTATATGAATAATTATATTTAGAAACTAAGATATCATTTAATAGAAATCATTATATTAGTTACTTTAAGTCTACAAAATGCTTACAAAATAATTTCATGGGAACTAGATTCCTATAATCAATGAAATATGATTAAATCATATGCTCAAAGAGATATGATTCAAATTCATACACTACTAATATAACAAATATGATGTTTTTCATATGAATTCAATGTACTAATCATTCATCATTATTCATGAAACATGTGAATCTATCAAAAAAATTATTGAGTTTGTGTCTTTGAATGTTGGTGCATAAACATATGAATTTTCCCCTTATTGGAAATTAATTCTTGAAAATCAAAACACATATACAAATCCTTTATAAACAAAGATATTTTCATTATTTGTTTAAAATTTACCTATCAATAGTTCATTATAATTCATTGTGACATTTACATAGGTGTAGAGAAAATATTATCATTTATATAAGTATTTAATATCATTTACACATGTATTTAATTCCCATTACAGATGTTATGCTTCAAGATCATACCCTTACACAATTCCATAATACCTTTACATAGGTAGTAAAATTTTAGTTTTAATTTTATCCAAGTTTATAGAATACCATTTCCAAACCAATAATCCTCAAAGGAATGATTACATATTATTATATATGTTGTACAGATTATGTTATACCTTAATTAATATAAATAAAATTTATTATTTCCCTCACCTTGCCTTAATTATTAGAGTAAAATTTATGAAACACATATTTATTTACCATTACATATGTGGTCTAATTTTAACATGTCACCCACACAACATCTATTTACCATAATATAAGATGCACAATTTTATAGTTTCCTTTACACTAGTAACATGCATAACTCAAAATCAAATCAATCATTAATTAATGGTTTTCATGGACATCCAAATTACATCATAGGTTTTATAAAGTACCCTAACCATCAATAAATTATTTTATATTTAACATCATCAAATTAATCATCGAAATTATCCTTTTCCAAACACAAATTCAATCATTGTAAACAAATATAATTCTTACATGGTCCCTTCAATAATTGGTTTTTAATTATTTTACATTACTAATAACCATAATTTTCAATAAGAGTATCTCTTTGGATGTATATATCTCCACATTATTGAAAATATATTCAAAGAAAAATATATGGGTCTTCCCATTTCCACTTCTTCCCTTAAAACTCTGTAATATAATTTTTTCCTCTTCCTTTTTCATATATCTATATCTAACATTATCCTCTTAAGAACATTAAAACCCCACATGATTAACATTTCAAATATAATTAATTTATTATACTCTAACTATATTTTGGAAAAACTAATGTATAAAATACGAGATATATAACCACTATCATCTATGATCTACATGAAAATCAATATTTGTGGTTGTGTTAACACAACATAATAATACAAAAAGACTATGAAGATAACCCTGGATATTTCAAAATCCCGAGGCCCAGTTAAAATAATGTGAAGGAAATCCAAACCCTCTAAAGGGATATGCGATAGATATTTGTGACAGACCTGCGCAACAGACCTACATGAGATCATAATTTAGGTACCCCTACGCAACAGACCTGCATGGAAAAGTTGTGCTGATGATCTACGTGAGCAGCACCCTTTTGACTCTGCACCCACAATGCATATAAATATGACCCTTGGGCTCCCCATTTCATTGAATGAAAAATTTTAAAGACTCTTTGAATCTCCCATTGCATAGCCCTTCCGCCCAGATCCCCAAACTTTTGTCTGGTAGGTCTCTAATAGTAGAAGAGAAGATATACTATAATGGGTAACACATGATTTGAAAGTATTTACCAAATTTTTACATATATTTTCTTCCCATACGTAAAATATATCTTTTCAGTCATCATACACACCTATGCAACATACTTGTGTGGCACACTTTTGTGGTAAAGCACCATGATGCATCTACATGGGGTACCAATGCGACACACATGCGGGAGGTACATACGAGGTATAGCTCTGTATAAAGCCAATATACCAGCTTATGTACCCTCTTTAAATCCATTCATGGAAGGGTTTCTCATTCCTTGGTTCTCTAATCTAAATGGGACTATGTTGAAGCATCAACCAAAACCTCCTAACTTATCAAACATTTGGGAAAGGCACATCAGTGTGTCTCCTATATGGGTATGTATATCCACAGTCAAAGGTTTCCCTCATTTGTTTTATAATGAGGTTAAGATTCATTGAATGCCTATGGGATTGTATATCAACAGTCACATGGACCATTCTCCCAGGAATAGTACTGTGATGTTTGCAGTTTTGAAAATTAGGGTGTTGGTTTCGACATCACCCTTCTTAATGAGACATAACCATAGACTTCAGGTAGGGAAGTTAAGGTTCACACATAATCATCATCCTTTTGTACAAAATAGAAGTCTCATTCCCCGACCATGATCAATTTTAGGGTATCCAGCCAAGTTTAAGCCCCTACCCTTCATCCTTTCTTCCTTTCATTGGTCCTTTTTCCAATGTGATGATAACAGAGGGAGGTACGATTGCCTCTCCCTCTTCCCAGGTTGCATTTCTCCCATACACAATCACCGTTGTTGGATCTTTCTCCTCCACAAGCAGAGGAGGAAAAGTGTATGTTTCATTTTTGAGTCTTTGACATCCTCTTGATTCTCACACTGAGCATGACTCATGTGGGATTAGAGATTCATGATGATTACAACATGTGCACAAGCACTTAGTTGAAGGAACAATGAGAAATCTGATTCCATTTCAAACTAGGATATGTAGGAATACCATTCAGGGCCCAGGAACACATGATATAAACTTGAAGAAACCAACCTGAATTTCCTAAATCTGGGCATCCTTTTTAGGAATGATCCCCAATTTAAAACCCTAAGACATCAAGGAATCCATTTAATGATGTAATCCCAAAATAATTTCTCACAAAGGACTATACTCTCTTATGCGATTTATCGAACTAGGTGGGCTTTGATTCCTATCCACATAGGATACGTAGGAAGCCTTCTTGAGGTTAAAAACTAAAACATCAAATTCACCATGTTCTCCTTGGGCCATATTCCCCAGAGGTTCTAATCGTACTTGGATACCCACCTACTTTATAATATCCTTAGGCTACCTCAACATAAGTCCCACACTAAACATTGACTAAGCAGCTTTTTGTAATATTTCTTTACTACATGACATTAAAATTATTGGTTAGGTTATAATAACATTACCATAAAAGGTATGCAATGTCCCATTTAGTGGCACCGAACTAAGAGGGTTATGATTCCTTTCACAAGGATACGTATTTAACCCATTTCATGGGTACAATCCCAATATCAAAACAAATATTTATTTCCCTAGTTGAAAACTAATTCCAGTGAGACCCATTGAGTGGATAAAAAACCAGTATCATTATAATGATGATTAAAAGAATCTCTAAACAGTATATTAGAAGAAAACAATGATGGAGAATCTCAAATACATACAGATATCTACGTTAATAATGATCCTTGAATACATACTTATGATTCTAAATTTTACACATGTTAATAAGTGATTGAAAATTTTAAGAGAAACATATGTTATGCATGGTGAATTAAAAAGAATTCATGAAAATAACTTAAATTTACAATGAGAGTCCACGAGTAGACAATAATTCCCCCCCCCAAAAGGGTTTTATGAGTCCTACATCCCATCCTCTCGACCAATATAAGGTCATACATTTCATAATAATCAAACATAATGAATTTATGAATTTGTAAAGAAGTTCCCTTTTGGATAAAGAACTATTGGATGTTCCTGGTTCATGAATAAATCCAATGTAAACTACCTGGATGCAATGATTCTTAAAACTAGATGACATGTTTCAAGGAACTACGAAACAAAAATGGGGAACCTGACGTGAATCCTTAACCAATATAATATTGTTACCCACCTGTCAGACCCATATAAATTGATAAAGGAAAGAAATAAAAAGGAATCAATCACATATGTATCTATCTAGAAAATTTCACTTTAATGGAGTTTATTGTTGTTCATAGTTTCATTAGAGCTCCCTTCAGTCAAAAATGGATTTCATCAAGATGATATCAACGAACTTCCTGACCGCAGCTCATGATGTATCTTCATCCATAGGAAGGAAGTCATCTCCCACTCAAAATCTTCAATGATTGGTCTCAAACATATTGTTAAAGAGGTATCGCGAGCATGATACAATCCCAACTTTGGAGGTTTCTCTACAGGTCCCCTAGTCAATAACAATCCTCGATCATCTGGCTAGCAACGACTGATGATCAAGAAGAAGATAGTTCCAACAAAAATTTTCAACCATTTTGGGACCTTTCCCCCAAATGGAAACAACCCTTTCCTACAATAATACTAGTATGTAGATCAAGAGGTCACTTAGGGCCTCAATTATAGGATACTGGGATCCTTCCTAAGGACTCCCACCAATAGTCACTACTAGTAGAATCGTGCGGTAGTGTACCCTCAACACGATGGGGGTGTTGCCTATGGAATTTCTTACCAGGTATCTCAGACCCGAGCATGAAAGAAGAACCACCGGGATAATCGTGCCGTCAATAGAGATCATTTTCTTTCTTCTTCCCCCTCTGGATAAGTTCATCAACCTAACAGTTTGATGAAAAAATGAGCAGACACATACACCCATCCATCTTAATTTTATTGTCCACCTAACTCATCTAAAAGCAACCCACCAATATCGTCATATAAATCCGATGGAGTATTGTGAATATTCACATACACCTTCGTACAAGTAATCGGCTAGTCAGCAAGCTCGTTTGACTGTATCTAAAAAATCCTTCCAAACTAATGTTGTGGAAACTAGTAAACAGAAACATACACATGCTTAAAATTAGAAATTCTACATGCAATCTTGTCTTCTATTATTGAATGAAGTACCTCAACCATACAGGATAAGAAATTTCCAGAAGACACATACACCATAAAGGGTTCATCAAACCTTCCATCAATCTCATTTGGAAGCACCCAGATAAGTCATTTGGAAAGCTCAGACGACAAATCTGGGGTAGACCCAACTCATTGCCCCCATGCATGAGTACTGTTAATATCCATTTAAAAGAAAATGAGGATATGAGAAGGCAAATACACCTACTCTAGATAAGGAATGGATTTATATTACCATTCCATCTAATGAATTCAACAAACACATCGTTTCAATTGTGAACGGGGAGAAAAAATTCCTACCCATATTTTGAAAGCATTACATGATATTATGACAACTTCTTCAGCAGTACCTAGGGAAGAAACACATAAATTTTTCCCCATACATGGGGTGACACATTGTAATTCCATCCCAATGTAGATACACACCTTTGTTCTAGTATAGTAATGTCATGGGGCATACTCTTCTATATCATATGGACCACAGGATCCGGAACACACACCCTTTCTGGTTAGAGTTAATCGTTCCATTCAGATGGA
Organism: Viscum album; assembly: GCA_963277665.1. Taxonomy (NCBI): domain Eukaryota; kingdom Viridiplantae; phylum Streptophyta; class Magnoliopsida; order Santalales; family Viscaceae; genus Viscum; species Viscum album. The sequence continues at coordinate 1,565,225,901 of OY728145.1, forward strand.
TGCTCCAAGGAAGGCACATACACATGCCCCTGATAACCACTTCTCCTAGAAAGTGGCCCAAAATAAGTGAAATAGAACATCCAAGAAGAAATATAATCAAACACAGTTGGAAAATCAAGAGTCAAACTGAAATTTGGCTCCTATTAATGTTGGAGTTCTTGAATCCATCAGGCATTTATCTTTTGCAGCTCAAGTTCCTATCCTCTCATTACCAAATAATAAGATTGGTATCATTAATTATGAAGCTACCCATTAGAAACATAATCACAAAGGATTGCATCATGAAAATTCAGTAAATTCAAAGATCCTATATTTTGATGATACCCATGAAAACCCTCTGTGTGGTCCAATCACACCAGTGTGCAAGAGGATTCATCTCGTGATGTAATCTTCCATGGTAGTCCTTCACATGATGACATTCACTACGAAATTCATCTCTGAATTAGTATTTTACATTTTCAATTTGATTCTACAATTGGTAATGTAGTGATTAGAAATCCCTCCTATCTAGAAGCACCTAAAAACACATAGTAAGTCATGTCTGAGGCTTTTTTCATTAATGGGTGAAACACTTTCTCAACCAGAAGACATCTTAATAGAACGATCAATCTCCAAACCTCCCATGGGTCATTATTCTTCTTACATTGAGAATCTACTTTGGTCAAACCAAGTGGAGATAAATATAGTGAAAGATGATGAAGATATGATAAACATGAGAAAACAGTTGGATAAAGGAGAAATACAAGTCATTTTCTAGACATTGTATAATTCTCTGCATAAAATTCCAGAATTTATAGCAGAATATTTCATTCATGATATCTGCCTTGACTTATGGAAGACTCATCATCATTTTAGAATAAATGTATTACCATATGATGAATATCAAAATCATGTAAATGTAATAGAATACTTGAAAGTCTAAATTGACATAGAATCTCCCTTAGTTTCCCAAAATCCAAATATTGAAAAATAACAGAGAACCCTTCAGCCTGCATGATGTAATTCTCTAATGAGGCTATGCTAGTTACTTTCTTTCAACCCGACTGGTGTTTATATCAGAGGATATGGTGAACATAGAGCCTTACATTTCTCTACACTCAAGAATTAGCAATGTCCACCAAATGTGGTCTCATGCAATGTTATTGCCCATAGTCAGCCACAATAAACCGATTTTGTACGTAATCGAATGTGAGGAAGAACAGGTCCCAAATAGCTCTCATCAGAGTCAGGAAAAAAGAAAATAAGTTCTTGTGTTACTTTTACATCATGCATCTGAGAATCTTGAGCATTCGCCCCGCTTAGAGGATGTCAGCTTTCAGATAACACATATGTCTTAAAACAACACATTGATCTTCTGAAAAAGGTTATTTTAGTGATTGTAAAATAATTTTCCCAACTAATGTTCGAACCCAAATTCAAAAAATTAGAAGAGATTTTGAGTGAATCTCATCTACAACAATTCAAGAAACACACTAGCTTTCAGTGTTGGGGGCTCATTTAATTAAACGTTAAATCTTATTATACCAAGTTAAATGGTTTGAAGAATAAGAAAATGAATTCCCCCCACCTATTGGGATGTGAAATTTTTCACAACTATAATCTCCTCCTCAACAGATATATTTTTTCTACCTGTTAGGGAAGAATCCAAAAAAAATCGCACAACTGAACGATCTGGGGATTCTCTTTGGATTACTGTACGACAAAATACTTCTAAGAATCCATCATATATAAGAGAAGAGTCTTATGGAAGATACAGAAGGAGACAATCTCACAAAGATACTAACAAAATACCATCAATGCATTGTGGGTTTGTAAATTTCATTAACAAAATTGAAAATGATCCTCAAGAAAATGAGTCCAGTTAAAGGGAATAAGAAGATGATTTTCTTATCCAAAATATGTTACACACTAAGGTAAATGAAGAAAGTGTACATACCCGAAATCAAACTCTTTCCCAAGATCTAGGTATGCCTTTAAATAACTAACTCCCACTCCTCCAAAAGGCATCTAACAAGGGGAAATGTAAAAGCGAGATTGCATATCACTTTTCAACTAGAGAGGGTCAATCTCATTCTATTTAAGAGATATTTTCACAATCTGAATAGGAGATGAAGGGGTTGAAAGGACTCAATATAGAGTTATTTTGAAGTAGCATTTCTACTAGATGTACTCCCCAAGAAGATCCTCAACATGAACATCCCATAGGAGCTCTGCAGTAAATAGGTTTATTGGTAATGATAGATGTAGATAATGAATTCCCTCCATTGGGTACACAAACAAGGCATGATAAAATACATCATGATAAGCCAGTTCCTATGGGTCACCAAGGAAAATACAAGCACCACCACTAGTGGGTTTTCTGGTCATCACACCTGTTCATTCTCCAGTTTCTATACCTGCATAGGTTCCCACTCATCTAGATAATACGAAAATGTTTATGAACACAATTAAGGCATTACCGACTCGATTGGAAGCTATGGAGGAATGAAGTGCACCCGTTCAACCATAAAAGAAATCTTACCCTGAATCGGTGGACCCGATTCCTTCCCCACCTAATTTTGAGAATAAAAAATTTCCAATAATTAATGGATTAGGAGATCCATAACAACACATAACAAATTTTGTTTCTCATTGTGATCCATGGAGAGAACATATCAACAACATTATGTAGTTGATCATAGGTGTTTTGTTCAGTCATTATATGGACCATCTTTTGTCTGATATACAAGTTTACAATCATGATAAATTACTGGATGAGAAGATCTTCATTAACCATTCCTTCTTTAATTTGGCTCAATGCTGCCGAAGACTGCCATTTTTTATCTCACCAATTTCAAAAAATGGTAGAATGAATGAGTTTTATATTTAATTTCTCGATGGAATAGATTAACATACTCTGTATTTACGGAAATCCCTCAAGAATAGTTTCATCCAATATGTGTGGAAAATCTATGTGTCGAGTTATGAACACCACTGATCCTTGTGAAGTACACAGGAGGATTTTGAGTCCTTACTTTAATTTTTAATTAGATAGAATATTATATTATAGAGAATTTTTCAAAAATTTGTTTAATTCAATCAGATCTTGAAAATAGAACAGGGAAAGCAGAGACAGTTATAGTTACAATCAAGAAAGCACCTATACCTGTATCCAGTTCAAAACCTTCATTGTATCGAAGGGATCAACCTCTAGAGTTTCAGTAGCAACGACCAACTCATCAAGATGATTAACGAGATCAATAGAGGACATAGCTTATAGAATTAAAAATAAATTTTTATTCCTTCTAGAATGAAAAAGATCATAGTTCCTTCATCTCATCTTTGGAAAATAGTTTTGTTCAGTTATCAAGGCAGAAAAAACCAATCAAAGAAGGACATGAAGATCTTACAGATTATTATCCCTTTCACTAGATGTTGGGGAATCCCATATAGGAGTGATTTGTTTTCGTGGACCTCCTTTGAAAAATTCTAGACTCTGGATAAGTGAAACTGAATAGTTTTTCTGCTCAAGTAGCATATGTAACTTCTACTGATCTGGAGGAAGAAGAAGAATGGTAGAAAGTTAAAAGTAAAAAATGTGCATAAATATGATGATTAGATGATCAAGAAAATGATCAACTGAACTCATGTCATTCTATGAACACAATTGAAACAAACAGTTGTGTCTTCCACCACTACTGCCATAGAAAAACAACCTTCATCAAAAGGTCAATCCTCAGTGAAATGTGGTGATCAAATGGACAAAGAGAAGTCAGAAGTATAGGTGCTTGTGTTAAGCCCAAAATTATCCTTGACCCTGTCATATTTCATGCAATACAGTTCAAATGAACATGCACTGTCCTATCAAATGGTACAACCAGAACAAACCTATTTGGATAAATCTTCAACAGATAAAGAATTGATATTTGGTTTCGTTAATGTCATCAACATATTATATTCTTATGCCATCGGTGATTCTGTTTATAATGAGACTGAATACCTTGTACCTAACTAGGAAACTGAATGAAGATTCAATGGTTGAGAATACATGCTAAGACATTGAATTTTAGAAACCACCAATTTATCTCTACCCCTACTCGAACCATATATGCGGGAGAAACTAGAGGAAGATCCATTCAGCGATCTCAACACGAACATTGAGTTTCTTCCATCCATGATAGGTTTGGTTCTAACACGACCATTTTGGAGGAATGATTAAAAGTCACACCATCTTCCTCTCAACAAGTAGGCAGACCTAGTTAGTCTAGTCTACCAATTCCTAGAGTATTTCAAGATTCTAATCCAACACATGACACATCTACATCTGAAGCATCAACGTCCAAGACACCGAAAAACTAAGTTTCCATGGTGGTAAATGCAATCCTATTGATCAAAAGTATGATTTCATGAAACAATTGTCCCAATTAACATACATGTAATCAATTCTGGATTCCTTGAATCCATCAAATGATCTTTAAGAAGCACATATTGAGGCTTTGTCAAGTCCTCAAGAGTTTGAAACAAAAGTTCCTGCTGCTAAGGTTTACCATATAGGGAATGATCCAACAAAATTTCATGCAGTATTATCATTTAATGATGATGATGTATATGAAAATGATGTTGTATAAAGACATACCAGACAGTTTTATTTATCTGGAAGGGTCAGTGAAATTGACATACAATGAGCTTTCATTGATAATGTATCTAGTGTCAACCTAATTCTTGATCATACACTTCGAAAATGGGGCCCGGTCAAATCAGACTTATCTCCTTCAACTATATTGTTTCAAGGATATGTCAAAAATGATCAATAACCTTTGGGAAAGATTAGACACAAAACTCAGTTTGGATATCTTCTGTTTAATTTAGATTTCATGGTTGTTTGTCTAGACAAAGCCTTCCACATTCTTCTTGGAAGGCCTTGGCTCCATCAACATGATGTTATACATTCGTCATACCATAAATATCTTATGTACTGCTTCAATGGTCAAATCAGTAAATTTTATAGTGACAATGCTCCATTTATAATGTGTGAATCTCAATACATTGAGGTAGAGTTTTATCATAAAAAAAACGAGGTCTATAACAAAGAAGATAGCTAGTGTTAATGCTCTAAATGGAATGGAAAGGATCCTAGCTAACCCATTCATATATTTGTGTATTGATTATGTGCTAAAAATCAGTCAAATTGGAAAGGGTGAACCCAAATCTAATCACTTGTCCAATAAATTATATGATGTCAATTGCGGAAACTGAGCCTAATGACATTGGATAAAATTTTTATTCACCAAGTAGTGATGAAAGCATAAATAGAGATGATTTCATTTTATCTATGGAATTGAAGCAAGTCTCTACTTTATTAATTAGAATAGAAGAAGTTGTCAAAATTCTAGTGGAAGAAAAATATGTTTATCCCCAATCCATCCACTCCTATTAATTAATCTGGAAAGACCCTTCATCATTAGTAGGGTTAGATATGGTGTCCTCTTATTCAGAATGTCCAAATACTAACTCCACCCCTCACTCTTGAAGTTTTTCCTTGTCAACTACTATGTAAGTAGAAACAGAATAGGTAACATGTAATGATGAATAAGAGGAATATCTCAAGCATGATCCTTCAGCATTTGAGTAAGGTTTCTCTACCATTGTGGACGAGGTAATTTAAATAAATATGGGTATAAAAGAAGTTCCATGCCCCACTCTAATTAGGGCATCTACGACCTCTAAAGAGAAAAAGGTGTATACATAATTTCTAAATAAACATTGAGATATATTTTATTTGAATTATACATAAACACCATGTCTTAATATGGATGTAGCCACTCATTATATGGGTTTTTTTCAGAAGAACATCGAGGATTCAAGCATGCAGCAAGAAGAACACAACCAACTCATGCCTCTAAAATTTAACTGGAGTGGAAAAGAATATAAAGGAAATTTTTTTCAGGGAGGTTCAATATTCCAAATGGTAGGCCGAAATTGTCCCCGTGAAAAAGGAGAATTGAAAATAATAGTTTTCATTGATTTCATAGATCTTATCCGTCATTTTCATAAAGACGATTTTCTAAATACAATCACGGATCGTTTAATTAATGCAACCATTGGTAATGAAGACCTTTACTTCATGGATAACTATACTAGGTATAATCAGATGTGTATATCCCTAGAGGATGAAAAATATATAGCTTTTAGATCTAATGAAGGTGTGTTTTTTTATTTCCTAATGTCATTTTGTATAAAGAGTGCAAGTGAAACATACAGACATGTCATTCACCATATCATCAAACCCTTCTTAATGAAATTTTTTTAATGATAAGTTGATGATTTGGTGGTAAAATACAAACAATGTTCCAATAACTTGGCAGATCTGGATATCATATTAAATAAATGTTGGAAACACAGTTTGAATATGAACACCTTGAAATGTGATTTCTTGGTATCATCAGGAATGTTCCTTGGATTGATTGTACACCATCATGGTATCATAGTTGATGCTGATAAATCGAAATCAATCCTTGGAATTTCACCTCCTTGATATTTGATATAATTAAGAGAACTCCAAGGAAACTTGGCCTATATTCGGCGCTTTATTGCCAAATTGGCAGAAATGTGTTGTACATTTACTAAAATAATAAAGAAGGGAGTCACCTATTAATGGACCGAAGACTTCCAATATACCATTGATACCCTCATAAAATATCTCTTGATTATACTGGTATTAATTCCACCTATTGAAGGAATACCATTTATTCATTACATGACATCTTGAGAGTGATCCATGTGTTCCTTCCGTTCCCAAAAGAATAATGTTGGGAGTGAAAACAACTTTTACTATCTCAGTAAAACTATGCTTGATGCTGAGACTCAGTATTCAAGTATTAAAAAGTACTACATGACATTAATATTTGAAGTTATGAAATTATGGCACTACCTACAAAATCATGAGGTCCAATTGGTATCTCGTAATAACCCACTCAAATATATCCTCAGTTTCCCTATTCTTACTGGGCGTCTGACACGGTGGGAAGTTATTTTGAAATAGTTTGATATCCAGTTTGTGCCACAAGAGGCAATAAAATTCCAAGCTCTAGCCAAATTCCTTGCTAAAGAAATATCTATGGAAGGTTCATCATTGAATAATGAACTTCCTTTTGAGTATGTCTTTTCTATTCAAGATAAGCCCCAGTCATGGAAAATGTACTATGATAGTGCCTCCATATGTCCAAAACTAAATAGGATTGAAAACCCTAATGTCAACCAAGATGTGTTTTTAATTGTCCTTATTTCCGGAAAAAATTCAGTATTGCCTTATTCCTTCCTGTTATTAGAATGCAGTAAAAATAATGAAGGAGAATACCATGATCTCATTTTAGGTTTTGAATTGACATTTTAGGGGAATGTGAGTCACTTGAATGTAAAAATTGATTTAGAATTTGTAATCAAATAGATAAATGGGGAATATTCTATTAGAAAATAAAATTGCATCCATCTGTGTGATTAAGTCATATGGTTAATAGATGAATTTCCCTCAGAGCCAACAATGTCTTATATCATGTGATCACAAAATTCCCTAGCTGATGGACATGCAATTGAAACTAAAAACTTGGTAGATCCAATTTGGTATGAGAAAGTCATCTTCATAGATCATCATTGTATGGTATCACACATTATTCAAACCAGAATGTAGAAAATTAATGAAATTAGCCCAATTTATGAGTCGTATGGTCATACCATGGGATGGAGAATAACCATCATGAAATATATTCAAAATAGAGTACTTCCATGAGACAGGGATGAAAAATTATAGATCCAATGGAAATCATCCAATTATACTTTTTATGATAATCCAGATCAACATAAGATCCTCAATAAACAAGGCTTTAATGGAATCCTCTTCAAATGCGTAGCTGGAGAAGAAACTGCATCTGTAATGAATGAAGTATATTTAAGAGCTTGTAGTGGTCACCAGTCTGGGCATAGGCGCTCTGATCAAATCTGAAGTCTTGGTTACTTTTGGCCATCAATGATGTAGGATTTCACAAATTTCACAAAATAAATTTCATCCTACCAACTGTATTCCAACATTATTCATCAACCACCAGAGTTTCTACATAGAGATAAATACTTATGGCCATTTTTCTCCATAGAGAATGGATGTAGTAGGATCTTATCCTCTAGTTGTGGCTAATAATTTCAGGTATATTCTTACTACTACTAACTTATTAAATAAATGGTATGAGTTAATTCTTATCAAAGAAGTCAGAGAAAAAAGAATTGTTAGTGTTTTCAAAACTAACATCATCACTAGATTTTAGTGTCCCTTATACTATATTAATGTACAATGGCCCCAATTTATGTTCTATTTAGTTAAATAAGTTATATCAGGAGCACAATATCAAGTCCTACCATTCATCTTGCTATCATGCGGTGACAAATGGAGAGATATAGTCCTTAAATAATACATTATCAAATATACATTAGAAGATGGTGGATAATGATAAGAAATCTTTTCCTAATAATATTTAGCATGATTTATGGTCTCATCAGACTACTACCTATACTTCCACTCAAGAAAATCCTCATTCATTAGTATACGGAACAAAATTAGTCTTGACAAATAAAATGAAATTGCCTTCACTTAGATTTTCAACCTGTGATCAATTGTCTATAGATGATAAGTATAACAACCCATACTTTACATACATTATTATTACTTCAGAATTGAAGCACACTTATTACAACATATAACAAAACCAAGAAAGGACCATATAGGTATAGTGTCTTTATAAACTGGGAAACATAAACAACTGGTTCTTAAAGCATCTACTTAGCCTCCCATTTATTTCATCATATCTAGAGTCCCTTTTTGGCATATTATACTTAATAACATTCTTCCTGGCCTGGGGAAATAAAAAATACAAAAGGGTGAGCTCAAATGCTCAGTATGGGTAAACAAAAGAAATATCAATCACATCATATACATAAGCACATAACTTTTGGAAATCGTAACATGCAAAAGAGATCATAATTTCATATCATGGGATAAATCATAGTAGTGAAATGCAATCCCAATAATCATAACATAAAACATGAAACTTTGTGGCATACACACATAATCATAGATAATCATTTCTTATTAGTCAAGACTCATTGCCAAGACTATCTTAGTGAACAAAGTCCCTTTCTGAACCGATTTCACTGCTCGACTCAGTCCTGTTTCACTGAACCGGTATAACCTACCATTCCAGCCGAGTCTATCTCATGAGATATAAAATTTTTACCCAATGCATTGGAGGGAGATATAGGTCCCACCCATCTCATAACGAAATCATTCTTACTTGTGCCACAAAATAAACATACATCATTCATAATATCCCAACGAATAAAATGGGTTTCATAAACATCATCACATCATAACATAATCCATATAAAAGAAATGGATATAATTTCATAATAAGAAAAGTGAAACCATGTAAAGAAACGATACATTATACTTAAAACATACACATATGAAATAATTTAATTTTATATGGAAAATGTTTTTGATAAAACACTTGAAATGAATTCTTGAGGAAAATATCCTTTCTTATTTAAAATCATTTTCTTTTCACAAAATGTCATGAATTTTTAAAAGAAAAGGATTTTCTTGAAAATAGTCATGAAATATTTTTGAGGAAGATTCATGAAAATATGGCTTTATAAAACCGTAAAAATCCTTTCATGCCGTATACGTTAAAAAAACATTCTTCTCGTACTTTTGTCAGAAAAGTCAAAAAGTACCTCGTATGAAAAACGACAAAAGAATCATTTCATATCTTTTAATAAAAACTCACCGAAGGGTAAAATTGAATATAAACTATTTTATAAGGATATAAATATTACATATTGAGGAAGAATTGATGTGGATGATAAAATACACCCCAGTAAATACCAAAGTATAAACAATCTCGGATAAAAATGAGATTGTGATATTTCCCTTACCTTAGGTCCGATATGCTTTTTACGTGTCCGAACCTCCTGTATAATGATTTAAATAATGTTATTGACTTATTACAGAATCATAATTATTTTTATGATATCATATATGGTCATATTCTTAGCTTCTTAGTAGTAATATTTCATTGCTACTTGTTATTCGTGTGTTTATAACTTTTTGTTCTTATGCGTTTTTTTTCGAATAAATTCTTATTCTTCTCCTTAGGTTATAGATAACTCATTACCAGAATGGTATTAGTGTAATATATATCATATTAATTAATTCAATTAATTTATATAATCATTATGAAATGAAGATCATGTAGAACGAGTTGCATCACATCGTGGAGACGGTATTCCGTACGTACGCACGAGTGATGATATCGTTCCTATGATCGTGGAATTGTATTGGATTGTATGTATACTATTTCAGAATCATTATCACTTCATAATAGTCTTATAAAGTCATTATTTACACCATTATACCCATCCAAGTAAGGTGGTGGTGGAAAATAGATTACACCACGGCGTGGAGACGGTATTCCGTACGTACGCACGCGCGGTGATTTATTTTTCCGTAGGATGGATAGATGGTGAAATAGGGTTGTTTCATACTTATAATAACATATCAGTATATTAGTGATACTGATGTTTTTACTTCATAATGAAACAACTAATGAAGAAGAAGTGGAAGAAGAAATAAAGATGAAAGAATCGGTAACGGAAATTACCTCTTCTTTGAAGAGCCTCTTTGAGACCTCCTCTTAGGGAACTAAAATTGATGTTTGAGGAAGACCAGAACCTCTAGGATGTTTCTAGGGTAGTGGAGAGGAGAAATTGGCAGGTTTTGGCCGAGCTTGAAGGCTCAAAGTGGTGTGAGGAAGAGGGGGAGGAGGTGCCCTTTTATAAGGGAGGAGAGGGGCTCCTTTGGAAAAACAAAAAATATTATTTTATTATAAAGTCAAGTTCGGTTTTAAATAGCTCCAAATTGATTTATTTCGAAGCTAAGGCGGGGATGGGTCGAAATACTCTCATCCAATATAATTTATACAAGTTTATGTTCCTATTTTAACCTTATCATTTAGATTTAACATTAAGTTAAATAATTTTAATTTTACCGTGTCTTCTTGTGTTCTTATACTATATGGTTAATAAACTTACTATATCAAGACAAAGGAACCCCAATTTGTTTATTATTAAAATATATAACCTCATATAAGTCATTTGGCCGAACAATAGATTTTTAAGAATAAAATAACAAGTAATAATATAATATTTGTTTTAAAAACGATTTTATGTCAATTTTGACACTATTTAATAATTTATTTTTGTGAAAATCATAACAGAATGATTAGTTCGAAACAAGTTACCTAAATCAATAATAACATGTCATATTAACCTATAAAATTAGTGTAATTCATAAAAAGTCTCAAATTAAATTTATTTTGGTGTTTATAACATCAATTATGTCAATATTTCATTAATAAGATAATTACTGCATCATCGTTGTGTCATAAATAAATTAAATTATTTAATGTCTAAAAATTAAAAATAAAATACCATTATGTAGGAAGTATTTTTATCTTCATAATGAATATTTATAGTCGAATATATCTTATGTATAACCCCATATTAATAATTATTTATTTATTAAACTTTTATTTTAACTATTTTAACCCTTCTTTAAATAAATTAATAATAAATGTCCTAATCTAATCCAAGTGGGCCTAAATGGTCATATTTTATTTCTAAGGTTTTTTTGGACGAATTACACTTGTCCAATAGAATTAGGACATGTGTTAGGGTAATAATAATATCATTTTCCCCATAATTACCCTATTTACTTATAACTGTGGTAAAAAAAATTAAAAAGTTACTATTCACCAAAAAAATTATTTTCATCTTATTCAACCACATTTTACTTACTCACATAAACCGTTTCTCTCGGATTTTCGAAATTCCACTCACAGAAGCGGTAAAATTATGTTTTTTGAAAAATTCAGTTTTTTAACTACCACTTAGTGGTTTCACTATTCCTCAAAAATTGATAGTTTTCAGAAAAATACCAAAATTTCACCCTAGGCTAATTTCGATATTCCGAATCAAAAAATGAAGTCCATTTTGAAAAATAAAATTTATAAAATTTCAAAAAGTGGTTATTACTATTCATAACGCCTAGTTTTAATAATATTTTAATAGCGTATCATTGTTTAGTGAAACTCGGTATTACGTACGACACAAGCTATCGAGGAAGGCCGCGGTTGTGTGTAAAGCAAGACAAGCTAGTGTTGTGAGTTGTGAAAGATTCATTTGATGATTTATATAAATTAAAAACAATATATTTCACATATAATCTCGGGTGTTACATTTTACCCCCCTTAAAATGAATTTCACCCTTGAAATTCATCACTTTGTAACAAACAGATGAGGATACCTCTCCCTCATTATATCCTCATGCTCCCATGTAGCTTCTTCTAATTCGTGGTTCCTCCATAAAACTTTCACCAAGTGAGTGTTCTTGTTTCGTAGGACTTTTTCGCTACGATCTAGAATCTCTATTGGTTGTTCTTTATAAGGAAGATCTTGCTCCAGCGGTACAACTTCTGAGCTGAGTACATGTGAAGGATCAGGTATGTACTTTCTCAGGTGAGATACATGGAACACATCTTGAACTTGAGAGAGATTCGGTGGAAGCACCAATCGCTAAAATACCTTCCCAACACGATCCAGTATTTCCAAAGGACCGATATATTTAGGGCTCAACTTCCACTTCTTTCCAAATCTCATAACCCTCTTCTAGGGAGATATTCGTAAGAACACTTTAGTGCCCACTTCAAACTCTAGGTCTTTTCTTCAGTTGTCGGCATATCTTTTCTGTCTACTCTGAGCTGCTCTTATGTGTTGTTGAATAGATGTGACCTTTTCTGCCATTTCATCAACGAGATCGGGTCCTAATAGCTTACTTTCCCCAACTTCATCACAGAAAGTTGGAGTCCTGCATTTCTTTCCATAGAGAGCATCATAAGGATCCATCTGAATACTGGAGTGAAAGCTATTATTATAAGAAAATTCCACCAAAGGTAAGTGTTGATTCCTACCACCTTTGAAATCCATAGAGCAAGCTCTCAACATATCTTCTAGAGTTTGAATTGTTCTCTCAGACTGACCGTCTGTCTGAGGATGATAAGCAGTGCTGAAACTCAACTATGTATCCAGAGTATGCTGAAGACTTCGCCAGAACATCGAGGTAAATCTTGGATCCCGATAAGATATAATAGAAAGTGGTACTCCATGCAATCATACCACTTCCTTTACATATATCCTGGCAAGCTGATCCAGAGAGAAATCCTCTCTAATAGCAATGAAGTGTGCAAACTTTGTAAGATGATCAACTATGACCCAGATAGCATTATTGCCTTTGGATTTTTTAGGACTTCCTGTGACAAAGTCCATAGTGATGTTTTCTCATTTCCATTCGGGTATGGGTAATGGTTGTAACATCCCCTTAGACTTCTGTCTCTCAGCTTTAACTTGTTGACAAACCAAGCATCGAGAGACATATTCAGCAACATCTCTTTTCATGCCATCCCACCAGAAGTACTCTTTTAGGTCCCTATACATCTTCGTGCTTCCAGGTTGAATAGAGAATGAAGAACTATGAGCCTCATCCAGCAGCTCCTTCTTTAATTTGGGGATGGGAGGAACACAAACCCGATTCCTGAACTTTATTATCCCATCACAATCAAGGTTGAATTCAGGAAAATTTCTCACCTTCTTTTGTAACTCGACATCTTCTTTCTATGCCTATTTAATCTTCACATGTATATATGGTTGAACATTCATTTGAGAAAGATACAATTTTCCCCCTTTCATTATAATTCCATGATCCATCCTTTGTAAATCCATAAATATTGGATCTTTTTTGATCCTCATCATGGATAAACTAGCATGGTCTTGTCGACTTAATGCATCTGCCACCTTGTTTGCTTTCCCAGGGTGGTAATGGATTGAGCAGTCGTAATCCTTAATCAGCTCCAACCATCTTCTTTGGCGCATATTCAACACTTTTTGTTTGAAAATATACATTAAACTTTTATGATCAGTATAAATATCACACCTTTCACCATAAAGGTAATGCCTCCAAATCATTAATTCAATGATTACCGCAGATAACTCCAAATCATGTGTTGGGTAATTTTGCTCATGGATTTTCAACTGTCGTGAGGCATAAGCTATCACCATATCATTTTTCATAAGAACACACCCCAATCCCTTCTTGGATGCATCACTATAGATCACAAACCTTTCTCCACTACAAGGAAGTGTGAGCACAGGTGCACTGGATAACCTTCTTTTCAACTCCTTGAAATTATCTTCACATTCCTCCGTCCAAACAAACATAAATCCTTTCCGAGTCAACATGGTGAGTGGATTAGATAATCGTGAAAAATATTTCACAAAACATCTATAATATCCAGCCAAACCAAGAAAACTTCGGATCTCGGTTACTGTTGTTGGTCTCGACCATCTTTCGATACCTCTATTTTTGCTGGATCCACAGATATCCCCTCTTTTGAGATTATGTAACCCAAAAATGAAACTTTTTGAGGCCAAAAATCACACTTGGTAAATTTTGCATAAAGCTTCTCCTTTATCTGGGTCTTCAATATAATTCTCAAGTGATCTTCATGTTCTTCCTTGCTCTTTTAATAGACAAGAATATCATCTATAAAGACTACCACAAACTGATCAAGATAGTCTCTAAAGACTCTATTCATTAGATCCATGAAGATAGAAGGGGAATTAGTAAGACCAAATGGAATCACTATAAATTCATAGTGTCCATACCTTGTACGGAAAGCCGTCTTCGGTATATCATCCCTTTTGACCCTTAATTGATTATACCCTGAACGGAGATCAATCTTGGAAAAGTATTGAGCTCCGCGTAGTTGGTCAAATAGGTCATCAATGCGCGAGAGAGGATATTTGTTCTTGATAGTGATCTTGTTAAGATCTCGATAATCAATGCAGAGTCTCATTGATCCATCTTTCTTCGTAACAAATATAACAGGTGCTCCCCAAGGTGATGCATTAGGGCGTATGAAACCCTTATCAAGATTCTCTTGGAGTTGCTTCTTCATTTCCTGCAACTCAATTGGGGCCATTCTATAAGGTGTCTTTGAAATAGGCAAAGCACCCGGTACGAGTTCTATTGAAAACTCAACTTCACGATTCGGTGGAAGACCCGGTAATTCTTCCAGAAAGACAACATCAAACTCCCGTACAATGGGCATATTCTTAATCATTAGTTTCTCACTAACCATTTGAGATAAATAACCTTCATTTAGTGGAATCAATACCCATAAAATGGAAGAAATTTCCACTAGAAGGTTATGTTCATCCTTGCATCGATAGATGATCATAGATTGATCTTGAATATGAAATGTTACTTCCCTTCTTTGGCAATTGATATGAGCTCCATGTAGAGAAATCAAATCCATGCCAAGAATCACATCAAATTCTACTATAGGAAGGATCACAAGATTTTCAGGAAGCACTTTCCCACAAACTTCAATCGGAGAATAATTATAAACTTTTGATGCGACTGTTGTGCCATTAGGTGTTGTCACAGCTAACTCAACATCTAATTATTGAGGTAATATGGTGATACCCTTAGAAAATTCTTCATAAATAAAGGAGTGGGTGGATCCAGAATCAAATAAAACATTTTCTACTTTAGAGTGGATGGTAAGTGTACCTTTCACCACATCGTTATCGTACTCCACATCGCTGATGGAAATTGCATGTGACTTTCCTTTGTCTTTAGCCTTAAGAGTTTGTTGACGTCGACCATCATCATCAACCCTTGGATTAGGGCATTTATTGGCATAATGTCCCATCTCCTTGCACTTGAAACATTGATGTGTAGTAGGTTCATTCTTTGTATCCCTTCCTTTGTTTGCATCATTAGACATCTTCTTCCCATCATCGTGGCATTCAAATGCCCGATGACCTTCCTTTCCACATTTGAAACATTTACTTATCCCTTTAAGACAACTCCCTCCATGTTTCTTTCCACACATTGAGCATAAGGGAAAACTCATCTTCTTTTCAGTGTGCTCTTTAGATTTTCCTTTGAATTCCATATTCCTCTTCTTATCAAACCCATATTACTGATGGGTTACTCCAATTTCCATCTCAACTTTGAGAGCAGATCGAACGATTTCCTCATAGCTATTGAAGTCCCTTATGGCTAAGGCCCTTCGAAGACTTGGTTTTAAGCCACTAAAGTATCAATTGATCTTACTCTCAGGTTGGATAATAATACCAAAAGTGTACCTTGAAAGTCTTGTAAAATTTTCTTCATAGGTACCAACATATTCATCATCCTTTTGCTTGAGTTCAAGAAACTCTTTCTCCATCTTTGTTCGGAGAATACGAGGGAAGTACTTATTGAAAAATAAGTTCTTGAACTTGTCCCATTCCATGGACTCAATTTCACCCCTTTGCCTCATATTCTTAATAAGATTCCACCATTGATCAGCATCACCTTCCAAACGATACACTAATAAGATGACTTTATCACTCTCAGAACATTGAAGAACTGAAAATATCTTTTCAGTAGTACTAATCCATTGTTCAGAAACTAATGGATCAGTAGACCCGCTGAATGAAGGTGGACACAGTCTCATGAAGGATTAAACATAATGTTGCTCCTTCCTTTGCTCGTTTGGAAGTCCTGCATGATTCATATCTTGAGAAAGTTGTGTGAGCATGGTTATAAGATTTTGCATTCCAGCTCCCATAACGTTTGGTTGCTCAAGGGGACAATCATTGCATTGCCCATCACATTCCTCATTAACACGGTTCCTTCGGGTACCAGCCATTGACTAAAAACAAGAAGAATAGTGTGAGAAACACTAATTATAATAGGAAAACCACATAATCAAGAATAAAATTTCACACTTAAGGTCTTATACTAGGTTATTCATGGCCATTTGTAAAACACTAAGATTGTGTTCTATGCTTTGACTTACCCTTAGGGTTCTTACTAAGGCTTTCACATCCTAATTTGCAAAGGTTGACTATACCTTTCCTCTGATACCAACTATAACAAACCATACTTTACATACATTGTTATTAAATCATAATTGAAGAACAATTATTACAACATATAACAAAACCATGAAAGGACCGTATAGGTATGGTGTCTTTAGAAACTGGGAAACATAAACAACTGGTTCTTAAAGCATCTACTTTGCCTCCCATTTATTTCATCATATCTAGAGTCCCTTTTTGGCATATTCTACTTAATAACCTTCTTACTGACCTGGGGAAATAAAACATACAAAAGGGTGAGCTCAAATGCTCAGTATGGGTAAACAAAAGATATATCAATCACATCATATACATAAGAACATAACTTTTTGAAATCATAACCTGCAAAAGAGATCATAATTTCATATCATTGGATAAATCATAGTAGTGAAATGTAATCCCAATAATCATAACTTAAAACATGAAACTTTGTGGCATACACACATAATCATAGAAATCATTTCTTATTAGTCAAGACTCATTTCCAAGACTATCTTAGTGGACAAAGTCCCTTTCTGAACCGAGTTCACTCCTCGATTCAATCCTATTTCCCTGAACCGGTATAACCTACCGTTCCAGCCATGTCTATCTCATGAGATATATAATCTTTACCCAATGCATTGGAGGGAGATATAGGTCCCACCCATCTCATAATGAAATTATTCTTACTTGTTCCACAAAATAAACATACATCATTCATAATAACCCAACGAATAAAATGGGTTTCATAAACATCATCCCATCATAACATAATCCATATAAAACAAATGGATATAATTTCATAATAAGAAAAGTGAAACCATGTAAATAAAAGAGTCATTGTACTTAAAACATACACATATGAAATAATATAATTTTATATGGAAAATGGTTTTGATAAAACACTTGAAATGAATTCTTGAGGAAAATATCCTTTCTTATTTAAAATCATTTTCCTTTCACAAAATGTCATGAATTTTTAAAAGAAAAGGATTTTCTCGAAAATAGTCATGAAATCTTTTTGAGGAATCTTCATGAAAATATGTCTTTATAAAACCATAAAAATCATTTCATGCCGTATAAGTTAAAAAACATTCTTCTCGTACTTTTGTCGGAAAATTCAAAAAGCACCTCGTACAAAAAACGACAAAAGATTCATTTCATATCATTTAATAAAAACTCACCGAAGGGTAAAATTGAATAAAAAGTATTGTAGAAGGATATAAATATTACATATTGAGGAAACATTGATGTGGATGATAAAATACACCCCAGTAAATACCAATGCATAAACAATCTCGGATAAAAATGAGATTGTGATATTTCCCTTACCTTAGGTCCGATATGCTTTGTCCGTGTCCGAACCACCTGTATAATGATTTAAATAATGTTATTGACTTATTACAGAATAATACATATTTTTATGATATCATATATGGTCATATTCTTAGCTTCTTAGTAGTAATATTTCATTTCTACTTGTTATTCGGGTGTTTATAACTTTTTGTTCTTATGCGTGTTTTGTCGAATAAATTCTTATTCATATATTTAGGTTATAGATACCTCATTACCAGAATGTTATTAGTGTAATATATATCATATTAATTCATTCAATTCATTTATATAATCATTATGAAATGAAGATCATGTAGAAGGAGTCGCATCACATCGTGGAGACGGTATTCCGTACGAACGCACGAGTGATGATATCATTCCTATGATCGTGGAATTGTATTGGAGTGTATGTATACTATTTCAGAATCCGTATCACTTTATAATAGTCATATATAGTCATTATTTACACCATTATACCCATCCAAGTATGGTGGTGGTGGAAAATAGATTACACCACGACGTGGAGACGGTATTCCGTACGTACGCACACGAAGTGATTTCTTTTTACGTAGGATGGATAGATGGTGAAATAGGGTTGTTTCATAATTATAATAACATATCAATATATGAGTGATACTGATGTTATTACTTCATAATGAAACAACTAATGAAGAAGAAGTGGAAGAAGAAATAAAGATGAAAGAATCGGTAACAGAAATTACCTCTTCTTTGAAGAGCCTCTTTGAGACCTCCTCTTAGGGCAGTAAAATTGGTCTTTGAGGAGTACCATAACCTCTAGGATGTTTATATCATAGTGGAGAGGAGAAATTGGCAGGGTTTGGCCGAGATTGAAGGCTCAATGTTGTGTGAGGAAGAGGGGGAGGAGGTGCCCTTTTATAAGGGAGGAGAGGGTAACCTTTGGAAAAACTAAAAATATTATTTTATTCTAAAGTCAAGTTCAGTTTTAAATAGCTCCAAATTGATTTATTTCGAAGATAAGGTGGGTATGGGTCGAAATCCTCTCATACAATAGAATTTAGACAAGTTTAAGTTCCTATTTTAACCTTATCATTTAGATTTAACATTAAGTTAAATAATTTTACTTTTACCGTGTCTTCTTGTGTTCTTATACTATAAGGTTAATAAACTTACTATATCAAGCCAAACGAACCCCAAGTTGTTTATTATTAAAATATATAACCTTATCTAAGTCATTTGGCCGATCCTTAGATTTTTAGGAATAAAATAACAAGTAATAATATAATATTTTTTTTAAAAACTATTTTATGTCAATTTTGACACTATTTAGTAAATGATTTTTGTGAAAATCATAACAGAATGATTAGTTCGAACCAAGTTACCTAAATCAATAATAACATGTCATATGAACCTAGAAAATTAATTTAATTCATAAAAAGTCTCAAATTACATTTATTTTGGTGTTTATAACATCAATTATGTCAATATTTCATTAATAAGATAATTACTGCATCATCTTTGTGTCAGAAATAAATTAAATTATTTAATGTCTAAAAATTTCAAATAAAATACCATTATGTAGGAAAGATTTTTATATTTATAATGAATATTTATAGTCTAATTTATCTTATGTATAACCCCATATTAAAAATGATTTACTTATTAAACATTGATTTTAACTATTTTAACCATTCTTTTAAAAAAATTAATAATAAATGTCCTAATCTAATCCAAGTGGGCCTAAATGGTTATATGTTATTACTAAGGTTGTTTTTGGTGGAATTAAACTTGTCCAATATAATTAAGGCATGTGTTAGGGTAATATTAATATCATTTTTACCCTTAATTACCCTATTTACTTTTAACCGTGGTAAAAAAAACTAAAAAGTTACTATTCACAAAAAAATTATTATCATCTTATTGAACAACATTTTACTTTCTAACATCAACCGTGTCTCTCTGATTTTAGAAATTCCACTCAAAGAAGCGGTAAAATTATGTTTTATGAAAAATTCAGTTTTTTAACTACCACTTAATGGTTTCACTATTCATCAAAAATTGAATGTTTTCAGAAAAATACCAAAATTTTACCCTAGGCTAATTTCGCTATTCCGAATCCAAAAATGATGTCCATTTTGAAAAATAAAATTTATAAAATTTCAAAAAGTGGTTATTACTATTCATAACAGCTAGTTTTAATAATATTTTAATAGCATATAATTGTTTAGTGAAACTCGGTATTGCATACGACACAAGCTATCAAGGAAGGCTGCAGTTGCGTGTAAAGCAAGCCAAGCTAGTGTTGTGTGTAGTGAAATATTCCATTGATGATTTATATAACATAAAAGCAAAATATTTCACATAAAAATCTCGGGTGTTACAATAAGTCTTAGAAACAGTTTAATGATAATGAATGATTAGATGAAAAAGATTGCATACATGGTATCATTTAGATGTCTATCAAAACAGAATAACGTGATATTTTGACAAGAAATTTCAACTCCATTCATTTCACCAGGAGAATATGTTTTGGTCCTCATGATTCCAATGATACCAGGAAAAAAACCACAAATCTTGAGTCAAAGTGGGAAGGACTTTATTCCACACATAAGGTCTACTAAAATGGAGCATCTGACTTGATATCAATGGATGGAGAGTATATTACAACTCCAAAAAGGCATGATTATAGAATAAATACTTTGTCTAGTTTCACACAATTTCCTTGCTACTAGAATGAATACTGCACAACCCCACGTCCTTACAACAATACATAAAACTACATAGTAAAAAGTCCTAGTTGCAAGATAGTAAACTAATGAAAACCAAAAGATTCCATGGGGCATGAAGTTAAAATACGTAGCACCATTTTTCCTCGTTCCATGTCATTAAACTGCATGGATAAAATCTTATCTACATAACATTAGGAGATTTCATAAGAAATAATCATTAACATAATTGTTACTCCATAGTGGCACATGAGTCCCTCCCTTCCCTGTGTCTAAGTTAGATCTGCATAGGGACCATGTTTAAAGAACTATGTACGGCTTGATTCTCATCTATATGAGGTACATAGAGATGAATGGATCTCCAATATTGGGCCCAGTTGCAACAAAAATAATTATTTCCCTTTTCCTTCTCCTTTATATGAACTAGGTCTATACAGAGTGCCCTTTGAAGATACATGATTTTATTTTTGTACAGTCTTGTGTCTTAAATTTAATCATTATTCAAGGATGTGTTAAATCCCCCATCTCCCATATCAAACTTGATTGGTGTTGGAAATGAATGTTTAATTAACTACGTACTACTTTATTTTCATCGATATGTGATACATAGATATGCCTGGATTTCCAATCGTAGGCCCATAAATTATAAAAAACCCATTATTCCTTATGTAAAAATCAAAACCTATATAGGTAATGTTTAATGAATTACATATGGCTTAATTCTTACCCTAAACAAGACACATAGTAACACAAGAGTTTTCCCCCTTAGTGAAGATACTAAAAGTCTTTATTTTTCCAACACTTCATCTTAATCCTTACTGCATGACATTAAAATGCATTGGAATTTAACACCCATATTCTTCACATATGAAACCTTTGTGTTATTTAAGAAACCATTACTGGTCCTTGTTTATCACACAGAGAAATGCTCACATGGGCTTAAGAATTAGTTAAAAGGATTATTTATATAAATAAGGTGTCCCAATTTCGTATGTGGATGTCAATGTCCTCTCTACATTACATAAAAATGCTATGTATAATGTCCTTACTGTATGACTTTAAACTACACATCAATATATTAATTCAACAGAAACAAAGAAAGAATCCATTTTATAAATGAGTCAGATCTATGTAAAGGAATTCATGCTCATGGTCAATATTGATTCAAATATTTCATATGTTCATTGAGCATAACCCCCATCTATATTTCACAGTCATAATCATGAATATTTTCCAGATCTTAATAATCATTCTTATGGTTTCTAGTGATGGTGTTTCTAATACCCGAGAACACTTTTTCGTGACTATGAAGCATGGGCCCTTAGGTGGCCTTGCATATGATTCCTACATAATAGGTATATCAGTCAAAAGATGACACAATTTCGATATGAAACATACACCCCAATTGGCCCTACATAATACAACCCCCATAACATGTTTTTCAAATGATGGTAATTTAATTCTTGGTTATAATGACTTTTTCCCCTTCAAACATTTATGACAATATACAAGAATCATTATTTTAAAACAGTCATTCAAATATATTTTTTCCATTATCTTTATCTCTCTATGAAACTCTTCAAGACCATGGTTTTCACATTTCCCTCACCATGTGTTCAACGAAATATGAAATAAACTTGGAATCGCTTGGCCACATTTTATATACTATTTCTATTTCTAGTCTTAGTTTTATGACCAAAACCTATAGACACCATACCTCATAAGATTGGGTCAGACCTTCGATGAAGTCATATTTCTCCGATTATTTGGAAATCTTGGTCGAAAATACCCTTTTCATATTTGGGTACCTTTGTCTATAAATCAAACTCTTTGAATTAGAAAATATGAATCATCATAAACATTCATTGGTTTCTATCAATTGAATGTTATATTTTTAAGATCTATTTTTTTCCTAACTATGCATCACAACACTTAAGGTTGCCTTGCATAATTTTCCTAAAATTTCTCTACGGTCAAAAGATTCTAGAATTTGGTTTTGCAGCATATTCCCTAGTTTCCCTTCATAACACAATTACCTTAATAGATTTTTCAAATAATGTTAACATTTTTCTAAGAAAAGGCTTCCTATAATGCAATTATCCCTTTCTCCATATCATTGTTTAGATTGAGAAATTCCAAAATCAAAGTTTACAATATTCCCTTCCATACATGATTATGGTAGTTTGTTTCTAAACAAAAATTATCTAGAAATTGGAAGAGTTTCATTCCTTTGGTCGAAGATAAATGCCTTAAATTTAAGCCACATAATTTCCTCACTGTGTGAATTAAAACTACATAGTACAATGTCCTCACAAAATGATATTAAACTGCATAGTACAATGTCCTCACTGCATGACTTAAAACTACACAACTTTATATCATAAATTATGATTTCTAATAGATTTTAACCATTATTCATACAAATTTTTTTATAAGAGTGATTTCCCTATTCATGACATATATCAGCATAAAATATCCCTTTATTCAAAAATTCCATTTCCTTGGAAAATTGACCCACTATGGTATTGATTCACCCAAATCATATTTTCCATTGTCTATAAATAGTAATGTATTGAATTCATAAGAACTTTTTTCCCAAACTATGTAGTACATGTCCTTAGTTTTCATTGCATAATTTTTTTAAATAACAGGCATGTCAGTCAAAAGATGCCACAATTTGTCTATACCGCATATTCCCCAGTTGGCCTTGCATAATTCATCCCCCATAACAGGTTTTTCAAATAATAGTATTTTTCTTCATGGAAGAGACTCCCCATATGTTGGTATAAGTTTTAAATTTGGTGACCATAAATATCATTGCTCAATATTACCCTTGGAAATATTTATAGAATATTAAATAAATTATTAGTCACAGTGTCTTGTTTGGGAAATATTTTTCAAATTTATGGTCATTTCAACATTAAACATTAGCTGTTTATAGTCCAACCAGCATGAGTCTAAACTACTAACAAAAACAGTCATAATACTCAACATATTGAAAACCCGCTAAAGGAAATCTGGATAAATGTCAATTCCTAATTCACTAACCGTACATTTTTTATGATTTAGGTAATATTGAGCAATAAAAAGTCAAAAGATATGAAGTTTGTGGGATTTTCAATACAACCCCAAAAAAATTAAAACTATGCTCATTAGGCCCATCATCTTAATTAGAAAGTTCTTGAGTTCCCTCATTCCTTTCATTTAATCATTCTTTTTTAACATAAAGGTTTTATGTTTTTAAAAAAAAATCCACATCATCATTAACATTATTATTGCAATAAAAAAAGGTAAGAGTGGGAAAATATTTAATTAAAGAAAAAATTTAATTCATTAATATGAAATCAGAGGGCCATCCACCAAATGGAGCCTCTATATCATGTATTAAAATAAACTCTCAACATGACTCCTCATTTATTGAACATATTCATAAGCCCTATTTGTTGCATGTTCATGCAGAGATAGCTGAGTAACTCTAGCATCCTCAGCCCAATGATGTGCTTCTTTAGGGAATAAAATCGATGTTATCCCCACTAATTAGGATTATCCCAATGTCTGGTTCAATTTCTCACGTTTGATATTTATAGAATGTAGTTTCTATTGATGGTATAACGACTCCTTCATGAATTCATTAATTTGTTGGCGGATTTTGATCAATTTCTTATTTTGTTCTACTTCTTCCTCAGCTACTACAAGTTGGAAGCAGTCAACATTGATGACTAGTTATTCCTTTTCAAAATCATTCCATAGCTTATGATCATGCTCTCGTCAGCAAATGGTATCTTTAATTGCATCATAGTATGGTCGATAATTAAATCCCCTCAATCCCACTATGGAAAATAATGTTGGGTGTTTGAAAAAATGGGACGATAATTCATATAAAGGAATCAAAACAATTATACTCTAGATATGTCTCCATGTCTTCTTACATTCTATTTGAATATCATATTTCATGTCTATGTCTGAATCTGATTCACTACCATGAGGTAAAATGTACTCTGGAAACATATCAGTTAAGGAGCTACCTTGTTCTGCTTCTCTCAGAACAGTATAAGCTTCAACTTCTTTTGAGTTATGAGCCAAAATAGAAGCATTGAATTTTGATCTAATTGTGGAAGTTGATAATAATAAATGAGAAATCAAGGACATTTACAACTTTAGAAAAATGATAGAAACATAGTATGATCCAAAAAACAGATGACATTTACACAATAATATGTCGGAAACTTGACTGGATTCATCCCTGGTATTCTCAGCTTCAACATGTTGAGTTGATGTTTCTTGAGAAGGGGGACTCTCTTGAGTTTTCCCAGTTATCATAATTGAAGGCTCTGGACCATCTCTTCACAATGGTTCTTTAGTCAGTATTTCTCCATCTCCAACAGAAAAAGGATAGAGTGGAATGCCCTATTCTTGATGTGCCTTTGCAACATTATCCACAGACAAAGATGTTTAAGGGTAACATTAATGTAATGAATCAAGTAAAGAAGAATAATCATATATGGAAAATTAAAAAATAAGGACTTACATCCATCCAATTCCACATGAAAATCCCCAAACTCCATGATGGAACCAAAAATATCAATATTTGAATTAAGGGATTCCATAATTTTAGTTTATGAGACATGAAATGTTATAGAAACCTCACCATTTAAGGTATCCAACAAATTTTGGTTGATTTCAAAATTGGATTCGATGATATTATGTTACGCTGGCTCTCCAATGGTTACAAAATCATCAGATCATACCATGTTTGGGCCAACATCGGTATTTATGTCAGATGTCCCTGGGTCTTCATTACTTTCTTCTGGAGCAATAAAAATACCAACATTGGTTATTACAGTAACCATTTTCAAAGGCAACTGATTTGAAAAATGATGAAAAGAAGAATTTTAGCATATAATTTAATATTGAAGATAAATTTATTTGATCTTACCATGGAATTTTACTCTCTCAGTAGAGAAAAAAGTTTGTACAAAATCTTTTGATGATTTATCTACTAAGATAGTAGATCCATCAACATGAACCTACGATTCCCCTATGGTTTTTTTCTCTGGTCTTGAATAATTAGCTCTTGGTCCCTTTCGAGAGGGGAGATAAATAGATCCCAGAAGAGGATAAACATTATTACTAGAGTTTATTGAGAAAATTATAATTCCCTAAGGACTTTATAAATATATACTCCTTCAAGGAGCACATCAGATCAATCTCATTGCTCTCTTGTGTTTCTTTTCAAATGCTTGGGGAGAAATTAAAACACTCATATTGGTAGAAGAAACATGAGGTAATGGATAAGGATTATCCCTCGCCATTACCCCAGTCCTGATTCTTGCTCCTGGAGAAATTTCTGGAGACTGAGGAGGATCATTTGATGTGTTGATAGGAGAGAATGAAGGCCCATACTTTGGTGATTCAAGAACTAGTCCGGAAATTCCTTCCCTACATTAAAGATTCACAAATGCATTTTCATTAACATTAATGAGGATAAATACTGAAGTAGAGTTGAGAAAAATGAAAAGAAAAATACTTTCTCAGTATTAACATAAATATCCCACACCACCTTAGGGTCGATAATTACCCCCTCATATACTCCCAAGTCCATAATATGAGATACTTGTTTAAAGGATAGTATTTTTTCATCAATTTCATATATAAAAGCCTCCATCTCTGCAATATACTCTTATACATCAGCAAGGTTATTATCCTGATTACAATCAAAATGTGCCTTACTGTCACCAACATCTGGTATTCGAATTCCATGTTTGAGGAATGCCAATTCATCCCTAAGATCATGGGTCACACTATCCTAATAATGAATGGATGAAGGTATCACATAATTCAATCTCAATATGGTTGATTTTGGAAGATATTCAACACCTTATGACTTGTGAGCCTCTTCATGCCTCTCTTCTTCTTCATAAAGTTCATCAGATGGAATAAGAACATATTTTTGGTGGCAGCTACTAGATCGCATTTCCATCGTAGGAATTTATTCTACGACCACAGTCTTCCACCTATACCTCTTATGTGGATGTTTTAATGGTAATGAATACTTTGAAACTTCTACATCATCTCTATCATTAGACTTCTTACCACGATTTCCACGCACAACAGTCGTTGTAGCCGACACTCGATATATTCTTTTTGTCAAAGACCCTTGAGAATATAAAGATGCCCAATCCTTGGAATATATAGCTTTCAATCCAATTGATGCATCTGGTGGAGGTAACATAATTGACAATTTGGATATATCTAATTCCATTAGAATCCATAATTTTCTTTGTACCATTGGGTGTTTCTCATGTCTAACATACACTGGTAGAAAAGTGTTTGACTGTTGCAGACATCTGAACTAACAAGAAAAACAATAAGGGACGTATTCCTCACAGATAATTTCACCATAAACATTGGTTTTTAATACACCATGCCTGAGTGCTATCATATAATACTTCAACTCATAATTCTTTTCATTCCCTTCATCAATAAATGTACCACTCTGTGAGTTACCAAAAGGAAAGAAGCTCAATTATCCTAAAAAATTCAATGCATCTAACCCAAAATCAGGTTTCAAATTTTGAGGACGAATACCAGAAACTTTCTATAAAAATTGGGTGAATCGACAATTTGGGACTCTAATTTAATTCAACAATGATTATGAAGAAATGTGTGCTTCAATCCTTCCCTACAATACATGGAATGGCCTTGAAACTCTAAATTGAGCCTTCCCATTGTATAAATGTACAAAATAATATTATATTAATGCAAACAGAAGAGTTTATAACCCAATATACATCCCCTAATATAATATTTCTCTAATAACAAAAGTCCCCAGCCTTAAACCACCTCCAGACTCACGAACTAGAAGCAAGTAATTGCTAAGAAACATGACAAGGAAGAATGGTTTGAATATCATTGCATCAATATCAGACTTGACATTATAGATCTAGTGTTAAAAGTTTCCTTTCTCTAATGTTGGCCAATATGTGAATAAGATGCCTTGGTTATATGGTGAAGGAAACATTATAGGATGTCCAATGGGGGGACCATTATATATTGTTGGTTTTACAAAGGATTCCATCCACACCTTGACATGAATATCTTTCTTGTCATTAGGAAATTTCATTGCTATTTTGAATTGTTTATGATCCAATGGAGGTGTTCCAATAACATTACCACACATTGAAGCTATAACAATAAACTCATCATATATTTCCCTGATAATTGGAACCCCGACTATTTGGTAGATATACCACCAACTGATGCCAACTTCACCATGCATCAAATGGAAAGAATTAATTTGAAGACTCCATCGGCTCAACAATTCAAGAATGAACTCATTTTTATAAACATATGTTTGTCCCATCTAGAAAAATTTATAAATATAAACGTCTGATAACACTTTCCTGAATTCTACACAAGTCTAGTGCACCCAAAATGTCTGCATCCATTCAGGTTTAACACCTCCTCATGAACAATGATTCTAGTCTTCTATCCGGCCAGTAGACTAATCTGTCTAGGATTCCTAAAAAGTTGAATTATAGAAATGTGGCATTGGATCTACAAAAGGATCAATCTTATCAGGAATACAACTGTTGTGCTGTAGGTTACAACCAATAGAGATTTTTTCTTATTGTAGTGGAATACCCCTTACACTATTATTATTGATGTTATAGTTGGAATATTGAAGAAACCAATTCTTTTGAAAGTACTTCTTAACAGATGGAAGATGGGAATCTTGTAAAAGTCATAGAATTTATAGGGGTAGGTATGTAAATTTTGGATATTCACAATGTTATGGAATTAAAACCTTCAATATCCCATGAAGTGTACGTTCAACAACTTCTTAATAATTTGGTCTGATGATCTTCCTCATTTCATTTTGCGAGCCTTGGATTCTTTAGTATAGGTTATCAAATGAGTCATTTTTTGGAAAAATAATTACCAAATATCTCCTCTTAAGATGTTATTTTTACATAAATTTCAACTTAAATGAAAAGGAAATAATATTTTTTTGCAAAGGATGTTGTCTTCTTAGGTCCTTCAATGAGGTCTCTCATGTAGAACATCAAAAAGGATCCTTTCACAACTCCTTTGACAATGCCCTTCCACATAGCTACATCATTAATGAATTTTCCCCTTGAGAAAATATCTAGGAGACTACATGAGAGCACATCACGTTGAGGAAAGATAAAAGATCTATGCAATGAGAGATGGAGAATTTGGATGTACGGATGAAGAAAATATCAATGGACTGAACATATTGATAGCCTACTCTGAACATGCGCGACAACACAACGCGTTATACCTAAGTGAAGTAGCTACAGAAAAATCCTGTGTTGTCGAGCAATTAACCCATAGTATTTTCACTATAACATCAATTTTGGACTCGACCATATTTCTAATTAGATGCAATCCTGAGGGGGGGATTTTGATAACACCAATAAAGAATAAAAAAATACTATGATGATAGCCCTGTATATTTCAAAATTCCAATACCAGTTTCAAATAATTAAAATGAAAGCCAAACCTTCCAAAGGGTTGTACAATAGATCTGCGTGGCACACCTGTGCGACAGAACTATGCTACAACATAATTTCTATACCCCTACATGACAGACCTATGTGGAGGAGTTGTTGAGAGGATTTGTACATGCACCATCCCTTCGACCATAACCCCTCCAAGCCTTTTAATAGAACCCTTGGGATCCTCATTTCAAGGACTGAAAAAGTTGAAAGACTCTCTAAAGCTCCCACTACAAAACCCTTTCACCCAGATCCCTCAAATTGTCTCAGGTAGCTCCATAAAAACACAAGAGAATAAATAATATAATTGGATAAGAATGTTTTTAAAGTATTTACCAATTATTTACATAGGTATGGTTCCCCTAAGTAAAATATATTTTTTCAGTACCCATACAATCTTCTGTGGTATACATGTGCGGCATAACTGCGTAACACACCTGCACGGTACACCTGTGTGGTGAATCAACATGGGGTACCTACATGGCCCAGTTTCACAAGGTACCTACACAGAATAATATTGTATAAAGCCTATATATCAAATTAATTACCCTCTAAAACGGAATTCATGGAAGGGTATATCATTCATTTGTTCTCTCATCTGAATGGTACTAAGATGAAACTTCTTCCAAAACCTAATGACTTATCAAACCTTTGGGAAAGGCACATCATCATTTCTCCATTTCAATTTGTATTTTCATAGTAATAGGTTCCCCAAATTTGTTTCATAATGGGGATATGATTAATTTAGTGGCTATGGGTTGATATATCCATAGTCACATGGACCTTTCTCCCAGGAACATTACTGGGATGTACCCAGTTATGAGAATTAGGGTTTAGGATTTAACCTCTTAATTCTCAAAGAGATAGAACCATATATTTTTGGTAGAGAAGGTATGATTCACACCTACTTGTATACCTTTTGAACAAAAAAGAAGTCTCCCTCCCCTAAAAGGTACAATATTTGGGTAGCCATCCTGGTGTAAGCCCCAGACATTCATCCCTTCTTCCATTCATTGGACTATTGTCCAATGTGAAGAGAAAAGAGGGAGGACTCCTCTCATTTCCCTCTTCCCATGTCACCTTGACCTCATCCACCATCTATACCATAGGATTTCCCTCCTCCACCATTAGAGGAGTAAAAGTTTATGTGTCATTATTGAGTCTTTCACATCCTCTTATTTCTCAAACCAACAATGACTCATGTGGGCTTAGAAATTCAAGATGATTACAAAATGTACACAAAATCTCAGTTGAACAAAATTCGAGAAAATTGATTATTATTTAAACAAAGATTAGTAGGAATCCCATTCAGGGCCTAAGATCACTATATATCCTCTTCAGGACTCCAACCCTAATTCCATTATTCTGGGAATCCTTTTTAGGCATAATCCCCAAATAAAACCCTGAAGTAATAAAGTCATCCTTTTAAGGAAGTACACCGAATCACATTTCTCTCAGAGGACTATTTTTACCTAAAATATTTATCGGACTACATGGGATTTGAAATTTATATCCATGGGATACATAGGAAGCCTCATTGAGATTCAAACCCAACACATCAAATCCAACCAGTTATCCTTGGGACATATTCCCAAGAGGGTATAATATTACTTGAAATCCCACATCCTTTCCATGTTCCTTGGGCTGCCTTGACATAAGTCCCACACCAAACTTTCAATAAGAAAATTTTGCTTATAGGTCCTTACTATATGACATTAAACTATATGGTTAGGTCATAATCACATGACTTTAAAATGTATGATGTGTCCCATTAAAAGGTACTGAACTACGGGGGTTCTGATTCCTTTCATAAGGATAAGTAGGTCACCCATTTCATTTGTACAATCCCAATAAAAAAAAAAAATTGTCTCCCTAGATGAAAATAATTTCAAAAGTTCCTTGTTTAGTGGCTTAAAAACCAGTATCATCATAAAGATGATTAAAATAAACTCTAAATAGTATATGAGAGGATTCCATTGATGGAGAATCTCAAATACATACAAATATAATTATTAATGAAGAACCATGAATACATGCTGATGATTCTAAATTTTACACATGTTAATAAGTGATTCCAAATTCCAAGGGGAACTTATGTTATGGTTGGTGAATTAATGTGGATTCATGAATATATCATAAATTTACAAAGAGAGTCTTAGAGTAGACAATAATATACCCCCCAAAGGGTGTGATGTGTCCAACCTCCCATCATCTTGACCAATGTATGTTCCTAGATATCATAAAGTTCAAACAAAACAAAATCCTATATTTAGAATGTTGGTCCCCATTAGATAAATAACTATTAGATGTTTCTAGTTCCATGAATAAATCCAATGGTAACCACCAGGAAGTAGTGAATCTTAAAAATAGAACACACATTTCAAGGAACTACGAAACATGTTTCATGCATAAAATATAATTTTATGGCAAGATTAGAATCATAAAAAAAATGAGAAATAAGTTTCTTATAGATAACCAAATAAACAATCGTAATAGTTCATGCTAATGTCAAAATACCCCCTTTGTCTTAATATTTCATCAACCAATTACCCTTTCATGAATATGATGATGAAATTAATTAAAAATGGCGACAACATTAATTTTCATACCTTAGTTCTCTAATTTTCTAACACATAGAGAAAATTATTAATATGTTATATGAAAAAAATGGAACCTTCTACTAATTCATTCCCCTTTTAGGGGATGACTTATCTTCTTTATCATTATCGTAGTCAAACAACTCTATGAAGGACCATATATGTGTATTATATTGTGTAAATACCTCTTAAATATATTGATTTCCTTTAATGTTAGATAAAAATATACAAAAATAAGATAATATTGATGAATATATTAATCTTTTTTTAAGAAAAAATCAGGTTGGGAGTTTAATCTCATTCAATACTTTTTATTCCTTCCATTATCAGTGTTATTATTCCAATCCAAAGTATTAGAATCTTTTCTGAATTTATTTTCGTGAACTAATTGCTTGTTTAATGAAAATGTCTTCACCTAAAAAGTCATGGATACATCATTATATTATTCTTGGATAGTTAGCTTTAACAGTTAATCATGGTCAAGATGAATAGTCATAAAATTATTCATGTGATTCCATGTTTTTTCAGATAACTCAATTAATATTTCCAAAAAAAAATTGATTTTTATAGAATGATTCTCATGAAGTCAAACATATTTTTATAAAATAAAATAAATTACATTATCTTTATAATTTATTTCTATGTTGTATATTTTAAAATCAATCTCAAATTTATTCTTCCTTTGTAACAAGAATTGTTTCTTGTCTTAATCATTTTTGTTAGGATTCTAATTTTCCTTCATAGAATTTTTAATAATCATTCATGAATTTTCCCTAGTTATATTTTTAATATTCATTCCATTCAAACCATAGGAAAATAATTCATAATAGTATTATCATGTTTACTTCTATTTTGAACCTCCTATCCATATCTTCCATACACAACTTCTTAATACTAAAATTGGGGCTGAGTTGATATATTTTCTCGATTTGTAGTCACAGTGTTCTTAATATGAGGTTCTTCTTTGGTTTCTCACCCAAATCCCACAAGGTTTTCCCCTCCCCTTGAAAATATATATTATTCTAGAAATATTAATATTTGATTCCATAGCCTCTACAATAATAGCATAATACTTGAAAATATGATATTTTGATTGAATTTATATCTCTCAAGATTTATATTGATACTATCCAACTGAAAAATAAGCCTTTTTGATGAGGAATGTTGTTTTCATAAGAATTATTTACAATCACTTTTAGATGGATGATATAATCTTATTTTTATTGGTACAAATATCATTAGTTATTATTTTTAAAACTAATATTATTATAAATATCAGATTTCTATTAATATTATTATGTATTGATTTATCATGGTCACTTAATCTTTTCAACTCACGAGTTTTAGAAGACATGTATTTAACCCCAATATAAATTTTATATTATTTTATAAATTTATTCAACTCATTTTGAATTAAAATAAATGTTTTCTCTATCTCATCCAGTTCATAATCCCACGAGAACAAACATTCATCATTATAAACAACCATATTTTATTGTGTATGCATATTTAATATTTTTATCTTTATCTCATAACTATAAGTCAATTATTTTATGAAAAATCATTATTTTTAGTATACATGTTCTTATTTAATTTCTCTGATTTCCCAGTTATTTATTTAGTTTTCTATTATTCTCAAAAAGTGATTCTATCTCTCCATTCAACTATAAATCAATATAGTTCATTTAGTCTCTATCATCTTCTATTCTAGATAAAAAAAAATTTCTCGACAGGAGAAATGAAATTGAATTCATCATATACTAAACTGATTGATTTTTCTTATTCATTTTTATCATGAAGTTACTATTACTTCCACTGATGTTATTTTTTTTCATATCACTCCTCCACATTTGGAACTTCTATTACTAATCATTGCATTTGATATCAGTAGTCATCTTATTCAAGACAATCATAAGAAAATTATCAAGTGCCTTCACAACTGCAATGTATTTGTAATCTTTTTC
Organism: Viscum album; assembly: GCA_963277665.1. Taxonomy (NCBI): domain Eukaryota; kingdom Viridiplantae; phylum Streptophyta; class Magnoliopsida; order Santalales; family Viscaceae; genus Viscum; species Viscum album. The sequence continues at coordinate 1,565,260,055 of OY728145.1, forward strand.
CTTTTACATTCCATGATACCATTCAAAATATATTATAGAGATGAGAAATAATCATATTAAATTCATAATAATTATCTTACATAACAGATTCTTTTTATTATACATCCACTAATTAGTTTACTTTTTCTTTTCCCAATTACTTAATCGATATCTCATATTTGGATTTCATTTTGAATGTTATGGTAGTCCTTATCTAGTAATATATGATTATATTGTGAATCTCATCCAATGAATGTTCTTCTAAATATTCCTAATTTGAATCCTTCTGATAAAAATGGTCTATAAAATTCCTCATATATTTGTTGAGAATGATGTATTTCTTTAACCTTTTCAAAAACACCATGTTTTTTTCATAATCTGATTAAATCTTATAAAAAATTTATCAACATTCAAATCATAAACCATATTAATAACTTCATATCTCCTCATATAATGCTGATGTTTGGAATCTATTAACTTCCCATCTACTTCTCATTTTCTTCTAAATTTATCCTAGATATCATTGGAAAGTTTACAGCCCTTGAAAATTTTGTAAACCATTTATGATAAGAAAAAAATATTAAATTTTGTGCCTTCCGCTCGAACTATACATTTATCTTATTATATTTATTCAAATAAGGGAATTTGAAAATGGACTAATTCCCAACAGTTGTTGAATCTCTCAATTACATTCCATTTCATTGGAGGTAGGGTAAAATATTGTTCATATAGTTGTGATGATTCTTTATATTTAATGTGGGAACACCTTGTTTTTTGATTAAGTTATGATTATCCATATCATAGATAACTCATTTATGTTCTTAGGTTATATTTTCCTTGACACCATTTAATGTTCCTAAATATAGATGGATTGATAAGATGTGGAGGGGTATATCAGGGATCCTTTTTCATTTTATTAATGTTTATACTTTTTTAACATAAACATATATGGTCACCTAAAACCTTGATAATTTCAAATTTTATTTCTTATCCTAAAACTATATGTAGTATATATAGATAGAATTTTTCACACATGATTTTACATGGTCTGTAATAATAGTAAAATCCATGCCTCAATTAGGTAGACAACTCAACTGATGGGTTCTATGCTAAAACATGTTACCAATTATAGTAGAACATGAGTCACATAGAAGAGTGTTTTTATACCACCCAATAAAAAGTCTTCAGTTGTGACAGGTTATACACCTAAGTATTCAATCCTCTAATGATGTATGGTTTGTCACCCTAGTAACCAACTCTTCTTACCTGATTTTTTGTGTACCCAAACTACCATCTTGACTTCAATCATTTTTTATTCACCAAATCCATATGTTCTATAAATGTTGACACAATGATATAGTGACCTTATTCTTATTTAGTTTACTTATTCACCACATCAGAATGATCTTACTACATGATGGAACAAGATATAATTCTCTCATGTAAAATTCTACAAGATCATTAAGAGGTGATTAGAACAAATATATTAGTCTTGAAAAAATCCTCTGTTCTTGAGAAGTCCATTTTATCTTTAGCTCTTCAAATAGTCAGGAAACAATTTCTGCTTCTCCTATAATGAATTTTGTTTTTGAAATATATCGCTATCTCTCTCTTTCATACTATATAGTATCTAGGTACATTGAATTATTCCTCCACTACATATTTTTCATTTTAAGAAAAACAACCTGACAGCATGTCATTCTTATCTTTTGTGTATTACTCACAAAACAAATAATGTCAATACAAATAATATCAGAACACATATGAATATTTCATTACCACATGGAAATACATACATAGAGGGAATAATTAGAATATTTAAATGTATTTAAAAAACTTATATATTTTTTATGCATTCACAGTGTCATGTGAATTAATTCTTTTTATTTATTAATATTATCCTTAATTTTAAATCCTCTTGATATGCATTCTTTAATAACATAACATTATTCAGACTTTCTATATTTATTAGTCTCAATGTTAATTATATTAATGAATCATCTAAAGACTCAGTTATCTTTATATTATGTCCTATCTCAATCATAAATCTTGAATCATTCCTTTTTTATCCATAAAGTTCATATATAAAAAAATTTCCCATGTTTTGACATGAAATATTCATTTGTAGTGAATTCATTCATTCTCATTTTTTTCATGTAATTAAACCCAAGGTTCTTAATTCCTATTATTAAATCACATACTATAATAATAATTATTAGAATCATAATATTATAAAACCAAGTCACAACATTCAATCATTATAATTTTATATATAATAAGTCTTACAAACTCATAGGAACAAAATTCATACTATATAATGTCTTACAGCCGAATACATAAGATAAAATATCATAAAATCAATGAAATATAGTTAAAAAGAATATGCTACTCATTTAAGTCTTACAAACATCATCTCATGAACTATAAAAATTCACTATTAACCATTCCCCATGATCATGTATTGCATCACCATCAATATTATTCAAAACGGAACAATTTCAATATATCAATAATTATTATTATATTTCTCCAAAAACTTATTATCTCATTAAAAAAAATACCAATTCTTAATTGGACACCACACGTATGTTGCATCTTGAACTCTCCGAACAATGTTAATAACACGATATATTGAATAATTGATGCACGATCCATTTTCAACCTATGTGAGTCCTACTTGATATCACTCTCTTCCTTAGGTGGAATATAAATAATGGTGTATTTTACTGAATAAAATTGTTTTTCATATATTACTATAGTATTAGGGAACTTATTCTACCCTTTAGGGTTTATGATGGTGATAATGCCTCTCTATCGGGGAAGGATCATAATGATTTGTTTTTTTATTTTCATTTTTCTATGATCGAATAAATGATTTTAGTACATTATTCTAATATAAAATTATGGCATAATTAATTTTTTAATTATTCTTACAAAATTTTATCAAATCACTATAGTCCCCACTATTTGATTTGGAGTAACCAGTTTTTCTAATATTCTTGTGGTAAGGATCCATATTTCACATCAAATAATAAAGATGAATGTATTGTCAAAATATTAATTAGTATTTAGGTTGTTTTTTCTTCCGAACTATATTTAAATGAAATTACAAGACGTATTAAGTAGACTCCCCAATCTAGATATCATAAAATCTTATTTCCTAATTTCTTGCCTCTATGCTATAACAATACTTGTTGAAGATAATACTTATGATTAAATTTTTTTTAATTAATATCAATACTTTTATCCTAACTATTAGATAATTTATAGCATCTTTAAGGGGATAAACAAATGTGTTTAACTATTTTTACATTCCAATGTAAGAGATAAAAGGATTTTTTTGACTTAAAATTTGGATTGGCGAATTTTAGTTTATCTTGTATGTAAATAATAATTATTATTTTTATTTTTATTTTAATATTATAGGTAATGTAAAAAATTAATTACCCTTGTTTGATAAAAAAATTATCCATAAGTATTATATAATATATCTTATTATTTCATTAATACTATTTAATTACCTTATGTTGGAACTCACTTTAGTAATTAACTGTACTTAAAATATATCTCATAATGTTTTTTATAATATCATTATTGTTAATTATTTTATCTTATGTGATTATGTTTAAAAATATAAATTCAAAATTCATTTGAAAATTAATTAAAACCCATTCAGTAATAAAAAATTAAAATATGAGATGTGATCATGAGATTTTATGTACTTGTAGAATTATAGAGTGGTGATAAGATAACATTGACAATATGTGAAATAACTCTTTGATACCATTATTAACATTGGTTGAATAATTTATCTATTCTCCAATGCATTTGTTTGGTTGGATTCATCCTTGAAAAAACCTTAATCCACCACCTATATTTGGGGGTTCCATCCATTATAATTGTTTTTGATGTAGATATAATCATATTTAATTTAATTAAATAATCAAATGAAACCATAAAACAGATAATTATAATAAATAAGTAAATAAAAAACGTAAACATTTCATTCAAGATCCTGATTAATCAAAACTTGAAAAAACATTCATTTATTATTGTTATCAACCACTTACACTCAACCTAATTATGATAGATTTAATTTAATTTAATTAATTCTTATCTTAGTATTATACCCCAACAATACTTAGAAAATAATAATCCATTCCTATATAATTTTATATAATTTAAATATATTTGTATCATTTTATTTGAAATATTTACATACATGATGTGTACTATGAAGCCCACACAATTATCATAATCAAAATCAGATAATATCCATTTTTATTATTTACTATCTACCTCGAATGTCCTATCACACAATATATTGTGTGGAACACACTTTGTATATTCATTTTTAAATATCATGTACATGCATGAAATGTAATCTCATATGAAATGTCATGGTATATATGGAATTTAATTATTCTGGTCAGGTCATGTGGTCTTTATGATTTGTAGAACCACAAAACATTCCATAAATAGATTCGATGTGTACCACTAGAAATCATGTGAATTTCTTGTAAGGTACAATTAATTTTACTTGTTTTATAGTATACCATTTTATGTGTTGTGTAATTATAAGAATGTAAACCCCCACAAGACCTGGAGATTCACTCTGTCTATACCTGGATTAGTCAACCCATGAAAAAGATCATGAACAACCACTTACAAATCATGAGGTAGTGCCTCTATGTTATTACATTTATCACTGAACCACATGAAATTATGAAAACTAATCAATGTGTACCTCAAATGGGTTGAAACATGTTACATGTTGTGTATTCATCCTACTCATCATATAATTTTTCTGAGTCATGTTGTTCGACCACCATCCAATATGTGGCTTGTAATGACACAATATACTATGCCACATAACTCACTACAAATTAGGTAGCATATTTAATGGTGAGGTGTTACATGATGTGTACATTCCACCCACATAATTTTTATTGATATTCAAACAATGTTCTATAATAATAATCAATATATGGATTTTAATTAAGGTTTGTACCAATCTACATGACAGACTAATATTTATGCAACACACACCTTTTATAGTTCACCATGGTTATATGATGTTTAATTTATCATTATTTTTCGTGAATCTGTGTCATGAATACCATGACCATGGAACCATTATAAGAGATATCTAATAATTATTTGATTGTCATGGGTTTTTCTACTCTATAAAAACATAGAGGAATATTTTCTCTCACATATAGTAATAAGAAAAAAAATATTCAAATAAAAATTTGACAAACATTGATAATTGATCAAATAAATTATGAAATATAATGTGAAATCATTTATGTAACTTGAACATTTTGAGGCTTTGTTAATGTTTTGAGGATGTTCCCAATTTTTTGATTTCATATTTTTCAACTGATAATATCTAGAGAAATAGACAAATAAAACAATAGAATATCTTAGAGAGGATCATTCACATATAATTTATAAATGATCTAAACATAAAATAACCACAAACTATGCATACCATTGATAAAAATGCTTTTCCACTAATTTTTTGTTGTTTCCGTTAAGAATAAAAATGTGTACTCATCTTGTTATCTCCACATAGGATCCATGAATCATTTAATAATCATATTTAATCTATGGGTGATAACATGTTAGTTTCATGTGTGCATTTCCATTCACCATCGATGATAAGAAGTTTATCTTTTTCTCTTTAGATTAATGAGACTCATTATGGGAGGATTTACTCTCTTGGATCAAGAAAATTATTGAGAGGTTTCATTATTAATATCAAGTCTCCTACCCTCTCCAATATGCTAAAATTTGGAACATATATATTAGACTAAACTAATGATATTTTGACAACATCCATTTGTCATGTTTTTTATTCTATGTTATCATCATGTAAAAAAATACTAATAATAATATTATTTTTATGAAATTTATTTATTTAGATATGAATTCATATACAAACAAATTGATATTTATTTAAATATTATTTGATAAATATATCATTTCAGATAGGCCATTACCTCAACCAATAAATCCGCCCATGTATATTTTTCAAACATTAATAATAAAAACATATTTTTCAAATAAATAGTCTTTATTTGGAAAAACAAATAAAAACACTATTGGATAAAATCATTAATAAATATTTATTTTATAAATAAATTTAATTTTATTATAATTCATTCAAAATACATGCGATGAATAAATATTTAAAAATTGAGATGCTAATAATATTACCCATAGATAAAATTCAACACACATACTCTACAGTTGAGTATCTTGTAATTCAATTTATAAGATCAAAATAACTAAAACAATTGTTATTAAAAAAATAAATAATACTATTTAATATTAATGTTAACCTCATAAGAATTTAATGAGATTCTAGATACACTAGGTGATCGGCCACAAAGACTCTTTCCACACAGCATTATGTGAACTTACCTAAAGTACATGATAAAGGATTATAAATATATTAAGGAGACAAATTAGAAAGGTCTTTATTTCACAACAACAAAAAATTCCATGGAATGTAATTGTATTATATAATTTATTTTCTACCAATATGTCATCACAAAGGATTCATAATAGTTTCATCACCAAATATAATATCCTTATTATTCTTTAGTATTTTAAAAAATAAAATTGTGTAAAAAATATTATAAAAATTAATTTAATCAGATGTTTCCATTTCCATCAAATTTAATGTGATATATTCTTCTATGATCATTATATTGAAAGACCTCTCATGACTTATTTATTTAATGTCATATCAGTAATGATACACTCAACATATTCTACACTTCCATTAGAATATGTCATCATAGTTTTCTATATACATCAAATTATTTGATTGAAGAAACAAATTAATAGTAATCAAAATTATAAGTACCAATACACATGTTCTCCTAGAGAAAATCAAATGACCCATAAGACATGTGGAATTATTACCAATAGGATTGTCCTCATGACATCCGTTTTTAGAAATCACTATGTTTTAAATTACTAAGAATAAGTGCCAATTCCTTATGATCCACCCGAACCTAATATTCAAACATAAAATATATTCTATATATTTATTCAAAAAACACTTTTGTATATTTTTTTAAATTAGAATATTTATTTTATTTATTTTGATCTAATTAACGATTTTATCTATGCTATGTTTGTAAATTTTGTAGGTTTTAATTCTATATGTTTTGATGAATTGAATAGATTTATCCAATTTATAGAACAATAAAATGTTGTGTTGACTTTTTTATCATAATTTGTATATTCTTATGATATTTTTAAAAATATTACCAATGATACTAATAGAGATGGTTATAATGATGTATATAAATTGATATGAGGATTTTGAAGAATAAAATACGTTACAAAATTAATGACTGTATATATAGAGTTTTCATTACCTCAATTATTTGAGAGTTTCTGATTGTAGTTCTTTTTAATTAGGATTTACTAATTGATTCAATCAACGAGGTTTTCTTATAAAATATCATCGTTTTCCTTTTATAATTGACATGAATAAGATCGATGAGATCAATGTCATTTAGGGTTTGGAATAAATATATATTGAACGATATATTCAATGAACACCATTTCTGAAATTATTTTGATCATACTGGTTGATGTGAAGGGCATGGGTAGTGTTTCTTGCAGTTGACATTTTTTTTTTCAAAGGAGGACATGTTATAAAACTGGTAATTTACAAATGGTTTTGTCGATGATGTTTCGGTTATCGAACTTGGATACAATGGTTTTAGTTATCAACCCTACAAATTATTCAATATAGAAGAAAATAATTATATTATATTAATTATTTAGTAATAAATATCATTAATATGGGTTTTTATAAATCTATCTGAAACAATATGTTTTTATTCCCATTGAATTATTCATAATTTTTTATTGTATTGATTTTATCCGTTATATTCCTTAACTATGAATTTTTTATTTTCCTATATGTTAATTACATTATTTTACATTAAAATACCAAGGTTGTATTGAATGTTTATATTCTAAATGTTTTTTATATTGATTGGGAAAAAATTATATGTCAACCTCTTGGATTAAATTTAAACCATGTTAAATCTACCATACATTTTTCTATTGGGAAACAACTTGGTATCAGATATTGGGACCATATATTATCTGATATACTTTATATAATATCTAGTCAATTACTTTTTAGTTATTTATATTATTGATATTCTGATTAAATAAACCAACATATAGAAGAAAATATATGTTTAATTCTTTATGGAAACAATACCTTTAATAACTATAGAGAAATTGAATATGACTAATCATTATAAATTTGATGGTGTAGGTTAAGAATATTGGTGTGATCATATGTCCATGTTTGTCATAAATTATGATGGTTTTCATTATCGAATGATATCTAGAATTGTATTATTACAGAGAAATAAATTTCATCATGTACTCAGAAAAGGGTGAATATCAAGAAAATTACAATTTGTTAAACACTTTTATTTGATAAATGATAAGGAATAAATATTGTTAGATATCATCACGTGATATTGGGAATTGAATTTAGTGGAATCTTTAAATTACACACTTTAAAATAGATAAAATCTTCGAGATATGAAAAGAAAGTCTTATAGATTATTATGAAGAATTTTACTTTCTACCAAGTGAATTTTTTGATTAGATATAACTTTCAATTTTTATGTTAGTTGATGTCTTCATATCCTATATTATGAAATAAATTACTTATCAAGTGATTGTAGAAAAATCGTTTAAATTATTCTAAAAAATAGGAATATAATATTATTGTGATTGATGATATGAAACATCCTATAAAGATATTTATAGATTATAATATTGGTAATATCATTAAATAAGAAAGCACATTTAAGAGAATTTTTATAAATATAAAATCCTTTCTTAAATAATAGATAAATAATAACATTATAAATAAATTAAAGATATGTATAGATTATAATATTGGGAATTATTTCTCTCACATAATAGATAAATAATAACATTATAAATAAATTAAATATCCATATCAAATAAACATTCAAAAAATGGTGCTAAAAACTGATGTGATCAAGAAAATTTTTATAAATATAAAATCCTTTCTTAAACAAAAATAAACAATAATACATAAGAAATATAGAGATAAAAAATATAATAGTAAGAAAAAAATAAAGACATGACCTAAAAACTCCATGAGAACTTCAGTTTCAGAACAACACACACCATGTTGGATTAAAAGAAATAAGTAAGCATCCATTGAAAACAAGAAGATGAAATATATAGTCATGAGATAAAAATACTAGTATGTCACCATAACCCACTTAAACTATGTGATATGTTTCACAAGGAAATTCATAAGTTCTAGATTGAAAATAAATCCAGAAAAAAATATTCATAAATATAACACATGTAAAAAATATATAATCATCCTAAAAACCCTTGAAATTTGTTTTCACTAATAGATAAGAATACATTTTAAATAATTTCCACCAGTATTATAAATTTCAAAACAAAACTCCAATTTAAATTTATCAAAATCACATTTTTTCTCTTATTTAAACAAAAACAACCTTTTTAAATAATTCATTAACTGAACGAATATTAAAACAAAAAAAACGTTTTAAAATTAATATAATGAATTCACGCAAGAGTATTTAAATTCCAAATGGTTTACGAACATATTTTAAAACTCATTTCCAATGTAAAAACCCAACACACTCATGGGTCAACCAAAACATAGTAGATACAAATAATAAAAAGGTATATATTAATATAATAATGAAAAGGGATCTATAACAATTAAAGTAGGGGAAATGATACAAAAAATAACTACATTAAGCTCCCCTCAATAATCAAACAGCTAAAAACTCAAAATATTTATGGTATCTAACCAAATATTTATGTTGTGTAAATAATTTAATAGTATAAGATTATATTAACCAATGAACCATCTACCCTCATTTGATTATGTACAAACCACATGACATACATACATCCCACATGAGCCTCTTTGTTATTATAATCCCCTACACGAACATTTTGAATATCATAATCAGAGGGACATAGGCCATATGTAAACTAATTAGAATATAAAATTAGATATCTAACTTATTACATGGTTAACCATGAGGTGTGGAACAAGAAAACATAAGATAAGTCTAACAGAGAAGGTATAACTAAAGAAACCATCACCAATAACATTAAAAAATGAATAAACGAAAATATATAGTACACCCATTGAATTAAAATCACATTCCAACTATAGGTGATAAATAATCATCTCATAAAGATAATTAAAACCCATCAGGGGAAAATAAACCAAGGAAATTCAATGGGTGTCTAACGAACATTATTTTAATAAATGGAAATTTTTCCATCTTATAATGATGTCATAAAGAATAAAGAACATCTAAAATATAGTGAAAACAAAAAAAAAATATTCAAATAAATGAACAATTTTTTGTTAGTTGGAAAACAAACAAGTAAGAGATCAAAAAATTATAATGGGACAATAAATAGAAAAAATGATAATAAGAATGGGAAACTTTTGTTATTCTTGAACCACTAGAATGATCACACCAATGAAAAATGATAAATAAAAAACATAACATTAAAAATAATATATTCATTGGAAGAAAATTTAATTGATTAATTAATGTAATAAGTGTTACTTATCAGGAATAGTAAACTGTTATAAATTTGACTGTTGGAAATATAACCTAACCATTGTAATAGTAATGTGGGAATTATGAATAGTAATAAAACCATTAGAATAGTAATCTTACCTATGAAAGTGTAAATAAAATTATTGAATATTTTAAATGATAATGTGATATATTTTTATCATGGAATAAGTAAATAAATGTTTTAAATATGATAAATTATGTGATGGTATTTATGTGAAATGAAAATGTTTATTTACACTTTTATAATAAATATAAAGATTTAAAAGATAAGTTATTTCCATATAATTTATTCATAAATTTATAATTTATTTCATTATAATTATATGAGACAATAATTTTTTTAAAGTGTTGAAAAATGGATTATAATAATTATATCAGTAATTTTCAAATAAATGAGGATTTTAATTAAAATTATATAACATATATTTAGAAATTATTTTCATAAGATCGACGCCATTTTTTTAGTAACATCCTAGGTAAATTAAGAATAAAATATTTTCATAATTATTAGTATTTGTGAATTAAATATTAATTTTATTTTAAAAGGGTTGCTACGTATGATAGCGTATCCAATACACAACAATGGGTTTCATTGAAATCTTACATTGCAAACTAGTAATATAATATTATTATTTTAAATGGATGTTAACTCCTAGCCATTTTATTGGAAGGCATGAAAAAAAATAACTTCAATATGATTATACATGTTTGTTAAATGTATTTAATTTTATCCAATAAAAGTTAGATGCTTAATATGTGAATGACTATAATTTTAAGCATAATTTACATTAAGAGGCCGATTTACCACCTTTTAATGGAGAATCCTCATTAAATATAGTATTGGCCACATTAATAAATTATATTTGACCAAATAATATCATTATTTAGAATGGGGACATCAAAATTTACATTCGGTAAATTTTATGAATTTTTCCGATAAAGTTCATTTTTTAATGAATAATGAAAAATATTGTATTTTAATTCAAAGATTCATTTTTATATAATTTATATATATTGTTATATTATCTTTTTAATTGGTTTTAAAGTGTTATTAGAATATATTTTCACCATTTTAACTAATTTTGGTCATTATAATTAATTTCACTTTGAATTTTGACAAAATTAAGTGTCAATCTTTTGATAATTATTTTTTCTTAAAAACACGCTATTTGTCTTAACAATGGGAATTACTTTTAAACAAATTAAGGAAACTTCTATGTTTATAATATGGTAAATTTGACATCATTTTTGATTTCAGAATATCAAATATAGCTTAGGTTGAATTTTTGGTATTTTTCTAAAAAACATCAATTTTTGATGAATAGTGAAACCACATAATAGTAGTTAAAAAACCAACTTTTTCATTTAAATAAAATTTTACCGCTTCCGTGATTTGAATTTCGAAAATCCGACATACATGGTTATTAATATTACATAAAATTTTGTTCAATAAGATGAAAATAGTTTTGGGTGAATAGTACGTTTTGACTTTTTTTTACCACGATTAAAGGTAAATAGGTCAATACAAGGTAAAAAGAATATTATAATAATTCAAAATTACCTTAACACGTGTTAAAACCTTATTGGTTGAGTCATGTATTCCCATGGTCATCATTGGGTCGATTTTGGGACCCCATTGGGAAGCTTGGGACTGATAATGACACTTTAGATTAATTAACGTAAAGTAAAGAAAAAAATGACAAAAAAAAATATCTTTTAGAAAATTAATTTTTATAGGGGGTTATATATATTATCATTCCAAATATAAATATTCAATTTAACTATATAAGGATTTTATACATCACGGTATTTTTTTTATAATTTTTAGACAGTGAATAAATTAATTTATTTATGACATAATAATGATGCAGTGTTACGTCCTTAATAAATAATTTAATTAAATAAGATTATAATATTAAAATAACATCAAAAACATGTACAAATCTTTTTGTAAGATATTATTTAGACCATGAGTAATCTTATATTTGACTATAATGATTTTTTGACCTTTATAAACCGAATATCATTATATAGTAAAATAATATTATCACACTTTCCTGAAGAGCCCCTCCTCCCCCTTATAAAAACACCACTCTTCTAACCAATTACCGACACCTATAAATTCCTTTTCATCATCCAACCTCTACCAAATTAAGGTCAGTACATCCCTCTCCTCCTCCTAGGAGCCTTAACTTAGTAAGAAGGAACTTTAAGAAGTCCTTTGGGTTCAAACCAAAAGAAGTTTCCCAAATTAAATGTAACAATTTCTCTTAACATATTTTATTTTATTTTATTTATCCAACCCCGGAACTCTTTTTATTACTTTCATTTATAACATCACCAGTATCCTAAATATAATTTTATTTTTTATGAAAAGTATTTGAACTACACTAACACACACCTCCATCTAATGGGTGAAGAACATACTATTTCTGTGGATGGAAAACTAACGCCTAACGAAATGATGATTGTTCGATTATCTCCTACTTCCTATCATTGTGGCCATTAGGATGAAAATATATTTATATATGATATATATTATTTTTATGTTTTCTTTATGCTTCTTTATCTTTCTTTTATATCATACCTTTATGGTTTCCATTATGGGTAAACGCGATAATTTCATTTCAGGAAGTGCAATCTACTACCCCCTCAAAGTGATATGACTCATTAATGCCATATGTGGGACACGTAAAAAATGTAGATAATGATATTATATATGATATCATACTGGAATTATAACATACCAATGTATTATTATTTTTTAACTCCATTAAAATAAGAAACACAATTGAATGACGATGTATTTCATTCCTTTGCACAAAATGATATTTACTATTATAAATACATATATACTGGATATATATGATATATATGATATGTAAATAATTAAGGTCATTATGGATATACTGGACTATTGACCACATGGACAACATGTAAATATAAGGAGTTCATTTTTGTCTCAAGTACCAAATATCTACAAAATGAACGTTACTAACATAAATGATTACATAATGATTATAACATTTTAATAAGTGATAAAAAAATAATAATAAACTTGAAAAAGGTTCTTAACAAATTAGAAATTAACATTAGTTTATTATTCAGAAGATTAAAGAAAGATCGAGTCTAGTCGGACAGAAGGTAAGGGACATCGCCTCATTCTCCTTTCATTGAGGCATATTTTGTTTTAATACATGATATTATTTTATAATATTTATAAACACCTTTCAATTTTAAATTTATTCAAAATAAATCATTTCTCTAAGAAGTGTTTTACTAAATGAAAAAAAAAATTCTTTTTAGCGTACGTGGTGCCAACGATGTTTCCATCGCCACGAGTATTCTTTGATCTTTTTGCTTCCTTAACAAGTCATAATGTTTTTAAAAAGGAAAATAAATACCATATAATATTTTTACATATTTTGGTTTTGAAAATGGTTTTGATAATGGATTTGTTATGTAAATATATTTAAATGAAATATTGTTATTTCAATGTGGGATTATATCTTTTCTTTATGCTGATGTTATGTATTATGATCATGTTATGGTTCATGGGAATTATTTACCTATATTGGTGGTTCCATGATATACCTTGGGCGGGTGAACCTGAGAAAGATCTCTAATGCATTGGGTCACATGACATAGGTAAATGTGAATGTTTCTCCCAAGATATTTAAGGAATATATTGTTATGGATATTCAAAAGTAACTCCCTATGTAGCTGTGATAGCTACAATGTATATATGTTTTTGATGCCACAAATAACCTTTATGATTGATGATTTCTATGTGTTATTCATAAGTCTTATGTTTTCATGAGGAAAGTAAAAGAGTTTATGTTTTGTATGTATTTTTGAACAAAAGTTTTCTTTCATTGCTTTATAACCCTTACTGAGATTTTCATGCTCATTCAATGTTTTGAAATATTTTCACATGACATAAAGATGAATAGGGTCAAGGATGGGATCAAGGAAAAGTCATGCTGTCTAAAACATGGGACTAGTCATTAATCTTTTATTCATGATTTTTTATTTTATGAAAAAATGTAAACTGTGTAGAAGTTCCTACTTTGTAATATTTTGATATGTAATAGTTGTGTTCTAAATCTCTATAACTCTAAACCAGAAATGATCCCTAATAAAAATTATTCATTAAATTCAATATTATGTAATTTTTAAGGTCGGGTTCATATAGATGGTATCAGAGGTTGGTTTGGATAACTTTAGGAGGTATATTATTTTTAAATTAATATCCATAAAGAAATTTATGTTAATATTGAAATCATATAGCATTTACAAATTACCATGTTTCTTCGCCTAAGATATTTTTGTGTTTAGAATGCTTTTCTACATAGGAAACCTGGAAACAATGTTTGGATGACATCAAGAGGAAGAAAACCTTCCAAATCAGCAACCAGAGATGGTCGAAATCATAACAGAATAGTTTATTGCTGTAATGGAATAGTTGAATCAGGCTATAAATGGTGGTGGAATCCATGAAAGAGATCAACCAGATCAACTGCAGAGGAATATGTCAGTTGTGGAACATTTCATGAGGCAACATACCCCATCATTCAGAGGATTATCTTTCCCTGCGCTGGCTGAATGTAGGATTAAATCACTGTTGAAGATTTTTTATGTCATGGGTTGTTCTGAACATAAAAATTTTAGTCTCGATGTTTACTGTTTTGAAGGTGAAGCTGATATGTGGTGGTCAATGGTGAAAAATATTAGGGATAGTGAGGAGATTTATTCTCTCAATTGGGATGAATTCAAAGGTATGTTTCCTGAAAAAATATTTTTCTAAGGTGGTTCGTCTAAGAATGGAAAAACAATTCATGGAATTGAGGAAGGAGGATGACAAGGTGGATACTTATGAAGAAAAATTCACTTGACTGGCACAGTATGCTCTAAATTTCATATGAGATCTTGATAGTAAAATCAACCCTTTTTACTCAGGATTAAAGAAAAAGTATAGAAGGTCTTTAGCTTCTCATGAGTTCAAAAGTTATGAAAAACTTGTTCATTGTGTGGAGAAGGTGGAAATGTAGTTTTACGATGATCAAGTGTTCTTTGACAAACAGCATAATAAGAGGTCGAGGTAGAAAAAATGGGAATAACTCTTTAAAAAGGTCTTATGGTATGAAACTTAAGTTTATAGTTTGAGATACTTGTGGTAAAAATCAGGCTGGGGAATGTCTTTTGAATTCTGGTAAGTACTACTGTTGTTGTAAAATGGGACATAAGGCTCATAATTGCACAAAAAAGACCAGGGTAATTGTAAGACAAAATCTGATTTCAGGTCAGTAAAATGTTTTAGGTGTAATGAATTAGTCATTATGATAATGAGTGTCCAACAAAGAACTCAATTGAGCAAAAGTAGCCAGAATACAAGCCGAAGGGGTTGTTGAAATCATTTTCAAATACTTCAGAAGATGTTGGGCCATCAAATGAAGTAGTATCAGGTACACTATTTGTTTGTTCAGATTATGTCAATGTGTTGTTTGATTCAGGGTCTAAACACTCTTTCATTTTTGAGATGTTTTCTAGTAAATTGGGTAATACATCTCAAGATATGAATATATAACATATGGTAAAAACACCTGGAGTAAATGTTGAGACAAAAAAAATATGAACATTCTTTTCCATGCGTGCAGAAATAATCTACTTGAAAAATTTATTGTTTTTCCACTAGTAAAGTTTGATGTTATTTTGGGTATGGATTGGCTTTCAATTTATCAGGATAAGATTTAATATAGAGCTAAAGAGGTTTATTTTAAGAACGATTTTCAGTTTGTATACAAGAATGAACCCTTGGTTTTGATAACATATTAGGAAGCTATTAAACTAATAAAATATGGATATGAATGTTACCTTGCACATATTTTTGAAAACAAAGGTACTGTTCAGATTAATGATGTGCCAGTGGTAAATTAGTACCTTGATGCTTTTCTTGATGAGTTGCTTGATATTATACTTGAGCAGGAAGTTGAATTTACTATTGACTTAGTTCCTGATACTAAGAAAATTTCGAAACCCACTTATTGAGTGGCTCAAATTGAACTTTTAGAGTTAAAGAATAAATTACATGAGTTATTAGATAAAGGATTCAATCGACCTAGCACATTACCATGGGGTTCCCCTGTCTTGTTTGTTAAAAAGAGAGATGGTTCAATGAGACCTTTCATTGATTTTAGAGTATTTAATAACATCACTATTAAGAAAAAGTATCATTTTCCTCATATCGATGATTTGTTTGATTAGCTCCAGGGATCATAGTATTCTTCAATGATTAATTTGTGGTTGGGATACCTTCAGTTGAATGTAAAAGAAGAAGACATTCCTAAGACCACATTTCCTACTATATATGGACATTATGAATATTTAGTTATGCTTTTTGGTTGAACCAATGCACATGCTATATTCATGGATCTTATGAATAGAATTTTTTATTAGTTCTTGGATAAGTTGGTGGTAGTGTTTATTGATTATATTTTGGTTTATTCCAAAACTAAATAGGAACATTAATTTCATTTAAGGGTTGTATTTCAAACCTTAAAATAAAAAAAATTGTATTTGAAATTCAGCATGTGCGAGTTTTGGTTACAAATTTTTTTTTCCGTGGATACATAGCTTCAAAAAAAATGGCATAACATTTGATCCTGCTAAAACAAAAGTTGTTTTAGAATGTCTAAGACCCACAACTATAATAGATATTAATAGAATTATTGGTTTGGTAGGTTATTACCGGATGTTTTTTGAAAATTTTTCATGGTTATCTAGTCCAATGACTAAGTTAACTCAAAGAGGTGTTAAGTTTATCTGGACAATAGAATGTTATGATTGTTTT
This sequence comes from Viscum album, assembly GCA_963277665.1. Taxonomy (NCBI): domain Eukaryota; kingdom Viridiplantae; phylum Streptophyta; class Magnoliopsida; order Santalales; family Viscaceae; genus Viscum; species Viscum album. The sequence continues at coordinate 1,565,277,560 of OY728145.1, forward strand.
CAGGAATTGAAAATAATATTGGTGAATGATTTTGTTTTGGAACTACCATTTAGAAATGGTGAGTTTGTTATTTACAGTGATGCTTCATTGAAAGGACTTGTACGTGTCCTTATGCAGAATGATTAGGTAATTTCTTATGCTTCACGTCATTTGAAACCTCATGAGTTAAATTTCCCAACACATGATTTGGAATTTGCAGCTGTTGTTTTTTTCATTAAAATTTTGGAGGCATCATTATTATGGAGTAAAATGTGAAATATATACTGATCAAAAAAGTTTAATGTATATATTCACTCAAAAGGAATTGGACATGAGACAGAGGAGATGGTTGTTATTAATCAAGGATTATGATTTCTCAATCCATTACCATCCGGGAAAAATGAATAAAGTGGATGATGCTTTCAGTTGAAAAAGTAATGCTTCATTAGCCATGATAGGTTTGGAATGAGATCCTTTGGTTTTTAATTTGATGAAATTTGGAATAGAAGTTGTTTTTGAAAGAAATTATTCTGTTTTGTTTCAGGTGTCAGTGAAATCATCTCTATCAGACAAGAAAAAAGAAATCTTATAAAAAAGACAGTGAGTTACAGAAAAAGGTAGATTTGGTTTAGAAGGGAAAGATTCTTTGTTTTAATGTTGACAATGATTGTGTTTTGAGATTTTGAAAGTGATTATATGTGCCTTGTGATTCACAGTTAAAGAATGAGTTGTTATGTGAAGCTCATTGTTCCTCATTTTCAGTTCATCCTGGAAGTACTAAGATGTACAGAGATCATAGAGATTATTACTGTTGGGATAAAATGAAAAGATCTATTGCTGATATTACTGTGAGGTGTTTGACTTGTCAGAAGGTTAAAGCAGAGCCTCAGTTACCGAATGGGATGCTTCATCCTTTACCGATGCCAGAGTGGAAATGGGAAAATATATCCATGGAATTTGTTGTGGGATTACCGAATCCATATCGATGTAATAATGTAGTTTGGGTTATTGTTGATCGATTGACTAAATCTGATCATTTCCTTCCAATTAGAGATATTTTGCCTCCAGATCAACTTTCTCGGTTGTTTGTTAAATAAATAGTCAGGTTTCATGGAGATCCCATATTCATTGTATCTAATCATGATCCCAAGTTTATTTATAACTTTTGGAAAGTCTTTCAAAAGTCATTGGGTACTGAATTTAATTTTAGTGCTTCTTTTCATCCTCGATAGGATGGGGAGTCAGAACGTACAATTTAGACCCTAGAGTATGTGCTACGTGCTTGTTCACTAGATTACCCAGAAATTTGGGATCAACATCTTTCTTTGGTTTAATTTTTATATAATAACAGTTTTCCTTCTAGTATACAGAATGCTCCATTTGTGGCATTATATGGAAAGCATGGTAAAACTCCACATTTTTGGGTTGAAGTAGGTGAAAGGAAGCTGATGGGACCATAATTGGTAGAAGAGATGGCAGAGAAATTTTAGGTGATTAAGAAGCACATTATAACAGCTCAGAGTAGACAGAAAAGTTATTCAGATAACTAGAGGAAGGATCATTCATTTGAGGTAGGTGATCATGTCTTTTTCAAAGTTTCACTATGGAAAAGTGTGATGCATTTTGGTAAGAAGGGAATGTTGAGTCTGATGTTCATTAGACCTTTTGAAATTATAGAGAAAGTTGTATTAGTTTCTTACATAGTGGCTTTACCTTCATTTTTATCCATGTTACAAAATGTTTTTCATGTTTCAATGTTGATAATGTATATGTCAGATCCATCTCATGTTTTGAGCCTAGAGGTAGTTCAGTTGGAAGAGAATCTCTCTTATGAAGAACAACCAGTCTAGATTCTTGACCATAGAGATAAAGTGTTGTGGAATAAGGTAATTCACCAGGTAAAATTTTTGTGGAAAAGCAATATGAATGAAGATGCAACATGGGAATCGGAAAATTCTATGAGGGATAAATACCACGACTTTTTTTGATAAGTGAATAAAAATTCTGAGGACACAATTTCCAAAAGGGGGGAAGGATGTAACATTCCAGGTAAATGATGAATAAGATATTTTCATACTTATTAATATTTGTGAATGAAATATTAATTTTACTTTAAAAGGGATTCTATTTTTGATAGTGTACCTGATACGCAACAACGAGTTTCTTTGAAATCTTACATTGCACACTAATAATATAATATTATTATTTTAAATGGAATTTATCTCCTAGCCGTTGTATTGTCATGAATGAACAAAACTAACTAAAATATGATTATTCATGTTTGTTAAATGTATTTACTTTTATCCAATAAAATTTAGAGGCCTAAAATGTGAAGGAATCTAATTTTTAGCATAATTTACATTAAAAGGTCTATTTACCACCTTTTAATGGAGACCCCTTTTAAAATATATTTTTGGTCACATTAATACATTCTAATTGACCAAATAAAAACTTTCTTTATAATGGTTATATCAAAATTTACTTTGTGTAATTTGTTTGAATTTTTCCAATAAAGTTTATTTTTTAATCAATAGTGAAAAATATTATATTTTAATTCAAAACTACATTTTAAAAAAAATTATATGTATTGTTAGATTAACTTTTAAATTGTATATAAAGTGTAATTAGAATATATATGTACTATTTAATCCAATTTTTGTCATTTAAATTATTTTCACTTTGAATTTGGACATAAACAAGTGTTAATCTTTTGATAGTTATTGTATCTTAAAAACACGCTACTTGTTTTAACAAAAGGAATTGATTTTAAATTTATTAATGAAACTTCTATGTTTATAATTTGTTGAAATATACATCATTTTTTAATTCGGAATATAAAATATAGCTATGGCTGAATTTTTGGTAATTTTCTGAAAAATATCAATTTATGATGAATAGTGAAACCACGTAGTAGTAGTTAAAAAAACTGAATTTTTCAATTAAATTAAATTTTACCCCCTATGTGAATTGAATTTTGAAAATTCTAAATACATTGTTGTTATTAGTAACTAAAATTGGGTTCAATAAGATGAAAATAATTTTTGGTGAAGAGTAACTTTTGACTTTTATTTATAGCGGTTAAAGGTTAATAATGTAATATAAGGTAAAAAGAATATTAGAATAATTCAAAATTACCATAACACTAGTTCAAACCTTATTGGTTGAGTTATTTATGACCATGTGAATCTTTGGGTCGATTTTAGGACCCCATTTAGCCACTTGGGAGTGATAATGAAACTTTAGATTAATCAACATAATGTGAAGGAAAAAATGACAAAAAGAAATATTTTATAGTAAATTAATTATTACAAGGGGTTATATAAATTATTTTTTCGACTATAAATATTCATTGGTATGTTGAAAATATTTCAATCATCATGTTATTTTTTTTATAATTTTTAGACATTGGATAAATTAAATTATTTATGACATAATAATGAAGTAGTGTTACCTCATTAACAAATCATTTAATTAAATAAGATTACAAATATTAAAATAACATCCAAAACCTGTCCAATTTTTATTGGATGATTTTATTTTGACCATGAGTCATCTTATATTCTAATCTAATGATTTTTGGACCTTTAGAAACCGAATATCATTATATTATAAAATAATATTATCACACTTTCCTAAAGAGCCCCTCCTCCCCCTTATAAAAAGTCATCACTTCTAACCAATTTCTCACACCTCTCAAGCCTTTTGGCTCGTCCAAAATCTTCCCAATTAAGATCCCTACATCCCTCTCCTCCCTCTAGAAGCCTTAACTTTGGCATAAGGCACATCATGATGTCCTCTTGGTTCAAACCAAAAGAAGTTACCCAAATTAAAGGTAACAGGTTCTCTTAACTTCATTTCATTTATTTTACATCTCCAACCCCTAAACTCTTTTGATTCCTTTATTTTATAACAAAACTAGTATCCTAAATATAGTAGAATTTTTTATGAGAATTATTCTAACTACACTTACACACACCTCCTTGTAATGGATGAAGAACATACTATTTCTGTGGATGGAAAACTAACCCCTCACGAAACGATGATTGTTCGATTATCTCCTACCGCCTATCATGGTGGCCATTAAGATGAATCTATATTGGTATATGATATATATTATGTTGATATTTTCTTTATGTTTCTATATCGTTCTTTTATATCGTACCTTTTTGGTTTCCATTATGGGTAAATGCGATAATTTTATTTGAGGAAGTGCTTATTACCGCCCCCTCAAAGTGATATGACTCATTAATGCCATATGTGGTATGTATAAAAGATAGAGTTAATGATATTATATATGTTATTATACTGGAATTATAATATACCGATGTATCTTTATGTTTTAATTCCATTAAAATAAGAAATACAAATGAAAGTAGCGTTCACGCGTACGTACAACTTACCCTCTCCATGAACGGTGCATTTCATTTCTTACCACCAAATGATATGTACTATTATAAATATATATATATATATATTGTATATATATGATATTTAATATATCTATATAATGAATTTCATTCTGGATATAATGTACTATTGACAACATGGGCAACATGTAAATATAAGGTGTTCATTTTTTACTCAAGTACCAAATATCGTCAAAACAAAATTTATTAACATAAATGATTACATAATGTTTATAACATGGTAATATGAGATATAAAAAGAATAATATACTTGAAAAAGTTTCTTAAGAAAGTAGAAATTAACTTTATTTTATTATTCAAGACATTAAATAACAATAGAGTCAAGTCGGACTCGATTTAAAGGACTTCGTCTCAATATATTTTCATTAAGGCATATTTTGTTTTAATACACGATTTTATTTTATAATATGTATAAAAACCTTTGACTTTGACTTCTATTCAAAATGAATCTATTCTCTATTAATCGTTTTACTAAATGACAAAATAAGAATGTTTATTTTTAGCATATGTGGTGGCAAGGACCTTTCCCCTGCCGCAAGTATTATTTGATCTTTTGGCTTCCCTAACAAGATGTAATGCTTTTAAAAAGGAAAATAAATACCATATACTCTTTTTAAGTATTTTGGTAGTGAAAATTATTTTGATAATGGATTTTTATGTCAATATACTCTTTTTTTGCAATGAGGGAATTTTATATTTCCTTTATGCTTATGTAATGTATTATGATAATCTTATGGTTCTTTGGCATTATTTACGTATACGGGCAGTTCCGTTATAAACCAAGGGAGGGTGAGCCTGATATTGCTCTTCAATGAATTGGGTAATGTGACAGAGGTAAACGTGAATGTTTCTTCTAAGATATTTAGGGAATATACTATGATGGTTATTCCAATGTAACTCCCTATGTAGCTATGATAGCTATAATGTAAGTATGTTATGGATGCCACTAGTTACCTTTATGATTTATGATTTCTATGTTTTATTCATAAATCTTATGTTTTCATGAGGTAAGTCATTTTTTTTATTTTTTTTATGTATTTATGAACAAATGTTTTCATTCTTTATTTTATAATCCTTACTGAGCTTTTTATGCCCATCCCATGTTTTGAAATGTTTTCACATGACATAAAGATGAGTAGGGTCGAGGATGGGATCAAGGAATAGACATGATGTCTAAAATATGGTACTAGAATTGACTCTTTTTTAAAAGAGTTTTTATTTTATGAAAAAATTGAATCTGTGTAGAAGTGTTTACATTTTAATATTCTGAGATGTAATATTTAATTCCTAATTCCCTAAAACTCTAAACATGAAAAGATCCCCAATGTGAATAATTCATTTAATTCAATATTATATAATGTTTATGGCCAGGTCCTTTTATTTTAAATATTAATTTTTAAAAAATGTTTTAGTTTTTTTGGAATTTTTCTAAAATAGTTGAATTCATGGTCAATATTGAAATATAGTAATTAACGTTATTTAACATTATAAGAAAAATAAATGCATTTTCAAGTCATGGTTGAGTCATGGATGATATAATTTCTCATATTATATAACTAAAATGTTATAAAAATTTACTTATTCAAAATAATCCAAAATATTTATAGGCATGATGAAAGATAATAAATATATGAATAAAATAAAAAACCACTCTCTACTCCCCTTATAAATACAACCCCCCACCACCCCTTATCCTCACACATTCTAAGCATTGGAAATCAATAGTTATATTCCCATTTAATCTCTCAACCCACTTACCACATATTGGTATTTATATTCTCATGAAAGACCAATTCTTGTGGACTTAAGGAGGTTCTCAATGAGATGATATTCAAGAAGTAAAATCCACATTTTTTTATTTTAATTAAATTTATTTTATTATCATCCCTTAAAATAATATATAAAAAGTGACACAAAAATTATATTACCATAAATATAGTATAATATTATATTGTTAATGGAATATAAATCATCAAATCTCTCCTCGTCGCCTTTTTTTCATAAAAATGATAGCATCAGGTACCATTTGTCGATTTTGTGCCTTCGTGGATAAGAATTTTTGGTTTTCCATAACCTAATTTAAGGATAGTAATAAAAATATTATAATGGATAAAAAAATTATTAATTTTATATTATAATTTTTATAATGTTATGGATAAAACATACACATATAATATTAAATAACAAAACAATACTAGTTTTTGAGGATTGAGAAACTGATAAAAAATCTAAACTGTTATCATTAACGTTTTTCAAATGATTTATCCCTATGTAATTTTTTTTGATATAAGTTACAATTTAAGATTCTATAATTATATTAATACCAGATCATTCTTCTTTAGAATAATTACTCTAATTTTTCTAGGACATCAATAATTATTTATTTGTGAACTGGTCATGAAACCAAGAAACGAACGCTCCCAGAGTAACAAAATTAAACTATATAACTTATTTTATGAGCCATAATTGAGCTTTATAAAATCATATTAAAAAATTATATGAATAATATGTTAATAATTAATTAATTAATTACAATAATTTGATTATCCAGGATATTATGTTCATGTACAGAACACTTTCGAACATAAGGTAAGGGATCACTCTGAACCACCAAATTACCATTGGGTTAAGATTTATCTTTTTCTAAACCAATGTATTTATCTATTACTATTATCTATTTCTTATAAATTTTAATTATATGTTCCAAAAACATGTATCTAGATCCACTCAAGACTTTTTAATTTGTAAATAAATGTTTATGAAAGGTTCCCTTCTCAATTCCATCTGATAAGAAACCCTGATTAAATATAACTTCTCCATTTCCCACAAATTTTTTAGGTACGATATAATTTTTTTTCAAATAATAATATTTTCAAAAAATCAATCATTTTATCATGAAATACTTCATTTTTTTACTTTTATGTTTTATAATTTTTTTTTCATTGTCCACTATAAAGTATCGTTAATAGTATACCTTAAACCCCACTTATGTGTCTCATTTTAAAACATCCTTTAACACTATTTTTTCAAGATTTAGGTTTTGTTATAAATAATATATCATGATCTACTATTTTTTTTCATAATCAATTTTCATGTTTGTTTTAAATTCATTCATTCATGGACACCATCAGGATATACATTTTTATTGTGCCTTAATATAGTATTACATTACCCATTTATTTCCTTAGGAAACCCTTTTGATTATTCCTTAGATTTGATTATTCTCATGGAAAACATGTACATGAACATTATATGATGGGTTAAACTAGATATGAGTCATATGAATTGGGTAATTCATTGTCTCATGGGATGTATTTTATGGGATTAGGGAGTAAACCTAATCAATTTTAGGACTATGTCCACCGTGTGATATGGTCTTGGTAGTTAGCATTAAATCATTTATTCCATGTTATATGGTTTTTCCACATTCCTGTGGTGACCTTTTAAATGGTACAATTTTCAACATGTTATTCTTCCATATTTTTATTCTTTTTACCTACCTTTTTTATGTCTTCATCTTATGCCTTCTAAAACATTCTTTATGATTTAAGTCTATGTTAATCCTGATACATGTTTTTTATATCATCCCATTTTTATATATATTCCCTGAGTTTTATAATGAATATATATGGGCTCAAAAGAAGTTATGAGATCATTATGGTTGATCAATATAATTTTTTTTTATTCTATTATCATTTTTTTACTTTTTGTACCTATTATTCCCAATACACTAAAATTTTATATCCTAAAGATTTAATTTGATGGGAACTTTTTCATAAAATAATGAAATAATATGTGTAAAAGGATAGGGTATATATACATAGTATCAAATAATGATATATTTATTTTTAGATATTAGTACTATTAAACATTATTAATACCCCTATGAATAATTATATTACCATGGATAACATATATTTAAAATTTGGTAATCAAAAGTTAGGATATACCTTTCATTTAAAAGTTTATCCATATAGTTTCAATGTTTCTTTATTATATTTGTATTATATAGGTATTAAATACCCTCTAATTGTTCGTTGTTTTTTCATAGTTAATGTTAGGAAATATAATAACCCTTTCCATTAATAAATTTCAAGGGAGGTATGATGATTTCCTAAATAAAATTCCAAATCTAAAAGGAATGAGTGACCAAAAATTCATTATAGTTTGAGCACAATGGGATCATTTTATGAATAATATCATGAATCATGTGGGACAACCTCCATATCCTATCAAATAAATATTCCTTGTATAATCCTTTATTTTAATGGCCTCCCTTATTGAGTGGATGATATGTTACCCTAATTGAGGAAAAATGGATTAACTATATTTAGAAGAAGTTCTCTATCCTGTAGTTCTTTAAAATAGAAAGACACACTAACAATTTATTGTTTTGATGGAGAAGATGATCAGTGATAGAAATTGACCAAGAATATAAATTTTATGGAGGAAGGTGATTCCATGTAATGATTAGATTTATGGAAAATAATTTCTAATAAATATTTTCCCAGAGCTCTCCCACTTATGATGGAGAGGGAGTTCCTCAGAATGATGAAAATTTATGACGAGTCTATCAGGATAGATGATGAAAGAAATTACAAGTATTTCACAATACACATTTGGATTTTTCAATAACAATAAAATAAAGGTGGATTTCTTATTTAATGGAATAATTTCGAGTATGTAAAATATTTTTTCCATTAGAAATTTTGATAACTATGAGGAGATTCTTCATTGTTCCCTTATGGTTAAAATAGAGATAAAATTATCTCTTTGGTACAATGGTATCAGGTATAAAAAGAGGAATATGGAACTTAACATAGGGGGATTAACATATATATCCCATGATGGAAGGAAAACCCCGCATCCAACATGTCAAATGTGTGGGAAATAACATTATGGGAATTGCCTAAAGGTGACCAAGAGATGAATTAAATGTGGAAGAGAGGGGAATCAAGATAATTATTTCAAAATATAAATGATGAAAAACCCAAATGTAGAAGAATAAAGGATTATTTAGATAAACACTCATTTTTTAGTGTAATGTTTTAACTTTAAGTTACATTGGAACTATGCGAGCCAATTCCCTAATCCAAGGTTTACAAGAGGAAGTCAACAATAACAACATCCATGGTAACAATTATGGGAATATTCTATCACTATTATTGAGGTGGAGTTCGATAATGATGTGGTGAAAGGTATAATGGTTATTAATTAAATTATATAAAACATTATTTTATTCATTAATGTTCTACATATTCACTCATATCATTCACTTTTAATATAACTATTCAAACGTAGCCTCAAAATAGGGAGGTTGATTTATCCATGACAACAAAAAATTTGGAAATTATTGCATAAACAATTATGACTCCACCCCATTTAATATTTGTGGACTGAACCCCCAAAATAATATGGTCATACTTCCTTTACTGGTGTTTTAAGATATAATGGGAATATATTGGAAATTTTTATAAAAATACAACATCAACTGTCATGAAGGGGAGATAAATCATCACATCCCGAGGTATCCCCAAATTATATAGAAATGTAATGTAGACTATGACACTATTTTAGAATCATAGTGTAACATACCAGGTAAATAAAGAATATGACATTTTCATATTTATTAATATTTGTGAATACAATATTAATATTAATTTAAATGTTATTCTACGTTTGATGGCGCACCCAATAAGCAACAAAAAGTTTCAATGAAATCTTACGTTGAACCCTAGTAATATAATAATATTATTTTCAATGGTTGTAAACGCCTAGCCGTTGTAATGGCCGGAATGAGTAGAACTAACTAAAAAATGATTATATATGTTTGTTAAATATTTTAACAATTACCCAATAAATGATAGAGGCATAAAATGTGAATGAATCAAATTTTAAGCCTAAATATTCTAATATTATTTAAAAGGTCGATTAACTACCTTTTGATGGAAACCCCTTTTTAAATATTCTTTTGTCATTTTTATATGTTATATTTGACAAAATAAAATCTTTCTTTAGAATCAAGACATCAAAACTTACTTTTTGTGAATTTTTGGATTTTTTCTAATAAAGTCCATTTTTTAATGAATAGGGAATAATGCTGTATTTTAATTCAAAACATCCTTTTAATATAATTTATTAATATGGTTATTATATCATTTAAATTAGGTTTAATGTGTAATTAGGATATATTTTTAGTATTTAATCCAATGGTGGTCATTAGAATTAACTTCACTTTGAAAATGGACATAAACAAGTATCAATCTTTTGATAGATATTGTTTCTTAAAAACAAGCTATTTGTTTTGACTGTGGGAATTAACTATATAATTTATTAATAAAACGTCTCTGTTTTTAATTTGGTAAAATGGAAATCATTTTGGAATTTTTAATATCAAATATATCATAAGGTGAATATTTAGTATTTTTCTGATAATGTTCATTTTTTAATGAAAAGTGAAAAATACCGCATTTTATTTCAAAATTTCCTTTTCATCCAATTTATATATATAGTTATATTGTAATTTTGATTGGTTTTCAGGTGAAATTTAATTATTTTTTATCATTTAATACAATTTTGGTCATTGGATTAAAATTTAATTTTAAATTTGATGTAAAAACAAATCAATCTTTTGATAGATTTTACATTATAAAAACCCATCATTGGTTTTGAAAATCGGAATTATTTTTAAATTAATTACTGCAATTTCCGTATTTGTAATTTTGTAAAATGGATTCTATATTTGGAATTAGAAGTTTGAAATTATGTAATTAAGACTCTTTTGTTTTTGGACATTATAAATAGTAAGGATGACAATTGTCCTTAATTATTGTGATTAATTTGTAAATAGGTAGTTAAGGGTAATAAAATAATATCATAATAATATAAAATGAACCCCACATTTGTCTAAATTCTCTTGTTTAAGTCATTCCCGATCATGGGAATCTTCATACAAAACTTGAGGGCCCATGGAGTCACGTGGGTGTGATAGTGACATTTATGACATTATTATTAAAAAAGAAGAAAATATAACATTGGTTTGTATATCCTAAGTAAGAAAATTTTAATTTTGTTTAAAAAAATGAAATCATAAACTATAAATAGTTATTGTAAATTTAAAAATATTTCCTACATCATGGTATTTTTTTATAATTTTTCAACATTAAATAAATAAATTTATTTATGACACCATAATGATGCAGTGATTACCACATTAATGAACGATTTAAATAAAATCAAAAGATAAGGTAAAATCTACTACTTAAACTTGTCAAAAACCTATTTTATGGGTAGATTTCGAACCATCATCACCTTATCCTCGACATATATCATTTTGGGACCTTTAAAATCCAAAAACCATTTTATAATAAAGTAACATTTCAAGACATTCCAAAAGTGACCCTCCCCCCTCTTGTAAAAGGCCCCCACCTTTACCCCTTTACCCACACGTCTCAAGCCCTTGGCTCATCCAACCTCTACTCATATTATCTCTCCTCATCCTTCTCTTACTCCTAGATGCCTATCATTGGGCATAAGTCTTTCCATGGAAGCCTTTGGCTCAAATCAAAAAGAGTTACCCGATTTAGAGGAATATAAAGAAACGAACAAGACAAGTCGGACTTGAGGTAATGGATCCTACCTCTCTCTTTATTTTCATTTATTCTCTTTTATGTAATTTATTTTATGATCTATGTTATAATGTTGGGGATATTATTTTATATTAATCATAGTTTTCTTTTCATGTTCATATGACGAGAGACCCCCTCTTGATCTCATCAATTCATTTTAAGAATTTTTAAGTGACGTCGTTAGGCTGTCGAATTTTTGTAAGGGGATTTCTTATCTCACTTTTAATTCCATGAGATTTCCATTTTTCTCCACTTATTTGTTTCATGTGGTGTATTTTTTACTTCTATTTCATATATATTATAATTAATATATCAATATTCATGGTATTATGTGATTGATTTGGTGTTTATTATCTTTTGGTCATACAACATGATTGATTACAATGAGGTAAGAGGTTTTAATCTCACTTTTTATTCCAGTGAGATTCATGACACATTTTCCACTATTTAATTTTTTCTGGTGTATATACTATGCATTATTTTATTCTTTGTGTAATATAATTTAATTTATGGGTATTTACATCTTCATTGTATGACCCTTCTTTCATGGGGTGTACGTTTCGAATGTTACCCAAATCAGTAAGGAAACCTTTCACCCTCCTCTTTTTAAAAGTATTATTTTTGTTATGCCATTTAATTTACATTATATTATATTATAATATGTTCTTCTATATCCTTATTGATGTAAATTTTATGTTCAAGTGATGAGATACCATTTTCTCTCTCATTAACTCATTTTCTGAATTTTAATGTGACGTTGTTAGGCTGTCTAATTTTTGCAAGGGATCATCTTATCCCAATTTCAAATCTTTGGGTTAAACCTCTACTTCTCGATTATGTCGTTCTATGAATATGTGTCGATGACCTCATATTGTTTTAAATATAATATCCACTTATATTGGGTGTATTTATATTTTTCACACAGAATTATGTAATTGATTTATCCATAATCCAAGGTTATCGTCTTTGTACCAGACATCATCTCAATCTCCTTTCATTGAGTTATCTTTTGATTTCTCCAAGACTAAATTTTATACGGTGTATAAATCCCTTTTGAGTTTCAATTTCATTCAATGGGAAGCATTTCTCTATGAAGTGTTTTACTAAACGACAAAAAGTAATGTTTCTTTTTTAACGTAAGTGGTGACAATGACATTTTCCACCACCGTGAGTATTATTTGATATATGGCTTCCTAAACAATCCATAACGTTTTCAAAAGAAAAATAAATACCATATACACTTTTTTTTACATATTTTGGTATTGAAGATGGTTTTTATAATGGATTTATTATTTCAATATCATAAAATATGATATTTTAATTGCAATGTGGGAATGTTATCTTTCCTTTATGCTTAAGTTAAGTGCTATGATTATGTCATGGTTCTTTTCAATTGTTATGTATACGGGTGGTTCCCTGATAAACCTAGGGCGGGTGAGCCTGAGATAGCTCTCCAATGCATTGGGTAACCTGACGGAGGTAAATGTTAATGTTTCTCCTAAGAGATTTTGGGAATATACTGTGATGGGTATTCCAAATGTGACTCCCTATGTAGCTGTGATAGCTAAAATGTAAGTATGTTATGTATTCCTCAAGTTACCATTATGATTTATGATTTTTATGTGTATTTCACAAATCCTATGATTTCATTAGGTATGTTAAAAATCTTATGTTATGTATATATTGATGATCTAATGTTTTCATTATTTTTTTTATAACCCTTACTGAGCTTTGAATGCACATCCCATGTGTTTGAAATGTTTTCCACAGGACATAAAGATGAATAGTTTCAAGGATGGGATCATGGAAAGCCATGCTGTCTAAAACATGGAACATGCCATGTTTCCTTTTTTAAAGTTTTTATTTTATGAAAAATGGAAACTGATTAGAAGTGTCTACTTTATAATATTTTGAGATGTAATAGTTATTTCCTAATTCTATTAAAATCAAAACCTGAAACGATCTTCAATGTGAATTATTCCTTTATTTAAATATTATGTAATGTTTTAAGGTCAGTTCCTTATAATATGTATCAAAGGAAGGGTTAGATAACTTTATTGGTTATGTTATTCTTCAACCATAAGTGACATTACCATAATGGTTAGGATTTCATAAAGAGTCATAGTTTTTTAGATAAATTGAATGAGTTTAATATAACCTTAAAAATTATATTTAGTATTATATGATGATTTTACTGATATACTCACAATGACATTTTTTGTTTTAGTAAATGGCTGGATCTAGTAGGCACCAATGTAATAGTGGATGTGGAGAAAACTGTGACGGTTTTTTGATCGAACAACTGAATGATATGGGAGATGCAATGAGAAATCTTGTGGTTATTCTCAACCAACTATCTTCTATCATGATTGAACACATAAACCTTAGTGATTTTTATAATACATCATATATGAAAGAAACAAATCCCTATGGAAGTTCAGGTAAAAATCATAATGGTAAGTATGTTCAAAAACATATGTGTCAATGATTTGGAAAGAAACACCTAGGAAAATGTTTCAAAGGGACAGAAAGATTCTATAGATGTGGAAATGAAGGTCATAAAGCAAGAACCTGACATGGAAAAAGGAAGCATCTAGTTGACTCTAGGATAGGGAATGATGTTCTTTCTGAGGGATCAATTTAATTTTTTAAATGTGGTGTGAATGGTCATTATGCAAACACATGTCCTACAAAGACATTTCGGGAATGAGATCACAAGTATCATACAAATATTCATTTACCAATACCTAATTCCATTTTGATTGAGGATGATGAAACTAACAATAAACAAGGAAAGGTATGGATTATTTCTTAACATATGTTTTCCTATTATTTATTCTTAGGATATGATTTATGATTTTTATGTAGGAAAGAAGTATTTTAGAATAACTTGGAAAAGAATGGTTAATGGATCATGAAGAATGTAGAATGAGTAAGAAGTAAACATTTAAGGGATTTAAGTGCTATGGGAGATTTTAGGATGGTGAAATTCTTAAATGTATTAAGGCTCTTTTGATGATGAGATTACATTATATGACTTTTTATAGTACGTGTAACCCTGATGATTGATATAAGAAAATTTTATTCAAGAAATAATTATATTTTCTTTTGTGGATATAGTTATAATCAACCATTTGAGTTTATATGATCCTTGAATTTGGGGAAATTACCAGTTAATACATTTTTGGATGCAAAAAAGAATGTTATTAGATAAACTTTGTGGTTAAAATATGATATAGTTATGTTTGATGAATTTATCTCTTTTTTGTAATGTTATAAAATTAAATATTTTGTGAAAAAGGACAACACACAGACCATGAGACAACCCGTCGCGTCGGACGAAGCTGTGGGAATCGAACCCACAACCTATGTACAAGTTGTATTTATCACCAACCCCTGGATTACATGAAGTCCCTAGTTATTATGACAAATTATTTTTAGTCAGATGATTTTATGAATCAAGAATAATTTGATTTTGGGTTATCTATGTAAATTATTGACATATCATGGAGGATATGTGATTAGGTTAATTACTTTTCAATATGAGATTTTAAGATTAACTAATGTTATTTAGAGATGAATGTTAAGATTTATCTTGGAAGACTATGTGATTAAATACTTCAGAGATTTGGGTTTCAATCTTAGTTTGGATTAAATTGAAGAAATTTAAGGATAGTTGTTTATTTAATGTCCTTTCTTGAACCTTCGGTTCTTTTTGTTGAATTTTAGAGATTAAGAGTGTTATTTATTTTTATAAAGGATTATCCTTTTGGGGATTATCTAATAATTTATTAACAATTTTGTTTTTGGTTGAGGTCTAATACATGGAAAATATATAGTTCATCTTTTGTGGGTTAAGTGATTCTCTAGAAGTTGATTATATTTCTTTTAATATGAACAATTCATTCTAAAAACTCACCATTTGGAGAATATATAAGTTTGTGTAAGAAATATATTTAGAGATGAAAGTCTACATGATAAGTGAGTATGTTTCCTTATGATTCAGTTAAGCTCATAAATAAATTCCTCAATAAAAAGTAACATAAAAAAATGTTGTCTGTTATCATTTCCTATGGGGGAATCAAATACCGTTTAGCCCATCACATGTTTGTGATTTTCGGGTGGTCAACATTCTCTTAGACATATTTTATATCACTCTCTATCAGAACTTGACCCTTTGTTTTCTCTTCCAATCCATGTTTTCCTACATGGAATCCTAGTATGGGTAAACTCGGGTGACCTTTGTACTTCTCTTTATTTCTTTTAACGTGATAGTTTTACTAACACTTTTTCCAATATGGGACATTCCATGAAGTTTCTGAGCCCAATTTTAAAATTATGAGGATGCAATTGCAAAACGGGGGGAAGGATGTAACATCCCAGGTAAATAAAGAATATGAAATTTCCATATTTATTAATATTTTTGAATAAAATATTAATATTACTTTAAAGAAGATTCTATGTTCGATGGCGTACCCAATACACGAAAATGAGTTTCTTGGAAATCTTACATTGCATATTATTAATATAAAAATATTATTTTAAATAGTAGTAAATGCAAAGCCGTTATAATGGTGGGAATGAATAAAACTAACTAAATAAATATTATATATATTTGTTAAATATTTTAACAATTACCCAATAAATGATAGAGGCTTAAAATGAAAATAAATCCAATTTTAAGAATAAATATTCTAATATTCTTTAAAAGGTCGATTTACCACCTTTTTATGGAAACCCCTTTTTAAATATAATTTTGTCACTTTTATATTTTATATTTGACAAAATAAAACCCGTCTTTAGAATCAAGACATCAATATTTACTTTGTGTTAATTTTTGGATTTTCCCGATAATGTTCATTTTTTAATGAATAGTGAAAAATGCTGTATTTTAATTCAAAACCTCCTTTTAATATAATTTAGTTATATGGTTAGATTATCTTTTTAATTGGATTTAAACTGTAATTATAATATATATTTACCATTTAATCCAATGGTGTTGATTAGAATTAATTTTACATTGAAAATGGACATAAAAAGTAACAATCTTTTGATAGATATTGTTTCTTAAAAACATGCTATTTGTTTTGGCAGTGAGAATTAACTATATAATTTATTAAAAAAAATTATATGTTTTGAATTTTGTAAAATGGACATCATTTTTGAATTCGGAATATCAAATATAGCTTTGGGTGATTTTTTGGTATTTTTCTGATAATGTTCATTTTTAATGAATAGTAAAAAATACATCATTTTAATTTAAAATTACCTTTCTATCTAATTTATTTATAAAGATATATTTCCATTTTAAATGTTATTAAAGTGTAATTTAATTTATTTTATCATTTAATTCAATTTTGGTCATTGGATGTAATTTCACTTTTAAATCGGACATAAAAACAAATCAATCTTTTGATAGCTTTTACATCTTAAAAACTCCACTTTGGTTTTGAAAAAGAGAACTATTTTTAAATTAATTATTGAAATGTCTGTGTATGGAATTTGGAAAAATGGATTCCATATTTGTAATCAAGATGTCCAAATTATGCAAACAAGACTCTTTTTTTGGATATTATGAATAGTAGCGATGTCAATTATCTTTAATTATCTTGATTAATTTGTAATCTGGTAGTTAAGGGTAATAAAATAATATCATAACAATATAAAATGACCCCAACATGTGTCCAAATCCTTTTTTTGAGTCATGGCCGCCCATGGGAAGCTTAATACCAATCTTGAGGGCCCATGGAGTCACATGGCTGTGATAGTGACATTTATGACATTATTTTTAAAAAAGAAGTGAAATATAACAAAGGTATGTATATACTTAGTAAGACAATTATATTTTTGTTTACATAAATGATCTCTTAGACTATAAATTTTCATTATAGAGCTAAAAAATTTTCCTACATCATGGTATTTTTTTATAATTTTTAGACATTAAAAAAATAAATTTATTTATGACACCATGATGATGTAGTGATTACCTCATTAATGAATGATTTAAATAAAATGAAAAGACAAGGTAAAATAAAAAATATACACTTGTCGAAAAACTATTGGATGGGTATATTTTGATCTCTTATCACCTTATCCTTGTAATATATCCTTTTGGGACCTTTAAAATCTGAAAAACATTTTATAATAATGTATCATTTCAAGACGTTCCAAAAGTGACCCTCCTCCCTCTTATAAAAGGCCCCCAACTCTACCCCTTTACCCACACCTCTCAAGCCCTTGGATCATCCAACCACAACTCAAATTATCTCTCCACATCACTCTATTACTGATAGAAGCCTCATTTTGCGCATAAGTATTTCCAAGGAATCCTTTGGCTCAAATCAAAAAGAGTTACCCGATTTATAGGAATATAAAGAAACGAACAAGACAATTCAGACTTGAGGTAATGGATCCTACCTCTCTATTTCTTTTCATGTATTCTAATTTATGTAATTTATTTTAAGCTCCATGTTCTTATGTTGGGGATGTTATTTTATATTCATCCTACTCCCTTTTTCATGTTCATATGATGAGAGACCCCATATTGCTCTCATCAATTCATTTTAATAATGTTTAAGTGGCACCGTTAGGCTGCCGAGTTTTTGTAAGGGGATTTATTTTCTCACTTTTAATTCAATGATATTTCCATTGTTCTCAAATTATTTATTTAATTTGGTTTATTTTGTACTTTGATTTTATATATATTATCATGAACTATTTATATTCTTGGTATTATATCATTCATTTGGTTGTTATTATCTTATGGTCATACGACTCGATTTATTACAACGAGGTAAGGGTTTTTAATCTCACCTTTTATTCCCAGAAGATTCATGATACATTTTCCAATATTTCCTTTTTTGTCGTGTATGTACTTCCCATGATTGTATTATTTGTGTAATTTACATTAATTTATAGGTATTTAAATCTTAATTGTATGACCCTTGTTTCATGGGGTGTACGTTTCAAAAGTCACCCAAATCAGTAAGAGAACCATTCACGATCCTCTTTTTAAAAGACTTATTTTCTTATGTCTTTTAATTTACATCTTGTTATGTTGGTATAAGTTCTTATATATGCTTATTGATGTAAATTTTATGTCCAAGCGATGGGAAAACATTTTCTATCTCATCTACTCATTTTCTAAATTTTAAAGTGATGCCATTAGGCTGTCAAAGTTTTGAAAGGGAACTTCTTAACCCTATTTTGATTCTTTGGGTTAGACCTCAACTTCTTGATTATTTCGTGCTATGAATATGTGTGGATGACCTATGATTGTTTTACACTAAATATCCACTTATATTTTGTGTATTCATATTTTTCATACATAATTATGTAATTTCTTTATCCTTAATCTAAGGATACCGTCTTTGTATGGGACTTTGCCTCAATCTCCTTTCATTTAGGCATCTTTTTATATCTATATGAATTTATTTTATACGTTGTATAAAACCCTTTTTACTTTTCATTTCATTCAAAGGGAATCTTTTATCTACGAAGCGTTTTACAAAATGACAAAAAGAAATGTTTCTTTTTAACAAAAGCGGTGACATTGACCTTTTTTCCGTCGTGACTGTTATTTGATCTATGACTTCCTTAACAATCCATAATGTTTTCAAAAGAAAAATAAATACCATATAATCTTTTTATGTGTTTTGGTATTGAAAATGGTTTTTAGAATGGATTTATTATTTCAATATCGTAAAATGTTATATTTTTATTGCAATGTGGGAATGTTATTTTTCCTATATGCTTAAGTTATGTGTTATGATTATGTTATGGTTCTTTTCCATCGTTACGTATACGAGTGGTTCCATGGTAAACCTAGGGTGGGTGAGCCCGAGATAGCTCTCCAATGCATTGGGTACTATGAAGGAGGTAAACATTAATTTTTCCCCTAAGGTATTTAGAGAATATACTGTGATGGGTATTCTAAATGTGACTCCCTATGTAGTTGTGATAGCTACAATGCAAATATTTTATGTATGCCTTATGTTACCTTTATGATTTATGATATCTATGTGTATTTAAAAATTCTTATGATTTAATGATGTTTGTTAAAAATATTATGTTATGTATATATTGAAGATCTAATGTTTTCTTTCCTTAGTTTATAACCCTTACTGAGATTTTTATGTTCATCCCATGTTTTTGAAATGTTTTCCATAGGACATAAAGATGAATAGGGTCAATGATGGGATCAAGGAAAGACATACTATCTAAAACATGGAACTAGTCTAGTTTATTTTTTTAGAGTTTTAATATTATGAAAAAATGGAAGCTGAGTAGAAGTGTCTACTTTATAATCTTTTGACATGTAATATTTATGTCTTAATTCCCTAAAAATCTATACTTGAAAAGATTCTCATTTTGAATTATTCCATTAATTCATATTATGTAATGTTTTATGGCTGGGTCCTTATACATTGTCTCAATTATTGACATTATTTCGTTATGATAAATCATATATCACTCAAATTGTTGAGGTAATGGTGGTAATCATGCATGACTACATTCCGATTATGGGTGGCTACCCTGATGTGTTACCTAATTAATTTCGAAGTATTCCTCCTGAAAAAGAGGTTGAGTTATCAATTGAAAATATTCATAGATCTCTTCATATATCAAAGACACCTTATCGAATGGATCTCATTGAGTGGAAAAACTGAAGTATTAGTTGTAAGATAATCTGGACAAGGATTTCATACACCCGAGAGCTTCACCATGGGGTGTGCTAGTACTCTTAATCAAGAAGAGGGTTGGATCAATGTGCCTCAAAATTGGTTATAAGGATCTCAAATCAATAATGACATAAGACATGTATCTTTTGTCATAGATAGATGTCTTGTTCGACCAATTACATAGGGATATGCATTCCTCTATAGAAAAGATTTAGTTAGAATGTCACCAATTGATGTTGAGGAATGAAAATATTCCCAAGCTAGCCATTCAAATGAGATATGGGTACTATGAGTACATAGTGATTCCCATTGGAATAAATAACACTCTAGAAATATAAATGGTCATAAAGAATATAGACATTAGTGATAACAAAAAAAATTTGGTATTATTTATAGATATTATTCTAATATACTCCAAGAGAAAGCTGGAACATAAGGGAAATTAGAGTATTGTGCTAAATAATATGCTAATGGAGAAAAAATGTGCAGGGTATAGTAATTTTGATTTTTTGATGGAGGATATATCAATATTTATTCATGTTATCAAAAATATAAGTATATCTTTTGATCCTTATAAATTAAACAAAATAGATGATTTCCCCAGGGCAGTATATGTAATTCCTATATATATTTTCCTTGTCATAGCTGGTTATTATGAATGATTGGTGAAGAAATTATCACAATTTTCAACCCCCATAACCATCTTGACTAGTAGAAGAGTAATGTTTTTCTAGTCTAATGAGTATAATGGATTATTCAACTAGTTTAAAAAGAGGCATATCACTACATAAGTACTCACAATACTAATTGGTGGGGAACACATTGTGGGATATAAGGATGCCCCAAAGAATGGATTAGCCAGTTTACTGATGAAAAATAATAAACTAAAACCCAAATCCTCAATGAAGTTGAAAATTCATGAGAAAAACTATCCCACAAATGATCTGGAGTTAGTAGCTATGATATTTGCTTTGAGAATCTAGTGGAATTATATATATAGGGAGATGTGGGATATATAATAATTATAACTGTCTAAAATATAAATTTTCATAGTATATTCCTAATATGTTCCAAAAAATATGGACAAATATCATTATGGATTATGTCTAGTCAATCCAATACCCTACTTATAAAGTAAATGAACCTGAAGAAGGTTTATGTTGAAATTATCGTGGAAAATTAGCAACGATGATAATTGAGAAGGATTCAATCTTCTATGACTTCAAAGAGAATGGAATATGAATCATAAATTAATTAACATCATAATTCATTTCAGAAATGATTTATTACCATCAATTATAGATAAAATAAATTATTCTTAAAGAAATGATGTGGAAATTTTGAAGCAGATGTAAGCCATCAGAAAAGTGAAATCCTTTGAGTTCAAAATCTACGTGGAAGGGATCATAAAATTTTGGTCGCAACAATGTGTGTTATAAAATCTAGAGATAAAGAATGTGTCTATGAAATACACAAATAAGTGGACATTGTCTATTCACCCATGTAGTAGAAAGATGTATCAAGATCTTTGATAACACTATTGGTGGGACCATATGACGAATGTTATTTCTAAAGATACATTAGTGTTAAAAATGTAACTGAAAGTGAATGATGAATGAAAATTATGTATGAGGATGATGCAATAATTAAACATACCAATATTGAAATGGGAAAACATCGTAGCAAACAATATCACTAAAATTCTAACGTCATCTAGAAGAAATCATGTTATAAGTGTTATTTTGGGTAATGTTACAAAGATAGATCACATTATCATAATTTGACAGGACATCTCACTCAATGAACTTTCACATATATACATCAATGAAGTGGTGAGGTTGTATGAAGTACCATTGTTGATTTTATCTGATCATGATATGATATTTAGATATATGTTCTAGAGAATTTCCCAACATGATCTAAACAATTATTTTGGATTCAGTATAACCTATCATCCCCAAACATAATTCCAATATGAGTATACTATTCTTACACTGGAAAGAATTTTGATATAAATCTCTATGGAAATCAAAGGAAGATGGTACTAACATCATCCTCTGGTAGAGCCCTCCTAAAAATTTGTTTCAATTGATTCATCTAAATTGATACAGATGAAGCACTATATGAAAAAATATATATAACACCGACAATATTGGATGAATTTGGTGAACCTAATCCTTTATGGACTGAAATTTTGAATGATATGGTAGAAAATATAATACCCCATCCTTAATCATTACTTAATCTTAAGTTAATTCATGAAATAACATTGAGGATCATTTTATGTTTCGTGTTTTAGAGAGTTAGTCCATAACTATTACATTACATATCAAATATTACAAGGTAGAAACATCTAATAAGTATAATTTTTTTTCATAAAATAAAAATTTTTAATAGAAAAGAATATTTATTTTATTGAAAGAAATATTCTTGAATTATTATTTTATCTTACCCTTTATTATAATATATGAAAAACTTTTCAAAAAAATTGGATGAGCATAAAAATATCAGTAATGGTTATAAAATAATGAAATAAAATATTATTCCCTTAGTATATACAAAACATATTCTCTTTAACAACCTCATGAAATCGTAGTTTTTATGAATAAAACATATGAATCATAAATTTTAAAGTTAACTGGGGGAATCCTAACATACTTACATTGTATCCTTCATAGCTTTGTAAGGAGTTACGTTTGGAAATCTCATCATAGTATATTACATAAATCTCTTAGGAGAAACATTAACGTTTAGCTTCTTCAGATTACCCAATGCATTAGAGAGCTATCTCAGGCTCACCAACCCTAGGTTTATCATGGAACCACCCATGTACATAAAAAATTAACATGAACCATAACATAATAATAACACATAAAACATTAATAATAGAAAGATAAAATTTCCACATTGAAATCTTAAGATATTATTTCATGATATTGATATAATTAGTTCATTTAAAACATTCACAAAGAAGATTTTTGAATCAAAGTGTCCCATACCAGATTGAATATTTTAAAATATTTTACACTATAAAACACTCATTTCCATATAATTAAATCCGTAAAATAATTTATAAAACATGGACTTGGAAGAGGATTATTTTGAAAATTAAATCATTAAATCATTTAAAATGATGTTTTAGTTAAAGAATCCATTACCACTTGAGAAAGTCATGAATAAAAATTACTAAAGAATAAAATCAAAGAAAACTATAAATATCACGAGAAAATATAAATATATGATATAAAATGTAAAAAGGATCGTATATAGACCTTATAATATATTATAGGTTCACAATATTAATATATGTCTCAATGAAAGAAAATTGAGATGTAGTCCCTTACATATACTAAATCATTATAGTGAGGATAAATAAATGAAACAATTATGTGTGAAAATATAAATATAAACAAAATAAGTTTCTATTAAGTTTCAAAAGATCATAGGTAATTCACACATTTTTATAGCACGACATAATTATGATTTATAAGTTTAACCCAATGAATTGATTTTGGGTTTAGAAGTTCTCTTACGAAAATTCAAAATCCTGAAGACATCACTTAAAAATTCAGAAAATGATTTTATCAGTGGGAAAAGGGTCTCTCATCACAGGTACACAAAATTTATATAAATAAGGATATATAATAACATATCCCAACGTAATAAAATTTAAACTAAATGTACATAATATAAATGAAGTATTCGACAAAAATAGAATAGTGAAAGGTTTCCCTACATTGTGTTCGTCTTGTCTTGTTCATTATTTATCTCCATAAATAATAAAAATAATTTTACTATACGTTATTAATAACATTTTTCAGTTTTATTAATAATTTTATATCACTCGTTACCTTTATATACTAGTAATTTAATTAATCTAGTTCATATCAGTTTTTTGTCGATGTTCAGTACATGTGTCAAAATGAACTTGTTATAATTACTAATTTTTCATGTGGTCAAAAGTACATTATATCCACAATTATATTAATTATTCAGATATAATATATATCATATATATCCTGTATATATGTATTTATAATATTCCATATCATTTGGATATATGAAAATGAAATTCACCGTTCAGGGTGACAGTAAGACGTACGTAGGAATGATTGCTACTTTCATTTCATTTTTTCATTATTAAAAGAATGAAAACAAAATTATACATAGGCATATTATAATTAAAATATAATATAATATTTTATATAAGTTACATAATTTCATTAATACCATAATGTATATGTTCAATGTATGTCATGAACAAGTCATATCACTTTGATGGGGTGGAAATCCATATTTCCTCAAATGAAATAATCGTATTTATACAAACTTAAATGAATAATGGTATATTATAGATGATAATAAAAGAATAATAGAGATAAATTTATTTTTATATATATCATATGTAATTTAAATTCCATCATTATGGCCACCGTGAGAGGCAATACGAGATAATTGAGCAATCATCATTTTGTGAGGCAGTAGTTCGTTGTCCACAGAAACTATATGTTCATATACATTTTATGGAGGTATGTAGAAGTGTAGTTCTAATCCTTATCATAAATAAATATAGTATATTTAGTATAATATTGTTTTTATTTAATGAAATAAAAATGAAATAATATGTAGTGACGATGTAGACTAATGGAAATGATGTTTAAAGAAGTCACTACCTCTTAATTGTGAAAATATCCTTGATTTGAGCTGAAAGGACATCATGAATTTTTTCCTCCCTAGGGGGAAGATTATATGTGGAATAAAGTTATTTTTAGAGATTCATGGGTTATATTTTTTATGATCCATGGGTCTTGAGAGGTTAGTGTAATGGGTTAGAGATGGTGGCCTTTTTTAAGAGGGACGAGGGGCTCTTTAGGAATGTATGAAAGTATTATTTTATTATAAAATGATTTTAGCTATAAAAAAGTCCCCAAATAATTACATTATAATATAATATTATTATAAGTCTAAATAAAATCATCCAATAAAAATTATATAGGTTTTGTAGAATTTTAATTCTTATCATTTTTATTTAACCCTTTTTTACTCTTACCGTTTTATGAAGCATTTAACACATTGATAATAAATTAGTTACCAAAAGAAGGAAAATATCAAATTAAAGAAAAAAAGGTAAAATTTTAGACTTATGATAACTATTTTTCAAATCTTAGATTTTTTTGGTATTTTATATTATTTAATAAAATATTTTATATTTTAAAATATGAATTATGTCAATTTTGACACCATTTATATCATGAATTTAAAAAAAATACATAACGACTTGATAACATTGAAAGAAATCATTAATACAAAGATAACAAGTATCTATCATAAAAAAAATCATGTATGACATCAAAATAACTAAATCACATTTAATTTAACATTTATAATATCATTTATTTGAATCCAATATTAATGAAGAAATCACCACATCAACATTGTGTCATAATAAGTTTTATTTATTTATTGTCTAATAGTTATTAATAAAATATCATTATGTACGAAATATTATTATCTTTAAAATGAATTTTTCTAGTTGTAAATATCACTTATATAATTCCATAGAAAATTTCTTTTACTAAAAGGTATATGTTTATGTAACATTTTCCTTAACATTTTATTAATTTTTATAAAATGTCATTTTCCCATACAGGTGGCTTCATTGGGGCCCAAAATCCACCCAAGGAAGACCATGGTCATATATGTATATGAAAATATGGTTATAAAATGTTTCAAGTAATTTAATATTATTATACTATTATTTTATTACCCTTATTTACCAGATTTACCTTTTAACCATA
Source organism: Viscum album (assembly GCA_963277665.1). Classification (NCBI taxonomy): domain Eukaryota; kingdom Viridiplantae; phylum Streptophyta; class Magnoliopsida; order Santalales; family Viscaceae; genus Viscum; species Viscum album. The sequence goes on from OY728145.1 coordinate 1,565,304,073, forward strand.
GTAAATAAAATATTTACTAAAGTTACAATTCATAATGTCTAAAAAATGTTGCATATTTACACAATTTGGACCTCTTGATTCAAAATATTTTATCCATTTTTTCATATTCAAAACACAGATGTTGCAGAAATTAATTTAAAATTAATTCCCTTTTTCCAAACCAACAAACGAGTTTTTAAGAAGTAAAAACAACTAAAATATTGAAATGTGTTTATGTCCAATTTAAAAGTGAAATAACCATAAAGGAAAAACATTTTAGTAAATTATAAAAATATAATATTACTAATATTCTAATCCAATTAAATGCATAGTATTATCATATAAATAAATTATCATAAAAGGCAATTTTGAATGAAATTCAGTATTTTTCAATATTCATAAAAAAATTAATATTATCAGAAATATACCAAAATTTGACCGAAAGTAAATTTTGATATAACTATTATAATGAGAAATATTATTTTGTCAAATATAATATATAATAATGAAAAAAAATATTTAAGAAGGGTTTTCCATCAAAAGGCGGTAAATCAACCTTTAAGAGAATATTTGAGTATTTAATGCGTAATCGGATTCATTCCTATTTTAAGCCCCTAATGTTTATTGGATAAAAGTAAAAAATTTAATAATCATATTGTAGTTAGTTATATTCATCCCCATAAATACAATGTCTAGGAATTAAATACCATTTAAAATAATTATATAATTATATTTTTTTTTGTATAACTGAAAGTTGTGTGCAACGTAATAATTCAATGATACCGATTACTACGTGTTGAGTACTATATTGGACATAGAATCCAATTGAAATTGAAATTAATATTTAATTAAAAAATATTAATTAATATGAAAATTTTATATTCCCTATATACCAGGGATGTTACATCTTTCCCCCCTTTCGGGAATTGTGTCCCCACAATTATAAAATTGGGCACAAAAATGTCATTAAAAGTACCACATTGAAAAATGAGTTAATAAAAATATCACATTAAATGTATGAAAGTGAAGTAAAAAATTTCACTTGAGATAACCCCTACTAGGATTCCAAGTAGGAAAACATGGATATGGGAGAGAAACAAAGTGACATGTTTTGATGGAGAGTGATAGAAAACATGATCAGATGAAAGTTAACCAACCAAAAACCACACACATGTGATAGGTTAAACTGACATTGATTACCTAATAGGGAATGTAAATGGACAAAAATTAATGATCTAGGTTCCATTTTATAATATTGGAGTTTCATCCTTTAATAAGTAATTTTTTCCAAAAACTCATCATTTCTCTAAACGATGATTAATCAAGATGCATTTGTCACACATAAAGTGATTAAATCAACTTCTATAGAATAAAATGTCCCCCAATGATAAACCAAATATTTCCCATGTATTAAGAAATTAACCAAAACAAAAAAAAATTAGTACAAGATCAGATAATCTCCAAAATGGTAATCTTTTATAAAAAATAAATACTACTCTTAATCTCTAATATTGAACAAACAATAACCAAAGCTTAAAAAAGATAATTAAATACACAATTGTTCTTAAAATTATTCAAATTATTTCAATATAAGTTTGAAACTAAAGATACAGAATTATTTGATCATATAGTCTGCCACAAAAATCATAACATTTATCTCTAAATAATATCAGCTACTCTGATTGTCTCATACTAAAAAGTAATCAACTTAATCACATTTTATCCAAGATAGGTTAATCAATTATCTTAATTAGCTGAATCGATATATGTCAACAAAAAAATATAGATTCTTCCAAAAAAAATTCTACCATCAATCCTATAATTAAATCCTTTATTATTCTATTTTCCTTAGGCATATAGTGTTTTCAAAAGAGAAAACTTGTTCAAAATAACCTTTATAACTTCATTTCCAAATAATTTTATTTTACTAAGGAAATAAATTTGATAAAACATAAGATCCCAAATCATCTTATTCTTGATAAATAAAAACATTTAACTAAAAAGAATAAATAATAATCACCAGAGGTTTTTTATAGGCTAGTGGTATGTGATGTGTCCTTTTCACCATTCAGTTGTGGGTTTGATTGAAAAGGCCTTGTTGGAAATGATGGATTGTCACTCATCCTGCATGTTGTCTCTTTTTATAAAACAAAAAAATAACCCTAACAAGATTTAACCTCAATGGTTGTCGTATGCCTCTAATTTTAATCCCACTCAAAATTACCTCCATTTCTAAATACATGACGTCTTATATATATTGACATTTTTTCCACCATAAAATATCACAATTCCCAGTGATGTAACATCATACCTTGATCACAATGTCCACCAAGTTTCATCGTCATCTTTTTCATGTATATAGATTGTCCATGAATTGCAAAAATTATTTAAATATCCTTCAAAATCATTTTCTTCATTTATCCAAATACACCTCATACAACATGGGTCATCTGCGTGTTCACATAAAAATAGTTTTGGAAAATAATCAATTTTTAAATATAATTACAAAACATCTGATAAACATGCATTTTATAAAACATTAAATTCATATTTGATTTAAAACATTCAATAAATGTTCCTTTTAAAATACCATAAGTATGTGTTGAAAGACTGTAATGCAAAATTAAATATAAATAGGATGCATAAAGGTGTCCTGATTTATCACATTTTCCAAAATCATAATATGCTTCCAAATCTTGTGATAAGGTAGTAATTTTTTGAAATGACATGATAATATTTAAATTTCTTGAAAATATATGAATATAGAGAAAATAGAAATTGATTAAATACAACCCATGATCCACGATTATATCGATGTATAACATAGGTGTTTAAAATCTCAAATGATTTCTTGCAAGCGAGTTATATGTTAGAATTTTTTTTACAATCACCTAGACATGACTTTACAAAAATTATTGCAAGAAAGTCATCATTAAGTGATAATAATTTCATTTGAGATCCTCCTTTTCCCTTTATAATAGACCTTACTTTTTCAGAAAAAATTTACAAAATAAGTATTTATCATAAAGTGTAGACATATACACTCACCTTGTGTCTAACAAAAACACATAACCCCTAAAGTTGTCTTAATTGACCTTTGATACAAACTATAAGGCCCCAAATATAAAACATTACTTAATATCGAGTTAAATGATGATCTAAAATTGAGGATCATTCTAGGATAACATTTTTAAAGAATTTGGCCATTACTATTAGATTACATCTCATATATTACAAATCAGAGACTTCTACTTAGTATCCATTAAAAAAAATTAAAAACTCTTAAAAGAAAACGAGAATTCTTTTCTTGATATAAATCATCTTGAAATAATCTTTTCTCTTACCCTTCCTTATACACTATGAAAATATTTTTGAAAACATGGGATGATCATAAAAATATTAGTAAGGGATATAAAGTAATGATAGAAATCATTAGTTCATCCATACATTAAAAACGTAAGCTCTTTAACATAACTCAATAAATTAAAAGATTTTTTAATAGAGCATAGAAATAATAAATCATAAAGGCAACTTGTGGAATCGAAAAAATAATTACATTAAAGATTTCACAGCTATGTAGAGAGTTACGTTTGGAATACCAATCATAGAATATTCCCTAAATAACGTAGTAGAAACATTAACATTTACCTCTGTTACATTACCCAATGCATTAGAGAGTTATATCGGGCTAACCCACCATAGGTTTATCACAGAACCACCTATATACGTAAAAACTATCCAATAATAATAACATAATCGTTACACATAAAACAAGTATTAAAGAAAGAGAACATTTCCACATTGCAATCACAAGATATCATGTAAAGATATTGACATAATCAGTTCATTTAACACATTCAAACAGAAGAGTTTTGAATAAAAGGGTCCCATAACACTTTGAAACCATTGAATGTATTTTACACTTTCAAACACTCATGTATATATAAATAAATCATTAAAATAAATTCAAAATAATGTACACGAAAGGGAAATATTTGTAAAATTAAAATTTTAAAACATTTAAAACAACATTTTAGTTAATGAATCCTTTACCACTTGAAGAAATATTGAAAAAAACTATTAAATAATAACATCAATGAAAACTATATATATCATGAGAATATATAAATTCATGATATTAAATGTCAACAGGGTTTTATATACACCTTATATGATAATAATGGTTCACAATATCAAGATATGCCACAATTATAGGATATCGAGATATAGTCCCTTATAAATATTATTCATTATATTAGTGATAAACCAATGACATAATTATGTGTGACAAATAAAAATAAAACCTATATAATTGGATATTATGTGTAAAACAACCAAAGTACATTAACACGTATTAATTGAACATAATCAAGAACTGGAAGATTACCCCAAATAATTAAAATTGGGCTATGAAGTTCCCTTACGAAAATTCGACAGCCTTGCGACGTCACTTAAATATTCATAAAATGAGATTATGAGAGAGAAAAGGTTATCTCATCACATGGAAATAAAATTTATCTCAATAAGGATATATAATAACATATACCTATATATGAAAATGGAAATTAAAATACGTAGCATAAAAGAAATATTTGACTAAAAGAGGAGAGAGAAACCTTCCCTTACATTGTGTTTTACGTCTGTTGTTCATTATTTATCTCCATGAATAATAAAATGAAGTTAATTATAATTGGATCATAAACTTTTTCATTTTTATTATTCAATTTATTTAACTTATTAACTTTCTATAAAAATCATGTAATTATTCATGTTCATATCAGTCTTTTTGTCAATGTTCGATACTTGAGTCAAACTGACCTTGTTATAATTAAAAATTGTCCATCTGGTCAGAAGTCCATTATCTCCAAAAGGATATTAATGATTTATATATCATATATATCATATATATCTAGTATATATGTATTTATAATATTCCACATAATATCTATATATCATAATGAAATGCACTATTCTTGGAGACGGTAAGTCATACATACACATAAACACTACTTTCATTAGTTTTTTCATTTTTAAAAGAATGAAAACCAAATAATATCTAGGTATATTATAATTACAGTATAATATAATATTATATATATGTTACCTATTTTCATTAACCTCATCATTTTTACATTTAATTTATGGAATAAACGAGTCATATCACTTTGAGTGGGTTGTAGTTTGCACTTCCTCAAATAGAATTATCGTATTTATACAAAATAAAAAGCATAATGGAATGATATAAATTGAAATTAATGAATAAATGAGATAAAATAAATATCATATATATAATATTTAATTTATGTTCCATCATAATGGACACCATGAGAGGTGGTAGGATATAATTGAACAATCAATGTTTCGTGAGGCAGTAGTTTACTGTCCTCAGAAATAGAATGTTTGTATCCATTAAATGAAGGTGTGTATAAGTGTAGTTTCAATAAATCTATTAAAAAAAGGATAGTATATTTATTATACTAGTTTTTTTAATCTCAGAAAAAGGATTTAATATGGAGTGAAGAATTAGAATAATAGAATGAAATTTTAGAGAAGATGCTACCTCAAAAAACATGAAGCTCTATTTGAATTTAGTCAAAAGGCTTTCTTGAATTTCCTTATGCCTAGTGTAATGTTTCATGTAGGGATAGGGGAATGTTTTGAGCTTATTGAATCAGATTATAGATTATCCATGGGGTTTGAGAGGTGTATGTAATGGGTTTGAGTTGGTGGACATTTATAAGAGGTAGGGGCTTTTCGGATTATTTGATTGTATTATTTTATTACAAAATTATTTTTGATTTCAAAAGGTGTAAAAATCATTAAAGAATTATGTTAGATGAATATATTCCTAAAAAAATCATCCATTAATAATTAGACATGTTTTGGTTATTTTTTAAACTTTATAATTTTTATTTAACCCATTTTTACTTTTACAGTTTTCAAGTATTTAACATATTGAGAATCAAATTTGTTATAAAAAGATGAAAAATATTGAATTAAATAGTTAATAATAAAATTTTAAACTTATGATAACTATTTTTATGAATATTATATTTTCTTAAATTTTATGATATTTAGTAACATATTTTATAATTTAAAATATGAATTATGTCAATTTAGACACCATTCTACCATGACTTTAAAAAAATATATAACATCTTGATTACAATGGAAAAACCTCATTAATACAGACATAAAATGTATATATCATCCAAAAAATTCGTGGATGAGATCAAAATAACAAAATTACATTTATTTTAATATTTATAATATCATTTATTTGAATCCTTTATTAATGAAGAAATCACTACATCCCCACTATGTCATAATTGAATTTATATTTTTAATGTATAAAAATTATAAATATAATATCTTGATATTTTATTTATAATTTTTATCTTCATAATGACTATATATATTCTAAAATATCATTTATATAACCACTTATAAAAATTATTTTACTGAAAGGTATGTATTTATTTTATATTTTCCTTATGAATAGATTAATTTTTATAAAATGCCCTTTTCACTTAAAAGTGGCTCCATGGGGTCCCAAAATAGATTTAAGGATACCAATGGAAGAGAATGTGTTGTAAAAAATGGTTAGGACACGTCTTTGGTTAATTTAATATTATAATAATATTATTTTTTATCCTTATTTATGAGATTTACCCTTTAACCTTGGTGAATAAAATATATACTGTTGTTATAATTCACAATGACTAAAAATAAGATTTTCCAATTTAAAAAATTTGAACCTCCTGATTAAAAATATTTAATCCATTTTTTAAAATTTAAAACACCAACGTTTTAAAATGTAGTTTAATATTAATTTTCTTTTTCAAAATTAAAAAAATGTGCTTTTATTAAATAAAAACTATCAAAAGATTACTATGTGTTTATTTCTAATTTCAAAGTAAAATTCCATTAAATGACAAAATTTTGATTCAATGATAAAAATATTCTATAATTACACTTTAAAACCAATTAAAATTACTATCTAATTATATCAATAAATTAGATTAAAATGATGTTTTGAATTAAAATGCAGTTTTTCCACTATTCACCAAAAAATAAACTTCATCAGAAAAATACCAAAATTTTACCCAAAGTAAATTTTTATGACCCTATTATAAATAAAAAGTTTTTATTGTAAAATAGTCCTTTTAAAAGTGGAAAAAACTTGATTTTAAAAGGGTTATCCTTCAAAAGGCGTTAAATCCACCTTTTAAATAATATTACAGTATTGAATGCTTAGAATCAGATTCATTATTATTTTAAACATATTAAATTGATTGGATAAAATTAGAAACATTTAATAATCATATTGTAGTTAGTTATGTTCATTCACGAAAATACAATGGCTTGGAGTTTACTACAATTTAAAATAATTATATTATTATATTTTAATTCGGTATCACTCAAAGTTTTGTTCGATGTATGATTTCTAAAAAAAACATGTTGTTGCGTGTTGAGTATTCCATAAGCCACAACATACCTTTGAAATTAAAATTAAAATTTAATTCACAAGTATTAATATATATGAAAATGTCATATCCTTTATTTATCTTTGATGTTACAGAAATGATGAAAACCATTTAGTAACACATCATGGAATCCCAGAGATGACAGAAAATATCTAAATAAAATTTTCAATAGGATAATAAGAGTATGGTTGGAGAAATGGTGTTCCTTTTAATATATCCATCGAATAAGATTATGATATTTTGGAAGAATGTAAGGCTATGTTCTGGGAACATTGACCCCTTAATGACTCCTGATTGTGGTATACATGTGGACCATTGATTAGAACATTCACCAACCATGTCTTGAGTACATTATGCATTCTACATTTCATTCTCGAATAATTAAATACCATATCTATCCCATATAATTAATTTTTATGTAATATAATTGGAAAATAATCTCCCTTACGAGTAGAAACATGTGATGTTCTTCGAAAATAAAGACAATTTTCATCATTAAAAGACTACTCGCCTTATTAAAGTACTATGTTGGAACAAGAAATATGAAAATGAAACATGGTAACTGGAGAAAGTGATAGAGTATAAGTACCTCATAATTATTAGTATTATTATGTAAAATTATATTTTCAGGGAGATCCTTCATGGGGGTGGGGGAGAATGTAATGGCCATGAATTTTATCAATGAAATTTTCCATTCATAAAATTATTTCATTCAATATAAATCATATGCATCACATATATAACCCAATAAAAACATTATTATCATAAATTAATAGTTTTACATTGTCTGGAAAAAAACCAATAAAAATTACAAATATAATTGCAAGACAATAAATAAATAAAAAGATAATAAGCATGGGATAAATTGGATATAATCAATCTACTATAATGACAACACTCACAAACAAATTTAAAGAAATAAAAAATTATGTAAATAATAAAATAATCATTGGATAAAAATAGAAGTATTTGTGAATGGAATAAAAATTATTAATAGGAAGTAGTAAACCCTTATGACTGTTAAAAATATGACTATTGGAATAGCAACATCATCATTAGAATAGTAACATGACCTTCTAGAATAGTAATATGAACATTGTTAGCATATTAATATAACCTATTAATTTAAAAATAAAATTTATGTATCTTATAAATGAAAATATGAAATTTTGAAATAATGGTATAAGTAAATTAATGTTTTAAAAACAATAAATTAAGTGTCCATATTATTTAGAAATTTAAATGTTTATTTTCAATTTTCAAATTAATATATTCATTAAAATGATAAAATAATACATAAAATAGATTCATAAATTCATACTTTATCTATTAAAATTATTTTACAATTTTATGAGACAAAAATTAATTTTTTAATGTGTCATAAAAACGGGTAAACAATTAAAATCATTATTTTCCAAATAAATGGAAATTTTAGTGAAAATTTAAATTCCTATTATTTAAAAAAAATTATGTTCATAAAATAGACCTAATTATTTAAACATACACATTGATAATTTTTTTGAGTGATGTTTTTTATATTTTCCTAAAATAGACGATTTCTTGGTGATTTATTTAATACAATAACTTTTTATATTTAACATTATAAGTAAATAACTAAATTTATATTAAGGGTTGAGTAATGAAATATGTAATATTACATTATATCAAAAAAATGATTTAGTTATTTTAGTCATTCAAAATAATTGAAACTATATATATTATTGATCCAAAATAATTAAAAAAATGAATTAAATAACAAAAAACACCCCTCTCATACCCTTACAAACACCTCCCTCACCACCTCGTCTCATCACACCTACACTGATTTGGATATTTCTAATTTTATTTCCAATTAGTCTTCTAAAAATATTATACACATATTTACCTTACATTTCTCACCAAAATACCAATTTCAATTAAGTTAAAGAGGTTCTTAGAAGATGACAATAAACAGTTAAATTCCAGTTCTTTCTCTTTAAATTTTTTTTATTATCCTACTACGACCTCTAATATCCAATGTGGAATGATAAACATATTTCCAGATGTATACTAATAAATTATTTTGAAAAATTAATATCGTTAATCAAAACTATTCTCTTCCTCTTTTAACATAAAATTGAACACGTTAGCCAGGATACATCGATTTGCATCCTACATGGATGAAAATTTTCCATTTTCCATTAAAACATTCAATGGTGGTCAAAACACCATTATAATGGTTAACAAATAATTTAAAATGTATATTTAAACCGGTGTTATTTTATATAACTAACATATATTTGAAATATTAAATATTAAAAGAAACGTATTTTTTATGATTGAAAAACTCCTAAAATAATCAAAACGATTATCATTAACATTTTATAAGATGATTTATAATCATCTAAAAAATTAAAATGATATTAGAGAGTATTTATAATTCTTTTATTATATTAATAACAAATAATTCCACTTCTAGAAAATTAATCAAATTTTACACCATCTTCCATAACTATACATAAGTGGTCCTACCATAACACCCTAAAATGAACACTCCAAGAATGAAAAAATTGAACTCTATAAAGATTCATAATATCCATATATGAACTTAAATAGTTTTATAAAAATTAATATATATTCATAATAGGATCTTAACTTATTAATTTATGGAACCATTTTGACAATATAAGAAATAAATTGAAAGTAAAAAAACATATTCAAACATACGGTAATGGATCTCTCCTAACATTAAAATTACATTTGTGTCATAATTTATCTTTCTTTACACAAATTTATTTCACCATTTATTGTAATTAAATCTTATAAATTCTATTTATATTTTATAAAATTGTGTATCTCGATCAATTCATCCTTCTTTGAGGTGTAAATACATTTTTAAAATGTTCCCTTCTCAATTCCTGATTAAAGAATATTTCCCTTTTTCTTAATCATTTTAAAGTAAAATATATAATCATTTTTCCCCCAATATTTTTATAAATCAATCATTTTATCATGGAAAACTATCTTTGTTCATATATTGTTTTATAAGAAAATTCCAACATTGTACTCTTTAAAGTCACTTTAATATTTCTATTAAACTACACAAAAGTGGATCATTTCTAATGTTTCTTAATCACTATTTGTAGATGATTTCAATTCAGTTGGAAATTATTTATCATAATATATTCCTAATTTGTACTATAAATGTCAATTTATTTTTTAAATCCACAATTTCAAGGAAATAATCATCATACACCCACAGTTTATGCCTTATGATATGTTTATGATACCCACATCACTCAATGGGTAACCCTTATGTTTATTCCATAGGATTTATTATTTATAGGAAATAGGTATGAAATAAATTTTTACTAAGGGGGCACATATAGTTCACTCAAATATAATGGGAAATTTTTAATATCATGAGACATCATGTAAGGGATAAATGAGGAAACATAATCTATAATAGGACTTTTCCACCATGTGATATATTATTGGTTTTTATCTTTGAATCATGTTTTTTCCATGTTATTTTTTGATAACACATTCTTATAATTCCATAACTATATGATACCATTATCTACTTTTTATTCTTAAATTTCACTATTCTTGTATAGTGCCATTTTATGTCAGCACGTCATTTCTTCTAACCCATGTTCAATGATATATTTCTATGTTAAATACATTTCTTATAATTTTATATGATCCATTTTTTCTATGTGTTACCTAGGTTAGGAAATGATGATACTGAATGAACAATGAATTTAGGAGATAATTGTGAATAATTAATTTATATAATTATTATTGTATTTCATTGTTTTTTCTTTTAGGTACCTAGTATTCCAAATATTTTATAGTTTTCAATCCATGTTTGGTATTTTATGCTTGTTTGTTCTTAAATTGATGTAATAATATGTGTAGAAGGATGTGGTTGATATTGGGTGTCATTCACAACCACCTTTTTAAAGCCAAAGTGAAAAATGTCACATTAACATTAGAATGTGGATTAGGATTCCATGTCCTTTCATATTTCATAATGAACCATTCCCAAAATCATTTAGAAAATAATTGAAATCACCCACACAATCAAAAAATTTCAAATACACTATCCAACATGGGTATTTTTCTCTAAATAAAAAAACAATGCCCAATACCTTAATTTCCCTCCAATATATTTGAATGATCTGTTACGACATTATCAAAAGTGGTAAACCACACAAAATTTTTAAATCACCATTTGATATTCATTTAAGGAACCCTTTATAAAACCACTATGGTTAACAAAAAACTTCAAAACAAAATTCACTTTAAAACATAGTTTTCAATCATTGAAAATAAAAACCATTTTCAAAATACAATATAAATCATGAAATCCATTTGAAAATTCAATGAAGGCATTTAAAAAAAGCATATAACAAAAAAACATTCAATTTGAAATAAGAAACCACCATAGTAGTATAGTAACCACTATATTCAATGATTGATACAAAAATAAATAATTTCAAATAAACATAGGGATATCATAAATAATAATTATTTCTATAAAAAAATGTAAATAAAAAAATACATTTAAATACAAAATGAAACAATTTTAGAAAACACTAAAATGGAAATAGCGGAGACCAATCTGAAATGTGTCACCTTCAATGGTCACCACAAAAAAAGATATATAAACATAATACAAAAAAAAGACTCAAAAAAACACAAAATTAGATCCAAATGGAACAATTATATCATCCTAATGAGATCTAGTATTTATGGGGGAAGCTAGAACTAAGAGAATGTAGAGTGTGATGGGAAGAAAAAGGAAATTAGTGGAAGAAATACCATGAAATATATTGAAAATCCCAAAATGGAGACAAAGAATCAAAAAGTAGAAGGTTGGAGGTCTGCCAAGGTCCCCTAAGAGTTGGTGGATGTGTATGGGTTATAAGAGGGGTGATGCCCCTCTTAATTTAATGTGGGTAAAATGGGAGTTCCCCCAAAATTAAAAACATGTAAAAGTCTCATAGGTTGGCATCTCATTCACTATATTAACCTAGGATTATAATAAATGGATATTAAATAATTATAGATAAATATTAAATTCATTTCAATAATAAATGCACAATAATGGTAAAATTTTTATGTCTTTGGGGACTAGAGACATAAACATCTTTATTTCAATAAATATATTAAACATCTACCATAATGGTATTCCCATTTAGCAGACTTCATAGACATATTGTAAATAAAAATTTATTTATAACATGGGTACTAGAGACATAAGAAATGGTGAGATAAGATGATGATTAAGGGAAAACATAGAATATATCAATTAATGTTTATTTTAATGAATAAATTATCCTTAGCCTTATGAGTTTATAAATTTTTTTTAAGATGTGAATTCCCAGTATATCATAGATCATAATCATGATCCATGGAATAATAAATTATCATTTTACAATACATTAACCATAAGAGAAAAAAATAATCATATATAAATCATAAACCATATGTTCAATTCTTATAAGTTTGGAATAATAATAAGTATTCAAACCATATCATATGTCATGGAAAAAATATGAAACTATAAAATCATGATAAATCATGAATCAAAATATTTTTAAAATTTTAATAATAGATCATGCATCATCTCTTATACCCAATAGTAGATTGAGAACATCATATTGTTTCCCATAACAGATCTAGAACATCATATTGTTTCTCATCATTATCTAATGTTATATAAAACATTAATAAAATTAATAGGATGGGGATATATGTATCAACTATTAAATAATCCATAATATTATATTCCAAATGATTATAAAAAATTAATAACATCATATTACATTAAATTAAATGGGGTTTCAAAAAATCAGTATCACATAACATGTGGAGAAATAAATGTGTTCAATAAACATGTCATCATAAAAAAACCATGAAAATGAAATAGGTTTCATAAACATATTATCATCATAAATGTAAACCATACAAAAAATTAATAAAGAAGGAGTCCTTAAATCATATCCCTAGAAAATATTAAGTTATATCAATTGAATTCATCTTATATGGAATTTTATTTTGAAAGATCACATGGGAATTTCTGGAAGAAAATATCATTTTCACTTTGAAATAACTACTTAAAACTAGAAAAATTACCCAAATATTATTGAAACAATTTTCATTAATACTAAATTGGAAGAACGTTAATTGATGTTTTAAATTATTGAGTGACCATGATAGTGGGAAATATCATCCATGTCATTCTTGTTAAAATAATGAATAATTTGAAATTGTTTTGAATAAGAAAAATGTTTTTTGATTGGAAAAAATAGTAAGATTTATTTTAGAAAATTTGTTAAAAATTAAAACATTGGATAAAATTTATTCAAATAACCATTGAATAATATAAAAAATTTTCATTGATGTAGTTTTAGAAAACACGGTCATGAATGAAAAAAAATTGATGAAATAAAGAAATAATGTTTTTCTTCATTAAAAATATTCATTTAATATCTTCAATATATAAAGTGAGGAAAATTAATCTATGATATATAATTTAGAAAAATAAATATATTAGATGATATTTCATAATTTTCTTAATTAAGAAATCAAAATATTTCACTATTGGAACTTGATAATCATTAAACCTGATAGACATTGATATTGTCACAAAATACCCTTAACAGTTTGGTACTTTTTTAATAATAATTAAAATGAAATAAAAGAACACATATATACATTTATATACCACTATTTCATGAAAAAAAAATATTATAATTCATGGGAATTATATACATGAAATGAAAGGAAAAAGTGGTGTATAAGGCATGTCACCATATAAATAAAATTGAGAAACAAATATCATACCACATTGGTAATCATTTGAATAAAAACCCCATTAAAAGATAATATAATAAATTATATTTGTTTGAAAAATATATATTAATAATGTCATTTTTAATGTATTTGTGTATACAAAACACACCATAAACAAGTGATGAATATTGTGTATCTCTCATAGAAGTAAAAGAGTGAATAGAAACCCCTTATAATAAGTCTAAAATTCATTCATACATGTTCAAACAACCTATAAAAAAATTTGATTTTATTATAAAAAATATTAAATAACAAAATTTTTTATCTAATAACTTATATTATTTTTTTGACCATATTAATACCTAATTATTAATGACTCCAAATTGAAATCATGTATCGGGTAACCAGTACATAATTGTTCCTAAATGTTTTGGTTGGTATTTTCATTACTTTTATATTCATCCTAGATCCATGAAATCTATAATTTTGAAAATTATTTTAAGATCACATATATTCATTATATATATTTATTGTCATATATTATATTTATATAGTGAAAATTAATTACACTTTTAATGGAGATGTTAGGTTATACATACACATGAATGTGGTCTCCATTTTCTTGATAGATTGTAGAATGGAAAGTTAAAAAATAATTCAAATTTAATTAATAATTATGTTGTAATATTCATCAATTTTATTCTTTATTCTTTTCCATATTATCTTTAATGTAATGTGTAATTGATGAATGAATAACATCGCTTCATGAAGTAGTAGTCTGCCATACACATGAATGATGTTATTAGATTCCCACCGAATAGAAAGTAATAAAGTGTATATGATATTATAATAATATAATTATTATTATGTAAAAATTTAATATTAAAATATTAAACCCCTCAGTATATACAGTCACCATAGGTGTTTTTGGAAAAGAAATTATGTCGGTTCATAATGAGGTAGTACACCATACACACAATCAACAGTTTCATTTCCCACTTGATAAAAGAGGATATGGATATAGGTTATGAAATAAACATAATAAAATATCAGTATATGTTAGACACTACTATTATTATATTTTAATTATTAGGATGTTAACGATGTTGGTAAGATAAAAAGAAAAAAGAAAGTGTTTAGTGTAGAAAATTACATTCTCTTAGAGAAACCTCCTTGAAATATTGTTTTAAAGAACCTAGGATTAGGTTTTTCTGAATACCAAAAGATCTAGAATATGGAGTATGATTTTGAGGACATGTTTTTTACTTCATAATATACTTTTCAAAGATATATATTACACTTAAAAGATAAATATATATTATATAACCTTTGGATCCATGCAAGAAATGGTTATGTATAGTGTCCTTGGAAACATGTTAACATAAAAAACTGTTCTATAAAAAATATATATAATTTACCACTTATTATTTGACAAATATTACCATTTTAGACAAATCATACATAATTAATTTTTTTATAACCTCTATAATGGAATCCAAAGTAAATGGTGAGAACAAATGCTCAATAATGGTAAACAAGGGAGATATAAACAAAAACATAACATGACCATAAGGGTATAATAACATGATCCTATCATTTATGAACTATAACCTTTATTTTAAAGAACCAAATATTATTTCCCAGGATAAATTCTATAATTCAATAAGCTATGAATCAAGAAGTAATCAAATAATAGTAACAATGATATCATAATATTTTCATAAGTCGTTGAATTGTGCAATACACATAAGCATAAGAAATCAATTCCTTATTAGTCAAGGCTCATTGAAAATGTCATCATTGTATAAATATCTCACTACAGAAATCATCATAGTAGTCCGAGTTTAACTATTAATGCTATCATATAATAAATTGTCCTTTATTAAACTGGGTTCAATCCCCCTCCAGCCCGGTTTATATCCTGAGATATTAATCACTACTCAATATATTATAGTTAGATATAGGTACAACCAATCATATAATTAACATCATTTATCTATTCTCCACCGGTTCAGAATTAATTCAGTATATCAAATCATATGGAAATATATTTTTTTCATATAAATTTCATCATAACATAACTCATGGAAAAGAAACGGGTTTCTTAATCATTTCATTATAACATAATCCATGTATGTGAAATGGGATTCATATACATATCCTTATTTCATAAAAAAACATAAACTATACAAATAATGAATTAAGATGATATCCTTATATAATATCACAACAAATAATAAGAAACATAAAATAATTTCACAATGAAAATTCATTTTGAGAGACCACATGGAATAATTATTGGGGAAAATTAACATTATATTTTTAATTTATTCTTTTTATTAATTTGAAAAATTATAGAGGAAAAAATTTTATTTAAGAACAAAAATATAAACATATAATGAAAGATTCAAATAAAAATTTATTCATTATTCCGGAAAAAATAATTAATTTAGTAAAATTTTAAATAATATTCCATCAAAATGTTTAATGACAAAGTTCCAAAGTTCATTGTCTCAAAAATGAAAAAATGATTCCACTTAAATATTTTAATAGAAACTCATGAATGTATAAAAATGATTTCAAAGATTAATTTTATATTTTTAAAAACATTTTCTAAAATATTTTTATAAAACAAGGATGTGGGAGAAAAATATTCCCTAGTGGAGACTATAGCATAAATAATACTCAATATTGATGAGATCATAATATAATCCATTACAACGACATCACCTTTCTTTAAGAAAAATCTAAACGATTTTATTAGAAAAAAAGATTCATTATAATTCATTTAAATAGTAATTTTAATATATATAATATAATATATGAAATCTTTATAACATTTCAACACCCCCATTTTTGTAAATAATTTTTAATTAAATTTTATATTTTCGGGTGTTAACTATTTCATTTATCATGAGTACATCATTTTAGTAGTAATAGTCCTTCTATAAATATGATGGTTCTTAATCTCTTTATTATTTATCTCAATTTAAATATAATATATATTACCTTTTTGAATATTTATAATCATCCACAAAATTTAATGATTGAAAAATGAATTACATCCTTAATGGAAATAGCTGTTCAAATTTACACATTAATGATGTTTTTATTTTTCCAATGATGGAATGAAGGGAAGGTAAATATTAATTAAATATTGATTGAAAATTAATAAATAATTTTTATTATTTATATTCATCAAATTCAACCTCATTTCCATCCAATTAAAATATAAATGAAAAATGAATCACACCACTTTATTACAGTGGTAGTCCACAGGTATACACGAGTAATGTTATTGTTTCTAGGGGGATCAGATAATAATAAGGTAGAAGTTATATTACTATTTTAAAATTAAAATTTTGTCATTAATATCATATAGAAATACTAAACCTATCATATTATCCATTTATAAAAGATGGTGTTTAAAAAAATAAATGTATCACTACGTGTTGATGATAAGCTGTATGTACTCACAAGCAACACTTTCACCTATCATTGTATGTGAAAGGGGTTAGATAATGGTATAATAATAATAAAATTTAATTATATTCATGATACTTAATATATTATTTTATGATAAAAACAAATATTTAGAAGTGGTAAATAAGAGTAGAAAGGAAACTAGTCTGTTAAAAGAGTATATCTTCTTAAAAATGAATATGTTATATATCTTATAATGGGATATAAGGTTCGTATTTTTACAAAAAAAGAACCTATATAATGTGGTTTTTGAAAATTAGAAGCTAAAATGAAAGATATATGTCAATATATAACAATAAAATTTGTGTGAATAAGTCAGTGAAGAGGTTCACTTTTACAAAGTGTGGAAAGGGGTACTTTTGGAGTTTATCAAATGATTAAAATATAATAAATTAATTATCATTTTGAGTGAATAAAAATGTACATTTTTAAACTATAATGCCGTGTAGGTTTTTAGTACTATACAAAAATATAATTTAGATATGGTTATTTATTTTTAGACCTTATCATTTTGATTAATCCATAACCAATTTGAAATTTAATTACGACGATTTTTATTCAAATATAAAAGTAGTGTAATTTTTGTACATTTAAGTTTAAATTTCAAAAAAATTCATAAATTGTAAAGTTTTTTACCATATCATATTCACCTTTTCATATTTTATGTTTTTTAGGATTTTTTTATAATATTATTAATGAAAATTATAGAATAATTTTATCATTTATTTTATACAATTCATTAAATTTAACTTTAATAAGATAAAGAATATATGGGGAAATATAATATAATGATTTACAACTTCAATAATATTTCATATATATCTATAAATGTTTTGGTGTACATTAAGACATTTTAATTATTAAACTTTTATTATTTTTATAATAGTTTTTTTATTAAATAGAGACATAGCGAACCAGTGTTTAATTAGAAATTATGTTTATTTTAAAATTAATAAAAATAAAAATAAAAATTATATAATATTAATAAAATTATTAATATAAAAATATACACTTATATTCATTAATCACATACCTTTCTCCTAAGTACATATAAATGACATAAAAAACAAATTAAGAGACACTTCTTAATATTTAATGATTTAAATAATATATAAGTTATTTTCATTAGTAGATATCCATTAAGAAAATGGAATCTTCAGTATATAGAGCTACTATTCAAATTAGTTTTTCATAATAAGAATTTTTATAAATAATCATGTCCATATAACTTATTTTGAGACGATTTTGAACTGATTTACCCTTTACCATGGTGGCAACTTTTACCATGGTAATTATTCATATTGACCAAAAAATTTATAAATTTGTAATTGATTTCATATAATTAAATACCTATAAAAATAAAAAAAATTAATTTATGTATGAAAATGATTAAAAATTTCATTTTTTAGAAAAGATATATATTTAATCATAAAACATGATTTATTCTAATCATATTCATAGAGAATTTTTTTTATATATTAAAACATTTGATCAGATGAATAATATAAAAGTTTAAATAAAATTATTCACATGTAAGATTTAATATTATTTATTAATATAAAAATACATTTTTCATATAAAAACTATTTTTCTTAGTAATATTTTTTTTTATTTTTTTTATTTTTTTTATAATAAATTGATAGAAAATGAATTAATTGTGTACTTATATAAATAAAAGTTTCTTTATATTATAGATTTTATTATTCTTACTCAACAATCCAATAGGTACGTTTTTACATTAATTTAATATAAAAATATTTTTATAGTATATTTTATTTCACTTCGATTTTGGGTTGCATGAAACACATGATATTGACAAAATCAAATTATTTAACAAGAAATATTTTTTTAAAATTATGGCATGTCAATTTCTACCACCTTAAATTGAATTTTTAATTTTCAATTCATAACATTGATACAAATAGATGAGGATTTCTCTTTATCAATACATCCTTAGACACCTAGGAAGCTCCCTCAAATTGGTGATTTTTCTATATAACTTTGACTATGTGAGTGATCTTGTTTCGAATCACTTTCTATCTACGATCCAGATTCCCTATTGGTTGTTCATTATAAGAAAGATCTTGCTAATATGGTACAAACTCTTATTTAATTTAACATTAAAGAGCATATATGTACTGTCTCCTAAGATATACATTGAATCAATCATGAAATTGAGACAGATTCGGTGGAAGCACCAATATATAAGATGCCATCATGATATGATCAAGAATTTCAAAATGAATAATATACCTCTGGATGAACTTTCGTTTTTTTTCAAATAATGCCACCCTATTCCTAAAATATATTCATTGGAATAAATTTTATACAACTTCAAACTCTATATCACTCTAATGATTGTCATTACAATTTTGTTGACTATGATATGTCCTTATTTTTTATTAAATGGATCTAAAATTTCATTCATTTCCATTACTAGATCTGGTTCCAATAGATTTCTTTCTCCAGATTCATTATATCATGATGGAGTTATTCAATTTCTACCCTATATATCATTATAAGGATCCATCTAAATAGTGGAATAAAATATATTATTATATGAAAATATCACCAATATATGGTGTTGATCCCAACAAAATTTGTAATTCATATATAATTCTCTCAAAATTACGCGTACAGTTTGTGTGGTCCTATCAGAATGACCATCTGTATAAGGATAATAAATGGTTCTAAATCAAAAATTTGATTCCAATGCCTACTGAATACATCCCTGAAAAATTTATGTAAAACAAAAAAACATATTAAAAATAGTTGATAGTGGCACACCATAGAATTATACCAGTTTGTAAATATAAAATTGAGTAAGTTGATCAAGAGAGAAATCAAATTTATTGGTAATTAATTGTACTCACATTATAAGGTGATCAATTGAAGCCTGTATATCGATATGAACATTAGATTTTTTTGTAGAGTCAGATGACATAATCCATGGTGATTTTATCAAATTTAAATTATAGTATGGGTGATGGTTGTAACTTTCCCTTAGTATTCTATATCTAATCATTAACCTACTGGAATACCAAGAATCGAGAAACAATCATTTAATTATCTATCTTTATTCCATCCCATGAAAAATATTCATACAAATCACTATAAATCATTATAATTATAGGATGAATCGATAATTAAAATCTATGAGACTCATCCAACCAATTCTTCCTGAAAGATATTACTAAAGGGATATATAAATATTTATTGATCCCTATTATTCAATCCCAATCATGATTGGATTAATGAAAATTTCTATCTTACTTTTTTAGCTCAACATTTACCTCTCTTGCCACTTTATTATTCACATGAATAGATGGATGAACACTCATTTGAGAAATATAATATACATCCCCTTCCATCATAATTTTTTGATCTATACATTACAAGTTAAGAAATGCTGGATTTTTTTCTCAGCATAGAATAAATATCTTTCATTTTTTCAACTCAAAGAAATTCGCACATTGTTATCTTTCATAGAAAAGTAATTTATTGAGTCATTATAATATTTAATTAGATCCATTTATCTTCTTAAGTTCATGTCTATCTCCTTCTTATTAAAAATATACATTAGTCTATTTAAACTAGTATCTATGTCATGATTTTTTCCACCGTGATAATGCCTCTATATGTTTAATATAAATATTAACTCTTCTAATTCAAAATAATAAGTTGTATTTTTTTTCTCATGGACCATTAATTTTTATAGAGAAGTAGATATAATCATATAATTCTTCACGTGGACATATTAGGTGTCCCTTATTTGATTCATCACTAAAAATTACAAACCCTTATTTGTTTTAGGGTAGTGTAAGCACATGTTATCTTACTAGAAATTTGTTATGTTCCTTAAAACATTCGTCATATTCATCCATCCAAATTAAATTGGATACATTTCAAGTTAACTTGGTGAGTAGATTATATATCCATGAAATATGTTCCACAATGCGTTGATAATATCTTTCTAATCATTGAGATCTATAGGTCATAGTTACAATGGTTGTTCTATGATAATATGCAATAACTTATACCGTAGAAGGGTATACATATATACCGTCACATTGAATTATATATTCATAAAATAAAACTTTACAGCTCCAAAAATCACACATGGTTTTATTTTTTTAAAACACTTCCTTCATTGGGGTCTTCATCAAAATTATAAAATGATTTTTATGTTTTTCAATACCCATTGAATAAATAAGACTATAATATAAAAATACTTCCAAAAAACAATCAACGTAATATATAAATACTATATTCATTTAATCCATGATGATAGTGATGAATTAGTATAAAATATAGAATCATTATAAATATATAGTGATCAATCCTTCTCTGGAATGATATCATGATTATATCCTCATTCAGGACTCTAAATTAATGATATCTAGAATGATGATAAATATTGGAAAATTATTGATCTCAAAATTATATATCAAATATAGACACAATTTCATGTAGGGGATACATTTTATTGAGAGTGATTTTTTTATATTCATAATAATAAATGGTTTGTTGCATTTATCCATATTATTTAATAACAAACAGAACATGTGTCCCAAATGTGTTGTACTGGGCCAAATGTATCCATTTTCAAGATTCTATTAGATTTTCTCCTTTAATTATTGCAACTCAATCAGGTCTATTATATATAGAGTGATATTAATGGGTGTAGCAACAGGTATGAGTTATATTGGAATGCCAACATCCTGATTTTATGGAATACCCAAAAAGATTCTTATAATCTCTTAAATAAAATATCACATAATAGTAATTTCATAAATATTTTTTTTCTCCCTATCTATAAAAGATAAAAAGCCCCTTCTAAAATGAAATATTGACCCATGACATTGATGAATTACCATCCCATGTTCATTTCTTTCATCACACTAATATGTATTCAACGTTTGAATTGGAATATAAAACACCTAATTTATTCTAAGAAAATATATTTTAGATTTATGTAATGAAATACAATTGATTCCCAAAATAATATTGAATTACAGAAAGGGAATATTGAATTGATTTTTAGAAACATATTTCCAAAAACCTAAAATTAAAATAAATCATAGATTTGGGGGTGAAAGATTACCATTATTGTTTTTTAGGATAACTCAACAACTAATTATTGTGGTGGTATCATGATACATTTTTAAAAGTCTTTAGACATAAATAAGTTTGTATGTCCTGAATAAAATATGAAATTAGAAATTCAAGAGTGGTTGGTAAGGTTATGTTTCACTATTTTATTATAATACCCTTCATAAATAATATAGAGCACAAGAATTTTCCCATTCTGACTAGGATAAAATGGTTTTTCAAATTGGTCATCATCATATCCTTTGAATTTGGGAACAAGTTATTTTGATTCCAAAAAGACATTCATTTAAAACATTGTTGATAGAGTGGTTCATTATGATAAGATTTATATATACTTGAATCATTATCTAATGTTATCACATCACATTTGTATTTGATTACATGATTACCTTCATTTATAAACATGAATCATTTTCTAGTTACAATCAGATAATTTCCAAATTTTCCTCCCAAATCACGAGCATAATGGAAATTTATTCATCTTGTCATTATGATTTTCAGAATTTCCTATAAATTACATTATTCATTTATTATAAAAACCATGAGACTAATGGGTAACTCCAATAATCATCCCCAGATTGATAGAACATTCAATAATTTTTTCATTACTAAAAAATTCCTGTATGTCTCACACACTTAGAAGACATAGTTTAATCAACTGAATAATTAGTCAACCATACATTCAGTTTGATTGATAATATTAGAATAATACCTCAAATACATTTTATGTATTCATTATAAATAACAATAGATTAATTATCATTATTATTTAAATCATTTAATTAATTTTACACTTATATACATAGAAAATAAGAAAAATACTTTAAAAAAATGACTTTAAATAATTCCCACACCACCGATTCAATTTATTATTGTTCTCTCATGTTATTGATAGGAGTGCACCATAGATCTGGTTTAACTATTAAATGAAAAATGGTCAAAATAAATTTCTCATGTTATAAACACTAAGGAAAATAAAATATCTATTTAATAGAACCTATCCATTTTTTAAAAAGTAGTGTTTCAATAGACCCTCTAAAATAAGTTGTTTGTTACCTCATGGAAGAATAAACAGAACATTTTTCACTCCTTTTATCATTTAGATGCTCATCACAATTCATATAATGAGAAATTTTATTGAGTATAGATATAATATGTTACATTCCTTCTCTTACAACATCTTATATTTGACCCAGGTCAAGGATGATTATTTCAAAAACATTAAGATTGGATCCTATACATTGTCTTATCCCTAGGGGTTTTAAATTTTTTTTCTCATCTGAGTTTCCAAATAAGGTCAAAAAAATTATCTGATACCATCTATAGAAACACATTGTTTTCATACAATGATATTATATTCTAATATATTATTATTTTTTATATGTAATTTTGATTCACTCTAAAATCATTATGGTATAGTGTCTGTGGAAATTTGAAAACACAAACAATTAGTTCATAAAAAATTTAAATCACAACCAAAATTTTTATTCATAAATAAAATATTTCTTAGACATAACATACTTAATACAGTTATTCATTACCTATGGAGATAAAACATATGAAAAGAGTGATCTCATATGATCATAAAAGTTAATTCATGTAAATATCAATGACCAAAAAAGCATTATATGAGCATAAGGTCAGAATAATAAGATGTTAATTCTTGAAAATATTACCCTACATATCAAATATCATAATATTATGTAAGAGAATAAATCATTATAGTTAACACTAATTGAATCATAAAGAAATCAAAGAACAATAATGACGATATCTCAATATTTTCATAATTCATTGAATTGTGGAATACACATAGTCATATAATGTAATATAATTAGTTATCAAGGAATAATCATAAGGATATCATATTTGAATGAGTTCACTCCCCAAACAATAATAGTAGTAATGATTTAAAGAATATTAAAAAAAATGTGACTGATATTTTGTCACATTATATAATATAAATAATATATAAGTCATTTTCATAGACATTTGTCCATTGAAAAACTCACTTTGGTGACTAAGGTGTTATAGTTAGAAATAATTTAATGTAATCATAATTTGGTAGAATAATTATGACCTTATCACTTATTTTTTAATCTAGATTAACCTGATTTTCCCTTTTCTAAGAATTTAAATTTTATCCCATTTACTGTTCATATTTACCTAATATAAAATATGATTATTTAATATATGTGATCCTCTTGATTCTAAATATTTATCTCATTTTAACTAATACATGATGTATAAATCGAATAATTTAATTTCAATGTAAGTGCATAAAATGTGACAAAATACTATTTTTTTATAAAAATTAAAATTTGAGCATATACCTAGATTTATACATAACCTATGACTAGAAAGATAATTTTTTAAAATTTCAAACATTTTAAAAATTAAATAATATTTAAATTTCACAAATAACCATTCACAAATATGAATTAATTTAATTTTTTTTAGATAAAAATTCAATGCATGCATAAAAACAATATTTCTAAAAAATGTTTCTTTGTCTTTAAAATGTGCTTTATTTTAATTTATAATCAATTGATAAAAAGTGAGTAAATTTTATACATATATAATATTAATTTTTTTAATGATTTAACTAGTCTTATTTATACTGGCAAAACAAATTGTTAGGAAATAGCTGTAATTTTATATAATATTATTTTAATAGTATATTACAGTTTTTTAGACTCAGGGTTACGCGTGACACTTTATATTAAATTATAAAAAATATTTAAATGGAATTATTTTATAAAAATATAACGGTGTTAAAATTTTGGTAGGTTTTAGTCAATCTAAAATACGTATATGATGTGAATAAGTGAGGAAAGGAGGTCTCCTTTTATAATTTAGGAGGAGTGACAATTTTGTGAATATAAAATAATATTCAATAAGAGGATGTAACTCGTGAAATGTGCCTCTAGATTATAAAAATAAACCAGAGGAGGATTATATTTTAAATAAACACCAACACCACAAAAGTTAATCTATTTTAACTTTTTTTATTTATATCTACGTTTACACATAGTTACCATTTTATTGTTCACCATATTATCTAGTCTATATTTATTTACCTATGTACATTAAAAGTTATTTATAAAAATAAAATGGGTCTTATTATAAAATTTGGAACCACTTATTCAAAATATGGAATCAAATTTATTAATTAAGTCTCATATGGGTTTAAAATAGATTTTATCACATACGTATAAAATACGCAAAACATCATTTTAATGTTAACTAATTTAAATATTTTTTATGGATTTTACTAATTTTTATGAAAAAAAATTAAAATTAAATAATTATATAATATATATAATTCCAATTACAAATATAGAAACAATTTTCTGATATTATATTCTCTAAATTGGTGAATATAATTTCAATGAAAACCAACTAATGCGATGAAAAAGAGGTTTTCCAAAGAGAATATTATCATAATCATAGAATGTTTTAATATCGAAAATCAATATGAAATTTATTATAATGACCTAAAGAGTATTAATAAATATATTATTTAAAAAATGATACTTTTAGAACCATTTTAAAATAAAATTGGTCTTTTAAAACATATAAATAAAGATGTAGTTTTTAATAAAAATTATTTTGTTTTACTATTTTTCAAAATTTTAATATATCATAAAAATACTAAAAACATCACTCATAGAATGTATTGAAATTTTTATTTTATATATTTTGTTTATCTAATAAAATTAATTTTTTAAATGTGGGAGAATTACTTTTTTAAATTTTCAATAAAATAATGTTTTTTTGAAAATATTTTTTTTGAGACATAGAAAATCATTTTTAAAAATTATGTAATAATTTATAAATATATTTTCTCTCTCTAATTTTTTTCATCTAAATATTCAAAAATTATTTATTCCTATTTAGACCTCCGAAATTAATGGATATGTTATAATGTATAATAATAATAATGATGTTCTATCATATTTTGTTAAAACTAGGATTGTGTGTAACACAATGTACCTATGAAATTTAATTTCATCAAATTAAATATATAAAATCATAGTTAGTAACATTATACCCAAATTAAAATTTATTTACTTCTTAAAGCTATAAAAATTTTAAAAAATATAAGGTGATAATTGTTCCTCGTTACATCCCCATGTCACTATAAAGATTCCTCAAGCGGGTTATTTCAGCACAAACTTTGAATGGGTTAGTGATATTTTTTCATAAAAGATTCTTTGTATAATCCAAAATCACCATTGGGAGCTCTGATTAAGAGAGGTTCTACTACAGTGGTATGAAATCTTAGTTTAGTACATGTAAAGGGTGACATATGGTCTTCCTTAGGATAGATACATGGAACACAACATTGTTGTGAGAGAGGTTTGGTGGAAATTCCAATTGATACACTACTATACTGATATAATCAATAATTTAAAATAGATTTATATACAAAGGGTGTAGTTTTACCTTATCAATATGTATCATTAACTAATTATGTGGACATATTATTTGAAAAACTCTTTCACTAACCTCAAATTTGAGATCATGCTGGTGGTTTTCAGCATAACATTTGTGACTTTGTACATCGCTTGTCTGTTACTGAATTGATCTAACATTCTATACCATTTATTTTTCTAGATCAATTACCAATATATTAATTTATACTTCCTAGTCTATGTATGTGGGATTAATATTGTTATATACATATAAGGATTCATAAGAACCCATCTAAATTATCGAGTGAATGATATTACTATAAGAAATATTAATTAGAGGAAGGGGTTGATCCTAACATATTTTGGCATCGATAGAACATGATCTCAAAATACAATCTAGGGTTTTAATTCGTCTCTATGAGAAATCATCTATCTGAGTATAATATGTTTTTTTGTAACATAACCCAGTATCCAAGTCCTATTAATGAAGTCACTAGAACATTAAGGTAAACCTTGAAATTCGATTAGATACAATAGATAGTGGTGACCAATTCAACATTACCACAAACATAATATATATCATGGTAAGGTAGTAAGGACGGAAACATTCTATGATAAAAATTAAGTTTGATGACTTTTTTAGGAAATAAAGACAACCCATTTAGAATTGTGCCCTTTGGATGTTTTGAGGGCACTGATAACAAAATCCGTGACATTTTTCCCATTTATAATCTAATGAGGGTAATCACTTCTAGAAATTGAACCATTAATAGTGCTAGTAAAAGGGATTTATGTACTCTATAGAAGCACTAATAATATAGTCAATGTTAAAGGTTGATCATTAGTAGTTCTCGTAAAAAGAAGTGATAAAGGACCCTATTATCAGCGGTAAAAAAATAGGTGACAAAGGGGGCCTTTATCAGCATTGATGTTAGCACCTTTAATGGTCCCAATGATAGTGGGTATAATTTTTATTTCACGAACCCCTAAATCATTTCCCGTCCATTTATCACCACCTATACCACTTTATGAACACTTCCCTCACTCATTTATTAGAACATTATCATGCAACCTTACCTCTTACATGTTTCGTACCTATTACATCTAGCTCATGCACTGGTTCCTTTTCCACTCTCATATACTATTTTTTAGATATTATTATATATGTATATATTTATACATATTTCATAATATTTTTTATACATATATATATGTATAGGTATATGTATATATATGAATTTATATTTATTCTTTTAAAATGTATATATATATATATATTTGAAATTGACATTATCATTAATTCCCTCAAAACACATAAAAACATTATGAATCTAAAATAACATTAAAAAACCTAAAAAGAACATAACCACTAATATGAGAGTTAATTTAAGCTCCTAAACTAGTAAAATTGAATATCATGAAACAAAAATTGTTTTATATGTGGTATAGAACAAGAAAACACCTGGATTAGATGTTATAGCCATTTAAATATTAAGAAAATGGGGTTGGTGGCTAAAAAATTAGTTTTAGAGGCCATTTGGGACTTTTTGGGGAAAAATAAATAAAATATCATATAACGTAGAGTAATACTCTATATGGGATAGGTATTATCATAGGAATCTATTTGATATGTGGTAGAGCCTAAACGGAAACCCGGATCAAAATTTATTTATGTTTAATGTTTGAGTTCAATAATTTGATTTTTTTGAAATAGTAATATAAATTTTTTCCTTTGATTATCAAACTATTTATATCTCATGTAGTCTTAGATTGATTAATATTTTATGATATGATATGTTGGGGAGCTAAAATGGACTCTCAAATCAAAAGCTATGATCTATTCATGTTTTTTTTGGTTTTAGGGTTTTACGGGCTTTTCCAATACGACAACATTTTAAACGACCATTACATCTGAACCATGTGTCTTTTTTTCTCTACAGTATATCAATTTGAATATAGGGAAGATATATATTCCATCGAAGCCCACATGAATCCATGATCACCTCTGTTGAGGACAAAAGTAATAGAAGGCCTCAAAATGGACCTAACTTATGCTAAATGTGTCTGTTATATTTTTTTTAAATATAACCTTTATCCGAACATTTTAGAAGTGTTCTTAAAGACCCTTTTTATAGTTGTTTTTTAGAAGTCCTGATAAATTCCCTTTTTATTCATGCTAATTTGTTAGTTCTTATGAGGCGGGGAGAATTTATCCCCCATTTTTTATAAGTGATAGTATAGGGCCCCCTATAATAACACTTTTGAATCACTATTAATGACCCTCTATAACAGCACTAAAAAAGCATTGTCAAATACCCCCATTAATAATTTTATTTCTAGAACATAGAAGGGAGGGTTTTAAAAGTGCTTTTAGTGAGCGCTATTAAAATCATAATATAGGATAACCCATGCTTTTTATTAGTGAATGGTTGTAACATCCACTGAGAATTGTTTATCCTAGTGTTGACTTGTTCATATAAAAATGACCTGATATAAAAAATATAAAATATATCTCTTCATATAATCTAACAAAAAAAATACACATTCAAATTCATATACATTGTTTTATATATATGATAAATAGAGAATTAGTAATTATGAGCCTTTTCTAACAGCTTCTTATTTAATTTGAGTATTGACAAAGATTATACACTATTCCTAAAACATATCATTCCATCACAATCCGGGTTCAACCTTTGAAACCATATCACCTTATTCCTTATCTATATATCTTCCATTTAGACCTCTTTAATATTCACATTTATATATAGTTATTTACTCATTTGAGTATGATAATATTTCATCCATTCCTTTAGGATATCAAGATCCGAACTTTGAAAATCCAAATATATTGGGTTTTTTGTGAGCATCATCATGGGTAAGCAAGGATGATCTTTTAGACATAAAGAATATTCCACCTTGTTCATTTTCTCAACATGGTAGTTTATTAAGAAATCATAATCCTTAATCAACTACAACCATTTTCTATATTTCATATTCGACTCATTTCTTTTGATTATATACTTTAATACTTCATGATCAATATATATTTCAAAATTTAATTATAAATGTAATGCCACCATGTATTTAATATAAAACTCACTACATAAAACTATAAATTATTATTTAGTTGACATTTCTTATGAACCATTAGTTATTACGTGGAATAAACTATAACCATGACATTTTATAAGAAAATTCATTGGAATCCCTTCTATGAAGAATAACTATAAATTACAAACCATTGTCCATTATAGGGTAATGTAAGCATAGGCACACTAAATAATATTATATATTATTCAATAAAATTATATTCTCATTAAAATTTCTAAAAGAATATGGTTTCATTTTGAGTTAACATGGTTAGTGTAATAGAAATTCATTAGATAATTTTCAAATATTATTTATAAAATTTTACTAAACCATGAAAAACATTAGTTATCAGTTACAGTGGTTGTAATCATTCAATTTTCAATAATTTTTTATTATTTTATATCCACCAATATAATCTCACGTGAGATTATAGGTCTCAGAAATATAATCCTCTTTATTGAAAAATCACAACTGGGTAATTTTTTCATATAGTTTCAGCGTAATTATGGTCTTCAAGACAATTATAAAGAGATCTTTTTTTATCTTTCTCTTCAAATATTTAATATCATCATCTTTAAATACTACTAAAAACCAATCCTTAAAATTTTAAATGTCTATATTCTTTAAATCTATGAATATAACATGAAATTACTAACACTATGTGGAATCACTATATAATAATATTGTTCATACAATTTATTGAATGATGTATTGGGTATATCTTCCATATTGACCAACAATTTATGACATCTAGAATAATGGTGAATCATATAAAAGTATTTATATCTATGAAGGTGATCAAACAAGTCATAAATATGGAATAGATGATACTTGATATTTATTATGATGTTTTTTAGTTCATTTTAATCAATACAGAGATGCATCAATCAATCATTATTTTTAAGAAAATAGTATAAGTGAACAAAAAGTCGACACAGTTGGGCGAATGCATCCTCTATAATGGTTTTCATTGAGTTATTTCTTCAATTAGTATAACTAATTTGATTTCATTATATAGGGGGAATTTATAATTGGTATGGAACCTGGTGATAGTTTTATTGAAAACTCAAGTTCATATTTTGATTGAATACTGGGAAACTATTTTTGAAACACATAAAAAACCACCACCACAATAATACTATGAGTGTTTTTGTGTTTCAACCAAACCATATAAGATAAAAACCACATTTTAATTGAAATCAAATCCCATAAATTGGATTTAATATCCCTCGGATGTTCGCATATAATATCACATAGATATAAAATCATTGTTTGGTGTGGAATATAAAACCACACTTCCCTTAATTTATTATAAGAATGGGATTTATATATAGATTTCCCATTATTTCCTATGAGTACCTCAAATTAAACTAAAGGGTTAATATTTATTTTTTCAAGAAGTACATTCCCACAAATTTCTACAAGTGATGAATCTTAGAAATCAGATGTGATCATCATACAATTAGGGTTTCTCACTGATAAATCAATATATAATCATTGAGGATAGGAATTAAAAGTCATTGATACTTTTCATTATATATGATTAATTTTATAAATAACAACAAATAGGATACTTTAAAATTATAGGATACACTTAAACACCAAATATTCATTTTCCTATCTTCCACCTTTTCAACGACAAATATGGATATAATAAAAATTGGCTATCGTCAATCTTATTGATCAGTAAAGAAATATTGTTCATCCAATGTCTAAATATTGTCACATTATTTCAAATATATGACACTAAATGTTTGACATAGTTCACTCATTCTCATCATCCTTTCATATACTTTATGATTTTATGTAAGGAGTATTAGAATTACAAAAACAAAACCATCGTAATGTGAAAATAGTTGTGTAATAACGCCCATTTCCATAAACCCAGTAGACATTGATTTAGATCCTTAAGATCCCATTTTTAGATTTATTAACCCTAGGTATTTCTAATCTCGATCCATATCCACATGTACTATATATATAGAAGTGATTTCTATATTACCACTAACTCTATCATTCACCAAAATTACATGATATTATCATATACATAAACAAATCATTACGATTATCACTAGTGTTTTCTCATATTAGTTTTCGAAAGTTAACTAAATATTTCTACTCATAACAACTATAAAAAACCAAATTTTTCATGATTAAATATTACATCCTAAAATAATAATATTCAATTCATTTCACAAATAAATTACAAAGGACGACAAATGTTCTGTGTATTTGGAGACTAGATACACCATCTTCTAATTACATAAATGATATTTAAAATAACAATTAAATATATTGCAATTTAGTAAAATTCAAAGACATACCCAAAATAAATCGTTAATCATAAACTAGTATAATAATCGAATAGAAATTTTTAGATTTGATTCTCTGTGTGGGTAAACATGGATAATAGTAATCGATGGTCATATATGTGTGGCACCATTAAAAGTATAAAAACTATTTGATGTGTAAAGGTTACCATCTAAGACCATAAAATAATGACTGATCAGGTATCATTACCTTCGTTCCATTTCATAGATGATCTTGTATCATAACCTATTTCCCACTATGTATCAAAAACATCATCTTATTTCGCATAGCGGATCAAGAAAATCAGTTTGTTTTTCATAATTATCTCATGATTTATAATATGTTAACTAATTATTGAAGGGAGATATAGGAACAAACCTTTACATAATTATTACATTTGTGTTCAAAAATATCATAAAACATTTATCATATCATAACCAAGGAAAATAAATGGTTTTGATATACATTTCATTAAATCCTTACCTATGAGAAAGATAAGGATTCGATAAAAATTAGATCATTTAATCATAAAATTATGGGTGGAAAAGGAATAGATTTCAAATACATATTATCATCATAAACATAAAACATCCAATTAAATTATTTTGTTTGTATCTTTGTATCACATCGTAAGTAAATTCTATACAATATCAACAAATTTTCTCCTAAATGGAAAATGATTTTGAATTTTCACTTGGATCATTTCTTGAAGAAAATATCACTTTCACTATGAAATCACTTATTAAAACTCCAAAATATTACCAAATACTAATGATATTTTTTCATTAAATGTATCCATAATTTTTTTAAATTATTATATGAAAAATTCATTGATCATCATATTAGGAAAAAAAATTAGATGTCATACATGTTAAAAAAAATATTCTTTTAACATTGTGGGTAAAATACAAAAGAAAATAATTAAAAAAATGGAATATGATTAATTTTGAATCATTTTTTAAAAAGAATATTATTATTAAAAAAAATTAAACAATTACTTGAGAATAGTATAAAAATTCATTAAATAATTTTTAAAATATAGACATTGATGACAATGGAGTTTTAACTGATGAAAGAAATAAAGTCAACTTTCCACAAATACATTATTAAGATATATTGCGTGCCTGAAGAGACGAAAATTTATGAAAAAAATATATTTTTCAGAACTAGACATATAACAATAACATTAATGATTTTCTTGCCTAAAATATCTTAAGAATTCACCATTGGAACTGAATCATAAAAAACCTTGTTAAACAATGAGGATGTCACAAAATACCCTTAAGACTATGGTATCTTTTGAATCATAATTCAGATTAATGTAATATAATTTCATGTATATATATAACCCATAATTTCCTGAGAATTATCACAAAATGCATTAATGGGATTTATATACACCACATAAATATAACAAGTGGTTCTTAATGCATGTGTCCAACAAAAGTAAATGTTTTATGAAAATACAATACATGTTTAGTAATACATTGAATAAATAGATTAAATAATAGAAAAAATGGAATAAAACATTAAATAAAATAAAAAAATTATATTCATGATATAACTATCCAAATGGTCATTATATACAACATAATGGGAAAATGAGTGGTGAATATGACATATACCTGCCAGAAATAAAAGAGAGACTAGAAATACAATAATATATGTCTTGAATTCCTTCGTAAACATTATCTAGGCATAATCACCAATCTTGATGAAAATATCTGAAACAATTTATTAATTTCATAATCCACGATTTATCACTAAAATATAAGACTTCATAATATATTCTCTTTTGTTTCCTTCTAATATATTGAAAAAAAACCATACTCATAAAAAATCCTCAGGGAATTTATCCAACGTAACAAAAAATTAGAAGGGGTATGTGATATTATATTTCTAGAAGTATAATTATTTAATGAAAATAATAGAATTAATTTAAATCGATCATTTTATCTGTCTATGATAAGTGATTATGGAAAAAAAGTATATAATTTTGTGAGGTGGTACCTACTATACACACAATAAATGGTTTTGTAACCCACGTGATAGAATATGATACTGATATAAGTTATTTAATCAACATAATAACATCATAGTGTATTTTATATACTAGTTTTATTATATTTAATTGAATATCACATGAATTAAGGTGGTAAGAGAATAATTAAAAAGATAGAGTTTAGCGAAGACAATTAACATCTCTTAGAAAACCATTTTATAACTATCTTATTAAGGATCCTTGTATCATTATTTTGGGAAGTAAAACTATTCTATATTGTTTCTAAGGGTTTTGGGTAGATAATATGGAAGGTTTTAATTGAAAAAATGGCTCTTGATGTGTGAATAAGTGAGGGGTGGGGGAGATAAATGAAAATAGGTATTATTTGGTTAGTCCAAACCTCCACCCTAATAATAATACATTTTTATATATTTTTTCCAAAATAACTTAATTTAGTCACTTTTAAAATTACATTTTTCACCATCATAACTAATATATTATTATAAATCAAGTTAGTTTGTCCAAATATAATAAAATTTAAATGATAATTATTAGATTATTTTGACCCATTTATTCAAAAAATGGAACCATCTTTAATCAATATTAATCTGAAGTGTGTTTAAAATTAATTTTAACACATGTATTTATAACAAGATAAATCATATTTTTACCTTATGTATAGTTATTAATTATTATTATTTTTAAAAATCCATACGCCAAAATATTAATATTTTTTATTATATAATAATTTTTTAAGACACCAATTATCGAATCCATTTTATAAAAATAAATTAATTGAATTAGAGTAATTTAATTTACGATGAAACCCATAGATACTGTGGAAAGTGGTTTTCCAATGAGATCATTGTCATATACATAGAATGCTTGAATCATTATTAAATTCCTTCCAAATGAATAAGTTAGATTAATAAATATATAATTTAACTAATATTTCATTTAAAACCATAAAAAATTCAATAAATAAATTTCATGAAATAAAATTCATTAAATATTTAGGTGTTACAGTCATGTATCCACCTTTTATATATATCATAGTGACATAAGGGAGATAATGAACCCAGATTCCTTCCACAAGTAGTCCCTATATTGGAATTTATCCCCAAGGGTATAACAATTTCACATATATGGGAGGAATATCTTAGTATAATAAAACAATAACTAATAGACATGATAAAAAATCACAAAAACACTTGAAGTTAATATAAAACAAACCAAAAACATTCTGCAATGACTATATAATGTAAACTAATACAATTAATGGTCTCTAATATACCAATGTAATAATTACCATGACAATGACTCAACAGAAGCTAAAAAATCAAAAGCTAGTAGTGTCCAACATGGTCCTCAAACTACTCAAGGATACATGAAAAACAAATCTTATACACAGTGTTAGAATAAAATGTATAAAAAGTAGGGGTAATAAACCTGGTATCAAGGCCACATGTAATATGATCAATCTAAGTAACCCTTGAAGAATCCAAAGTACCAATAAGAACCCAGATAGGTCAACTAACTATGCTAAACTCACCATTCTCCACACACTAAATTAGGCATCAAATACATTAATATATAATCAAAATCATTTAAAATAATGGCACCCCTCTGCAACATCACCACTGAGTCAATTCTATCCCACCGTAATGTCAAAAAACATGTGGTCCCATACATTCAATACATGGAATATCACAACCACATTATATCAAATCACATCTCACGGAGAGTCCCGTGGGAAACCCCATATGTGGGTTCAGATTCATCCCTACCTACCCCACCATCATAAGGAATATCATCCTATACTATTTTTAGGAATCACCACACCACATTTTTCATAAACAATTCTTGGAAAATAAATCTCATCTCATTATATGATATAGGTGTGATGGTTTTGTGAACATAAAATACATCAATATCTTTCCCTCCTCCAACCACACATTAATCCAACAAAACATCATATCACATAATTGAATCATCATATTACAGGTTTACTAATATAAATTGGTCTCATATTATTGGATAATCACCAATTCTAACCCATATCATCCCCAATACAGAATAAAGATGGTGTTAGAGGGTGTAGATAAAGAACAATATCACCACCATCCCAGATATTGTGGAAAAAACATTGAACCCAGAACCTTGGAGACCTGGTGAGGTTCTACAACTCTGTTTTGGAACATATATAAATAATATAAAAACAATTTATATAGATTTCACCCAATTTAAAAAGTATGGGTTTGAATCACCACGACTAGAACACACTATATCACCCCCACCATAACACACAAGAACCATTGTAAATTCTTCCAACACTATATAAAACACATTTTATTACCACCATGGAGTCAACACATCTTCTTATATTTACCAAGACACTTCAATCATAGTTAAAAAACCCATTTTTTAAATTAAATTAATTAATCCACTTACCAGACAGCCATTTAAAGCCCATCTCATTTAGTTACTTGCCCATTTTGTTTCATTTTATCATTTCAATTTACTCCATGGATAATATAGAAACTAAAAAAACACCACACAAAAACTCTGTTAACTAAAAAAACCATCACTAAAATACTACAATTAATATCATTTTATAATGGTATAAACTAATCCATAATTTTAGAACATTCACACATCACAATTTCCACACAACCACGAGCACTACAAATCACTACCACTATGAACCACATCACATACCACAACCTAAAATATTCTCATATATTATCAATTCCATTCAAACAACACAACAAATCTATAAGAATATTAATATCTTGTTAGGAACCTCCATTACCACACAACATCCCAAACCACAAAATTTAATAAAAATATAAAAATCACATAGAACA
Source organism: Viscum album (assembly GCA_963277665.1). Taxonomy (NCBI): domain Eukaryota; kingdom Viridiplantae; phylum Streptophyta; class Magnoliopsida; order Santalales; family Viscaceae; genus Viscum; species Viscum album. Next base: position 1,565,341,607 of record OY728145.1, read on the forward strand.
GTAACACATTCCATCTTCAATAATTATTTAGGGGTTTCATCTGATCACATCTTAATTTTTCATGGGTATTGTCACAAAAAAACAAATTCCATGAGAAACTAATTTATAATCTATATATACATTTTATCCATTTATTTAGGGTGTGAATAGACAACAACACATAAAGGGCCATCACATCATTCCATATGTAGTGAAAACAATGATTTAAATAACTATTATTTTTCGAAAGTTACGAACATGGAATAATATCATAAAAAAATACGAATGCAGTAAAAACATGTTATATCTCCCCATAAACAGCTATTTAATTTTTTAAAATCTATTATCTTATTACAAAGATGTAACACCTCGATACTCTAAAATAAGAACAATTTTCCGAATAGTGTATATGGAATGTTAAACCAATATTAAAATAACATCTAACCCCTCAATAATTTAGGATATATTTATTTATAAATAAATTAAATCTCTTAAATATATTTAATTAGAAGAAACACCAACTTTATATTGACTAAAACACAATGACTTTTTCACAAGGTATACGCAATAACAAGTTAAAAAAATGGTACACATTATTAAAAAATCATCACATATTTTCATAGTTATCACCTAGTCCATAGAATGATTATTTTTGAATTTTAATAACAAAATTGTGAAAATATGTACTCTATATCATTTCGTTATTATTTTTATTGGAAATGAAATAATAATATTTAAAAATTAAAAGAATCATTTTATGAAAAAATTATATTTTTCTAAAAGGAGGGTTTATCATTATTTTCCCATTTAATTTAAAATTAATCATTACCACATTTATATAATATATTATAAAAAATATTTTTAATTTTTGAAATTTTAATAATAAAATCATTTTAAGGAGATTTTTTTATAGTTTTATTTTTTTGAGGAATCATGAAAAAGAAATAAATGAAAACTACCATTTTGTTTAAGTTCATTATATTATTATTTTTTTGAATTGGTTTTAAATTAATATATTTTCAACTTTATTGAAATTAATCTAATTCAGGTAATAAGAATTTTTTTCAAATTAATATTTCATAAAAACACATAGTAATTGTTTTGCATAATTATTCTTTAAAACCACTCTTTCACATCGCATCAATGAGATTATTTTAAAATAAAATTATGAAACATCTATGAATTGATCTAGGAAAAATAAAAAAAATATTTTTATTAATAATAATGTTTAATATATAATATGGGAAAAATAATTTTATACAACAATGATAAGGGAAAATAGATTAAATTAATTATTGTGATGAAGGATAAAATGATTTTTTCAGGGGATAAAATTTATAGATAATTGGAAAAATGACCTACCAACATCCCTGAAAACCATTAGGTGGAAATATTTTCACCCTCATCACTTTATGTTATATTGTATTTTTTTTAAACTTATTAGTGAATTTATCCTATATAATAGGTTACGTAAAGAACAGACAAAAAATAACATTCCATACATTAATATCTATAATGATTTGAGATAGGTAATAAATCATGTGTTCAGTTATAGAAAATATTTTGAAATATAAATGATTTTTTATCCATATAATTTATTTATATTTTTATGGTTAAATAAATAGTTTAAATGATTATTAATGACTATCATGTGAATTATTTAATTTATAAAAAAACTGATACTATAAAAATAAAATGTGATATAAATTGAATGAAGTTTTATGATTCATTAATTATTTAGATGATTTATCATTTTTAATAGTTGTTAACAAAATATTATTCAATTCCATAATTTTACTGATATTTTTAAATTTATATTAATGGAATAATTTAAAAATTTGCATTAATGTTATTTTAAAATTAATGACATTTTACTAAATGATTTAAAATTTCCAGAAGTCATATATTCTTCCATGTGGTAGGTAAATGTTAATAAATATTTAGTATCTTTAATTAGTTCATAAATATTTATTTTATAATTATAATATTTAACATTAATCATTAATAAGTCTTTCAGCACATTTAAGCTTATCATAACATTTTTTAACATCGCATGCGATTGTATTAAAATTAAATTTACACACAAATAAGATTATTATATAATAAATTTTATTTATAATTTATAATCATAAGGTAAAAATATCTAAAAAATAATTTTAATTTTATTATTATTGGAATATTAAATTTGTGAATAATATTTATTTACTCTGGAAAAAACTAAAAGGATTAAATTTATTCATCTTAAAGACTAAAGAACAAAATGATATAAAATGTGTCTTTTTGTATTGTTGATGTGTGTGTAGACCAAGTCATCCCACCCCTCAATTATTTATATATTTTGGAGGCACAAGAGGTCTTTGTTACCTCCAAATAGGTAAATCATTTTATTATTAACAAAAGTGCCAGTTGTCCTCAATTATAAAAGAGATCTCATCCCTTTCTTTTAGTCACACATCTCAGGCCAATTGGATCGACGAAAACATACCCAAATGAATTAAAAAATTCCAAAATATAGTCCTATAATATTTTATTTTTCAATAAATCTATTCTAGTATGGTTTTCATTTAAACATATAGAGGTTACCCAAAGAGGAGTTAAATTTCTTCAATGAGTTACTTAATTTTATTTCTTCTTCCAAATCATTTATTTCTTATTAAAAAGCAACTATATAATAATATGAGTATATTACATATACATATATGTTTTATGTTCAGGTAAAAATTTACATACAACACCCCTTCCATCCAATGGGTTACTAATTCATTATTCTTGTATATGATGAACTACCTCATGGTGAACCAATGCAATTCATTTTTCCATTTCCACCGTTCACAGGTGGGTATTATTATAGACATAGTATATATATACAAGATATATATAAAATAGTTAAAAATTTTGAGTATTTATATCATATTATTCCTTTTAATATCAATTACATAGGAGATATGAAAACATAACTTGTGTGTATGGATGATTACCAACTCGTGAAGCGATGTGATTCGTTTTTCAATTACACTATACATGGATGGTGATAAAGATAAAGTTAATGATTATATGTGAATTACATGGATTAATTATAACATTCATGACATTTTTATCATTTTGAGATGATAATATATAATATTATTCTTTGTACAGGTAATGATGATAACGTTGTTCCCGTACATGTGGAACATAGCCTTCAAGATATGACATGACTCTCTTTTAATACCCACAAAACATGGATGATATATATATGTATATGTATTTAAATAAATAAAATTATTCTTATTATATCATGATCATTTTTCTATTATGAAATATTACTTACCACCTTTCCATAATGATCGTTGAAAAATGAAGATATTACTCATGCGTACGTACAACCTACCATCTCATTGATCATAACATACTTCATTTATCATAAAATAATTCTTGATTTTTTTTACAATGAATTATTATGTAATAAGATGATAATAATTTTGTGATTGTTATTTTTTATATTATGAAATTATATAATTATTTCAAGAATAATATATTTAGTAACATTAAAAACATTACAATGTAAGGTAATCAGCACACAAAACAATGAAAATAATGAAAAATTATTAATGAATGGATGATAATATAGTTTTAAAGGATTATATATGATATAATAAATATGAATATGGTTCAGGTGTATGTTAATAACATTTTTAAAACCACTATACTTGTCGTGGAAGAATGTTCTATCAAAATGAAGCATGAGGTAATGGATTTCATCTAAAAATAAATTCGATAGTGACTTATTTGTTATTATGCACCAATTCACAATTATTTTGTATATATAACAATCCTTTAAAATATAATATCCAGATTAATTCATAATTTATGGTATTTTATGTTCTAGTTTGAATCATCTCATCAAAGAAGATTTTAATTTAAAATTAACAAATGGTAATGTTTATTGTATAATCTCACTTCAATTTGTTATTGTTATATTTGATTTTAAAATTTTACAATATTGTGCTTATTTATTATTTGTTATTACATTTATCTTAAATATCCTTATGCTTATATGAATGAAATTATTATATCAAAAAATATAAACCATTTTTACATATAATGTATAATATGAATGTTATTGGATTTACTGGTAAAATGAGGATAAATTTGTATCCATTACACAATAAAAAAATGTAAAGATATGAAAAATTGTTTATGAATAAAATTTATTAATTGATATATTGAAAATTCCTTGTACAAAAAATAAATGGGTGGGGACCATTTATTGAAATACCATCACTCTATAGATTGGTGCCATGAGAAAAAATTAGTTTAACAAAACCTATGAAATTTTACCTTATCGTTTTAAATTATCATGTGAATGGTCCTAATAGTGTGATATAGTTCACCAAATTGAAATATTTTGTACCCAGTAATTTTAAAATGTCTTGTGAAAGGCATTTAATGTTGAGGTATCATGTTCCTGGTACATGATATCGAGTAATTAATTATTTCCATCAGTCATATTTTAGCTTTTATTATTATTTTGATTTTTAAAATGATATTTTATCTAGAAGAATTTCGTTGTCAGTGTATTGATAAAATGGATTGTGTTTTTAGTTATTTACACAAACCTATGGTTTATGAATTTTATACTCCTAACATTAAATTTATTGGTTAAATGGAATATGGTTTGAGTTATTTACCATTCTATATTTATTATTCTTTATTTATTAATTATTTATTATATTATACATGATCCTTACTGATTTTTTGAGATCCCACTTAATATACCATTTTATAAGAATCCATGATGTTTAATATGAATGATATTCAAGTATATTATAGATGTAATAATGACATTCTAAAAAATTTATTGTGGACTTTTTTTTAAAAATGAAATAAATAGCTAATGTATGTATCTATTTTAACATGACTAATAAATTGTTAAGCCATTTAGGATGAGGTTCCTTGTATCATATGATAATTTAATAAACTAATCACTGGATCTATGATACTGGTGTGGTGTGTCTATAGTTTGTATCAAAGGAAGTATAGTAGTAACCATGCGATCTATGTTTAGGAAAACATAGATTATGTAGTATAACCATATGATATAATTTGACCATAAGAATAGGAGAACGTATTAATGTTTTTTTAAGGTATATATTTTGTGGTTATATTTGGAATAACTCCCTGTATAGATTCAAAAAGTGGATTTTGTTCTGAAACAAATATATTTAGGGGTAATAATTCTGAAAAGGGTGCATTTTTCTTGTAACGAACGTCTCATAGTGCATGAAAAATTGCCTTATTATGCACTTGGGTTGAGTTTCCTATGATATAGGCCTATGATAATGCACATTTTATTTAAAAACCATTACAAAGGACATGAAAAAGAGATATACCATAAGAATCCATATTTTTTATTATGATATTAACGATTCATACAATTATTAATTTATATAAACTTTTTCACTAGTTTTGTAATTACACATTATGTTTCATAATGATATTACCTAATATAATGCATTTTATATATTAAAAATAGTTATCAATAGAAGTAATGGTAACCAAATTAATACATAAAATCTGAAGAATGATAATGATTATTTATTTGATGGTATTAATAACAATATTTCTTAAGTAACTAATATCCAAATCATTATAATAATAAGTGGACATAGTATCATGTGACGTAATGATAAATAATGAATTCTCATGTATTATGAATTTTAATGTTATTAAGGGAATAAGAGGATTTATAAGAAAAAAAATGAAAAAATAGATGAAGTTAAAAAGATATATTGAAAATAGTTATAATATTGGAAAAAACACCATGGTGTATTCATAAAATGAGTGAGAGTTAAATTTAAGTGTGGTGATAAAAGAAAATATTCATGTTATAAAAAGGGTAAGAAAAAATTTACCAATGTACAATGTTTCAACTATAAGGATATGAGAAACTACGTGACACAATGGATGATGTGTTAATGGATTATAATTGAAGAGAATAAAAATGATCACGGAAAAAACAAATTCTATTGTTGTTGAATAAGATAAATGTTTAATGTGGATGAGTAAGGATTCAAGAATTATGTTATTTTTTCATTTTAGAAACGATGTCTTGGTTATATGAATTATGAAATACATAATTATTTTACTAAAATATATATTCATTATTGTTTTTATAATTAATATTGAACAATATAGATACCCGTGAAATATAATTCAGTGTGTAGTTAGACATATTAGAAATTATATGATTGGGGAAAATATTATGCTTAATATGTTCTAATAGTTGAGATAATTATGTTTGGATAATGAGATGTTGATATGGATAAATTAATTTAGATTGTACTGACTACCTTGGAACTGATTAATGATTTTTTGTAAATGTATTTTATACTATAATTGATGGACATAACATCTTTTTTGGATATTGATAATACATCAAATAATGTATTTTTTATTTAAGAAATAATAAAGCACGAATGAATTCAATATGAAACTATGGTAAATCCGCTCATTACCATGTTCAAAAAAATACATGATATAGGTAGTCACATTTTTTTTGTGATGTTTCATATCTACAATCAATTTTTTTGATATGAATGATAATATCTCTATGGTAATTTAAAGTCCCTATTTATAAAGTTATTGATCTAAATATTTTCGATGCTTCAAAAATGTCAACCATTTATGAAGAGGTGTAAGATAAACACTGGATTATGTTTTAGATATTAATGTATTAAATCACCATAAGATGATTAATGTATATTGGATAAACTGTACTAAACACTATGCTATAAGGATATCTAGAGAGATATGGAATGTAATATCATTATCATATGGATCATTTTATATTATAGTCCATCAAGTATAAAAAAATGATAATCATTTCATAGAGTATGTAACGATGTGGAAATTGTTCAAAGATGAACTAATTGATGAGATTGTTCTTATAAAATATAATGACATAATATAAGTACATAATTCCATGAATGTTAATCAATATTATGAAATGGATCTTGAAACAAATTTTTATCCTATTACAATAATTTCTGATGATATCAATGTACCTTTTGACACCAATTTTTTTATAGTCTTCTAGTTGTTATCCTTATATGTATCATTCACTTTATTAAGTTCAATGTCCTATATCACTCCCTATTATTAATTGTACATTGGTATTTTCTTCCATATCCATGTTTTCACTTTCCACCTTTTGTCTCCTACATGGAATCATAATAATGTTATTATTCAAATGGCCTTCATACTTCCCATTATCTATCACTTAGAAAATATTTTATTAACCTTTTTATGATATGGGTTATTTGAGAATGGAGATTCCAAATTTAAAACCCATTATTAATGAGATAAAGTTTAAATTTTTAAGATTCAATTTATTTAATGTGGGCAGAATATAACACCCCGAAATTCTAAAATAAGAACATTTTATTTACGATAAGAAATACGAAGCAAAAAAGAAAATATAATAAATAAGACTTTATTATATATGTATTTTATATTATATTAATTATCTTTAATAGAACCCATTAACACTGAGAGTAGTTCTCACTAAACATAATATTGAGTTTATATTTAATTACATGATACACCGTGTTTAAATGAAAAATGGAATATTATTAAATTATTATTATTTAATGTGATAGTTATCAGCTAATTTTTAGAATAGAGGGAATGATTATGATTAAATAATTTATTAAAATATATAGTTTATATGAATAATTTTTTGATTTATTGATTTTAAATATATTATGAAATATTTAATATAAAAAGAAATTTTTCGGAAAACCATTATCATTCAAAAAGATGGTTTAATCATGAATTTTAATACATAATACAAAATTAATTTTTATGAATTTTAGAAACATTTTATGAAAAAATATTCCTCATTTTAAAAATTGACTTACCAAAATTACCTAAATGTTATTTTTTTCATTTCTAAAAAGTATTATTTTTTGAGGAATAATGAAAAAATACTGAATTGGAAACAACCTTTTATTTAAAATTATTTATAATCTAAAATTATTATCCAAGTTAAATTATTTAAACTCTATATTAATTAATCTAATATTGGTCTTTGGAGTCATTAATATATTTTATTGTTTTTATAAATATTTAGTAAATGTTTTAGCATTTTCTTATTAAAAACCCGCTCTCTGATCACCTATACCGAGAAAATTTTAAATTATATTCTAAAAAAGTTTTATAATTGAAATTGTAAATAATGGAATCCATATTTGAAATATGTAAAATATTAACCATCAGATATATTCAATATTATTATTTACAATAATGATGAGAGAAAATGGTTAAAAGTCATTACCATGATTGAAGTAAAAAATGACTTTACTATGGTTTAAACATAATATATGAAGTTTAAAATAAACCATCGACAAGTCCAAAATATATTGGTTAGACATATATATACTCTTATCATATTATTCTATATTATTATAATTTTTTGGACATATTTCCAAGATTATTGCCTATATTATAAGTTTGGTAAAAAATAATGAAATCTACACTTTCATGCCTTTAATACATATAATCTTTGTGATAGGGAATAAATAAGAAGATTAGTTTTATATATTATTTTGAATTATAAATTATTTTTTAATATGGAAAAATTCATTTTAATTTTTAGTAGATGAAATAAATACTTTAAATTCTTATGAAATGCCAATGCAAGAATTCTATTGTTAATTAATAAATTAAATATTTGACACAAAAAATTTAAAAATTGAATGAAATTGAACAAATTATTATATTATGTTAGTTTTTTAGATGATTTTATTATATAAAACATTTGTGAAAATAATCTATTTCAGTTCCATCATTTTCAAGATATTTTTAAACTCAAATTAAATTAATAGTGTCTAAAATTTCATTAATGTTATTTTATAATAAATCATATTTTATTATTTTTTTAAAAAATTAATCAACATAATATATTCTGAAAATAGAATTTTAAATGATAATAAATATAAATAAAATTCCATTCATTGGAAAATTATTCTTTTATAACAACTATATTAACTACTAAATAGTAAGAACTCTCTTAGTGAAATTATGATTATAACATTATTTTTCCACATCACATGAGTTTGTATTAAAATTATTTTTATAATAACATAAGATATTTATTTAATAAATTAGGATTTATATTCAGAATAATTTTTTTATGTTATCTAATAAATATCATTTTAATTTTATTCCTAATAGATAAATTAACTAGGATAAAAAGATTAGTTACATTGATAAAAAACTAAAAGGATAAAATTGAGTAAACATAAAAAATTTGGAATAACATGATAAAAATTGTATTTATTTTTTTATGTTTTGAGGTGTTTCCTAGACACAACATCCTATCAATCTGTTACTTATACAATTTTTAGGCACGTGAACTAAGAGTGACCTCGCAATAGTGAATAGTTTTGTGTGTTTAAAAAAAATACCACCCCTTCTAAATTATAAAAGGGCACTCACTCCACTCACTAACTCACACATCTCAAGACATTTAGATATACCATACCATGTAAAAATAATTTTTCAATTTATTTATTCACATCATATAATACTAATGATTTTTATAAATCTATCTGAATATGGTTTTGTTTTAAACCTAATGATGTTACCTAAAGAAGCTGTAAAGTTTTTCATTGAACATTTTTTTATTTATTAATACACATCAGTTAATAACGATTAAATAATTATTATATAAAAATATATGTGTTTTCTATATAATTATACTTTGTTATGTTGATTTAGTTATTTAAAACTATATTTTCTTCCATAAAATGGGTTTGAAATCATCATTCTTGTGTACAGTTGACTATTACCTTGTGAAACGATGTCATTTATTATTCCATTACCACCTATCAGTGATGGGTATGGTAATGGATATAATGTATATATATAAATATATTATTTAAAAATAACTATAAATATAGAGTCACTATATCATATATACATTTTTAATTTGTATTTCATAAGAGATACAATAATGTCGCTCTTGTGTACGGCGGACTACCGCCTCGTGAGGAAATGTGATTCGTCTTTCACTAGAACTTTACATGTAAGGTGAAAGGTCTAATGTAAAATATGACATGTGATATATGTGAAATTATGATGATATTCTAGAAATATATATAATTATGAAAATATAGGACATCAGTTTTACTTTTTTTCACTTGAAGATGACCACATCATTCACATACGAGTGGATTACTACCTTCAATAAGAGACATGACCTTCCTTTCATCACCACACAACATGGATGATATATATATTTATATGATATTTATTCTATCATGGTGATTATGTAAAGTGGAAATATTACATACCTATTTTCCATACTGATTGTTGGAAAATGGAAGAATTACTCAGAAGTTCATATCGCATACCATCACCATGATCATAATAGAATTAATTTTCCCTAAGCATATTTATTGATAGGTTTTTAAAGTAAAATTTTTGTAAAAATATGATAATAATTTCATTATTATAAATATTTATATTATAAATTTATGTTATTATGGAAAGAACAAGATATTTAATATCAAAATATGCATAAAAATATAGAAATTGATATCCAAAACAATGAAAAAAATAAATGGTTATTAATGAATGACTGAAAATATATTATAAAATGATCATATGTGGTATTATAAATATATATATAAAATAATATAAACGAATTTAATGATCTATAAATCAAAAGGATTTATGAGGTAAGAGATTTTTCCTAATATTACATTCCGTCGAGGCTTGTTTTATATAATTAATCAATACACTATTATGTGGTTTATATACATATGCATTGAAATAAAATGTAACGATTCATTCAAAATTAATATAATGTTATTTTTTAATTTTAATCATTTTATCTAATGTGAATTGACAATGAAAATTACCATGTAGTAAAGGTTATTGTATAATCTCACTTCTTATTTGATTATTAACTTTATCTTGAAATGAATATTCTTTTAAACAAAATTTATTGGTCAATACATTTATCTTAAAAATATGTATTCTATTAGGACGAGTATGATTATTTTATAAACCATTTTCCATTTTAATAGATGGTGTATAGATTAAATTTAATTTTATTACCCTGGTAAATTTTGAAACAACTATATCATTTACTCAATAAAGATATTTTATAATAAGGAATATTGTTTATGAATTAAATAAAAAAATTTATATATGAGAAATTCATTGGAAATTAATGAAATGGGTGGGTAACTAGTTTTGAAATCCCCACAATGCATCCAATGGAGGTCATGAGAAAATAGTATTTGGAGAATCCGTATGAGTTTGTACCTAGATGATGTAATCTATCACATGAATGGTGATGATGGTAAATATTCATTTTTTGAGAATGGATCATTTTTACCCAATATTGTTCATTTTTCATGAGAAAGGTCCTGATGGTAGTTTAATTAATTTATTGATACATGATTTTCTTTAATTATTTATTGTTTTATTTAATATATTAGTTATTATCATAAATGATAATTTTAGAATAACATTTACTCTAGATGCATTTCATTCATATTTTATTCATTAAATGGAATGTTTTTTATGTTATTTTCTAATAAATATTTAAAATTCCTTATGTAATTAATATACCTATTTTATTTATTAAATAACATGTTTGTTATGTTATTTAACATTCAATAATTTTTCTTCTTTATTGGTTTAGGATGTCTTTCCAAGTACATGACCCTTATTTATCATTTGATGGCTCATTAAATTTTTTTATTTTCCCAAGAATCAATGATGTTTACTATAAAATATTTGCTTTAATATGATATATGGAACAATGATATTCTAGAAAAAAAATATGTTGTAGTTTTTGTTTTCAAATGAAATTAGTGACTCAATAATGTTTCAGTTTACATAGAATAATAAAATCATTAGTCCATCAGGATGTGATTCCATAAATCATATTCTAATCTAATAAATTAGAAAATGTATTTGGACTAATGGAGTCGGGGTTTTCACAAAATTCATATTGTTTTCTTATTTATAAAGATGATAAGAATGTTTTTTTGGGATAAAGAGGGACATTTATGGTCTGAAGAATACACCATGGTCATGTTATACAATAACTGATAAATACAAATATAATATTAATTTTCAATTAGAATTAGTTTATTAAAATCACCATGTGAACAATCGGTTATATAAGTGAGTAATGGAGATAGTTACTCTAATGAAATATTCATTATTTTTTCAAATGAAGTGATGTGTAGACAGATTGAAATTTAGTTAATTTAGAGATTGAAATGTGAATGATTAGTGATATGATGATTTACCATAATTTTTAGGTGATTCAATGAAGGAATTAAACATTCTTCACTAAATCTAAATATAATATAGAGGTTATAAAAATATTTTAAGGGAGTATTATAATGTGATGATTATATTGGTTACTACATAGATGAATAAGTTAAAGGATTATGAAGGAAGATTGGTCAAGTCATAGAATACATGATGATCATTTGGAGTCAGTTGTACAAAATAGTGACATAATCAAATATTGTTTTATTCACATAAAAAATATCAAGGTATAAATATATCCTCTTGAAAGAAAGATAATTTTAGTAAAAACAATACTATGATATATTATAATCAGGGTGAATTTTAGTTTTCTATATGTTGAAACATCTGATAAAGAGGTATTGGGATATAAAAATGAATACAGCTCAGTTTGTAAGATAAAATAAAGTTAACATTATGTGATGCATTATACCTTCTTATATTTCACAATTCATGGATTATTTGAAAAAATAGAATTTCTTTATGAATTTTAGATTTCTAATATATCGAAACCAATTATGATTTCCTGAATTTACTATCAATGAGGAAGCATCTTGATAAAATCGGAGTAGAGTTGAGTCATTAATTATAAAAAAAATTATAATTCAATTTACTTTAATATCATAAAAACTATTGGTCATTAATCAACAAAAAATGAAAATATAAATCTAGTACGACTTTATCTTGGAGAAAGTAGAACATGGGTTTGCGAAGGAGATGTTTGTGAACAGGTTACAAAGATCTTGAAAAAGGTCATACCAAAAAATATTTAAATGGAATATGATAACTCTCAAAGTCTAGTATAATTATCACATTAAAGTATCATGGATAGGAAACCCTAATCCATTATATATGTTGAAAATTTCCCTATGTGTTGATAAATGGTTATTCTCATTTCATCCCTTGAATGAGTGATATTTTTATTCATCTTTAAAGGGGATTGGTATTCCTCATAATATGAGAAGTGTTTAGTTAGAACTATTATAGGGTAATATTAATGTGATAAAATGGAATATATTATACATGTATAATCAGTGGGAGAAATGAGGCTTGTGCAGTTTTAAAATTTAATGATACCAAAGTATTTTAATCAATACTGAATACATAATATGATGAAATGACCATTATTGTTATGGTGAAATTATTTTACTTGGTATGGTTGAGAAAATATTTTTCTCATGTGTTACAATCAATATGAGAAATTTCATATCGATCAACAAAAAATATTAGTATGAGGGTTCAAGATCAATTAACATCGACACAACATTTTGTATGAATGTAGTTTTAATTAGTCGTATTAGGAAGGAATTTATTCTTAGAGAGGAATTAGATGATCATCTTATTTATCAGGTTGATATTATTATACACAGGACTAGAGTATGTGTTGATTATATTTTTTCTATCTAGTTTCACAATATAAGAATTGTGGTTGAATAATAATGTTTCGAAGAATTATCCGGGTATTAGAATAAAAGGAATCCTTGTAATTTTGATGGATTCTAAAAAAACACAAATGGATATATTATTGTGAAAACACCTACAGTTATAAATTTTAGGTTTCATGGGTTTTTATTTTTATAGAAAATATCAGTTCATAAATTTCTAGTGGATACCTAGAATTGGTTTTAGAACAAGTGTTGATAATGGTGATGTTTTCTAGTGTTTTCCAAATTTTAACTGTAAATTGATTAAAAAGATTAAAAAAATAGAAAATAATAGATTTACATGTAATAATAACATGGAAGACTTTATAATTATGTGACCAATTTGGATGAAATGTGACCGTGTAAGGAGATCATGCAACAATTGGACAACCACATCATTTGTAGAGAAGTGACTCTGTCATTAGTTGAATAAATGGTCTAATATGTGATATAATTTTATAGAAAGGTGGTTTAAATGACATAATAATTATATCATCATCTTCATTTCAAAATATTAATATATTTTGAAAGGTAAGGAAATTATATAGACAGATTCACCACATACGGTGGGTTTCATTCATAGTTATAAAGAAGAGATATTACACGATGTGATGAAGTTGTGTCTAGTAATTTTTTATGAGTAGATTTTTTAAACTCCTTATTGTATAAGGTACATTAATATCATCATTAAATTAAGAAAAAATATTGAGAATGTAAGTATTTTCTATAAATTTCTCGATGTTATAATGGATTCCATTAAATGAAATAGTTTTGATGGATGTAATAGAAAGTAGTTTGTGTAAGGAATTATATAGTCATCAATGACTATGTGAGTTAGTTCCCAGAGGTCATCCATGTAAGACAACTCATGAAGTAGGTATATGCAATAATGATTACATATAACATAACATGAAGGGACCAAATAAGGTAATTTAAGAAAAGGTATCATGGGGTGAAGCATAACATGTGTAATCTTAAGTAATTGAAGAGAGAGAAATTCAAAAAAGAGGTTCTCATGAAAAAATATTATGAGGGAACAATGATTTAATATGTTTAATGATAAAATGAGCCTAATTACACACTATAATTGGTGTGAATTAATTTAGAGCTGATATTGATCTTTAGAAGAATCTCATAAAGGTACAGTGAATTCACATCAGTTGAGAGAGTATTGAGTTCTCAAGAGTGAATTGTTTTAAACCAATAGGGATTGTGCATCAACATTTAAAACTGTATCAGTAATATACATTATATATAATTTTGTATTTTCATATTTCCTTTTTATGATCCTTGTATTATCTATATTATGGTGAAATAAAAAATATTGATGTGCCTCATGCATGATTTCATTTTTATTTATGTATTTCTACGAATAAATGATAGATAATAATTTTGTTGCATGAGAAAAAAGTCCAATAGGTGGAAATTTTTTGTCCCTTATTCCATGATTAAACCCCTCCTAGAATTTAACCTTGTGTTTCTGAAATATGTTTTTAAGATCCATTTATATTGATGCAAAAATTATAATTGAATTATTTGGATGTTCTATATAGAATGTATAATGAATAGTCATTTATCACTATGATGAAGACATTTAAATAATATCCACCCATATTTACAGGGATAAAGTTTAGTTAATAAGAAAATTATAATAATTAAAGGAATATATGATGTTTTTTTATAATACATCAAATTATTTGTATTTGGTAAATTACTATATAAAAGAAGACAAGGAAAAAATGTAACCACCTCAATGAAAATAAATCCACATAAATTGTTAGGAAATCACTAGTATACCATTCTAAGCATGAAGGTGGTTTCGAAGCCCTCTGTGAATTTTAAGTAGGAATAGAGGAGGAAGTGTCCTTATATAGGGAGGCATAAGAGAATTATTATATTACTATTATACATGGTTCGTTGATAGATTTTCTGGGTTGGTGTGTTCCATAAGGAATTTTATCAAGTGTTTTTATGAGTGCACAATTATAGATCAAAGTATCCAACCTATATATTATTTGCCTTTAAATTATATGAATATGTTAACTATTCATAAATTAATATTCAGGTGTGATGGATCGACATGAATATGTCTAAGAAATTTTCTACATGAAAATTTGATTAATTTTATATACCAAAGTTCATTTAAAACAAACTTATATTTCACTAGTGTTTAAATATCGAATGATCATACGATTATTATTGTTACGATTATCATAAGTTCATTATTGAATTAAAAATATGGTATTCAAAATAACATATCATGATGATCTTATAAATTCAAAGTAAAAAAATATATATACTATTAAAGGTTCTATGAGGATGATTATATTAGAAAAGGTAGAAATATAAAGAACATTGAGTTCATAATGTTTTATAAATTCATTATAAGGTAGTTAAATGAGGATTGACATATTAGGAATTTATGTAATGTTATCCATGAACATGTATCCTTATAAAAATCTATACATATTATTATTTATAACGTTATATTTTAATGTTCATCAAGATGAATTTTTATGTGTAAAAATATTTGTAAAATTTATTTGAATGGTTTTAGCTTATGAATAATCCAATCATATGAATACATTATGAAATATATTGAAACCATGTAAGATAATATATATTTAATAAAATATCATGAGTTTTTTCATTAATATAGTAAGATATGTGGAATGAAGAAACACATTGAAAGCTACAACCATGATTTCTCTGCTTGTTTGAATATAACTATGGGTGATTTTTTAGTAAATTATGGAATATATAAAATGAAATCATCCTTGGTGTATTTTCCTAATCATGGTGAAGTGAATACTTAATATGATGATGATAATTTATGTTGTTTGATTATTACATAATATATATATATATATATATATATATCTATAATTTTTTGTTAAATAGAGAGGTAAAATGTGAATATATAATATTTCATTAGAAAAGAAACAAGTTTTGATTATTGAAGACAACAATTGAATAAACACTTATAATCAATTCATTTATAATATTAATAGATAATATGGTGTGATCTAGTACAATATTATCATTGTGAACTAAATAATTAGATGAGAGTATTATACAGTTTAGTTAGCATTGATATGAAGATGTATATGAAAGATGAATAAGATGTTGTACTGCAGAATATGTTTCATTAAAAGAAGAGGATTCTGGAATTTTTATAGCATAAATAAGAATCCAATTTCATTTTGAGTTATTATTAAAAATAAGGTGTTTTAACAACTATTTTTATAAAATAGGAATATGTTTCTTTCATTCTTTCATAGACTTATGTGAAGAATTCTATAAGACAAAGCAACAAATAACTAATTTCTCAAATTTATAAATCCGTGGTAGAATCACTTTATGTTATCCTACATAATTATTAATTATTATGTTGGAAGTATATAAAATCAATGATATGTTTTACACATTCCAAAGACATCTAACACAAGTTCACGATATTCCATTTTCATTTTCTTCATCAGTTAATAATATTTGATCTTGATTTCTCGATGAGTTCTCATTAACACTAAGGATTAGACATTCAATTTAAATGGTGAACCTTATAAATTTTGTGTTCCCATTGTTTTTGGGTGTTTGGATGTGCCGAATGATAAAATAAATTAGGCGGAATGAATTTGAAATTCACTTATATAACTAGGGATATAATTTAAGAAGATATAAAAATGTTTTTAGGGAACCGACATGGAATAACCCACTATCAGTGTTGAATATATCCAAAACTATTCCTCCCAAAGGTTATATGAAATTTTTATTTACATATATAAATAAAAAATATTCATTCTATATAATAATCGAAAATTTAAATATGAGTTTATTAACCCCAGAAAACCATCCTCCAATTTCATCTTTCTACCAAACAATTTGTTATCATCAACATAGATTATAATAATGAATTACTCTTTTACAATTTGAAATATTGACTATGATACACACCACCTCTTCTAAAAACCATCTTATCTGAGACTTAATCCAATGAATATCAGCGAGATCTGTATACATAATTCAGGTAGTAAAAATACATTATCAAAATATGACCTTTTTTATTCATAATAATCAACTAGAAAACACACAAATTAGTCTAGTTATACACATTTATATATATATATATATATACATTCAAAAACATATTATTTGCATCCATTTTATAATGTCTGAGATTTTATTGAATATACACAATTTTCATGATTATTATTGATAATTATTTTAACACCAATGTGAAGGTGTAATCGACTTCAACACCATTGACTTGTGTATAGACACGGCACACCACCATGATTTTTTTTTGAAATATTCTCTCAATGTATATCATATTTATTTTTAAAACAGACACTTATTTCATGTGATGATATGATCTATACAAGTATTAAAAAGATGCAATTTTATATTTTTCTCTATTGGACCAATATACATATTCATGAATATTGTATGTAAATTTTTTTTCTCATACACTTAATCATAGGATTGATGTTATGGTTCTCACTTTTATGAAACAATTCATGTACGAGAAAAATGTGTCCTAATTCATGAAGAATATTCAAATGCGATATCCATAAGCCATGTGATTAATCAAACATCAATGGATGAATATTTCAAAAACACATTTCCCATCAAATGATGTGGTGGTGGGATCATCTCACTAGGAGTAAGCCATTTATTTTATATATTGTTGATTTTATAGGGTGTTGTAACAAGGAAAACCTTTTTTATTGTTTTCAAGATAATCTTTTCCATAGAAAACTCCTTCTATGAGAGAAATCCATACCCGAGGTAGAAAAACATTTTATGGGACTTTAATTGTCCACTAACGAAGATAAAAAATGTTGTAGATCAAATCAAATGACTATTATAAGATGGCCACTATCATAACATGAAAAAAATTTAAAATAAGATATTTACATGAATTAACCCAATACTATTCCAATAAAAGGAATCATTCATGAATAAATCCATCATACTAATATATTCTCTTCAGGAATAAAAATAGATTTTAGAAGAAAATTTTTTTTTGTTGTAAAATTCTCTATTTTGAAATAATAATATGTTTTTTAGAGAACAATTGATCCTTTTATGGTTATGTAGCTCCTTCATGACTGACTTTAATTTACAAGGAACAATGATTCTTTATTGTGACAGCCTAATTTCTTTATTCTTGAATGTTCTTTATGGAAGCCTGGGGGAATCCTTCCTAAATGTGTACCTTTTGGGACACATGTTCTTCTTAAAAGACAATATATTATGATAAAAATTTACTAATAAATAATAATATCTTGTCTTTTAAAAAGCACGTGGGTCCCCAAAGGAAATTTTAAAAATTAAAAATAAATAATTTTCAAAAAAATATTGTATTATATAACTATTCTCTTTGGGAACTCTTTTCATCTTTAATACAGAGAACCTATCCCTCTCAGCAATCCCATTGTTCACAAGGCATCCTCTTTTCAAAAAACTGGAAACAAAGTAATTTTTCATGTTGCAGTGATAATATATATGTGGAGGATTATAATGATATAACAATATAATTATTATCCCCATGCATATTAAACCTCATATTTATAACAATATAATTATTTCAAAATGTAATCTAATAAAGTCACCCTTGTTAAGAACTTCTTTGGAGACCCCATTATGATTGAGTCTCATGAAGACCCCTTCACGATGAAATCGAAACAATTGCCCATTTCAAAGGGCTCCCTTGTGTTACCTTCTTGTAGATATACTCACATAAATCCATTTATGACTGAACATCAACCCATATCCTATTAAATTGAACTATAAATATATGTGATTTGAGGATTTTTATGGTGATTTTTAACCTCATATAAAATCTTTTATCCAAGAAGGATTTTCCGTATTTTTTCACTTTTTATAACTATTGTTAGCTAAGACCACCCAATATAATTTATTTTTATGATTCAATTAACCAATTATTGATAAAGTAAAATAACTTAATGAATCCATTTATCCATGTTAAATACCTTCAAAGTCCCATACATGGAAGGCCACCTCCATCTCCTCCAGAGATACATGGATGGGTTATGTACTCCTGTGTGACATCCATTGATCAATTATTACATTGAAAGATTATAATACCTAGTTTTAATTCCTAATACGTTATTAACATCATGGTAATTACAATAATATATTCCCATGGTAATGAGATACCATATCATGCAGATACAAGTGAATCCCATTATAGATCAATTTTATTCTCTTGAATTCCCTTGCGTTGAGTTCTCCTCCCTAGTCTTCTTGATAATCCATGTATAATTAAGCCTCCTATATAGTTAATTCCCCCAAAATTATAATATACCTTCCCCATATAATTATCCATAGATATCTAGCTAGATAACTATATATGATCCTCTTACTAGGTGAAATTCCCAACCATTCCAATATATAATCTGTAAATAGATTGCAATAGAAAGGAGGTGGAGATTCATATATGGGTATCTATCTATATTTATGTACTATCAATTCCAATCTCCCTTTCAAGTCTAGATACAATCAAATATGTCACAAAAATCCATATATTTTCTTCCTACTAGGTCCAATTCCAATCATTTATATCCACCCTTACTCTTAAATATACAAATAGAAATGATTTGAAAGTACATATATTATACTCCTAAAAGTTATAATCTAAAATCATATCCTATCTTCTCTAGTTATGTTTAGAACTCTAAATAAGTGTGTTTGATTTATTATAAACATGAACGTAGACCATTTAAATAAGGAATAAATTGGCCATGATGATGCTTAAAAGAATTGTTTTTTAATTATCTTAAACAAAATTATTTTTGGATCTATCGTAGACAAAATTATAGTAGTGTTACGGATTAATTTGGAAATGATAAGGTATTATTAAAGGATTTGATATCATCCAATGAACAACCAAATATATGTTAAAGGAATCTTAGAGAAAAGAAGTGGTGGACCAGGCCATGGGATATGGCAATCTATTATGTTTCACAATATAGTGAATATGATTCCATTGTTTGTGGTATTGGTGAAGTTAAAATGGAAAGTTGGTGTGAACAAACTTTTTCTTATTACTATGATGGAGAAGTAGATTCCCAATACAACCAAGATGGTTTTGAACACTCCTTAGGGGACCTCATTGAATAAATATTGATCACCTATAGAAAAAGTTGATTCATTATACACAGTGAAAAGTTATTTTATTGACCATGTAATTCATAAAACATTTGGTGGAGTAAGAATGAAAAAAAAGTTTGGCTACTCCATGGAACATTTCATGGTGAGTGGAATATAAGAAATGTTTTTGATGGACACTATGGAGGAGTATTTGATGTTTAGATGATAATCAATATTGAGAAACAAAAGATCAAATTTTCAACATGAAAATGGGAGATAAGATATGAAATACTGATTGGTATAGATGCCTAAGAGTGGTCATGTGAGACAACCCATGAAGATGGGTATATATATATAAGAGATAAATCAAATGAAAAGTATTTGACTAAATAGATACATAAAACATTTTTAATTGGTTAAATATTCAATGAAAATGATTTTAGGCAATCATATAAGATCCATTCAATATGATTTTTTAACATTAAAAATTATAATAAATTAATAATCAATTAACTATAAAATATGATGCTTTTATAACACAAATAAATATATATTGATGGTAGTTAGGGATACCATGGAGGAAAATCATAGATGAGTTATAAGTAGCTTAAATGGCCCCTAATGACACATATAACTATCTGATTGATTTTGAATCACCCTTTTTATAAGTAATTGAATGGATTCATTAAGAAGATGAATGGGAATATTATATGACCATTCTTACAAGGTAATTACTGTGTTATATAAGAGGGGATAGATATATGAAAAAAATAGAAATATTTTATTACTATAACCATAAGAGGAAAAAAATTTGTGCATGAATAATTAAAATGAATATTTTCAGGGTCATTCATGAAGGAGAAGGTGTTATGATAAGGGGTACTCATATATAATGAATTAGAAAGAACATCTTAGATAAAAATAGGCATTTATACATACTTTAGTATGAACTAAAAACAAGTGATACATGTTATGGAACACAGATGTTCATTAACTATGTGAAGGTGATTATTTATACCAAAGTTATCGATATATAGAATTTTTATGTATATTTCCATTGGTGAAAATTCTTTTAATACATAAACATATATGGGTAGAGACAAAAAATATGAGTGAACTTGCCAAAACCATTTTTTGAGAAGTGATATTTAGTGATTTGGTGTTTTCAAACAACATTGATTTTCATTCTCCTTGTGGTATCGCAATGATGTTGAACCAAGTAAAAATATATAAGTTCTATTTAGTTTAAATATAAAAATAAAATATATTTAAATAATATAAACACATGACATATTTTAATTTTTCTAGTTGAGTGAATCAAACATGATTGACATATATGGAAATGTTCATAGAATGTTACCCTCAAGGTTGATAGTTCAAGATACTTTTAATGGTACTGAGAGTTAATAGAGAATGTGATAATTATGAAAATTATTTCATTCCTTGACACAACCCCTTCTTATGATATTCTATCTCTAAGACCCAATATGTAATTTCATTTATTGTTAGATGATGGTTTATATTTATTGGAATTTTTTATTATTTTGAATATATATGATGTTATTTAATGATAAACCACATCTTCCATGAATATGATATAATTTTATTGAATGAATTCCAAATAATGATAAATATATTTTTTTACATTAAAAAATATTCAGATGTAATTCTATATAAATTTCTAGAAGTATAAATTTTTATGAAAAGCTAAAACTGACTTATATTTAAAAATGACAATCAAAACATTATGGCTGATGTATCACCCAAAAACTAATTAACTATTTATGATAGAGAATAAATATATAAAGATATTTCACATTGAAATTTCTCCAAATATTTGTGGATGAAATTGGAAAAATACATTGGATGATAAGGTCGAAAGTAAATTTTTATTAAATAAAATAATAATAATAATGAATCATGATGAAAAATTATCCTATCCGGGTAGAAATTATAAATCTAATTTTCCATATTATTAAAAAACTAAATTTGTGGAAGGAATTGGTATTTTAGACTCTTCTATAGAGCTGAATAGAATATGTTATGAAGAGGTGGAAAAAAATAGTATTTCCAATCAATGTTGTTTTTTATGATAATGAAGAGGAGGTTAGAATTGTACAAGATATGGTAAAATAATAATAATCTGGAAATCATGTTTTTTATGTGGTGAATTAATATCTTAAATTGGTGAAAAATTGGTAAAATAAGGCCTAAGTGTAATTAAATTTTAATATAATAAAAATGGGAATGAAGTTAAATGAATAAGGAGTCATTATTATCGGGTTTTAAGAATATATTTAGAACTAAATAGATGTGTAGAAAGAGTTTAAGATATGAATTAGTCCAGTCAAAAATATATTTAAATAATAGAGACAACTTTTACTAGAAACTGCTTCGATTTTTATGAAAATGTATTCTTAGTTGAGGAAGATACATGAAAATATTAAAGAACATGAATAAAGGATAAAAATACCAAATAAGGAGATAAAAATTACTCTAAAAGAATCCAAAATAGTAAGAATAGAGGTACTCCTTGAAAACTCAAGAATAGGCATTCCAAAAAAATGATAGAAACAAAATGATACTATTATGGATGAATTAGTCGCATCAAGAGTAAATGTTTTTAAGGTGAGAGTACTAAAAATGATATGAGTACTCATTTAGTAATGAAACATCACTAAATTAGAGGAATTAATTTATGAAAATTCAACTCCTTGGGAGATAATCCACTTTTATAAAATTCAAGGAGAGAAATAATTGAAGGATACTTCTTATGCAGCTGAAATAGTGGTCATTGTGTTAGATAAAAAATATGATCATACAAAAATGGTGTATCAAAAAAATAGGATTTTGATAATAACACCCACTCTCTGAGAATTAAATAAGAAAAATGTAGAAGAAAATTAAATGTTTGGTTGAAAATGTGAAAGAGGTGGAAGTGAAAAAATAACCCACGAGGTAAGAAGGAATCCAATATGGAACTGATGGAATAAAAGGAATAGATATTTTTTTGGGTTCTTTCACAAACTAGTAAATGTAAAATGATACATAAGAAATAGTTAATAAATCTCGATTTGAGATCCAAGGATGATGACACCCAAGAAAATACATGTTCAAGTGTATAGAATCTCACAGCTATGTAAAATACTGATCCATTGATGTATATTTTTTTCATACAACAATAAATCTATGTAGATGATTTCATAAAAATGATACCATTTGTTACGAGGATGGGAAATATAACTACAAATGATTATGGTTATGATGAAATTATTAAATTATTTTCCTAATATCTAAAAAAGGGGTAAGAAAATCTAGATGATAAAGGGTTGTCAAATTAGGTCAACTACATTACACAACATGTTGAATCTATATTTAACCCTCCCCAAATATACATTATTTATTCTAACTATTTTTAAAGTGGTTTAGAATTAAAGGGGTGGAATCATCCATGGTGTGATATTCCTAGAATATCACATGAATTTGAGGTGAAATAAGATCTATAAATTCCATAAACAAGGTAGTATCAAGACACTAAAAAAAGAAGATAATGTTGGAAGACACATCACATGAATTTCACATTCAAAAATCTATTTTTTCAATATTTGGTATGATCTATGATTGATATATAAGATTCAATATGATAATAAGAAAAAGGATTCATTCCCACGAGTGGTATTAATAAATTTATCTCCAGTAATTGGTGCGAGGTGATAAATAATTAGGGATAGATATGAAAAAAAAATTAAGGGATATTTTGTCTCATCATAGATTATTGAGGCATGCGAAGAGTTGATATTTATTAGAGTTTTATTGTTATCATTTATTGTGTTTTTGACAAGGTGAATCAAGTGATTATTCATGGGGTGTGGTCCTTGAAGCCTAGTGATTTATTGTTTATTTATAACATGTTGGTGTGACTGCGTTGGAGATCATATATTGTTTTTGAGAAGTGAAAAAAGGATAATATTCCATTGTATTTCCTCGACATTATTTAGTGACATGAAAAATATTCTATTCTCAATAAAAACATTTATTTACGATATTGAACTTCGGCTCACAGTCTAAGAGGAATTTTAATTTCTCAATATCCATGGGGTAAATTCACTCGATGAATTTTTTATAAGGTGTGCCTATCATGGAAAGAGGTAATATAGAGTTGGGTAATGAAATTAGAAATCGTGTTTAGTTTTTTTCTAGAATATGGATAAAGAAATTGTTGTTGATACTAAATGATGAAGGATCATTGAATCTGGTGGAGAATACACGATATGTGTATGTCCTCCATATCATCATATTCCATGTTAAGGTACATGGGGAGTCCCAATTAGATTTTTCACAAATATGTTGAAATTATTCTCTTTAGATTTTCGTTCCACACGTCAAGATGGAGAATGATTTGAAGATAAAATTAGTTGACACAATTCAAAAGGAGAGATTTAGATTCAATAGATGCTCTCGACCATAAAAGGAAGAGTAAGATGCCTTTTTTATTTTATTATTATTATGGGTGAGTTTTAAATATTATAATTAGAAGTGGTTAATATTGTAAACAAAATCAAAAGAATTATATTTTTAGTTATCCATATTTATTGACATGGATATGATGAAAATAAGTGTTATTACCTTGGAAATAAGGATGAAGTTATCAAATTTTATTCTTAGAGGATATTAAAAAATTCTATTAAATTATATTTATAATTGATTTTTTGACAAGGAATATTGGGAATTATTTACAAATTCATTCTTCTCATAAATATAATGGAATATAAAGGTAAACAATAAATGAGAAGGTATTCTATTAAGAGGCTACATATTCATGAAAAGAGACAAAGAGGTGTTAAAGGAATATTGGAGAATGAAAAAGGGCCATAATAAAGAACATGAAATTTTGTAATATTTTCCAAAATGGGAAATACCATGATTATAGAGAACCAGGATTACCATACATGGATATTACATAATTTTAGATGAATATTCAGTACATTACAAAAATACATGCCTCATGACCAAAATTGTTTAGTGTTTTATGAAATTTGGAAACAAAATATTGTATTCTAGGGAAATAAATTAAACATATCCCATAATTATATCCATGGTTAGTACTAATACCTAAAACCATTCTTTATAACATCATTTAATGATACATAAGAAAGGGGTGAGCATAAAATCTTAGTAAAGGAAAATAAATGGAATGTGTAAGAATAACACAAACAAAAGGGTATAAAACTTGAGCATAAAAGTTTTAGATAACACCCTACAAATTATATATCATAGTAAATATTGGTAGTTCATAAGACACATGTCATTTAGGAACCAAGTACACAATTCATGAAATCATTACATAAGAATTAGACATTGAATTCCTGGGATGCATATAAGACTAGAAAATTTTAGGTTAAGAATAACTACACAGACCGTTATGACATGTTTTGCTTGATCGACGACTTCTATACCAACTTCGAGTGTAAGATAATAACCTTTTTACCCTCTTACTTTTAGTCTAGGGATACAACCAATGTACCTTCTTTTTTCTGAGTTTGGGATACAACCTATATACTGTCTTACTTATAGTATTCGGATACAAACCACATACCTTCTTGATTTCAAGTATGAGATAAATCCAGTGTACCCTCATCCTTTTAGGATTGTTCTATTACCCATGTACCTTTTTATTTTTGGTCTTGGGTTTCAACATGCATACACTCATTTTTTAGGATTTGGCTACAACACATTCACATTATTGTTTTTCAGCTTGGGATTCAACCCACGTACCTTTTTATTAACAGGATTGGGATACAACCCAAGTACCCTTTCATCACTAATAAAAATTACCCTTTACAATGAATTATATTGGGATATATGTTCCACCAATATCATAATAAAATCATTCATACATGTTCCACAAGATAATAAAAAATTCATTATATCATGAACGATAAAAATGAAAGGTTTTATAAAAATCAAATCATAACCAATTAAATGAAATGGGTATAATTTACATTTCATCACATCATAGCCAATGAAAATAGAAAGGTTTCATAATCTCATCAGGAATGAATATCTTGTGATAATAAGAGAGATAAAAAATCATTAAAATCGTGTATTTGAAATAGGTTTCATAAAGATCATTTCACTAAAACATAAATCTTTAAAGAAATACTATGACTAGAACCTTAAGATAATTTCCTAGAGGGTCATAAGTAACATTAAAAGATGTAACCATAGATGTAAAAAATATATGAATGTATATGTTTAAAATATTTTTTGAGTTAGATATCCTTTATTCTATGAAAAAGTATTTTTAAAACATATTTTTTTAAAATCAATTTACATCAAAAAATAAAAAATAATATTGGAAACTATTTAGAAGCCATTTCCATGACAGTATCTTTTAAAAAAAATCTTATAAATTATCCTTTTAAACATTCAATGAAGTATTTTATGAATTTATGGTGGGTAAATCCAAACATGACGTACGTGGTAAAAAGAACATTCCTTTTTCATGTGAAGAATGCTAGAAAAGTACCTCATTCAGAACCTGACATGAAGATTCATTTGAAAATATTTTTAAATTGAATAAAGGTTAAATATTTGTTTTCAAATTTTTATTATAATAGTATAACATTCGTGGAAACCATTTTTATAAAACATTGTTTTTAAAGAACACATATTTCAGCCAAAAGAGACGGTAATGTAGGGATTTCATAAAAACAATTTCATAACAAAATTATTCATCAATGAGTGGGAAAATGAAACTAATACGTTAATATATCAGGAATGAAAAATGGATAAGAAATTTTTTTTGTTTTATTAGGATATGTAACATAAGAGTTCATGACGGTAAGCATATACCCAAAAAATCTCAAAAATTGATGAGATTGTTTCAATAAACTCTTACCAATTCATAACTTTGGACCAATATCCTTATTTAGGAAAATGAAATGAAATTAATATTAATTTATCAAAAAATTATAAGATTCATGATATAACATTTCATTTAGATTATATAAACCTAATAGAAAAATATATTTTCATAACATGGAATGCGACTCAATGAAGGAAAATTGTGACAAAATTACATTTCTGATTTAGTATCTTTTAAACCTAAACCCCATGATAGAAAGACCATACAATGGATATTTAAATACCCATAAATTTATTTATATTAATCATTTAAACTTCCATTGGTGTTATACACACACCAAAAATGAAATGAGTGATTATTAAGGCATGTATCTCATGAAAATAATAACATTGAAAAAATCACGTTACCTTGTGTCTTGAATCTCATCGTAATCATTATAAAGACATGTATTATAAGTAAAAAATTATTATAAATATTTTAATGAACCATATTATTATATCTAATACCATATATTGTCTGATTATGAACATTTATGACCATCTTGTTAAGAATCTTGTGTTATGGTTTCACATTGAGTAGTTTCCATATTTTTCTTTGCAGGGGAATTAATTTGTTATATTATCAATCTTAAAACTTTTATCATGATTTTAAAATTTTAAAAATGAAACAAATACCCTTTATATTCACTATATATTTATTATAATAATATATATAACTTATAAGTATGAAATGTAATACACCGTTCATGGAGACAGCAACCTGTACATATGGATGAACATTGTATATGTTTTTATTTTAGTACTAAATGAAATGAATCAAATGAAATATATGTATATATATAATAATATAATTAAATTATAAATAAAATTATATAAATATATATATCATTTATTTTTATTTATCTCATCTTTAACACATTCCATGTAGTGTGTGAGTCAATCACAATACTTTGAGGAGGAGGTAGTCGACACTTCCTCAAAAAAAATTGTTCTATTTAGATCAAATAAAAAGTACAAATATTTGTGATCTAAAATGAATAAATATGATTAACAATTAAAAAATATAATATATGATATATATATATATATATACTTTTTTTTAATCATAATAACCACCATGAGAGGCAGTAGAGGAAAAATGAACAATAATCAATTAGTTATGTAATCGATTTTTATACGCATAAGCAGTATGTTCATTACCCATTAGATGGAGGATTTTTAAGTGTATATTAAATTATTATCATAAAAACATACTAATATATTTAGGATAAGGATTTTTTCATATAAACATGAAATAAAAATTTTGGAAGGGTTGGGGAAAGAAAATTTAAGAATGGAGATTTAGAGAAGAAGTTACCTCCTAATCGGTAACTCATTTTGGTTTGTACCATAAAGCTTCCATATGTTTCATTCTATCCAAGGGGATGTTTCTTGGAGAAAGGGAGGTATTTTGGGAGATTATTTTACCTGATTTTTGGTGATAAAATAGGATTTAGATGTGTGTGGAGGTGCAAGGGGATGAGGTTTTTTAGAGTAGAGGAGGAGTGTCTCTCTTGTAAATATTTGAAGAGAGGATTTAACCAATGTTTTCATGTTTCTGGTAGATCCAATAAAACAAAAATAGAGAAATTTTTGGATAGAATTGAAATATTTCCATAAAATGTCTCTTAGAAAAGTGTATAGGTTGTTTTGAGTCATAAATTAAATATTTGGTGCCCAGTTACATGTAATTTTTCCTTAATCGATGTATTTAATTTCAATTAAATTAAATATTAAATTTGGTCAAAAAAATAGAAGTTATTATACATTATAAATTTTTATTTTTACAAATATTTAATCCATTTTTTTGAAATTAATATTAGAGAATTGGATGAAATTAATGTAAAAGTAATCCAGTTGATGGGACGAAAATATAGGTTTTAAAAGTAAAAATGATCAAATGGTTTCTATGATTTTATATCCAATTTCAATGAGAAATTTCTTCAATTTACCTAAAATAGATTAATTGATAAAATTATTATCCAATTAATCTTTTAAACTTATTTAAAATATATGTTATCTATATAAATTAATTAAATGAAAAAACAGATATGAATTACATTCTAGTATTTTTAACTATTCATTAAAAAATGAAACCATATAGAGAAATACCAAAACATTATATAAAATATATTGTATGAATATAAAAAACATTTGATTTAATATATATATATAAACAAATATATTAAATTAATGTCACTCACTAATTATAATTAATTTAATTAATTAGGATAGAATTTCTTTGTCAATAATAAATTAATATTATTTTTCTTTATATTCAATTTGATTTCATAATCATTTATAATTAACAATAATCCTATTAATTAATATTATATTTTTGAAAAAAATATCATTTAAAAAATTAGTAAAAACTATTCATAACTACTAATTTAACGGCTTTTTAATATATTATTATATTAGAGGATAACATCTGAATGATATACTGTTATTTAGTAAAAATTGGCCAGGCATGTTACAAAAGTCATCGAGTAAAGTTAGTGTTGCATGGAACATAAGATAAACTCTATGTTCTTTGTAAAGAATTATATAATTTATATTGTGTGTAGTGCCTGATTAATTTGGTGTTTCCCATAATGAATAACAAACATAGTGCTATAATATAAAAGAAAAATATTTTCAGTGTTGAGTTAAATATAAACTAGAAAACTGATTAAATGATTTCGAAAAAAAGTATTCAAAAAATATTGGAGTGTTAAAATTATATTTTTAGTGGTCGGGGTGAAGTTAAATAATTAGGTAGGGGAGACCATTCTCGGGATTATGGATGTGTTTAAGGAGATTCCAAGTGTAGGAAAGATATAATGGGACATTCCATGGTGGCCATACTAGTGTGATTCGAGATAACATATTAAATATGATAAATCTCAATATGTGATGGAATGGTTTTTAGCAGCCATGAAATTTTTTGAATTTCTAAGGGATAGGTATATCCATTTTATGGTGAGTACTCTTGGGAACATGTCGTGGTTAGCAAGACACATTAATTGTTTTTGTGAAATGTCATAGAGGGGTTATTGTGGTAACGATAATATTCTACATTGAATACCTAAATATTGAAGTGTTCAATGAATATAAGAGATAAAAAAGCACATTGGTGATGGGAATAGTTTCTCATGAGTTTATATGTGAACCATGGGATTGATCATTATTGTTTTGGAGGTGGAAACAGTGACGTGTTTTTCTCTGATGATGGAAGGGTAATTTCACATTCTTACAAGATATGGAAAACTATGAAGATATATATGGATATCGATATTTTATCATGAAGATACAAAGGGATAACAATTTTTTTAATTTGAATTCCATGTTGGTGGGTGTCTTAGTAGGAGACACACCAAATATGGATGATTTGACATGGGTGATATGTGGACCGTTCATGGATTATTAATTAGGGGAATAAATATTAGGGCATTATTCAAGAAATATCTGAAGGTTTTTAAAGAAATTATAATATAACATAGTTGATAATTATTTCACACTACAAAATTATGATGGTAAGACCATATATAGTTTATATGTTGATTGTGGTAATAGTGATTATATAAAAGTTATAGATGATTTTATTGGCCCACAATGTTAATTTCTGGTGTTGTTTTTTGTGAATGTTACCATATATATATTTGATCAACTAGAATTATGAAAATAAAAAGTTGAGAATATTTAATTTCCAAACTCAAAGAGGGTGATATTTTTTCAAGAAGGGGACTGGAAGGATGAACAATGTGTTGTAAAGTATTTAAGACTCTACCAAATAAGAGGTAGGAATTGATGCCTAAAAACAAAGAGAAGAGGGGTTCCAGTTTTATTCTAGAAAAATAAAGTGATGAAACATGGAGGTATTAAAAATTATTATGGATCAACATATTGTAACAAAAAACATCTATATATACGTGAGGATTCATGCTAAGAAAAATATTTTGGTTTAAGGACCTATAAGTCCAAGAGATGTGTGATGTTGATGTTTTACACCATAGTGAGTATGGGATGGAATGTTATAGGGTGTGAACTTGGGGATGAAGTGAGATGTACCTAAACATGAAGGGGGAATAACCCCAGAAAAGGGATACCTATTTTAAAACCTTTAAAGATCAGTGATGTTTATTGATTTTCTGCATTGAAAAAATGTTTATTGCATACTACATGGAGTATCCGAGTGAGGGAGAATAATTTAAAAAATATTTTTTTCTCATTTACTTTTATTATTTACAAAAGAAATAGGTAATATAAGATAAATAAAAAATATCTAGTAGAAGATAATCCCCTTTTTATGTAATTAGATTCACATTTATGGAAAATATCATAATAAAAATCATCATTGTTTGTGGTAAATATCATTTTATGGGTAGTGATTATTAATGAAAAAAGTTCATAAAATTAAATACAATGATTCTCTCAACCAAAGTGGGTAATCTCACTCTATGATCCATCAGGAATAAATAAGTTACTAAGAAATAGGGTGAACTTGATGGTTATCTCATGAGCATGTATAACACTAACTATTTTAAGATGCTATTATCAAGTAGTACTATTTTCTAGAATTTAAAATATACAACACATGTTTTTACTCATGATTAAATGTTTTATGGACTTGTTCTAAATACTATCATCAAAATGTGAATACTTAACTATGCAGTGATAGATTCATTCCAAACATGATAGGTAGAGAACATATTCATGTTTTGAACCCCAATTCCCAATATGTTCTATATGAATGACCATAAAAGGAACATGACTTGAAAATGTGTAGACAAACATAAAAGGAATCACAATGGCCTTTGTCCAATAATTTTAAAATGTATGGTGTGTTCAATAAAGTGGCAACGAACTACATGGGTTCAAATTCCCTTTACAAAGATTTTTAGGAATCCTATTTGAGGAGCCCTACCATGAAACTAAACACATCATAGTTTATTTTCCATGATCAAAATTCCTCCCAAGATGGTGATGAATTTTAGAGTTCATTCAAAAATTTATTCAATATCCAGAGTGATCAGGTAATTTTATGAAATGGGATAAAATATAATTACCACATGCAGATTCCACTTAAATGAATAATTTCAACCAATAGATTTAATATGGGTAACTATCACGACTCGACCCATGATGGTGTTTGATACATAACTTCCACAAGCCCACCTCCATAGGCCAGGGGCTAGTGACTAGCTCAAATAGATCAACATACTATGGGAGGGCTTTACCTAACCTGCACAAACACACACACAACCATCTAAATGCACATAGTACATAGGGAAAAGAAAAAAGGATCCAACAATAATATATATAAACAAAAAACACACATCGAACCATAAACAATAAAAGTGTAGAATAGTAAATATGAAAGGGAATGAGGGAAAACAAACTCACATCAAAAAATGTTCCAAACCCCAACACGTGAAAAAGTAAAACATCTGGGAGATCTTGGCTCCTGAATCTCAAGTCAAGACCACTGCACATGGTCCACTCACCATGTATCCCAATATCCTATGAAGTCACGAAAATATTTTCCGCCATATTCAAGGGAGCACTATGTTCAGGAACATACCAAGAAGGGGTGAGTATAAAAATAAAAAGTAGGATGCCCCAAAGGCTCAATGGAGCAGTAAGAGAGGTACTTATGAGGGAAGAAGTAGGGAGAACAAGGTAAAGTAAAATAGTACAATAATTGTGTGAAGATCAACCCGAAAAAGAGTGAATTAAGATCATCCAAACACTATTATCTTAAAATGGTACGAATATTAACATCCCATCGAGTATTCACTGCCTATAGTTGGAGAGTAGACTCACCCAACCCTATGGAGATAGACACAAAAAGTACGTGGCATACCCTGTTGCCATTTCCTCTATTTCAACCAAAACCAAGGAGTGGGAAATGGAAATAGTATATATATATATATTCTCAATCAAATAATCCCATATGAGAGAGAAAGGGGATCACCATCTCACTTGACCAACACAGGAAAAAGAGAATCCAAAATTTCAAGTGGTGACCACTGATGCCTAGAATCCCATGTGTCTACTCTGAACTGCAATTCAAAGGGACTCAATCACCACACCATAATACTATCCTCTTTGGGTGGAACTAACTCACCCTCATAGTTTAAGGGAATGTCACATAGATGCATCTTGGTGGGAAAAGTGTACCTATATTATTAGAGTGAAATGTCATATCAAAAAACATATTATCACTATGTCGCACAGTTGAGAGACCATTGATCATGTTCGAGGACCCATCCCTAGAATAGCTGGATGATTACATTTGAGCGTCAATGAGGACCCATTACCAAACCAACTAGAGTGTTTAACTCATAAAATATAATCTAACCATGCCCAACCCGACTTGAGGATTCCATTCGAGTGGTATAGGGGACACATCCCAAGTCTGGTTGTAGGGTTTTACTCAGAACATCAATCAGGGATCACTTCCCAACCCAGCTGGTTTTAATCCGAGAACTACTCGGACCATACAATCTGGATGGTTCCTCTCAGAGAGCTTCTAGGAACAGTGTCCTTCTCTTCTAGATGGTACCTCTCATAAAAGAACTACTACAGTCATCGGATGCGTCCTTAGATTGGAATCACACAAGGAACATCTCACATTGTAACTTATAAGCCACGTCAGACGGCACTATAATGTTATATAAAAACAACACAGGATAAGCTACACTAATGTGAAAATCTATGTCCAAAAGAAATATAAGTGAGTGATAGAAGATTTGTTAAGTACCACATGACACGTCTAATTCCTACACAACATGTGACCCTGACTCATCTCCCGGTCGTGTACCTATGAATTCTCATGTACTAAACTGTGAAAAAAGAAACCCTAGGAATGTTTTCTTACTCTAATAGTATTGGAGAGACCTAGTTAAAAGGATGATGAGCGTAGAATTCTCATTGTTGACCAGGAGGGAAAAATGTGTAGCTAGCACAAATCCACATACGGTTCATGAAAATTTGATATCATATCTTCATACATCTTCAATAATCTCATAAGAGGCGTCGTTGAACCTAGTAGTGGGTTCTCCTAAAAACCAAAAGAATATTTCAACAATATTCCTTTCATATTTCCACAATTAACGAGATCACAGATAATGCGAGACACCTTCAAATGGGTAACACCGTTGCAATATTTATAGAACATCACACAATATTGACTATTCATTCGCCCCAAATGGAAATCCTATGGAAAAGTTGAAAGTCACCACATCATGCTCAAAAGATTTATTATGTGTTCCCCACCTCAATTTTATAAATAGTTATATTAACATCACCATTTTGATCCTTTTAAAAAAAACACATGCAATGGAAAACTCATTTGTCCAAAATGGATAACCGATGTAAAAGATGTATTTCACCACAACACATGCAAACTGGGCACCATGGGGCCCACACCTGGACATTAGTATAGGCACCCAAATGCTGTCTTGAAAATATTTTTCATAGTCAGGATTTTCTTTTCCACATACAGCACATCAAACAGACCTCCCATTTAGTTGGTAGGTCTGAAACTAGTTTTACGAATAATAATAATTAAATTATTATTATTATTAAACTATGTGTCTCGTGAAACCAACCAACCAAAACCAGATTTAAAAGCCCTGAAATAATCTAAACAACACACCTCAAATATAGGGATTTGTTTCTATAGAGGGCATGTCAAGTTGATGTGTCGTTTATGAATTAAGGGCATTTAAAGAGTTTTAGATCAATCTGGGTCTGTCCAGCCAAAACAAGCCAGAAACATCCACCTAGTCTAGCCTACATTGGCTAGCCTTGTCCTATTTCAATGCACTGAATGCCATAGGTCACTGTCCTAGAAAACACACTACTGGACCAACCCACCTTCCATGGGATTTACATCGTCTCAGGTTGGGGTTCCCAACCTGACCCTCAGGTTGGATTTTGGCCAATGGATGGCCGCCATGTCGCTGGAAATTTCGCTACGTGGTGGCCATCCATTGGCAAACCTGACCCTTAGGTTCAACAATGAACCTAAGATGATTTTCCCCCTTCCATGACCCTGCTTGTCCTATCGCAAGGTTGTCTCTTTCGGTGTGATGGCCAGTTGACCACCTCAGTACCCGATGATCTGGAAACATCAATGTGGTAGCTCCCCCTTTCCCTCAGATCTTAGAAACCTCCTCAAACCCAAAATCCTCCTTGGTGGCCCAACTTATACTGATGTCACACCATGCCTGAACCCTCTATCTACCAGCGCACATCGGCCCACTCTCGCACCCCACGGCCTTGCTCCTCAGCCATCCATGCCGACCTCCTCTACCCCAAACTCACTAGCCACCAAACGCCCTCAACTCCTTTGACCTCGGCCTTATATTTCCATCCCATTCCGTCCCACCGATACCACCTAAGTACATTGGACCGCCTAAATCAGTTCCACCAACTGGATGACTGTATCAAGAGCCACCCCATGTCGGGTCACTGCGCTCCGCCACAGGCCATTGCCCTTGTTGGAGTTGTGTCACTGCCTTATTCTTTATGTCATACCGATCACCCTAGGTGGTCCGATTAAAAATTTGAAAATTAATTGGACAACCATGTGATGGTTGTCTAATAGTTCCAACACATGCACGGTGAGTTTTGTAGTGTTTTACAGTATTGAGAAATTAGAGCGGAATAATGTCAAAGGACACAACCAAACCGGGGTCTCAAAATGGGGATCGGGAAATGGAAATGTTTTTTGGACATCATATCATCATTAGAAAAATGTATTTGAAAATGAAACATGAATAAAATATGAAGTGGAAATTTTGGGTGTAAAATGAAAAGAACCCTACCTCGATCTGTCCGTTTATCGCAGCTGATTCAATCGTTGCACTCCAAATTTGATCTGCTGATGTTTCGGTGGAAATCGCTCCCTGATTCACTGAAAAACGATGACGAATGGTTGTGAGGGATATATATATGTATAAAGATAGATAGATAGAGTGGAGAAATGGATGATTAGGGATAATCCTAATTCTTAACTCTTAATATTCAATTTATAGAAGCCCCACTCTAAGTATAATCTGAAATTCTCACACCCCCTCATTTTATGTCATGCCCAGAAAAAACAACACATTTCAAACTCAACAAATGTCTCAGATTACCAATAAGTGTCTCTATTTGAATTTTACATGCTCAGACATTCAATATAAAATAATTACATTTAATTATTTATGTTACCATTTTCCCATGCATGGAATTTTCCAATTATTTCCCTCATCGACAAAACTTATACACCACAAAGGGTAAACGGCATGTTCCAATCTCAAAAGTGGACTCATATTTCACATATGATCCAACTTTTAAGAGATATACCATTTTTTACAAGTTCATATTATAATAATTCTTAATTTTTTTTATAATTTATTCCTGGCACATCGAGTCTCAGAATTGAACACCATCTTAGCACCTAGCTCCAGAAATAGTCTTAGATATATTTAAAAATACTATAAGGTGAAGACAAGGTCTCTAAATCATTCCCTTTTTTATGATTTTTCATTCCTGAAAACAAGAACTATAGAAAATAACTCAGGGTACTCAGCCCAAACCTAGAAATCCTACCCCAAGGAGACTCTTGGATGTTACTATGATGGTACAACACACAGACCAAAGAGATTCTCCTTCCCTAATAAAGCATGATCTATTCGGCATCATATGTATGAACATGCACAAATCTCCCAATATATGACACATGGAAGAAGATGTACTCCCACTCTAGCTATTGTAGGGTGGGGTGGGATGGGGAAAGGCAAGGTAGTAGGAAACCTCACCATATATTTTCACAGAGTTGAACGACCTGAAGAAACTCAAGGGATAGTTCTCCTTACCATCCAACCTCTATATCCCACATCACAACTTGAATCATTTCATTCCCCTTAAATAGGGTCTAATGATTCCAATATTCATAATTTTTATCTTGTGAAACACCGAAGGATATCTCGTCATAGATGTTTTCACAGTTGATGTTTCTCAATTGAGACTCTCTTATACGCTAAGGAAGCTAAGTAGTCAACACCATCAACTGAAAAGATATTTCACCCTCTTAAACCAATGGGGTTAGATACAAGGAATCCAACTTCTCTGAAACATCATGCACTAGAAAATCCTTGGAATTCCTTACAAGGGAATCTGCAAAAATGTTTTCGTCTCTCAGAGAATATACTATCATGAAGTCATAGTTAGGTTAGAATTACAACCATCATCACCACATAATGTTCATGCCTCCCTGGGTGAAGATGTTCTTGAGACATTGGTGGTCTGTGAAAAATAAAAATAAATCACTATAATGTATATTTCTCACATTAACAAGGAGAATACTATTCGATCAATCTCCATATATTGAGTTTCCTCATTTCTTTCATGGGGTCTCCATCACGTCAACCTTTACATTATTATTGTATTATCAATATTAGTGTTGAGAACACATGGTAACAACTATTAGAGTAGGTGAGAAAACTCATCCAACCACAAGATGAAAAACAAGAAAAGAATGTGGCATACCCAACACATCTTTTCCCCTCTTAGAAGGAGAGTAACCCCAAAAATAGGTACTCTACCAATCCCACCACTGGAATCTCAAGAAAAATGAGGTTAAGTAATAAATCTATAATAGAAATTCCAGGACCATATTTACCACTACATCGCACAACCTCACCCTGAATGCACATGTCATAGGGACTCATCAACCAATCCTCGATAATATCCACATTGGGTGGAACTAAATCACCCTCATAGATTTTATCACATCACGAAAAAAAATTTGGTGCTGGAGGGACCCCTCTTCTCTGGCCATTCATTGCTACATCAAACAACACTAACATACAGTCACACTGATTCCCCTCGTCACCCTAGTAATACCACTATCAAGGAGAAGGTAAAAAGTTTTAATCACATAGTGTATAATAAGTTCTAATACAAAAAGTTGATAATACACAATATATACCTCTTATCATCTCATTCTCTACAATATCGTATACATAAAATGATTAGGACTATTAGTTGATCTAGATTCTAGAATCCTACGCCTAATGTAGTCTTTCTTGTGGTGGTTAAAAGACCTCATAATTTTTCCCCCACCTCCAACTCTTCCCGCTCCAGCACCCCGACATAGGAGCGGATGCATAAAGATATTAGGATAACACATATCACTCTGCAGAGTCCCTGCTAAAACTTTTTCACTCAAAAGTAGACTTCATGGATCAGGTCTAGGGACAAGAATTCAATGTCTATGAACCCAGTACCTCACTCAGCATCCTTCATCACTTCCTAAAATAACTAAAGGACATTGTGATGTCAAATATAGAATAAGAAATATGGGTAGAACTCTTCATGAGATAATAAATGGAAGTCATCCTATGAGAGTGGCGAATCATCATGTATCTGGGTATCCAATCTCCAGCAACTCCTAGATACTATGTGGAAAAGGCTGGATGCTAAAGACACCATCTGATATATGCATGTTAGGACAAGCCTAACTAGGAAAACCAATGAATCTAACAAAACATAGGCTATTTGAGCGTCTGTATCACCTCAGAACATCAATAGTATTTGTTTTTGTAGCTCTCTATGTGAACTCATATTGTGAATTTCCTCAACTATATCTATTGAGGATGTCTACTGCTTAATAGGTGGAGGTGGAACAGCCAACCCACCTAGTGGAAGTGAATATAATGATGGCTAATGAACTTAGCCCTTGTCTCTCACATGATCATCATCATGAACCAGAGTTGGTTTCCTAAATGGATATCATTAAGGAGATATCATGAATGTTATCAAGAATTTCCATGGTTAGATATTCATATATATATATATATCAAAAACGATGGGGAACTTAATCAAACAAATAAATTCAATGAATCAATCCTATATGATTCATGTACCATTGTTCCCTGTAACAAGAGTCTGAGGGTACCAAGTCAAAAAGTGGGTAATCAGGGTCCTAGTGAATTGATATTTCTACCACATGTGACATCACCTGACTCCCTGTACTGAGAGCTTCTCTCGAGTCACATAGAAATAGTTTTTATAGAGCCAACAAAGTCCTTTTTAGGGAAATGTCCAAACAATTTCCAAGTGTTGAACCACCTCTGATACCACATTTTCATGACCCGACCAGTGTCAGGTCTTGAGCCACAACATCCCTAAGACCACCTTCATATTACAGGGGGATGGTGACTAGTGTAGAAGGCACAATATAGTAGAGGATCCCATTGCCTAAAAACCTATACAGACACATGCAGCCAACTCGATGCAACCTGTGCAGAGGGAAAAGAAAACAATATACAACCTTGCTATATATAGACTGTTAACATGAATCAACCTCAAAAAAGTAAAAGTATAGAACAGAAAAATGATGAGGG
This sequence comes from Viscum album, assembly GCA_963277665.1. Lineage (NCBI taxonomy): Eukaryota > Viridiplantae > Streptophyta > Magnoliopsida > Santalales > Viscaceae > Viscum > Viscum album. The sequence continues at coordinate 1,565,381,733 of OY728145.1, forward strand.
AAAGTCCCAAAACACACACCCAAAAACGATAAGTGACACAACTCAAAAAAACGTGGAAAAGTTAAAAATATGGGAGAGCCCCGCTCCTGAATACCATGTCACGACCACTGAACTGGTCCATGCACCATGTATCCCAAGCTCCTCTGAATTCATGATCAACTTGTCCATCGTCTTCATGGTAGAACCATGTGCACGAAAATAGAATGTATGGGTGAGTATAAAAATACTCTATAGGAACCCCTGAAGTCTCAAGGGAGGAATAAAAGAGGTACCATAGTGGGGTTAGTAGATATAAAAAGGTATTGTAAAAGATTAGAGTAAAGGGGTGCAATAAAACCCAATAAAGTAGTGATGTATGATTGTCATAACCCAAGGATCTTGAAATGGTGATAAAAATAAATTATCATTGAGTCATCACTACCTATAGTAGGAGTGTAAAATCACCCAACCAGGAGAAGATAAACATGTAAAGCATGTGGCATACCTCGTGCGTCTTCACCTGCCTCAAAGGATAGTAACTAAAACCCAATGAGTTGGTAATGGAGAAAAGACAGAGATATATATATATATTTAGTCAAAGAATCCCAATGGAGATAGCAAGGGGATATCATTCTCACTAGATCATCCAAGAAAAAATGAGTAGAAAAAAGTCCTAGAATTAACAACTGATGCCTATCCTCCCACACATCTGATTTGATTTTCTGGTCCAATGCACTCAATCACTACTACGTTATACTATATGCTTAGGGAAGAACTGACTCACCCTCATAGTTTTAGGTCTCTTCATAACAACATATCGTGGTGGGAAAAGAGTCCCACTTTCTTGAGATTTCAAAGTCATTTCAAAGATCGTCTTTTACCTATAACACTCGGTCAAGAGATTATGTCTCAATGATTAGGACCAATTCCATTCTCATTTATAGGGTTCTACTCATGTGTCGTCGATGACCCATCCCCAGCTCGACAGGAGGGTTCTACTCAGAAAAGATAGAGGACCCATGCCCAACCCTACTTGAGGGTTCTACTATAGTGTCATTTAAGACCCATACCTAGCACAGTTAGAGAGTTCCACTATATATTCACTTAGGACCCATACTCTTCTCGGCTGGAGGGTTTTACTCTAGTCCCAATCAGGAACCCATCCCAAGCTCGACTGGGGGGTTCTACTCAGAACATCTATTGGTGATCACTACCCAACCCTGCTAGACGTATGCCCAAAACATATATTCCCATACCTACTAGATGTTACCTCTTGGAGAGTGTTGGTGTACGTTGGCCACACCTGATTGATGGTACCTCTCATACAATCACCACAATAATCATCGGGTGTAGCCCCAAATAGGAATCACACTTGGAACATCTTGCATCATAACTCATAAGACATTATGGAGGGAACCATCATGTTCTTCATGAATAATAAACACAAGATATTCTACACAAATTCTAAAATCTGGGTCCCACATAATGAGATCAGAGATATATAAGATTCATAAAGTATCCCACAAATCATTTGGTTCCCACACAACACATGTGGGGCTCACACAAAGTTTGACCCCACCAAATCACTTGGCTATGTATATAACCATTCTTGGGTACTAAATTGTGATGAAGTACCCATAAACATTTCATATTACTCCTAGTGTAGATGAAAAACCTAGTGTAAAGGATGAAGAGAGAACGATGCTCATCATCGATCCAGAGGGTTAAAAGCATAATTATGCTGGCACACCGCCTCAGACGGCTCAAGAACATTTGACTGCATCCATTAATATATCTTCTCAACTATCAGAAGATTCGAGGTTGATCCTAGCCACATGATCTATTCAAAAACACAAAAATTATCTTCCACCTATATTACTTTCTTGTTTTTACATTTAATGATATCACAGACAAGGCCTTGCAAATCCAAACAGATCACAAAATTGTGATCCTTGTGAAAAGACATGCAAGATCGACTATACATACACCCCAAAGATAAATCTGATGGGAAAGTCAAAAGTCTCCACATCGTAATCAAAAAATGTATTGTGGGCCCACACCTTGATAACTGAATAATTATAAAATCTATGCCATTGTGATTCTCCCAGAAGAGAACACAGAATGTACTAGTCTTTTGTTCAAAATGGATAATGGAAAAAAAAAAATTCACCGTAACACATGTGAACCAGGCCCCATGGGGCCTGAACATTATCTTTAGAATAAACACCCAATAGTTTTCTAGAAAAATACACACATAGAAAAGGGTTGCGTTGCTGCTGATGATGCGTCAAACTGAACACCCATTTATAAGGTTGGGTTGAAACAACCTTTTCGAATATAATAATTAAATTATTATTATTTAAATAAGTGTCTTGTGCAACCGAACTACAAAAAAAGAAATAAAATTCCCTTACAAATCATAAATGATTCTCCTCTAGTATAAGGATCTATGGACACAGATAGTGAGTCATGAAGATGTGATGTGTATGTGTAAAGGGCGTTTAAGGAGTTTCAGACAAATCTGGGCTGGTCTGACCCAAACTGTTCAGACCCACCCACCAGGGATTGACCACTTTGACCTTCCCCATCTTATTTCACCAGCTTGTGGCCCACCTTATTATAGCTAGCTCATTCTCCACCAGCCCGACCAACCTAGCACAACCCGACTCGGCCTTCCGCTAGCTCGACCACATCAGTGCGCAGACCGACCACCGCCTCGGTACCCGGTGGTGTGGTCACGCAAATGCGGTCACATACCCTTTCTCCTGAGTCCCTAGTACCCCCTTAAACCCCCCCATCCTCATTGTTTTCCCTCCATTCTATGACACATTGGCAGACTGGAATTTCCCATTCGCTCGCTCATGATGGACCGCTCTAGTGACCCCACTGCCTTACTCTTCCATTTTCCACGCTAGCCTCCTCCACACCCAGCTCCCCAAATTCCATTTGTCCTTCGATGATCTGGTCACACCTATAGCTTTTCATCCTAGTACGGACATCCAACAACACTTCAAAATTATAGCATGCCACTTCCTTGTTCGCTCAATGAATGACTGTGCCTCCAATTGCCCCTCACCAAGCCACTGAACTCCACCTCTAGCCACCTCACTTGCCAGATCCAGGTCACCACCTTTTTCCACAAATCATACTGATTTTCGTGGTGGTATTTTATTAGATCAAAATACTAATTGAAAAATCTTGTGATGGTGGATTCATAGTGCCAACCCAATCCTGTCTATTTAGCAGGGTATAGCCTTGGCAAGAAATTATGGTGAAGAACTGCAAAGAACACAATCAAACTATGTATTCAAAATAGGAATCAGTAAATTTCTATGATCATTTTCCCATCGCCTCCTTTTTTTAAATGATGGATTAGATAATAGAATAAGAATAAAACATAAATGAAAATTTGGGCTTTGAAATGAAATGAATCCTATGTTGATCTGTATATTTTTTTTTGTCGATTCGATCATTGTGCTTCATCTTGATCCACCAATGTTTCAGCAAAGATCGATCCTCAGTTTTATGAAGAATGAAAAATAATGGTTGGGAGAGAGAGAGAGAGGAGAGAGAGAGATATAGGATTAGGTTTAACCCTTACCCTTTACTCTTAAACCTCTCTTTATATAATCCCTTCTCGATGCAGAATACAAAATTCTCATGCCCCATGTTTTTATGTCACACCTCTGCAGAGCACCCCATTCTAAACTCAACATTGTTCCCAAATTTTCAATCTGAGTCACGGTTCAAAATATATTGGTTTGGGAGTTTGAGATAAAATAATTATGTTTAATTATTTGAATAACCATTCTCTCAATGCGTGGTGTTTTTCACAAAATCCCACCAAACAAAATTTATATTCATCCAAGGGTAAATGACACCTTCCAAACTCAACCATGTCCTTAGATATTTGATCTGATCTACCATTTAAGAGACACCATGTTTATGATATGTCTATAGTATAAAAAAATTAATATATTTTTATAATTGTTTCTAACCACACCGGGCCTTAGAATTGCACGCTTTCATCGTGTATAGATATAGAAATATTTCATGAAATATTTCAATGTCATATAAGGTAAAAACCAGGTCACTATAGTAACTAATAATGTCATAAATTCTTTTAGAAATTATTCATTGTATCACCACAATACTTTACCATATTTTCATTTTCGAATAAATTTAATTTTATTGATAACTTTGCAATACACACAACACCCAATTTAAACAAAATACTTTTAGTCATGTGTTGTACAGTCGATCAGATTATAACAATTTTTGAGATTTTATATAGTAAATATATATATATTATATTCAATAAAAAAAATTTTTATTCATTTAATAGAATATATATTCACAAGATGTTAGGAAACACAATATTACACATAAAAACCTATAACTTAATGAAATCTTTTTTCCACCTTTTAATGGAGAACCTATTTTAAATTTAAATTTTGGCACTTATATAATTTTTTTATTTAAAAATGAACTTCAATTTTGAAATAAAATGATAAAATTATTTTTAGAGAGAATTGTTGGTATTTTCCTATAATGTTTCATTTTTTATGAATACCGAATTATACATAAATTTTATTTAAATTTTTTTTATAATCTAGTATATTTATAAGGATAAATTTATATTAAATTAGTTTTAATGATTAATGAAATGAATTTTATATTAATCATTCTAATTTAGGTCTTGGTAATCAATTTAAATATGATCTTTGATTTAATAACTTCTCAATCTTTTGAAAGTCCATACTTTAGAACATCACATTGTTGTCTCATCCATGGGATTAATTTTAAACTAATTTATACATATTATATGACTTAAATTTGAATAAAATGTTACACCCCAATCTTCCATAGTACATTTCCCTTTGAATAATGCAATGGCGTGCATTGTATGCAAATATGAGATTCTAACACACCACAACCAATCAAACCAGCTGTTATGAATAGTAATACCTACTTTTTAAAATTTAAAAAATTTTATCTCTAAAAATGAACTTCATTTTTGGATTCAGGTTATCGAATTTATCCTAAGGTGATATTTTGGTGCTTTTCGGATAACATTAATATTTTGATGAACAGTGAAAATTACTAAATTTTAATTAAAAACAACTTTTTTAATAAAAATAATTAATAGTTATAAATTATGAATTTGAGTGGTTATAAAGTATATTTATAATATATTTTAACCATTTAATACAATTTTTGTCATTGTTCATAATTTCACAATTAAATCGGACACAAACAAGTATCAATCTTTTGATAGTTATTATATCTCAAAAACACGCTTTTAGTTTTGACAGCAAAAATTAATTTTATATTAATTTATAAAACTTCTGTGTTTTGAATTTGGAAAAATGGATTCAATATTTGGAATCCGGATGTCCAAATTTTGTAAATAGGTAACTTTTATTTTTATACATTTTGAATAATTATTTCGGTAAATATTTTATTTACATTGGTTGAGGGGTAAATCCGGTAAATAAGGGTTAAACAAAATAATATTATAATAATAATAAATTATCCTAAAACGTGTCCTAACCTAATTGGTGGATACATGTCTGACCATGGGCATATTTGGGTCGATTTTGGGACCCCATGGAGCCACATGTAGGTGATAGGGACACTTTATTTTAATTAAGATAAAATTAATACAAAAATGACAAAAGCATATATCTTTTATAAAAAAAGTTTTTACATAGGGTCATATATGATGGATTTTTGAATTTAAATATTAATTAGAAATCTAAAAATATTTCCTAAATAATGGTATTTTATTTATAATTTTTAGACATTATATAACGTTATTTATTTATGACACAATGGTGATGCAATAATTACCTAATTAATGAAACATTAGAATAATTGATTTTATAAATACCCAAATAAATGTAATTTGAGACTTTTTATAAATACCAATAATTTTCTAGGATAATATGACATCTGATTATTGATTTAATTAACTTTTTTGGAAGTAATAATTCTGTTATGTATTTTACAAAAATCACTTATTGAATAGTGTCAAAATTGAAATAAAATAGTTTTTAAAACAAATATTATATTATTAATTGATATTAAATTCCTAAAAATCTAAGGTTCTACCAAGAGCCTTATATCATGATATTTGTATCATTAATGGACCACTTGGAGGTCGTTTGGATGTATATAGTTTGTTTATTAACTGTATAATATAAAAATACAAAGAGACATTATAAAAGTGAAACTAATTAACTAAAAGTTAAAACTTAAATATAAGGTTAATATTGTAACCCAAACCTATCTAAATCATATTGGATGAGTGGTTTTCCACCTATCCCCGCCTCAAACTTTAAATAATCCACTTTGGAGCCATTAGAAACCGAATATGAATTTATTATAAAATAATATTTCTAACTTTTCCAAAGGTGCCCCTCACCCCTCTTATAAAAGGGCTCTCCTCCTTCTCAATAATTCACACCTTCAAATCCTTTTTGGTTCGTCCAAACACTGCCCAGGTAATCTCTCAACATCCCTAACTACATCCTAGAGGCCTAAGTTTGATCTGAAAGCCATCCAATGGAGCTCTTTTGATCAAATCAAAAGGAAGAACCCGAAGATGAGGTAATGTTTTCACCACCCACTTTCTAGTTCCTTTCTTCTTCAACATCTTCTTTCATTGTTATTTATATTATAAAATAAAAACTACAGTATATTATATATATTTTAATGTTATAATAAATATTGTACATCCAAATTTAGTATTATATCCATCTTTTGAATGGCATGTCAACATACATGTGTACGTACGGCTTACCGTCTCCACGTCGTGGTGTAATTGTCATTCAATAAATTATTATTTGGATGGGTATAATAATAATGTGTAATTCAAGTAAATAATAAATTTTACATTATAATTATTCTTTCTATATGATATAAAATCCAATTATATATTATTTTAACATCAAAAGAATGGTATTTTCGCTCGTGCGTACGTACGGACTACCGTCTCCATGAATGCGATGAGATTCATTATCCATTGTATCCATTCATGTATAACTCTAATTTGATGATTAAAAATAATGTTTAAGTACTTTATATAATTATGGATATGAATAATATACAACATATCCATAAAAAACACGGCTTACGTAACAAAGAATATAAAGAAAAATGAGTAACTTAACACCCGAAATGACGATAATACTAAGATATTATTAACAAATCAATGTTAAAAGATCATATATTAAATCATATTAATGTAAATCATTATTTTATAATTCAATAACACTTATTTCACCATTATAGAGGAGGTTAACCAACATCCGACCAAGGAAAAAGTACAAAGTAAGTGGTTTCTTATCTCTCTTGTAATTCTGTGAGAATTCCACTGTTCACCACTTATTTATTACATGTGATGTGTGTACTATCCATGTTTGTATTCATTGTGTAATATACATTAATTCATGTATATATACATCATCATTGTATGATACTTCATTCATGGGTGTATGTTTTGTATGTTACCAAATCAATAAGGGAATTTGAAATTTCAATTTCCACTCATTTGGCTTTACGCATAATTCATTGATTATTTTACTCCAAGGTTATGTGTAGAATAACTATTCATTTTATTATGTCATAAATTCCACTCCCCTTTCTGTGGATATACTTTTGATACACATAATCACTCCATTGATAAATTATCAGGTCATCATTATGAACTCGATAAGAGTAATTTTTACTCAATCTCGATTTGTTGATTTAAACATCCAATCCATTGGTGTTGTTTTTACAATAATATGTGTGAATGTACTTTGATTATTTTACACTAAATATCCAATCATATTGAGGGTATTTATATTTTTGACACAAAATTATGTCGTTGAATTATCCTTAACCTAAGCATACGACCTTTATGAGATATTTCAACTCAATTTACATTCCACTGAGACTCATTTGTTTATATACACGAAATCACTTTTATATGGTGTATATAATGTACATTGACATAGTATATCTTGAATCCATTTATTCTCCTGATAGTACAAATATTTTATTACCTAAATTATTTGTATTCAAGCGCCCCTCTTTTGGTTCAGAAATCTAAATAAAATATCATTTTAAAATGCTTTAAAGATTGATTATTCTAAATATTTCCCATTAAGGTCCATGTTTTAAAAATGGTTCTAGGGATTTATTTATATGGAAATTAAAGTTTTCAAATCAAAATTCATTTTAATTGTTTCAAAGTGGTATGAAACACTTTGATTCTATAAACTATTTGAAATGCATTCTTGACAAATAGTGTGACTTTGGAATGATTTTAGGAAAAAAGGGGATATTTCACTCTAATTGTTTTGATGATTATTTTAATCTATGTCAATATCCTTCATCATTATTGATTGAGGTTATTTTGATACAATACAGTCTTCCATATTTTATCGAATGAGTTATGATTGACTGTGTATGTTCTATTTTTATACCATTCATGGTTTGTGGATAAAGTACTGACATTTCGTATGCTATTTTTAATACGAATGTTTATGTTATGTTTAAAAATTATCATATGAGGAATGCATTGGACTTAGTATGTAACGGGTGGATCCCGATATAGCTCCTCGATGCATCGGTGGGTCTCATAAGACAAAAAAGTTTCTTGGCATGAGGCTTTGAAAAAATCTTATTTGTACCCTTGGCACGAGGCCTTGGCTACGTGGTTATGATAGTCTGGCATTATGCATTCTGTCATTATGAAAGTGGTTATTAATTTTTTCATGTGATTATTCAACTAGTAGAATATTCCTGTGAATAAGTAAAAGGAATTATTTCATTTTATCCTTACCATATTATGCTGATGTTCATGTTTAAAAGGCTTTTGTTTTAGTTATACATTGCCTTAATTTTTTATGTTTATTTGTTAAAATTTCTGCTATATTGTTATCCTTACTGAGCATCTGAGCTCACCCCTTTCAATGTTTTTTATTTCCCATGATGTGAAGAAGTATTTTATGAATGAACTACTGGGATAGTATGAGGGGATATGAAGACAATATGTTGTTTTAGTTTTTTCACTTATTGATGTAATGTAAACTTTATGAATATATCTAGTGTTTCCAAGGCTACTAAACTAATCGGACTTTCGAGAATTGATCTTTCTTGTGATCATGACAATTATATGTAATAATGCACCGAATCTGGGTATCTAGGGTCGGGGAATTACAGTTGGTATCAGAGGAAGTTTAGTACAAACCTTGGAAGCTAGATTTAGATAAACTCTGATTAGAGCACGTAGACCTAAGACAAACATTGAGGATTAGTATAGAAGAACTTCCTAGAATTTTGGTATTGTAGAGATTTCTTGAGTTTTCCGAGAAATACATCCTTTTCTGGATATGAGCAGGTAGAGGTAGCTCTGGCACAGATGTACCTAGGGGTAAAACCTGAAAACACTGCTTTGAGCTAGATTCGAATGGGAACTAGTGGATGACAACGGGCCTTGCTGCACTCTTGGTTACAACACTCCTGGGGGATATTCTTAGGATAATTTACATTTTCGTTACAAACTGATTTGAAGAATTATATATATATGATGATATTAAATGACCTTGGCTAATCCGAATGTGTTTCAAATTTAAAATATGGTGACATTTTAATCTCTAAATGATTTTTTGAATACTGTTACTCACACAATGCTTTCTGGTTTTAGTTAATGGCTAGATTCCAAGGAAGTCTTAGTGACTTTTAGAATGATGTACAAGGTGGGAATGACAGTGGAAATGAGCAACAAAATGGACTGTTGAGAGACGTAAAATATATCATCATTATGCCAAATCAATTTTCCAAAAATATGATCAACAATATATATATTAACCAATTATCGGACTCAACAAAGAAGAGAAAGTTGATGAATGATAAGAGCTCCAGCAGTGGAGACCATGCAGAAAGGAATCCTCAATTTCCATCATACATGAATTGTGGAAGGAGACACCCAGTAAAGTGTCTTAATGGGACAAAGAAATGCTTTGCGGGTGGGAAGGAAGGACATAAAGTGAAGAATTGTCAATGGAAAATGATGAGTACTATGGAAGAAGATAAAAATGGTCCCAAGAATCCATTTACAGTCATTTGCAGTAAATGTAGGGAACCTGGCCATTACCTGAGTGAATGCCCTATTCAATAGGATATTTTTTTTGGTCAAAGAAGAAGCTATGTGGGAATAAATGGTTGGGGAAATGTTTAAAAAGTATTAGTTCTCCTTGTTGATGTGTTTACTTTGGAATAATTTTCTATTGTATTCTAACCCTGTAGTTTTCCATGTGAGAATTATATTTGAGGAAGAATTATCTTTTCTCTTGTGGATATAGTTATAAATAACCATTTGGTTTTATATGATCTTTGGGTTTGAGGAAATTATAAGTTATTATAATTTGTGATGAAAAAGCAAGGTATGAGATAATAATTGTGCTTAAATTATGTTATGGTTATTTTGAGTAATTTATCTCATTTTGGTAATGTTATAAAATAATGTTTTTGAAAAAGGAAAACATGCAGACTGTGTGACAACCCGTCACGTCGGACAAAGATGCGGGAATCGAACCCACAACCAAAGTGCGATTGGGATTTATCTTCTACCACTGGACTACATGAAGTCCTTGGTTAGTGTGACTTTTATTTTTAGTTAATTGATTTTATTGATCAATAATAATTTGATTTGGGACATTATGTATTATAAAATGAATACCCTTAGTATTGGAAAATGATATGGTGATTAAGTGATAAATGTTATTTTGGAAGTTGTTTGCTTTGTTGTGAACACTATATGCCAAAGGAAAATATAATAGTAGGAGATTTCATTGGAATAGTAATGGTGGATTTTTATCTATGTTTTTATTTTGGATTTATAGTGATTTGTGTTATTTATGGAAATGATTAGGTTAATTACTTTTAAGTATGTGAATTTAAGAGTAATCAATGTCATTTGGAGATAAAATTTAACGTGGAAGACTACATTCTTATATGTTTTGGGTTTCAATATTGGATTGGATTATATTAAACGATTTTAAGGACAATTTATTATTTAATGGTATTTATTTTACTTTGGGGTATTGATGGTTTAATTTTAGTAATTAAGATTAGTGTTTTTTAATGGAATATCCATTTGGGGGATCATCAAATATTATACTAACCATTTTGGTTTTTATTAATTTCTAAAGACAAGGTAAATATATAGTTTATCCTATGTGGATCATGTATTTCTATAGAAGTTTATTCTAGCTCTTCTATTGTGACTAAGTCTTCTTGAAGACTCATTGTAAAAAAAATGAGTTAGTGGTAAAAATTTATTAAAGAATGAAACTCTACATATAAATTAAGTATATATCTTTATATTCATAGTCAGTATCATAAATTAATTCCTCTTCCTAATGTAATGTAACTTATAACAAAAAATGTTTCACGTTTACTTTTCCTACTGGGAGACTAATGACCGTTTGTCCCAACACAAGTTTGTGATTTTCTTATTGTTAACATTCTCCAGATCATGTTTTCTATCCATCTCCATCAGAACTTAACACTTATTTTATCGTTCATATCCATGCTTTCCTACATGGAATCCTAGTATGGGTTATCTTGGGTGACCTTTATACCTCTCTTCCTTTCTTCTAAAGTGATAGTTTTATTGTCTTTTTTTCCAATGTGGGACTTTCCATTATATTCTCAGGCCCAATATTAAAAAAAATTGTGAGGATGCAATTTATTGAAAGAGGGGAGAATGTAACACCCCATGTTTCCATGGTACGTTTCCCTTTGAATAATGCAATGACGTGCATTGTACGCAACTTCAATATTCTAACACACCACAACCAATCAAACTAGCCGTTATGAATAGTAATACATACTTTTTAAAATTTTAGAAATTTTATCATTCAAAATTAAATTTATTTTTGGATTTGGGGTATCGAATTTAGCCTAAGTTGAAATTTTGGTACTTTTTGGATAACTTTAATATTTTGATGAATAGTGAAAATTACTAAATTTTAATTAAAAACAACTTTTTTAATCAAAATAATTAATAGTGATAAATTATAAATTTTAGTGGTATTAAAGTATATTTAGAATATATTTTTACCATTTAATACAATTTTGGTCATTATACATAATTTCACAATTAAACCGGACATTAACAAGTATCAATCTTTCGATAGTTATTATATCTTAAAAACACGCTTTTTGTTTTGACAGTATAAATTAATTTTAAATTAATTTCTGCCACTTCTATGTTTTGAATTTGGAAAAATGGATTACATATTTGGAATCAGGATATCCAAATTTTGTAAATAGGTAACTTTTATTTTTAGACATTTTGAATAATTACTTCGGTAAATATTTTATTTACCATGGTTAAAGGGTAAATCTGGTAAATAAGGGATAAAAAAGTATTATTATAATAATACTAAATTACCCTAAAACATGTCCTAACCTTATTGGTGGATACATGTCTGACCATGGGAATCTTTGGGTCGATTTTGAGACCCCATGGAGCCACTTGTAGGTGATAGGGACACTTTATTTTAATTAAGTTAAAATAAATACAAAAATGACATAAGCATATATCTTTTAGAAAAACACTTTTTAAATAGGGTTATATATGTTGTATTTTCGACTTTAAATATTAATTAGAAAGATTAAATTATTTCCTATTTAATGGTATTTTATTTATAATTTTTAGACATTATATAATTTAATTTATTTATGACAAAATGGTGATGTAGTAATTACCTAATTAATGAAAAATTGGAATAATCGATCTTATAAATACCAAAATAAATGTAATTTGAGACTTTTTATAAATAAAAATAATTTTCTAAGATAATATATCATGTTAGTATTTATTTAATTAACTTTTTATAAGTATTAATTCGGTTATGATATTTATAAAAATCAATTATTCAATAGTGTCAAAATTGACATAAATTAGTTTTTAAAATAAATATTATATTATTAATTGATATTAAATTCCAAAAAATCCAATTTTATTCCATGAGGCTTATATCATGATAGGTGTATCATTAAAAGACCACTTGGGGGTCCCTTGGATGTATATAGTATGTTTATTAACCATATAATATAAAAATACAAAGAGACACTGTAAAAGTGAAACTAATTAACTAAGAGTTAATACATAAATATAAGGTTAATATAGTAACACAAACCTTCCTAAATCCTATTTGTTGAGTGTTTTTCGACCTATCCCACCTTAAACTTTAAATAATCCACTTTGGAGCCATTAGAAACCGAATATGAATTTATTTTAAAATAATATTTCTAGCTTTTCCAAAGGTACCCATCACCCCTCTTATAAAAGGGCCCTCCTACTTCTCATTAATTTACACCTTAAAAGCCTATTGGTTATGCCAAAACCTACCCAAGTAATCTCTAAACATCCCACAATACAACCTAGAGTGCTTAGATTGATTATAAATCCAACATAAGGAGCCCTTTTGATCAAATCAAAAGGAAGAACCTGAAGAAGAGATAATGTTTTCAGCACCCTCTTTCGAGTTCCTTTGTTATTCAACTTCTTCTTTCTTTGTCATTTCTATTCTAAAATAATAACTTTTGTATATTATATATACTGTTATGTTATTATAAATATGGTACAACCATATTCAGTATTCTATCCATCTTTTGAATGGCATGTCACCATACGTGCATACGTATGGCTTACCCTCTCTACGTCATGGTGTAATTGTAAATCAATAAATTTTTATTTGGATGGGTATAATAATGATGTGTAATTCATGTAAATAATAAATATAACATTATAAATATTATTTATATATGATATACCATCCAATTATTTATTATTTGAACAACAAAATAATGATATTGTCGCTCGTGCGTACGTACGGACTACCGTCTCCACGAACGTGATGAGATTCATTCTCCATCGTATCCATTCAAGTATAATTCTCATTTTATGATTACAAATAATGTTTAAGGACTTTATATAAATCTGTATATGAATAATATACAACCTATCCATAACAAACAAGGCTTACGTATCAAAGAATATAAAGGAAAAGGAGTAAGTTAACACCCAAAATGACGATAATACTAAGATATTATTAACAAATCAATGTTAAAAGATTATATATGATATCATATTAATATAAATGATTCCTTTATAATTCAATAACAATAATTTCACCATTATACAAGATTTTAAATAACTTCCGACCAAGGAAAAAGTACAATGTAAGGGGTTTCTTATCTCACTTTTTATTCCGTGAGAATTCCGATGTTCACCACTTATTTCTTACATGTGGTCTTTGTACTGCCCATGTTTGTATTAATTGTGTAATATACATTAATTCATATATATTTACATCATCATTGTATGATCCTTCTTTCATGGATTTATGTTTTTGATGGTACCAAATAAATAAGGGAATTTGAAATTTCAATTTTCACTCATTCGGCTTTACACATACTTCATTTATTATTTTACTCCAAGATTATGTGTAGAATAACTATTCATTTGATTATGTCATAAATTAAACTCCCCTTTCTATGGATATACTTTTGATACACATAATCACTCCATTGATAAATTATCAGGTCATCGGCATGAACTTGATAAGAGTAATTTTTACTCAATCTCAATTTGTTGAGTTAAACATCCAATTCATTTGTGTTGTTTGTACAAGAATATGGGTGGATCTACTTTGATTGTTTTACACTGAATATCCAATAATATTGAGTGTATTTATATTTTTCACACATAATTATGTCGTTGAATTATCCTTAACCTAAGGATACGGCCTTTATGAGATATTTCATCCCAATTTACACTCCATTGAGACTCTTTTGTTTTTATACACCAAATAACTTTTATATGGTGTATATAATGTACATTGACATAGTATATCATGAATCCATTTATTCACATGATATTACAAAGTTTTTTTTACCTAAATTATTTGTATTCAAGTGTCTCTATTTTGGTTAGGAACTCAAACTAAAATATCATTTCAAAATGTTTTAAAGATTTATTATTATAAATCTTTCTCATTAATGTCTATGTTTTAAAAATGGTTTTAAGGATTTATTTATATGGAAATTAATGTTTTCAAATCAAAATTCCTTTTAAAAGTTTCAAAGTGTTATGGGACACTTTTATTCTAAAATCTATTTGAAATGGATTCTTGACAAATAGTGTGACTTTTAAATGATTTCAAGAAAAAGGGGGATATTTCACTCTAATTGTTTTGATGATTATTTTCATCTATGTCAATATCCTTTATCATTATCGATTGAGGTTATTATGAAACTATAAATTCTATTATATTGTATCGAATGAGTTATGTTTGACTGTGGATGTGCTATTTTTATACCATTCATGGTTTGTGGATAATGTATTGGAATTTCGTAATCTATTTTTACTACGAATGTTTATATTATGTTTAAAACTTTTCATATGAGGAATGAATTGGACTTAGTAATTGATGCGTGGATCCCACTATATCACCTCAATGCAACGGTAGGTCTAATGAGACAAAATAGTGTATTGGAATGAGGCCTTGACAGAATCTTATTTGTAGTCTTGGCCTGAGGCCTTGGCTACGTGGTTATGATAGTCTGGAATATGCATTCTGTCATTATGAAAGTGGTTATTAATATTTTCATGTGATTATTCGACTAATAGAATATCCACGTGAATAAGTAAATGGAATTATTTCATTTTATCCTTGCCATATTATGCTAAAGTTCAATATTGAAAGGCTTTTTTAGTTATACATTTCCCTAAATTTTTATGTTTATTTATGAAAGTTTTCACTATATTGTTATCCTTACTGAGCATCTGAGCTCACCACTTTCAATGTTTTATTTTTCCCAGGATGTGAAGAAGTATTTTATGAATGACCTGCAGAGATAGTATGAGTGGATATGAAGACAATATGTTTTGTAGTATTTCACTTATTGATGAAATGTATACTTTATGAATATTTCTAGTGTTTCAAAGGCTACTAAACTAATCTGTCTATCGAGACTTGATCTTTCTTGTGATCATGTCAATGTTATGTAATATTGCACCGACTCTGGGAATCTAGGGTCGGGGAGTTACAGAAAAGATTAAATATTTGTAATCATAATAATTTATAAATTTCTATAAGGTCAATTTTTTGCCAAAATTATTAGTGAATGTGATATTAATTAAATACAATGATTAAGAGGACAATTAGTTTAACAATGGTCAAAACCATAAGATTAAGGCCCTAAATGACCTATAAACTTGTCAAACAGAAATTGGATGGCAATATGTATAACCCATAATGCATTGTATATAATTTATGGAATTTTATGATGAACTTTAAATTAAAATAATTGTTGCAATTCCCATTACAATACTTAACAATAATTCAATTATTCCTCCATTATAAAAAGTAACTATCCTCTCCCACTTCCCCACACATCTCAAAAAGTATTTATCACAAAAATTCTATCGAAATAGTTTCCCACAATCCCTTAACATAATACAAGTGCCTTACTTTGGGATGTAATACATAGAAGGGATCCATTCAGTGAAAACCAAAAGGAGTTACCTGAATAATAGCTAACATCCTTACTCAAGCTCCTTTATATTATTTTCATTCTATAACCACTAAAATTTTCTAATTCGATTATCATATAACAAAAACATAATACTCAAAATAATTAAAAGTTTTTATTATCTATTTATTCTTATTTTATGCTTTTATAACACATACCATTATACCAAATATTTTTTGTGAATACAATAACCTCACTTATTGATGTGTGGAGTACTGCCCCTCTATATAATGTGATTCGTTAACACTATAAATGGAACATATAAATGATATATTAACATTTAAATTTGTTATTTAACTGACATATATGTGATATTAATACCATATTTATCTTTATGGAAATATAATATATCTTTTTTATTATTACCCTTATTACACACTAAAATGTGATATCGTCGGTTGTGGATGTGTGCACTATTGTCTTCTCAACATGATGTAATCCATTTTAAATCAAAAATATTATATATATATAAGTATATATTTTTTAATAAAATTGGATTTGTGATATAATGATAATTGTTAATGGATATATTGTTACATACCTTATTTGAAAATTACCAATGAAAATTGGAATGTTAGTTATTGGTACGTAAGACCTACCGTTTACATGATTGTAATGTTTGTTCAATTTTCAAAACAATATTTCATGATTAGATTTAAATGTATATATTTTCAATAAATACAATAATTAGTTCATCATAGTTATTATTTATATGAATATATATTTCCCCTTTCCCCATAGTTGACCGACCAATGTACTTTTTGACACATTGACTAAATATGGTCAAGAAACCCAATGTAAATTTAAATTATAAGGTAGTTTTTTTAAAAATTGAAATTAGTGAAATAAAATTATAGATAAACATGACGATAGTTCGAATGCAATTATATATGTAATAAAAATCACCATTCATGAATACAATGACACACATTGAAAGTAAGTCTCAAGGAAAAGGATTCTTGTCTCAGTTTTCATTCAGTGTGGTATAATTATTACTGTGAACAAAATTTATTATATATGGATTATGTAATTCAAAGTTGAAATTTTATATCTTGAATAATTCATTCATCATGATACTTTAATTCTCTTTTTTAAATACCTTACTCAAGAGTTTTATCTTGAAAAATATTAAGTGGTAAAAGTTATATATTCAATCTCTTTTGTCATTGTTAACATTCCCTTGAGAAAATCACCTTAGTATATTCATTTATAATTGAATATTTTTTCAAATGTGCACATTCTTGGGTGATGGATATTATTATTTCTGATATCGAATACAATATTTACAAATGTTTTTATTTAGATAGTTATTTGATTGACTCAAAAATTATTAATAAATTCATATCTTTTATTTAATATGGGTATTTGATAAGGAATATTATTTTGAATATGAGTGTTTAATTATACTATAAATGATATGTGGGAACAAAAATTATACATCCCCATATGCATTGGTTGGTTCTCATGAGATAAATATTTTGTCCAAATTAAATAGTTTTATACCCGTAGCTATAGACCATCTTGTGAAAGGTCTTGAAAGTATTGATTTTCATATTTCTCAGATGTGAAATAAAATAATTATTAATTTATCTCAATTAGAATAATTTATTATATATCAAGGAGATTTAAACTTTCAAATATCTATGGATTCAATCTATTATTAGTTTATTAATGTAATGGAATGTGTATCAGTTTCATACTATTCCACATTGATTTAACCTAATCTTGTTATTTGAATGGAATGTGTTATATCATACTTATCATGCCATGTTGATTAACATATTCAATACATAAATACTACTAGTTAAATTAACCTTACTAAGATTTTAAACTCACCATTATTATGTTTTCCCCCTGGTTATGATGAAAAAAACATTGAATAAACTTTTATGTTTGAAATTTATTTCATTTTATTATGTATCATTTTTCATTTTATATTCAAAATGTATTGTGGTATCATGTATGTAATATAGATTTATAAAATTTCTAAATATTTTAGTACATCAAGAGATTAGTCCTCGTAATCATGAAAATGTAATAAAATATTTCATTGGATCCATACTTCTCAGGTTGGAGTGCTGTAGTTGGTGTGAAATGAAGTTTAGTATTAATAATAGGATCTAGATATAAGAAAACATGGATCAAATAAAATCTTCAATAGGTAGAATATAAGGATAATTATATAATGAAATAATAGAATTTTGTATGGTAGAGATTATGAGGGTCTTTATTTAAATATGCCCTTGTTTGTATATGACATGTGGACATGGTTATAGAACAAATATAGCTTGTAGAAACAACTCCAACAAGGTGTGTTGGCCTTGACTTGACATAAGATAGTACATGATAATATAACTTACTATTCTCATAGTTTTACACTCCTATAGGATATTCTTAGGATGATTTCCATTATCCTTTAAAACAATTTTAAAGGATTTTAATGTAAATATGTCCCAATGAAACTAGTGTTTTTGATTCTATGATTCTCGATGCATAAACGTTATTTGATATAAAAAATCTAGAATAATATATTGTGGATTTTGGAGATAATAAAGTATATTACAATATTTATAAATGTTTCTTGGATGGAATAATGGTATAAGTAGTCATGGAAAATGTAGATAAATTCAAACTGATGAAACCAATACAAATGGTATAAGAATGGAAACAATTACGGCTATAATATAGAAATATAATTAGGTTATAAAAAATCACCTTTACCAAATGGATAAACCAATTATATAGTGCTTTTATCCTTTAATGGATTACATTATTTGACTAAATCCCAAATATTTTAGTGCAACTACTAATCCAAATATAGCTCAGTAGTGTGTAAAGTCTCTAGAGAAGATATTTACACGATTGAGATGTTGTGAGTAGGAATGTTTTAAAATTTCGATATGTTTCCTAAAAGGTGATTTTAATATTTTGTATAACATTATACCAAATACACGTGAGGAATAATAAATATAATTCATGGAATACAGATTTTTTATGGAGACATAATTTGATACTGGCATCCCTCATGATCAACAAATTTAGATAAATACGTTGTTCCTTTTCTTAATGAAAAAGAAATAAGAGTGTGTTGGAGATTATGAAGAATCATTTACAATGTTTTCTAGGTGTTATACATATCATATATAAATTTAGGTGTGCAACATTGACCAGTTCATTGATGGTCTTAAACCGAATCTTAAAAGGGAACCAGTTTCTTAGAATATTCCATGATATGATGAAATATTTTTATGTTCCATAAATTTGAAGAATAAATATTCTATAATAGATAAATTAAATGGAAAAAATACATGAATAGTACATATAAGAGCCATGAAAAAGGAAATTTATTAATGAAAAATAATTAGTTCTAGCAATTTCCATATTTAGAAAAATGCAGGAACAGTACCATGTGAAATATTTGAAGGGACATGGAGTTTTCTATAAATGTGGAGATATGTTTCATGAGGATCACGAATGGAAGGTGTAGATGTTGATCAATGATGTCCATTTATATAATTATAATGATATGGTATATTATGAAACTGAACTCCCCAAGCCTCTAGGTAATAATTTACAAAATTGGCTAGGGGGAGATGGTCATGCCCATGTAATCACTACATCAGAGGTTGATGTAACAAATGACTTGGTGGAAGGTAAATTAATTCTATCCTTAAATTTAATCAATTCATTATTTTTTATTTCATCACACTCTTTAATATCTACCTAGTTTTACAAAAAAAAAATAAACTTCCATTTTGATTTAATAAGGGACTTATCAGTCAAAAACTATAATGAAATTATCATTAAAACAATGATGTTTCATTCAGTTCGAACTATAAAACATAACGTTATTTACATGATGACATCATTATCATACCTATGATTGAATTTTATATTATCCTAGTTATAGACTGGATGTCAATATTTCATAAAACCTTTATTCTATGAAGATTGAATTTGTGATTTTTGGGGAAGATATATAATCCTTTACGAGTAGAGATGAAGGTTCCTCAACTTATTCTTATCTTGATACTCCAAATTAGATGTTATAAATTAAATCCGTGGTAAATAAGATTAAAAATACATAGTGAAGAAGAATGTGATATTCAAAATAAGGGTACACCTATTGTACAAAAATACATTGATGTATTTTCTGAGGAATTATTTGGTCATATCCCATAGAGTGAGGTTTAATTATTTATTGACTTAATCCCTGATAAAAAGAAAATATCAAATAATCCCTATAGAATATCCATTATTTAATTAGTGGAGATAAAAAATTAATGGATTTGGGTAATTATGAGTTTATTTACCCCAGTTTTTAAGCATGTTGAGCCTCATAAAATTTTCTAAATGGAAATATAGATCCCTAGGTAACAAATTATTTATAGGGAAATAAATGATATGAAAATCAATAACAAGTTTCATATAACACAAATTATATAAATTTTTGATCAACTTCTTGGAGCAAAATACTTTTCAATTATTTATCATTATTCTAGGTATCACCAAAATGTGTGATGATGGAAGAAATTATGTATATATCTTTTCAGATGATGTAGGAACATTATGAATTTGTAGTAATTTAACATTGATTCAAAAATGAACCCAAATTTATGACTTAATGAATATTGTATTGAAGGAATATCTGGATGATTTTTTGTGGCAATCATTGGTTGTATTATGGTGTATTCCATAATATATTAGGACCAAAAGATTCACTTATAAATCATTCTCAAGACTCCTAGAAGGTAATTATTATATAAGAAATTTATTAACTGTGATTTATGGAATCACAATGTTTATTTAATTGGATAAATTGATTCTATGGGTGGAATATGAGTTGATTTAGTAATGAAAATGGATGTTAGATATTTTCCTACACCAACAAACATAATGAGGTATGTATTTTTATTTTTTTTAGAGGTTATTATTAGTGTTTTATTAAGAGTTTTTATTTAATGGATAAATCCTTAACCAATTACACAAATTAAGGGTTCAAGTTTGTTTGGAATAAGTAATATGAATATTTCATTGAGGAATTAAAGATATTATTTTTTAATTATATGATTTTCACTATACCATCTGAGAGTTATGGGTTTTTTCTATATAGTGATGAATTGAATAAGGGAATTGGTTGTGTCTTGATGAAAAATAATATGGTTATTTCATATTCATAATGGTAATTGAAAAATCGTTAAGAAAACAATAAAACACATGATCTTGAGAGAGCAAAAATAATATTCACTTTTAAAATATAGAGGAATTATCCTTATAGTGAAAGATGTGAGATATACATGGATCAAGGCTGCTAGAAATATATATCATAGAAAGATGTAAATAAGAATAAAATTAAAATGGCTCAATCTTATCATGTATTATGATTTCTCAATACAATATCATCCAAGGAATGATAATACGATACCAGATGCCTTGATTAGAATGAGTAATTGATTTATAACCTAGATGGGGATTGAGAAAGATCCGTTGATCATGGATCTTTGTAAAGATGGATATTGAAATTTTTAGTCAATAAAATACATAAACCAATTGTCAAATGATTTAAACCCCATATTTATTAGATAGGATAAAGAATTATAAATATGATGATGATGACCTCCAAAAGAAAATCAATGATTTGAACGATGGAAAATTAGTATTCATAGACTGTGAAGATGGTTTTATAAAATTTGGAAGGACACTATGTGTTACATCTATACCTGATATAAAAATGGAATTGTTGTATTAATCCCATATATAAAGTTCCTCTATAAAACCATTTTAAAAAAGATGTATAGGGACAAAAAGGAACATATTTTGTGGGATAACATAAAGGGTAAAATAAAGGATTATGTGTCAAGATTATTGGCTTTACAACATGTGAAAGATAATAGGAATCATCCTAAGATAGTAATATAACCAATCCTTATTATTATGTTGAAATATAATAAAATTATTATGGACTATTTCATGGGACTACCAAATACCAAAAGAAGTAATTATGCAATTTTGGTTATTGCTGATCGACTATCCAAATCGGCATATTTCCTGGAAATAATATAACACTTGTCTATTGTGATCCTTTCTAGGATTTATATTAATGATGTTTTAACAAATCATGGTCCACTTATATCAATTTTTTTTAATCAATATTCCAAAATTACCTCAAGATTATTGAATATTCAGTAGAAGGACGTTGATATTGATCATTATTTGAGCACTGTCGGCCATCCTCAAACTGATGGATAGTCTAATAGAATAATTCAAAAAATGGAAGATATATTAAGGTCGTTATAAATTGACATTCATGGTGTAGTACCACCAGTTCCAGGTAAGTAACCCTTTTTATGATTTTTATGTTCATGAAGAATATGAAAAATGGTTGGTGAGAGTTTGGAGACTTTTACGGTGTCGAAGGGAAAAAGGTGGTGATGCACGTGCTTCACACGGGTTGGTCAAACCGTGTGCTAACCGTGCGGTAGTCGCTTCTTGGAAGGGTCCCGGGAAAAATGTGGTGATGCATGTGCTTTTCATGGGTTGCTGAAACCGTGTGGAAGCCATGCAGGTGTTGTCCCATTGGATAGGGGAGACCGTAGGGTGTGCGCAGGGTTTGGGAAAACCGTGCGAGGAGGCCGGGCGGAGCGCCCCTTCCAAGGAGTGACTACTTCATGGTTAGCACACGGTTTGACTAAACGTGTGGGCTAACAGTGCGCATAGTCAAATTAGATCCTATTTTTAAGGATCTAATTCATTTTATCTTTAAACCCACTCTTTTTTTCTCCTAGACATGCCTAACTCGGGATTTATCTTTGGTGAAGGTGGGATAACACTTACCAGGAGTTTTAGAAGCGATCAGGAGGGTTGCCTTGGCATTTAGAGGTCGGTTGATCGATGTAAGTCTCGTTTCCTTTAGTTTTCTTAGATATCCTTCTTCCCCCTTGATGGATCCTTAGATCTAAGCCCATGGTCGGTAGGTTTAAGGTTGTGGATGACTATTATGTTGGGTTTTCGTCTTATTGGTGATAGGGGAAGGAATCTAAGGACATTTCGTGGTGTTTTGACCCGGTTCTTGGTTGGTTTCGCCTATTTTTGTTGAGGTAGGAGGCCTCACTTTCAACTACTCTTTCTAGAATTGATTGTATTAGATTCAAATTGGGTTATTTGAATGAAATTGACTGTGAAAATAAAGGAATAAATCCTTTTTAATGATGACATATGGTTTTGATGAAATTGTGAAATCTTAGTGAATTTTTGTGCAATGTGATTTGGCTTCGTGAATTTAAAATGTTGATTTTTAATTATGGATTTGATGGAATGGTAAATGGTTTGATGAATGATGGGTGTTCAATAAAAAGGGGTGTTTTATTTAAATGGTTTGGTATTGAAATGGATTGATAAAATTGGATCATTCATTGGTTTTCAATAAAAGTATGGTTTTATTGAAATGGTTTGAAATGGTTGGGCACATTTTGTTTTGATGGAAATGGTTTTCAATAAAAGTTGTTTTATTGAAAGGGTGATTTGGAATGATTTTTTTGTGAATTTTTGGTGTGTTTTCGTGTTGTATATACGAGGCTTGGTTGAAATAGGACCCTTTTCTCGGTGCCAAACATTTAATGGAACATGGGAATTTTATGTACAGGGCATGGATGAAATATGACCTTGTACTCGGTGCCAAAGGTGTAATAGGACATGGGAAACCATTACCTTGTGATGACTTGATAGATCAATGAGAAACTTCTCATGAGTATGGAACTGTCATAAAGAAGCATGCATGGTTGATTTCATGGGTATTTGAAATGGTTGGGTTGAAAAAAAAAGGATATTGTGACATGGTTTGAAAGCTTTTTTGGTTTTTTTTCTGTAAAAAATAATATGTTGGAAATTGGTTTCAAATGCACTTGGATGTTTTTGTATAAGATTTGTTACAGAAGCTTGTTTATATCTTGTTATAAATTGTTTTCAGAAATTAATTTATATAAAATCTTTTATATAAATGTTGGCTAACTCTTCTATCCTAGTGGTGTGAGTAAAGAAGTCATTGGGGTAAAACCTGCTGAGTTTTATACTCACCCCTGCTTTGGTACTTTGGTGATTTTGCAGATGTCATCTTCTAATACATATGTAACAAAAAAGCATCTTATTGATAGTGGTTCAGGGTGATGATTGGGAGATGTGATGGTGCTTGGTGCATGGAGCTCGGTGTGGAGCCGTGGAGAGTGACATGGCTTGTTTGGGTCACTTGTTTAGTCTTTGGCTTGGTACTCTGATTTTGTGTTGGTTTATAATTTTGGTGGAATAGTGTAGTTCTCTTTTGTTAATGCATGAGTTGGATGTTGGATTAACATGCATCATATAGTGGTTGTTAGTGATGGTTTGGTTGGTTTATTTCTCAAAGGGTAAATCGTCCACCGCATTCATTAAAAACCTTCAGCATTTATTACAAGCCTTTTACATCTTGGGGATGTCGCATAAGGCCTAGTAATAACTCGTTGAACTCTCAAGCCAATAAGAATTGGAGGTTATTACAAATGAGATCATCTTCTTCGGTCCTTACAAAACAAGTGGTCATCGATGTTCTTTATCTTGGAGTTGAAATTCATTCTTGTCTATTCATTGGGTAAAAATCATAGATAGGAGTAGGATTGTCAGAACATGAAATGTATAGCATAAAAGGATGTAGCTAACCCGTTTATGTTTAACTTCATGTTACCAGGGTTTTGGGTTATATGTGTTTTGGATACACTTCTAGAATGTTGGAAATCTCATTGTCACGGGTTTAGCCAACGAGAGGAGCATGACCTGGATTGTAAAAGAATGAATCTCCACTAGGATTCCATATCTCATCGGGAGAAATGAGTAAGGATTTTATGCATGGTTCTAATTTTTGAGTAATGTAGAAATTGTTTTCAAGTGAATGATTTTTAAAACAGGGTATTTGGTGTATTTTGAAAATGGTTTGATTTTCAAAAAGAATGTTTAATGTTTTAAAAAATGGTTGAACATGGAAAAAAATTGTTTTTGGAAAAAAAATGTTGTGATAGATGATGTGACAGAATTTGAATGCTAATCCATCAATTGGTAGAGAGTTAGATTGACAGAGCTTGTTGTTGGTTTAGAAAATGGGACCCGGTAGGCATCGTTGAAACCAACCTGATGAAGCTACAGAAAATGTGGTTGTACTAGAACCACATGTGAACCAATAGCTGGTCCAAAGTATTGTCCAGGATTTTCATGCTGTGGATACAGGGAACTGGAGTAATGAACCAAGGCATTTGGATCATACCATCTAGTTCATGGAACCGAATCCATCCATCTTTTGGGGTGATTCTAAACCAGAACAGGTTGAGGTCTGGCTAGGTAGGATGAATCATATCTTCAATTTAATCGGCACACCAATAGAGCTAAAATTAATGTTGGTGACATATATGATGGAGGATCTTGGATGACAGTGGTGGGAGCTAGTGGTGCAGGCTAAGGTGGGTCAAGTCCTGGTCTGGTTGGAATTTGAGAGATTGTTCAATAAATAATTCTATCCTCTCACGTTCAATATCCATAGAACGAAAAACTTTTTTATCCTGAAGTAGGAGGATCTCTCTATCATGAAGTATGAAGCTAAATTCATGAATTTAATGTGCTTTTCATTGGAAGATGCTGCAAGTGCAACGTTGAAGGCACGAATCATTGAATCCGGGTTGCGATAGGATATTCGCTCGAAGATAGTTGTGCTCTATATTACGGATTATACAATGATGGTAAATAGAGGAAAAATAGCTGAAAGATACATATCAGGAGTTATGGGAGGAGGGAGTATGATGATACCCTATGGAACGGGTGATAACTCTAATGCTGGGATCTAGCAAATGAGGGACACCTACTTCCATGGTGGGAGTGTAAATCAGAATCAAACGGCTAGATCTGTGAATTTTTCTCCACGACCCATGATGAAAGAAAAATGTTTTTATTTTGGCGTGATTACTCACATTAAATGATAATGTAAAACACCAATGAGAGAATTCCTCAATTTCAATAAGATGGGGCATCTTTAGTGATATTGTCGTAGTTCTCCACGGTCGGGTGTTCGTGAAACTTCTCAGGTGTTGCAAGAATCTTATGCTTCGACAGGGCAAGGAAAGTAATATTAGTACCTTCAACAAAACAAATCTATACATGGTGTTTCTAGAAATACCATGACACTTCAACTAGGGCAATATCATCAAGGAAACAAAGAGAGCAGTGCAGCCATGAAGAAATTGTATATAGATGAGCAGATGGTTGTGGATGATCAGGCAGGACCATCTATAGTGAGAGGTATATTATCATGAATTCTACCATTGTATAAATGTTGTTTGATACTGGTTCATTGCATTCATCCATTGCTTGTTTTGTTTGTTGACTTGCTATGTTTGAGACTTGAAATGATGCCTTCTGTTTTGAAACTGAAAACTCCTCTTAGTGAAAGAGAATGTCAAGCCTTTTTGTGTAGAGCATATGCTATAACTATTGATGGAGTTGAGTTAAAATGGGAGTTCTCAATGTTGGTAATGGACTTATATGTTGTAATACTGGATATGGATTGGTTGAAAATGATTAAGGATCACATTGACTGTTATAGGAGAACGATTAGTTTCACGACTAAGGATGTCATCAACCATCTCTTCAAAGGGGAGAAGATGGTAAATAGTGGTGCAAATAGCTTTTTGGAACCAATGGTGTGAAAAATATCTTACCAACTGGCAGTGATGAAATTGGCATCAATGAAAGAAAATGTGGAAAATATATTTCTAGTTTTTGTGGATCAATTTCCAGATGTCTTTCACAATATCTTCTCGGAGTTACCACCTCTAAGGGAAGTGGAGTTTATGATTGATATCCTTATAGGGACATGTCCTATTTCCCTTCTGTCTTATAAGATGGAACCAACCAGGTTACATGAATTGAATGTGTAGTTAGAGGTTCTGGAATGTAAGGGTTTCAATCGACCAAGTATATCTCCATGGGAAGCACTGGTTTTGTTTGTGAATAAGGCAGATAGAACTCTTCGGATGTGTGTTGATTATCGTAAGCTTAACCAAGTTACGATAAATAATAGATATCCACATCCATGCATTGATGATCTATTTGATCAATTAAGGGGATCCCATTGGTCCTCCAATATTGACTTGGGATCAGGATATCACCAATTGCAAGTTCGGAAGGTGGATATTCCAAAGACAACTTTCAAAAGTAGACATGGACACTATGAATATGTATTCATGGCTTTTGGTCTAACGAATTCACTAGTGGTCTTCATGGATTTGGTGAATCAGATATTTCAACGATATCTGGATTATTTTGTTGTGGTTTTTGTCGCCGATATCTTGGTGTATTCAAAGACAAGGTTTGATCATGAGGTGCACCTGGAAACAATGTTACAAATATTGAGAGATCATCGTTTGTATACCAAATTATCAAAGTGTGAGTTTTGTATATAGGATGTAAGTTTCCTTGGACATGTCATTTCTGAGAAAGCTGTTTCTGTTGATCCTAAAAAATGGAAGCCGTTATCTTGTGGAAACCACCGAAGAATCTGTTCGAGATATGATGTTTTCTTGGTTTAGCTGGTCACTACTGATGCTTTGTGTGTGATTTCTCATGACTAGCTTCACCAATGACAGCTCTGAGAAATAAGAATTCTATATTCCAATGGAAAAAAGAATTTCACAAATAATTTCAAGAACTAAATGTTCGCGTTACATCAGCACCTATCTTGATATTACCGGAATTAGGATAGAGGTATGTGGTGTATTGTGAGGCATCGAGATCAGGATTGGGTTGTGTTATAATGCACGGAGACCATGTGGTTGCTTATGGTTCAAGGCAGTTGAGGGTTCATGAGAATAATTACCCAACACATGATTTGGTGTAGGCTGTAGTCATCCGTGCTTTGAAAACATGGAGACATTGTCTTTTTAGTGAGAAATTTACTATGTTTACGGATCACAAAAGCATGAAACATATTTTCCCACAGTGAGATTTGAATGTGTGGAAATAGAGATGGATGAATTATCTTCAAATGTTCGAATTTGACTAGATGTACACACCAGTAAATGGAAATTCAGTGGCGGATGCATTGAGTAGAAAGTCATATGCTTAGTTGGTGAATGAAGCTTTAGATGAATGGAAGTTGATGTTGGTCTTAGCCAACATTCATGTGGAATGTGAATACCGAGGTGATGTTGCAGTTTTCTATTCAGCGACACTTGTTCTTCATTTAGTAAAGATGATCAAAGATGCATAGACATCTGATGCAGAATTCCTGGTTGTAAATTGAATACTCAATGGTGGGGAGAACATTGATGGATGGAAATTTTATAGGAGTTATGTTTTGTGTTTTAGAGATCAGATGGTTGTACATATGGTTTCTCTAGAAAAACTCCTTCATGCTTACCACCATTCAAGAGTGGATGTACACCCAGGAACACATAAGATTTATAAGGTGTTGCAGGCATTGTTTTCATGGAGAGGCATGAAAAGGAAGGTGGATGAGTTCGTCTCACGGTGCTTAACTTGTCAACAGGTTAAACCAGAGCATCAGAGACTAGCTGGTATGTTACAATATTTACCTATCCCAGGGTGGAAATGGGAACATATAGCAATGGATTTTGTTACAGGTCTTCCAAGAATGGTCTAGAAACATGATGCTATTTGGGTGATAGTGGATCGTCTGACCAAGTCGACTCATTTCATCCCTATTCATGAAACTCATATGGTGGAAGATATTTCGAAAATATATATCTGAGAAGTCGTAAAGAGGCATGGTGTACCAGTGTCTATAGTCTCAGATAGATATCCAAGGTTCAAATATCGTTTCTGGAAATCATTAAAGCAAGCCCTAAGAACTCAGTTGACTTTGAGCACGGTGTATCATCCTCAGACGGATGGTCAATCCTAGTGGATGATAATGATGGGAGACATGTTTTTGTCTTCTGTAATGGATTTTTGTGGCTCATGGGAGGAGCATATACCCTTAGTGGAGTTCTCATACAATAACAACTATCAAGCCTCGATATGCATGGCTCTATTTGAAGCATTCTATGGGTGTCCTTGTCTTTCTCCACTATGCTTGGTGGAAACTGGTGAAACATTATTAGTTGGGATGATCCTTGTTCATGAAACAATAGAGAATATTTAGTTGATTAGAAATAGGACAGATATGGCTTAAAGTCATCAGAAATCTTATGCAGATAATCGTCGAAGACCATTGTTGTTCGTTGTGGGTGATCATGTCTTCTTGAGAATCTCTCCAAAGCATGGACATCGTTGTTTTGGGAAGTAGGTAAAGTTATCTCCTAAATAAATTGGCCATTTTGAGATACTGGAATGGGTTGGAGAGTTGGTGTATCGGTTGGCACTACCACCACAGTTCAGTGTAGTGTATAATGTTTTCCATGTATCTTAGTTGAAGAAGTATCATCCTGATCATGACCATGTGATAAGATGGGATCACATTAACCTAGATATAGAAGCATCGTTGGTACACATACCAGTATGGATTATGGATAGTCAAGAGAAAGTCTTGTGTGGGAAAAGTATCGGTCTAGTGCGGGTTTTGTGGCAACACGGTTAGATTCAGGAGGAGACTCGGGAATGAGAGAAAGAAATGATAGAGCATTGGCAAAAACTTTTTCAGCTGGCTGAAGGTTTTCTACTTTCTAAGGACGGAAAGAACAATGATGGGGAGAATTTAGTACCCCTGGTTTTTGGTATGTAACCATTGTTTTATGCTTTTTTTGTACATAAATCATATGATAAATGGTTGGGGAGAGTTTGAAGACTTTTAAGGTGTCGAAGGAAAAAGGTTGTGATGCATGGGCTTCGCATGGGTTTCCCAAACCATGCAAAAGCTGTGAAGGTGGTGTCACTTTGGACAGAGGAGACCACATGGTGTGTGCACGGTTTGGGAAAACCGTGAGAGGAGGCCATGCGAAGCACACTGTCCAAGATGTGACTATCGCATAGTTAGCCAATGGATTGACTAACAATGCGGCCTAACTGTGCGCAAAGTCAACATAGATCCTATTTTAAAGGATCTAATCCATTTTACCTTTAAAACCACTCGTTTTTGTTCCAATATGGCCCTAACTCAGGATTTAAGTCGGGTGAAGGTGGGAGAACACTTACGAAGAATTTTGGAAGCGATATGGAGGGTTGCCTCGGTGTTTCGAGGCTGGTTGATCGAGGTAAGTCTCATTTTAATTTGTTTTCATAGATCTACTTCTTCCCTATTGATGGATCCTTGTATCTATTCCAAATTTGGGTATATTTAAAGTATTTAATGACCTTTAGGTTGGGTTTTTACCTTGTCGTTGAAAGGGGAATGAATATATGGAGGTTTCGTGGAGTTTCGACCCAGTTCTTGGTTGGTTTCGCTATCTTTTTTCAAGTTAGGTGGCTTTAATTTCATATCCACTTGCTTGAAATGATTGTCATAGATTCAAATTGGGTTATTTGAAAGAAATTGATTGTGAAAAGATTGGAATAAATCTTCTTTAGTGATGATTTATGGTTTCGATGACATTTTGAAATCTTGGGGAATTGTTGTGCAAAGTGACTTGGCTTCTTGAATTTAAAATGTTGATTTTAAATTATGGATTTTATGGAATGGTAAATGTTTTGATGAAATATGGGTTTTAATAAAAAGGGTTGTTTTATTGAAATGGTTTTTTATTGAAATGGCTTCATGAAATTGGTTCATTAGTATGTTTTCAATAAAAGTACTTTTTTATTGAAATGGTTTGAAATGGTTGAGCACACTTCTTTTTTATGGAAATGGTTTTCAATAAAAGGTTTTTTATTGAAATGATGATTTTGGAATGATTGTTGTGAATATGTGGGGTGGGTTAATGTTTCATATATGAGGCTTGGTTGAAAAAGGACCTTGTTCAGGGTTCCAAACAATTAATGGAACATGGGACTTTTAAGTACACGGCTTGTTTGAAATATAACCCTGTGCTTGGTGCCAAAGGTGTAATGGCACATGGGAAACAATTACCTTGTGACTAGTTGGTAGATCGACGCGAAACCACTCATGAGTATGAAATTGTCATAACGAAGCATGCATGGTTGATTTCACGGTTTTGTGAAATGGTTGGGTTGACAAAAAGGGATATTGTGAAATGGGTTGAAAGCTTGTTTGGTTATTTTTCTGTAAATAATTACTTGTCGGAAATTGGTTTCAAATTCACTTAGATTTTTTTGGATATGATTAGTTGTGGAAGATTTATTATATATTGTTATAGACTGTTTTGAGAAATTTTTTTATATAAACTGTTTTATATAAATTTTGGATAAATCATCTATCCTAGTGGCGTGATTAGGGAAGTCATTGAGAAAAACCTATTGTGTTTTATACTCACCTCTGCCTTGGCACTTTGGTGCTTTTGAAGATGTCATCTTCCAGGACACAGGTAAATGAAAAGCATATTATTGATAGTGGTTCGTGGTGATGCTTGAGAGATGTGATGGTACATGGTGTATGGAGTTAGGTGTGGAGCCATGGAGAGTCTCTTGGCTTGTTTCTTTTGTTTAGTCTTCTGCTTCGTACTTTGATTCTGTGTTGGTTTGAAATTGTGGTGGAACAGTGTAGTTAAATTTTGGTAATGCATGAGTTCGATGTTGGACAAACATGAATCATATAGTGGATGTTAGTGATGGTTTTTTTGGTTTATTTATAAAAGGGTAAATCATACCCCACTTATATTGAAACCATTGGGCATTTATTGGTATCCTTTGGCATCTTGGGGATGTCGCTTAAGGCCTAGTAATGGCTCGTTGAACTCTCAAGCAAATGAGAATTAGCGGGTCGTTACACATGGTATCTGGGATTAGTAATTACCTTTGGCTGTTTCCTGAATAATAATAGTTTTTATTCAAGTTTTTAAATGGTGTTGTGTGATGAATTATATAGAAATATATGTAAAACTAAAAAATTATGGGATAAAGTTAGTGAATGGAGACTGGTAGGCCTAGATTGTTTCAAAGAGACGACGACGAAGGTAATGTCTATTCAGACTCATATTAATGAATCCAAAATTGATAAGATAGTTATTCTAATAATTAGAGGAATGATTTAGATTTCCAAGGGGGTGATCCAATTTTCCTGGAAGTATCTCTATGGAATGGTGTTATTAGGTTTTGTATGAATGTTAAAATGTGTTTAATGAAAATTAGACCCTTTGATGTTCTTGAAAGGTTTGGTGTTTTTAATTTTTGTTTAGTATTTCCTCCATATCATTAAACAGTGCATAATATATTCAATATAACTATGCTACAGACATACATGCATGACCCAAAACATGTGATAATCTATAAAAATATAATATACCATTTCAATTATTTCAAACTACACACACTAAAAATTGATTACATTAGTTTTGGATGTGTGTACTACAACCTTCTCGACACAATTTGATTCATTTTAAATCATAATTTTTTTATATACATGTATATATGAATAAATAATATATTATTTATGAAATTATTATAATTATTTAATGATATATTGTTACATACCTTCATTCCATAACCATCGTAGAAAATGGTAATGCTATTAATATATACAAATGGCATACCGTTTCTATGATTATAACGTTGGTTAATTTTTCATAACCATAATTATTTATCAGTTTTAAAAGTATAATTTATTTAAAAATATGATAATTATGTCAATATTGTCTTTCGAGAGATGTATACATAATGAACCCTTTGAAAATTGTTTACCTACCAAAGTCATTTTTGACACATAAACCAAATATAGTCAAAACACCTGATGTAACCATTATTGTTAAAGTAGTTGATTAAAAAAATTAATATGTGATATAAAATTAATGTTAAAAAAATATGGTTCTAAAAAATGTAAATTATAAATTTATGTTTATTATTCAAGATCAAAATGGTGAACATGACATGTCTGACTCAAGGTAATTGATTCAGATCTCACATTTCATTCTGTATGGTAGACTTTATTATGGTGTACCTAATTTAATATATGTGATGAATATTGTAAAATATTGAAATTTAATATAATGAATAATTAATTATGCATGGAATTATACGTTTCATTTTTAATTACCTCACCGAATGGGGTTGTCATGAAAATTACCAAGTGATAAAAGTTTTCTTCTCAATCTCACATTGTTTTTTCATTATTGACTTTTTATTGAGATAATAAAAATATTTTAATAATTATTGAGTGATTCATATTTACATAAATATAAATATTACTTATTGATATATATTATTATTTAAAATACCATATACCATGTTTACATTCAATTTTTTCATTGAATGTTATTTGATTAACTACAGATTTAGGTATAAAACATTTTTTTAGTATGGATATTTGATAAGGCATGTTATATTATATGTGAAGGATGGTTTTGAATGGAAATTTTTAGTGAGGCATTAAATTTCTTAATACCATTATTTCAACAAAATTATATAATGAGATGAATTTTTTTCCAAAATTAAATGGGTTTCTAACATAGTTTTTAACCATCTTGTGAAACAACTTTATGGTATAGGTTTTCAAGTGACATTGACATGAAGTCTAGTAATTAATAATTTATCTCCTATATAAACATTTATTATTTCTCAATTAGGTTTATAAATTAAAATATATATGTATACATTCAATTATTTGTATATTTTTTAAATTTCATTTGTTTGAGTTTTAAACATTCCATATTGATTTTCCCTTATCGAGTTATTCAAATGGAATTTGTTACCAATTATTTACCTTAACATGTTGACTATTCTCATAAATAAATTAATGATTGATATTTAAATACCCTTACATATCATTTAATATCACACTTATTTCTTTTCCTTCCCCCAGGTTATGAAAAAGAAAACATTGAACAATCTTTCAATGATTACATTTATTTCATTTTATTATTAATCATGTTTTATTTTCATTTAAAATTGTATTGTCGGTATAATGTATATAATATGGCTCTATAAACATATTAAACTATTATTTCCTTCAATATTTGAATCCATTTAATAATGAAAATTTCATAAAATAATTCACTTTCACTAAGCGACTATTTTTGGTGCATTACATTCATGAATACACATTAAATATACAAAATATTCACCCAGTAGTATGTAATTACATTGTGTGGGAGTTGATGAGCAAAAAATCTCATATAACCATCCAAACCACTTTATAAAGATACCTTCATATGTCCCAAAACATCTTTCTTTTTAATAACTGCTCTATGAATAAAAATAATATTTAAGGATGAAAAATCCATTAGAAATATAAAATTGAAACCTACATGAATTCATTTAACTACACATGGCAGGGAAACATTAGGAATTGACCATAAAATTTATAAAGTAAGTAATATTTAATTTAAGAAAAAACATCATGATGATGATTTGAATTTTTTTAACAAAACATGTATGGGTAACAACAGTTATCAGACACAATGTTTTTAAAATATGTCACATTTCTAACTTGAAATAGAATTGTGAACCTGATGTGAATCCTTATTTTATCAAAATTTTGAATAACAATTCATTATCATTTCATGATAAATATTAGATGAGTTTATTATTTTCTATATGAATTAAAATTAATCCATTTTAAATATTCCACAAGATATTGGGGCCTCTAAGTAGTATGGCAGAAACCATAAATCCGTGAGAGATCCCATGGACTATTAGGTAAGAAAAATATGTTCTTTTAAAACATTCATAACTAAAAATTCCTCATCCTCAAGGAATATATTCAATACCACCTACATAGAACCTATAATAGATTATGATGAATTAAATAGCCAATGAATAAATTATTTAAGAAATAATTCCATCCTTGGAACCAATATTAACTGATATTGACAAGTTAACGATACATAGGTCAATTCCAAAAAGACTTTATATAGGGAAAATGTGACCCTCGTCTGAATGTTCTACCAGTTTATGAGTCTGAAACTAATTAAAGTACGTTTAACATATTAATAAGTTATGTGGTATAATAGGATATAAATTTTATTAAATAATCCACAATTTTTATTCTTTGGATGGTTCATATTCACCATGGTCATCGTCACCAACATATGACATTAATAGAAAAAGAAATTGTAAAATAAGTTGTTATATCCATAATCCTCATTTGTAGAGATCTCAGAAGGATATCTCTCTAGGGATAGCCAAATTTGACCACTTAATAGTATACCCACATCCCAATAATCTCCAATCTCCTAAGGATCATTATATTATCCCAACAATGGATTTCAGAAATATCATATCACCATTTTCTGTATGTGTTTACCTTTTTTAGGTTAAACATGGTGATTCCATGCAAATATAATTCACTAACATTGAAGGTCATTAACAAAGATGGAAGACCTAATTATGGTATGATTATTACCTCAAACATGATAGATTATGGTACTACGATGTAAGAATAGTTGTATCAACATATGTAATATCCCATGGGAATCCTTAATCCAGTGGTCAGGGGAATTTTAACCCCTATATTCATCTTAAATATCATATACATGAATTAATTTTACCAAAATTATTGATATATATTATTTCATAAAATATGTGTTTCCATAAATAGAAATAACATTTGAAATTTTTACCATGTTCCACCCAATTAATACTATATGTAATAATATTATCAACGAATATAGTATTGAAAAGGAATATATATATACATCTACCTATAAGGATAATTCTAATAAAAATGGAAAATTGTATTACACTTCATCAACCCAACCACTATGCAATGATTCTTATTCCTTCTTAGAAGAAGAATAGATTTATGTTTATGTCCATAATAGATAATCATGATCAAATTAGTGATACATTTATTAAGGAAAAAATACCCACTCTGTATGATCAATGAAGATATCATAACTCCTTCAGATGACCCAATTCAAGGGGAGGATATTTATATACAAATAAATTTATCATCATGTCACCCCCATTAATATTTGATCACAATAATTAGTCAATTTTACTATAGAATCTATCAATTATCAAGAGTTTCCCAAAGAGGGAAAGTATATACAACTAGTTCATGAATGTTTCGTAATGCCAAATCTGGTGGTTGAAGCCCAAGAATCATTTTGCGAATATTACTACTTATATATATGGATTTAGTGTCTAAATTTCACACATAAACCCATATAATATGACGTATCCTTTGTGGGTGATCCTCTTCTACCAAAACTGAAGCATCCAATGTTTTCAATATTAAATGTAATGAAAGATTTTGAGAAGCATATCACTCTTTATTCTTGTTGGCATGGATCAATGATGGAAACCATATTATAATATGAGGTTTTGGGTATTATACATGTCAAAAAAAATTATTCAAATATATGAAAATTATTTCAATACATTTTCAATGATCTCACATATAAGGACCCAACAATATGAATTATATATTATAGCGTCTCTGAAATAGAACAGACTTTATAATTCAAAGGGTATTTTTGTTCATATTATAAGATCATTAAGAGAAAGAAGAAATACAATAGTTTAGTAAAAAAATAAAAACCCATTTAAAATTTACCATTATGTAAATTTTCACTGAGCTAATGAAATAAAACAATATCACATGAAAAAAAAGTTTATTGGGTGAAAAATAATTAATCCACATATAATGAATATTAAATTCCTTTTTGTAAACTTATTACATCATATTCATAACTAGTTTTAGTCTCCTCTCAAAAATAAATGGAGCCCACTTAAATATTTTAGAGAAACCCAACATTAAAGCCATCCTTAATTGGTGAAAGGAAATGATAGTTTATCCAATAAAATAAAAAACTAAATTTTTGAATCCATAATTTAATAAATAATTTTCTCACCTGATGATATTTGGACCACCCCATCCTATAAGGTGAAACAAGATCACATGGTGATTTTTTTTTGCAAAAAATTATCTTGTATCTTAATCAAGTACCATATCATGAATAATTTTTTTATTCATACCTTTTTTATAATAATTCATTTTGAAAAAAATTTAATTTAATAAAAAATAACTTTTGGGGATGAAAAAAAAAATTTCATTTTAAAATGAATAAGAAAATTGAGTAACTATGCACACCGTAAAGAAATGTTTTTATTTAAAAATGAAAAATGAAATATATAAAGGAATCACAAAATAATTAAGGTGTCATGAAGGTACAAAGATGCACTTATGTAGTATAAGTTATAAAATTCCATTAAAATTTTGTAAAATGAGCTAAAATAGGAACATCAAAAGAGGGTTTTAAAGAGTTTGGTTTATAAATATCATATCATTTAAGTGAGCTGGAATCAAAATATTCAATTATTTGTATCATATATAAATACACATTATAGTAGTGGAAATAAAAAAATTAAATCATAACTCCTTCAAAACATAATATAAGAATGGCCTAATCAATGATAATGAAGTATAAATTAGTAAATGGAAATTTACTGATGAATTCACTTACCATGAGTTTTATTCATCACATTTTTCCTTCATTTCAATGAATATTAAAATTAGGTTGATTATATACTTACCTAAATAAATTTGGTATTATTTATATGGTAAAAATGGTAATTAATAAATCCTATAAAATATAATAATTATAAAATATTGAACATTTTTATACATCAATTATACATTAAATTCGATCTATTAAATATAGTTATGAAAAATGAACTACCTTAGAATCATCAAGATAGTAGGTCATATGTAAGAATGAGTAACAATTACATTTTCAATGATAACTATATAAATATTTTAAGTATTATATTATCATTCCATGATTATAATAATATCATTAATAAAATATTACTATTTTATATTTATTTATTTATATCATCCATGTGACGTAGTGATGAAAGTGAATCACATCTCATTATAGAGGTGATAATTCACATTTAATAACGAATGACATAATCATTTTTATGTGTATGGAATTATAATAATTATAATATTTTATATTATTTTTTGAATGATACATATGTCTATAATATCATATATAATCCCGAATTCCATAATTATAATTATTCTTTAATGATGTTGATGGAATACAAATTACATCGATTTGCGAGGCGATAGTCATCCATACACATGAACGATGATTTATTTCCCAATTTAATGGATGTAAAGATAGATATAGGTCATTATAATAACATAATAACATATCAATATATTATTGATACTTTTTTTTATTTTATCATGGTCTATGATGGTTTGATAGATGTTTATGAAGAAAAAAAACTAAAACATTCAGATAAAAGCAATATTTCATCTATTAAGATCCTCATTTTCAAAAAACCGTAAGAAAAATAAGGATAGTGTAATACCTAAAATTGGTCCAATAATATGTGGGAGGAAATATAGTATGTGATTTTGGTAGGTATTTTTGGAACTAAATGGTGTTTGAAGTGTGATGGATTGATAATAATATGTTTCCTTTTATAAGAGTGGGGAGGGGAACTCTTGGAATCTATCCGAATATTAAAATATAACATGACTATTCTCAAGAAAAATCCATTATAACGTCCCATAAAATAATAAGGGATCAAAATATAGACCATATATAATCTCCTTTTATTTTATTTAATATTTTAAATATTCGTAAATAATTTAATAATGTTGTAACCTAAAAAAATATCATTATTGTGAAATTTTATACTATTCATTAACATGGCATTAATATCATCAAGATACCAAGTAAAATGAAAAAAAGAGTTTTATTATATCATAAAAATGTCATGGTAATAAATTGAAATAATATTTCACATTAATAATATCGTATTCTATTAATTTTAATATTTTTATTATCAATTATTTAATATCATCATTAATTGAATAATTATTGCATGAGAGTTCTGAAATAATTTAACATAACTTGTTATTACCTATAATAAGAAAATAAATAATCATGATTATGATAATTAATTTATATTTAGGAAGGTTTTATATAGTTGAATATATTATTTGGATGACCAAATATTAAAAATGTTATACATACAAAAAACTATAGTGTGACATTATTGAATTTTCTATCAATAAAATTTCAAAAAGGTTAGAATGATATAATAAAAGAGTAAAATGATCATATAATGCATACTATAATTAGTATGGATCAATAATACTTATATAAGTATATTTGGTCATGTTTTTGGGTCATTTTATAGTCCCTATCTATTTATTATTTCTGTTAATTACCCAATTTACAGTTTTCAACGGAAAAAAAATTCTAATGTTTTTATTCATATTGACATAAAAAAGGGACTTGTTTAATAAATTAGGACACACAAAATCGAAAAATGGAATAAATTTTACATAATTAAAATGATTTAAATTTTAGAATTTTATTTAAATTACATTCAAAAAAATGAAATTATAAATTATTTTTCTGCGAAATTGAATTTGGTACAGATAAAGTGTTTATATTATAAATTATAGAATTAAAACAATTAGAAACCAAAAATTTTATTAGATTAAATCAAATTAAACTAATTACAATTTAAAACTAATCCATTATATAATTTTAACTTTTAAATATAGTAAAATAAAATACATTATTAAATAAAAATCTCTACCATTTAATATTCCATGAAAACTAAATATTTTCCAAAAATTATCAACATTTAATCCAATGAAAAAAATTTCTAGAAAAATTAAAAAATTTGTATCTATATAATTGAAACTCTATAATTTGAAAATTAATCTTTTAAATATAACCATATTTAATATTTGTTTAATTAAACTTTTTCTATTTCAAGAATTACGTATCATATTTATAATGAATTGAACTAATTAATTCACGAATGATAATATGTATCGATAAAAAATATTCTATCATTTGTACTGTCATTATGTTTTCTTCCATAGAGATTGTTTCCTCAAAATTTTATTCACATATTAAAAAATCTAGGATACCTTTCCCCCATTTATGTTCTAGTTCACATGTTGCTTCATCCACCATACAATTTCTCTTAAAACCCCTAACACAGTAAATTACTTTATTCCACAATAATTTCTTAATATGATCATGAATCTAAACATGGTTCTCCTCAAAATAAATGTTATGTTCCAACATGAATACATTATGTCTCAAAATATGAGATGAATATTACACATTATCTCTTAACATCAAAACATGGAATACATTATGTATGTAGGATAATGTTAGAGGTAAGGCCAATTGATTGAAAATTGATCCAAATTTTTCCAAAATTTCATTTGATCCATTGAACCATGGAATTAGCATACTTTTCTTACTAGAAGTAATAATAATTTTCTATGGAGATACCTTAAAAAAATACAATCACCTTCATGTAATGAATAACCAGTTTTCATGTTTTCTTAATAACTTTTCTTCTTACATGATGATTTCCTCATATTTTTTGAATAAATTCTACCTTATCATCAAATATTTCTACCAATTTTGGTCCTATTAAATTTTTCTCACCTACTTCATCAGAAAAATTCTATAGTTTTACACCACATTTCCAAAAATCCCTCAAAAGGTTGAATCTGTATAATATATTGAAGAATGTTTTTATATAATATATCAACTGAAAAAATATTTTGATCCCAAATTCACTTATAGTTCATTGAACAAGAATATAAAATTTCATTTAAGTCCTTACTTATACTTTTTAAAAGTCTTTCTAATTTATGATGAAATGATATTCTGAAATTTAACTGAGAAGCATGGAATGCTTTAATAGAGAGAGGAAATCCTTGTAACCTGACTCTCACTTGGAGGAATAATTTATAATGTTGACCAAGGTAAATTGTATTTTCTTTGGGAAGTAAATGTTTATATTTATCCAATCAATCCACAATATCTTAAATCACACAGTTAAAATTGAAAACTATTTTGTAATCCCACCGAAAAATCCATTGATATAAAATACCATTTGAACTATAGAATTATAAAAAACTGATGAGTTCCCATTAGTATTTGTGGTTTTTTTTATCATGTAGACAAGTCAATGATTTCGTGGTCATGTTATAAGTATCTCATTTCATTCCATATTTCATGTAATATCCCCCAAGGTCATTGTATATCATAGTGTTTCTCAGAAGAATGAAAAATAGAGAACCCTAATATTCACTCATAAACCCTTTCATATTTTTGTAATAGAAATCCATCCTAATATTTTTACAAATCATAAAACACCATCGTTATTGATATTAAAATATGGAAACTAACAATTATTAATATATTATACCTTTTCATTTAAATCATGACCCCCCTTCTGAGCTTTATTAATATTTTTTTTAATTCAACTGTACTAAAACCTGAAACAAAATAGAGTAAGTTCCTATAGAAAATAAATATTGGAAAAAATTCATCAAAGAATTAACCAAAAGGAATTGTTCTAAAGGTAAAATGGTTAATATCACATTATTTTTTTGACAGGAAGAATCATCCAGTTTTTATAAATTTTGATGATGATAATGAAATTTTAAATCAGAATACTTTATTAGTTCCATCCATATTATCTATCTCATTTCTTGTTAGTTACATGTGAATTGTCACGACCCGTCCTCGGGCCCGTGCCGTGACTACCCCAAGCCCGCCTTCCATAGGCCAGGGGCTGGCGACTAGCACCAAGGCGTAAAATCCCAGTAAACAGGGAAGGCATTGCCTTTATAAGTAACAACCACACAGAGTCAGCAAGCGGAAAGTAATGTGCAGAAAAGTAAAGGGGCCGGAAATACAAGCCCAACTGTAAAGTACAACTGAAAAGTAAAGTACAGCAACTGAAGAAAAGACGGCGGCCTCGTGTCGTCCACTGGCAATCCCACCTGAAGGGTGGGTACAGATAGCCTCCAAGCTCCTCGGGCCCCACGTCCGCTCTGAGCACGTCCCGCCCAGTGGTCCACCTCCAGGTACCGTCCTGCTCCACGCCCCAACCGCGATCAGCGCTGTCCGTCGTCTGCAACCAACACCACGAAGTGCGGGCATAGCCCGTGCAGGGGTGAGTACAACTACTCAGTAAGGACCCCGAGACCCCCGAAGGTCTCCCGGAATCCACAAAGGATATAGCACAAAAGAAAGATGCAATCACGAAGTAACATCTGACCCGACTTAGGTATATGCCCATACATATACCTAAGTCCCCAATTCTAGCTCTGCTCACGAGCTCAAGAACAACTCAATCCACAAAGGAAAGCAAGACTCAAATCCACAAGGAGAGTAAACAGTAAATCCACAAAGGATAGTTCAACACAATCCACAAAGGAGAGTAAACAGTAAATCCACATAGGATAGTTCAACACAATCCACAAAGGAGAGTAAACAGTAAATCCACATAGGATAGTTCAACACAATCCACAAAGGAGAGTGACATAAGGTTCAGCTCAACCAGGTATACCCTTTTCAGATGACGTCAAAGATGATCACTGATCCATCTAAGTCGTCGGACCCACGAAGGATCGATAGGTACTAACCCCCGCAGAAGACCCACACAGGATCGGGCTCACACAGAACCTGTAGGCAGTGGCTCACACAGAACCGGTAGTAGGACCCACACAGGATCGGGCACTGATCCGCGTAGGATCGCTGAGTGCAGTAGTCGACGCAGTCCACTGAGGATCTCTGCACAGTCGTCGCCGCAGTCCACGAAGGATCTCTGCTCTGCCGTCGTCGCAGTCCACGGAGGATCTCTGCTCTGCCGTCGTCGCAGTCCACGGAGGATCTCTGCTCTGCCGTCGTCGCAGTCCACGGAGGATCTCTGCTCTGTCGTCGAGGTCACAGCCAGCGCTAGGGTTCCCGCACGTAGCGAGCTCGTTTAGGAGGGTCCGCTCCACGAGCCGAGGGGCTGATACATCAACTGATACGTAGTCCGAAGTTGATGTATCCAAAAGTTCCGTATCGACAACAGGATCTCAACGCGACAGACGGCGCGTCAATCGGACGCCCGGTCTGAGAGTTATTGGCATTTTCGTCCCAGGGGCCCGGTTGGTTTTTAGGGCAAAACCAACCCGACCGTACTCCGCCTGTATCCGATCCTCGGGCGGAGTATGCCAAAAGTTCCGTCTCACTTAGAGAAAACTACCCCAGCTGACGGTACGTCGTTCGGACGCCCGTAGCCCAAGTTATGAGCGTTTCCGCTCCGAGGGCCCGGTTGGTTTCGTGTACGAACCAACCCGGCCGAACCCAAAGTCTTCCGAAACCTTGAGTATAATATACCGAAACGACCGTCTCGATCCAAGGATCGCGTAGCCGCTGACGGTTCGTCAATCGGAGGTCCCAGGCCCAAGATATGGGCGAAAGACCGTAGAGGGCCCGAAACGGGGGTACTGGGCCCGGGGCGACCCGGCCCGAACCCCCCCTGGGGTCGGCCGAACCGGGTCGGCCCGAACCGGGTCGGCCCGACCCGGCCCGAACCGGCTCGGCCGGGTCCGGTCCGGCCTGGGCGCGGCCCGGCCGACCGGACCGGCCTGCTCGGCCTCGGCCGGGCGGCCGAACTGCCGCCGCCGCGGGGT
The DNA here is from genome assembly GCA_963277665.1 of Viscum album. Taxonomy (NCBI): domain Eukaryota; kingdom Viridiplantae; phylum Streptophyta; class Magnoliopsida; order Santalales; family Viscaceae; genus Viscum; species Viscum album. The sequence continues at coordinate 1,565,425,810 of OY728145.1, forward strand.
TGAACCCGCGGCTTGAGGGAAACCGCGGCCCCGCGGGGGGCCGCCTGTCACGCGGACGCGGCCGGGCCGCCGCGTCCGTCCCGGTTCCGCGCGGCCGCGGAACCGGCTGCCGCCGCCGCCGCGGCTTCAGCCGCGGCGGAAGATTTCCACGGCGGCGCGCCGGGTGCCGCCGCCTCCGGTCGCCGGCGCCGCCGCGCCGGCGACCCGCGCCGCCGCCTCCTTCCGCGGGCCGCCGGAGATGCTCCGGTGGCCCGATTTCTTTCCCGTCTGCGCCGATGCTCCTCCCGGGGGACGATCTTCACTGCGGAACCAACAAATTGCCCTTGCCGCACGGTTTGTCGACGTCCGCCAAATCCGCGCAAAAAGAGAAGATCGGCGGAGGGTTGCCGGGTCTTGTTCGTTAGACCCGCACCCTCCGCGTTAGCCATAAACGTCACCGGGAGGGAAAAGGATCAACCAAATCGACAATTTCAAATAGATTAAAATTGTTCCGATTGGGTTCTTTATTTGAAAAGAATGAACACGGGAAGAGAAATATAATAATCCAATCAACCCTTACCTTGTCGTTGCCGAACGGGGGATCGTCGCGGGATTGCTCGTCGCGGAAGATGGAGATCGCCGCGTCGTCGCGGAATCGCTCGTCGCGTCTCCAATCTCCGGATCAAGATCAACGGATTTAATTAGTTTAAATCCGTTGATATTGAAATTAAAAAGGGAGAAGAAAAGATCTGATTCTCACCTTTGTTGCCGAACGAGGGTCGGCCGCGGAAGAAGAGGCATCGCCGAAGAACGTCGCGGGTAGATCTCGTCGACGTCGCAGATCTTGGTGTGCGTCGTCGAATTCCGGTCGCCGGCGTTCTTCGCGTTCTTCGCGTTCTTCGCGTTCTTCGCGTTCTTCGCGTTCTTCGCGTTCTTCGCGAAGAGGGTGGAGGAACGAAGATTCTTTCAAATCCTTTCCAAGGATTTTTAGGTTGGTCTTATTTTATAAACATGCCAACACGAAACCGGTTAAGAAACGATCCATCAATTCGTTGAATTAATTCAACGAAAGAAACGACCCATTTAATTCACGAAGAAACAGTCCATTTAATTCACGAAATAAACCGCCCAATTAAATGGTCTGTTAAGAATTAAAGAAAACGCGTCGGTTGACTTTTCAGTTACTTTGACGGGTTTTCGCGGGTGCGTTACTTAGCGAAAGAAACGGCGGGCTCGTGCGGGTCCCACCGCACAAATATCCTACCAAGGGGTAGGATATTTCTGGATAGCATCCTATCCAGTTCAACTCAGTTCAAGCCGCCTTTAAGTGGCTTCAAGTGGCTTCCAAGCTGCTTAAGTGAAATAAAATAAAGTTGTCGCACAAACTTTATTTTTATTTCTGACTTAAAGCCGCAAAATCTAAAAACCACGTCTGTGCAAACGCAACTCCGGAAGAGGCGTTTCTAAGCAAATACCGGCGCTGCGATTTCATCGGTGCCCTCAGAATTCGATTCCGGGCACCGGTTCAAAAGATAGAAAAACCCGCTCGTCCGTTCACTGAACGTACCCGAGCCAAACTTCGGAAATTGATTCCGGGCACACCGGGCCTCGGAATCAGGTGCCGTCTGAAGCTGCGCTCTTGTAAAATTCCAAAGAAAATTAAGAAAAAAATTTCCTTGAAATTTGCGGGTCTTTACATTACTCCCACCTCAGGGCTTTACGTCCCCGTAAAGATACATCAAAAACTAGGGAAACAAATGGGGGTACTGAGCACGCATCTGAGCCTCCCGCTCCCAAGTGCTCTCCTGGAGGTTCCCGTGCTGCCACCTGACGCGCACAAGAGGAATCGACCGCCCACGTAGGACCCGCTCCTGTCGATCCTCGATCTCCACTGGAACCTCCGCAAAAGTCACCCCATCGTCCACGTCCAGCTCCCCAAAGTCGATGATGTGCGTCGGGTCGTGCACATATCTCCTTAGCTGAGACACGTGGAAGACGTCGTGCACCCGGTGCAACTGAGGTGGTAGAGCCAGGCGATAAGCCACCTCTCCTATCCTGCTGAGGACCTGGAAAGGCCCGATGAAGCGTGGAGACAACTTGCCGCCTCAGCCAAATCTCCGTAAACCACGTCGAGGTGAGACACGCAAAAAGACGTGGTCGCCATCCTCGAACTCTAGTGGCCTCCGCCTCCTGTCAGCATATGACTTCTGCCGGCTCTGAGATGTCCTCATCCTCTCCTGGATGATCTGGACCTTCTCTGTCGTGGCTCGGACCATCTCTGGTCCCACGAGTGCTGACTCCCCAGGGTCTGTCCAGCACAACGGTGATCTGCAGGGTCTGCCGTACAACGCCTCGTATGGTGCCATCCCGATGGTGGAGTGGTAGCTGTTGTTGTACGCAAACTCCACCAAGGGTAGGTGGTCCTCCCAGTTGCGACCAAAGTCGAGAACACATGCACGGAGCATGTCCTCGAGTGTCTGTATGGTCCTCTCCGTCTGACCATCCGTCTGAGGGTGGAAGGCTGTGCTCAGATGGAGCCGCGTCCCGAACGCCTCCTGCAACCCCTTCCAAAGCCGGGAAGTGAAACGAGCATCTCGATCGGAGACGATAGATGATGGCACACCGTGAAGCCGTACGATCTCCTGGACGTAAAGACGTCCCAAGCTCTCTACTGAGCCCTGCTCTCTGATGGGTAAGAAGTGTGCCGACTTGGTGAGTCGGTCGACAATCACCCAAATGGAGTCGTGACCTCTGGAAGTGCGTGGAAGTCCAGTCACGAAGTCCATAGATATGCCGTCCCACTTCCACTCCGGGACCTCCAAGGGCTGTACCAAGCCTGCTGGTACCTGGTGCTCTGCCTTCACCTGCTGGCAGGTGAGGCATCGTGAAACGAACTCTGCCACAGCTTTCTTCATGCCCGGCCACCAGTGCTGTCGTCTGAGATCCTGGTACATCTTCGCCACTCCGGGATGTACCGCCAAGGGAGAAGTGTGAAACTCTCTCAGCACCTCCTCTCGTAGAGCGACTGGTACAAAGGTACGTCCTCTGAAAAGGATGTCGTGCTCTGCTCCAAGGGAGAAGCCATCAGGCGCCTGACCTGAGGATATCAGTGCACGCCGGGTCTCACAGTCAGCGTCCCCACGCTGAGCCTCTCTGACCCACTGTAGAAGTGGAGGAGAGACTGTGAGAGACTGAAGAAAGGCTGCTCCGTCTCTATCCACGAAGGATATCTGCAAGGAGGCTAGCTGCTCTGTCGCCTCCTCAAGCAGCTGAATGCCCGTCCTCCTGCTGAGGGCATCGGCTACCACGTTCCCCTTCCCAGGAGTATAGACTATCTCAAAGTCATAGTCCTGGAGGAACTCAAGCCATCTCCGCTGTCTCAGGTTCAGGTCCTTCTGAGAGAAGATATACCTGAGACTCTGGTGGTCAGAAAAGACTGTGAAGCGCTCGCCCATCAGATAGTGCCGCCAAGTCTTCAGAGCGAAGACCACTGCTGCTAACTCCAGGTCATGAGTGGCGTAGTTCTGCTCATGCGGCCTCAACTGACGTGATCCGTAGGCGATCACGGCCCGCTCCTGCATCAGGACGCACCCGAGTCCAGTCCCTGATGCATCGCAGTAAACTACGTACCCAACTCCCTCCTCAGGCAACCTCAAGATAGGTGCGCTGGTCAATCTCTGTCTCAGCTCCTGGAAGCTCTGCTGACATCTGTCTGACCACACGAAGGGTTTCCCCTTCTTCGTCAAGGCTGAGAGTGGTGCCGCAACTCTGGAGAAGTTCGGCACAAATCTCCGATAGTATCCCGCTAGGCCCAAGAAGCTCCGCACCTCTGTCACGCTCCTGGGTGGCTCCCAAGCTAGCACTGCCTCGATCTTCGCGGGATCCACTGCAACTCCCGCCTCAGAAATGACGTGCCCCAAGAAATGGACCTCACGCAACCAGAACTGGCATTTTGAGAGCTTGCCATAAAGCTGGTGCTCTCGGAGTGTGTCTAGCACAACTCGCAGGTGGTAGGCATGCTCCTCCTCAGTCGTCGAGTATACCAAAATGTCGTCAATGAAGACAACGACAAATCGGTCGAGGTATGGCTGGAAGATCCTGTTCATGAGGCTCATGAACACTGCTGGAGCATTGGTTACGCCGAACGGCATAACCAAGAACTCATAATGGCCATACCGACACCTGAAGGCCGTCTTCTGCACGTCCTCGTCTCGAACTCTGAGCTGATGATAGCCTGACCGGAGGTCTATCTTCGAGAACCACCGCGCTCCCTTGAGCTGATCGAAGAGGTCATCAATCCGTGGCAGCGGATACTTGTTCCTCACTGTCACCTGGTTCAGGCGACGATAGTCGACACATAGTCGCAAGCTCCCGTCCGCCTTCTTGGCGAACAAAATCGGGGAAGCCCAGGGTGAAACACTGGGTCGGATAAACCCCTTGCTCTGCAAGTCCTCCAACTGTACCCGCAGCTCTCGAAGCTCGGCGGGGGCCATCCGATATGCTGGAGTAGATATCGGGGCTGTCCCGGGGTACAAGTCGATGTAAAAGTCCACCTCTCTACGAGGAGGTAGCCCTGGAACGTCGTCGGGAAAGACGTCCACGTACTGGTCCACCACTGCAGGAAAAGCCGGACTCCGCACATCCACTGCTCCTAGGATGAGGCTAGCCAACTGATGAGAGATGGGCTGCACTCTCCTCCGCGGAAGTCCATCCTGTGCTGCAAAGGTTCCCTTCTCGCCGGTGAAGGTAAACCTGCTCCCGTCGGTGCGAACACATCGCACCTTGCGCCTAAAACAGTCGATCTGGGCATGAACCGTGGATAGCCAATCCATGCCCAAGATGACGTCGTAAGGCCTCGACGCCGCTACAAGGAGATCCCAGCCGAAGCTCTCGCCTCCTAGAGTAAGCTCACACTGCCGGCACCAGTGCGTAATCGTCGAGTCCGCTCCCGTAGGAGTCTCTAGCCGTAAGGATCGAGCCAACGGCTCAGTCGGAATCTCCGAGCTCCGAACAAGGGCAGAGGCTATGAAAGAGTGACTCGCTCCTGTGTCTATAAGTACTGCAGCAAGGGTGGAATAGACACAGATCGTACCTCGAATCATCTCTGGCATGTCGGGGTCGTAGGCCTCCACTGCCTGGAGCTGGGCCTGTCTCTGCCCGCCAGCTCCATGTGGTCGAGGTGGCCCTCCTGGTGGTGGTGGGGGTAGAGCCTGGAAGCGTCGCCCACCACCCGCTGCTCGGCCAGCTCCTCTGCCTCGTCCGCCTCCTCCCTGCGGACCGCCACGGTCGACCCTCTGCCTCTGCCTGGGTGGCCCCTCCACCGTCTGCTGCTCCTCTGGTCGGCGAGTCGGGCAGTCACGAGCCATGTGACCCTGCCCGCCGCAAGAGTAGCACAGCCTGCCTCTCGAAAGGCTGGCACTCCGCTGTGTGCCTCGTACTGCTGAGCCGGTGTCCTGAGGCCGTCTGCGAGGGGGTCTGGTCTGCCTGGACCCGTGAGTCATCCGTCGGCTACCTGCTGCCGAAGACTCAGCTACCTGCCGCCCTGCGCTAGGTCTCGCTGCTGAAGAAGGCTCTGCCAGGAAGCTCTCGATCAGGAGGGCTCGCTCCAGCACTCCCGCCTGGGTCGGAATGCTGAGGGAGATCAGCGACGCCCGAATCTCCTGTCGCAAGCCCTGCTCGAAGGTCCGGGCCCGGAAGAAGGGGTCCCGTACCATGTCGGTCGAGTAGCGAGATAGGTCCGTGAACCTCGCCGCGTACTGAGCGACCGTCATGCTGCCCTGGCGCAGCTGGAGAAGCTCCTGGATGCGCACCGCTCGGAGGGTGGCCGGGACGAACTCAGAGCGGAAGAGGCTCTCGAAGTCCGTCCAGAGCAGGGATGCCTCATCGTGAACCTGGAGCATCAGGCTCCACCATCGTCCTGCCGCCGCCTGCAGGAGGCTCGCTGCGAGAATCACCATGAGATCCGCTGGTGTCCTCACTAGCCTGAAGATCCGTACCACGGCCTCTAGCCAGTCCTCGGCGGCCTGGGGGTCCGCCTCACCGCGAAACCTGGGCGGTCGCTGGCTCTGAAACTCATGCAGTGCCCTGAGGCGACGTGCATCGTCGGCGTCTGGTACTGGAAGCATCGGTGGCTCGGCGGGTAAAGCTACCGCCGGTGCCACTGCTGGCAAAGGGCCCTGCACCGAGGCCTCGTCGCTCGGTGGGCTGCCGTCGCGCCCTACACTCGGAACCCTAGCTGGCAGTCGTCGCGGGGCCATCCTGAAAAGGAGAACAAGAGCACCACAGTCAGAACAGTATACCTGGCGAGCTGGCACAAGTAATCACAAGGAAAACTTGAGACTTTCATAAAGCAGATCAGTATACCCGGTGAGCTGACACAAGTAATCACAAAGAAAACTTGAAACACACACGCAATCAATGTTTTCATGCATTAAGTCGGAAATCAGGAGTCAGGGTCCTGGTGTACGGATACGTCGGCCGCCGCACCAACACTGGGCTCCCTGAACTGATAACCACACTCAATACACTAAACACTATTGCTTCACATAGAAAGGAAGGACGATCAGAGTCTGCGGTAGAACCGACCACCTCTGATACCAATTTGTCACGACCCGTCCTCGGGCCCGTGCCGTGACTACCCCAAGCCCGCCTTCCATAGGCCAGGGGTTGGCGACTAGCACCAAGGCGTAAAATCCCAGTAAACAGGGAAGGCATTGCCTTTATAAGTAACAACCACACAGAGTCAGCAAGCGGAAAGTAATGTGCAGAAAAGTAAAGGGGCCGGAAATACAAGCCCAACTGTAAAGTACAACTGAAAAGTAAAGTACAGCAACTGAAGAAAAGACGGCGGCCTCGTGTCGTCCACTGGCAATCCCACCTGAAGGGTGGGTACAGATAGCCTCCAAGCTCCTCGGGCCCCACGTCCGCTCTGAGCACGTCCCGCCCAGTGGTCCACCTCCAGGTACCGTCCTGCTCCACGCCCCAACCGCGATCAGCGCTGTCCGTCGTCTGCAACCAACACCACGAAGTGCGGGCATAGCCCGTGCAGGGGTGAGTACAACTACTCAGTAAGGACCCCGAGACCCCCGAAGGTCTCCCGGAATCCACAAAGGATATAGCACAAAAGAAAGATGCAATCACGAAGTAACATCTGACCCGACTTAGGTATATGCCCATACATATACCTAAGTCCCCAATTCTAGCTCTGCTCACGAGCTCAAGAACAACTCAATCCACAAAGGAAAGCAAGACTCAAATCCACAAGGAGAGTAAACAGTAAATCCACAAAGGATAGTTCAACACAATCCACAAAGGAGAGTAAACAGTAAATCCACATAGGATAGTTCAACACAATCCACAAAGGAGAGTAAACAGTAAATCCACATAGGATAGTTCAACACAATCCACAAAGGAGAGTGACATAAGGTTCAGCTCAACCAGGTATACCCTTTTCAGATGACGTCAAAGATGATCACTGATCCATCTAAGTCGTCGGACCCACGAAGGATCGATAGGTACTAACCCCCGCAGAAGACCCACACAGGATCGGGCTCACACAGAACCTGTAGGCAGTGGCTCACACAGAACCGGTAGTAGGACCCACACAGGATCGGGCACTGATCCGCGTAGGATCGCTGAGTGCAGTAGTCGACGCAGTCCACTGAGGATCTCTGCACAGTCGTCGCCGCAGTCCACGAAGGATCTCTGCTCTGCCGTCGTCGCAGTCCACGGAGGATCTCTGCTCTGCCGTCGTCGCAGTCCACGGAGGATCTCTGCTCTGCCGTCGTCGCAGTCCACGGAGGATCTCTGCTCTGTCGTCGAGGTCACAGCCAGCGCTAGGGTTCCCGCACGTAGCGAGCTCGTTTAGGAGGGTCCGCTCCACGAGCCGAGGGGCTGATACATCAACTGATACGTAGTCCGAAGTTGATGTATCCAAAAGTTCCGTATCGACAACAGGATCTCAACGCGACAGACGGCGCGTCAATCGGACGCCCGGTCTGAGAGTTATTGGCATTTTCGTCCCAGGGGCCCGGTTGGTTTTTAGGGCAAAACCAACCCGACCGTACTCCGCCTGTATCCGATCCTCGGGCGGAGTATGCCAAAAGTTCCGTCTCACTTAGAGAAAACTACCCCAGCTGACGGTACGTCGTTCGGACGCCCGTAGCCCAAGTTATGAGCGTTTCCGCTCCGAGGGCCCGGTTGGTTTCGTGTACGAACCAACCCGGCCGAACCCAAAGTCTTCCTAAACCTTGAGTATAATATACCGAAACGACCGTCTCGATCCAAGGATCGCGTAGCCGCTGACGGTTCGTCAATCGGAGGTCCCAGGCCCAAGATATGGGCGAAAGACCGTAGAGGGCCCGAAACGGGGGTACTGGGCCCGGGGCGACCCGGCCCGAACCCCCCCTGGGGTCGGCCGGACCGGGTCGGCCCGAACCGGGTCGGCCCGACCCGGCCCGAACCGGCTCGGCCGGGTCCGGTCCGGCCTGGGCGCGGCCCGGCCGACCGGACCGGCCGGCTCGGCCTCGGCCGCGCGGCCGAACTGCCGCCGCCGCGGGGTTGAACCCGCGGCTTGAGGGAAACCGCGGCCCCGCGGGGGGCCGCCTGTCACGCGGACGCGGCCGGGCCGCCGCGTCCGTCCCGGTTCCGCGCGGCCGCGGAACCGGCTGCCGCCGCCGCCGCGGCTTCAGCCGCGGCGGAAGATTTCCACGGCGGCGCGCCGGGCGCCGCCGCCTCCGGTCGCCGGCGCCGCCGCGCCGGCGACCCGCGCCGCCGCCTCCTTCCGCGGGCCGCCGGAGATGCTCCGGTGGCCCGATTTCTTTCCCGTCTGCGCCGATGCTCCTCCCGGGGGACGATCTTCACTGCGGAACCAACAAATTGCCCTTGCCGCACGGTTTGTCGACGTCCGCCAAATCCGCACAAAAAGAGAAGATCGGCGGAGGGTTGCCGGGTCTTGTTCGTTAGACCCGCACCCTCCGCGTTAGCCATAAACGTCACCGGGAGGGAAAATGATCAACCAAATCGACAATTTCAAATAGATTAAAATTGTTCCGATCGGGTTCTTTATTTGAAAAGAATGAACACGGGAAGAGAAATATAATAATCCAATCAACCCTTACCTTGTCGTTGCCGAACGGGGGATCGTCGCGGGATTGCTCGTCGCGGAAGATGGAGATCGCCGCGTCGTCGCGGAATCGCTCGTCGCGTCGCCAATCTCCGGATCAAGATCAACGGATTTAATTAGTTTAAATCCGTTGATATTGAAATTAAAAAGGGAGAAGAAAAGATCTGATTCTCACCTTTGTTGCCGAACGAGGGTCGGCCGCGGAAGAAGAGGCGTCGCCGAAGAACGTCGCGGGTAGATCTCGTCGACGTCGCAGATCTTGGTGTGCGTCGTCGAATTCCGGTCGCCGGCGTTCTTCGTGTTCTTCGCGTTCTTCGCGTTCTTCGCGTTCTTCGCGTTCTTCGCGTTCTTCGCGAAGAGGGTGGAGGAACGAAGATTCTTTCAAATCCTTTCCAAGGATTTTTAGGTTGGTCTTATTTTATAAACATGCCAACACGAAACCGGTTAAGAAACGATCCATCAATTCGTTGAATTAATTCAACGAAAGAAACGACCCATTTAATTCACGAAGAAACAGTCCATTTAATTCACGAAATAAACCGCCCAATTAAATGGTCTGTTAAGAATTAAAGAAAACGCGTCGGTTGACTTTTCAGTTACTTTGACGGGTTTTCGCGGGTGCGTTACTTAGCGAAAGAAACGGCGGGCTCGTGCGGGTCCCACCGCACAAATATCCTACCAAGGGGTAGGATATTTCTGGATAGCATCCTATCCAGTTCAACTCAGTTCAAGCCGCCTTTAAGTGGCTTCAAGTGGCTTCCAAGCTGCTTAAGTGAAATAAAATAAAGTTGTCGCACAAACTTTATTTTTATTTCTGACTTAAAGCCGCAAAATCTAAAAACCACGTCTGTGCAAACGCAACTCCGGAAGAGGCGTTTCTAAGCAAATACCGGCGCTGCGATTTCATCGGTGCCCTCAGAATTCGATTCCGGGCACCGGTTCAAAAGATAGAAAAACCCGCTCGTCCGTTCACTGAACGTACCCGAGCCAAACTTCGGAAATTGATTCCGGGCACACCGGGCCTCGGAATCAGGTGCCGTCTGAAGCTGCGCTCTTGTAAAATTCCAAAGAAAATTAAGAAAAAAATTTCCTTGAAATTTGCGGGTCTTTACATTACTCCCACCTCAGGGCTTTACGTCCCCGTAAAGATACATCAAAAACTAGGGAAACAAATGGGGGTACTGAGCACGCATCTGAGCCTCCCGCTCCCAAGTGCTCTCCTGGAGGTTCCCGTGCTGCCACCTGACGCGCACAAGAGGAATCGACCGCCCACGTAGGACCCGCTCCTGTCGATCCTCGATCTCCACTGGAACCTCCGCAAAAGTCGCCCCATCGTCCACGTCCAGCTCCCCAAAGTCGATGATGTGCGTCGGGTCGTGCACGTATCTCCTTAGCTGAGACACGTGGAAGACGTCGTGCACCCGGTGCAACTGAGGTGGTAGAGCCAGGCGATAAGCCACCTCTCCTATCCTGCTGAGGACCTGGAAAGGCCCGATGAAGCGTGGAGACAACTTGCCGCCTCGGCCAAATCTCCGTAAACCACGTCGAGGTGAGACACGCAAAAAGACGTGGTCGCCATCCTCGAACTCTAGTGGCCTCCGCCTCCTGTCAGCATATGACTTCTGCCGGCTCTGAGCTGTCCTCATCCTCTCCTGGATGATCTGGACCTTCTCTGTCGTGGCTCGGACCATCTCTGGTCCCACGAGTGCTGACTCCCCAGGGTCTGTCCAGCACAACGGTGATCTGCAGGGTCTGCCGTACAACGCCTCGTATGGTGCCATCCCGATGGTGGAGTGGTAGCTGTTGTTGTACGCAAACTCCACCAAGGGTAGGTGGTCCTCCCAGTTGCGACCAAAGTCGAGAACACATGCACGGAGCATGTCCTCGAGTGTCTGTATGGTCCTCTCCGTCTGACCATCCGTCTGAGGGTGGAAGGCTGTGCTCAGATGGAGCCGCGTCCCGAACGCCTCCTGCAACCCCTTCCAAAGCCGGGAAGTGAAACGAGCATCTCGATCGGAGACGATAGATGATGGCACACCGTGAAGCCGTACGATCTCCTGGACGTAAAGACGTCCCAAGCTCTCTACTGAGCCCTGCTCTCTGATGGGTAAGAAGTGTGCCGACTTGGTGAGTCGGTCGACAATCACCCAAATGGAGTCGTGACCTCTGGAAGTGCGTGGAAGTCCAGTCACGAAGTCCATAGATATGCCGTCCCACTTCCACTCCGGGACCTCCAAGGGCTGTACCAAGTCTGCTGGTACCTGGTGCTCTGCCTTCACCTGCTGGCAGGTGAGGCATCGTGAAACGAACTCTGCCACAGCTTTCTTCATGCCCGGCCACCAGTGCTGTCGTCTGAGATCCTGGTACATCTTCGCCACTCCGGGATGTACCGCCAAGGGAGAAGTGTGAAACTCTCTCAGCACCTCCTCTCGTAGAGCGACTGGTACAAAGGTACGTCCTCTGAAAAGGATGTCGTGCTCTGCTCCAAGGGAGAAGCCATCAGGCGCCTGACATGAGGATATCAGTGCACGCCGGGTCTCACAGTCAGCGTCCCCACGCTGAGCCTCTCTGACCCGCTGTAGAAGTGGAGGAGAGACTGTGAGAGACTGAAGAAAGGCTGCTCCGTCTCTATCCACGAAGGATATCTGCAAGGAGGCTAGCTGCTCTGTCGCCTCCTCAAGAAGCTGAATGCCCGTCCTCCTGCTGAGGGCATCGGCTACCACGTTCCCCTTCCCAGGAGTATAGACTATCTCAAAGTCATAGTCCTGGAGGAACTCAAGCCATCTCCGCTGTCTCAGGTTCAGGTCCTTCTGAGAGAAGATATACCTGAGACTCTGGTGGTCAGAAAAGACTGTGAAGCGCTCGCCCATCAGATAGTGCCGCCAAGTCTTCAGAGCGAAGACCACTGCTGCTAACTCCAGGTCATGAGTGGCGTAGTTCTGCTCATGCGGCCTCAACTGACGTGATCCGTAGGCGATCACGGCCCGCTCCTGCATCAGGACGCACCCGAGTCCAGTCCCTGATGCATCGCAGTAAACTACGTACCCAACTCCCTCCTCAGGCAACCTCAAGATAGGTGCGCTGGTCAATCTCTGTCTCAGCTCCTGGAAGCTCTGCTGACATCTGTCTGACCACACGAAGGGTTTCCCCTTCTTCGTCAAGGCTGAGAGTGGTGCCGGGAGAAGTTCGGCACAAATCTCCGATAGTATCCCGCTAGGCCCAAGAAGCTCCGCACCTCTGTCACGCTCCTGGGTGGCTCCCAAGCTAGCACTGCCTCGATCTTCGCGGGATCCACTGCAACTCCCGCCTCAGAAATGACGTGCCCCAAGAAATGGACCTCACGCAACCAGAACTGGCATTTTGAGAGCTTGCCATAAAGCTGGTGCTCTCGGAGTGTGTCTAGCACAACTCGCAGGTGGTAGGCATGCTCCTCCTCAGTCGTCGAGTATACCAAAATGTCGTCAATGAAGACAACGACAAATCGGTCGAGGTATGGCTGGAAGATCCTGTTCATGAGGCTCATGAACACTGCTGGAGCATTGGTTACGCCGAACGGCATAACCAAGAACTCATAATGGCCATACCGACACCTGAAGGCCGTCTTATGCACGTCCTCGTCTCGAACTCTGAGCTGATGATAGCCTGACCGGAGGTCTATCTTCGAGAACCACCGCGCTCCCTTGAGCTGATCGAAGAGGTCATCAATCCGTGGCAGCGGATACTTGTTCCTCACTGTCACCTGGTTCAGGCGACGATAGTCGACACATAGTCGCAAGCTCCCGTCCGCCTTCTTGGCGAACAAAATCGGGGAAGCCCAGGGTGAAACACTGGGTCGGATAAACCCCTTGCTCTGCAAGTCCTCCAACTGTACCCGCAGCTCTCGAAGCTCGGCGGGGGCCATCCGATATGCTGGAGTAGATATCGGGGCTGTCCCGGGGTACAAGTCGATGTAAAAGTCCACCTCTCTACGAGGAGGTAGCCCTGGAACGTCGTCGGGAAAGACGTCCACGTACTGGTCCACCACTGCAGGAAAAGCCGGACTCCGCACATCCACTGCTCCTAGGATGAGGCTAGCCAACTGATGATAGATGGGCTGCACTCTCCTCCGCGGAAGTCCATCCTGTGCTGCAAAGGTTCCCTTCTCGCCGGTGAAGGTAAACCTGCTCCCGTCGGTGCGAACACATCGCACCTTGCGCCTAAAACAGTCGATCTGGGCATGAACCGTGGATAGCCAATCCATGCCCAAGATGACGTCGTAAGGCCTCGACGCCGCTACAAGGAGATCCCAGCCGAAGCTCTCGCCTCCTAGAGTAAGCTCACACTGCCGGCACCAGTGCGTAATCGTCGAGTCCGCTCCCGTAGGAGTCTCTAGCCGTAAGGATCGAGCCAACGGCTCAGTCGGAATCTCCGAGCTCCGAACAAGGGCAGAGGCTATGAAAGAGTGACTCGCTCCTGTGTCTATAAGTACTGCAGCAAGGGTGGAATAGACACAGATCGTACCTCGAATCATCTCTGGCATGTCGGGGTCGTAGGCCTCCACTGCCTGGAGCTGGGCCTGTCTCTGCCCGCCATCTCCATGTGGTCGAGGTGGCCCTCCTGGTGGTGGTGGGGGTAGAGCCTGGAAGCGTCGCCCACCACCCGCTGCTCGGCCAGCTCCTATGCCTCGTCCGCCTCCTCCCTGCGGACCGCCACGGTCGACCCTCTGCCTCTGCCTGGGTGGCCCCTCCACCGTCTGCTGCTCCTCTGGTCGGCGAGTCGGGCAGTCACGAGCCATGTGACCCTGCCCGCCGCAAGAGTAGCACAGCCTGCCTCTCGAAAGGCTGGCACTCCGCTGTGTGCCTCGTACTGCTGAGCCGGTGTCCTGAGGCCGTCTGCGAGGGGGTCTGGTCTGCCTGGACCCGTGAGTCATCCGTCGGCTACCTGCTGCCGAAGACTCAGCTACCTGCCGCCCTGCGCTAGGTCTCGCTGCTGAAGAAGGCTCTGCCAGGAAGCTCTCGATCAGGAGGGCTCGCTCCAGCACTCCCGCCTGGGTCGGAATGCTAAGGGAGATCAGCGACGCCCGAATCTCCTGTCGCAAGCCCTGCTCGAAGGTCCGGGCCCGGAAGAAGGGGTCCCGTACCATGTCGGTCGAGTAGCGAGATAGGTCCGTGAACCTCGCCGCGTACTGAGCGACCGTCATGCTGCCCTGGCGCAGCTGGAGAAGCTCCTGGATGCGCACCGCTCGGAGGGTGGCCGGGACGAACTCAGAGCGGAAGAGGCTCTCGAAGTCCGTCCAGAGCAGGGATGCCTCATCGTGAACCTGGAGCATCAGGCTCCACCATCGTCCTGCCGCCGCCTGCAGGAGGCTCGCTGCGAGAATCACCATGAGATCCGCTGGTGTCCTCACTAGCCTGAAGATCCGTACCACGGCCTCTAGCCAGTCCTCGGCGGCCTGGGGGTCCGCCTCACCGCGAAACCTGGGCGGTCGCTGGCTCTGAAACTCATGCAGTGCCCTGAGGCGACGTGCATCGTCGGCGTCTGGTACTGGAAGCATCGGTGGCTCGGCGGGTAAAGCTACCGCCGGTGCCACTGCTGGCAAAGGGCCCTGCACCGAGGCCTCGTCGCTCGGTGGGCTGCCGTCGCGCCCTACACTCGGAACCCTAGCTGGCAGTCGTCGCGGGGCCATCCTGAAAAGGAGAACAAGAGCACCATAGTCAGAACAGTATACCTGGAGAGCTGGCACAAGTAATCACAAGGAAAACTTGAGACTTTCATAAAGCAGATCAGTATACCCGGTGAGCTGACACAAGTAATCACAATGAAAACTTGAAACACACACGCAATCAATGTTTTCATGCATTAAGTCGGAAATCAGGAGTCAGGGTCCTGGTGTACGGATACGTTGGCCGCCGCACCAACACTGGGCTCCCTGAACTGATAACCACACTCAATACACTAAACACTATTGCTTCACATAGAAAGGAAGGACGATCAGAGTCTGCGGTAGAACCGACCACCTCTGATACCAATTTGTCACGACCCGTCCTCGGGCCCGTGCCGTGACTACCCCAAGCCCGCCTTCCATAGGCCAGGGGCTGGCGACTAGCACCAAGGCGTAAAATCCCAGTAAACAGGGAATGCATTGCCTTTATAAGTAACAACCACACAGAGTCAGCAAGCGGAAAGTAATGTGCAGAAAAGTAAAGGGGCCGGAAATACAAGCCCAACTGTAAAGTACAACTGAAAAGTAAAGTACAGAAACTGAAGAAAAGACGGAGGCCTCGTGTCGTCCACTGGCAATCCCACCTGAAGGGTGGGTACAGATAGCCTCCAAGCTCCTCGGGCCCCACGTCCGCTCTGAGCACGTCCCGCCCAGTGGTCCACCTCCAGGTACCGTCCTGCTCCACGCCCCAACCGCGATCAGCGCTGTCCGTCGTCTGCAACCAACACCACGAAGTGCGGGCATAGCCCATGCAGGGGTGAGTACAACTACTCAGTAAGGACCCCGAGACCCCCGAAGGTCTCCCGGAATCCACAAAGGATATAGCACAAAAGAAAGATGCAATCACGAAGTAACATCTGACCCGACTTAGGTATATGCCCATACATATACCTAAGTCCCCAATTCTAGCTCTGCTCACGAGCTCAAGAACAACTCAATCCACAAAGGAAAGCAAGACTCAAATCCACAAGGAGAGTAAACAGTAAATCCACAAAGGATAGTTCAACACAATCCACAAAGGAGAGTAAACAGTAAATCCACATAGGATAGTTCAACACAATCCACAAAGGAGAGTAAACAGTAAATCCACATAGGATAGTTCAACACAATCCACAAAGGAGAGTGACATAAGGTTCAGCTCAACCAGGTATACCCTTTTCAGATGACGTCAAAGATGATCACTGATCCATCTAAGTCGTCGGACCCACGAAGGATCGATAGGTACTAACCCCCGCAGAAGACCCACACAGGATCGGGCTCACACAGAACCTGTAGGCAGTGGCTCACACAGAACCGGTAGTAGGACCCACACAGGATCGGGCACTGATCCGCGTAGGATCGCTGAGTGCAGTAGTCGACGCAGTCCACTGAGGATCTCTGCACAGTCGTCGCCGCAGTCCAAGAAGGATCTCTGCTCTGCCGTCGTCGCAGTCCACGGAGGATCTCTGCTCTGCCGTCGTCGCAGTCCACGGAGGATCTCTGCTCTGCCGTCGTCGCAGTCCACGGAGGATCTCTGCTCTGTCGTCGAGGTCACAGCCAGCGCTAGGGTTCCCGCACGTAGCGAGCTCGTTTAGGAGGGTCCGCTCCACGAGCCGAGGGGCTGATACATCAACTGATACGTAGTCCGAAGTTGATGTATCCAAAAGTTCCGTATCGACAACAGGATCTCAACGCGACAGACGGCGCGTCAATCGGACGCCCGGTCTGAGAGTTATTGGCATTTTCGTCCCAGGGGCCCGGTTGGTTTTTAGGGCAAAACCAACCCGACCGTACTCCGCCTGTATCCGATCCTCGGGCGGAGTATGCCAAAAGTTCCGTCTCACTTAGAGAAAACTACCCCAGCTGACGGTACGTCGTTCGGACGCCCGTAGCCCAAGTTATGAGCGTTTCCGCTCCGAGGGCCCGGTTGGTTTCGTGTACGAACCAACCCGGCCGAACCCAAAGTCTTCCGAAACCTTGAGTATAATATACCGAAACGACCGTCTCGATCCAAGGATCGCGTAGCCGCTGACGGTTCGTCAATCGGAGGTCCCAGGCCCAAGATATGGGCGAAAGACCGTAGAGGGCCCGAAACGGGGGTACTGGGCCCGGGGCGACCCGGCCCGAACCCCCCCTGGGGTCGGCCGAACCGGGTCGGCCCGAACCGGGGCGGCCCGACCCGGCCCGAACCGGCTCGGCCGGGTCCGGTCCGGCCTGGGCGCGGCCCGGCCGACCGGACCGGCCGGCTCGGCCTCGGCCGCGCGGCCGAACTGCCGCCGCCGCGGGGTTGAACCCGCGGCTTGAGGGAAACCGCGGCCCCGCGGGGGGCCGCCTGTCACGCGGACGCGGCCGGGCCGCCGCGTCCGTCCCGGTTCCGCGCGGCCGCGGAACCGGCTGCCGCCGCCGCCGCGGCTTCAGCCGCGGCGGAAGATTTCCACGGCGGCGCGCCGGGCGCCGCCGCCTCCGGTCGCCGGCGCCGCCGCGCCGGCGACCCGCGCCGCCGCCTCCTTCCGCGGGCCGCCGGAGATGCTCCGGTGGCCCGATTTCTTTCCCGTCTGCGCCGATGCTCCTCCCGGGGGACGATCTTCACTGCGGAACCAACAAATTGCCCTTGCCGCACGGTTTGTCGACGTCCGCCAAATCCGCGCAAAAAGAGAAGATCGGCGGAGGGTTGCCGGGTCTTGTTCGTTAGACCCGCACCCTCCGCGTTAGCCATAAACGTCACCGGGAGGGAAAAGGATCAACCAAATCGACAATTTCAAATAGATTAAAATTGTTCCGATCGGGTTCTTTATTTGAAAAGAATGAACACGGGAAGAGAAATATAATAATCCAATCAACCCTTACCTTGTCGTTGCCGAACGGGGGATCGTCGCGGGATTGCTCGTCGCGGAAGATGGAGATCGCCGCGTCGTCGCGGAATCGCTCGTCGCGTCGCCAATCTCCGGATCAAGATCAACGGATTTAATTAGTTTAAATCCGTTGATATTGAAATTAAAAAGGGAGAAGAAAAGATCTGATTCTCACCTTTGTTGCCGAACGAGGGTCGGCCGCGGAAGAAGAGGCGTCGCCGAAGAACGTCGCGGGTAGATCTCGTCGACGTCGCAGATCTTGGTGTGCGTCGTCGAATTCCGGTCGCCGGCGTTCTTCGCGTTCTTCGCGTTCTTCGCGTTCTTCGCGTTCTTCGCGTTCTTCGCGTTCTTCGCGAAGAGGGTGGAGGAACGAAGATTCTTTCAAATCCTTTCCAAGGATTTTTAGGTTGGTCTTATTTTATAAACATGCCAACACGAAACCGGTTAAGAAACGATCCATCAATTCGTTGAATTAATTCAACGAAAGAAACGAACCATTTAATTCACGAAGAAACAGTCCATTTAATTCACGAAATAAACCGCCCAATTAAATGGTCTGTTAAGAATTAAAGAAAACGCGTCGGTTGACTTTTCAGTTACTTTGACGGGTTTTCGCGGGTGCGTTACTTAGCGAAAGAAACGGCGGGCTCGTGCGGGTCCCACCGCACAAATATCCTACCAAGGGGTAGGATATTTCTGGATAGCATCCTATCCAGTTCAACTCAGTTCAAGCCGCCTTTAAGTGGCTTCAAGTGTCTTCCAAGCTGCTTAAGTGAAATAAAATAAAGTTGTCGCACAAACTTTATTTTTATTTCTGACTTAAAGCCGCAAAATCTAAAAACCACGTCTGTGCAAACGCAACTCCGGAAGAGGCGTTTCTAAGCAAATACCGGCGCTGCGATTTCATCGGTGCCCTCAGAATTCGATTTCGGGCACCGGTTCAAAAGATAGAAAAACCCGCTCGTCCGTTCACTGAACGTACCCGAGCCAAACTTCGGAAATTGATTCCGGGCACACCGGGCCTCGGAATCAGGTGCCGTCTGAAGCTGCGCTCTTGTAAAATTCCAAAGAAAATTAAGAAAAAAATTTCCTTGAAATTTGCGGGTCTTTACATGAATATATACTCAAAACGTTTTTGATATTGGTATAAACCACACATTACTACATAAAAATGAATCCACCAATTTTTCAAAGACTACAAAATATATAATTATAGATCTTGTGTGTGGTAATTTAACTCACAAGGTTTCAGCTAACATAAAGAATATGCATTTATCCATCATTATATATTTGGAAAAAACCATGTCATTTCACTGAAGCATCACTATTGATGATAAACATGATATTTATGGAAGGAAGGTCAAAAACTAGAGAATTCACTGATATTTTTTCATTTCATAAAATAAACATCCCATCATTCTTTCTTGATGAGTTTATCACCCTATCATTTTAACCTAGTAAGTGGGCTAGAAAACTAAAAATTTGTTTCAACAAACCAGTGGTACATAGCCCATAATACAAGAAAACTATAAATCTCTATGAAATTGGTAGTAATTTTACACACTTCAACAAATTCATTTTTAATGGGATCAATAGTAATTCCTTATTTAAATATAATGTGCAGAATGAAATAATTTTTTATTAACCAAAACCCCATATTTAAAATATTCCATATAACCACTTTTTGAATGTATTTTTAAAACAAATATTATATGTTTTTCATTTTCCTCATTACTTTTTTAATAATGAAAAATATCATAAATTAAAATAACCATAAACTTATCCAAATATTTACTAAAGTGTCTATTAATAAGATATATAAATATATTAGAATAAATTTTCAACCCAAATGGATCAAAATTAAACTCAAAAATCGAATCTATAGATTTAAATTCACTATTTATAATATATACCTCTTTCAAATTCAGTTGATAGTACCCCAACCAGATATTAGTAATTAAAAATTACAACACTCTTTGGATCATATAAAACAAATAATAAATATGAATCAATGGATACATGTTCTTCATCGTGATGTTATTTAATACTGTTAAATAAATTAATTACCTCATAAAACCATATTCATTCTAGAATAAAGAAGAAAACCCATGGTGAAGTACTAGGTAAAATAAAATAATTACATAGAAACTACATAAATTTCTTCATCACTTATAGATGTCCTCTTCGATCCGTTTGATAAGAGGGTTTTAAAAATGGATTATCCAAAATAATTAGGTCAATAGTAATTCCAAACACTTGATTATGAATAAATATAGAAAAATATTCAATAAAAATATCCATTAATTCATTAAATACCATTAATTCATTAAATACCGTCACTTCATTAATCTGTATTGATTTATTTTTGTCAAAAAATGTTTTATGTTACATTAACTTCCATTTCAAATCAATATCTTTGCTTCACGGTAGGTTATTAATGGTATAAAATCCATGAAAAAAAATTATTATCACTAAGATTTTTTGTATCATGAAAAAATGATATATAATCCATACCAAAATAAAATAAAACTCTACCATGGGTAGTTCAACATGATTTGTAAGAAGGACTATTTTCAGGATTACGATAGGAAGAAACCAATATATATTTGGTGGTGTAGTATTTCCACTCACTCTTTTCCCCACAAGCTCAATCATTATTCCATGATCTCACACTACCAGTACTTGTGAATACTTCTCAAGAATGAAATAATACAAATATCTATAATCAAAAATGATATTGGTGTAATTTTAATACATTTGTAACATACTTATCACCTATTCACTTGATGGACCAACATCAACCATTATAGTAGCTATTGATTTTCATACCCCATTCTTTTTTTTTGATTTTTTGGATAACTATATTATGAAAATAACTTTGGAAAAATGTTATAAATTAACCCAAATCATTTAAACTAAAACAAATCACCATTATATTACAATAAATTATAGAAATATTTGGTTTTTTACTATTTATTTCTTTACAGTAACAAGGCATGTGACTAAATAAACCACACCCAAAACAAATTCAATATCTGGTCAAATATACCTAGAAATATCCCTTAGCAAAACATATAAAATTTAGGGGATTACATATAGAATTATTAATTAGTTTCTTCTCTATCACTAGAAAGATTAAACAATTATTATTATTGTCATCTCAAGGAAAATATGTGTTGGAAAAATCCATCTCAACATTCTCGGTACAACAGACCACTTTTCCATAGATTTAAAATTCTTATATGGTAAAAAATATTCATAAACATATTTTAAAACATGTGAATAATATATTAATTTTACAATAAATATCGCTAATAAAATACTGTATGCACCTATCAAGTCTTGTATATTTTTTTCATACAAAACTACTTGATAATATTCTATGTACCCATATTGTAATAATTCGTTCTACATTTTGTGTTGAACCATCATGGGAAAATGATTTTCCATAAAAATGGCCCTTAAAATCATCCCATTTCATAACAATAGGATAAAATTTCTCTATGTTATTTTTAATTTTATACTAACATCAATTAAATTCACCTTTAAAACCATAAGAAACTATGAGTACCTTTGGGAGTTTTGAACATCCCATTACATTGAATATTTTCTCTTTGGTATAAATCTATCATTTAGGTAACATAGAGTCACATAATCAACTAAATTTCAAGTTTTTTATTTAAATAGATGATATACAATCAACATTCTCCTCTAGGGTAAAACTGTCTACTATCTAACATGGATACCGCCACCATTTATAGATTGTGTTAACCAATCAATAACTACAAAAACTATTCATTTCCAATAATTTCCATTCCGAGTTACTGATACAGACGGATATCATCTTCTTGATGCCTCCCTAGTACAACATCCCAATTTCTTATTTTTGAAACCAGTCCAAACATTGTTTAGAATAATCAGCAATGTAATCCTAAAATGGTGTATCATTTCATGTTTACAACTAATTATATATCATTTAGGGGTATTCTATTAACAGTAATCTAACACCTCATGTAATCTAACTAATCATATAATGTTCACTATAAAGAACCAACCTTAATAATTATATATTCTAGTGTTTATACATTAAAATTCACTTTAAAATTTCAAGGATCTTTTCACTTTATAGATTTAGATGATTAGAAAAAAACTCTTACAATGTAAACCCTTACATTAAATGTAAACACTTATACCGACTATTAATTTGTCCCACTAAAGGAAAAATTGTTTAAAAAATAAATAATGGCCGATTTTGATGGTAAGTATTCAAATTTATATTCTTAATCTCATACAAGTCCCTAATCAACCCCAAAACCTATGAAAAGCATTTTAAAAGCAATGATTTGAGCACAAAAATCTTAGTAAGGTATATAGAAAAGATGAATCCCATTAGTCTTGTAAAACACAAAAAAACTCGTGTAATATTTACCTATATATCATTATTAATCAACATAATGATATAAAGAATTTTTAAATTAAATATAAAACATTTTTGTTATAAATAAAATCTTCAAATCTCTTAGAAATTGAATAAAATTATTTTTGGATTCATAGAGAAACACATTCATAACTTATTTTAGACCAATGGATGAAATAATTAGATCCTTGTTCAAAGAACAAAAGAACAACCATGGCCACTACACACTTATTTCCTCAAAATAGATGTTATATTATTCAATTCATTTTAGTTATGTCATAGTAAACCCATTGTTTATTTTCTAAGGATCTCTCCAAAAGATATCTAGGATGCTCCATCCTATAACCTGGAAATGGATCACCATGAGAAATATAGGTGATCCCATTTCAAATGTATAATAAAATAACCTAATCCATAATAAATGATTTGTATTCGTACTATTTTTTATCATAAATCATTTTATAAACTATTTTAATTTTTAAAAAATATGTTTTTATATGAAAATACCATTTCATTTAATTTTTTTTCATTCAAAAAACTAGGTAAATCATAATGACTCCAATTTCATTAATCATGAACATATAAATAGATTAAGGAAATATTAAGGCTTTCATGAACATAAAAATAGGGAAAATCTGATCACGATGTATATATTAAAAAGCACTCCTTTACATATTTGTTAAAGTAGATGAAAATGGATCATTAAAATAGTATTTTTAAGGGAATTACCATTAAAAATATAGTATCATTAAACATAGAATTTATCATAAAAATTGATTTTGCTTATGACCTATAAATCCTCATAAAATATTTGGAAATATAAAATAATATAATAAGAATTAATCTCAAATAAAATCTTTTCTTGAAACAATAAATGAAGCATAAGTTTCACTCAAATAAAGGATATTGTGTTAATAATTTCCTTTCCTTGAGGTCAATTAATCATGTATACTCTTTATCTTTCTTAGTATTGATCTGATGCTAATTTTATACTTTCTTAATATCCTTTTTCATATTTATTATTAACTATTGATAGGTCCACTAGGATGAATACCTTGAGAGGGGGTGGGGTGGGGGTGAATCATGGTATGATATATTGAAACAATATCTAATTTGGATCTTCTTTGGTTGTTGGAAAAAAACTTGATTCTCTATTCCTCCCATAAAAATTTACTAGTATATATGAAATGATTCACATGAAACAATAATTTTTTCTTGGTTCACCAACACTAGGCTACATACAGGGCGCATACAATGGAAATTTTCCAATGTACCAAATTCACTAAGGCTTACTATAAATAATGGGTACAATGTTCAGACTAGATCTTCTTTGCCCATACTCATTGCCTTTAAAAGAATTAGGGTCTGATCACTACATTCCCAAGGGTCACCCCCTGTTCCTCTTTCTCCGGTTTGTTGCCGGTGGAAAGGGTCACCATCTTCCACTTACTTTTCTCACTGCTCTTAGAAGAGAATCCACTCAAAATTTATGGATGTGTAGGTCAAACCCAGGTTATGGAAATATTGGTCCCTTTATTTGCTTGAATTTATGAATCCTCAACTATATGTAGACACTCTGTTAAATTTTCTTTTTCACCAATAGACGAATTTGACCATCCCAGGTACTACTATGTACCAGGATGTTTTTTTTTTCAAACTGATATAATGATTTTGGTAGCTTCCATGTGAAAATTGAAAACCACATTTTCCACCACGTTCTGTGCTAAGGGTTTGGTATGATGAACACCTCTTTCACATATCACATCTGCTACTGCGAACAACCCTGCATCTACGGACTGTTTCTGCTTTTTCAATCGCGTACCACTACCATGTACCGACTCAACAAACCTCCTCTACAAAATCCACCATGTCCCTGAACTGTTCTCTGTGCATTGACTATCATTTTTTCTATGTACTAAAGATCTCCTTCTATGAACTACATACATAACTCTCCCTCTCACGTACTGGAGATTCATCTTACTTGTTCCGATACAACTCCTTCCGTGCACTGTACGTCGCTCTCCGTGTACCATACTTCCTTTGGGGGTTATGAATCCCTACAAAAACCTATATTGTGAACCACATTCGGACATTTAAGAATTCCTGAAGAAATATATTTATTATAATGATGTTCAATATCAATAGTAATCAGTGTTATTGGTATTTATTATATAAGCAATGATACCCTCTTAATATGTTGAATCATAATTTACCGAATCTTTGAACCCGCCTCCACCACATACCGATTCTTCATCATCCGCAAACCATTTATCTACATCGTCCACATAATGAAATTGTTCAAATTTAGACAATCACTATCGCCAATCAACAATCAATCTCCGTATTATATTTCCTTCCGCAATAAACCATTCTCACGACTGTTTCTGGTTTCACGAACAATTCATACCGCTCCACGTACCATTCTCTGAAAATGGTATGTAACCCATGAATTATGGTACATGATCCTCACACTCTTCCACTTATCTTCAACATTATTCATATTTTTCACTCCAATGAATAAATCCTCCCTTTTCCAAAATAAATCGTCTGATTTTGTGGCCCAAAAATATGGAAAACACTAGGAAACTGCGTCACCTTAAAAACCTGTGTTCAACAAACACCAACTATTCTCATTCATGGTCATCTGAATTTTTCAACAAAAACAACCACACATAAAACATATTGAGAGGACTACTTGAGGTATTTTTCCAATAACTGTACATTACATTTTACCATGTTGTATATTATTATGTTA
Source organism: Viscum album (assembly GCA_963277665.1). Lineage (NCBI taxonomy): Eukaryota > Viridiplantae > Streptophyta > Magnoliopsida > Santalales > Viscaceae > Viscum > Viscum album. Next base: position 1,565,450,617 of record OY728145.1, read on the forward strand.
TAATTTATGTACATGTTGGATGTTTTGATGATATTCAGTTCATTAGTCCCAAATGACCATGGTATGTTTACAATGGTAAAATAGGTCATTAATCCATCACATCCAGGATACTAATCATAACATACAAATAATTTTTATATATTAAAAATAATATTAGTTCCATCTACTAAATATTTTAATGAAAAAGGAACTATGTTACAATCATTAACATGGTAGGCCATATATACACATACATAACATTTCCATTTTAAATAATCACTATGGGAAGAATGTCAGAATTAATTTTCATTCAAATAATAATAATATTATAGTTAATATAATTTTAAAAATTAAAAATTTATTATATATATCATCCATGTGGTTTGGAGATGAGAATTATTCAAATCCTTTTATTGAGATAATAATTTTCACATACACAATGACGAAATTATCATTTTTCTATGAATGGAATAAAAAAATTATATTTTATAATTTTCTAATTATAAATATGTCCTGAATATAATGTGAAAAACATTGTTACATCATTATATCCAATCATTAAAAACAATGTTGGAAGGTGAATTACATCGATTTTTGAGGTGGTGGTCTTCTGTACTCATGAATGAGGAAATATATGCCTTTATTAAAAAAAATAAAAATATGAATGTTTAGAATACTATATTTTTTTACATTATCATTTTTTAATATGGTTTGAAGGTTGTTTAAAAATAAAAAATACATAATAATTTAGACACAAAATATACATCTTCATTGGAAATACTTCTTGGAAAAACAAATTATGACCAGAAAGTTTGTTGTTCTACCTAATAAAAGGACTATAGAATGAGGAGATGGATTCTATAATTTTTTTAGGAATTTATCATAAAAATAAAAAGGGTTTTTATGTGTCAGTAATTTATAAGAATATGCTCTTTTTTAAAAGAGAGGAGATGGGAACACTTACAGTTATTGAAAAATATGAAAATTTAATATAGTTATTCTAGTGTAAAATACTTCATTTTTCCTATAAAAATATAAAAAAAGTTATTTAAAACCATATATTATCTCATTTGTAATTATTTAATTTTTTAAAAATATTTTTTATAAATATTAATCCCTTAAAATAAAATTATTTCTAAATTTTTTACTATTTAGAAAATTACATTAAAATAATAAATAAAATAAGTCAATTTTTAATAAATTATTTCATTATATATTAAATGTTTCATTTTAATCAATATGATATGTGTATTATTTTAATTATATAAAATTTCATTCATTTCAATATTTTTATTATCATTAATTTTATATTTTCTTGATTTTAATAATTACTGCATCAGCATTATAAAAGCATTTAAGGTAATTATTTCTTATGATAAAATAAGTTAAAAATTAACATGATTAGTTTAAACCATTTAATAATTATTAATGATAATTATAGTCATAGATATCTTATAGATAACCATATATTTACAATTTTATACATATTAAAAACAATATTGTGCGATCGTTGAATTTTCATTAAATAAAATATTATAATGGTTATAATCATATGAAAATTTAATAAAGTGGTCATATAAATTAAAATTTAGTAATTAAGAATTCAAATAAACTATATAATTAAATTGGGTAATGTTTTAGTGTAATTTTATATTCTTTCTCAATTTATTTCACCTTTAATTATCGACTCCACCCTTTATCCAGAATTTTTTTTACTAATGCTATAAAACATTGTGACCAAAATATAATTGAAAAAATTATAAAAAATATAGGCCAAATAATTAAAAATATTGAATACATGTTACAAAATTCAAAACACTAAATTTTTATAATTTCATTGAAATTAAATTCACAAAAGGAAATGAATTTTTTTTCTTCAGAGAAATGCATTTTTATGTATAAAATGATTCTATATTAAATTCATGTACAAGACCCATCCCAAAAATAATATTTGAATTAAATTAAATAAAATTTAACTATTAAAAATTAAAAAAAATACTAAATATAATCTCATCTTATAAATATAGTGACAGAAAATATAGTTTTCAATAAAATTATATATTTTTTAATAGTAATTGAATATTTAATATTTTCAAATTAAATTGAAATTTTTATCCTAAGATAATTTTGAAATTATGAATTACCATATTTAATTAATGTTTCAAATTATAATTCTATAATTTTAAAATTTATATTTTAAATATTACCACATAAGAATAATTTTTAATAATATTAATTACAATTTGATTTTATAAATTACTTTATGTAATTCTAATGATGTTAACTAGCTAATTTAAAATTAGTAATAAAAAATATTATATCTATGTATGGTTTGTTACATATCATGGTAAGAAATATGTGAACTACGTAAAACTAAAAAGATGACCATGTTATAAATATGTTATGTTCATCCGTGAGGCTTCTAAAGTAGCATTGATATTCATTAAAAGTGTTTCATAATGATTATAAGAGTGGAAAAAAATATACAGACATCCAATGGAATCCAAATATTGATTTTATTTTATCAATGTATGAGATGGATTATTTTTCACCCAAAGTGTGCTAACACCTCACTAGATAATGGATGATGAAAAAGAGTGTTACAATTTTCAGAAGTATTATACCAAGCATAAAAGAATCATAAACCACCACTAACATGGAATAAAAGATGATTTATATATCTTATTAATGTGTTACATAGATCTATTTTAATTACTCATGTGCTTTTAATGGATGATTAAATTTCCCATCTAGTTCATATATTGCATATATGAATATAACTTCAATATATTGTTTTATTCTATGAAATAGTGTAATAAATGATTACATATTTGTAATATAGCTTTGGTATCCTAGCTAAATGGAATAAGAGACCTAATTTATGCATGAAAATCATAATTTTCTTCTAAGTTGAAATAAATAATATATAAATCATATATATGTATTAATGTATTTATGGATTATAAAAATCAACATAATAGTTTCACTGAATCCTAAAAGTCTTTGTTCCATTACAACTAATACTGACTCATATACAATAATTGTGAAACCTTATCAAAAACTACATTTCGATATCTTCCATTTTTTATGAAATAACTCACCAATGTCCCCTTATATTAATTTGTATGTATTAACATGTTAATGTCCATCCAAATAACGTTTTTCATCAACATTAAAATAATTTTAGAGGATATTTCCATCTCAACCTCATTTCCCATTTAGTTAACTACAATGTTTGACCCAACGTGTCTTTATATCAATGAGAACAAATAAAAATCTCAAGATAGGTTTTTATAAAAAATTATATACTTCTAACAAGTAATAATTTCAAAAAACTTATAAATTTTTGTGGTTTGTTCTCTATAAAACACATGTATATCAATTCAAACGTCTACCAATATCTTTTATATAAATACCTTCATTATCATGTTTTCTCATTATACTAAATATCGTGTGGCTAGGGTACATGAGTCATTTCAGTCATGTATATCAAAATCATATATATTCTTGATTCTAAAATCATTGGCTAAACAAGGTTGATGAATATATCAAATTTCATTCATCTGTATAGATGGGAACATCACTTTACACATATCTAAATATACTATAATATCATATGTACAATGTAGTCATGGAGACAAACATCACATTCGATCTTAATTGAGGATCAAAAAGTAAAACTCGTCATATTAGAAGAAAAATACCATCTTGATTAAGTAATAATAAATAAAAATATTAGGAAAATACAAAACCACCGTTATATTGGAAATGATAATAGGTAGTTTTCCTTTAGTAGGGTATCAAAGTACGAGGGCTCACATATGAATTATCTTTATAACCTATGAGAGTTAGAATCAAATTTGATATATTCACCTTAGCATTCCAATTGCATATACATGAAACTACATGTTGTGTTCTTACTGGGTCACCCTATCCACAAAATTAATATTATTTATTATTTTATTCCTTAAGAGAATATTATGTGTCCTTGTATAATAATCATAGTATTGCTTACATTATAATTTCTTTATACCCTAAAATACTCAATAAAACCATCTGTTATGGATAAATAAAAGATTTAATTTGAGAGACCATTTATCCTTATACCCCATTAAATGAAAATTTATATATATTTTTTTACAGACAAGTTGATAGAATCATATAAACATATTTGTAATATTTATTTATTATTAACGTTTTTTGTTTTATTTAATCTTTAAATCATATTAAATCTCTGTCAAATATTTATTCTACCCTAAAACACAACTCTCTCACTAAACTCTCTTAATTAGATACATATAATGGGAATGTGAGTCTATGTAATGTTGATATTTAAGAATAATAATCTTAAATATGAAACTCTTTTAACATATTAATACTTTTTTATATCATCAAATCGACATGTATGATGTCTACTATTGTTTTCTATATAAAAATCGTTTAATTTTATTTATCACTATCATTGTATCATTTTATGTTAAATATTTTAATTTAAATATTTGTAACTATTTAGATTATTAATATACTAGTACATCTTAAATAATTTTTGGATAATGTAAAAAATAACTTTAATATAGTAACTTAATGTTACATTTACATTTCTCTATAATACTATTCCCAAAAATATTTTATACAAATGTGATGCCCAATTTTTCATGTAAACTAAGGTAATTGTTTATATTTCACATTACCAACAAATCCTAAATTTATTTAGTAATGTATTATGAAATTCACTATGTAATTTCAGAAGTACAATCCTTTTGGGAACATAGATATTTACTTTTCATGATAACTAGATGTAACTCAGTACATTATTCATTATCATCATATATCCTAAACAATTTAGGATATCAATTTAAATACACAATTCCTTGACTGAAATAATACATTCAGAAATTGTGATATCCAATTTCTATATGGTAACTAAATGATAGTGTTTACATTATTCACTACCATCACAACTCTAAAACATTAGGATATTATGTGATAATCACATTTTATTTTGAGAGAATTAATACTTTATTTGTTAACATTCAACATTTATAAGATCAATAACACTTCCAATAGATTCATAGACAGTATAATCTTTTCATAATTTCTTTATATGACATATAACATTTTTCTATTAAAAATGAAACTTATTTCCACTAGGTTTATTATTTATTAATAAAAATATTGTTTGTATTTATTTTTTCACATTCAATGTGTTTAAATAATTTTAATTTGATATAATGCCATTCATTATAATAGACCACTAATATTATGGAATCAAATTCCTCTATATTTTAAAAAATAGTTTCATAAAAAAAATTTATGTTTAAAACATTAGTATCCTTGTCATCTTCAAAAAATTCTTTTGTACAACCCGATGATACATAAACCATGAGTATAACTTTTTCATATTGTGTTGTTCAGAGAAAAATATTTATTATCGAAATATTGCTCTTGTCATACCAGAGAAAGAATTATGATAAATATCCTTTAACATATCATTTATTGTATGATACCATTGGAAACAATAAATGATTTCTATAACAGCTACACTTGATATGAACATTCAAGAGAATTTTCTAAAAAATAGATATATTAATAATATATCATATATAATTATTAACCATCCATATCAACCCTTGGTTTTAATAAACATGAATGGATTCATAATGAAATGTTTTGGAAAATTTCATAAAACATCTCATATTTTTGTTTAATGTGTCACCCACTATTATTAATGATCATTCAATTAAAATGTAAACATCATATTATGTGTCCATTGATCCTCGTTATTTTGATTATGTAAAGTAAAATATTTTTAAATTAAATCACATGGATATCACATTTCAATAGATTAGAATATAATAAATCCCTAACAAGAATCAACCATTTAATATCTACCATGATGAATTTTATAGAATTGAAGAAATAATTAACTAAGTGCATCAAAAAACCTATCACATATAATTCAAACTATTATTGTTTCAATGATATTCTCTAGAGACAAAATGTGATGATTATCAAAATCCTGTGACATGGTCATATATGTTTTAAGAAACCAATTACTCATTATATAAAATACTATTCTCACTACCTAAAAGAATAATTCATGTTAAAATTAATTTCAAATATTTTGTCCTCTTGTATAGTTTATAGTTTTGAAAAACATATAATCAGTATCATATTCATATCAAAATAATTAAATGGAATTTTATAACATTTATTCATGGTGTGGAATATCCTCTAGGATTCATAAAACTCTATAGGTAATCCGAAATATTATATTATATGTAACTAATAACCCAATCTCCTTAATTGTTTCTATAAGTTTCAATAACATTGGCAATGCTAATTGAAGAAACATTATTGTATTCTATAACAGAGTATCCATATTCATGTTTTATTTTTTTACAAAAACATTAGAAACTTTTTTAAAACAAAACATCATATATATTGTTTTTCTATGTCACGAACCATCCCCCAGGGGCCGTACCGTGACTACCCCAGACCCTCCTTCCATAGGCTTTGGGCTGACGATTAGCACCGAAAGGTGTTTTCTCTTAAATTGGGAAGGAATTCCGTTTATAACCTATAACCTCACATATCCGAGCACACACTAAGATATGAACACAAGAAACTATATAACAAAAAGTGTGCTGAAAGACAAGGTCCTGGAAGACAGGCCCAACAGTAAAGGTATAAGTATAACAGAAATACAAAATAACTGAAGAAAGAGAAAATATAGCTACTGGATCGTCCTCCAAGGTTCCTACCAGAAGGGTAGGTATAGATCGCCTCCTCAACACTCCACATACACACGTCTCCTCGAAATACCAACACGTCGTATGGTCTGCCTCTGGGAACCATCATGTCCTAGATTACTCAGCTTCAGTCAGCGCTGTCTGTCATTTGCATCCAACACAACAACCTTCGGGCATAACCCATGTAGGGGTGAGAATAACGATACTCAGTAGGGACCTTGAGAACCTCAAGGTGTCACAAAAATTCCCATGGATAAACCACAATGTATGAAATCAACAGATAACCCTACATAGGTAGATTCTCATACATATACCTAAGTTATCAAGAAATACATCCCAATCATGAGGAAAACATAGAGATACTGACTTAGCTCACACAAGGATTAATTCTAGGGGTTGTAACAAGTAACAGCCCCAGTAACATCTTCATACATCTCATCTACTAGAGAACCCCTCATCTATTGAATATAGTTGGCCTGTCGCGTCACACATAGGCGTTTCCCCCTAAACATGGACTGCGGGGGTACTCCTCCTGCAGAGTACCATGGTTTTTCCACATCACACAGCGGAACTCCCCATCCTGGCCTACTATGGTACTCCTCATATCGAGTATTGTGGGTTTTCCGCATCACACAGAGGCACTACTCACGGAGGGTCGGCCGGTTGGGCCTGTCAAGTCACTCCGATTCAAAAAGGACAATAGTCATCATATCTTATCCAGCTACTAGGTTCCCGCACTGTGCTCACATGTCTCCAGGAGGATTCAATCCCCAAGAAAATGGTCTATAATCCAACTTCCATGAAGTCCCATGAAGAAGAATATCAAAGGTTACCCACGTCATAGGGGTCTCAACGCAATAGACCACGCGTCAATCAGATGCCCAAAATGTGAGTTAATAGCCTTTTAGACCCGAAGGTAGGTTGGATTCATGCACAATCCAACCGGGATATTGCCTATATTAATCCAAAAATCAAGAGGGGTATACTCAAAGGGAACATCTCACTCCATACCTTACAGCGCCACTGACAGTTCGTCAGATGGACACCTGGTTCCAAAGTCATGGGAAAAAAGTAAATAGGTCGTAGTGGTCCCGACCCGGCCCAACCCGTTGGGTTTAGCCTATTCCGTCGGGTTTGGCCTGGCCCATGCAAGGCGACCTAGCCTACTGGGTGGTCTGTCAGTCTACAAGGGGGCGCAGGGGTTTATCCGCGGATGGCACGATCCCGCAAGGCGACTCGGTAGTGGCGGCTTGCCCAGGAGGGCGGAGGCTGCAGGGCGGCTCAGCCAGAGTAGCCTGGGGCTGCAGGGCAACTCATCTGGTGTGGCTTGGTCATGGGGAGGTTTAGTCGAAGCAGCACATTGCCTCAGGGAGGCTCGGCCGGAGCGGCTCGGTGCCATAGGGCGGCTCTGCCGGAGTAGTGTAGCGAAGCACCGCAGGGCGGGTCGGAGGGCCACGGTGGCATGGCTCGACCAAGGGGTTCGGTGGATGGCTTTAGCTCAGGGGAAGGTGGCGGCTGCTCAGCGGACATCGGAAGCAGCATGACTTGGTTGGTGGCGGCGGCTTTGCAGACGGCAGTGACGGATTGGCTCGGTTGGCTGCAACAGCTCGGCCCGGACGTCAGAGGCTATGGGCGGCGTGGTGGGGCCATGGGTGGCAGAGCTGTGGGGCACAGTGGCCGCGGGTTCCGCATTGCGGCTCGGCAGTAGGGGTACTACGAGAGAGTAGAAGTTTCAAGGTGGTGGCGGTGGCGGGGTGGTGTCGTTGCGTCGTCGCATTCATCACATTCAACACCACAAATCATCACATGATTTGCGGAGGGGTTGGGGCATGTTTGATTGGCATGTACCATGCACACTATGGTGGCAGCATTAGGATCAACAAGAACATGAACATTGAATTTCAATCTTTACAACCACACGCAACAAATTATTCCTAATCCTAAAAAATAATTCCAGGGAAGAACATGGAAAAATTATTCATAGAAAAATAAACCCCTACCTCGTGTTGTTCATTGACATTGGCGCTATAAGGAAGTACAAACATTGATTCGTTGTAGAGAAAGACATCCCGCATTTGGAGAAGTCCTGATGAATAAGGTTGAAGTCATGGTCGACATTCTTCATTGGATGAGCATTCATCATTTTCAGAGAATTCTTCATTGGGAGGTGAACGTCTTCATTGGAGAACATTATTTCTCCCAAAGCTCTCTCCTCTCCCAATTCCTCCAAAAATTCCAAGTAGCCAACATAAAATATTATGTTGGCTATTTAGTTCATTGGCATAAATATCAAATTTTATAAAAAACTAACCGATTTGGAAAAATTAAAGCGGTGTGTTTTCATAATTAATGCGGAGGAAGATCAAGAGGCTCATCCACATCGAAGAGGGGGTTGAGAGGTTTATCCTCCATTATGAGTGGAGTTCAAGAGGTTTAGGGCTCGGTTGGTCCCTACCACCATAACCTCTCATGGGAGGTTCAGCATGGGAGGTCCCCACCACCATAACCTCTCATGGGAGGTCAAGGTCTGGTGGTCCCCACCACTCAACATATACATGGATATTTCATAATGGAAAAAAATTAAATAAAAAGAAAGATTATTTTATTTTATTATTTCCACTGAAAACCCAAAAATTAACTTTCACCCTCATCCAACTGCTATCGAGGTGAAAGTATCCTTTAGAAAAAACTGGCGTTGTGAGTTCAAAAATGCACATAGGATTCAATTCCGAGCAGTAGTTCCAAAGATATAAAAATCCCGCTCGTAGTTTTGCTGAACGTACTTGAAAAAAAGTTTAGAAATTTATTCCAGGAACTCCGGGCCTCAGAATCGGGCACCGTGATTTTTCACAGAATTGTAAAATTCCCATATATTTTAAAATACATTTACACGGAAATTCTGGGTCATTACATTCTCCACACCTCAGGGATTTATGCCCCTATAAACCATAACTCAAACTAAAGGAAAAAGTGGGGGTACTGAGTACGTATCTAAGACTCACGCTCCCATGTGATCTCCTAGAGGATCATGTGCTACCAGTTAATTCGCACCAAATGTATCAATCATCCATGAAGGTCTTGCTCCCGTCAATCTTAAATCACCACTGGAACCTCCTTAAATTTCATGACATCTTTACATCAAGATTTCCATGGTCGATAATGTGAGAAGGTTCATGCACGTATCTCCTCATATAAAATAAGTGGAAGACGTTGTGCACCCAGTGCAACTGAGGTGGAAGAGTTAAGCGGTATGACACCTTTCCAACTCTGATGAGGACCTGAAATGCTCGGATTAACCTTGTAGATAACTTTCCACCTCTGAAAAATCTTCTAAAACCTCATTGAGGTGAGACCCGTATAAAGATGTGGTCACTATCCCAGATCTCGAGAGGTCTCCGTCTCCCGTCGGCATATGACTTCTGCCTACTCTATGCAGTCTTCATCCACTCCAGGATGATCTGTACCTTCTCTATGGTAGCTTATACCATCACTGGTTCCACTAGTGATAACTCCCCTGGGTCAATCCAGTACAAAGGTGATCTGCATGGTCACCCTTATAACTTCTCAAAATGTGTAATCCCAATGGTGGAGTGATAGCTGTTGTTGTATGAAAACTCCATCAAAGGCAATTTGTCCTCCCAGGTAAGACCGAAGTCGAGGAGGCAATCACATATCATGTCCTCAGGGGTCTAAATGGTCTGCTCAGTCTGACTATCCATCTATGGATGGAAGGCGGTGCTCAAACAAATTTGTGTCCCGAAATCCTCCTCTAACCCCTTCCATAGTCGGGAAGTAAAACATGTCTCATGATCAAAGATAATTGTCGAGGGTAATCCATGTAACCACACAAAATCTTGCACATATATGTGACACAAACTATCTATGGAACCTTTCTCTCTGATCGGTAGCAAGTGGGCCGACATGGTGAGTCGGTTGACGATCACCCATGTCGAGTCATGTCCTCTGTATGTAAGTGGAATTCTTGTCATAATTTCCATGGATATCTCATCCCACATCCACTCTAGGACCTCTAAAGGCTGAACCAATCCTACTGCTACCCGATGCTCTGCTTTCAATTGCTGACAAGTGAGGAACCAAGAGAAAAACTCTACTACTACATTCGTCATTCCCGATCACCAGTGCTATTGTCAGAGATCATGGTATATCATTGCCACTCTTGGAAATACCTCTAGAGGGGATGTGAGGAATTCCTTGAAAACATCCTCTTGAAGTGAAAATGGTATCATGGTACGTCCTCTGAAGAGGATGACATGCTCCCCACCTTTAGAAAATCTATGAGGTGCTTGTCCTAGGGATATCTGAGCACGTCCTATCTCGTTTTCAATTTCAACTCGCTATGCCTACATGACTCGACGAATAAGTGGAGGAGTGACCCTAAGATACTAAAGGAAAGCTCCTCCATCTCTATCCATAAAGGATATCTTCAAAGTGGCTAGCTGCTCTCTCGCCTCACCTAGTAGCTGTATACCCGACCTCTGGCTAACTACATCTGATAAAACGTTCCCCATCCCAGGAGTATAGTCTATCTCGAAGTCATAGTCCTAGAGGAACTCAATCCAACATCATTTTACAAGGTTCAGGTCCTTCTGAGAGAATACATACCTGAGACTCTTTTTTATGAGTACACTATTAATTGTTCTTCCATTAGATAGTGTCTCCCCATCTTCAAGGCGAAAGCCTTTTCTGCTAACTCTAGGTCATGGGTAGCATAGTTCTGCTCATTTTGTCTCAACTGTCGAGAAACATATTCGATCACTGCTCACTCCTGTATCAGGACACATCTGTGTCTGGTCCCTGATGCATCGCAGTAGACTACAAACCCTATGCCCTCCTCTGAAAGTGTCAAGATGAGGGCACTAGTCAGACTCTGCCTCTCCTCATAAAAATTCCTCTTGCATTTCTACATCCAAACAAAGAGTTTCCCCTTCTTTGTCAATGCTGAAAGTGGTTCTACAACTCTAGAATAATCTGTTACAAACCTCCTATAATATCCAGCCAAACCCAAGAAACTCCAAACCTACTTCACACTCCTGGGAGGCCCCCAGGAAAGTACCGCCTCAATCGTCGCTGGATCCACTGTAACTCCAGCTTCCAATATAAGATGTCCCAGAAATTGAACCTCTTAGATCTTGAACTGGAACTTCGAGAGTTTACCATAATGATGGTTCTCTCAGAGTGTGTCCAGTACTACCTTCAAATGATAGGCATGATCCTATTCAGTAGCCAAGTAGATCAGAATGTAGTCGATGAAGACTACTACAAAGAGATTAAGGTATGGCTGAAAGATCATGTTCATGAGTCTCATGAACACTTCTGGAGCATTGGTTAAACCAAATGGCATAACCAAAAACTTGTAATGACCATAACGACATCTAAAGTACATCTTCTGCACATCCTCATCCTGTAGTCTTAACTGGTGATAGCATCATCTAAGTTCTATCATCGAGAAACACCATGATTTATTCATCTGATTGAAGAGGTCATTAGTCATCGGGAGTGTGTACTTATTCTTCACGGTCACCTGGTTCAGGCATCGATAGTCGGTACCAAGTCTCAAGCTCCCATCTCCCTTCTTGGCGAAAAAAATCAAGTCTGTACATGGGGAAACACTAGGCCGAATAAATCCCTTCCCCTGCAAGTCCTCTAGCTATATCTACAACTCACAAAGCTCAGAAGGGGCCATTCGATATGCTGGTGTAGATATCATTGTCGTCTCGGGTTACAATTCAATGTAAAATTCCACCTATCTAGGAGGAGGTAGATCCAGAACATCATCAGGGAAAACATGCACGTACTAGTCCACCACTACAGGATAGCTTAGAGTCTCCACATAAACTGCTATAAGGGTATTTCTATCCCCCTGATGAGTGATCGGATGCAGTCTCCTCCAGGAAATTCCATCTTGGGCTGTAAAGGCTCCCTTCATGCTGGTAAAGGTAAACCATGTCCCATCCAAGCGGACACACTGCACTTTGTTCCAAATACAGTCAACCTAAGCATGGACTATAGATAACCCTTTCATACCCAAGATGACGTCGTAAGTCCTCGATGCCACAACAACAAGATCCCAGCCGAAGCTCTCGCCTCCTATAGTATCCTCACACTATCGACACGAGTGAGTAATTGTTGAATCCACTCTACTATGAGTCTCTATCCATAAGGATCAATACCATGGCTCTATTGGAATCTCAGTGCTCCGAACGAGGTAAGTGGTAATATAATACTGGATGGAACCTGTGTCTAGAGGTACTGTAGCTAAGTTAGAGTAGACACAGATCATACATCATATCATCACCAGAGCACAGTGATCGTAAGACTTACCTGCCTTGAGCTGATCTCACGCCCGACCTCCTGATCTATGTGGTCAGGATGGACCCCTTAGTGGTGGTGGCAGTAACATCTCGAATCATAGCCCACTACATGCTGCATGACCAGCTCCTCTACCATGTCCGCTTGATCCCTACGGACCTCCTCGGTTGAACCTTTGTCTCTGCCTGGGCACTCCTTCAACCATCTTCTATCATTAGTATGACGGTTCAGACAGTCACGAGCATGTGAATCTGTTCGCCGCATGCATAACACTGCCCTCTCCTGGCATGACTCGCTCCACCTCAGGTGCCCTGCACAACGGTCTATAAATCATGTGGTTGTCCACCAGTATGTCTGGTCCCTTTGGACCTCTACGATATTTGTCTACTACCAGATACAGAAGAATCTTCTGTGTGAAGACTTTTGGTGGGTCTCGCTGCTGGTGACTACATAGAAAGAAAAACTCTCTAATAATAGGGATCACTCTAACACCCCTTCCTTATTCGGAATGCTGAATCAAATCCCTGATCTCCGGCCTGAGTCCCTCCTCGAAGGTCTGGGCCATAAATAATTGGTCTCTCACTATATTAGTGGAGCATTGTGATAGTTCAATGAACCTCCCTAAATACAGAGCTATAGTCATGCTGCCCTATTATTGATGAAGAATCTCTTATATAAGCACTGCACAAAGAGTAACTGGAAAAAACTCTTCCTGAAATAGGCACTCAAAGTCTTCCTAGAGAAGTGTCACCTCGTCATGATCTTAGAGCATCAATATCCACCATTTTCATGCTTCTTTCTAGATAAGGATGGGGTTAAGGATCCCCATGAAATATGTTGGTGTCCCTACTTGTCTAAATAATCTACCTACAGCATCCAGTCAATCCTTAGCTGCCTATGGGTCCATCTCTCCCATGAACCTGGGTGTCCTCTAGCATTGGAACTCGTGTAGTATGCTCAAGAGGCATCCAATGTCTGCTACTGGGGCTGGTGGCATCGGTGGACCAATGGGGAATGGTACTGCTGGTGCCACCACCGGTTCCTCTACTAGAAAATGGCCCATCACCGATTCCTCATTGCTCGGTGGGCTACCAATGCATACAACTCTCGGAACCCTGGCTAGTTGTTTGTGTGGAGGCATCCTAAAATAAAACAGGTGCTCCATAGTTAATACATTATACCTGGTGAGCGGACTCAATATAAGGCCCTGACCTTAAACCTTACTTAATATTGAATTAAATGAATAATTCTCATTGAGGATCTTTTCAGGTTTAGAGTTTTAGAGAATTAGGACATAACTATTACATCTCAAAAGATTACAAAGTAAAAACTTCTACTAAGTTTCCATAAAATAAAAACTCTTAAAAAGAAACAAGTCTAGTTCCATGTTTTAGATAGCATGAATTTCCCTTGATCACATCCTTGACCCTATTCCACATTAAGTGCTATGAAAAACATTTCAAAAAAACTTGGGGTGAACATAAAAATCTCAGTAAGGGATACACAATGAATGAAAACTATTAGTTTTTCAAACATCAAGTAAACCATGTATACTTTATCAAAGTAATACCTTCACCTTTATGAAGTAGTAAAAACTTGTCACTAAATAAAATATCATTAATTACCCTTTTGTAACCAAAAAATTACCATAAAACCCGTATAAAGAACACATAACATATAATGGTAACTTGGGACATAAACATACTTAAGTGGAATAACCATACGGTCGACTTCCACACATATCACTTAATGGAATAGCCATTTGGCCATCTTCCATAAATACTTATTGGAATAGCCATACGTCCGACTTCCATACCCAATGCATTGGAGGTTATAACGTATCCACCCGTCCTGGTATTCACGGCACCACCCTTCATAAGGTTTATCACGTAACCACTCATCAAATGTCCAAGCACCATTATAAAATCATAAGACATAAAACAAATATAATGGAAAGAAAACATTTCCACACTTTGATCACAATATATCACTTAAATATGTTGACATAACAAATCCATTAGAAAAACCATTTTCAATACCAAAATACATAAAATAGTATATGGTATTTATTTCATTTTAAAAACATCACGGCTTGTTGAGGAAGCCAAAGATCAAATAATACTCATGGCGGCGGAAAAGGTCATTGTCACCGCATACGTTAAAAGAAACATTCCTTTTTGTCGTTTTCTAAAAAGATTCGTAGAAAAAGATTCCTTTTGTATAAAATTAAAATTCCAAGAGGTTTATACACCATATAAAATAATTCCTTGTATTAGAACAAAATATTCCTCAATGAAAAGAGATTGAGACGAAGTCCCTTACCTCAGGTCCGACTTGACTCGATCGTTCTTTATCATACTGAAAAATAAACTTGAGTTATTTTCTACTTTCTTAATAACACTTTTCAAGTTAATTATTACATTTATATCACTTATTACCATTTTATAAACATTATGTAATCATTTAAGTTAATAATGTTTGTTTTGTCAATATTTGGTTCTTAAGTCGAAAGTGGACTTCTTACAATTACATGTTGTTCATCTGGTCAAAGGTTCATTATATCCAGAATAATATTCATGATTTAGATATCATATATATCATATATATCCAGAATATACATGTATTTATAATATTACATGATCATTTAGAGGTAAGAAATGAAATGCACCGTTCATGGAGACGGTAATCCATACGTACGCATGAACGCTACTTTCATTTCTATGTCATCATAATGGAATTAAAACTAAATAAGAGATGTGTATATTTTAAATTCTAGAATTATATTAATCATTTAGATGTAACATAAATCATATATATCCATTATATATATGTACTTATAATAGTACATTACATTTAGGGATAAGAAATGAAATGCACCGTTCATGGAGACGGTAAGCTGTATGTGCACATGAATGCTACTTTCATTTCTATCTCATACTTTAATGGAAAGAAAATAATAATTATATAAAGGTATATTATAATTCTAGTATAAAATCATATACAGTAACTTTAAATCCATCATTTATACATCCCACATATGGCATTAACGAATCAAATCATTTTGAGGGGGCGGTAGTCCGCACTTCCTAAAATGAAGATATCACCTTTAACCATAATGGAAACCATAAAGGTATACCATAAATGAAAAATAAATAAGCTTAAGTAAAACATAAAAATATTATATATCATATTTAAATATAGTGACATCTTAATGGCCACCTTTGAAGGTGTTATATGAGTGTTGAACAAACATTGTTTCGTGAGGCAGAAATTCTCCATTCACATAAACAGTATGTTCTTTAAACATTAGATGAAGGTGTGTGTATGTGTAGCTAGAATAATTATTATAACAACATCCTAGTATATTGAAGATACTGGAGTAGTTACAAAATAAAGTAATAAAAAGATTTTATGGGGTTGGAGAAGCAAAATAAAACATAAGAACACAAGAGAAGACACTACCTTTAAATCAGGTAACTCCTTTTGATTTGAGCTCAAAAGCTTCCTTGGGAAGACTTCTTCCCAATGTGAGGCTTCAAGGAGTAATATAGTGATGTGGAGAGACAAACTGGGTAGGGGTTGGCCGACCCAAAGGCTTGAGAGGTGTGGGTAAGGAGGTATAGGTGAGGGCCTTTTATAAGAGGAGAGGAGGGGCACTCTTGGAAAGTAAGGAAATGTTACTTTATTGTAGAATGCGTTTCGGATTTTAATGGTCCCAAATTGATGTGTTTCGAGGATAAGGAGATAAGGGTTCGAAATACACCCATCCAAGAGGTTTTGGACATGTTTAGGTCTTAGAGTTTACATTATCTTTCCATTTTATTTAAATCGTTAAATAATGAGGTAATCGCTGTATCATCATGGTTTCATAAATAATTTAATTTATTTAATGTCTAAAAATTATTTAAAAAATACTATGATGTAGGAAATAGTTTTATATTTCCAATTAATATTTATATTCAAAAATCGAACTTGTATATACCCATGTAAAAATTGTTTTAGTAAAACAACTCATGTTTGTGACATTTTTATTCTTATATTAATGAAAAAGATATTAATGTCATTTTCCTACCAAAGTGGCTCCATGGGGTCCCCATGTTGACCCATGGATTGTCTTGGTCGGCCATGACTCATCCAATAAGGGTATGATATGTTTCAAGTTCATTTCATATTATTAAAACATTATATTTACCTTAAACTACACTAATTACCTCTAATCGCGATTAAAAACATAAAAGTTACTATTCACAAAAATTATTTTAATCCAATTGAACCACATTATAATTATTAATGATAACCATGTATGTCGGGTTTTTGAAATTCAAAACACAGAGGTGGTAAAATTTCATTTAAACAAAAAATTAGTTTTTTTAAATACCACTTAGTGGTTTCACTATTCATCAAAAATTGATGTTTTTCAGAAAAAAACAAAAAAATTCACCCTAAGCTATATTTGATATTCCGAATTCAAAAATGATGTCTATCTTACAAAATTTAAATCATATAAGTTGAATTAATTAATTTAATAATTACTTCATGATGCCAAAACAAATAGCATGTTTTTATGAAACAAAAACTATCAAAAGATCGACATCAGTTCAAGTCCGATTTCAAAGTGAGATTAATTCCAATGACCACTATTGGATTTAATGGTAAAAATATAATCTAATTTCACTTTAAAACAACTTCACAAGATAATCTAATCATATTAAAAAATTATATTAAAAATAGGTTTTGAATTAAAATACAATAGTTTTCACTATTCATTAAAAAAATGATCTTTATCGGAAAAATACCAAAAATTTACACAATGTAAATTTTAATGACCCGATTCTAAAGAAGAATTTTAATTGGTCCAATAGAATGTATAAGAGTGACCAGAACTATATTTAATGACGGTTCTCCATTAAAAGGCGATAAGTGGACCTTTAGTTAAAATTAGAGTATATATGCTTAAAATTGAATTCTTTTCATATTTTAAGCCTTTATCCTTTATTGGATAAATGTAAAAACATTTAACAAACATATATAATCATATTTTAGTTATTTCAATTCATTCCTGCCAATACAACGGCTATGTGTTAACTACTATTTAAAATATTATTATTTTATTAATAGTGTCCAACGTAAGATTTCAAAGAAACTCTTTGTTGTGTATCGGGTACGTTATCGAACATAGAAACCCATTTAAAGTAAAATTAATATTTAATTCGCAAATATTATTAAATATGACAATGTATTATTCTTTATTTACCTGGGATGTTACATCTTTCCCCCCTTTTGGGAATTGCATCCTCACAATTTTATTCACTTATCAAAATAAGTGGGGGTATTTATCCCTCATAGAATTTTCAGATTCAGACGTTGCCTCTTAAACCATATGGTTTTTCCACAAAACCTTTACCTAGTGAATTACCTTAATTCGCAACAGTTGCTCTCTTCGGTCAAGAATCCGGACTGGTTGTTCTTCATAAGAGATATTCTCTTCCAACTGAACTACCTCTGGGATAAAAACATGAGATGGATCTGGCATATACTTTTTCTCAACATCGAAACATGAAAAACATTGTGTACCTGAGATAAACTCGGAGGTAAAGCCACTCGGTAAGCAACTGATCCAACTTTCTCTAGAATTTCATATGGTCCAATGAACCTTGGACTCAACTTTCCTTTCCTACCAAATCGCATCACACTCTTCCATGGTGAAACTTTAAGAAAAACATGATCACCTACCTCAAAAGATAGATCCTTCCTCCGGTTATCTGCATAACTTTTCTGTGTGCTGTGAGCTGTTTTCATGTGTTTATGAATCAACTAAACATTTTCTGCCATCTCATCTACTAATTCTGGTCCCATCATCTTGCTTTCACCCACTAATCCCAAAAAGGTTGAGTTAGACACTGTTTACCATATAATGCCTCAAACGGAGCCATCTGTATACTAGAATGAAAATTGTTATTATAAGAAAAATGAACCATATAAATATGTTGGTCCCAAATTCCCTGATAATCCATAGAGCAGGCACGTAGCATATCCTCCAATTTCTAAATTGTTCGTTCTCACTTCCCATCTGATTGAGGATGAAAAGCTGTACTAAAATTTAATTCAGTACCCAACAACTTCTGAAGGCCTTTCCAAAAGTTAGAAGTAAACATGGGATCACGATCAGATACAATAGAGAGAGGAAATCCATATAACCTGAATATCTCATTAAGATACAAATGATAAAGTTGATCTCGAGAGAAGGTATCTATAATAGGAAGGAAATGAGCAGATTTAGTCAATCAATCAACAATAACCCAGATTGCATTATTACCTCTAGATGTATTCGGTAATCCCACAACAAAGTCCATGGATATATTTTCCCATTTTCACTCTGGCACTGGTAAAAGCTGAAGCATCCCCTTCGGTAACTGCTGCTCTTCTCTAACCTGCTGACAAGTCAAACACTTCACAATAAAATCAGCAATATCCCTTTTCATTCCATCCCACCAGTAATACTCCCACAGATCTCTGTACATCTTAGTACTGCCAGGATGAACTGAAAACAGGGAACTATGATCCTCATATAAAAACTCATTTATCAACTGTGAATCACAAGGCATACATAATCTCTTCCCAAACCTCAAAACACAATCATTATCAATGTTGAATTCAGTAAACCTACCCTTCTAAACCAGCTCTACAATTTTCTACAACTCACTATCTTTCTTCTGTGCTTGCATAATTCTATCTGATAGGGAAGATTTCACTGATACATGAAACAAAACAGAAGAACTTCTTGCACAAACAATTTCCATGCCAATGTTCATCAAATCAAAAACCAAAGGATCTCATTCCAAAAGTAGCATTGTTAATTAAGCATTACTTTTTTGACTCAATGCATTGGCCACTTTATTTTCTTTTCCTAGATGGTAATGAATTGTACAATAATAATCCTTGATTAAATCTAGCTATCTCCTCTATCTCAGGTTCAATTCATTCTGAGTGGATATATACTTTATACTTTTGTGATCAGTATATATTTCACACTTTACTCCATACAAATTATGCCTCAAAAGGTTTAAATCAAAAACAACTGCAGCTAATTCCAAGTCATGTGTAGAGTAATTTACCTCATGAGTTTTCAACTGACGTGAAGCATATGAAATTACCTGATCATTCTGCATAAGGACACAACCATGTCCCTTCAACAAAGCATCACTGTATATAAAAAACTCACCATTATTGGAAGGAAGTTCCAAAACTAGAGAATTCACCAATCTTATTTTCAACTCCTGAGTCAACTGAGTCATCACTACAACAAACTATTTAGTTCTGATTCTGACCATCTCAGGATACTGATTTGAAAGGTCATTTCCCACTGTATTCCTTCCCAGAAAATCTGTCCTATTTCCTCTAAGAAAAACCATTCTTAACACAGAAATATCTTAGGTGATGAAACATGGTAATCTTCAAATGCTATATCCTTTCAATCATACCATAAATTAATTTATAATTTAACAATTTCCAAACTCCTAAAGTTGTCTAAACCGACATCTGATACCAACTATAAGGCCCCAACCTTAAAACTTACATAATATTGAATTAAATGAATAATTCACATTTAGGATCTTTTCAGGTTTAGAGTTTTAAAGAATTAGGACATAACTATTACATCTCCAAAGATTACAAAGTAGACACTTCTACTAAGTTTCCAAAAAATAAAAACTCTTAAAAATAAACATGTCTAGTTCCATGTTTTAGATAGCATGACTTTCCCTTGATCCCATCATTGACCCTATTCCACATTAAGTCCTATGAAAAACATTTCAAAAAAACTTGGGGTGAGCATAAAAATCTCAGTAAGGGATACACAATGAATTAAAACTATTAATTTTTCAAACATTAAGTAAACCATGTATACTTTATCAAAGTAATACCTTCACCATTATGAAGTTGTAAAAACTCTTCACTAAATATAATAACATTACTTACCCTTTTTTAACCAAAATATTACCATAAAAACCATATATAGAACACATAACATATAAAGGTAACTTGGGACATAAACATACTTATGTGGAATAACCATATGGTCGACTTCCACACATCTCACTTAATAGAATGTCCATTCGGCCAAATTCCATACATACTTAATGGAATAGCCATATGGCCAACATCCATAACCAATGCATTGGAGGTTATAACCTAACCACCCATCCTGGTATTCACAGCACCACCCATCATATGGTTTATCACGTAACCACCCGTCAAATGTCCAAGCACCATTATAAAATCCTAAGACATAAAACAAATATAATGGAAAGAAAACATTTCCAGACTTTGATCCCAATATATCACTTAAATATATTGACATAACAAATCTATTATAAAAACAATTTTCGAAACCAAAACACATAAAATAGTATATGGTATTTATTTCATTTTAAATACATCACGACGTGTTGAGGAAGCCAAAGATCAAATTATACTCACGGCGGTGGAAAAGGTCATTGTCACCGCATACGTTAAAAGAAACATTCCTTTTTGTTGTTTTGTAAAAAAGCTTCGTAGAAAAAGATTCATTTTTATAAAATTAAAAGTCAAAGGGGTTTATACACCATATAAAATAAAGCCTTGTATTAGAACAAAATATTCTTCAATAAAATGAGATTGAGACGAAGTCCCTTACCTCGGGTCTGACTTGACTCGATCGTTCTTTGACGTCCGGAATAATAAACTTGAGTTAATTTATACTTTCTTAAGAACCCTTTTCAAGTTAATTATTAATTTTATATCACTTATTACCATGTTATTAACATTATGTAATCATTTAAGTTAATAATGTTTGTTTTGTCTATATTTGGTTCTTAAGTCGAAAGTGGACTTCTTACAATTACATGTTATTCGTGTGGTCAAAGGTTTATTATATCCAGAATGATATTCGTGATTTGGATATCATATATATCTTATATATCCAGAATATAAATTTATTTATAATATTACATAATCATTTAGAGGTATTAAATGAAATGCACCATTCATGGAGACGGTAAGCCGTACGTATGCATGAACACTACTTTCATTTCTATGTCATATTAATCGAATTAAAACTAAATGAGAGATATGTATAATTTAATTCCTGAATTATATTAATCATTTAGATTTAACATACATCATATATATCCATTATATATATGTACTTATAATAGTACAATACATTTGGGGATAAGAAATGAAATGCACCATTCATGGAGACGGTAAGTCGTACGTACACATGAACGCTACTTTAATTTCTATCACATACATTAATGGAAAGAAAATAATAATGATATAAAGGTATATTATAATTCCAGTATAAAATCATATATAATAACTTTAAATCCATCCTTTATAAATCCCACATATGGCATTAACGAATCAAATCACTTTGAGGAGGCGGTAGTCCGCACTTCCTAAAATGAAGATATCGCATTTACCCATAATGGAAACCATAAAGGTATGCCATAAATGAAAAATACAGATGATTAAGTAAAACATAAACATATCATATATCATATATAAAAATAGTGACATCTTAATGTCCACCTTTGAAGGTGTTATATGAGTGTTGAACAATCATCATTTCGTGAGACAGAAATTCGCCATCCATAGAAACAGTATGTTCTTTAACCATTAGATTAAGGTGTGTGTATGTGTTGCTAAAATACATATTATAACAAAATCCTAGTATATTGAAGATACTGTATTTGTTACAAAATAAAGGAATAGAATGTTTTTAGGGGGTTGGAGAAGCAAAATAAAACATAGGAACACAAGAGAAGACACTACCTTTAAATTGGGTAACTGATTTTGATTTGAGATCAAAGGCTTCCTTGGGAAGACTTAATCCCAACATGAGGCTTCTAGGAGTAATAGAGGTGATTGGAGAGACAAAATGGGTAGGGGTTGGCTAAGACAATGGCTTGAGAGGTGTGGGTAAGGAGGTTGAGGTGAGTGCCTTTTATAAAAGCAGAGGAGGGGAAATCTTGGAAAGTAAGGAAATGTTACTTTATTTTCGAATGATTTTCGGATTTTAATGGTCCCATATTAAAAGTTTTCAAGTATAAGGTGATAAGGGTTCAAAATAAACCCATACAATAGGTTTTGTACATGTGTAGGACTTAGATTTTACATTATCATTCCATTTTATTTAAATCGTTAAATAATGAGGTAATCGCTGCATCATCATGGTGTCATAAATAATTTAATTTATTTAATGTCTAAAAATTATATAAACAATACTATGATGTAGGAAATCTTTTTATCATTCCAATTAATATTTATAGCCAAAAATCTGACTTTTATAACCCCATGTAACATTTGTTTTAGTAAAAAAATGATGTTTGTAACATATTTATTTTAACATTAAATAAAAGGATATTAATGTCATTTTCCTACCAAAGTGGATCCATGGGGTCCCCAAGTTGACCCATGGATTTTCGTGATCGGCCATGACACATTCAATAATGGTAGGACATGAGTCAAGTTCGTTTCATATTATTAAAACATTATTTTTACCTTATACTACACTAATTACCTCTAATCGCAATAAAAAACTTAAAAGTTACTATTCAAAAATATTATTTTAATCCCATTGTACCACATATTACTCCTTAATGACAACCATTTATGTCGGATTTATGAAATTCAAAACACAGAGGTGGTAAAATTTCATTTAAAAGAAAAATTAGTTTTTTTAAGTACCACTTATTGGTTTCACTATTCATCAAAAATTGAAGTTTTTCAGAAAAATATCAAAAATTTACCCTAAGTAATATTTGATATTCTGAATTAAAAAATGATGTATATTTTTCAAAATTCAAAACATATAAGTTGAATTAATTAATTTAATAATTAATTCCCACTGTCAAAACAAATAGCGTGTTTTTATGAAACAAAAAGTATCAAAATATTGACAGTAGTTCAAGTCCGATTTCAAAGTGAAATTAGTTCCAATGACCACTATTGGATTAAATGGTAAAAATATATTGTCATTTCACTTTAAATACACTTAAAAAGATAATCTAATCATATTAAAAAATTATATTAAAAAGTGTTTTTGAATTAAAACACAATATTTTTCACTATTCATTAAAAAATGATCTTTATCGGAAAAAAAACCAAAAATTTACACAAAGTAAATTTTGATGTCCAGATTATAAAGAAGAATTTTATTTGGTCAAATACAATTTATTAGAGTGACCAAAACTATATTTAATGACAGTTCTCCATTAAAAGATGATAAGTGGAACTTTAGTGAAAATTAGAGTATATATGCCTAAAATTGAATTCTTTTCGTATTTTAAGCCTTTATCCTTTATTGGATAAATGTAAAAACATTTAACAAACATATATAATCTTATTTTAGTTATTTCTATTCATTCCTTCCAATATAATGACTACGTTTTAACTACCATTTAAAATATTATTATTTTATTACTAGTGTGCAACGTAAGATTTCACAGAAACTCTTTGTTGCGTATCGGGTACGCTATCGAACATAGCAACCAATTTAAAGTAAAATTCATATTTAATTATCAAATATTAATAAATATGAAAATGTATTATTCTTTATTTTCTTGGGATGTTACACTCAAAGAGTTTACAAAGAAGACTCTCGAAAACACACTCACACTCATGTTTTGTGAACTGAGTCGAAAATATGAAGGTAGAGTCCCCATTTATGGATATGTTAGCCATTGTACCAAGTCTGGTTTCCCTAAACTGGTAACCACACTCAGTACAGTTAACATTATTGTTGTTAAAAGAAATATCATAGTCCAGTTTTCTATGGTAGAAACGACTCTTTTGATACCAATTAGTCACGACCCGTCCCCCGGGGCCCATGTAATGACTACCCCAGATCTGCCTTCCATATGCCAGGGGCTGGAGACTAACACTGAAAGGAATTTTCCCTAAAAGTGATAAGGCATTGAATTTATATCCTATAGCCTCATATAACCAAGCACACAATAATATACGAACATAAGTAACTGTATAACCAAAATAGTGTTGAATGTAATGGAACCAAAATACAATCCCAACAGTAATTGTACCAGTAAAACAGAAATACAAAGCAACTGAAGAAAGAGAAAAGAAAGTTATTGGATCATCTTCTGAGGTTCCTAACTAATGGTTAGGTATAGATCACATACTCATCACTCCACATCCACCCATATCCTCTGCGTACTGAAACGTCGTATGGTCCACCTCCGGGCATCGTCCAGTCCTGGTACTCTCAGCCTTAGTCAGCGCAGTCCGTCATCTACATCCAACACAACAAGGTGCAGGCATTAACCATGCAGGGTGAGTATAACGATACTCAGTCGGGACCCCGAGACCCTCAAGGTCTCACAAACCCCACCAAGGTGATACCACAAAGTATTAAATAAAAAGATTACCCTACATAGGTATATGCCCATACATATACCAATCTAATCATGTTATCAATCTCAATCATGAGGAAAACACCGAGATACTGACTGTGCTCAGACCAGCATTTATTGTACGGGTAGTAAAAACTAACATCCCAAGTCACATCATCGAACATCTCGGCTTCTTGAGAACCCCTCCTCTAGAGAATATAGTGGTCCTACCAGGTCACACAAAGGCCCTTCTCACTAAACATAGACTGCTGAGGTACTCCTCCTATCAAGTACCATGGGTCTGCCACATGACACAGAGGTGCTCCCCACTGTGGGTCTGCCATATCACACAGAGGTGCTCCCCCTTGTGACATGCTAGGGTACTACTCCCATTGAGTATCGTGGGTCTTCCACGTCACACAGAGACACTCCCCCTCGTGGCCTGTTGAGGTACAACTCCTGTCGAGTACCATGGGTCTGCCGTGTCACACAGAGGCACTCCCCACTAGGCATGTCAACTCACTCTGATTCAAAAATGCCAATAGTTATCAATATCATCTAGCTACTAGGTTCCCACACTATGATCTCTCATCTCTGGGAGGATCCTCTCCTCTTGCAACTAGTCAATACTCCAACTAACACAGTGTCCCATGAAATAAAATCCCAATACCACCACATAATAGGGGTCTCAACACAATAGACAATGCACTAATCGGACGTCCGGTCTGTGAGTTATTAGCCTTTTAGTCTTGGGGGCCAGGTTGGATTAATGCTCAATCCAACCTGACTGTTCCCCATCTTAATACAAACCTCTAGTGGGGTATACTCAAAGGGACTGTCTCACTCTATGATTTCCAGAACCACTGATGGTTCAAGAAACGGATGTCCGGTGCCAAGGTTATGGAGAAAAGAAAGTAAATGGGTCATAATGGGCCCAGGTATGGGCCGACCCGACCCGACCTACTGGGTTCGGCCTGGCTTGTTGTGCAGCCTGGCCAGTTCCGTTCAGCCCGACCAGCTAGGTCCGACCTGGACCGTTCAGGGGGGCCCGGAACGCAAGGCAGTCCGGGTCGCGTGGGTTCGGCCATGGATGGCGCGAGGCTGCAAGGTGAATCTACCGAGGCGGCTCGGTCAGGATGGTGGAGGCTGTGGGGTGGCTCGACCGAAGTGGCCTGAGGATGCAGGGAGGCTCGGCCAGTGCAGCTTGGCCGCAGGGCGGTTCAGCTGGAGGGGTTCAGTGTTGCAGGGCGGCTCGGCCAGAGTGGGCCAGTCGTGGGCGGCTTGACGGAGTGGCTCGGTGTCGTGGGGTGGATCGGTGCCACAGGGAGGCTTAGAGGACCACGACGTCATAGATCAGCCATGGGGTTAGGTGGATGGTTGTGGCTCGGAAGATGGCGGTGGTGTCTAGTGGACAATGGCAGCTCGTCGAAAGGCGGCAACGACTCGACGTATGAAGGCGGCATCTCAGATCGGTCGGTTGCGGCGGCTCAACCTAGATGGCAGCATTCTTGGTTGGCGTGGAGGGGCTGCGAGTAGTGGAACCACGGGGTATGGGGGTTGTGGGTGTCGCGGAGCAGCTCGGTCGTGGGGGTACAACAAGGGCACGGAGGTCATGAGGTAGTGGTGGCCACAGGGAGGTGCCATTGCATCATCTCCTTCGTTGCATTCAACACAACAAATCATCGCAAGATTTGCAGAGGGGTCAAGCCATGTTTGTTTGGACCATACTCTTCACATTAGGGTGGTAGCATATGGCTCAAAAAGAAATTTAACATTGAACGTCAAACATTACAACCTCCTGTAATGATTTATTCCCAATCACGGAATATAATTCAAGGGATGAACATGGGAAATGTATTAATACAAAAATAAACCCCTTCCTCGGTATGTTCATTGATGATGGCATGAGAAGGATGTATGGACATCGATTCGTTGTAGATGAAGACGTCCCACTTCGGAAGAAGTCCTGAGGAAAAAGGTCAAAGTCGAGGTCGGCTTTCTTCATTGGTAGATCATTCTTCGTTGGTGGAGCATTCTTCATTGGGAGGTGATTTTATTTGTTGGAGAACTTTATTTCTCCCAGATATCTCTCCTCTCCCAATTCCTCCAAAAAATCCACTTATCCAATATAATAGATTATTTTGGCTATTTAGTTTGTGGGAATAAAATTCAAATTGTCTAAACAATTAACCGAGTAGGCAAAATTAAAGTGGATCGTTGGATTAATTAATGTGGAGGAAGCTCAAGAGGCTCTTACACATTAAAGAGGGAGTCGATAGTTTTCTCCTCCATTATGAGGGGAGTTCAAGAGGTTTAGGCCTCGGGTGGTCCCCACAAACATAACCTCTCATGGTAGGTTAATCATGTGTGGTACGCACCACCATATCCTCTCATGAGAGGTTAATGTCTAGTGGTCCCCACTTCCCATCTTCCACATGGATATATCCTAAATAAAAATAAAATAAAATAAAAAGAATGTTTATTTTATTTTATTATTTCCACATAAAACTTTAAAACTAACTTTCACCCTTGACCATCTGCCATCAAGGTGAATGTCTCTTTAAGAAAAAATCGGGACTGCATGTTCTACGATGCCCCCAGATTTCAATTTCGAGCACTGGTTCAAAAGTTAGAAAAAAACCCACTCGCACGTTTACTGAACATAATTGAACAAAAGTTCATAAATTCTTTCTAGGAACAACGGCCTCAGAATCACGCATCGTCAATTTTCACGGACTCATAAAATTCCCATATATTATAAACAAATTACCTAGAAATAATAGGACTTTACAAACTATTCTCAACTCTTTGGGTATATTGGAAAAACTATTCATGAATTCATTTATTCTTTCAGGACATTTCCTTCAATAAAAAATGAATTGAATTTCATAACCTGAAAAAATATCACAGAAACCATTTATTCTCTCCAGTCCATTTTAATATTCAGTCTCATAAATTATCATTAGGATACTTAATAATGTTGAGTATATGAGAATAATAATTATCATATTCAAACATATTAGAATGTTATTAGAATACCATATTATATTAAATATATATAATTAATATTCAATTGGTCAATATAAATATAATGCCTTAGAAAGATCAATTGAATCATTTTATTCTTCATAAGAATTTATATTCATTTGTTTCTCTATCTCCCTAATTTTTAACTCCACAAGGAACACATAGAATATTTCAATTATCTAATAAATTTTCATAAATCACTAATATTAGAATTAGATTATGTTGAGCTCGTCATTTCAAGGAATAATATAAATGTTTAGTTGGATGTTGAAGACTCTATAATTTAGAACATAATAATTTATCAGATGAATATCATATTTTGTAGCAATTTAGTAATATTTTTTATTAAATAGACACCACTATGATGATAATGACTTTATAAATGATCATATCCATTAGTGGACTAAGATTCAAATTTTCCCATGGATTATATATGTATTTATCAAAAAAAAATACATGATTGTATAGGTATAGGATCATCCAAATCCAAACAGTTGTGACTCTTAGATAGTTGAGAGAATAACTATTTTTCAATTCCATCATATTAATAAAATCAACACCTTTCTAATAGTATCAATGATTTAAGGATTTATTAGCTATTGTAAACTAAATAAAATTATAATAATATGATAATAATGTGAAATAAAGGGATATTTTTACTAATATCAGAAGACCCAAAATGATAATCTATATTTAGTTATAGATACTCTCCTTACACAAGACAATCTAGGTGTACTCATGTTGTTCTCAATAATATGTAATTAAATTATCGAGGTCTTAACAAGTTCTAGTTTGGATAGATACTGACACTCAGTTTTTTTAAAGTGTATTTAATCTCCCCATTTTTATCAAGTTATTCCCATTTTATAAATACCTACATTGATTTAGTTTGGAATCAGATTCCCTCTAAAAAATCTATATGTTGAATCCATATTTATGTGAAACTGTTTACACAACCATTTATTTTGTGTTATCCAAAATATAATTCATTTATTCTATTATATTTATGAATACATCACATCCATAGGGTGCATGGAATTTTCATATAAATTAATGAGTTATATGAGATTGAAAATCACAACATCAGTATATCTGTATTTATAAATAGCTAACCCATTAACCAACATAGCTAAGGTATAATCTTCTTTGATCATAAGTTATCCATCCCCAAGTCATTCAAACTAACAAAACATTAATCTACAGATTACTCAATAAATAACATATCTAAAAACTATTATGCATGGAATGTATCTCATAAATAAATTATGGCTCCTAAATTTAAATCAAAACTAATGTATCTATTAATGAAAAACTAAATTCATTTGCATAACTTCTAGGTGATACAAGGATCTGTTTCCTAGAATAAGTTTTACATTTAACTAAATAATATATGATTCATAATATAAATATTATATAACAATTAATATAATAACCAAAAACCTTTAAAATAAACAAAATAATAAAATATTCAATCAAGTGGAAATAATTTATTCTATCATGAAACCTTTATTTTTTTACATTCTATGACATTTAATTTTAGATATATTATATTTTATGAATTAAAAAAATTATATTATATTTCATATTAAGTAATCATTTCACAAGATCTAAATATCATATAATTTACATTATTTAAACATTGATCATATCAATCATCAAAACTCTTTTTATGTGGTTAAAATAATATTCCAACTAAGGCGATTATTTGGAAAAATATAAATTAATAAACAATTCATAAATTTTATATGAATATTTATTCTTTTTAACTTATTTATATAATTTATAACTCTTTATAAATTACCCTGTATGATTTCTAAATAACAATATTATTTATAGATCATAAGTCATGTCCTAAAATTTGTTTAAATGTTATGTAAAATGCCAAATTTTTATATTTAGGGAATATTTGGAAACAAATGTTACATAATCATATATTAATTAATTAAAAAACAGTAATAATTAGTTAATTAAAAAACCATATTCTAGTTAAAAATTACTCTAAAAGGAACTTTTATTAGAATTTAGAATCGATTTCTAAATTATATATAAAATTTATGAAATATTTTTTTATGTTTTCCACAAATATTATGGAAGAAACTATTTCTAGGTAATGGTAATTTCATTTACCTTTATACAAAGTCATTTGTGTATAGGTATACATTTCGTCCTTTACACATTCTTCTTCATGTAATAGTATCATGAGAGTCACCTCCAAGATAATGGTAATATAGATTAAACCATTGTAGAGGTGCATTATAGAAAGGAATAAATAATATACTCTATGTTCATATATGATTTGTAAGGGTACAATCTTGTTACATTTATATAGAACCTTCTTCCCAAAGGTAAAAATGGATTTCTGTAATATGGACTAATATATGTAAAGTTAATCTTCTATGAAATTTACATAGACCTGTCTACATAATGGTAAAACATCAATGATGATTACATATAAATGTTATTTCTAAATGTTTCCACAAATGACCCTTATGCACACCACTCTATATATTGGTAAAATTTGATGACCATTATTCAGAACACATTTAATTAAATTTAATTTATTTTTTGTAGAATTTGAGAATCATGTAATATTTTTCGTCAATTCCCCATTTTAAGGAATATTTCATAAAAATAAAAAATTCAAGGGAACTTATACAACTGTTGCGGATAAAAAAAGACATATAACATTTATTATATGAATGAATAAATATTTATAAACTTTCACAAGGATATAAATTAGTAAAAATTTTAAAAAAATACATAAAATAGAAATGATGATCTTTCTATAAATGCATACAATTCCCCAAAGAAGATTCAGCTACTACTTTAATGATCATTCAAATCATTTGATATATATCAAAAAGATTAGATAATATAATCTTTCCACTATTAGATGAATCTACAAATTGATCTTAATCAATAAACCATTGATAGTGATTATACTTCTACAACATTTTTATAGAACCTCACTATGATAAGGATGGGAAATAAGAGAGATATATATTATATATGGATTCAACCAAGAATAAAATTTTCACACATTATCACTGAAATCACATAACAGTGTATTTATATAACCTATGATGAAACCATTAATTTCAGTTGAATTTACTCATGAATTGATAACATATGATGAAAATTCATATCCCATTTATATATTCAACACATGAATGGAATTCCTCTAAAATGTTTCGTCCTAAAAAATGGCATAATAAATGATAGGTTATGTAGAAGATATTTCTCATGTCAATGCTAAACTGAATAACCTACCTATAACACCCCAAGATTTGATGAGATAGATTAATTTTAATTTCATTGATGTCTTGTTTTGTAAGATACACCATGATTAATTTTTTCCATATTCAACACCGTATTAACATGAAGTTTAAGCTATAATATACTTGGCTTGTGTTGCTCACAATTAGAAGTTCTTTGGATAGACATGATTTCATGCATCACTGAGTATATATATTTTTCAATTTATTATTGAAATAATTTTGGATTATGTTATAACCAAAAAATGGATGCTTTCACTATAGATAAGTATGACTTATCTTTCGTTACACGCAGGAGTGACCTTCATCGATATCTTTCTTTGTACATGATACCGAGTTTCACTAAACAACGATATACAATTAAAATATAATTTTTTATGAAATATAAACTATACTTAAAGAGTAGTATTAACCAAATTTTTAATTTAATAACATTATCAATCTTCTTAGTCATTTTGTAGAACATGGTATAACAATCAACTGAATCTCTCATAAAAAATATGTATTTTAAAAAATATGCATTTTTACAGACTTTTCATGGTGCACTAATTTGAAATCTAGTTTTTAACACTTTTTTAAGATCAGTTTGACCAAATAAATTTATTAATTGGAAAAAGAACATAAATATTTACTTTGTTTTGGATATTTTTGTATTTTTCTGATAAAAATAAAATTTTAATGAATAGTGAAAAATACTGCATTTTAATTGAAAACTGCATTTTTATCTAAATTATTTATATCATTATATTATCATTAAAATTTTTTTAAAAGTTTAATTGGATTATTTATTTAACATTTAATACAAATACTCTCATTGGTAGTAACTTCACTTTCAAATTGGACAAAAAAGAAGTCGATCTTTTGATAGTTCTTAATTCTTAAAAATCATTCTTTTTTTGTTTTGACAATAGAAATTGATTTTTAATTAATTTCAAAAACTTCTATTTTTTGAATTTGAAAAAATGAATTCAATATTTGGCTTCAGAATATTCAAATTTTTGAAATATTTACCTTTTATTTTTAGATGTTATGAATATTAACTTTATTAATTATTTTATTTAACAGGGTTAAAGGGTAAATCTTGTAAATACGGATAAAAAGAAATTTTATAATAATATTTAATTACCTTAAAAAATGTCCTAATACTATTGGATGAGATATTTTAGACCATGGGAATCCATGGGTCGTTTTTGGGACCCCATGGATTCACATGGATCTGAAAATGACTATTTATAAGAATTAATTTAAAGTAAAAAAATTATAACCTAAATTTATAACTTTTACTAAATTCATTTTAATCAATGGTTATAAAACTGATCTATATGAATATTAATATTATTTGGAAGGCTAAAAATATTTCATACACGATGGTATTTTATTTATAATTTTTATACATTAGATAAATATATTTATTTATGACACAATTAAGATGTAATGATTACCTTATTAATGAATGATTTAAACAAATGACATTATAAATATTAAAATAAATTTAATTTTAACATTTTAACATCATAAAAGAATTTTATGGATTTCATTGAAATATAATATTTTATTTAATTCCATACTTTGTTTTGTAATAATGTGGTTTTTTAAATTTTAAAAAGGTCAAGTATTAATAGTGCCCAAAATTGACATAATCCATAACTTAAAAATAAAATTGTCTATTAAATGAAATTAAATTATTAATAATATAATATTCATCCGAATGGTTAATATAAGTCCAAATATTTTATAAATATATTATTTTTGTTTGTTTGACATGATATGTTAATTAAACAGACCTATTAGTTGTAAATAACATGATATCATGGTAAGATTAAATATGGAAAAATAAGGGTTGAACCAAAAAATAAGGATAAAAATTTTCAAAACGTCTCTAATAATTATTTGATGATGGGTATTAAAAGCAAAATCATCTTATATTTTAATTAAATACGTTTTGGAGAAATTTTAGTCGAAATTTTATTTATAATAAATTAATATTTTGAAGGGTTTCCTAAAGTGCAACTCTACTCTCTTATAAAAGAGCACCTCCTCCCTCTCTTCTTAAATCCAATTTGTGCCATTAATATTGGATAACCACTAACCATTTCACTTCTCAACTTTCCTTGATACATTTTATTGGTTCTGAGAATCTCAAAAGTCTAACTCTTGTGACCTATGAGAAAATTTAAAGGAGGAATGTTGAGGGAGAGGTAATCTCTTCTACTAATTCATTCAAATTTATTTATACTTATACATTCTATTATTTATTTGATTCATTATAAAGTAATAAAATCCATAAAAATCATATAATTATATGTTATTATAAATATGAAAAAACAAAAAAAATTCCTTCTATACATCCTATGAAAAATGGAATCCTTGTGTGGGTTTACGTACGGATTACCGTCTCCACGCCATGGTTAAATATGTTTTTCATGACAACCTTACTTGTATGGGTATAATGGTGGAAATAATTACTATATATGATAATTATGACATGATACTAATTGTGAGATATTATACACCCTCCAATTCAAGACAATTCAAAAACTATGGGAACAATATTGTCACTCGTGTGTACGTATGACTAACCGTCTCTACGACGCGATGAGATTCATTATTCTTGTTAACCATTCATATTTATTATAAAGTATATATACTAAATAATAATTAACTATATAACTTATTAATTCTACTAAAATTATATATATATATGTGTGTGTGTGGGTGGGTGGGTCATTTACTTACTTCAATTCAATTTAATATGGAAACAAAAACAACGTTCATGCGTACATATTGTCTACCATCTCTATGAACGATGTATTCCATTCCATTTATAGATATATTATATATATATATTTAAATATATAATATATATGATATATAAATCATGTTATATATCCTGGAGGTAATTAAATCATGATCTATGTAATCATATGTTGAATAACAAGTCCAAATGCGTACAATAAATGAAAAGATTATTACACAAAACATTTCTTTAACATTAAATTGACAATTGAACTGGTAATATAGAGTTATTAGTGAATCATATATGATATAATAAATATTATTATAGTTCTATTACAGGTTAATAATATGTTTAAAACCACAATACAGGAGTTTCAAACACATATTGATGAAATCGAACCTATGTTAAGGGATAATTTTTCAATAACATTTTTATTTGAGATTGTTTATACATAAGTATTTTCTGAAGAGATTTTTACCATGAATGTCCCTGTTTTCATTAAAAATTTCATAAATTGTTTAATATTATTCTATGTTAATTTAAATTAATTTTTACCCACTTTGAATTTTACTATATAGAATGGAAAGAATGTATAATTTGTTTACCATACACGGTACTTTTGACTTTTCCAGAAAAAGTACAAGGAAAATGTTTTTTAACTTATATATCATGAATGAGTTTTTAGATCTTTAAAACACCTTATTTATATTAATATTACTTGACACATTAACAAGTTTATTTTAAATTTAATTCATTTATTATAAAATTTCATTATATTTTGAGAAAAGAAATCATTTTTTAAGAAGAAATGATATTTTCATCAGGAACTTAGTTTAAGTGTTATATCAAAATTATTTTCAGTATAAGATAACTCTTTTAAGTAGGGTTATGTTTCCATCCCTATTATTACTATTTTGTTAATAGTGGAATGATATTTTATATGGATTATTTTATGATGGAATGATATTTAAGAAACCCGTTTTATTTCATAATAGATATTATGTTGAATGATTTATGTTTTGTGCCACATGTTAGAATAATTTTATTATGATAGGGGTGGGAATTATATACCCCTCAAATGAATTGGGTAAATATTAATATCTCATGATATATACCTGATTATAAGGACAGGTAAATCATGTTTAGTAATACATTATTGGAATGGCAAGTAAACTCAGTTCAGTAAGGGAATTTTTCTGCTATGATGGCCTTTGAAACAATGCCTTGGAAACTATTAGAATCATATAATGTGATTAATTATTTTCCAAAATGACATGTTATACTTCAATTCTATTTTTTTCATAATTAATTTTCATTTATGATCTACTCCATACGTACTTCCAAGATTTATTTCCCGACTCAAGATTTTGATGTTTAATCATTATGTTCATGTTTTTATAATTAAATGTATATGGTTTGTTTTATTTTCTCCATTTTTTCCTTTACTGAGCATTTGAGATTTTCTTTTTTATGTTTTCTTTTCCCTAGGATAAAAAATATTATTTTAGGTAGGAAAAAATAGGGGAATATCATTAAGAGAGATGTTGAAGTTCTTTCACCATGATTATATGATTATTTTACAATTTTATAAAGACACTAAAATAATATGGTCTTTGGCCACCTATTTGTGAAATGTATTAAGTATTCCTCAAATGAAATTTAATATTTAGGAATCTCAAACATAGATCTCTATAGTTGGTCTCAGAGAAAAGGATAAGACAATATTTAGAAACTAGGATGTGATAAATTTAGTGAGATCCCTATAAATATTTCTAAGGTATGTATACAGATGTAACATAGGTTAAGTATAACTATAGGTTACAGTCTGAGAATTAAGGCAGTGATAGTATAAAATATAGTATTAAACCTAAGATGTCAGATATTGAATGTACTCCCTTGATTATGTTGTTTCCATACAAGGAATGTTTCCTCTTACACTATTCTTTTTGTGTTTTGGTCAATTGAGGGAACCATAATGAATTCATAAAACATTGAATCTTGTGAAAAATTGGTGACTATGTGCCATGAAATTTTATAATTACAAGAGTGAATGATTTTTTGATTATGATGAATCATTTGTCAGGATATATGATTAAAAAGGTGACCTTTAGTTGTATTCCTAAGTCATTGAATAAGATGAATATGAACTTTCTTACATGTTTCCATCGTAAGGAAGATATAAGAAACATGATTAAGCTTCATACATATCAAGATGAAGGGAATAATAACCTTGATAACTAACTCAAATGGAGGGGAAGATATTATATTTGTCGGAATAATGGTCATAGATTGACAAATTGTTATGGTGTCTGATGTGTCATCTCTGGAAAAAATGGGAATTTACCCACTCCATGTCCATACATAAGAATATACTTCTACGAAAAGGAAGGGATTATTCCATGCCTACCATTAAAGTGGATGTATTGAATTGTTTATGTATTTGAATCCATAAATTATGAATGGTGAATTATATATTAGTTATCAGTAAATGCTTTTCGGTAAGGATTTTCAAGAATATGTTGAATTGATATAATGGATAAGGAAAGTGATTTAATGAAAATGTGATATTCCTAAGAAACAAATGATTAAGGGAAGGATAACCAATAATATGAGCATGATGTTAAGATAATGATATTCTTATTAAGATATGTTGGATGATATTAGTTTCCGTAGAACTGGTTAAGGATTTGTTGAAATGTGGGTTATGTTGTCATAGTTTATGTATAGAACATTGCATGATATAAGAAATATACTCAATAAGTTTGGGAATATAGATATAGGGACATTTACAATAAGTATATACTGTAATTTAAGTTATTAATATGACTCAAAAGAATGCATGATGAAGTCATTAATTTTTTTGAAATGTGACCCACTAGATATATCATATGATATATGGGGGATAAATGATTGCATTTACATGTTTGTTATATGAAATTTATGGTAATTATTTTCTTTGTACAATGAGAATAGAAAGAAGTATTTTGGATAATCCTAAAGTATAGAATAGATTATATTGGACTTCAAGGAGTATTTTTTATGCTATATGGTTATTTATATTATTTCTGGAATGTTATAAATGTATAGTTTTAGAAAAAGGACAACCCACAGGACAGGGAACAACCCGTTGCATCGGACAAGGCTACAGGAATCGAACCCACAACCAATGTGTGACAAATCTTTATAACCTTCCACTGGCTTAAAGGATGTCATTGGTTAGTAGAAATTAGATTTATTGAATTTAGCTATGTGATAAATGAAGTATAAGTTTATATTTGGACCATATATTATTAATCTCACCATTGATAGACTTATGTATATTTAATAACGTGTGTCTGCATTTTTTTTATAGTGACAGATACAATGAAATATAATTCTATCGCATGATCTACTCACACTTCAGGAATGAAAAATTTGATTTCAATTAATTAAATAGGAGAAAAAGTGGAGATTGTTCAAGGCATAAAAAATGGTGAGATAGTAACAAAATCAAGTATATTTTTATTCTCATGATAAATTCCTCAACATTAGGGAATGGATATTCATAAAGAAATTTTTTTCCCTAGTAACTTATTATCTGATAAAACAGATGTTCCCATAAATCATTGCAGATTTATATATTTCTGGTAGTTATCTTTCTCCAAACCTTATTCTCTGTCATTATCCATAAGAACTTGAATTTTAGATTTCTCTTCTATATCTATGTTTTCAATTCCAACCTATGTTCTCCTATACGGAAACCCAATGGCGAGTGACTTTGGTCAACTGTTTCATTTCGAGCATTACATTTTATTATGATTTCCTTGTATCCCTTTTTACGATGTGAGATTCCATGAAAGAAACTTTCATGTAGAAAACCATTTATAACCCCAAAAAATTTCAATGGAAAAATTGTTTTTAAGGGGGGTAGAATAGAACAAGCCGAGATTTTATGAGATAGATTCATTTTAATTTCATTGATTTCATTTATTTTATGATAAACCAATATTAACTTGTTCTATATGAAACACCGTATTAACTTGTAGTAAACGCAAATGTATACTTGGATTGTGTTGAAAACAATTTCATGTTCTTTTGAAACAATTTATTTCACAAAACACTGAGTATAGATTTTGTTCAATGAATAAATGAACTATGTTTTGATTATGTTATACACAACACCAAAGGAATATTTCACTACACAGAACACTGACATGGCTTGCGTTACACAAAATATTTTCCTTCCTCGATACCATTGGTTGTATGTGATATTGAGTTTCACTAAACAACGATATATTATTTAAAAATTATTATTTAATGGGATATGAACTAGCCGTTAGGAATAATATTAAAACAGTTTTAATTTTATAAAATTAATAATCATCATGCACATCTTTTTTAACATGGTATGAGAACAGATTGATTTTTTCAGATAAAAGATATATTTAAAAAAATAGTTTTAACGCCTTTTGATGGCACCCCCATTTTAAATAATGTTTTTCACCCTTTTATTTGATAAATTTGACAAAATAAACTTCTTATTTGGAATAGATAAATAAAAATATTCTATTTTTGATTTTTTTTTATTTTTTATAAAATATAAATTTTAATTAACAGTGAAAAATACTGCATTTTAATTCAAACCTACATCTTCTTGTAATTGTTTTATATAGTTAGATTATCTCATTAATTTTTTTAAGTGTAATTGCATTAATTTTATATAATTTAATACATTTTTGGAAGTAATTTCACTTTTAAATTCGACATAAGCACATGTCAATCATTTGATAGTTATTATTTCATAAAAACCCATTTTTTTTACAATTGGGATTAATTTTTAATTATCTACTGAATCTTTTTTATTTTTAATTTGAAAAAAGTGATTACATATTTTAAATCAAAATGTTCAAATTGTATAAATAGGTAATTTTTAATTTTGGATGTTATGAATACTAACATCAGTAATTATTTTAGTTACCTTGGTTAAAGTGTATATTTGGTAAACAAAGAGAAAATAAAATATTATAATAATATTAAATTACCATAACTCATGTCCGAATATTATTAGATGATACTTTTTTGACCACGGGAATCCATAGGTTGATTTTCGGACCCCATGGATTCAGTTGAATGTTAAATGACAATTTATAAAAATTAATTTAATGAAAAGTTAATTATAACCTAAACATATATGTTTTACTAAATGTATTTTAGGTGTAGTTTATATAACTTAAATCTATGAAAATAAGTATTAATTAGAAAGATAATATTTTTTCCTATATCACAAAATTTTATTTATTCTTTTTAATCAATAGATAAATACATTTATTTATGACACAATTATGATGTAGTGATTTCCCCATTAATGAATGATTTGAATAAACGAGTGTAAATTTTTTAAAATAAATTCAATTTCAACATTTTTATGTCATACAAGAATTTTATGGATGAAATAATCATATTTTATTTTATTTTATTCATTATTTTCTTTGGAATAGTTTTTTATGAATTTTTAAAAATTATGAATTAATATTGTACAAAATTGACATAATACATAACTTAATACATAGAATATTTTATTAAATGATATAAAATTCCTCAAAATATAAGATTCACAAAAAAGGTTAATATTAGTCTAAATATGTCATTAATAGTTTTTTGGGTCATTTTGCAGGATATGGTAATTACACTAACTCACAAGTTGTAAATAACATGATATCACGATAAGATTAAAAAAGGAAAAATATGGGTTAAAAGAAACAGAAGGATAAAAAACATTCAAAAAAGGATTAAAAATTGTTGGATGATTTTAATTAGAACAAAAATCATCTCATATTATAGTTAAATAATTTCTGACTATTTTTAGTCTATATATAATTTATAATAAATCTATATTTGAAGAGTTTACTAGAGTTTCCATATCCTCTATTTTAAAAGAGAACCTAGTCCCTACCCTCCTCACGGCATTTTTAGAATTGACTCTGAGAAAAAACCTACCCAATTATCTTCCCAAAATTTTTAGTCATATTATAGAGGTTTTGGTCTTCTCAAAAGACCAACTCTAGTGCCCTAAGGGGAAATTTAATGGAGGCTCATCGAAGAAGAGGTAATCTCTTCTACTGATTATTTCAAATTTATTTCTTCTTATACTTTATCTAATTTAGTTGTTTCATTATAAAGTAATAACATAATTATCAATAATATACTTTTCTGTTATTATAAATATTAAATGACCCAATATCACCAACTATCCATCCTACGAAAAACTAAATCACCGCGTATGCATACGTACAGATTACTATCTCCACGCCAAGGTGTAATATGTTTTCTCTATTACCTTACATGGATGGGTAAAATGGTGTAAATAATAACTATATATGATTATTATAAAATTATACTAATTCATAGATATTATACCCCATTCAATTCAATACCATTCAACAACTATGGGAAACAATTTCGTCGCTCGTGCGTACGTACAGCTTATAGTCTTCACAACACGATGAGATTCATTATCCATGTTTACTATTCAAGAATGATTATAAATTATATAAAATAAATAATCCTGAAATATAAGAAATAATATTTATAATGGATATATATATATATTTAATTTACATACTTCATTCAATATAATAATTAAATTAAAACAGCTTTCCTACGTACGTACGACATACCATCTCCACGAATGTTGTATTACGTTACATTTATTGATCTAATAAATATATATTTATATACTGAATATATATTATATATAATTCATGTTTTACATTGTGTATGTAAGTAAATAATGATCTATGTAATCATATGACGAGCAACAAGTTCAAACACGTACGATAAATGAAGCGATTATTTCCAAAAATGTTACTTTAACACGAAATTGACCAATGAATTGGTAATATAATGTCATAAATGAATCTTATATGATATCATAAATATTATTATGGTTCTTTTAAAAGTTAATAATATTTTTAAACCCACAATAAAATATTTTCAGACACATAAATAAGAAATCAGTCCTAAGGTACATGATAATATTGAAATCTTATTTTTATCTGAGATTGTTTATACTTAAGTATTTTCTGAGGATATATTTAAATCCATGTCTATGTTTTATAAAAATGTTTTCATAAATTGTTTAATATTATTCTATATATATTTAATGTAATTTTTTCATGCCTTATAATTTTAATATGTGGTATGTAATGAATATTTCATTTGTTTATCATACAAGGTACTTTTGAATTTCCAACAAAAGTAAGAGGAGAATGTTTTTTAACTTATAGAGCATGAAAGAATTTATATATCATCAAAACACCTTATTTACATGAATCTTCCTCTACACATTTACATGTTTTTTTAAATTAAATTCTTTTCTTTTAAAACTGCATGACATTTTGAGAAAAGAAAATGTTTTTGATGAAGAAAAAATATCTTCCACAAGAACATTGCTTAATTGTTTTATCAAAATTATTTTCTATATAAGGTTACTCTTTTAAATAGGGTTATGTTTCTATCCATATTATTAATATTGATTTAATGATGGAATGATCCTATATATGAATTATGTTATTGTGGAATAATATTTAAGAAAACCATTTCATTTCTTGGGTTATGTTATGGTGACTGGTTTATGTTTTGTTTAAAATGTAAGAATGATTTCATTATGATATGGGAGGGACATATATCGTACATAAATACATTGGGTAATGATTTATATCTAATGAGATAGTCATGACTGGAATGGCAGGTAAATCTAGTTCAGTAATATATGGTTGGAACAGAAAATAAACCTGGTTGAGTAATGTACTTTTTATACTATAACTGTCTTGGAAATAATTCCATGTAAAATATAGAAATAATATTATGTTCTTAATGGTTTTACACAATTCCATGTTTTATTCCCATGAAATTTTATCATGATTAATTATTAGGAGATTATATTCCATTTTTGAAAAGACACTATACTAATAAGGTCTTTGGGTATCAATTTGTGTAATGTATTGAGTATTCCACAAAAGAAATGCAATGTATATGTATGTAAAGATTGGTTCTCTACATTTCCTTATTTACATATTGATGTTAAAATTTAAATTCAATAATAATTAAAAAATATATAAATATTTATCTTATAAATATAAGGCATTATAGAAACTATCTATCAAGAGGCTTCCAAATATCAATAATTTATAAAAACCATAAATGATATTTCATTTTATTAGCCTGATAACCTCACATGTGGGTCAATTTATTGATTAAAAGATCAATGTTATTAATTAATCCACAAATTTATTTATACAATGGGGAACAAAACTATTCTTGATGTCTCTAAATGTAAGAATATTGAAAATGATAGATTAATGGATCCCATTACATGATGTTAGGGCCTTACATACTCTTAAAAAAATATAAGTTTTCCCATTTCTCTTATTTGATATATTTATATAGAACCTAAATGAGTAGTTATTAACCATTCACATCATCCTCAAGATCAATGGTGGGTTCATAGTGTTTCTGAGAATATAAAAAAATATGGAGGGTTAAATTCATAAAACTAAAAAATATCTCATCAAAAAAATAAACACATATTATGATGTGAGGTATAGTAGAAACAATACTTGTCACCCACAATATAAAAATATTTATGTGACGTGACTTTTAACATATGAAGAATAAAATTTCTCTCACCCATAATTCTCATGTTCTAAGGATATTTACCTCTTAGTTAGATAAAAACATAACCACATTTGTGGAAATAAATAATCTAGAAGAAATATTTTATAATTAAAACCCAATTACTCCACTTACCATCACATTTTTAGTTACATTATCATATATTGAATCATATAAAATGGTTGGCTCCAAACAAGTAAATCATTAATGAATGAAATCACTAGTGTCCACACCTAAATTACCTTCACAATCCAACCATATTTTTATTAGTGAAGGAAATAATTTCTTCATGTCTTCTTTCTATTAAAACTCATAATTATATAATAAGGCCTCATATTCTAAAGATCAATGTACTCATTTATAATGAGAAAATGAAAATCACAGGTAAATAATTATATATTCATCAAGGATGTTTTTTCAACTATAATATTCCAATATATTATTGATGATGCCCTCATTATAGTGAATTACTCTCGACCATTGGGATATGGAATTTTTTAATCCCCTTACCAGGTACATTCTAGGAACTATTCAACCATGATATTCACCATAATTTCCCCAATATTTTTACACTTCTCTAGTATAGGGGTGGCATCATGGAATTCTTTATCATAAAAATCATCGAAAAATGTCCCTATATTAAATGAAATTAAGGAACATCAACTAATGTATAAAATCCAATGATTTTCTCAGGTAGATCATATAATTTGTGGCATACATTAAATGAATTATTATCATCATTTGTTCTGTGATACACGAGGTGTGGAATATATCATCTAATTAGAGAACGTTTCTACATTTTTCACCACTTCCTTGTAGAATTATTTTAAATATTACCTATTGAATAAGATACACATGGAGGATGATTTAATAGACAATGATAGTTATTTCCCCTACTATTAGTTTTCAAGGAATATAATTTTGAAATACTCTAACTTTAACAATTTACCTTAGAAGTATGTTTATAATGGTATAAAATCATTATTGATTCCAAAATAACTACATGGACATTCCGATGCCCCTTTTCAAAGTTCCAAAAATGTACAAATGAATTAGGACCATCCATCTATTAATGATATAAAATAATATCAAGATACACAAGGAAATATTTATGATAGATCATTCTGATTATTTTCCAAATAACCTACTACTGGGATAAAATATCAAAGATACTTTCCTGTACTGGATTTTTTCCACAAATCAAATAGAAGAATTCCCCACTATGTTATTGGATATTGAGACTATTTAATAATTAAAATAAATTGTTATCATCTTATTAAATAACGAAATTCTTGATGTACCTTGTTAAAATAAATAATTCCTATATGTGTGACTATAAAATACAAAATATGTGTTCCTTGTTCTAAGACCATAAACTACATTATATGTGGTCCTTGTAGAATCACCAAATGTTTTATGACATGTGGTCCATTGCACATGATCACAAATTGTGCAGTGTATATGCCATAATATATAACAATACACTACACCGAATGGTCACTAATAGGCGAACATAAAACTGTAAACCCTCTTTTGCATATGTTACCATTATGTGTATGCGCCACATATTTATATATCTATGAACATGATTCTACCATTAATATATTGAGACATCAATAAATTTATCATGATATCTTACTCACTATCCTCTCACATTATTATCAATTTACCCTTCCCATAGATCACATCTAACTCATGATTGTTAAATTGTGTACTATTCAATACCCTTTTGGACATCTAGTGTTCCACCCAACTAAATTGATTACTTTTCAT
The DNA here is from genome assembly GCA_963277665.1 of Viscum album. NCBI lineage: Eukaryota > Viridiplantae > Streptophyta > Magnoliopsida > Santalales > Viscaceae > Viscum > Viscum album. Next base: position 1,565,495,531 of record OY728145.1, read on the forward strand.
GTTAGAATCAACTTAAATATATTCATTGAGTAGTGATACATATCTCAGAGTCATATAAACCATGATTGAATATTATTATTCCCCCTTAATAGAAATTGGAATCATGTTTCTTCACTTATTTGAATAGAAGAACCATAGAATCGTGAAAAACAAATTTTCATTTATGTTTCTATGTATCCTCTTTGATTTGTTTTATCTAATTAGAGAGAACCCCTTACCCCATGTGATATTTTTTGACCGTGCAATTATAGTTTATATATTTATAATGGTAAAAATATTCCCTCCATTCATCATTCATTTATCATTAATTTAGTTATTGGAAGTCATCATTTACCTCATCAATTTTTATCACATGAAAATAAATCATAATTATACTCCATATTTCATTACCTGGAGGATTTTAGATTCTATTGAGGAGGATCTATGTTTCATTAGGATAAACCACGTGTCACATTGGTTATATTAGTAGGATATTGAAATACAGGAATCAGATGACCAAGTTGCATGACTATAAGCAATATAATATCTTTTACATTCCCCGTGATGATAAACTATATAATAAGAAGTAGTTTTTTAGTTGTTATAAACTTATTGAACATAGATATTTTTTAATGAACTTAAACTAAATATCATATATTCCATCTCATATGACTTGAAAATATATAGATTTTTCCCTCTAATATGACCATAAAAACATAGATAGTCTTTTTCTATATGACCTCAAGAAATTTATTTTTCCCTGTGTAAGAGATTCAAATATACTAATATTATATTTCATTGAGTATATCATATTTAAGGCTATACTGGACAATCAAAATTTCATATTTCACCTAAATTATGATAGAATATGATACTTTTAATGTTAAAAACTTATAGATATATTTATTTTATACTAGGATACATTGTGATCTAGATATCCTATGATCAAGAAAACCTAAACATCCATATCCAGAACTAGTTAAAATCATGTAATAATACTCAAATTATTTTAAGCTTCATCTATTGTCGTGCTGAGATAAAAATTATCTTCATTACCAACTCCTACTCTACATGATTTAAATTTATATAGAAATATATTTAAAAACAATGCGTGGCTTGACTACTTCTATTTAAATATATTTAGTTAATCATAGATCTCATATTTAGGGCCTGATGAAAAAAAATATACACTTTAACTCTCTCTCCTTCCTATTTACTAATATATTTTCATTTATATCATATTTTCAAGAAGGGATCCACAATAAGAAAAATCCACCTCAATTTCTATGATTGAGAGAGATATATAATGAACACTACACATAAATGTATGTTTTGTATGAACAAAATTTTTGATCATATAAGCCATGTTTTAATGATTTCAAACCTCATAATATAAATTACTCATAAATGAACATAAACTATATTGGGAAATATAGTTTGTGTGACCTAATTTCATTACAAGAAATATATATCTGTGTAAGAGTCTTTAGAGAGTGGTTTCTCTTTATGAAACCTATCATAGGATAACATGATCCCATCCTCTGGATCTGTTCAAGATATAGAAACATTATAATCTATATCTGGATCTACCAATCCATCATTCATCCTAAGGGAATAAATTCAATATCAACCTGACATATGTGTTATATTTAAGAAGATGATATATTTTAAGAACTATATATGGCATTATTATTATTACATTAGAATATGTAGTGATTCTTGGATCCCCTATCATAGGTCAAAATTTTTTATCTAATCACCATGACCATAAATTATGTGCACATATTCTTATTTTTATCTACATTTTCAATCGGCTCTCTTATTCACTGCATGTTTTCCTTTCCCTTATTTCTGTATAGTATCTTGAAATATTGGTAACTGTTCAATTAGTAGAAAATTAAACTCCATTTAGTGAAATATTGATTATATTAAAATTATATCAATCGATTTTGGTCCAACCATCATGACCATAAACTAACAAAATTGAATGAAAATATTTTTAGGATGATAACCATTAAAGGTAGTACCTATGAAAATATATGATCATCATCCTTTAATCCTCCAAATGATATGTCCTAAGAAAAAGTTATAATAAAAAATGTAAAAAATTCCTAAATCTTTTAGTTATGGAAAATTTTCCTAAGAAAATTCATGTAACGCTCATTAGAACCATTTTATTAAAAAAGTGTTAGAGAATATATTTCATTCACTATTCTTATGAGAGAATTTATTTCCTTTGGTGCATTTTTATTCATAGTTTGGAAATTTATTAACATTGATGATGAATCCCCTTTAGATGATTGTGTACATAATAAATTTGATGTTATGTATATTTTCCCTTAGAATATGTTGAATATAATATGGTATAGCCTTTATAGTTCTCTAAACCTTCATAAATATTATTTTCACCATGAACCTACTAATACCTTCAATGTTTTAATCATGATCAAAACAATTCATTTAGTAAAAAACACTTCTTTGTATCCCACAACCCAAATTGAATTCCCTCGGTTCACCATTTTAGAGTAATTGGTAAAAGGATTATTGAGTTATATAAAAACACACCCTATTATTAATGAATAATATAGTATCATTTTAGTTTCTTATAAACCCCTATGATATGTTTTTGGTCATGAATGAATGGTCACCCTCAATCCACTTGTGTAATATTTATGATAGTATTGGGATGTGCTCTTCATTTAAAATGATAAAATTATTCCCATCTATCCCTATTTGAAAATTAATATGTAATTATTTTGTTAAGATTTACCATATCTATAATCCATCTATTAATATTAATTTATATACCCTCAATTTTACATATTCATGTATCAATACAAATTTTTAATATATATTATGAAATCATATTCACGTTCCCTTTCATGTATGGTTATTCCCTTTTTATGATGAAAAATGATCCTTGAGTTGATATAATTTATCATTCAATCCAAAATAACTAACCATAATGTTATAACATCCAAGACCTTAATCAATCAATAGAAATAATCATATTACTAACTATGTTAAAATCATACAATGATAATTCTAGGAAAATGTTGTGTATCCTTTCACTAGCCATAACCCTTGAACAATATGGTAAAAATATTTAACATTGAAAAAAAGGTATAAACAATAAATCTTTTCATATTTAAAACCAATATTGGGGACCTTATAAAAAGCAACATTAATTATTTGTAGGCATGTACATTAATAGATTAGGAATATTTGAAGGTCGAAATTAAATGATATAAATATTTTATGGATCACAACTTATATCATGTCAAAATAAATATTTTTTATATTAGTTCATCATCTGAGGGAAAAGAATGATTACCAATGTGTTACTTATGTAAATTGACTCATATGATCCATATGAGGATATATCATACATCTTGGAAGAACATAACCTTCTTAGAATGGTATACAATACCTGAATAAATTAACTTATTTCGGATGATAATCTATATAAGAATTCATTGTGTTGTTGTTTACCGGTGCATATATGTTCTTACCTAAAATCAATTCACTTGGATGTAACTGTAATGTTTCATAAATAAATGAGAAATATATTCATAGAGATCCCTTATTCAAGAATAGAGAGTGGGAATAATGTTGTTCTAAAATGATACATAGTGATATCCATATATCATATCATGATTATAAATAAAAATTCAACATCAATTAAATTTCTGTTATAATCCGGGTATTTAGGTCTATAATGTAATGTTGGGTTTTTCTCCATTGAACATATTCTAGGATTCCAAATAGTATGTTTTTACATACTATATGTAGTTCCAAATTTTTGGAATTGATATCCTCCCACGTGGAAGAGGTTCATTTTATTTATCTACTTTTGGAACTTAATAGATATAGAAAATTCATCTATATTACTATAGAATAATATTTATATGATTTAATTAAAATCCAAGTCTAATAAGGGGTCATTTTTTTGGAACTCAAATATTTTTACCATTTAATACTATTTTCTTCATTACAATAAAATCCAACTCAAATTTGGGGAGGGTAATATTTTGAAAAAAAAATTTTGATTACCATTGTTCATCGTGGAATACAATATATGGATATTACTCTGATGAAAGATATCAAGGGAAAGTAAAATAATATCATCATTCATATAGGAGGAGAAAATTGGATATCCATGTGTTATATGATTTCTCACCAATTGTATGGTTTGTATTCCTTAAAAAATTTCCTCTATCTAGTTACATGGTAGTAAGAACCTCCCACTAATATTAATATTTAAATATATATATATATATTTCAAATCTAGGTATCATATATGGTGAGTGATGGGACTCCGTCATAGATACCTATTTTATTTCCTCTTTAAAGTCATTTTTGGATTCCTGGTTTTATCTAATAAAATATTTTAATAATAGGAATCCCCATGCTTCTTAATAAATAAAATATTTTTGGAAAAAAATTATGATAAATAACCATACCTTTGTTAAATAAAAAAGATAACATTTACATTCCAGAACTGATTTTATTATTTTTAAAAGAGAACCTATCCCCCTTAGTGATCTATTTTCTTACTAATAACGACCATTGATAAATATTAAATCTTTGGTAATTTACTAATTTCCAGTGATCAATGAAAATGGCAGGCATAATGATAATGAGATTATTAATAGTGATTCACACTCTATAGATAATATTATATAACTATCCATATAAAGTTTTTACAAAGTACTCTGATAAATCCCCTATCATTAATTACTTATAAGAGGAATAATTTCACAAATAACGCCCATGAATAACCCTTTTCTAACAACTCCAATGGTGATCAATAAAGTAAGTTGTTCCATGAGATACTGTTGTGGAGGGTCTCTTGTGAAATTCCCTTTGAGAGTGGATTTCAACCCAAATATATTGTGATCCATTCTCCTATTTTAATAGAAACCTAATTAAATGAAACTATATGGGGTTCTTATAATATTTTTAACCTCTTGTAAAAGGTTTGTGACTACAAAGGATTTCATGGATTGTATTTTACATCAGGAGGAAATCCAACTGTGAGAAACCAACCCCCTTTCATCAGTACTTTTTCCATGGTCATATACATGGTCCCAATAAATCAAAATACCCTTATTTTATAAACTTCACTAAGGTAAAATTATTCAATATGATATTATAAAAATTCTTTCACTATGGTATTATGAGTCACATGACTGGGTTATGTATACAAAATTACACCCCATCGATCAAGTATTCCATTTATAGTGGACCTTACCAAGGTTTTCCTACTAATATGACATGACCCTAATTAAAATTATGGTTGGGTATGCCATTGATAACGAGAGACCCTATAATGAAGGTTTCAATGAAACCCATCCTGGATTATTATGCTAACAATTTATTTTCATGTGTTGAAGTAATATCACTGGTCTACATAATAATCCATGTTCTTATGTGTCTCATAATTTTTGTAATCCTCATCCTTTTTAGTCTTCCTTTATTATTTAGAAACTAAAAGGCCAAGCGGTAGAGAATCGTATTTATTTTTCCAAATAAGTGTTATAGCCAACATTTATATTTTTCTTTCCTCATCTATTTACGAATGAATTATATATGGAAATCTATATACAGGGATCATGCTAAGTATAGGCCCCAATAATTGGAGTCTCCCTTCCCCATTTAGTAAGATAATAAACTGAAGTTAGATATATATATATATATATATATGAGACTCAGGTTGGGTGCATGTCCCAACCATTCCTATTATCCTTCCTCATCTAATTAAAATTTATAAACAATGTAAATCTATATATCAGACTCTTATTAGTCAGAAGTGGCAACATTTGAAATCACTATTACATGTCTAGATATATTTAGATTGAGGGTTATAAAACAATACATGGGCCTCCTACAAGGTGTATGTCTCAGCCATTATTATATCCCTCCCCATTTTTTTACAAATGGAAAAGGGGTACCCCGCTATATATTGGCATCCCACTGATTGTCTGCCAAAATATTGCAGTCACCATTTCTTATCTAGTTACTAAAATTTAGGAGGTGCACAACCATATATTTTCCCCTTACTATATGTAATACCTAGCCTTTATATTCTAACTCTCATTGTTATAAACAAATATAAACATGGTATAAATCCATATGTGGGCCTCTAATAACGTGTAAACCATAACCATACATTCTTTATTTTTAGTTACTAAAAAATAGTTTTAATATTAAAGGAACACCCTTGAATATGTCCAAAACTCTCTATTTTATGAATATTTTTTGATATAGTCCTATGTAGAGGGCTTTAAACTACACAACATAGGACCTTAACACAATATGCAAAACAACATATGTTGATCACGCGACATGACCATAAACTATTCATTACAAACATTAGAGACTTTAATTCTTGTTAAATAGGATATGTTGGAAACCTCTTCAGGGTCTAAACGAAAATGCCCAATTGGTTCTAGATTTAAAATCTACGATGGAAATTGACTTGGTCATGGGTGAATGACCAAAAAATTTATTTCAATTTTCCTTTTTATATGACATAAATGAAAAAATGTATCATGTAACATCGCAACAAACTATGTGTTTTATGATTTAATTCACAATGATATATAGGAATCCTATTTCATGGGCTTGATAAAAACTCCAGAACAGTTCAATACTCCTTGAAAATGATTGAAACACCTCCTGACATTGAGATATGTTCATGGGTTTCATCATAAATGGATATATAATGTAGAGTTATAAGATTATTAGAATAAATGGGATATATTATAATACCCACACATAATGTCCTCTTAAATTCATATTGTTAGTCAATATATTTAATATGTGTATTTTCCTAGATCCATGGAGATTTAACCATTCCATGTTTCTGATGCTCTTGGACTTTTGAGGATTCTTAGATTTTTTTTGGGGTTTGGATATAAAACTATAAAAGTAATAATAATTCACATTCGGTAAAGTTATATAATGTGAAAGGGTGATTCATTTCATGTCCATGGATAATTAACGATGTGTAAATATTTTGGGTCAAATATTAAAAGGTAATGCAATTGTTGGTATAAACATAACACAATAATTATATGAGGTGAAAGGGGGTTACAAGACATGAAAATACCATGTGCATCACATCATTAGTGTGTGAATTCACTCCGAGTTTTTATAAGCCTTATGACCTTATGAATTTCCCTCTCTCATTCCAAAAGACTAGCAGCTACCACAATTAGTGTTTTGAGTTCCCTTCAATGGTAATCAATCCTCATCCTTCAGTATTTCATAAATGGTGATCCAAGTTGAGTTCTACCACTATTTCTCTGGGTTCCTCTTTTGTTCAGTGTTTTTTCCTCTTATTATTCTGTCTATGTGATAACAAATTATCTATCATGCTTCTAATAGATTTTTCATTTTCATTTTTATGTGTGTGTAAGGTGAAACATAATTTTTATGGATTCACATACATTGGGAGAGGTGATCACTGATCAATTATATAGTTCTTTATCATGCGAAGAACATTGATTACTTTTGAGGTAGTGAATTCATTATTTATACTTTTATTTACATACAACCATAAATTGATAATTATTTATCCCTTAAGATGGGAAAAGTTTCTATATAATTATTTATCTAGATTATGAAATTTTATTGTAATTTCATATTGTCCGTATTATTTCAATATATCATAATAACAATTTTCCACATGTTTTAATAAATAGTTTGGTGTTTTTGTTATTACCATGTTATTTTTCCGGGATTTTAATATTAATATTGATAAAGAATGTAACTAATGAATTAGTGGATAATTAATTTTTGTTGAGGAAAAAATAAAAGTCCTTTTTGAAATCCAGTGGTTAATATAAATTAATTATATTCAAGTTGATGGAAGGTCCACATTTAATTGAAATTGAGATCCCTATATAATTAATTGATATGATAGATAATTTGAATCATGTTTATTCATAACTATCATAATTTAAATGAAATCTTATTTCTAAATGGTACTTTTCGATGTGGATGAAACTAGAAATTAATGCAAAAACATTATTTTACATTGGATGAATTGATTAGATTGATTCCTTAGGTTGTGCATAGTTCTAAATTGAAAATAAATAATTGGTTAATTAAAAATTAAACATTAAATAATAATGTGATAATGATTGTTTTATAAGTATTGAGTTTTTCATTTTATTGAGAAGGTTTAGTGCCTTATTTGGAAGCCCTGGGAGCTCATTTGGATGAGAATGATGGATGCCTCATTCTGAGGGCTCGGTGGCCATATTGAATTCTTTTTTATTCCAAATGATTATTGATGTACTCTATATATGATCCTTTTTATACGATCCAAAAGAAACTAATCCTGGGATGGATGATATGGGGTGGGGAGTCATGAATTCCATTGAGCTACAGATCGATGTGCCTGATATGGCTATGTTATATGTCGGAAAGAAGGTTGAGATAACATGGTAGTTGTTGATAAATGTGACAGAAGGATGCATTTCTATATGAATATGGGAGTTAACTATGGAACTACAGTTAATATAATTGGATAAAGATGGGTTTATAGGTTTTTTATATTTTGGGAGATGGTTTTCTTGCTTATAAATATGTTTATTAGATGATCGTTGAGTTTATTTTTTACCAAAATTCATTTCCCAATAATAAAAAACATGTATATGTTTTTGCTTAGGTATTTCCTCTTGGTGGTATCATATGATGGTTATCATATAGTCACCGGTTTATAAAAAAATGAGAATAATGATTTGATAGTTATAAACCCATGGCGTTTCTTGATGATGGAAGTAAAATGCCTAACATATGTTAGCCTTGATAAACCATGGACATTGTTCGGATTATTCATGATGGCAATGGAATTTAATATTACGATTAATATAATGAAATTCAATTTTGAAAAGTGGTAATAGTTAATTAATGGATAACGAAATAACTAATAGAGGGTAATTATCAAAAGAAAATAACTTATTAATTTATATCTTTCATATATGGTTGTTTCACTACAAAAACAAATACTTGTACAGGAATAATTTTTTTATAAAAATAAATATTTTTTGTTAAAATAAGAAATTCTAACAAGTATTAAGCTATATTAGTTTTAATTTTATATACCAACACATGTTTTTATGAAAATATATATCTATTGGTATTGATCATTCATAACCAACATATCGTTTACTAATGGTCAAAATGATTTTTTTCATAATAATACCAAAATGTCTTTTATCGATAGGCGAATCTATTAAAAATAAAAAAAATTCTAATTAATCTTTTACTATTAATTACAATTATTTCATGGAATCATTCGACAACATAAAATATTTTGTTGATAACCAATAAAGAAAAAAAATTATATTTTTTTGGACCAAGAACAATTTTTTTTTTTAAAATCCTCTTAATAATATATTATTAATTTATTTTAGTAGTCTATTTTTCTATAAATATAAATAGTGTTTATATTTTATTATTCGTTTCATTTAATACACATTTAAATATTTTTTATATAAAAAATATACCTCATTATTAGATTCAATATATTTACATAAATTTTTGACACACCCTATGTAAAAAGTTATTCATTATTTATATATAAATTTAATAGTAAAAGTTGAATAAAATCAAAATAAATTCAAAAAAAATTACTTTTTATATTTATTAAAAAAGAAGCCACAATCCATTTTCCAAACTCTCCCATATTAGTGTTTGTCCACCAACATCATCCTTATCAGTCATGAGATCTCCCTTTTTCTGGGTCTCAAGATCCGAGATTCCTCTGTTAATAGAAAACCATTCATTTATAGTGATCGTTCTGATCATCAATGAGGGTCTTAGTTGAGGGATGTTTGCACGACAGTTTTATCCTCTAGCGAGAATCTCATATTTAATGGAAATCAGTTAAGAGCCAAATTCTTTCCCAAATAGAATTTTAGTTGAACCCCAAAGGTGTGAAAATCATCAACATCGGGTTAGATGTTTTGATCATGAATTTTTTATCATGAGTGATTGATGCCTGTTTGATTCAAATCCAATCATGGGGGCTTCATATCTTCGGCATTATAGTTCATCGGTAATACTTTTCCTTTAATACAATATAAAATTTTAGGTGTTTCAAAATATTTATGAAACAATGTTCTATCATTTGGATTTCAATGATGAATATTACAGAATTCAACATCCCAGGAAACCCTCACGTTCAGTTTCCTTGTTTCCCAATGTTCAATGAGAGTTTCTATCCTAGACAACCCCAACTTTTGTATAAAATCTGGATTCTTTATGAAATATTTTCATTAAATAATTTCAATTCTTCAATATAATGGATTTAATTCAATCATGATTATACATTGACCATGAGGCACCCTTAGTATATAGTGATGATTTTAACCTAGCCGATTGGAAGGCGGGAATAAATATAAATAATTTATAAAAATTCATGGTCAATTCATTAGCGACAAAATATATATGAAAAATATAAATCAATTATATAGTTGTATTTTCAAAGATAAATACTTTTAATAAACTAAATTATTGAAATATATATGTTATATATTCAATAAAATATTTTTTATATTCATCCAAAAGTTATTTTTGTCATTGGGTTTAACTAAACCTTATTTGATGTATAAAAAGAAATATTTTTGAACTGGGTAATTTATCGCTTTTTATTTTTAACCCCTTTTAATATTGAATTTTTTTAAATAATAAATAGAATATATCTCTATCCTTCAATATAATTTATGTCATTAGTAGTAATCTTATATTTAATTATGATGTAAAAACATTTCAATCTTTTGCAATGTTTTATCTTATAATAATTGTTCTCTCTTTCTGACGACATGATTAATTTTAAACTAATTTTTTCATATTATATTTTTTTAATTTTTAAATATTGAATATATTTTTTAAATAATTAGATTCAAATGATGTAATTATATTTATTTTATTTTTGGGCATTACGAATTGTAACTTCAGTAATTTTTATTAATATAGTAAAATGGTATCTCTGGTAATAAAGGGTAAAAATACTATTATATATTTACCCTAACACTTGTATTAATATCATTGGATGAGTGTGTCTTGACTTAAATCATCCATGGGTCGAATTGGTGTCCTTTGGAAGACACTGTGATGACATTTGTACAATTTATTTATTTATATTTAAAAGAAAAGATAAATATGTCTCACACAAAATATAATAATTATTTTATATAAATTAATATAGAACAAACAATTGATTATAAATAAACTTTTGAAATATAAAATTTTTTTATTTGTCATAGTAATGTATTTTTAATTTTTGGTAAAACAATTTTTATCTTAATGACTTATACATTGATGATGTAAATATTTTTTAATTGAGGAGAATTCAATAAAACGATTTTTATTAAAATTATTACAATCCTTAAAAGACCCAAACACTTAATAAAATACTATTATTCATATATATGTCTACCATAACCATCCAAGGGCCAATTTAGGGATCATTGGTATCCTTATATAAGTGATTGTGACAGTTATATTATTTTCATTAAAATAATGTCAAATTTGTCACATTCATAATTTAATATGTTTAACATTTTAAAAGTTGAATTTCCTTAATAAAATTTAAGGTAAAATTATTTTTCATAAATAAAGTAGATTTATATTCTTCATCATATTTTATTTTTTATTTTTTATATAATAAATATGTATATTAAATATTTACACAAAATTTATGTGGTGATTATTTTATTAATCGAGTTAAGAAATAAGTGTTATTAAAAATATTAAAATAATATACATTGGCATAATTAATATGTCTAATTAAATTTCTTTATGGGCTTAATCTCTTAGTAATATATTAAATAGTTTTTATAGGTTAAATAGATATCTCAATATTTTTAGAAATCAATTAATTGAATAGTGAAAAAATTAAAACAATCGATTGTTTCTCATATTAATGTTATGTTAAATTGTTTAATATAATAAAATATTTCAAAAAAAAATTATTTATTATATGGTTGAAATGTTCTATTTTTTTATTTATCATTTAATTGACATCAAATGTGTAATTATTTCACCCATTTAGTATTGAAATAAATTTTCCTCCAACTAAAAATAAAATAGAATAACTAAGTGTTAAAAAAATGATATGGTTTAAATTGACAAAAAAACATATCTAATATATATTAGTTGATGAGATTATAACCCTATATCATTTAATATTCTAAAGTGTGACATTTTGGATGTTAATGGATGGGGTTTTAGTTTACTATAAATTAATATTTTTAGAGTTCTCCAAAGTGCCTCTCACCACAATTATAGAATGTATCATCCTCCCTCACCTATTCACATTACTTTGAGCCTTAAAACTCAAAAATACGTTCCCCTTTTCCTTTCAAAACATCCCTTGTAACATTCTATAGGTGTTTTACTTCTTCAAAGACCAAATTTATGACTCTAAGAGGACATTTAGAGGAATCATGTCAAAGAAGAGGTAATCTCCTTTACTGGTTTTTTTTTTCAAAAAAAATTCTTCTTATACTTCCTATTTATGAGTTGATTCATTATAAAATAATAACACCAGTATCAATTATATAACACACATGCATAAGTAAAACCTACCATATCCACCCCATAGTGTAGATTTTTTTTACCAACACCTTACATGAATGAGTATAACAATGGAAATAATAACTATATATGATTATTATTAAATCATATTTACTCTAAAATAGTATAAATTATTCTCATCAATACCATTCAAAAATTATTGAAATAATATCATTTCTTGTGCGTATGTATGACCTACAATCTCCACAATGCGATGCAATAATTCTACATGATCATCCTTAAATCATGATTATATAAATGTAAAGAATGAATAAATATGATATATATATATATATCTATATAATATTTTTCATAATGGAATTTGTCTTCAATGGTGGTATTATTAACTATTCTTGAATAATATGAAATGATTTTCTATGCTTATGTGTATTCTGAAAAACATCATGTCTTATGATTTGACATTTGAAATTATGGTCATTGATTCTTAAGATCATTTATGATTTATCCCAAGGCATGATATCAAAATATTTAATATTTAAGATAATATTCCCAATTTATATGTTATTATGTATTAGGAATATTATATAATATATATATATATATATATCCCTTTTTATCCTTACTAAAAATTTAAGCTCACCCTTTCAAATGTTTATTTTTTATAGGTCATAATGATGTTTATTAATTATGATATGTCAAAAAGGGGTATAGTTATGAAAAAATATGTTGGAAAAAATTGATATGTCTTATGAACTAGTTTATTATGATTCTCATTTTCTAATTACAAAATACCTAGTTGAACTTATCATGGATTTGTTATATTTTATAGTGAATATTCTTTAACATTGATTTAATATAAATGTATGTAAATTATGGGTCATTATAGTTGGTATCCGAGGAAATTCACAATTAGCTTTGATTCTAGGATGAGAAAACCTTAGAAAGAACCTAAAGGATATGTCAAAGTATAGGTTACTATCATAGTGTTTAAGAAATGATCATGAATAAGCTTGGATAAAACCTATATTTTTTTAAATTGAAATATTATTCTAAATTATGTGGCATACCATTTTTGTTAGTGTTTCTCACACTATGATTCCTGGATTTAGACTACTTCAAGAACCCAATGGAACCATGTTAATGATGAATGCGACATTTAATCCAATAATTCTCCCCATGAGAAACCAAATGTTATGGAAGATGTAATAAAAAATATTTTTGCTATGATTGCCCCAACTTCTCATGATATGAATCCTACAAGACTCCAATATGAGAAAAGGATGGAAAACATTCTTTTGAGTATATAATGAGGCAATATATTCTTTCTTTCAGTGGGTCATCTGATATATTAGTTGTTAAAAAATGTATTAGTACCACTAAAATTTTATTTTATGTCCTCTAATGTTCATAACATGATAATGTTATATTTCTATTCTATCATTTGATGTTGAAGATGTTGAACGGTGGGACTATATCAAGAATACTAGTAAAATTTATGTTATTTAATCCCTGGAATGAGATGAGTTCATGATCCTATTTTTCAATAAGTACAATCATTGAACTCTTCAAAAAAATATGGACAACGATTTGAATGAACTTAAGTAAATTGATGATGAATTAATTTTTACCTACGATGAAACTCTTAAAATAATTGAAAAGAATGATTTTTGAATTATTATCTTACTTGTGAATAAAATTTATCGATTCCTTAGTATATTAAAATAAAGTCTCTAAAGTAAATTGTCTATAAGGGACCTAAAAAGATATGAATAAATATTTCTATATGATCTGAAGAATGTTATGTGTATTTGATTAACCCATCAGTCCTATGTGATTAATAAGAAGAGTGAAATGCAATTCACGGGAAAATATAAAGACCACACTTAAAAGAATTAGAATATTCCTGTGTGCTCAATGTGTGGAAGGAATAATAGATTCCATTTCCTTAATGTGACTAGTAAATTTTTTATGTGTGGAAAAAAGGTCAGTATGCAGTTGAATTCAATAGTGATCAGAACAAGTTTTCTAGTGATTTCAATTGAGAAATGACAACACGAAATACACCTCCAACACATCAATGTTACAAGTATAAGGAAATGGGGTATAATGCCAATCAATTGCCTAATACATGGGTTATTTATGATTATTGAAGTTTGCAAACCCTTAAGTCCAAAGACAAAGGAATTTCATTTGATATCACTATAGATGAAGTAGAGTATGATAATGTAGTGTTTAATAGTATACGTAGCATCCAATCTATTGTATAAAATGTTTTATGTGATTCGAGATCCACCCAATATTTTATTTCTGATGAATGTTTTAATGGTATCACCCTAGTTCCTCAACTATTAAATGTTGAGTTATCTTTGACTAATCCTAACGGCATAACGATGACATAAAAAATTATAACTCTTCTCTAAATAATACTTATATGAAAGAGCTTCTCATAAATATGTTGACCCTACCTATTGTGAATTTAGAGGTGATTCTTCTCATGTATTTTCTATATCTATATTGTAGTTTCCATTTAAGGGAAGTAACATTTTATAATCCAGATCAATCTATGATCATCTATCGATGTTAGGATGAATATAACCTTCCAATAAGAAATTATTATATATTATGGTTCTTAATACCTATAAATGAATGTTTTATATAAAAAATGGATTGATTGAAACTCACAATAAATAATACACCCATTCTACGAGAGTTTGATGATGTATTTTCATATGAATTACTATGTCATACAGAAAATCATGAATCTGGGAATCCAAAAGAAATCATACTGAGTCATATTCCTATTTCAATTACACCTTATAGAATGGTCCCAATTGAGTTGCAGTAATTGAAGTAAAATATCTAAGATAATCATGAAAAGGGATTCATACACCCTAGTGCATCACATTTGGGAGAACATGTTATGTTTGTTATGAAGAAAGATGTATCTATGTGAGTATGCATTGATTATCAAGAACATAACAAAATCAATACAAAAAATCCCTCTTCCCCTAATTTGTTGACTTATTTGAACAAATTTGTAGTGATTAGTACATTTTAATAATTGATCTTCGTTCATGTTATCATAAATTAAGGGTCAAGAAGAAGTATATACAAAATATGACATTATGTACATGGTACGTACACTATAAATATTTATTGATGCCTTTTGGTAATATTAATGTACCCAATATCTTCATGGATCAAATGAATAGAGTATTTAGAGACATTTTTTTATCATTTCAAGGTATATATTATAGATTATTTTATTATATATTCGAAAATCTAGAAGACCATGAAGATCAATTGAGAGTTGTAATGAATACCCTGAGAAACAAAATGATTTATAAAAAATTTACCAACTTTTATTTTTGGCTTCATAAAGATTCATTTTTGGGTCATATAATTTCAATATAGGGGATATATGTTGATCTAAAAAAATATAAGTTATTTAATGTTGGTCGAGACCAAAAAGGGTATTTGATATCTGATGTTTTCATGTTTTGGATGGATATTATAGTCATTTTGTGAATGATTTTTCATGATTATCTAATTCACACAGAATGTTGATATTGAAAAGAGTTATCTTCATGTAGATATTGGATTGTGAATAGAATTTAAAAGAGGTAAAAAGAAGGTTATATAGTGCACCTGTGATAACATGAAATTGTATTGGAGAAAAGAATAGGATTAATAGGGATGAATCCATGAAGGGGACGGGTTTTGTTCTCATGAAAAATTATACAGTGATAATTTATACATAAAGACAACTAGATATCCATGATAAAAATTACCCAAATGATGATTTCAAGTTCGTTATAATAATCTTGGCACTGATGAGATGGGGGAAGTATCTTTATGGTGAATGGTTTTATATTTATACAAATCATAAAATTTTAAATTATATTCTTCACAAAAAAGGAAATAAATATGTGTAACATCCTGAACCCAATTTCCTAGAGTTAGTGGGTTTTTATTACATTGGAATCCTTTCAAGAAAGTTTTATCCTAAAGGACTGAATACTTTAGTTAGTTTGGGAGACTAGATACATATATAAGTTGAAAATTACAACTTGAACTGAATTATAGTTTAACCGATCCATTAGTAAATCCCATAAATCGTAGGTTATCCCTAAATGTTATTGAAAATAAAATTCGTTGCATCTTGGGGAAATATAAAACATATGAAAGGAGTGATATCAGATGATCATTTAGGGTAAATAATACAAAAATATTATCATAAACATAAACACTATGCATTATGAACAACTAAAAATATATAACTTTATAAATAAACTTGAAAATAATATGGTGGGAATATAAATTGATTAAATAGTCATATAAAACATAACCATGGATATTCGAGTAGTCAATTAATCACATGAAATAAAAATATGTAGTTTCATAATGGGGTAATTCAAAATTTCAGAAGTCATAATCATATAATCAAGACCTCAACCAAGAAACCATAAAATGGGAAAAATTCCAAACAGGTTTGTCTCATGATACATACCGATGGATCACGAGGATATAGAAAATACCACCAATCACATAATAAGTCTAATTAATTCCAAATATTAAATGGGATAAGCATAAAAAAATATTCATTCTAATTCAAACTAACATGATAAATGTAATTAACATTCAATTATAATTAAACATAAACACTAACCATTCAGAGTAATGTGGTGAATGGTTTCAAGATACCACATCGACAATCAAACTAATATTAAACCATTAAATAAAATATGGTATATATTATAATGAAAAATTAATCCCAATTAAATATAAGAATCAGTAAGACTGTTGAAATATATGAAACTACTCATACAAAATCGTCAAATAATTTTTTAAAAGAATACTCAATTATATTTAAAAGAAGAGTTCTTCTGAAAATATATTTGTATAAAACTGAAAGTGAATTAATATATTATTTTCATAACTGAATCAGTGATTTTAGAAAAATAATGGTGTCTAAAATAATATTATATAGTTCAATTTAAAATATGTAGGAATTCGAGTAGTTCTATTATAACATGAATCTTTATCTGGAAACATTTTTGAAATATACTTTAAAAATATGTAACATCCCCTAAAAGAAAGAGGGATTTTATTTGTTAAAAATATAAGGAAAATTAAAATGGAAATAGTTAGCAGTACATGATAATACTTAATAATTTCATTGATATATATAGTGAATAATAGTAACCTGAAAAAACATGGAGGCTCAAGTAGAAAACCATTACCTTATGAAAAAACTTGTTATGTACTTGAAATTAATGTACTAGATAATAAAATAAAATAAATTAATTAAATTATACAGACCCTTATCTACAAATATATTATTCATTATAATTTTATTATTTTCATTTTAAATATTTTTATAATGTTATAGGATTGAATTTTTTTATTTCTGAGTGTTTGTTTCCATAATTTTATTATCAGTTTGCTTGATTATAAGTAATGTATTTCATTTAAAATTGGTATAATTATCGAAAATTGGATTTATATGATAATAATTAAAATATAGAAGATTTAAAGGTGATATAAATAATTTTTTATATATTATGAGGATGAATCATTAGATAATATATTTATTGATAATCATTCTGATTATTACGGAGGTATTGATCATAACGAATTAATTTGGTATTATCGTTTTGTATTATGTAAATGTGTTACATCCAGATCATAAATAAGGGTTTGTAAAATTCATTTTAAAATCTATTTCATCCATTAAAATGGATTAATGTACACCCTTGAAGGATAAATTGATGAACATGATTTTGTCTTTTATGATTGTTGTAAACTGGCACTTCCCAGATGATGATTTATTTTTAAAAATAAATGAGATGGAGAGTGAGGATATAGATTTAACTTTGTCCATTAAAATGATGTTAACACATTATATAACTGATACTAGGGATATCTAGATAATTTGAAAAACTTGGTGAGGATATAATAATAAATGAAAATCAATTGAAGTGAAATTAAATGAAAAAGGAAGGGGGTTTACCTCTGGGAATATCCTCCTTGAGAACCTCTTTTAAGTGAATGGATTGTGGAGTTTTGTAATGACCAAGATGTATTGGATATGGGGAGAGTCTAGGAAAGAGTATTTTGGAATACAATTGATTATACTCAAGTCTAAGATGGCCGAGGAGGAGTGGGGGTGAGTGGTTTCTTTAATAATGGAGAGGTGTGATTTTATAATATATTATTCATTGTTTTATTATTTTTATGAGGTCATGAAATAATGTAGATTCATTAGACCAAAAATAGTAATAAGTTCATGTGAGTTAGAGAAAAGTTTTATTTCATCATCCGTACATCACTTATGACTCAATAAATCATTTATTTAGCATTTATCACCAATTATCATCTTTTACAATTCATGAAAAATTCCTGTATTTTAGAAAAATTCCAAAAACTCACCATAGCCATTTCATGATGTGTAAAATTAAAAAATGGAATCCAATTTAAAATAAAGTAATTTCTAAATATGTGAATCTCTATTTGTAAATAAAATCATTATTTACTTGAAAATTATAGAATTTAAATCTAAAACTCATATTGTAATACTTTCAAAAATTAATATAGGTCTCATAAAATTATACTATAATAATAGGAAAAAAAAAAATTTCTAGGAATTAATTTAATGAAAATTAATTTTATTTTAAATAAATTTATTAATTTTAATGTTTAATTAAATATTTATTTCTCAAAAAAATATCAACACTTATTTATTAAATTTTAAAATATACTCACTCATTTAAAAAAGCTATATTTTATTTCATCTTAAAATGGTGTGGCAACTCTTCATAATAGTCATATTACTATTCATGAGGGTACAATACTAGTCATTTTGGTCAACCTTCTATTAAAAAAAATGTAAGATTATCCTATCAGACTCTAAATACCATAGATATCACTAATGTGTATGTCCATTTTCAAAATTGAAAACACTGAAGTGAAAAAATTATATCTAACGGGTAGGTTTTAAATATGTTCTATAAAAAAAAATTCCTAGAGACGCAATGTTCCACAAATTCTATATAAAATTTACTTTTAATTCTTTTGGGTGATAAGTTCATCCCACCTTACAAATATTTCATCCTCAAAATTACCATAATGTTACCTAATAAAATGATTTGGGTTGTTCATCATCATAAGATACTCAAGATCCTATTTCGCCTCCTAAATTTCAATATTTTTACAAATTACATTTACCAGCCAAGTCATTTGATTCTTCAACACAAGTTCTTTAATGTCTATAATATAGACAGTCTCTTCTCAATATGATAAGAGATGTTACAATACTATACCATTAGGAGTAAAAGTTCTTGGTCAGGCATGTACTTCTTAAATAGTGATGTGTTGAACACATTATTTACTTTATAAATGATATGAGCCATTTTCATATGTTAAGCAATAAATCCAATTATCTACATAATTTCAAAAGGTCCAATGTACCTAGGTATGAGTTTCCCTTTCTTCCCAAATAAGATAACACCCTTCCATGGATATACTTTCAAGAAAACGTGATCTCCCACAAGAAATTTAAAATCATTCCTTTGATTATAAAAAGTGATCTTATTCCTACATTGGTATGATTTGATATGGGTTTTATTAGTATTTACCACTATTTTGGTTTCCTCCATAAGCTTTGGGCCCACAGGAATCCTTTCACCAAAACCATCCCAACATGTCGGTGTGTAAAGACCCATAAATTTCAAGGGAATTTTTTTCTTAATTTTATTTGGATTTTTACAAGAACGCAGTTTCTAACGGCACCAGATTTCGAGGCCCGGTGTGCCCGAAATCATTTTCCGAGGTTTGGCTCGGGTACGTTCAGTGAAGGAACGAGCGGGTTTTCCTAACTTTTGAACCAGTGCTCGGAATCGAATTCCGAGGGCACCAATGGAATCACAGTGCTGGTACTTTCTTAGAAACGCCTCTTCCGTAGTTGCGTTTGCTCGGGTGTGGTTTTTAATTTTTGGTGTTAGATGAAGAAAATAAAATAAAGTGGTGCGACAACTTTATTTTATTTCACTCAAAGACACATAAAGCCACTTAATTTTAAGTTGAAGTGGATAGGGAGCAACCCAAAATATCTTATCCTCTTGGTAGGATATTTGTGAGGTGGGGCCCACACGAGCCCCACCGTTTTTTTGCTCTAAGTAATGCACCCGCGAAAACCTCTTTTTAATGAAGGTCAACTATGCGTTTTTCTGGTTAAGAAATGCACCATTTAATTGGGCAATTAAATTTTACAATTAATTCCTTGAATTAATTTTTCGTTTCTTATCTTTGTTTTTCAAATTCATTAGTTGATAATAAAATAAGATGAGGACTTATTTTATTATCTGGATGTTGTGTTAAAACATTGGAGAATCTCTAAAGATATTCACCCTCCTTCGTGAAGAATGCGAAGAACGCGAAGAATGCAAATAACGCGAAGAACACAGGCCTCCGACGAAAGGGCGAAGAAAAACACCGAGCCCTCGGAGATCGACGACGCGACACCAAGTTCCGCGACGCCGACGCTTCTTCCCCAATGTTCCTTCCCCGCGATGATCTTAGATCTACAACCTATCATGTTTGACGACACTACACCATGTACCATGACGACGTGACGCCCCCTTCTGCGACGGGACGATCCTCTTCATCCGCGACGGTAAATCCCGCGAAGAACACATGTTTGACGACTATGACGAGGTTGGGGTTTTATTTGAGAATAATATTTATTACCATGCTTGTTTATTCTAAAACAAAGTGCCCGGATCAAAGTTCAATTTTAAATTATTAAAATTGTGCCTTGTTTTGTTTTTCATGTGTTGAATATTATTCTCTATTCTTATCACCTAACGCGGAGGGTGCGGGCCAAACAAACACGGTCTGACAACCCTCCGCCGTTTTTCGTTGAAGCGCGGAATGGTGGGCGGTGAAAAACGGGGCCGAAAGTTAATTTTGAAGGCATTCCAGTGAAGAATGAGTCCCGGGACGAACACTGGCTAAGACCGCACGCAAATCGAACCACCAGAGCGCGCCCGGTGGTCCGCGGAACCCCCCGCAGGCGCGCCACGCCGCCGGGAAGACCCGCCGCGGCTGAAGCCGTGGCGGAGCTGGCCAGTCCTGCGGCCGCGTGGGACCGTGGAAGAAGGGACGCGGCCTTTCCCCACATCCAGTGACATAGAGTGTCCCCACGCGGGGTCGCGACTCTCCTTCACGCGGGGGCAGCGCACCCCCGCGCCGCTCGGCCGTAACCGGCCGAGCCGACTCCTGGCGGCCGGGCCGCGCCAGCGCCAGCCAGGCCGGGTCGCGCCAGGCCAGCCTGGGCCCCCTAGCCGGGCCGGGCCGCGCCGGCTGGGTCGGACCCAGACCCGGGTCGGTTCGACCCAAGGGGGTTGGGCCGGGTCGGTCCGGGCCCATACCCCCGTTTTCGGACTTTTTTCGGTCTTTTGCCTGTATCGTGAGATACGGGCCTCCGATTGACGTACCGTCAGCGACGATGTGATCCTTAGACTGAGACAATCATTTTGACATATCGCACTCAAGGTTTCTGAATACTTTGGGTTCAGTCGGGTTGGTTCATACACGAAACCAACCTGGCCGTCGGAGCGGAAACACTCATATCTTGAGCTCCGGACGTCCATTAGACGTGTCGTCGACTTGGTTGGTTTTCTCTAAGTGAGAAGGATATTTTGGCTTACTCCACCTGATATTTGGATGCAGGTGGAGTACGGTCGGGTTGGTTTTGCCTTAAAAACCAATCGGGCCCCTCAGACCAAAACGCCAATAACTCTCAGAACGTGTGTCCGATTGACGCGCTGTCTATGACGTTGAGTTCCTGTTGACAATACGGAACTTTTGGATACATCAACTCTGGACTATGTGTCAGTTGATGTATCAGCCTCTCAGCTCATGGAGCGGACCCTCCCGAATGAGCTTGCTGTGTGCGGAAACCCTAGAGCTGGATGCGACTGACGATGAAGACTATCGTACTGGAATCCTATGTGGGTTAGACAATGAAGATAATCGTAATGGAATCCTATGTGGGTTAGAAGATGAAGACAATCGTACTGGAATCCTATGTGGGTTTGACGATGAAGACAATCGTACTGGAATCCTATGTGGGTTCGATGATGAAGACAATCGTACTGAAATCCTATGTGGGTTCGACAATGAAGACAATCGTACTGGAATCCTATGTGGGTTCGACGATGAAGACAATCGTACTCGAATCCTATGTGGGTTTGACGGTGAAGACTATCGTACTGGAATCTTATGTGGGTTCGACGATGAAGACTATTACACTGGAATCCTATGTGGGTTCGACGATGAAGACAATTGTACCGGACTCCTCTGTAGGTTCGACGGCGATGACTATAGTGCATGTATCCTACATGGGTCCTAGTAAGATGAATCAGCGACTACATCTGATCATATATATTACATTACAAATTATGTGTACCTGTGTGAGCTGAATCCTATGTTGCTTCCCTTGTGGAATGTGTTATGCTATCCTGTGTGGGTTTACATTTTTCTTTCCTGTGTAGATTTACGTTTTGACTTCCTGTGTGGACTGGGTTGTACTTGGGCTCGGATGTGGAGACGAATGAGAATTGATGGCTTAGGTATATGTATGGGCATATACCTAATAATTGTCGGATGTTTCTTCGAGATTTTATCTTTCCTTTGTGGATTATCCTTTGTGGATTCTGGGAGACCTTCGGGGGTCTCGGGGTCCCTACTGAGTAGCTTATACTCACCCCTGCACGGGCTATGCCCGCACTACATTGTGTTGGTTGCAGACGACGGACAGCGCTGATCATGGTTGAGGTTTGCGGAGGAGGACGGTACCTGGAGGTGGACCACTGGGCGGGACGTACTCGGAGTGGATGGTTTGAACCGAGGAGCAGTGGAGGCTATCTGTACCCACCCTTCAGGTGGGATTTCTAGTGGACAGCTCGACGTCGTGGCTTTACATTCAGTTTCTTTTTTCCCTTTCCAGTTGTACATTACTTTCAGTTTGGGTTTGTATACTGGCCCACTTACATTTCCACACTTACTGTTGTACCAATTTTTACTTAGTGTTTACATCCGCCTGCATGCTTTGTGGTGTTTGTGGTTTACTTTACAAAGGCAATTCCTTCCCTTTTTACCGGGATTTATGCCTTAGTGCTAGTCGCCAACCCCTGGCCTATGGAAGGAGGGATTGGGGTAGTCACGGCACGGGCCTCAAGGATAGGTCGTGAAAAATTGGTATCAGAGCAGTTCGGTTCTACCACAGAACTTGGGACTCTAATCTTTTTCTATGTGAAGCAATAGTGTTTAGAGTATTGGGTGTGGTTATCAGTCTAGGGAGTCCAGTGTTCGTGCAGCGGCCGACGTATCCGTACACCAGGACCCTGACTTCTGATTTCCGACATAATGCACGAAAACATTGTTTGTATGTGTGTTTCAAGTTTTCTTTGTGATTACATTGTGTCTGCTCACCAGGTATACTGTTCTGACCATGGTTCACCTGTCTCTTTTCAGGATAGCCCCACGATGGCATCCATCTAGGGTTCCGATCATTTTGCGTGGCGAGAGCCCACCGAGCGACGAGGACACGGTACATGGACCTTTGACAGCTGAGGCACCGGCGATACCTATACCTGCCGAGCCACCGATGCTACCAGCCCCAGCCGCTGACGATGCACGTCGCCTTAGTGAACTGCACGGGTTTCAGCGCAAGCGACTGTCCCAGGTTCCACGGGGAGATGGACCCTCAGGCCACCGAGTATTGGCTAGAGGCCATTGTACGGGTTTTTCGGTTAGTGAGGACACCAGCAGACCTCATGGTGATCCTCACAGTGAGCCTCCTGCACACGACAGTAGGCAGATGGTATATCTTGATGCTTCAGGTGCACGATGAGGCATCTCTCCTCTGGACGGACTTTGAGAGCATCTTCCAATCGGATTTCATCCCAGCCACCCTCCGTACGGTGCGCATCCAGGAGGTACTACAGCTGTTGTTGGGCAGCATGATGGTTTCCCAGTACTCGGTGATATTCACTGATCTCTCGCACTACTCCACCGATATGGTACGAGATCCGTTCTTCCGGGCCCGGACCTTCGAGCAGGGACTAAGGCATGAGATCAGGGCCTCGATGATCTCCCTCAACATTCCGACGTAGGCAGAGGTGTTGGAGAGAGCTCTTTTAGTGGAGAGTTTCCTCACCGAGAAGGAACCAGCGACAGGACCCTCCGAAGGACGACCCGTAGCAGAGTCTTCTACAGCTGGCAGTCGACAGGTGACGCAGAGGTCCAAGCGGGCCAGACCTTCAGATGGGCAATCTCAGGGTGATGATTCTGTTGTGCGGGGCACACGAAGGAGAGCCAGCTACTCAAGGAGCAGGCAATGCTACGCATGCGGCGGGCAAGGTCACATGGCTCGAGACTGCCTGACTCGTCCTGCTGATGAACAACAGGAGGTAGAGGGACCTCCCAGGCAGAGGTTCGACCATGATGGTCCGCAGGGAGCAGGCGGGCGAGGCAGAGGAGCTTTCCGAGCAGCGGGTGGTGGATGACACTTTGAGGCCTTACCACCACCACCACCTGGGAGTCCACCCCGACCGCAGGGAACATGTGGAAAGTGAAGAGCTCAGCTTCAGGCAGCTGAGGCCTACGATCATGGAGCTCCGGGAGCAGATGGACAAGAGCGGGACTAGCTCTAGACCTGGAGACTTCTGTTTATGTTGCTTCTAGCTATGTTGATGTTTGTTTGATGTTGCTTTTTGTCTTTGTACTTTGAGCTGCAGCAATAAAAATAAACTTTTCTTGTGGAATTTACCTTCCTGTCCTCTCTTTTAGTTGTTACTAAGAGGTTCCGATTTAAAAACTGTTGACTTGACCCTCACATTGAGATACCTATTGGAGGAGACCTAGTGACCACACACTTATGTCGACAGTGTGACCCAACCCTTGGAGGCGAGAGTAACGGTTGGATATCTTGGTAGTAGCGTCGAGTCATTACGACATCATCCTTGGTATGGAATAGTATCATCCATGTCGGGATTGACCGTATTAGGCGATGAACATGGTTCATCCAGGTGATGACACCGGATTTCTATTATCGGCAAGGAAGAAATCACAGCAGCTCTTGTAGGACCAGAAAGGACCAAGTCATCCAAGAGCAGAAGAGGACAGCTAAGAGCCGGCAGAAGTCTTTTGCTGACAGGAGACAGAGGCCACTAGAGTTCGAGGATGGCGACCACGTCTTCTTGCGGTCTGACCTCTACGCGAGTTGTAGATTTTTGGCCGAGGTAGAAAGTTGTCTCCGCACTTCTTTGGACCCTTCTAGGTCATCAGCGGGGTAGGTGAGGTGGTTTACCACTTGACGCATCCACCTCAGTTGCACCAGGTGCACGATGTCTTCCACGTATCTCAGCTGAGGTGATACGTGCACGACTCGACGCATAACATTGATGATGGGGCGACATTTGCGGAGGTCCCAGTGGAGATCAAGGATCGACAGGAGCGGTTCCTACATGGACGATCGATCCCCCTAGTGTGCATCAGATGGCAGCACGAGAACTTCTAGTAGAGCACTTGGGAGCGAGAGGCTCAGATGCGTGCTCAGTACCCACATTTGTTTCCCTAGTTTATGATGTATCTTTACGGGGACGTAAAGACCTGAGGTGGGAGTGATTTAAAGACCCGTAAATTTCAAGGAAATTTTTTTCTTAATTTTATTTGTAATTTAACAAGAACGCAGTTTCAGACGGCACCTGATTCTGAGGCCCGTTGTGCCCGGAATCATTTTATGAGGTTTGGCTCGGGTATGTTTAGTGAACGAACGAGTGGGTTTTCCTAAATTTTGAACCGGTGATCGGAATCTAATTCCGAGGGCACCGATGGAATCGCAGCGCCGGTACCTTCTTAGGAACGCCTCTTCTGAAGTTGCGTTTTCTCGGGTGTGGTTTTTAATTTTTGGGGTCAAGTGAAGAAAATAAAATAAAGTGGTGCGACAACTTTATTTTATTTCACTCAAATCCACTTAAAGCCACTTAAAGCCACTTTAGCTAAGTTGAAGTGGATATGGTGCAACCCAAAATATCCAACCCTCTTCATAGGATATTTTTGAGGTGGGGCCTGCACGAGCCCCACAGTTTTTTCCTCTAAGTAACACACCCGCGAAAACCACCTTTTAATGAAGGTCATCTATGCATTTTTCTGGTTAAGAAATGCCCCATTTAATTGGATAGTTAAATTTTACAATTAATTCCTTGAATTAATTGATCGTTCCTTATCAGGGTTTTCCAAATTCTTTAGTTGATAATAAAATAAGAGGATGACTTATTTTATTATCTGGATGTTGTGTTAAACCTTTGGAGAATCTCTAAAGATCCTCACCCTCCTTCGCGATGAAAGAGAAGAACGCGAAGAATGCAAAGAACGTGAAGAACGCCGGCCTCCGACGAAAGGGCGACGAAGAACACCGAGCCCTCGGAGATCGACGACGCGACGCTGAGTACCGCGATGCCGAAACTTCTTCCGTAACATTTTTCCCTGCGATGACCTTCGATCGACAACCGATCGAGTTTGACAACGCGACACCGTGTACCGCGATGACGCGACGCCCCCTTCCGCGACGCGGCGATCCTCTTCATCCGCGACGGTAAATCCCGCGATGAACACATGTTCAACGACTACGACGAGGTAGGGGTTTTATTAGAGAATAATATTTATTCCCATGGTTGTTTCTTCTAAAACAAAGAGCCCAGATCAATGTTCAATTTTAATTTATTAAAATTATGCCTTGTTTTCTTTTTCATGTGTTGAATATTATTCCCTATTGTTATCACCTAACACGGAGGGTGCGGGACAAACAAACACGGCCCGACAACCCTCCGATGTTTTTCATTGATGCACAGAATGGCGGGCGACAAAAAACGGGGCCGAAAGTTAATTTTGAAGGCTTTGTAGTGAAGAACGAGTCCCAGGACGAACACTGGGGAAGACCGCGGGCAAATCGGACCATCGGAGTGCGTCCGGTGGTCCGCGGAACCCCCCGCCGGCGTGCCATGCCGCAGGGAAGAACCGTCGAGGCTGAATCTGCGGCGGCGCTGGCCATTCCCGTGGCCCCGCTGGACAGCGGAACAAGGGACGTGGCCTTGCGCCACATCTGGTGGCACAGAGTGGCCCCAAACGGGGCCGCGGCTCTCCTTCACGTGGGGGCAGCACACCCTCGCGCCGCTCGGCCATAACCGGCCGAGCCGACTCATGGCGGTCGGGCCGCACCCGCCCCGGATGGGTCGGGTCGCACCCAGGCTGGGCCAGGCCACACTGGCTGGGCCGGGCTGCGCCGGCCGGGTTGGACCCGGACCCGGGTCGGGTCGACCCAGGGGGGTTGAGTCGGGTCGGTCCGGGCCCATACCCCCGTTTTCGGACCTTTTTCGGTCTTTTGCCCGTATCATGATCTACGGGCCTCCGATTGATTACCGTCAGCGGAGATGCGATCCATGGTCCGAGACAGTCATTTTGACATATCGCACTCAAGGTTTCGGAATACTTTGGGTTCGGCGGGGTTGGTTCGTACACGAAACCAACCGGGCCCTCGGAGCGGAAATGCTCATATCTTGAGCTCAGGACGTCCGTTTGACGTGCCGTCGACTTGGTTGGTTTCCTCTAAGTGAGACGGATCTTTTGGCTTACTACGCCCGAGTTTTGGACGTATGTGGAGTATGGTCGGGTTGGTTTTGCCTTAAAATCCAACCGGGCCCCTGGGACGAAAAAGCCAATAACTCTGAGACCGGGCGTCCGATTGACGTGTCGTCTGCGACGTTGAGTTCCTGTTGACGATACGGAACTTTTGGATACATCATCTCTGGACTATGTGTCAGTTGATGTATCATCCTCTCAGCTCGTGGAGCAGACCCTCCCGAATGAGCTTACTGTGTGCGGGAACCCTAGAGCTGGATGTGACTGACGATGAAGACTATCGTACTGGAATCCTATGTGGGTTCGAAGATGAAGACAATAGTACTGGAATCCTATGTGGGTTCGATGATGATGACAATCATACCGGAATCCTATGTGGGTTCGACAATGAAGACAATCGTACTTGAATCCTATGTGGGTTCGACGATGAAAACAATCGTACTGATATCCTATGTGGGTTCGATAATGAAGACAATCGTACTGGAATCCTATGTGGGTTCGACGATGAAGACAATCGTACTGGAATCCTATGTGGGTTCGATGATGAAGACTATCATACTGGAATCCAATGTTGGTTCGACGATGAAGACTATCGTACTGAAATCCTATGTGGGTTCGACGATGAACACAATTATACCGGAATCCTCTCTAGGTTCGACGGCGATGACTATAGTGCTTGTATCCTACATGGGTCCCAGTAAGATGAATCAGTGACTACATCTGATCATCTCTCTTACTTAACAAATTATGTGTACCTGTGTGAGCTGAATCCTGTGTTTCTTCCCTTGTGGAATGTGTTATGCTATCATGTGTGAGTTTACGTTTTTCTTTCCTATGTGGATTTACGTTTTGCCTTCCTGTGTGGACTGGGTTGTAATTGGGCTTGGATGTTGGAGCCAAATGAGAATTGATGGCTTAGGTATATGTATGTGCATATACCTAAGTTGTGTCAGATGTTTCTTCGTGATTATATCTTTCCTTTTTGGATTATCGTTTGTGGATTCTGGGAGACCATCGGGGGTCTCAGGGTCCCTACTTAGTAGCATATA
Organism: Viscum album; assembly: GCA_963277665.1. Lineage (NCBI taxonomy): Eukaryota > Viridiplantae > Streptophyta > Magnoliopsida > Santalales > Viscaceae > Viscum > Viscum album. Next base: position 1,565,524,819 of record OY728145.1, read on the forward strand.
CTCACTCCTGCAGGGGCTATGCCCGCACTACGTTGTGTTGGTTGCAGACGACGGACAACGCTGATCGTGGTTGAGGCTTACGGAGCAGGACGGTACCTGGAGGTGGACCTCTGGGCGGGACGTACTCAGAGTGGACGGTTTGACCCGAGGAGTAGTGGAGGCTATCTGTACCCACCCTTCAGGTGGGTTTTCCAGTGGACAGCTCGACGTCGCGGCTTTACATTCAGTTGTTGTTTTCCCTTTCCAGTTGTACTTTACTTTCAATTTGGGTTTGTATATTGGCCCACTTAATTTTCCGCACTTACTATTGTACCAGTTTTTACTTAGTGTTTACTTCCGCCTGCTTGCTCTGTGGTCTTTGTGGTTTACTTTACAAAGGCAATGCCTTCCCTTTTTACCGGGATTTACGCCTTGGTGCTAGTCGCCAGTCCCTGGCCTGTGGAAGGTGGGCTTGGGGTAGTCACGGCATGGGCCCCAAGGACGGGTTGTGACACGGTGTATGATATATCGTTCTATAAAATGATTCATACAGTTCCATTTGAATATTTGAAAAGAAAATATTACTATAGGAAAACTACACCAAAGATAAATATTCATGGAAGATACCTTGAATGTCAATTGATGATGATCTTAACATTTCTTTTAATGTTTAGATTGTCCTTCAGGATTTCCCATCAGTTTGAGGGAGATAAAACGTACTCAATCGAAGCTCAGTATCTAATAATTTCTAAATACATTTATATTATTACAATTTAAATTATGGATAATGATCAGACACAATTGATAGAAGATCTCCGAGAAAACATAAAATTCATTAATATAGAGTCACAAAAGGTGATATAGTATAAAATTTTCACTTATTTTGAAGAAATATGAAGATTTTTTAATACGATAAAAAATTTCCCTTATTTCATAATTTGTTCTTATATTTTTGGGTAATCTAGTGAAAAAAAGCAAAGTGATTTCATCTCTTTTATATGTTCGAATTGGTATTGGTTTCATGACTCCACTATCATGTTGTCTTTCAACATTAACTTTTTGATAGACTAAACATCTTAACCATTAATCTTCAATTTCCCACTTAATGTTGTCCCACATTAAATTTTCTTTCAAATCTATATAAATCATTGTTCTACCATGGGGTATAAGGAAATTTTATCTTTGGAAATCATCTAATGAATCCCATTTTAGCTCGGGAATAGAGGGAACACATAACCTCCCCCAAAATTTTAGAATTTTGTCCTCACACATGAATTCAAACAACATCCCATCATTCACACCATTAATTTTCTTTTGATGGTTCTCACCATCATACTAAGAATGTTTAATTTTTTTCAATAATGATGGTTGGGATTCCAATTGAAAAAGTAATGATGTTTCACCATCCATAAAAATTCACATATCTGTCCATGCTAGATCCATGTACATAGGATCCTTGTCAATTCTTATTATTTTCAAACACCATCATCCATCATGCTCACTGCACTAACTACCTTATTATCCTTTTCTGGGTGTTATTGTATAGAATAATATTAAACTTTGAGTAGCTCAAGCCATCTAATTTTACTCATGTTGTGCTATTTCTATGAAATGATATATTTTATTCTCTTGTGATCCGTATATATTTCACATCTTTAACTATATAGATTGTGTATACATATCATTATGTCAAATATCACAACTGCTAATTCAATATCATGAGTTCTATAGTTCTTTTCATGAATTTTTAAATACCATGATGCAAAGGCAATAACATTATCATTATACATAAGGACACACCAGAGTACATTTATTGACCCATCTCTATAGATCATAGATACATCATTACCTGATGGTCGAGTCAGGATTGGAGAATTATATAATATTCTCTTCAATTATTCAAAAACATTCTGCAAATTCTTTTGATCCAATGATCATAACCCCTTTATGATTAATCATGGTTAACAGGTTGTCATATCAGGCAATGTTCTGAGCAAAACGTTGATAATAACATACTAAAAAAATAAAAATATTTAACATGGTAATGTTTCTTTGTGACTTCAATTATTGAAATAATTTTTTCCTCATTGGATTCACTAAAATAACATGCTCTGGCATAATAGACACAATAAAGGAACAACTTGAACCGAGAATTCACATTTTCTAAACATCCAATATAATTCATTTCTTTTTCGAGTCTTCATAATAATGAACAAGTGATTCTCATGATCATTGTATCTTTTTATGTTTACTAATATGTCATTAATAATTAAAAAAATAAATTCATAATGATATTCCATGAAAACGACATCCATTATATCCATGAAAAAAGGGTGCATTAGTCAGTACATATGGCATTACTGTAAACTCATAATGCTAATACCTAGTTCCAAATGATATATTTGGAATATCTTCCTTCATCACATGAAACTGATGATATCCAGAGTGATTTCCAATCATCAAAAAATGTTGGGCTCCATGAAGTTGATCAAATAAATCATTAATGCGAGGAAGACGATACATGTTTTTATTGTAATTTCATTAATCTCTCTATAATCAATACACATCCTCATAGATCAATCATTATTCTCATAAAAAGAATATGGGATCCCCATTGAGAAACACTTGGGAAGATTAATCATTTATCCATCAATTCATCTAGTTGTGTCTTTAGTAATACTAAATCCATAGTTTCTATTATATAAGAGTCTTTGATATAGGCCCTGAACACCGAATTAAATCATCAGAGAACTCATATTCCTACATTAAATGATGTCACGGAAAATCCTATCGAAATACATTAATATATTCATAAATAATAGGTACATCAGGAATTTTATCATTTATTTCCTCACCCATACATATTGTGTTCTCATCGTTCCCAATAATTTCAATAAGTAGAGCTAATGGGGGTGGATATAGACAAGAATCAAATGATGATGTTTTTTATTTAAATATTATAGATTCTACACCACTCTCAAAAAATTGAAACATCCTTCTTCTTGCAATAGATTCTCAAATTTTATTTTGCAGTCCTATTCATACCAATAATTATATCAAAGTCCATCATGGGCATGATGATGAGATAAGAAACTAAATTGTTTTTGTGTGTCATAAGGGGGACTGATTCACAGTTCCTTGTTTAAGTCATGTATCCCTTAGGAGTTTTTACTGAGAAATCCTTTATTAAATTAAATTTTAAATGTCTAATTTTCTTGGAAAAATCAGATGATATAAATGAATCCAATGATCCATAATAAAAAATAAGTGTAAATGTTCGAGGTAATGCTTAAAGTACCTTACACCAAATTATTAGAAACTTCAACCCTAGTAGTTGTGATCACATAATATTATCCTTTCCCCATTTTCCTTCTCTAGGGAATGTTTCCTTGACACATTGTACAATAATTTATATAATTTTTAATTACATTAAAATTCTACAATTGAAAATTGGGGGAATATTTTTTACCCTTTAAATCATGAGATTTTTGTATTTTTTCACTAGACTTGTAACAAACAACAATTCCCTTCAAGCATATACCATGATGTTTCATACCTAAATTTTCACTAAATGTAAAGTAAATTCTTTCCTTCTTCCCCTTTCCATTATTTCCTTTTCTAGAGTGTTAAAAATACCTCATCTTCTCTTTCATTCATTTAAATTTAAAAGGCATGTAGAACTATTTTTCTGTCTTGATATCACATAAGACTATATCATTGTATGATGAGAAACAATGGGAGAATAGTTCCCATTTGGAGGAATTATTTAAAACCATAAATAAACTAATCAATATCACTCATTGTATTATGTATTTAGTCTACGAAATTATTTTCTAACATAGTAATGTTAGATCCATACATTGAAACATTCTCATCCTTTTTTTGCTATAGATTTAGAAATTTCCTTTTTATATCTGCTTGCTGATCATGAGGAAATTATTTTTCTAAAAAAATTCTCAACAAATCCCACCATTATATATTCTAAATCTATGTGTACTTCATTAGTCATAGAATCTGCAACCACCATTGATTATAATTTCCCTATAGACAATATACTACCTTGAAAACCTTCTCCCTTTCATTACTTCCCAATGTGATAAATATTTTTCCCAAGGTACATATCCTCTTATCTACTTTGAATGGGTATGTATTCACAATAAATGAAGGGGGGTATTTTCACATAACATGGTTTAACCTCACTCCTCCACATTTGAAATCAGGATTTTCCATACAGGTAAGGTTATTATTTATAAAATATATTAGTTGTCCTAGTATTGTTTTAAGTTTCTCATCAAGAGGCATAACATCATTTTCTTATATATGAGGGAAATCCCTACTTGGTATACCCACATTCATTTAGTTTCCATTCCTTCCACTAGGATCCATTTTTAAATAATAGAATACACTAGATTAAGTTATGAAATATAATGTATAATATAAACTAGAGAAATACATAACATAAATTGAAATTTTATTCATGTCTAATATCATAATCAAAAGCATGGTCACATCGATGAAATATTTAAACTTATAGGCCTCATAATTAATTATATTGAAAATGTGAGTTATCTATGAATTTCCTCTAGGATTGCCAAACAAGTTTTACCCAAATGATCATTGTCCTATACTAGGTTAACCTAAGTCATGCCCAGAACACCTTATTAGAGTTGTTACCTCTTGGTACATCATTTCCGGAACCACATCCACTTGTAGTATAAAGACATGGGTTTTTTTAATAGAAATATCCACATAATATATACCTTACCAAAATTATAGGTTGATATTTTATTATTATACTCAATGTATCCATTAGGGAATTGTCCACTAATATATATTTTCAATATCTAGTTTCTATATTTTTCTATTAAATTTCCCCTAATACTAATTGTAATGTCTTGACCACAGTTTCTCGGAGTTGGTGAATTATTTTATTACATTGGCATGATTACATGAAGGACATATACCAAATTACTAAATTGTTTACTAGTTTTGGAGGACTTGAATACAACTTAAAATGAAATAGACTATAGAAAATACATTAGTAACTCCCACAAATACTATATTATCCTTACAAGTAATTCATAATAAACTTATTGACATCATAGGTAAATTTATACATAATAAAGGGGTTATCCCAGATGATCATTAAGGGTAAATAATATAGTGGAATATGTCATAAACAAAAACATTATGCATGAATAATATCTAAAAACAAATAACTTTAAAAAAAATTGAGCAAAATATTGCCAAAATAACAAAATTATAAAATAATGACATTAAAAATAACCATGGATATTCTACTAGTCTAATAATCACATGTAAAATTAATCTCTTCATTAAAAATTAGGTAATTAATAATTATAGATATTATAATCATCCTGTCAAATCCTCAATCTAGACACCATACATAATGGGTAAAAACCCTAACTAGCTTGTTTTTTGAGACCTACCGATGCATTGAGAGGATATATTTGTCCCCACCCATCACATATTTAGTCTAGTTATTTCTTCATATGAATGGGGATTAAAATAAATATACATAAATATAGAATCTATTGTATCGAATGAAATTAACATTCCCAAACAATTAAACATAAACACTAACCAATTAGAGTAATACGGTGAATGTTATCAAGATAGCACATCCATAGTCAAATTAATCATAAACCATTAATGAAAATATTTTATATGATATTATTGAAGATTAATCCAAAGAAAACATAATAATTTAAAATAATATTAAAATATGTTAAAATACTCATCTAAAATCATCGACTAATTCTTTAGAGAAATAATCAATTACTTTCAGAAGAAGTGTTCTTTTGGAACAATATTTTCATAAAACCAGAAGTGAATTAATGTAGTTTTTCCTAATGAGAATATAAATTTTAGATAAAAAATGTTTTATAAAAATATATTATAATGTTTATTTAAAAATAGATATGGATTCGAGTAATTCCTTTGGAACAGGCTTGTTTATCAGGATGAAATTTTAAAAGATCATTTTAAAAAATGTTACTCCCAATAAAATAAAGAAGGATTTTGTTTTATAAAAATATATATATAATTAAAATATAATGAAATAGGAGTAAATAAGAATTATTAATATTTTAATTTAGGTATCTAGATAATAAATGTAACCCAATAGAACATAGTGGTTTTGGTAAAAAAAACCCTTAAGGTGTGCTTGAATGTGCTCTGCACATGATCTTACCACCCTCGATAATAAAATAAAATTAGATAATTAATTAATTAATAACCATATATATATATATTATTCATTATTGTTTTATTATTTTCATTTAAGGGCATTTTGTGAAGTTATATGATTGAATTTCGCCATTCTAGAGTGATCATTTCCATGATTTCCTGATCGGTTTTCATCATTATAAGTAATGAAGATAATTTAAAATTGTTTTAATTCATAAGAATTGAAAATGAACATATTGAATATAATATGGTGATATAATTCATTATTTTATATATTTTTATTATGAATCATTAGATAATACATTTAGTGTAAAAGATTATATTATTATGGATGTTATTGATCAGAACGAACTCATTTTGTATTATTGATTGGTATTATGTAAATATGTTAAGACCATAACATAAAAAACATGTAATATTCATTTTAATCTCTTTTTACACCATTAAAATGGTGTAGTGAATAGGCTTGAAAGTGAAATTGATGAATAAATCTTCATCGTCCCAAAAGGATGTAAATCAACACTTCCCGGACGATGATTTAATTTTCAAAATAAAAATGTGAGAGACTAAAGATACTGATGATGGTTATTCCATTATCCAAATATAATAATAGTATAAAAATGATACTAGAGTTACCATGAACATTTGGACATAGGATGTCATGATATAATAATAATAGAAAATATAATGAGGTGAAATTAGATGAAAAATAAGAGAGTTTACTTCTTTAAATATCCTCCTTGAGACCCACCTTAATGGAATGTATTTTGGTATTTTGGAATGAAAAAGATCTCATTAATATGGGGTATAAGGACCTGTCATTAAACCTTACTTAATATTTAATTAAATTAATAATTCACATTGATGATATTTTCAAGTATTGAGTTTTAGAGAATTAGTACATAACTATTACATCCTAAAGATTAAAAAGTAGACACTTCTACTAAGTTTCCAAAAAATAAAAACAATACTTAAAAAGAAACATGTCTAGTTCCATGTTTTAGATAGCATGACTTTTCCTTGATCCCATCCTTGACCTTATTCCACTTTATGTCCTGTGAAAAACATTTCAAAAACATGGGGTGAGCATGAAAAGCTTAGTAAGGGATACACAAAGAAGTAAAACTGTTAGTTTTTCAAAATAATCAGTAAACCATGAATACTTTAACAAAGTAATAATTTTCACCTTTATGAAGCAAAAAATACTCTTCATTGAATACAAGATCCTTACTGAATATTTTTTAATCAAAATATTACCATAAAACCCATATAAAGAACACATAACATATAAAGGTAACTTGGGACATAAACATACTTAAAGGTAATAACCATACGGTCAACATCCACACTTATCACTTAATGGAATAGCCATAAGCCCTACTTCCATACATACTTAATGGAATAGCCATACGGCCAACATACTTACCCAATGCATTGGAGGTTATAACGTAACCACCCATCCTGGTATTCACGGCACCACTTGTCATATGGTTTATCACGTAACCACCCATCAAATGTCCATGTACCATTATAAAATCATAAGACATAAAACAAATGTAATGGAAAGAAAACATTTCCACATTTCAATCTCAATATAACAATTAAATATATTGACATAACATGTCTATTATAAAAACAATTTTCAATACCAAAATACATAAAAGAGTATATGGTATTTATTTACTTTTAAAAACATTATGGCTTGTTGAGGAAGCCAAATTCTAAATAATACATGTGGCGGTGGAAAAGGTCGATGTCACCGCGTATGGTAAAACAAACATTCATTTTTTTCCATTTGTATAATGATTCATAGAAAAATAGTCCTTTTGTATAAAATTAAAAGTCAAAGGGGTTTATACCCCATATAAAAGAAGAAATGTATTAGAACAATATATGCCTCAATGAAAGGAGATTGAGACGAAGTCCCTTACAAAGACGGTATCCTTGGATTAATGATATATCAACTTCATAATTATATGTGACCAACGAATACACAAAATATAAGTGGATATTAAGTGTAAAACAATCAGAGTTTATTCACACATATTCATATAACGACATATTCAAGGATTACAAGTTTATTTCAAAGAATCAAAATTGGGTTAAGAAGTTCCCTTGAAAAAATTTGATAGCCTAACGGCGTCACTTCAAAATTTAGAAAATGAGTTGATGAGAGATAAAAATGGTATCTCATCACTTGTGCATTAAATTTACAGCAATAAGGATATATAAGAACATATCCCAACAGAAGCAGATTTACATTAAAAGACATAACAAAAAGAAGTCTTTTTAATGTAGAGGAGGGTGAAAGGTTCCCTTTCCGATTTGGGTAACTTTTGAAATGTACACCTCATTGAAGAAGGGTCATCCAATGAAGATGTGAATACCCATAAATGAAATTATATTACAGAAAGAGTATAATAATGGGATGTACATACACCACTCAAAGGAAATGGTGGCAAATTTAGCATAAATCTCACAGGAATAAAAGTGAGATGAAAAATCCCTTACCAAAACTTGGCAGCCTAACGGCGCCACTTAAAACTTCCAAAAAAGGATTGATGAGATCAAATAGTGTCAGTCATCATATTAACATAAAATTTACATAATTAGTAATATAAAATAACATACCCCAACATAACATATAGGAGCATAAAAGAAGTGACATAAAAGATATTACTTAAAAAGAAAGAGAGAGGTTGGATCTCATACGAATATTCGGCAGCCTAACGGCGCCACTCAGAACTTCTAAAAATGGATTGATGAGAGAAAATAGGTTCCCTCGTCATATGAACATAAAACTTATAGTAAGATTAATATAAAAGAACATCCCAATCATAATAAATAGGAGCTTAAAAATAATGACATAAAAGAGTGTACTTAAATAGAAAGAGAGGGGTAGGATCCCTTACGAAAATTCAGCAGCCTATTGGCGCCACTTAAAAATTCGTAAAATGTATTTATGAGAGTAAGAGGGGTATCTAATAATATGAAAATAAAAATTGAATTATGGTGAATATAAAATATTATCCTCTAACATAAGAACATGGAGCATAAATGAAATGACAAAAAAGAGGGTACTTGAAAAAAAGAGAGAGGTCGGATCCCTTACCTCAAGTCTGACTTGTCTTGTTCGTTTCTTTATATTCATGAATAATATACTTTTTTCAATATATAATTTCTTAAGGACCTACTTTAATGATTATTATTCAGTTCTTATCACATATTTTAATGTTATAATAATTGTTTAATAATGTTAGTTCATATCAGACGTTTTTGCCGATGTTTGGTACATGAGTAAAAAATGAACTTGTTTGAAAATGATTGCCCATGTAGTAATAAGTAAATCATTTAAAGAATAGTATTAATTATTAAAATATCATATATATCCAGTACATATTAATTTTATACTATTCCATAAAATTTTGTGATAAAAAATGAAAAGCACCGTTCATGGAGACGGCAGGCCGTACGTATGCATGAACGCTACTTTCATTTTTTGTCATATTAATGGAATAAAAAATAAATGAGATATATATATATATTATAATTACAGTATAATATATATCTTATATATGTCACATATGTTCATTAATTTCATTATTTATACATTCCATGTATTGCATGAACGAGTCACATCACTTGAGGGGCGGTAGTCCACACGTTCTCGTATGAAATTATTGCAGTTGCACAACATGAAAAGCATAAAGGCATGTCTTAAATATAAAATTCATAAGCATATAGAAAACATAAATACTATATATTTAATATATAAAATATAGTGACATCATAATGGCCACCATGAAAGGTGTTAAGAGAAGATCGAACAATCATCGTTTCGTGAGGCATCAATTCATCATCCACAGAAATAGTATGTTATTTAACCATTAGACAAAGGTGTGTGTAATTGTAGCTCAAATAATTCTCATAAAAACATCCTAGTATATTGAATATACTGGAGTTATTACAAAATAAAAGAATAAAAAGGGTTTAGAGGGTTGGAGAAGAAAAACAAAACAAAAGAATATAAGGGAAGGCATTACCTTTAAATCATGTAACTGTTATTGATTTGAGCTCAAAGGCTTCCATGGAAAGGATTCTGCCCAAATGTGAGGCTTCAATGATGAATAGATGGATGTGGAAAGATTAAATGGTCAGGGGTTGGCTTATCCAAAGTCTTGAGAGGTGTGGGTAAGGAGGTAGAGGTGTGGGCCTTTTATAAGAGGATAGGAGGGGCACTCTAGGAAAGTCAAAAAAGGTTACATTATTTTAAAACGAGTTTCAGATTTTAAAGGCCCCACATTGATACATTTCTAGGATAAGGTTATAAGGGTTCAAAATTCACCCATCCAATATGTTTTTGACATGTGTAGGTCTTATATTGTTACATTATCTTTTCATTCTATTTAAATCGTTAAATAATGAGGTAATCGTTGCATCATGATGATGTTATAAATAATTTCATTTATTTAATGTCTAAAAATTATAAAAAAATATCATGATGTAGGAAATATTTTTATCTATCTAATTAATATTTATAGTAAAAAATATGACTTCTATAACCCCATTTATAAATTGTTTTAGTAAAACAACGCATGTTTGTGACATTTTTATTTTAACTTTAAATAAAAAGTTATTAATTTCATTTCCCTACCAAAGTGGCTCCATGGGGTCCCCAAGTTGATCCATGGATTGTCTGGGTCGGCCATGACTCATCCAATAAGGGTAGTACATGTGTCAAGGTCATTTCATATTATTAAAACATTATTTTTACCTTAAATTACACTAATTACCTTTAATCGCGATTAATAAAACATAAAAGTTACTATTCACCAAAAATTATTTTAATCTCATTGAACAAAATTTTACATTAGAATGAAAACCATGTATGTCGGAATTTTTAAAATCAAATCACAAAAGTGCTAAAGTTTCATTTAAATGAAAAATTGGTTTCTTTAAGTACCACTTAGTTGTTTCACTATTCATCAAAAATTGAAGTTATTCAGAAAAATACCAAAAATTCACCCTAAGCTATATTTGATATTCTAAATTCAAAAATGATGTCTATTTTACAAAATTAAAAACATATATGTTGCATTAATTAATTTAATAATTAATTCCTACTGTCAAAACAAATAGCGTGTTTTTAAGAAACAATATCTATTAAAAGATTATCATTAGTTTAAGTCCAATTTCAAAGTGAAATTAAATCCCAATGACCACCATTGGATTATATGGTAAAAATATATTCTAAATACACTTTAATATCAATTAAAAATATAATCTATCCATATAAATAAATCAGATTAAAAGGAAGTTTTGAATTTAAATAAAACATTTTCACTAAAAATGATCTTTATCCGAAAAATAACAAAAAATTTCACAATGTAAATGTTGATGTCCAGATTCAAAAGAAGGATTTTATTTTGTCAAATAAAACATATTAAATTGTCAAATGTATATTTAAAAAGGGTTCTCCATCAAAAAGCAGTCAATCGACCTTTTAAAGAATATTAGAAGATTTATGCTTAAAATTGGATTCATTTGCATTTTACGCCTCTAACATTTATTGGATAAAAGTAAAAATATATGACAAACATATATAATCATTTTTTAGTTAGTTCCATTCTTTCCTGCCATTAAAATGGTTAGGAATTAACTACCATTTAAGATAATATTATTTTATTATTATAATGCAACATAAGATTTCAAAGGAACTCGTTGTCGCGTATTAGGTACGCCATCGAGCATAGCATTCCCTTTAAAGTAATATTAATATTTTATTCCCAAATATGGATAAATATAAAAATCTCATCTTCTTTATTTACCTGGGGTGTTTCATCCTTCCCCCTTTTTGGGAATTGCGTCCTCAAACTTTTAAAATTGGGCTCGGAAACTTCATTAAAATCCCCACATCCGAAGAGGAGTAAAATAAACTATTACTTTAAAAGAGAGAAAGGGAAGTACAAAGGTCACCCGAGTTAACCCATACTAGGATTACATGTATGAAAACATGGATATGGATGAAAAAAAGGGTCATGTTCTGAGGGAGTGTGATAGAAAACATTGTTAGGAGAAAGTTAACCACTAGAAAATCACAAACTTGTGATGGGTTAAACGGAATTGGATTCCCCAATAGGAAAAGTTAACGGACAAAAAAAATTTAGTTACTTTTCATTGAGGAATTTATTTTTGAGCTTAACTAAAACATAAGGAAACATACTTACTTGTCATGTTGATATTCAACTTTTACTATATTTCTTACACGAACTCATATTTTCTCCAAAAGATGAGTATTTTGGATGACTTGTTTACATTAAGAGATCTATTAGCAACTTCTAGAGAATAACCTAATCCACAAAAGAGAACTATATATTTACCATGTCTTTAGACCATTAGCAAAACCAAAATTGTTAGAATAAGATCAGTTAATCTAGGAAAGGATAACCCTTTATAAAAAGAAAATATATTCTTAATCTCCAAAATTTGTCCAACAAAACCCAAAGTTCAACGACGACCATTCGATAAACAATTTTTCCATAAAATTAATCAATGTAAACCAAACTATGATTGAAAACCAAATATTTGTAGGATTTAGTCACATATTCTTCCAATGTAACGCCCCAACCCCAGCGACCCCGAGTCGGTGCATTATTGCGTAACATTAGCATGATCACAAAAGATCAAGTCTCGAAAGACTGATTAGTTTAGTTTCCTTGGAAACACTAGATATATTCATAAGTCTTTCATTACATCATAAAGTAAAAAAAACTACAATAACATGGTCTTTATAGTCCACACTCATATCCTTTTCTGACTATCCCTGTAGGTCATTCATTAAATACTTCTTCACATCCTGGAAAATATTAAAACATTGAAAGAGGTGAGCTCAGATGCTCAGTAAGGATAACAATATAGCGGAAGATTTCATAAATAAACATAAAAATTTAAGGCAATTTATAACTAAAACAAAAGACTATTAAACTTGAACATCAACATAATATGGAAAAAGTAAAATGAGATAATGTCATTTACTTATTCACATGGATGTTCTACTAGTCAAATAATCACATGCAATATCAATAACCACTTTCACAATGATGGAATGCATAGTGCCAGACTATCATAACCACGTAGCCATGGCCTCGTTCCAAGACTACAAATAATATTTTTTCAAGGCCTCGTGCCAAGACACTATTTTGTCTCATGAGACCTTCTGATGCATCGAGGAGATATAGCGGGCCCCACCCGTCACATAATAAGTCCAATGAATTCATCATATGACCAGGTTCAAACATATCATAAACCATAACATAATCGTATCACATAAAACATGCATAAAGCAAACATAACATTTGCACATTTCAATCACAAGATATGAATACCAGACTTTGATTTTATAAAAACATTATCAAAAGAATTTCCTATACCAAAATAAAAGAAAATTAAAACATGGTATTTATTTTTCATTTTAAAAACAAGTTATGGCTTATATAGGAATCCAAAACTCAAATAATAGTCACGGTGGCAGAGAAGTCATTGTCTCCGCATACGTAAGAAACCAAACATTCCTTTTGTTGTTTAGTAAAAACGATTTATATAAAAAATATTTCTTTTGAATAAACATAAATTTCAAAGGGGTTTATACACTGAATAAAAGAATGTTGTGTATAAAATAAAATATGCCTCAATGAATGGAGATTGAGACAAAGTTCCTACAAAGATATTTTTTTAAAATAAAATAGATCTATTATGTTCATTCACTATAAGTTAACATAAATAAATTACAAATACAAGATAAGACATAATAATATCATGACATAATTTGAAAGTAGGAGATTAACCCAATGAACAAAAATTAGGTTAAGAAGTTCCCTTAAAAAGATCATTTTTTAAATGAAAAAGATATATTATGTGTACTCACCATATGTACACATAAAGAAACTATAAATACAAGATATGACATAATAATATCATGACATAAATTGAAAGTAGGAGATTAACCCAAAGAATGAAAATTGGGTTAAGAAGTTCCCTAACAAAGATAATTTTTTTAAATGAAAAAGATATATTATGTGTATTCACCATATTTACACATAAAGAAAATATAAATACAATATAGGAAATAATAATATCATGACATAATTTGAATGTAGGAGATTAACCCAAAGAACGGAAATTGGGTTAAGAAGTTCCCTTAAAAAGATCATTTTTTAAATGAAAAAGATATATTATATGTATTCACCATATGTACACATAATGAAACTATAAAAACAAGATAGGACATAATAATATCATTACATAATTTGAAAGTAGGAGATTAACCCAAAGAACAGAAATTGGGTTAAGAAGTTCCCTTACATTGTGTCCGACTTGACTCGATCGTTCTTTAACCTCCTGAATAATAAACTAGAGTTAATCTATACTTGTTTAAGAACCTTTTTCAAGTTCATTACCCCTTTTATATCACTCATTACCATGTTACGAAAATTATGTAGTCATTTAAGTTAATAACGGTCGTTTTGTCGATATTTGGTACTTGAGTCAACAATAAAATCTTATAATTACAAGTTGTTTATGTGGTAAAATATCCATTATCTCCATAATTATATTCATTAATTAGATATAATATATATCATATATACATTATATAAATTCATTTATATTATTACATAACATTTATAGGTAATAAACGAAATGCACCGTTTATGGAGACGGTAAGTCGTACGTACGCATGAACACTACTTTCATTTCTATTTCGTATTTAATGGAATGAAATTATAATAATATAAAGGTATACTATAATTTCAGTATAATATAATGTATAATACCATTTACTCCATCCTTTATACATCCCACATATAGCATTAACGATTCAAATCACTTTGAGGGGGCGGTAGTCCGTACTTCCTAAAATGAAATTATCGCGTTTACCCATAATGGAAATCATAAAGGAATGCCATAAATGAAAAATAAATAATCATAAGGAATAAAACATAATATATATCATATATAAAAATAATGTAATCATAATTTCCACCATGAGAGGTGTTAAAAGAATATTGAACAATAATTGTTTCATGAGGCAGTAATTCGCCACCCACAGAAACAGTATGTTCTTTAACCATTAGACGAAGGTGTGTGTAAGTGTAAATAATATACTTCTCACAACAACAACCTAGTATATTGAATGTACTGGTGTTGTTACAAAATAATGGAATAAAAAGAGTTTAAGGGTTTGGAGAAGCAAAATAAAACAAAATAACATAAGAGAAGACATTACCTTAAAATCGGGTAACTCTTTTTGATTTGAGCCAAAGGCTTCCTTGGAAAGACTTCTACCCAATGTGAGGCATCTAGGAATAATAGAGAAAAGTTTAGAGATTATTTGGGCAGAGGTTGTAAGAGCCAAATGGATTTGATGGTGTGAATAAGGTGGTAGTGGTGGGGGCCTTTTATAAGAGGAGAGGAGGGGCACTCTTGGAAAGATTGAAATGCTACTTTATTATGAAATTATTTTCGAATTCTAAAGGTCCCACAATATTATATTTCTAGGATAAGGTGATAAGGTTCGAAATATGTTCATCCAATAGGTTTTTGACAAGTTTATTCCTTATATTTTACATTATCTTTTCATTTTATTTAAATCGTTAATTAGTGAGGTAATCGCCGCATCATCATGGTGTCAAAAAATATTTAATTTATTTAATGTATAAAAATAATAATTAAAATTACCATGATTTAAGAAATCTTATTAACATTACAATGAATATTTATGTTCAAAATGTTACTTTATATAACCCCATGTAATAATTGTTTTAGTAAAACAACTCATGTTTGTGACAATTTTATTTTTACTTTAAATAAAAAGTTATTAATGTAATTTTCTTACCCAAGTGGCTCGATGGGGTCCCCAAGCTGACACATTGATTGTCTTGTTTGTCCATGACTCATCCAATAAGGGTAGTACAAGTGTAAAGGTATTTTCATATTTTTATAATATCATTTTTACCTTAAATTTCACTAATTACCTTTAATCGCAATTAATTAAACTTAAAAGATACTATTCACCAAAAAATTATATTAATCCCACTGAACCACATTTTACTTTTTAATGAAAAACATGTCTGTCGGATTTTTGGAAATAAAATCATAGAAGTGTTAATGTTTCATTTTAACGAAAAATTAGTTTTTTAACTACCACTTAGTGGTTTCACTATTCATCAAAAATTGCAGTTTTCATAACAATGCCAAAATTTCAACCTATGCTATAATTGATATTCCAAATTAAAAAATGATGTCAATTTTAAAAAATTCCAAACATATAAGTTTCATTAATTAATTTTATAAATAATTCCCGATGTCACAACAAATAGTGTGTTTTTAAGAAACAATATATATCAAAGGATTGCCCATTGTTTATGTCCTATTTCAAAGTTAAATTAATTCTCATGAACACCATTGGATAAAACGGTAAATATATATTATAATTATACTTCAAAACCACTAAATACTATAATTTATCAGTATAAATTATTTAGATTAAAAAAGTTTTTTTTAGTATATTTCACTATTCATAAAAAATTGGAAGTTCTCTGAAAAATACCAAAAATTCAACATAGGCTAATTTAGATATTCTGAATCCAAAAGTGAAGTCCATTTTGAAAGTTAAAATTTATAAAATTTCAAAAAGTAGGTATTACTATTCATAATGGCTACTTTGATTGGTTGTCGTGTCACGACCCGCCCTCGGGGTCCGTGCCGTGACTACCCCAAACCCGCCTTCCATAGGCCAGGGGCTGGCGACTAGCACCAAGGCGTAAATCCCGGTAAAAAGGGAGGCATTGCCTTTGATAAGTAAACACACACCACAGAGTAAACAAGCGGAAAGTAAAACACTAAACAAAGCAGAGAACAACTGAAAGTGCGGAAAAGTAAATGGGCCAGTATACAAACCCAAACTGAAAGTAAAGTACAACTCGAAAGGGGAAACAGCAACTGAAAAGTAAAAGCCGCTACTCCGAGCTGTCCACTGGAAATCCCACCTGAAGGGTGGGTACAGATAGATCCTCTGCTCCATGGGTCCCGCCGTCTGCTCCGTGCACGTTCCGCCCAGTGGTCCACCTCCGGGTACCGTCCCGCTCTACAAGCCTCAGCTAAGGTCAACGCTGTCCGTCGTCTGCAACCAACACAACGTAGTGCGGGCGAAGCCCGTGCAGGGGTGAGTATAATCTACTCAGTAGGGACCCCGAGACCCCTGAAGGTCTCTCAAATCCACAAAGGATAAACCACGAAGAAAAGTACAATCACGAAGTAGCAACCGACACTGCTTAGGTATATGCCCATACATATACCTAAGTCATCAATTTCCATTCGGCTCCAACACCGAGCCCAAGAACAACCCAATCCACAAAGAAGAGTAAACAGTAAAATCCACACAGATTATAACAAGATTATGAAATCAACGGATAACCAATACCCAGGTATATGCCCATACATATACCTAAGTTATCAAGCGACCCATCTCAATCATGAGGAATCACAAAGATCATTGACTCAGCTCAAACCAGGATTTTCATTATCGAGACCGTAACTGTTGAAGAGCCCCAACTCTGAAGTGTACAGTGGTCCTGTCACGACTCCGAGGTACTGCTCACTAACCTAAGACTGCTGAAGTACTCCTCCTGTCGAGTACCGCGGGTCTGCTGCCAACTACCGGGCGCTCCGTCCGCTGAGGGTCTGCTGCCAAATACGGGGCGCTCACCCAGATAGCCTACTGAGGTACTCCTCCTGTCGAGTACCGCGGGTTTGCCGCCAACTACCAGGCGCTCCGTCCGCCGTGGGTCTGCTCCCAACTACTGGGCGCTCCGTCCACTGGGCTAGTCGACTCACTCCAAGTCGAGTCGGTCAAGCAGTCGTCAGGTCTCAGTCATCTACACGGTCTCCGTACTCCGCACGCACGTCTCCACCGACGCGGGTCTGTCGCTACAACCAAGCGCACTCACTCCGTAAAGTATCGCGGGTCCGTCGCTACAACTAAGCGCTCCACCGCCAAGGGTCTGCTGCTGCATCCAAGCGCACCACCACTGTCAAGTACCACGGGTCCGCCGCTACACCCAAGCGCTCCACCGCCCAAGGTAAACAGAAGATTCAGCTCACACATGTTCGGTAGCACTGTTCCACGTAGGATCACTGAGTGCTGTAGTCGTCGTCGTCGAATCCACACAGGATCACTGTACTGTCGTCGTCGCCGTCACAGTAGCAGTTGTAGTAATCGTTACAGTAACCGTCGCAGCCAGCACTAGGGTTCCCGCATACAGCAAGTTCGTTCAGAGGGTCCGCTCCACGAGCCGAGAGGCTGATACATCAACTGTCACGAAGACCAGGGTTGATGTATCCAAAAGTTCTGTATCGTCAACAGGAACTCAACGCAACAGACGGCGCGTCGATCGGACGCCCGGTCTGAGAGTTATTGGCATTTTCGTCTCCGGGGCCCGGTTGGTTTTTAAGGCAAAACCAACCCGACCGTACTCCACCTGCGTCCAAACCTCGGGCAGAGTATGCCAAAAGATCCGTCTCACTAAGAGGAACACAACGCAGCTGACGACACGTCAATCGGACGTCCGTAGCTCAAGATATTAGCGTTTCCGCTCCGAAGGCCCGGTTGGTTTCGTGAACGAACCAACCCGGCCGAACTCAAAGTAAACCGAAACCTTGAGTGCGATATACTGAAACGACCGTCTCGATCCAAGGATCGCGTTGCCGCTGACGGTTCGTCGATCGGAGGTCCGAGGCTCAAGTTATGAGCCAAAAACCAAATCTGGTTCGAAACAGGGGGGTCCGGGTCCGGGCCGACCCGGCCCGACCCCCCCCTGGGGCGGCGCGGCGGCGGCGGCGCGGCGGCGGCGGCGGGCCGCGGCGGCGGGCGCCTGGCACCGCACGAGGGTGGCACGCGGGGGGCTCAGCCCCCGCTTCTTCAAGGACGGCGCGGCTATATGCCGCGCCCAAAAAAATTAAAAACGCCCCCCAGACGTGGGGGGCTTGCTGGAAACGAACCGGGGGGCCGGCTGCCCCCCCCCCCCTTCTCTTCAAAGAACCGCCGGGGGTTTCTTTGAAGAGAAGGGGGGGGGGCAGCGGGCCCCCCGGTTCGTTTCCAGCAAGCCCCCCACGTGTGGGGGGCGTATTTAATTTTTTTGGGTGCGGCATATAGCCGCGCCGTCCTTGAAGAAGCGGGGGCTGAGCCCCCCGCGTGCCACCCTCGTGCGGCGCCAGGCGCCCGCCGCCGCGGCCCGCCGCCGCCGCCGCCGCCGCCGCCGGCCGCCCCAGGGGGGGGGGGGGTCGGGCCGGGTCGGCCCAGACCCGGACCCCCCCGTTTCGAACCAGATTTGGTTTTTGGCTCATAACTTGAGCCTCGGACCTCTGATCGATGAACCGTCAGCGGCAACGCAATCCTTGGATCGATACGGTCGTTTCGGTATATCGTACTCAAGGTTTCGGTTTACTTTGAGTTCGGCCGGGTTGGTTCGTTCACGAAACCAACCGGGCCTTCGGAGCGGAAACACTAATATCTTGAGCTACGGACGTCCGATTGACGTGCCGTCAGCTGTGTTGTGTTCCTCTTAGTGAGACAGATCTTTTGGCATACTCCGCCCGAGGTTTGGATGCAGGTGGAGTACGGTCGGATTAGTTTTGCCTTAAAACCCAACCGGGCCCCGGAGACGAAAATGCCAATAACTCTCAGGCCGGGCGTCTGATCGACGCGCCGTCTGTTGCGTTGAG
Source organism: Viscum album (assembly GCA_963277665.1). Classification (NCBI taxonomy): domain Eukaryota; kingdom Viridiplantae; phylum Streptophyta; class Magnoliopsida; order Santalales; family Viscaceae; genus Viscum; species Viscum album. The sequence goes on from OY728145.1 coordinate 1,565,544,787, forward strand.
TTCCTGTTGACGATACGGATCTTTTGGATACATCAACCCTGGTCTTCGTGACAGTTGATGTATCAGCCTCTCGGCTCGTGGAGCGGACCCTCTGAACGAACTTGCTGTATGCGGGAACCCTAGTGCTGGCTGCGACGGTTACTGTAACGATTACTACAACTGCTACTGTGACGGCGACGACGACAGTACAGTGATCCTGTGTGGATTCGACGACGACGACTACAGCACTCAGTGATCCTACGTGGAACAGTGCTACCGAACCTGTGTGAGCTGAATCTTCTGTTTACCTTGGGCGGTGGAGCGCTTGGGTGTAGCGGCGGACCCGTGGTACTTGACAGTGGTGGTGCGCTTGGATGCAGCAGCAGACCCTTGGCGGTGGAGCGCTTAGTTGTAGCGACGGACCCGCGATACTCTACGGAGTGAGTGCGCTTGGTTGTAGCGACAGACCCACGTCGGTAGAGACGTGCGTGCGGAGTACGGAGATGGACCACTGGGCGGAACGTGCACGGAGCAGACGGCGGGACCCATGGAGCAGAGGAGCTATCTGTACCCACCCTTCAGGTGGGATTTCCAGTGGACAGCTCGGAGTAGCGGCTTTTACTTTTCAGTTGCTGTTTCCCCTTTCGAGTTGTACTTTACTTTCAGTTTGGGTTTGTATACTGGCCCATTTACTTTTCCGCACTTTCAGTTGTTCTCTGCTTTGTTTAGTGTTTTACTTTCCGCTTGTTTACTCTGTGGTGTGTGTTTACATATCAAAGGCAATGCCTTCCCTTTGTACCGCGGAAGCTTGGGGTGTTACATTCTTCTCTCCTTCAAATAATTTCGTCCTCTAAATTTCATATAATATTACTGTATAAAACGTCTCAGTTGATGCTTCATCATAAGTTCCTCGGGTTCCCACGTTGCTTCCTCCATCTTATGGTTTCTCCATAGAACGTTTACCAAACGAGTCGTCCGGTTTCTCAGCACATGTTCTCTTGTATCAAGAATCCTGACGGGCTCTTCGCAATAAGACAGATCGAGTTCCAGTTCTTATTCTTCATAGGTGAGTACATGCATTGGTTCAGGCATGTATTTTCTCAACAGTGATATGTGGAATACATCATGAACTTTGGAGAGACATGGCGGCATTTCCAAACGGTAAGCTACAGCCCCAATTTGTTCTAGAATTTTGAAGGGTCCGATGTACCTGGGACTCAATTTACCCTTATTACTGAAATGTATAACTCCCTTCCATGGAGATACCTTAAAGAAAAAATGATCTCCTACGGGAAATTAAAATCCTTCCATCAGTTGTCGGCATAGCTCTTCTGTCTACTTTGAGCTACTTTGATGTGGTTTTGGATTACTTTCACCTTTTCCATCGTTTCCTCCAACAATTCTGGGCCTAAAAGTTTTCTTTCACCAACGTCATCCCAACAGGTTGGTGTGTGACATCTCTTTCTTTATAACACATCATATGGTTCCATCTAAATACTTGAATGGAAGCTATTGTTATAAGAAAATTCTACCATAGGTAAATATTAATCCCACATACCCTGAAAGTCATGTGAGCAGGATCTCAACATGTCTTCTAAGGTTTGAATAGTTCATTCTGATTTTCCATCTATTTGAGGGTGGTAAGCAGTGCTCAAATGAAGTTCAGTATCCAAGGCCTTCTGAAGACTTTTCCGGAATCTTGATGTAAAACGGGGATCACGATCTGAAACAATCGACAGGGGTACTCCATGAAGTCTCACAAAATCATTAATATATAGTCTTTCTAGATGTTCAAGTGGTAGATATTCTATTATAGAAAGAAAATGTGCTGACTTTTTGAGACTATCAACAATGACCCATATTGCGTCATTCCTTCTAGGAGTCTTTGGTAGTCCCATGATAAAGTCCATCGTAATATTATCCCATTTCCACTCAGGTATGGGAAGAGGTTTCAATACTCCACCAGGCAGTTGCCTTCCAGCTTTAACTTGTTGAAAAACCATACATCTTGACAAAAAATATCAATCTCCCTCTTCATGTTGTCCCACAAAAATTTTCCCATTAAATCTCTATACATTTTGGTCCTCCCAGGGTGTATAGAGAAATTGAAACTATGAGAATCATCCATGAATTCCCTCTTTAAATCAGGTATATCAGGAACCCAAAGCCTCCTCCCAAATTTCAAAATTCCATCTTCATACACAAATTCACTCAATTTCCCATCATTCACAGCTTTAATCTTGTTTTTCAACTCTTCAACATAGGCCTGAGAACAGTTTATCCTTTCTAGTAAAGATGGTTTGGCAACCATTTGAGAATGTTTTGATGATTCACCCTCTATGGTGATTCCCATATCCATCCTTACTATATCCATGAAAATAGGATCCCTTTACACTCTCATCATGTTCAAAACTCCATGATCTTTTATACTCAAAGAATCTGCGTCCTTATTTCCCTTCCCCGAGTGATGGTGTATCGTGCAATCATAATCCTTGAGTAGTTCATGCCATCGCCTTTGCCTCATGTTGAGTTCTTTTTTTGTGAGAAAATATATTTTAAACTCTTGTGATCAGTATATATCTCACATTTTTCACCATAGAGATAATGTCTCCATATCTTCAAGGTAAAGATTACAGAAGCTAACTCAAGATCATGAGTAGGATAGTTCTGCTCATGAATTTTTAGTTGTCGTGATGCATAGGCAATAACCCTATCATTCTGCATAAGGACACAACCAATTCATTTCATTGATGCATCACTATAAATAACAAACCCATAATTCCCTGATGGTAGAGTCAATATATGAGAATTGAATAATCTTCTCTTAATGAATAATTCCCTTTATGTGTGAGCTTCATTAATGGGATAGCCAATCGGACAAAATTCTGGACAAAACGTCGATAATAACCTGCCAACCCAATAAAGTTGCGTACCATGGTTATAATCGTCAGTGCTAGCCATTCTTGGATTGCATTGGTCTTAGAGGGATCAACAGAAATTCCATCCTTAGAGACAATATGGCCAAGAAAAGAAATCTCCTGAAGCCAGAATTTACACTTGCTAAACTTCCCATATAATTCATGCCTTCTAAGTGTCTTCAAGATATTGCGCAAGTGATTGTCATGATCATCATAGCATTTGGAGTATACCAAGATATCATCAATAAATACGACCACAAAATCATCAAGATATTCCTTGAAAACACTTTGCATTTGATCTATGAATACAAAGGGTGCATTAGTCAATCCAAAAGGCATTACTGTAAACTCGTAATGCATGTACCTTGTTCGAAATGCTGTCTTCAGAATGTATTCCTTCTTCACACACAACTGATGGTATCCATATCAAAGGTCAATCTTTGAAAAGTATTGAGCCCCATGTAGTTGGTAAAATAAATCATCAATGCGAGGTAGGGGATACTTGTTCTTTTTTGTTATAGCATTGATCTCCCTCTAGTCAACGCACAACCTCATAGATCCATCTTTCTTCTTAACAAAAAAGGCAGGGTCTCCCCATGGAGAAACAATAGGGAGAATAAATCCCTTATTACTCAATTAATCTAGTTGTTTCTCTAGTTAAACTAATTCCACGGTGGCCATTCTATAAGGGGTCTTCGATATAGGCCTTGATCCAGGAATCAAATCAATGGAAAAATCAAATTCTCATTCTGATGGATGTCCAGGTAAATCTTCTGGAAACACATCCATATATTCTTTCACAATAGGCACATACACTATTTGAACATTCCTTTCCTCTCCCTCAGTCATTTCATTCTCTTCCTCCCCAATAATTGAATTTAGTTGAGCTACTGGTGGTGGATCTAAATAATAATTAGGTGGTGACAATTCTTCTCTAAAAATAAGGTGTTCCTTATCATCATCATCAAAAATCATAACCTCCTTATTCTTACAATAAATATTTGAATTATAGTCCGAAACTCAATCCATACCGAGGATCATATCAAACTCAATCATAGGTATGACAATGAGGTCGGCGGATAAAGAACAATTATGTGCTCTAATGGGGACTGATTCACAAAACTTTGTTGCAAGGATACTTCCCTTAGGAGTTTTGACTGATAAATCTTTTTTTAAATCAAATTGGAAATATCCAATTTTCATAGAAAACTAGGAATATATAAAACAATGCGATTATCCAGAATCAAATAATGCATTTTATAAACTTGAGGAAACCATTAAATTACCTACTACCACATCTTTCGGAGCATCATCCCCAGTAGTAATGATAGAATAAGCTTGGCCTCGATCCCTTTCCCACTTCTGAGGTATGTTCCCCAGACTCTTAGGACATTCATTTGTATAATGTCCCATCTCTCTACAATTATAGCATTCCACATTGACATCAAATCTCTTTCCCTTGCAATCATGAGCTTGGTGGCCTTTTTCACCACACTTGTAACAGACTCTCATTCCCTTCAAGCAAGTACCAGGTTAATTCTTCCCACATTTACTGCAGGACTGATATTCAACTTTTCCATTCTTCCCCTTATTTCCATTTCTAGATTGATCATAAGATCTCTTCTTCTCTTTCTTTGCTTTAAAGTCATAAGACTTAGAGAATTCCTTTTCCGTCTTGATAGCACACGAGACAATATCTTCCTACAACGAGAAGGTTTGTGAGACTAGTGCTCGACGGAGAAATGGTTTTAACCCATCAAAGAAACGATCAATGTTACTTCTTGGGTTTCGTATATAATCTGCAGCATGCCTCGCTTACCTTGTAATGTTAGCCTCATATTATGAGACATTCTCATCCTCCTTCTGCCTCAGACTTAGAAATTGCCTTTCCATATCTGCTCGATGGTCATGTTGAAAGTATTTTTCTACGAAAATTTCCTTAAACTCCCTCCATTCCATACTTGATACTTCTTCATCTTCATTTGTGTTTTGAATCAGGGACCACCATTGATCGGCATCTCCAATGAGGCGATAAACTGCCATAATAACCTTCTCCCTTTCGCTACTCCCCATGACATGGAATATTTTCTCTAAAGAGTTTATCTATTGCTCAGCAACCAATGAATTTTTACCCCCATTAAATGTTGGTGGTTGTTGCCTCATGAAGCGGTCTAACATTGACCCTCCACGTTTTGGATCAGGGTGCTCCATATGAGTAAGGTTATTATTCATAACCTGAGTGAGTTGTCCCAGTATGGTAATAAGTTGGTCAGCAGCAGTTGTATCTCCAGATCCACAATAATTATCTTGAGCAGGAGGGAAATACCTACATGGAGTGCGTTCATTTATACGGTTTCCATTCCTCCCACTAGGCTCCATTACTAAAAAAAGGCATAAACTAGATTAGTTTTTGAATCAAAATACATAATTCCATACTTATAATACACTTAAAATAAATTGAACTATTTTTGGATATAATCCATAATCATAAAAAGAAATGTTTTCTTTGAGAAGGATATACTCATAAACCCTTCATAATGGTTTGTAAGGAAAATGAGAATAATCCTAAGCATATCCCTCAGGAGTGTCATAACCAAGAGTGCAGCGAGGCCTGTTGTCGTGCACCAGTTCACGTTCGAGTCTAGCTCAAAGCGGTGTTTTCGGGTTTTACCACTAGGTACATCTGTTCTAGAGCCACCTCTACCTGCTCGTATCCAGATAGGGATGTATTGCTCAGAAAACTCACAAAATCTCTATAATACCAAAATTCTAGGAAGTTATTCTATACTAATACCCAATGTCTATCTTTGGGCTATGTGCTCTAATAAGAGTTTATCTAAATCTAGCTTCCAAGGTTAGTACTAAAATGCCTCTGATACCAACAGTAAAGCCCCGACCCCAGATACCTAGAGTCGGTGCATTATTGCATAACATTGGCATGATAACAAAAGATTATGTCTTGAAAGACTGATTAGTTTAGTTGCCTTGGAAACACTAGAAACATTCATAAGTCTTTCATTACATCATAAAGTAAAAATACTACAATAACATGGTCTTCATAGTCCACACTAATATCCCTTTCTGACTATCCCTATAGGTCATTCATAAAATACTTCTTCACATCCTGTAAAATATTAAAACATTGAAAGGGGTGAGGTCAAATGCTCAGTAAGGATAACAATATAGCGGAAGCTTTCATAAATAAAAATAAACATTTAAGGCAATGTATAACTAAAACAAAAGCCATTTAAACTTGAACTTCAACATAATATGGCAAAAGTAAAATGAGATAACGCCATTTACTTATTCACATGGATATTCTACTGGTCAAATAATCAAATGAAATATCAATAACCACTTTCACAATGATGGAATGCATAATGCCAGACTATCAAAACCACATAGCCAAGGCCTCATGCCAAGACTACAAATAATATTTTGTTAAGGCCTCTTGCCAAGACACTAGTTTGTCTCATGAGACCTACCGATGCATCGAGGTACTATAGCGGGCTCCACCTGTCACTTAATAAGTCCAATGCATTCCTTTTATTAACAGGTTCAAACATATCATAAACCATAACATAATCGTATCACATAAAACATGCATAAAGGAAACATAACATTTCCACATTTCAATCACAATATATCAATACAACACATTGATATAATAAAAAATTATCAAAAGAATTTTCAATACCAAAATAAAAGAAAAGTAAAACATGGTATTTATTTTTCATTTTAAAAAAAGTTATGGCTTATAGAGGAAGTCAAAACTCAAATAATAGTCACGACGGCGGAGAAGTCTTCATCTCCGCATACCTAAGAAAAAAACATTCCTTTTATCGTTTAGTAAAAACACTTCGTATAAAAAATATTCCTTTTGAATAAAATTAAAAGTCAAAGGGGTTTATACACCATATAAAAGAAAGTTGTGTATAAAATAAAATATTCCTCAATGAAAGGAGATTGAGAAGAAGTTCCTACAAAGATAATTTTTTAAATAAAATAGATCTATTATGGGTATTCACTATAAGTTCACATAAAGAAAGTACAAATACAAGATAAGACATAATAATATAATGACATAATTAGAAAGTAAGAGATTAACCCAAAGAATGGAAATTGGGTTAAGAAGTTCCCTTAGGAAGATCATTTTTTAAATGAAAAAGATATATTATGTGTACTCACCATATGTACACATAAAGAAACTATAAATACAATATAAGACATAATAATATCATGAAATAATTTGAAAGTAGGAGATTAACCGAAAGAACGAAAATTGGGTTAAGAAGATCCCTTACAAAGATAATTTTTTAAATGAAAAATATATATTATGTGTATTCACCATATGTACAAATAAGTAAACTATAACTACAAGACATGACATAATAATATCAGGAAATAATTTGAATGTAGGAGATTAACGCATAGAATGGAAATTGGGTTAAAAAGTTCCCTTAAAAAGATCATTTTTTAAATGAAAAAGATATATTATGTGTATTCACTAAATGTACACATAAAGAAACTATAAATACAAGATAGGACATAATAATATCATGACATAATTTGAAAGTAGGAGATTAACCCAAAGAACAGAAATTGGGTTAAGAAGTTCCCTTACCTTGTGTCCGACTTGACTCGATCATTCTTTAACTTCCTGAATAATAAACTAGATTTAATATATACTTGATTAAGAACCTTTTTCAAGTTCATTATTCCTTTTATATAACTCATTACCGTGTTATAAAAATTATGTAGTTATTTAAGTTAATAACGGTCGTTTTGTCGATCTTTGGTACTTGAGTCAACAATAAACTTCTTATAATTACATGTTGTTTATGTGGTAAAATATCCATTATCTCCAGAATTATATTCATGATTTAGATATCAAATATATCATATAGATCCATTATATAAATTCATTTATAATATTACATAACATTTAAAGGTATGAAATGAAATGCACCATTCATGGAGACGGTAAGCCGTACGTATGCATGAACGCTATTTTCATTTCTATTTCATATTTAATGGAATGAAATTATAATTATATAAAGTTTAACTGTAATTCCAGTATAATATAATGTATAATACCATTTACTCCATCCTTTATACATCCCACATATATCATTAACGATTCAAATCACTTTGAGGGGGTGGTAGTCCGCACTTCCTAAAATGAAATTATCGCATTTACCCATAATGGAAATCATAAAGGTATGCCATAAATTAAAAATACAGAATCATAAGGAAAACAGAAACATAATATATATCATATATTTAAATAGTTTCATAATAATGGCCACCATTAGAGGTGTTAAACGAATACTGAACAATCATCGTTTCGTGAGGAAGTAATTCGCCACCCACAGAAACAATATGTTCATTCACAATTAGATGAAGGTATGAGTAAGTGTAAATAAAATCATTACCAAAAAAACATTATAGTATATTTAAGATACTGGTGTTGTTACAAATGAAAGGAATAAAAAGAGTTTAAGGGTTTGGAGAAGCAAAATAAAACGAAATAACATAAGATAAAACATTACCTTAAAATCAGGTAACTCTTTTTGATTTGATACAAAGGCTTACTTGGGAAGACATCTGGCCAAAGTGAGGCTTCTAGGAGTAAGAGAGGGAAGTTGAGAGAGTATTTGGGCCGAGTTTGGCCGATCCAAATGGCTTTGATGGTGTGAATAAGGTGGTAGTGGTGGGGGCCTTTTATAAGAGGATAGGAGGGGCACTCTTGGAAAGATTGAAATGTTACATTATTATGAAATGATTTTCGGATTATAAAGGTCCCACAATGATATATTTCAAGGATAAGGTGATAAGGGTTTTAAATATGTTCATCCAATAGGTTTTTACAAGTTTAAGCCATTGATTTTACATTATCGTTTTATTTTATTTAAATCGTTAATTAATGAGGTAATCGCCGCATCATCATGGTGTCATAAACAATTTAATTTATTTAATGTCTGAAAATAATAAAAAAAATTACCATGATGTAGGAAAGATTTTTATCTTTCCAATTAATATTTATAGTCAAAAAGTTACCTTATATAACCCCATGTAATAATGGTTTTAGTAAAACAACTCATGTTTGTGACAATTTTATATTTACCTTAAATAAAAAGTAATTAATGTCATTTTCTTACCCAAGTGGCTCCATGGGGTACCCAAGTTGAGCCATGGATTTTCATGGTCGGACATTACTCATCCAATAAGGGTATGACAAGTGTAAAGGTATTTTAAAATTTTTATAATATCTTTTTACATTAAATTTCACTAATTACCTTTAATCGCGATTAATTAAACTTAAAAGTTACTATTCACCAAAAAATTATATTAATCCCATCAAACCACATTTTAAGTTTTAATTACTACCATGTATATCATATTTTTGAAAATCAAATCATAGAAGTGGTAATGATTCATTTAAACAAAAAATTAGTTTTTTAACTACCACTTAGTGGTTTCACTATTCATCAAAAATTGAAGTTTTTTAGAACAATGCCAAAATTTCATGCTAAGCTATAATTGATATTCCGAATTCAAAAATGATTTCTATTTTACAAAATTCCAAAAAAATAAGTTTAATTAATTAAATTTATAATTAATTCCCACTGTCACAACAAGTAGCGTGTTTTTAAGAAACAATATATATCAAAAGATTGACAATTGTTTATGTCCTATTTCAAGGTGAAATTAATTCTAATGAACACCATTGGATAAAATGGTAAAAATATATTATAACTATACTTGAAAACCACTCAATATTATAATTTATCACTATAAATTATTTTTACTAAAAAAGTTGTTTTTAAGTATTTTTCACTATTTATAAAAAATTGGAAGTTCTCAGAAAAATACCAAAAATTCAACATAGGATAATTTCGATATTCTGAATCCAAAAATGAAGTCCATTTGGAAGGATAAAATTTAAAAAAATTCAAAAAGTAGGTATTACTATTCATAACGGCTACTTTGATTGGTTGTGGTGTGTGTGTTAGAACTCAAGGTTGCGTACAACACATGCTGCTCTATTATTCAAAGAGAAGTGTACCGTGGAAGCTTGGGGTATTACATACAAGGTACAAATTAAAACTTATCTCTAAATGACATCAGTTTCTCTATAAGTATCATATTGAAAAGTAATAATCTTAATCACATATACTCCATGATAGGTTAATAATTTCCATAGATAACCCAAAATCAAAATTCTCTTAATTCATAAAATCATCTAACTAAAAAGAGTAAGTCATACTAACCAGGGACTTCACGTAGTCTAGTGGTGGGAGATAAATACAAGTTGCACTTTGGTTGTGGGTTCGATTCCTGCATCTTTGTCCGATGTGATGGGTTGTCACACAGTCTGCGTGTTGTCCTTTTTCCAAATATATAATTCATAAAACATTCCCCAACAATGAGATAAAATCATCAAAAATAACCATAACATAATTTAACCTCAATTTTATCTCATGCCTTTCGTATTCCATCATATCATGTAGTAACCCATAATTTCCTCAAAGTAAGGATCATAAAAACCCTAATGGTTACCTTTATATTTATTACCTGAATTTCCACATCGAGTTGGTTCCCTCGTACACGATGTATTAGAGAACTCACCAAAGTTCAAGTGGTTAATCATGACTCATTGATAGTTGGTTTGGAATAACCACAAGATTCCTGATTGAATCCCCTATTTCATCCAGTCTCTTAATAGAGAACCACCATAGTTTCCTTCATACCCATTGTCACATTTGTTCCTTCTAGATCTATCCATTTACTAAAACAAAACAAAAAGTCAGTGTGAGTATATCAAAAAAAATCATCATGTACTAAAGAGGAAGATAAACACTAAGATATACATATCCAAGTTATCTAAAACTCATTCGAACCATAAAAAAAACAACAATGACACCATCTAATATACTAACCATTGTGGTTAAACACAACTTGTCACTTAGGCTTAAAGAATACCGTAACCTCTAAAGTTATCTGAACTGACCACTGATACCAACTATAAGGCCCCAGCCTTAAACCTTACTTAATATTGAATTAAATGAATAATTCACATTGAGTATATTTTCAGGTTTAGAGTTTTAGATAATTAGTACATAACTATTACATCTCAAAATATTACAATGTAGACACTTCTACTATGTTTCAATAAAATAAAAAAATACTTAAAAAACATGTTTAGTTCCTTGTTTTAGATAGCATGACTTTTCCTTCATCCCATCCTTGACCCTATTCCACATTAAGCCCTATGAAAAACATTTCAAAAACTTGGGGTGAGCATAAAAACCTCAGTAAGGGATACACAAAGAAGGAAAACTATTAGTTTTTCAAAACAACCTGTAATCCATGAATACTTTATCAAAGTAACAATTTTCACCTTTATGAAGTAGAAAATACTATTCATTGAATAAAATATCATTACTTACCATTTTGTAATCGAAAGATTACCATAAAACCCATATAAAGAAAACATAAAATATAAAGGTATCATGGGACATAAACATACTTAAAGGGAATAACCATACGATCAACTTCCACACATATCACTTAATGGAAAAGCCATACGGCTGACTTCCATACATACTTAATGTAATAGCCGTACGACCGACTTCCATACCCAATGAATTGGAGGTTATAATGTAACCACATGTACTGGTATTCATGGCACCACCCGTCATATGGTTTATCACGTAACCACCCATCAAATTCCCAAGTACCATTATAAAATCATAAGACATAAAACAAAAATAATGGAAAGAATACATTTCCACATTTCAATCACAATATATCAATTAAATATATTGACATAAAAAATCCATTATAAAGACCATTTTAAATAAAAAAATACATAAATGAGTATATGATATTTATTTACTTTTAAAAACATTACAGCTTGTTGAGGAAGCCAAAGTCTAAATAATACTCGCGGCGGCGGAAATGGTCGTTGTCACCGTGTACGTTAAAAGAAACATTCCTTTTTGTCACATGGTAAAACGCTTTGTAGAAAAAGATTCCTTTTGTATAAAATTAAAATTCAAATGGGTTTATACACCGTATAAAAGAAAGTCTTGTTATAGAACAATATATTCCTCAATGAAAGGAGATTGAGACGAAGTCCCTTACAAATACGGTATCCTTGGATTAAGGATAAATCAATTACATAATTATGTGTGACAAATGAATACACCAAATATAAGTGGATATTAAGTGTAAAACAATCAGAGGTTAGTAACACATATTCATAGAACGAAATATTCAAGGAGTACAATTTTATCCCAAAGAATAAATATTGGGTTAAGAAGTTCCTTTGCAAAAATTTGACAGCCTAACCGTGTCACTTCAAAATTCAGAAAATGAGTTGATGAGAGATAAAAAGGGTATCTCATAACATGTGAATTAAATTTACATAAATAAGGATATATGAGAAAATATCCAAACATATGAAGATGTAAATTAAAAGACATAACACAAATAAGTCTTTTTAAAGAAGAGGATTGTGAAAAGTTCCCTAACCAATTTGGGTAACTTTCGAAATGTACACCTCATTGAAGAAGGGTCATACAATAAAGATTTAAATACCCATAAATGAAATTATATTACACAAGGAGTATAATAATGGGAAGTACATACACCACTCAATGTAAATGGTGGCAAATGTAGCATAAATCCCACAGGAATAACAGTGAGATGAAAAATCCCATACGAAAACTCGGCAGCCTAACGACGCCACATAAAACTTCCAAAAATGGATTGATGATATCAAATAGTGTCACTCATAATATTAACATAAAATGTACTTCATACGGAATATAAAAAAATAACCCCAAACATAACAAATAGGAGCTTAAAATAAGTGACATAAAGGAGAGTACATAAAAAGAAAGAGAGAGGTTGGATCTCATACGAAAATTCGGCAGCCTAACGGCGCCACTCAAAACTTCCAAAAATGGATTGATGAGATAAAATAGGGTATCTCATCATATGAACATAAAAATTATAGTAAGAGTAATATAAAAGAACATCCTAATAATAATAAATATTATCTTAAAAGAAATGACATAAAAGAGTCTACTTAAAAAGAAAGAGAGGGGTAGGATCCCTTACGAACATTTGGCAGCCTAACGGCGCCACTTAAAAATTCATAAAATGATTTCATGATTGTAAAGGGGGTATGTCATCATAGGAAAATTCAAATTTCAGTATGGTTAATATAAAATAACATTTTCCAACATAATAACATGGAGCATAAATGAAATTACATAAAAGAGGGTACTTGAAAAGAAAGAGAGAGGTCGGATCCCTTACCTCAAGTTCGACTTGTCTTGTTCGTTTCTTTATATTCCTAAATAATAAACTATGGAAAATTTATAATTTCTTAAATACCTCCTATAAATATTATTATTCAGTTCATATCACATATTATAATGTTATAATTTTTTTTCTAATAATGTTAGTTCATATCAGATGTTTTTGTCGATGTTTGGTACATGAGTAAAAAATTAAATTGTTTGAAAATGATTGCCCATGTAGTTATAAGTAAATCATTTAAAGAATAGTATTAATGATTAAAATATCATATATATCCAGTAAATATTCATTTTATACTATTCCATAACATTTGGAGATAAAAAAGGAAAATCACCGTTCATGGAGACGGTAGGCCATACGTACGCATGAACGCTACTTTCATTTTTTTTGTCATATTAATGGGATTAAAAATAAATGAGAGAGATATATATATATTATAATTCCAGTATAATATATATGTTATATAGGTGAAATATTTTCATTAATTTCATTAATTATACTTTCCATGTATTGCATGAACGAGTCACATCACTTGAGGGGCGGAAGTACACACTTCCTCATATGAAATTATCGCATTTGCACAACATGAAAAGAATAAAGGAATGTTTTAAATATAAAATTAACAAGGATATAGAAAAAATAAATACCATATATGTCATATATAAAATATCGTGACATCATAATGGTCTCCATGAAACATGTTAAGAGAAGATTGATCAATCATCGTTTTGTGAGGCAAAAATTCGCCATCCACAGAAACAGTATGTTATTTAACCATTATACGAAGGTGTGTGTAAGTGTAGCTCAAATACATCTCATAAAAACATCCTAGTATATTTAAGATACTGGTTTTGTTACAAAATATAGGAATAAAAATATTTTAGAGGGTTGTAGAAGGAAAATAAAACAAAAGAACACAAGCGAAGACATTACCTTTAAATCGGGTAACTCGTTTTGATTTGAGCTCAAAGGCTTCCTTCGAAAAGATTCTGCCCAAAGGTGAGGCTTAAATGATGAATATAGGGATTTGTAGAGATGAAATGGGCATGGGTTGGACGAGACAAATTCTTGAGAGGTGTGGGTAAGGAGGTAGAGGATGGGGTCTTTTATAAGAGGAGAGGAGGGGCACTCTTGTAAAGTCAAAAAAGGTTACATTATTTTAAAATGAGTTTCATATTTTAAATGTCCCACATTGATACATTTCAAGGATAAGGTGATAAGGGTTCTAAATAAACCCATCCAATAGGTTTTTGGCATCTGTAGGTCTTAGATATTTACATTATCTTTTCATTTTATTTAAATCGTTAAATAATGAGGTAATCGCTACATCATGATGATGTCATAAATAATTTAATTTATTTAATGTATAAAATTTTTTAAAAAAATATCATTATTAGGAAATATTTTTATCTATCTAATGAATATTTATAGTATAAAATATGACTTTTATAACCCCATATAATAATTGTTTTAGTAAAACAACTCATGTTTGTGACATTTTTATTTTAACATTAAATAAAATGTTATTAATGTCATTTTCCTACCAATGTGGCTCCATGGGGTCCCCAAGTTGACCCATGGATTGTCTTGGTCGGACATGAATCATCCAATAAGGTTAGGACATGTGTAAAGGTCATTTAATATTATTAAAAAATTATTTTTACCTTAAATTACACTAATTACTTTTAATCGCGATTAATAAAACTTAAAAGTTACAATTCACCAAAAATTATTTTAATCTCGCTGAACCACATTTTACTTCCTAATGACAACCATTTATGTCGGATTTTTTTAAAATCAAATCACAGAAGTGGTAAAGTTTCATTGAAATGAAAAATCAGTTTCTTTAACTACGACATAGTGGTTTCCCTATTCATAAAAAATTAAAGTTATTCAGAAAAATACCAAAAATTCACCCAAAGCTATATTTGATATTCCGAATTAAAAAATTATGTCTATTTTAAAAAATTAAAAACAAAAAAGTTACATTAATTAATTTAATAATTAATTCCCGCTGTCAAAACAAATAACGTGTTTTTAAGAAGCAATATCTATTAAAATATTAACACTAGTTTAAGTCCAATTTCATAGTGAAATTAATTCCAATGGCCACCATTGGATTAAATGGTAAAAATATATTATAAATACACATTAATCTCAATTAAAAATATAATCTATCCACAAATATAAATCAGATTAAAAGGAGGTTTTGAATTAAAATGCAACATTTTCACTAAAAATGATCTTTATCAGAAAAATAACCAAAATTTACACAAAGTAAATTTTGATGTCCAGATTCCAAATAAGGATTTTATTTTATCAAATACAACATATAAAATTGTCAAAAGTATATTTAAAAAGGTTTCTCCATCCAAAGGTGGTTAATCTACCTTTTAAAGAATATTAGAAGATTTATGCTTAAAATTTGATTCATTTGCATTTTACGCCTCTAACATTTATTGGATAAAAGTAAAAATATTTGACAAACATAAATAATCATTTTGTAGTTAGTTCCATTATATCCCTCCATTATAATGTCTAGGAATTATCTACCATTTAAAATAATATTATTTTATTATTAGAGTGCAACATAAGATTTCAAAGGAACTCGTTGTCGCGTATTAGGTACGCCATCGAGCATATCATTCCCATTAAATTAATATTAATATTTTATTCCCAAATATGGATAAATATAAAAATATCTTATTCTTTATTTACCTGGGGTGTTACATGGGGAGAGCCTAGGGATGACTATTTGGGTAGAACTTTGATAATATTCAAGGATTATAGGAGTGAGGATAAGAGTGGGTGAGGGATGGATTTTAAAGTAGACAAGAGGGGTGATTTTTGAATATCTTATTAATTATTTTAATATTTTTCTCAAGATGAGAAAAAGTGTTGATTAATGTGAATAAAAACAAAAATAATTGAATGTGTGTTCTAAACAAGTGTACATAAATTAAACATACATATCCAATTACTAAATAAATACTATAATTCATACTTATTGTTAATTGTCGTATTTTACTATTCAATAAAGTTTCAAATATTTTATAAAACTACCAAATATTTACCATATTGATATTCAACGTGTAGGATTCAAAAATTTACTCAAATTTATCAAAATAGTTTTATAAAAATGATAAATCTAATTTTTAATTAAAGTCATTATATCCTAGAAATATAAAGATTTTATATTTATAACTAATTTTATAATACTTTAAAAAATTAACTGATCTATAAAAAATTTATCCTAGCACTGTCGGACATAAAAATATTTATTTAGGATTAAATTTTATAAAAATTATTTTCATTCTATCGAAATTTATTTTTAATAAAATATAATTATATATTTATTACCCACAAAAATATCAACACTTAATTATTAATTTTTAAAATATTCACACTCATTTATAAGTTGGATAAATATTATTTTTACATACATGTGTGAGGTTACTATTCACAATGGTACATTAATATTTATAAGGGTCATGTTAATATTGAAAAAAATGTAATTTGATCCAATCACACTATAAATAACATACTAACCACAACTATGTATGTCTATTTTTCAAAATTCAAAACACAAAAGGGAACAAATATGCCTAATGTCTAAGTTATTACTAGTTTACATAAAAAAATTGTTAATTTAAAAGATTCTTAGGGGTGAATGTATTCTATATTATATTTATTTGTAATTCTTTTGGGTATTATAAGATGCATCTAAGAATATGGTCGGAGTTGATTAGATATTACGACTTCATAATACATCACCACCCTGGGAAAGTGAACAAGGTAGAAGATGATTTGATTTGAAAGGACCATGATAGAATATCCATTATGAGGATCACAAAAGATCCAATATTTATGGATTTTAAAATTATTGATCTTGAATTCTTAATTTAAGGGGAGAAATATTATATTTCTCAATTTAACGATCAACCATCTATACAAGTAATGTATAAGAAGGCACATAAAGAATATATAGACCAATAAAAGAAGATGATAAAAGATCCTAAATTCAACCATGGATGTGACGGAATAATATGGTTGAAGAAATAGGACTTCATTCCTCCCATTCTATAATTAAATATGGATATATTGGATGATGGTCAGATATCTTCATACTCTATTCATGTTGGAAATAGATAGATATATAGGGACCTGAAAGTTTATTTCTGGTTGGATGGAATGAAAAGATATTTTGTCGAAAAAGTCCCTCGGTGCTTTGTTAGGTAGAACATTAAGTATAAGAGACATAAGTCTAAGAGGATATTACAACCATTACCCATACCAGAATGGTAGTGGGGAAAATCACAATAGACATTGTCATCACACATCCCAAAACATCTAAAGACCATAATGATATATGGGTTTTTGTTGGTATCCTCAAAATGTGAACACACATCATTGATATTAGATTGGATTTATATCATGATCAGTTTTCAAGGATATATATAAAGAAAGTGGTAAAAATTAATTTAGTATCACATTCAATTATATTTGATTAGGATCAGAGGTTTACCTGGATGTTCTATATAAGTCTTTGGAATTCTATGGATATATAGTGATGTTTCAACACTTCTTATCATCCTTAGACACAATTTCATTCTGAGAGGACAATTCAAACTCTAGTTTTTTTGAGATCATTCTCTATAGAATTAAATGATTTTTGTTATCAACACCTACCTTTGGGGGAATTTTTTTACAGTAATATATTTCAATCTAGTATTGATATGGATTCTTATAAATCCCCACATGCAAAGAAGTGATGAACTCCAACTTTATAGGTTTAATTTAGGGGGAAAGCTATTAGGACCAAATCTTGTTTATGAAATGGTAGAAAATCTCAGATCCATTCAATAACACATAATGGGATCTAGTAGTTGAAAAAAATATTATTCTAACAACCGAAGAAAATACCAAGAGTTTGACGGGGGTGAAAATGTGTTTATACAAATTTCTCCCCGGAAGTGTGTAAAAATATTTGGGAAGAGGGGAGAGTGGAGCTTTAGTAAAATAATTACTTTTGAAATTTTGGATCTTATTTGGAAGGTAGCTTAAGAATTTGATATTCCAACGAATATCTCCCATTATCATGATTTGTTACATGTATATATCATAAGAATGTATATATATGATCCTTCACATTTACTAAACACATAATTTGCACCATATTAGATAGATCTTTCTTTAGAAGAAAAACCAATATAGACTCTAGTTCATAGAAAAAATATTATGTGTAACCAGAACACACATATGGATAATGTTTTGTGGAGGAACAACCAATTTGATAAAGCAACATGGGAACTTGAGGATATTATGAAGGATATATGTACTCATCTATTTTCATTCAGGTGACAAATTTTGAGGGGGAAATTTTCATTAAGGGGGGATTAATATAACTCCTGTATGTTTTTATGAAATATTTTCATTAAATAATTTTAATTTATCAATTGTATTTATTAAATTCAATTGGGATTTTAAAAAACCACGATATTCCATTAGTATAAAATGACCATTTTATCCAAGCCAGATGGTCAACAAGAATAAAAATAACTAACTTATCAAAATGTATGGTGAATTCATTCATTAGGAATTATTTATTAAAATGATAAATCAATTATATATTTTAATTTTTTGATTGAATCACCATTAGTAAACAAAATTAATGAATTATCTAGATTATATAAGTAATAAAATATTTTTGATATTAAAATAATAGATATTTTTGTCATAGGGTATGGATAAGCCCTATTTGATGTATAAAAACCTATATTTTTTAAAATTGTAATGTTCTGCCATTTAATGGTGAACCCATTTTAAATTATTTTTTTGACATAGTAAAAACATTTATTTGAAAAAATAATCATGTTTTTTTATTTGGGTTATAAAAATTTACTTTGGATGAAATATTAATATTTTCTTGATAACTTTCAAATTTTAATGAATAGTTAAAAAAATAAACTTTTAATTAAAAACAACTAATTTCATCAAAATAATTTATGTGGTTATATTATATTTTAAAATATTTTTAATATATAAAAATAATATTATTTTATCATTCAATATAATTTATGTCATTATCATTAATTTTACATTTAATTCAGATGTAAAAACAATTCATTCCTTTCTTATGGGATAACTTTTAAAACTCTTTCTCTCTTTCTACACACAAGATAGATTTTAAATTAATTAATGAAAATTCTATGTTTTTAATTTTGAAGTTTTATTATATATTTTTAATCATTATTTCCTATTTATTTAAATTACATTATTTTATTTTTTGTGTATTATGAATAGTAATTTTGGTAATTTTTATTAATATGGTGAAAGGGTAAATCAAGAAATTAAATGTAATAATACTATTATAAATTCATACTAATACTTTTTATAATGCCATTGGATGTGTTTTTTTACATAAATCATAATTGGGTCAAAATGGTGTCCTTCAGATGCCACTTGAATGAGATTAGTACATGTAATTTAATTTTGTTTAATGAAAAGTAATATATGTTTAACTCAAATTTTAATAAGTAAATCATTTTTTATATAAGGTCATACAGAAGATAAAATAGATTATAAATACTCATTTGAAATTATAAATGTTTTTAATTATCAGGGTAATTTAGTTGTAAATTTTAGGATATAAATATTTACCTTAAAGACTTTTAAATTGATAATTTAAATATTAATTAATTGATGATATATCATTAAAAAAAATTATTAAAAGGATAATAACCATCATAAGTCCCAAAAACATGACAAAAATATTATATTTAGAATATATCTTGACCATAACCATCCATGGGTCGTGTTAGTAACCATTTGGATTGTTATATAAGATATTGTGACAGTTTTATTATTTTATTTAATGTGAGGTTAATGTTCTCACATTCATAATTTTGTATGTATAACATTTTAAATGGTTTATTTTTTAAAATACAAATTATAATAAAAATAGTATTCTAAAATATAGTAGATTTATCTTCATATTTTTATTTTATTTTTAAATGTTATTTAACAAATAATTATGTCAAATAATTAAAAAAATGATGAAGTAATTATTTTTATTAATATATATATCAAATAAAAATTACTGAAAATATTAAAATAAATATTTATTTTTATAATTTATATGTCTAATAAATTTACTAGATGACCATGACCTCTTAGGAATATAATAACATATTTCTTTCGTGGCTAACTTATATCTTACTATTATTGCAAATTAGTATATTGAATGGTGTCAAAATTGACACTATTTATTCCTTTTCAAAATAATGTTTTATTAAATTAAATAAAAATAATGATATATTTTTAAAAAATATATAATAATTATTTTATGGTCAAAAATGTTCTATGGTTTTTATTGTCCAATTGACATCAAATAAGTAAGTATTTCACTATTTTAAAATTGAAATATCTGTTACCCTAGTTAAAAATTAAACAGAATAACATTGGGTTAATTTAAATTATAAGGTTTAAATTGATATACAAAAATTCCTAGGATATATTTGTTTTTTATATGACAAATCTATCTCATTTATTCAAATTTTTAACATTTTGGATGTTTTTGATGTGGTTTGATTTAATTATCAATTAATATTTTACGACATCCCAAATGTTCCCCTCACTTCCATTATAAAAGGGAACATCTTCCATCACCTATTCACTTCACATTAAGCCTTAAATCATGACCATTCCATGAAATGATTCCTTAATAAATTTCCTAGTAACATTCTAGAGGTTTTTGACTTCTTTTATAACAATCACTAGTGCTCTAATTAGAGATTTAGTGGAAGCACATCGAAGAAGAGTTAATCTTCTATACCGATTCATTCAAACAAATTTATTTTTATAATTCCTCTATAAAATTTGTTTTATTTTAATTTAATAACTCTAGTATAAATTATATACTGAGTTGTAATTATTATGGAACAAAAAAACTCCACTTTCTATCCATCATACAAAAAATGAAATCACCACACATGCATAAGTATGACTAACCGTCTCCACGCTGTGGTGTAATATGTTTTTCATCCCAACCATAATTAGATGTGTATAATGATGAAAATAATTAAAATAATAAGATTATTATAACATGATATTTATTTTTGAATATTCTACATCATTTAATTCAATACCATTAAAATTTTATGGGAATGATATCGTCGCTCGTGCGTACGTATGACATACCGTCTCCACGATGCATTGTGATTAATTCTATATGTTCTTTTTTTATTACAATTTTATAAATGTATAGAATAAATACATATAATATATATGATTTTAATATCAATTTTCAATTATATAACTATGACCTATGATGGAGAACTAGAAATTTTTAGATAAAACTTGCATAAGAAAATGAAACAGTTAATACCATAATAACAGCTAATAATGAAATGTTATTAAGAAACAGATGATAATATGATCTTATATCATTTCATAAAAATTAATATGATTCTTAAATAATGAAATAAAATTATTTAAATAAATATATAGGATGTTCAGATACATACAAAGTAAATCAGACACAAAGAAAATAATAATTTCGTTATCTCATTATCATCATACATCATTTATACGTAAGTATTTACTAGGGTATATTTATCATACACATCCATGTTTCCAAAATATGTATTATTTTTTATATTAATCTAAAATAATTTATGTCAATTTTACCCATTTGTGAATTTTATGTAAATGGTATGAAATAAATATTTTGTCGTTATTTGATACAAGGTACTTGTTGACTTTTTCAGATAAATTTTATAGAGAATGTTTTTTAACATATACGGTATGAAATGATTTTTACGTTTAGATAACACATTATTTCCATGAATCATCATATATATTATTTCAGGATTATTTTCAAATAAATTATTCTCTTCATAAATTATGTGGTATTTTGAGAAAAGATAACATTTTTGAAGAAGAAATGATATTTTTCTCAAGAATTAATTTGAAGTGTTAGATCAAAATAATTTTCCATTTATGATTGAATAATTTAATTGGGTTATGTTTCAATTATAATATACTTACTGTTACTGAGGTATTAATATGTTTAGGATGGAATTCTATTTACTAAATCTATTTTTTTTACATGGGTTTTGTTATGGTCTTTAAAGAATACCATTTTATTTCTCGGGTTATGATAAGTGATTTATGATATTATGGAACACGTAAGAATTAATTCATTATGATATGTGTGGAACCTATATATCCATCCAATACACTGAATATATATTTATATCTCTTTAAAAATAAATGGATGGAATTGGGAATGAACTCAGTTTAGTAATACATATCTGTAATGAGGAGTGAACTAATATCGGTATTGGACTTTGTCTACAATGAAGGTCATGGAAATGATCCTAGACTAATATGTAATACATTAAAATTATTATATGTATTAAAAAAACATTATTTCTTATTTTCTAATCTTTGGGACTACATTAATTGATTCGTATGAACCATTATGATTTATCCCATGAAATGAAATAACAATAATTCATATACTGGATAATTTTTTTTAATGAAATATTCTTATGTATATGGACTATGACATTTTTGATATCTTTCTGGTTAACCTGTTCTGATAATCTGAGATCACCCATTTATATGAATCCTTTCCATAATTCATGAAGAATGGTATTAAGTATGATTTTTTAAAAAGGGGTATAGTTATGATGAAATAAGTGGGAGACAATAAAGATGTCTTATGAACCAGTTATTTATGATTCTCAGTTTCTAAAGACACTCTACCTAAATGGTCCTATCATGGATTTGTAATATTTTGTTATTAATATTCAACAAATTCAATGTAACATAATTTGATGTAATGTATGGGTAATTATATTGTGATACGGTTCAATAAGAATTCATATGTTTGGCATTCATAGAAAATTGATTCTATATACTGATGAAACTTATCATAATGTTGTTATCGGGGAAGTGTCCACCAATGACTGGAAAATGGGAAATGATGATATTTTTGAAGCATAAAAATATTCTTTTAATGCTTTCATTGTCTCTATACACATGAATATGTAAATAACCAAAACTATCCAACGATATACTATGAATAAATACTTCATTTACTTGATGTCTCTTTCATTCTTAATTGAAATATAGTGTCATTATATATTGAAATCTCCTTTAATATATTATATAATTTAATATAGTGATTCTAGATTATATGATTTTGAGTTTTGTATCACCATTAATTGAATTTTTAATCAATATCAATGGATTGTTCTGAAGGATTATAATATCTTATTGTTAATTTTAAATCATGAATTGTTATTTTATATTGTAGCCAATAGTTATCTTCCATTACTGTGGACACCTGTAATTTTATTTAGTTCCATGTTTCTGTAGTATAATATTTTTTTTAATTATAGATGTTATTTGAGAGAATTTGTTTTGTCTTAATATATTTTGTTATTGAATTATCCAAGTATTTTATTTAAAAAAAATGTTTTTAGGCTCTCAAATTACTCGCATTCACCTTCTAATCTGATTCCATCCTTTGTTTACCTGGTTATTAAGTCATATGAAGAAAAAATACAGACATGGTGTTATACACATGTGTCAAGTTAATAGTAACTAATTAAATATCACTCTTTTCATTAGTTAACGTAGTAATATTTGGGCGCAGTGCACTTCCTTCAGGTGCTCAAGATTTTCTAGACTGACTGAAAATAAATTTTGTTTATATTTCCAAACACTTTTAGGAAAAGTGAGATCTGAACATCCTTTAACACCAACCAGAACACGGCTTGGAACAATCATAAAAGGACATATGCAGTACATCAACAATCAAACTAGTACACCATGAGACTACATATCATAATACCCGTAATCATCTCTGCATCCCACACAAGAATCCCCTTCTGTTGTAGCCATAGCTGATTCCCACTCAGAGGCCGATTTATGTCCCCTCAAGAAGTAGTTACTTTTCTCTATGCCCTCAGTTTGGTCCAGTAATGGCTGCATTGGGTGAGTTTGTTTGATCATGATTTCTTTTTTGAAGACCAGAATCACACCTTTGTCCCACTTAAGGGAGGATCTAGTACACATCGGTCGTGGGAAGTAATAGTAGTCTTTCCTTGTTTTTCTTCTTGGTGTAGCAGATATAGGTTCTGCGCACACAGTCATCCTACCAGTCCCTTTCTGAACAATTTTTCTGAATTACATGAAACCCGGACCACTCAAATTTTCCTTATTTCCCCCAGAATCATAATTCCCTTTGGTATTCGGTGTATTATTCTTGCAACCCAAATAATTCCACCTCCTTGTCATTGGTCTGTTAATATTAGTCGAGGTAAGACACTGAACAACTGCAAAATCATCTTCTCCATCCTTATGGGGCATCTTCATGATCCAACCTGACTGAAATGTACCTCTCCACATAGGCCCCCCCACCATCACCACCAAGAACAGGACCAGAATCCAAGCCAACATCAAAAATGTCTTCCGAAAGCCATTTAAACCTGTTGGATATCATGTGTAAGGGTTGAGATGAGGGGTATAGTCTTATATAACCCTTATTACCATTCAAACTTGCCACACTCAATGTAATTT
Source organism: Viscum album (assembly GCA_963277665.1). Lineage (NCBI taxonomy): Eukaryota > Viridiplantae > Streptophyta > Magnoliopsida > Santalales > Viscaceae > Viscum > Viscum album. The sequence goes on from OY728145.1 coordinate 1,565,569,611, forward strand.
CCTTTATCCCCTCCCTTTGTTACTTTCCCAAGATTTCCCTATCTATGTTTTGCACAAAATGTTCTTCTTGGAAACCTGAGCCAGCCTCCTTCCTAGACAAGGAAATAGAGGATCCCTCCAAATCCTGTCGTAGCTTGTTCAAAACCTCTGCAACTGTTAAGTTAACATACGATGCCAAAAAACATGGATTACCAGTAGTATGAACTTCCATTTCCATCACCTTTTGATAATCCTTCTAGATATCCTTAACCACAAGACTCGGTGTTCCCCCATATTAGGGTCCCGATGCCTCCATGACCAAACCAGACATCACAACCACCTCTAGGATTTCGCCCGATATAGCATTCTCTTTTCTTTCCACAACCTGTTCCCCCCTGCGTTTAATCTCCAACGATGGATCAGTGCCTCTCTTATGGAATACTTCCAAAGAGTGTCCCAAATGCTTGCAATGTGAACAGAAATATGTCTAATTCTCATATACCACCCGCTGATTCCACCTATAATCTTCTCCGATAGTGATCTAAACATAGTCGAATGGAACACAAGAAGCATCTACTTCTATACAGACACAAGTGTTCACTGGATGACACATGACCTCAGTGCGGCTATCAGAACATAGAAAATGTCCTATGAGATTTCCTATCTTCTGAATCACCGAAGGGTTCTGAAAAGGTAAGGGAAGATTAGGGAAACATACCCATACCGCCATTGCAGGAGAATCTTGATTCATATATAAATCAAAGTACCACTGTAAGAGGATTAAATGGAAGCCGTTGATAATATGAGGCTCTTTCGGCCATGCCTTGATGAGGTTCGCTTCCGAATTGAAAACAAAGGACGATATTTTGGATATCAAGAAATCCAACAACTGCCATTTCTTATAGATCCCAACAACCGAAGAAGAACCAGTCGAAGGAGTCCATTGTAGGTATTATGTACTAAAAATAAGCAACCAACATATGATTGAAGATGGATGAGGTTTCTGCAAACTCGGAGGATGATAGCTGAAGATTAGGAATTCAATCAACAATGTCTAGAACCTTCAGGCATAGCACAACTTCTAGTAATGGAGGAAGAAATTCGGGATTGGTGAAAGTCCGGAAGAAACCACCTCGCTCATTTAGCAACGTTTCCCTCTCCCCCCCCCAAGGGAGGAGGAGCCGTTGTTAGCGTTGTCGTCACCGAAGGGAGGAGAATAGCCATGAAGGTCTATGGTTCCCAAGACGATTTTTTAGGATTTTCCAGAAATGAGGATCCTGAGTGAATGAAAATATGGGTGAAATAAGAGTCCCAAATTACATTATTCTTTTACCTTTAACTACATGGTTTTATCCTATTATAATAAATTTAATATATTTAAAATTATTTTATTTTACGGTAGGGTATATTAATGATTATCTTTAGTATTTTAATATTTTTCATGGATTTGGGCAACATTCATACTCAGTAAATTTTATTATTGTTTCATAATATCATTTAAGAAACAACCTAAAATAAATTTTTTTTATTTTCTTTATTTTTAGATATGTTCAATTTTTATAAGAGTGATATTTAAAATATTTTATTGCATTTTTTCAATTTTTTACTGTTCAATATTTTGTTGGAGTTCTAGTATTATTTTATTTTTTATGTTTTCAAATTTATTAGAGATAAGAAGAGTTTTTTGGTATTGTATAATTAAATTATTCAAGACATGTTGTATTAAATGTGATTTTGGGTTTTATCTCTCTCATTCCTCCCTCTGATCTTATCTCACCCTTTACTATTTATTTTTTGTATCATTGATTAGGAAGAAAGCACCACCACCATGTTTTCTAGAACATATTTCAAGCCAATGATAATTTTTTTCTATTACTCAATTAATTTTTATTGGTAGTTCTATTTGGGTAAAGAGGAATTCCTCAATTCTTAATAAAACATCTATTGGAACGATTTTATAAAACCATTGATCTTGATGTAATGGAACATAGGGATGTTAAGGCTATTAGACATGTAAAAAAGGTGATGTATTCTACATTTTTGATTCAATAACAATAGAAATTTTGAAATTATAGTACACATGGAATCATATTTAAGACACAGATTGATTATTTTTTAATGATTTTTTGTATGAACATGTTAATTTTAATATTTATAAGAACCTAAAATGTTAGATGAAGTTCATTTATGTAATAGAAATAATTACTTTTATACTATATTATTTTTTGTTCAATATTATTAAAATTTATCCATGCTCAGAATAGGATTATTTTTTGTATGTTATAAAAAAGACAATGTTGTTTAAATTTTTACAATATTATTAATTGAAAATTGATGACATGTTTCATAAGTTATCATGGAACTTATTGGTAGAAAAAAATAATGAAATGAACTTTTAGAACCTGCCATTAATTTTAAAAATTATAAATTCTATTAACAATAAAATGAATGATTTATTAATATACATGTATATTGAATTTATTTTATGTATCTAACTATTAATATATGTACTTTTTCATATCATATTTTTCCTCATATTTTGTCTTTTAAGGATTGGTGCCCAATTAATCTACCATGGATTACTCCCATGATTTATTGGGACAAACTAGATAATGAAAATTATTTTTTTAATCAACCAAACCTGACTTATTTGACTTAGTCAATTCATTGATTGGATGGTATGTTTGAGCTATGATAATTATATTACTTTTCCTTTTTTGGTATAGTGAATAACATCCAAATGTATAGGATCCAATTAAGAGGTAGATTATTTAAATTTTGTATTTAGTTATGTCATTCCTTCAACTGGTGAGAAAAATATTAGTAATAATATTAGATTCCTTTTTTATTATAATTAAGATAATTGATAATTCGATATAGTGAGTTGTGCTATGGTTTCATGTATTTATTTATCCATTAAAACATATCATTTAATCTCAAAGTCTTGTATTTTTAATAATATACATGGAATGATAGGATCTAAATTTTATTTCTTTCAATAGATTTATTTCACTTCGATAACAGGCATACATATGTTCCATCAACTGTTGGAATTTTTTATGATTAAATATCTTTATTTCTCTATAATTCCACAGTATTAATTCCCGAATTTTGTGGTCAGATGCTATCTACATATCACCTTAATAATTTTTATGAGGTCACTAAATAATAGTTCATGAATAATATTGAGTATGAGATTGATAATGATTGTACCAGTAAAATGGAATGGATAATCCTATATTAAGGTTATGTGAAACAATTTACAGATAATTATGATTTTACAAGTCATGTGTATGTTCACCATGTTGAATGTATATTGGAGATGCCTTTTGGGGATATTTTATATTGTTCTTTTTTGCAATGGATTTATGTAATTTCCGTGTTAAATGACCATAACATTAAAATTTTAGGATATAGGTATAGTTCACAATATTTCATTAGATGTGGTGAGCTTCAAATGTTCATGTATATAGTTTATACATCAGCTGGTAGTGATGTAGATGTTACTGAAAATGAGTGCAATTTAATTGAACCAAATTTCCTAGGTGTTTATCTCAATTCCAATAGACATTTTATTTTAGAGAGAGGCCCTTACAAAATATATATCCATATTAGAGAAAGTAGGAAAGTAAACATACCCAAAGGGCCACAATTTACTAGATAAAGGATATGAGATTTATAGATATAGAGATGTTCCATTATTTTTTGAACATCCACCTGACATTAGGAAACTATACAGACGATAACCTAATGGTGGTGGTGGGGATTTCAAAGAATGTATATTTCATCAAACACAAAAAACATGAATTCTCATGTTCAAAAATATATGATGCCTTTTAATATTCCTATGGATTTGGTAGGTAATGATGACATGATATTTGGGTATTTGAAGAATATTTTTAGGGAAGATAAAGCTTCACTATACTAATTGTAGGATTCCAATCAGTGTTTAAACAATTTTTTCATTTTAACGCCTCATTTTTCGTAGACATTTGTTAGATAATCATATTAATTAAATTCATTTAGATCTGATAATTGGTTTCTTGGTTATGATTTTCAAAAAATATGTGAAATTCTAGTTTATTTTATTATCATAAATGTAATTATGTATATTTTTTAAAAAAAAAAATTATTTTTGATAATGTGTTGGACAAAATTGGTTTTATATGGAATTTAATCGATGTATTCATTAGTGTTTCCTCCATCACTGTCTTAGTGTTGACATTAGATAGAGAAACTGTTATTATTTGGGTGTGATGCGATGGAAATAAATTCATGTTCCTTGATAAGCTCCACATGTGTGGCCCTTATTCATTGAATTTTTTCAAATACTGTACTATGATCATGTCATTTTTAATACATTTTATGTATTTTTTCCAACATACGATGTGTTTCTTTAGGATTTAATCTTGACCATGTGTTTGGGAGTGGGGTATCAAAATAATGTTTCTGGATGGAAATTTATGTTTTTACACGTTTTTCTCATTGTTGATTACCATCCTAATACTGATTAATGGAGGTTTTGATGGATAAAATGATATAAAAATAAGTTTATCTTTATTTAGGGTTGATCAAAATGATTATGATATTATTATATAATAATTATACGAGATATAATAATATTAATTGGTAAAATATAATTTATTACTAATATATATCATAATAAAAAAAGTTTTTTACATAAAAAACATTACAAAAATATAATTTTTTTTATTGGATAAAATAATGAATAAATTGTTATGGTAAATGATATTACTAAAAAAATAATGTGTCAGTAATACTATTATTAACAGATAAATATGTTTTATAATGTTGTAACCAACATTTATATTATTTTTATATATTATTATATTATTAATAAAATCATTTTATCTGTTTCAATAAAATTTAGTGATATAATTATTAACATAAATTTAGTGAAAGTGAAATATCTTATGGTATAAAACATTATCCTTAGAAAATGTAATTATATCAACTGATATTCCCCTTTAATAAATAGTGAACCATATTTTAGCTTATTTATATAGGATATATTTTATAAGAATTATTAGCTGAGAGTTCGAGCAATGTTAGATACAGTTGAGTATAAGTCTAGGTTACACCCATAGAGTAATTTTGAATTATATTATAATATGTAGATTCTATGATTTCATACTCTACACCATTCATGTTAGTTAGTGAAACTGACACTCAATGGACTCTTGGAGGTTGTTTTTTCCAACAACATCATGGGAGGATGAATGACTCACTAACCCCTCTGGCCCCACTCTCTTCTCTTAATAGTTACATGTTCTTGTATTTATGGTGGTCAGTGGTCCCATATATTTTTTATAGAGTTGTTATGTATTGTGGTTATTTTACACAAATTTATAAAAAAAATTATAGTAGCTAAAAGATTATTATACGTATAACAAGTATATATTGTTGTTTCATGTGGTACTTACTTTGTTTATAGGTTTTAATGGATTGATCAATAATACATAATGACAGATATATGTAATATTAGATGTGGTGGATCACAAAAAATTATTTATTATTATATGGACATGTGGATGGGATAATGAATTATTGTGATGAACCAACTGCATGTTGTTGTGCCTTTCCAAGTTGTTCTGGAGCTAGCTTACATTTAGAGTGATATAGATAATAACATGTAACATTGTTATGGAGTGTAAAACCAAGGAGGAAGACGTATTGGGGTACAATTTATATATCATTACTATATATTATATACAATTGTATGAGATAATTGGATAATGATAACCAAGCTGAATATGTGATCTCAGTATACTTGTTTAAATGATGAGTTAGTTCCATTGATTTTCACTGTGTTTTAGCATGATTTCATTATATTTTTTATGAGAGGTTCTAGGGAGGATTCTAATCTATATACAGTTCATCCCTCCCTATGAATATATTAATTATTTTTGTATTATATGGTGTACGTTGGTGATCATTCTAAATATGAATAGTTTTTGGTTTTATATGAGCTATTGGGGAATTATGGATTCTTCCATCTTAATATAATTTCTTCTAGTGAAGTATCATTAAATTTATTTTGTTTTGTATGACATTTTGTGTTTTCACATGATATTTCTTAATATATATGTATGTGTGTGTAGTTTTTTTGTGTATCCTTCTTATCTCTGTCTTCTACATGCTTCTCTTTGTGGATAATGCATCCCCTATACATTTTACTATACCCTTGGTTCTAGTTTTCATCATAGTGCCTACTAGAGGTGAGAATTATGAATCCACCATATCTATCTGCTCATTGACGTATATTAATGGAGAGGGGGTTAAGAAATAGTGGTATAATAGTTTAAATTGGAGGTATATAATAGAGTTTTGGGTTATAAAAAAGTTCCGTTTCATAGTATGGTAGGGAAATTGTGTCTATTGAGTTTAGTAACCAATACAAACACCAAATACCATCTAAAAAATAGTTAATTATGCCTCCCTGAGATATAATTAATATAAACTGTATAATATCAATCCTATTAAACCATGTGATATTGGTTATACAGTAAAGACCTAGTAAAGGGTTATCCATCATTCTTCTTTTTCCCTCTGTTTGAAATAGGTATACCATGGGACATATTATAACCTTAAAAATGATAATTTAATGATAATTTAATTTATTTTAAATGTTACATATTTAAATTTTATAGGATTTATTGGTTTTCTTTTTTTAGGGCATAGTTATGGGTCGTTGTCTTCATTGGGTTGCATTGAAGAAGTTCAGCATCATGTTCTAGTAGGGTGGGGACTGAAGATGGTGAACCTTGGAGGAGGACACTATAAGAGATTGATCTCCATATAAAAAACAACAAGGGTTACTGAAATGATTCAGACACCATAGAATGGTTTTAGGAGGTCTATATAGCTTTATGTTTGATTGGTGGTTCGAAGGAGAACTGTGGTTCATTGGCTATGATAAAGGAATGTGGAGTAGCAGGGTAGTGATGGTTCTTGTCCCACAGTGGTCATGAGAAGTTGGAAGTATTAAAGTAGTTGTTACAAGAGTAATTTTTATTATATTTTCATTCTTATACTAAAAATGAGGCCAGTAGTAATGAGTTGTTTACCCTTTTACAACAAAAATTTAATGTGCGAGAGTTTGAGATCAATTTCTGGTCCCTTCTATGGTATAATTCAAACATGTTACTAGATGGGGATTCTATAGTGACAATTTTTGAGATGGATTTTCTGTCTGGAGATCCAGTTCCAGGTCACCCCATTTATTCTTATCACGTATCCTGAGGTGTTGGTGTGGGGAGATGTTATTGAGTGCATGTTTACCATAATTGGTTCATTATGATACATGATTTTTATGATTTCTCAGGAAGAAGAGCTTTTTTCAGGGTTGAAAGCTATCCAGAGACAAGATATTTTTGTCAAATTGAGTAAAATTTCATCCTTCATTATGTCATTCCTATTGGGTAATAAATTCTCATACTGATGAAAAGGGATCAGAAATTTTTATTTCTGGTAGAGTTTTAGGTCATTAGAATATTTATTTCCTATCCTTTATGGGAATTAATATTGTTTGATGTGTTCTGAATCATTTCACATCATCGAGACTGTTTCAACCGAGGAAACATTATAAGGGTGGTGTCATCTGGGTTTTTTAGAGAGGAGATATGGCAGGTAGATTACAGCCCTGAGATGCTCCTCATCCTCAAAGACTGTATAGAAACTATAGATATGGTTCTCATCATTATCAGAGATGTCGTAGAGTACGTCTGGTTCAACTTCATATATTATCAATGTAAATGCTTTTTGATACAAACAGTATTCCATGTATTCTTATATAGTTTTCTACATGTGTGCATGTTTTTTTTACTCGAAAGTTTCACACACCATTATATCACCTTCCTTAATTAATGATTTCTTAAATTAAGTATAGAGGGTCCTAATGTCGTTGGAACTGAAAATTCTAGTTATAGGTAGACATGATTTGAATGATATATGAAAATACTGAGTTAGTTATGTGAAAAACATTTCCCTTAGAGAGATTTACAATGAATTTTGATACATCCATGTGACATCTATCTAGGAATGATTTTTAATGTTAATTTCATTATATCATGACATTATTTAAGGGGAAGTGGTTGTTTTATGATGGAAAGGGATAACTTATAGGGTTTTGGTGAATGGGAACCATGGATGTGAAAAATGGTCCTTCATTTTATTCATTGATGGGAGAACTTATGATGATATAATTAGTGGTTTTTAATATGAGTTTTCCTAAAGTTTTAGAAAAGTAACCTGATTTATTTTGTGAGGAAGTTGTGTCATTACACCCTCAATAGGAGATCAACATTTTGATTAAGCTATAGTCAGGCGTTTCTCTTGTATCTCTATCACTATATATGATGGAAACTTATACATTGAGAGAGGTTTGAGTATAGATCAATGATATATTACATAAAGGTTTTTTACCATGTTTGAAAACATGGGTTACACTATTTTTTTCATAATAGAAGGATGATGGCAGTTTAGGTGTTTCTATTTAATATCATTTCTTGATCCTTGTGATAGTGAAGAACCCCTATCCTCTACCATGGATTGATGATTTATTTGATCATATTAAGGTATAATGTTTTTTTCCAATGATAGATTTATTTTATTTATATCATCATATACAAGTGAATGATGAGAATTTTCATATTAATTAATTTCATTTTTTCATGGGAATTACGCTTTCATTATGATTTCATTTGGTGTGATTAATGATCTTATTATTCTCATAGTGTCGATGAATTCACTATTCAGAGAGTTCCTTGAGATGATCGTGGTGGTTTAGTCGATGAATTACCATTGTACTTCAAGTCTGAGGAGAATCAAACAAAGGATAAGCATTCCATTTTTGTATTTCTTCATCCCATGTTCCTTTTCAAGAATTATAATTAGTGTGATTTTTGGGAATCTGATGCCCATTTCCTAATAAATGAGGTATCTCGGGAGGGTGTAGTTGTGGATTCATCGAGGATACAGGAGATAGTTTATTGGGATTCCCCAAATAATGTGGAAGGGGTTAAATGTTTTCATTGGTCCTATTGGCTATTATATGAGGTTAATAGATAATTTCTTTCAAAATATGACTCCTCTAATAGAATTTAAATAGAAGGATTATCTGTTTATGTGAACTAAATAGTGTTAGCCTAATTTTTTTCCAAATTTTCTTTGATCAATGCATTAGTAATTTTTTATCTTTTAAAGGGAGTTTAGTTTTATGTTCACTATAATTCCATACATCTTGATTTGGGACATGATTTGATGGAAACAATTGGTCTCAAAAGTTACATACCCCTTTGCATAACTAGGCTACCCATGATCACTAGTTGGAGGAAGTGGGGTATTCTATAATGTCAGGGAAACATTGACTTAAATATGAGTATTTATTTAGTAACAATATGATCATATGTTATTTATTATATGAAAATGAGTTGAACATTCATCTTCATCTATCGGTGTAGTTATTGCAGGATTACAAATATAAGATTTTTTATAACCCTAGTAAGGGAAATGTTGTAGGAATTGCACTGAGTAGGATGTCATGTTGTAATTCCATGAATGAATCTAGAGATTCGTGGAGAGTTATGTATGATCTATTTGAAAATAATCTGGATATGGAAGGTGTTGGAGAAATTAATTTTCATTTATTGATGATGATGCATTCATCTTCGGTGAACCAGGAGGAGTCCCATTTTGGGGATTCTAAAGTAGTGGTTTGGATAGACCATTTTTTGGTGATTCCCTTGATGGTTAGTCTGAGGATGGAAAACAGTAGTTGCTTTTCAGCTGATAGATTGCCAATCCTTTTGCGACACATGATATGTGTATTAAAGAGTTACATATTACACCTCAAGTGGTATATCCTGACATACACCAGATTTTCCAAGTCGAAAGATTTTAGTTTTTGTGGCCTTGTTTGAAGTGTGTAGTTGCAGAGTTTTGTTCTTGAGGATTTATCTTCCTAAAGTTGACATCCATACAACACATTCCTGGAATATTAATTGATTTATATTATGTACCGAAATTGAGATTTTAATGCCCTAACCATAGTTAACCAGACTCGATTCATTATTAAATATCATTTTCATGATCACAAGGGATCAAATCCAAAAAGACCAATCAGTTTTCTTGCCTTGGAATTACTAGATACATACATTAGTTTTACATTACATCATGAAATAAAATGAACAAAATTTCACCCTTTTAACACACTCATATCCATGGCCTATATCTATAGGTTAATCATAATATACTTCTTCACATAATAAGAAAAATAAAACACAATAAAGGGGTGAGATCAAATGCAAAGTAAGGATAAAAATATAAAATAAACTATCATAAATAAGAATAAAAATTTAATGAAAGGTATAAGACTAAAAAGAAATATTTTTAAACAAAAAAATCAGCATAATATGGTAATGATAAGTCAAATAATTATATCTAATAATTCACATGGATATTCTACTAGTCAGATAATAACATGTTATATCAATAGCTAATTTCATAATGATGGAATGCATAATATCGGACATCATAACCACAAAGTCAAGGACTCATGCCAAGACTACAAATAAGAATTTTTAAAGGATTTATACAAGACACTAGATTGTCTCATGATACATACTGATTCATCGAGGAGCTATATCAGGATCCAACCACCACTTACTAAGTCCAATGCATTCCTCATAAAAAAATGATGACACATAACAGAAACATTAATAATAAAACTAGCATACAAAATATCAGTTCTTGATCTATAAACAATGAGTGGTATAAAAACAAGACATCTAGATTAAAACATATCACAATAACATAAATACAATATGAACTATTGTATCATAATAAATCAATTACAAACAAGTGTAAAATCTATCAATGGATGTTGACATTGTTGAAATTAAGACGATTTTACAGAAATTTATCTTTCAATTTTGAAATCATATAAAATTTAAATAATTATAAATGAAAACAATTATTTTGAATGTATTCTTATAATCTTCTACGGTATGATTTGAATATGTTATAATAGCGAAAAACAGCCGCACCATATGTATACGTTAAAACAAATCATTCTTACCATAATTTTTCAAAAAGATAATAAAGTAACTTATTTGGAAAACAAGAGAAATATTCATTTAAATACATTTTATAAAATGTAAAACCAAGGAATAAATGATTTTATACCATATTATAGGAAATAGTAATTTTTTTTAGAAATATGTTTTTATGAAACACATATGTGGATGATAAAGAGGTCCCAGTAGATACGTACATATAAACAACCTCAGAAAAGTATAGAGATTACCAAATTTACCCTTACATTGTACTTTTCCATGGTCGAGGGTACATTTTCCTTATATATAATAGTTAAATAATTTTTATTAAATTATAAAAAAACCATATTCATAAATATGATATTATATATGATCTTCTATTATTGTATTGATAGTAATATTTCTGTTGGATCATTGTTTCAGGTGTTAACTGATTCATATTCCATTATATGTTTTGTTACATAAGTCATGTTTGATATGGATAGAATATATTTGATTCATATCCAGAATGATATTATGTTGTTTAAAAATAACATTTAATAATAAAATTAAAATTATTTTTGAATGGATAAGATAGGAAAATTAATCTTATCGCGCTCTAGAAGATGGTAATCCGTACGTACGCACATGCGACAATATCATTATTTTTATGGTAAAATCATATGTAATTGGAAGTTATATCTTATATACAAAATCATTGACATGTTATATTTATTATTTACATCAATTATACTAATTTTTATACACATCCAAATAATGGAGTTTTGAATAACAATCTTAACTACGACCTGGAGACGGTAAGATGTATGTACGCACATATGGTGGCTTTGTCTTTCATAGGATGGATAGAACAATGAATAAGGTTATACCATATTTATAATAAAATAACATTATTTAGAAGGTACTAGAGTTATTATTTTGGTCTTGAAAAAAATGAAATAGGATGTGGTAGTAGAAAAGAACAATAAAAAATGTGGTGAAATTATTAACCCTTCTTCTGGTACGTCATTTTGATTTGATAAAACATGATGCATAGGTTGGCTTTATAATCAATGTATGGCCCCTATATTGAAGTGACGTTTTTTGGGAGGTTATTTGGGAAGGGTTTAGATAATCCAAATGGCTTTGGAGGTGTGATTTTGAGAGAAGGGGAAGTTGCATTTTATAAGATATTTAAGGGTCACATTAGGAAAATCTTGAAATATTAACTTATTATACCATCATATTCAGTTTATAATGGAATAAGAAGTATTTATTTCGAGGATATGGTGGGGTGGGTAGAAAACCTCTCAACCAATAGGTTTCAGACTGGTTAGGTTACCATATCATCCTTATGTTTTAGATTTAACTCTTAGTTAAATAACATAACTTTTACCATGTATTCTTGTATTATTACAACAAATGGTAAATAAAAATACTATAAAAATTCAAAATAACCCCAAGTGGTTAATTATTTATATATCTAACCTAATAAATTTCCTTTGGATGAACATTATATTTTTCGGATTATTATATCATTTAATAATCTAGTATTTGTTTTAAAAACACATTTAGGTCAATTTGGACAATATCTGGTATTTTGTTTTTCTGAATGTTATAAAAACATTATCACTTCAAAAAAATTATTTAATCAGCCATAAAATGTCATATTAAACTATAACATTAGTCAAATTCATAATATGTTTCAATTTAAATTTATATTGATATTTATAAAATCAATTATTTAAATATTTCATTAATAAGGTAATTACTGCATCATCATTTTGTCATAATTAAATTTAACTATTTAGTATCTAAAAATTATAAATAAAATACCATTATATAGGAAATAATTTTATATTTATAATTAATATTTATAGACTAATATATCTCATTTATAACCCTATATTAAAAGTGTTTTAGTTGTGAACATTTGAATTTAACACTTTTAACTCTTCTTCAAATAATAATAAATGTCCTAATCTAATCCACGCAAAACAAAGAGGATCATATTTTCTTCCAAATAATTATGTTGGTCGAAAAACACTTATCCAATAGAATTAAGACATGTGTTAAGGTAATTATAACATCATTTTAACCATTAATTACCATATTTAGATTTAATTGTGGTAAATAAAATTAAAAAGATACTATTCACCAAAAATTAGCTTGATCATATTAAACCACATATTATTTACTAATTTAAACCATGGTACTCAGATTATTGAAATACAATTCAAATAAATGGTAAAATTATGTTTAATTCATTTTTTCAAATGTGCCTAGAAGGTGTGTAAAAGACATTAAAAAGTTCAATAAAATTATATACATCTAATTTTATTATAAAATGAATTTAATAAATTACGTTGAACTAATATAGGTATTATGTATCAATTTTTAATTTAATAAATTGAAATAAAAAAATTAGGTTTTAAACAATAATACATTTTTTTCACTGTTCAACAAAAATTGAAAGTTTTTAGAAAAATACCAAAAAATTCACCCTAAGATATTTATGATATTTCGAATCCAAAAGTGAAGTCCATTAAGAAAAATAAAATTAATGAAATTTAGAAATGTAGGTATAGCTATTCATAATGTCTAGTTTTATTAGTTGTGTGTGCTAGAACTCGAAGTTGCGTAAAACACATGCTATTTCATTATTCAAGGAGAAATGTTCCATGGAATCTTGGGGTGTTATAGAAGTGGGAGGACTTTTCAATGGAATTCATTAAAGGATTACCTTAAAATAATATTGGATATGATTCTATATGGTTGATAGTGGGTCATTTTATGAAATTAGTCCAATTTATATCCCCTATGGAGTAGATCTAAGTGATGGTTTTATTAAGGTAGTATTAGGTGGAGGTGGGGTTACTAAAAAGAGTCCGGAGGAAAATCATTTCTTATCTAGATACTATTTTTACCTTCAGGATGTAGAGAGTACTCAAGAATTCATTTGGTTCTTAGTAATGCCTTATCACTGCATTTAATCCATATATTTATTGACCATCATAATGGAAAATCCAGACACTTGAAGAAATATGGTGTTCATATGTCTATTATTTTGGTCATTTAAGGATATGGAAACTACACCATTCCTTCGATTCTTTCAAAAAGAGTTCCACTCTACCATTGGAATTGAACCATTTAAATATTTTTAAGGACAACATTTCTCTTCTTCATTTTGGTGGAATAGAGTCATAGGGGTTGCAATTATTGGGCTGAAACTGCTATAGAATATAACCAATAAAGTTTTGGTAATTTTTTATACAATGAAGGCAGAATAATACCTTTATAATTTCTATAATGATCATAGGAGGATACCTCCAGAGTTTAATGGTGGAGATCAAGTGTTTGGGAAATGGAATCCTCATCTTGGGTAGTGAATGTTTGGTCGTGGGTGTAAGAATTCTCCTTGGTTTGTTGAGCCATTTGAGGTATTGGATCATGTTGTATTTGTGGCATTTTGAATAGAAAATCCCCCCATAGATGATCCAAATACATGATCATTTTAACTTTTCATTACTCTATCATCATCTTCATGTGGATTCTCATGTCATCGATTGATTTGAGATCAATGTAGATAATGATGAAACCTTCAAGGTCTTGCCTGTGTAGATCCAAGAACACTAAGATAAGGTGTTTAATGGGAATATTATGTAATAATTTAATTTCCTCTAGTAGCATAGTTGTTTCTAAGAGAGTACCATGGAATGTGATTTAAGGATTCATTCTCAGAAAAATGATTTTTTTATGTTTATATATTCTCATGTAATTTTGTTCCCTTGTGAATGTGGATATTTTATGAATATAGGTTTTTATTATTCACAAAAAACATTTCAAAAAAATATATCCAATATATTTAAATATTTAATTAACTATGAATTTTAGTGGAATATTTTTTATTAATTGATATTTTCAAATCAACATGATCTTATATAATTCATCATCCATCAATCTAGTAAATAATATATTAACTTAATCTTTCTCAAGAATTTTAATGTTATTTTTTTATATTTCCAAAAAAATTTTTTACATTTTATAATAATTAAATGTAATTAATATAATATAATTAAATGATTTATCTCATAGAATTTGTGACATCCCAACTCATATGTCACCTTATTGTTTTATAGGGGGTGTCTCCCCTAGAGACTGTTGATGCAATGGTTGTGGTTGCTACATGATTTATCAATATTTCCCCTAAGTGAGGTTATAGGTCTTCATAGATGGTGAAATATTTCATAGGTATCTCATAGAAAATCTATTTGGATGACACTATTTTGTTTTATCTCATACTTGGTGTTGGATTCTCACTGATGATAATTTTTGGATATGTATCTATTGTATTAGAACAAACCCCCTTGGAAAAACCCTTTGCATGTTTCTATGTATTTTTTTTCTCTGTGGTGGGTCATGTGTGGTCTAGAGTGGATTTGATCCAAAAGGTTTGAAGATGGAATAAATAATATCACATAAAGTTACAAAACCTGAATTAAGGAACAAAACTTTTCTAGAACTAATTCATAATGTGAAAATTTTAATTGTTAAATAATAAGAGGAGAAATTTTTTTTGTGTAAACATAACCCCAAGGACTACACAACATGAAAGAAAATAACAAATAATGTAAATTGCATGTACGTAATAAATCTAATGGGATGGTGAAATTTCAATTTTGCCATACCCTACGACATATAATGCTTCTATTTCATATTCATGGAAAACTTTGGATCTGACCGTTGGATTTTTAGATAAATTTGATGGTAATCAATACATGGATTTCAATCAAGAATCTACGGAGATCCAAGATGTGTTCTACCAATGTCTCTTGTGTTTTACACTTTTTATGTATTTTCATACTCCTGTTATTATTTACATGTAATAGAGGATGATATTCCATGTTTATAATGAGTTTTATTGTTTTTTTGTGTGGTTGTGGAACATCATCCTAGAATTTATTAAGTTATTATAAGAGAGGAGAGGAGAGATACCTGATTTTTTGTACTATCATGTGAAGATCATTAATTTTTTTTGAGTTATGGTATTCAATAATTATCAATTTATTTACATTTAATGGTATATTGATCATCATTTATAACATTCTACAGTAATGAAATTGACCAAATAATAATTTAACCAAATTAATAAATTGGATAGAAATCACATGGTGGTGATGTTGTTTCTCTATGACATGAAATCTTTTTTCCTATTTTTTTAGATAGCATGATATAAATAAAATAATAATTGTTTTAATGTGTTCATACATGGAGTAGAATGATTTAATTGATAAATAATGTATTGATGTAATTAATTGATAATATTTTTTCTTGATAAATATGCATGTTTGAAATAATGATTCTAATGTTTTTTTATGATATGAAAATTGAATCAATTCACATGTTTAACTAAAATTTATCTTCCATATGAATATTGTAACTGATAGATAATTAGAATAATTTTTATTTTCAATGATAAAAATTTAAAAGGTTTATTAATTTGAATGATACATCTCTTAGTTATTGAAACATGAAATAAATTTTAAGAGCATGTTTTTATATTCATAGCATGTTATAGATTGATTTCTTAGTTTCATCGTAGTTGAAACTATTAAATAATGAATCTGTTATTTAAAGATAGAATAAGAAATGTTTGTGTGAAAAATATAAATTTATTGGGCCTATATTTCTTGTTTTGTTTAGAAGGTTTAGTTACATATTTTGGATCCATGATTGATCATTTTCATTAGAAGGATGAATACCCTATTTTTAGGATGATATTTACCGGAATATTTCTCATTTTTTCTTCATTCTTTTTGATGAGATCATCATATGATCTTTGGGCTATAATCTTGATACGGATGTTCCTAGGTTAGATGATATGGGGTGGAGAGTCCCAGATGTGGTATGAGCTAGTGATGGAAGAGCCAGTGATGTATTACATTATATGTGGGAAGGGAGGCCTAGATTATGTGGTAATAATTGACACATGTGATGGAGAGATCCATCAGTATATGCATGTTGGTGTTAGAGATGGCCCCATAGGTAATTGAATAGGGTAAAGTTGAGATTACCCATTGATGAGATGTTGAGAGCTGGTATTCTCACATATGAATTTGTTTAATGGTCATTTACTTGATGACAAATTTTATCATAATTCTTTTATCCACTTATTGAGGTAGTTGTATGTGCTTGTTTTCAATACTCTTCTTTGTGGTTTCATAGGATAGTTCTCCTATGGTACCATATTTCGGGAATAATTTTAATTAGGGTTAAATAATTCCCATCTCATGGGGTTTTTTGATGATGGAATAAAAATTAGTAAAAGTTGTTATTAATGATAAACCATTAACTTCATTTGGATTATTCTTATTCATCATGTTCTTTACTATTTTGATAAATTTTATGAATTGAAATTTCATGTGATGTAATGTTTATGTTTAATTTATTTCTAATGAATTTATTAATTGAATGGAATTCTAGATATAAAATAAGTAACTAATCAAGTTCATTAATTTATACTTGTGTGATTATATGATATCTCTTCTTAGCATTGGAAATCGAGATTCCAAACAACATTTTCTGTAGTTGATTCTAAGACTCGAATATACACATATTGAGGTTGTGTTCTATATTTTAAAATTTATATTTTATAACATCATACCCTACCCCACCCATATCGTTTGGGGAAACTAAATCTCAATGAACAATTTAAGAGTGTTTCCCCACACATTTTGTGTGAATATGGATGTATAAATACCCATTATATCCCGATATATTCTCTTGGTAGTTACTGAAGGTTCCAGGCACAACATAAGCATGGTTTTGACAAGACCCAATTGTATTTTTTCCATGATCAATGATTATTATGGGATCAATACTAAAATGAATGCAAGTCTCAATGAAAAATAATCAATGATTTAGATAATGAATAAAAAGGCATGAAACCTTAAGAGAGGATCAAATACATAATGTCTATAATTAATTTAATTAATTTTATAAAGAAAAATTATACCTGGATCATTGGTATTTTTGTTTGTTGATGATAATGATCATCCAGAATGAACCTTCCAAATTATCTCATTGCACTTGTAAGGATCCAAAATATAATCCCTTTAGCGGTGATCCACACATGCTCTGATAGCCTCTGATCGACACCGCTCATTCTCTGGGTGCTACTACAATGAATCGAGTTTCTTGTGTCGGTCATTACTGATCACATGTTCTTCAGACTTGAAGAACATCTCTTTTTCTTTAGAGGAGAGAGAAAAGCATTGGATAGAGAACTTATTTGGCACAAAAATTCTCAACTCACCAGGCCTGTGGTGTGGTGTATTGCATAATAGGTGTAATTTCTTTTTTATATACATGAAATTTCAGTTACAATATTTAATTGCATAGAAAAAATTAAATACATTCATGAGTATAGGTAACACCCATGGATTTAATAATAATACCACGTCATTATTTATTGTTCATAAACTTGTAGAAAACAAATTATAAGTAAAATTATGAATTGTAAAATAATAGTATCATAATATTAATTTGTGCCAACTTGTTAAATAATTATTTACCATCTTTCAAATAATTATTTACTACCAGACCGACTTTGGTTCGCTCGAACACCACATCAATTTATGGTACACTCGAATAAATAAATAATTTATTCTCATAAAAAAATATTTTCTTTACAAACTAGTAAATAAGATTTTATTAAATGTGTAGTAAAATAAATAAATATATTTCATTTAATTTATGAGATCATTTTAACATGAATAAATTTTTCCATGGTCTTGAGAATAATATTTATTTCATCAATTAAATTATAATATAATTCAACAAAGACCACCAAAAACACTTAGTGTGTGACCCTCTAGGATTATTTCTTGTTGGCATTAGGCGTGCTTGCTCAAAGTCCAAGAGTACGATCTTGAAATAAGTCAAGGAAATGAAGAAAAAGAATGTAAAGTCGCATCAAAGAAATCTACATATGAATGCTCACTGTGTAATACAATCTCTTTGTCGCAATATCTCATCGATCAAGTTTCTTGAATGTGTCATAAAATTTTATGCTTGATACATTGTTCATTGACTACATGCAATAAACTCGTCATTACACCATGTACATGGAATTTCATGTAATGGTTCTATTTCAATAAAATGGCCGAGAATCCAACATCCATAAATGGAAGGGACAAATCCTTAGTCGAATTATCCATTAATAACATGTCACCCGTAACACACCCAACGTACCCTAATTCCCACAAACTATATGTGTGACAATTTTTATTAGTAAATCAAACTAAATAAGTCATGGCATGTATTAATGATAATCTTAAAGTATAAGGACCATTACACACACTCGTGGATCGAAATATTTGACGACACAAAAACATGCAGAATTTATACAAGCGGGTCTCTTTTAATAATCTCCTATCTTAGAGATTCACAAGTGTGATCTTTTTTAGAGGAAGTATATCTACTTATGAGTACTTGCACCTGATTTTCTACATGCTATGTGTCCCATCATATCATGTTATCCATCCAAATAAATATATTTAAAAATATTTTTATATCATTTTAAGGTTGTCATCACAGAGGGGAACTTTGATGACCTTATCAATGAAACAAATACTCTAGGACATTATTACTTCATAATAATGATGAACTATAAACAATATGTAATAATACATTATAAATCCATGTAATCATTGTAAAACCAGTTGGTTCTAGGACACCATCTCTTATAAACATTCATTTGGACTAGAACCATCCGCCAATGACTTTCAGTCCGCGAGACATCACATAATGAACTTGTTTCTGATGAGTCCAGTCTTTAGTCAAGGGGTTCTCCACATTGTCATACATGGAAATATATCTCATTGAAACTTCACCTCTCTGAGAAAAATCAATCAATATATGATACTTCCTATGTATGTTCTTCTACTTCTTCTGTTTGACCTTATCTCTTTTGCGAGAGCCACCGCTGTAGTATTATCTGTGAAGACCCGACTCCAAGAATGCCATGGGTCGGTGCCTAACAACATGATATATGAATTTTAACCATAACATATAATAATAAATTACACGTCATTCCCCATATAGAGGATCAAATTCAGTTCAGGTTTGGGGATACTAGTCATTTCTTTCATACTTCTTTAGCTCAAACTGATACATGAAAATTGTTAATAAAAAACATAGGGTGAACATACGAATGCCCAATAAGGGGTTTTAAATTAAACTAATATAAAATTTGAAAATATTCTATAATCCTATCCATAAAACAATTTTCTTAAAGAAAAGCTATAACACATGTAACATCTCATAAAAGTGATTAATTAAAATAACATGCTAACAGAATTACAATGGTACACAATTCCTTTATAGGAATTATCATATGGATTAATAAATAAATGCCATTCTAAAATATATGAAATATGAACACATATACAAAAAATAAACATCTACGTTTAACAAATAGTCACAGTCTTGTGTAAAGGTAATAACTTCAATGTCATACACCGAATACTAAATCACTGAGTGCTAAACATATGTCATTCCATAAGCATTTACTTTTCTGATACTCATATATACTGGCTCTTAACCATGGATATTCTACAAGTCAAATATCCATTTGGTTAATTAATTATCCAACACATATTGAGTGAATGTATAATACCTGAATTTAATTTCTATGTCAAGGACTCGTTCCACGACCAAAGGGACAACTGTAACTGGACCCCAACCTGGAGAGCATCTGTAATCGGACTAAACCCGGAGAGCCTCAGTAACCAAACTCCAACCCATAGACTCTCTATAGTCGGACTCCAACCAAGAGGGTATGATGTAACCGGACCCCAACCCGGAGTGTTTACTTTTACCATTCCCCAACCTAAAACATAGTAGTCCAATACATTACTCTTATGTTTAATAAGGCCGTGTAAACATTGTTTCCCATACCACCTTGAATACCTAAATTCTTAATTCATTATCAAATGTTATAAATAATAATGTTTTCAATTTATAACATAAATTAATAACTTCAAAACTCTTTCATTAACTTTTATTGAATTTGGATTCATGTTTATAAATTTAGATAGGAATTATTCATGATCAATTTATGTGTTGTTAAATGGACATGTCATTAGACTAAATTATAATATGTCAGTTATTAATTAAATAATAATTTTCCCAACGATATGCATAAACTAGTAAACATTATTTGTGCTTGTAATATTTATCTAAGACTCGCAAGTAATGAATGTATGGGGTTACCCCATAAAATGATAGTTTCATGATTTTCAAAATCCTTTTTCCATGAATTAAAATACATGTTATTTAAAATGCTGTTAGAAGTGTCAGTGATCAGGAAATTGGACTACCTCACAACTTACTAATAACAATCACTGTAATTGATAGAATATGAGGTGAGCATAACATGATCACATGATTTAACAAAACATTTTATCCTTTGGTCAAAACAAAAAATGTATTCCCTTTAATTATAAAACACAACAAGGTCAATAATATAGTAAATTTGAAACATGAAATTGTAACAAGGATAATATCATTAATATTCCTTTAACTAAACCAATTTTGACATACATTATGGGTTGTACATAAATATTTACATAAATACCTATTGTCTTACACAATGAATGATAATCATTAATGTCTTACACGTATTAATTACAGCAATATATTAATTAAATTCTAATAATTCAAACATGAAATTAGGCGTTTGGAAACTATAACTGAATATAAAAAAATTGTATATATGAGTTTTCATAGTTAAACATTGATTAATATATTATCATAGGTAATAAATACCTTAAAATGTATTTAATACACCATTATATCCTGATTAAAAATTAAACCATGTTCGGTTTATAACATGTGTGACCATATGTGTGTGTGTGTGTGTGTCTGTAATGGTTAGTGATTTTCATATTAAATAAATTCAGGTATATAATGTATATAATATATTTTCCATGAAGGTAATAACTCTTCATGTTTAAAACTACCCTATAACCACATTTCCATTAATCCTTGGACCAGGTATATACGGGTTTTCAACCAAAATACGAGGATGTATACTTATAAGCGTACAACTTATATATTTTCATAAAATAAATATATAAAGTTTACACAGATGTTATTATAAAGGAAAACAAAATATTTTTGAACGATTTAAACCACTATACCATCAGAACCAACAAACTCGAATGCCTTAAAGAAGCATGGAAGAACATCTTAAAAAATCTGCATGTTTGTAAGATTACTATATATGTATAAGTTCGAAAACACAACGCAAGGAAATATAACCCATACAAAAATATATGATCTTAAAATTAATATTGTTTTTAGTAAATAATTTACCCATACATGACAGTAAACTTAAATATAAATTAATTAGAAGAAAATAGTCCCTTACATGAACCAGAAAATAGAGAGTATAGTGAAATTAATAAATTTCACATACATCTTAAAATATCATTGCAAATCAAAAAATGGTATAATTAAAAACAAGGTGGATTAAAACTGAATGGGTGTGTGTATAATTTATCTACTGACATATATAATGTTTATATTTGTGTTTGTGAAAGAAAGACAAAGTGTAATGATCCCTTAGCTTGTTAGATTTTGATGCATGGGTACACCAAGTAGGGGAATAGGATCAAGGCGCATAGAAATTCAGAAGGTGAAGAACTCGATAAATTCAACCCATATCCGACACAGAAGCCCAGACCCCCTATTTAATGTCTTAAAATACCAATGGAGTTAAAATAAAATTTATGAAATTATTGTTATTCAGAATCTGTTTTATATAGTATAGTTGAGATAGGAATCCACGAAAAAAATTCACTTCCATTCATTATATTAACCAAAAGGTGAATAAAGGATGACATTTAGTCAAAAACAAATAGCCATATGCTCATGATAGTGGAACTAATAGAGGAAAATGAACAAATAAACAATCACTGCAATAGTTCTTCACCAATATAAAATTGAAGTGCAACAGGAAGAAAACCACCACAAAAACATAAGTGGTCAAAATTGAAACCAATTGTTTTATATTCTAATTGACAATTTACAGAGCTAAAATGATGGAACAAATAAATAATTTAAAATGAATAATAATTGAATCTACAATCTACCGGAGTGAAAAAGAGGGAAAACAACATGCATAAGCCGACCTGGAACAGATTTTCGCAACCACTCCTAGCCCACATAGATCTGAAGATTAAAAAACTACCTTGTTCTAGATTGGAGAAAACCGAAAAAGGATCCCTAACATGAACCAGAACCAAAAACCGATGAAACCAGACTCAGCAGCTCCGGCCTCATCAGCACCTCGACTCGACTAAACCTATACATGTTCCCATGAAACCGAGACTGAGATTCCCTTCAGTTTCTCCCTGGCAGCACGATGTGGGGACTTCGACTAACTACTCTCCGCAAAAGCCGATGGACATTCTTAGAGCCACCCCCATGCGCGACGCGACCCATTCAAATGTAGACACTCCCAAAACCCTATTACGGGAATCTCTTCTTCTTTTTATCCAATTTTCTCCACTATTATTATTATTATTATTATTTTATCTTTATTTATTTAGTCAAATATCATGTTAACAATATTAAAAAGTCCAATAGAGTTATTCCTCTATTATATTTGTTTTATCAATACTTTTTTAAAGTAAAACTTACTATTAATAAATTATTTTAAAAATATACATATATTTATATATTTCAAATTACATACTTAAAATTTTATATATAAATTTGATAATTGGAAATATATAATAATCATCATCATCATCATAATTTATAATTTTGAATCTTTAGAAAAATTTTAACATTACACATATATGATAATAATAATTTTTCATAAAAATTCATTTCATATGCGCACAATTATTCTATTAAAATAGTTTTCTTATATATTCAAAATTTTAATATTATTATGAAACATTAATCCAATTTATAATCTAATAATGGTAATATTTTCAAATATATATAAAAACCATTTAATTATTCATATAATAGTTTAAATAACTATATTCATAGAAAAATATCACAATAATCATGTCATTAAAATAATTTTAAATAACAATTTTAAATGTCATGTATAACTGCAATATAAAATTAATATTTTATAATAGTTTTTTACTATAGTTAAAATCCAATATGCACACACACACACACATATATATATCGCATTTTGGAAGATAAACCACTTAGTTTTTATATTAGTTTTATTACTATTAAAAAAATCCAATTAAATAAATATTCAACAAGAAAAAAATTATTTTAATAAAAAATAGTTATTTTAAACTATTGTTTGAACAAATTTAGAAAATATTTACATTGAAAACCATACTGGTTAGTAAAATAATGGAAACATAACTTTTTTATTATTGCAATTGAAAAAGTTTGGGGTGTTAACTTATTCTCCCCCCTACAATGAATTGCATCCTCACAATTCTAAAATGTTCATATACTACTATAGAAACATCAGAAACACATCACTCTCATGGGCCCTTTACTGGGAACACCACTGATGGTAGGGTGCGGACGACCTCAGGTGGATCCCTAAGGTACTAGTGAGCTGCTCTATTTCCTTGGCCTAGATATATTATGACCAGCTAGGGTCGGACATGTGCCTAAAGCACTCGACCTTCTATAGAGAGGCATGAGAAGTGTGGAGGTTGTAAATTTCAGAGTGGAATAAATACCTAAAAGTCCCATGCACCATGTCATTCTTGAAAATATTGATGTCATAGATTTCTCCATACATACTAAAACTCAGGACCAGGAATAGGAAGGCCGCACGATGGTTATCATGCCAATCATATTCTAGAAATTTAACTAGAGCTTGGTAATTATCTGACAATGTGAAACATAGAAAAAGGGATTCATGAATCTTTCTTCTATTCCTATATGTTGTAAATTGTGCAAATGTGATACGGTAATAGACCAGATTGCTTCCTTCATGAAGATGGAGGATGTTTGTGTGGTTAGACACTTGATGTTATTGTTTATAGGACACCATAAGTATTTAAAAAATCTTTTAGTCCCTGGAACATGACTTTTCCACTATATATTGTACTATCATCATTGGGAGAGATAGAAGGTGTGATGCATCCTCCATCTGAAAATTTATGGAAACTACTACATTGTAACACATAACCATGTTTTTTGGATTGTAATAATTTTATCAGATGTATCTAAAGAGACATAAGTCTGGTATTTTTTTCAAAGAAACATCATTCTTACTAAGACTTAAATAATGTTTTCTTTGTTCAGTTCTGGTTTTCCATAGTTTACTGAACTGAATCCTCTAATAACAACTGTGATGACACGACCCCTAGAATTACAGGGGCTAGTGCATGATAACATGATGTGTGGCTTTTAACAAAAACATGTACTGATAAATTACACATCATTACCTATACAGAGGATCCAATTGAGTTCAAGTGTGGGAAAACCATCCACTTCTGTCATACTTATTTACTCAAACTGATACATGAACTTTTTTAATAAAAAATGTAGTTTGGGCATACAAATCTCTAGTAAGGGGTTTTAAAATAAACTAATATAACTTTTGAAAACATTCATTAAAACATTTTAGAAATTTTTTTAAAGAAAATCTACAACACATGTAACATATCAAAAATGTGCTTAATTAAAAAAACATGCTAACAGAATTACAAGGGTTCACAATTCATTTATAGGCATTCCCATTTGGAGTAATAAATAAAATTCATTCTAACATATATGACATATGAATATGTAAGAACAAATTTAATATCTAAGAGTAATGAATAATAAGTGTTTCACGTAAAGGTAACAACATCAATGTCATACACCGAAAACTAAATCACTGAGTGCTAAACATATTCCATGCCACACGCATTTACTTTTGTAATACACATAAGTACAAGCTCGTAACCATGGATATTCTACTAGTCGAATATCCACAAGGTTAATTAATTATCATACACATAATGAGGGAATGTATAATACCTGACTTTAGATTCTGTGTCAAGTCCTCATGCCAAGACCTAGGGGATTACTGTAACCGGACCCCAACCCAGAGAGCCTCTTAAACCGGACTCCATCTCGGAGAGCCTCTGTAACCGGACTCCAACCCGGAGTGCCTCTGTAACCGGACTCCAACTTGGAGGGTCTGCTGTAACTGAACCCCAACCTGGAGGGCTTACTTCTACTGGTCCCTAATCTAGAACATGCTAGACAAATACATTCCTCATATGTTTAATAAGGCCATGTATCCATATTATCCCATACATCCTTGAATACCTTAATTCTTAATTCATTATCATATGTGAGAAGTAATAAATTTTTTTATTTATAACATAAATTAATCACTTTACAACTCTTCCATATACATTTATTACATTTGATTTCATGTTTATAACATCATATAGTTATTATCCATGATCAATTCATACGATGTTAAATGGAAATTACATTGGTCAAAATTATAATATGTTAGTTATTATTTTAAAAATAATTTTCAAAATGACATGCATAAACTAGTACACATTCTTTCCACATGTGATATTTATATAAAACACACAATTAATGAATGGATGGGGTTACCACATAAAATTATAGTTCCATAATTTTAAAAATCATTATTCCATGAATGAAAATACATTTTATTTAATATGTTGTTAAAAGTGCCAGTGACCAGTCAATTAGACTACATCACAACCTCCTAATAACAATCAACACAATTGATAGAACATGTGGGGAGCTTAACATGATTGCAATATTTAAGACACCCTTTTATTATTTGGTAAAATCAAAACATATATTCTATTTAATTAAAAAACACAACAAGGTCAATCATATAGTACATTTAAAACATGAAATTGTAACAAGGTTAAAATCATTAAGAGTTCTTTAACTAAAACAAGTTCGACATACATTATGGATAGGGCATACATATTTAATTAAATAAATATTGGATTACACAGGGACCGATAATCATTAATGTCATACAAGTATTAATTACATTAATACATTATTTAAATTATAATAATCCATACATAAAATTAGGGTTTTGGAAACTATAACCGTATATACACAAATTGTATATATGAGTTTTCATAATTATACTAGGTTTAATAAATTATTATAAGTAATAAATACTTTAACATGTATTTAATACACCATTATCACGTGATTAAAAACCAAACCATGTAAGGTTTATAACATGTGTGACCGTATGTGTGGGTATATATATATGTATGTGTGTGTGTAAAGGATTGGGTTTTGAATATTTAATAAATTCAGTTATATGAGGTATATAATATATTTTTCATGAAGGTAATAATCCTTCTATTTTAAAACTACCCCATTACCACATTCCCATTAATCCTTGGACCGAGTATATGCAGGTTTTCAACCAAACATCGAGGATGTGTACTTATATGAATACACACATATATTTTGTTAAAATGAATATATAAAGTTCATAAAGACATTATTACAATGGAAAACAACATATGTTTGAACCCCTTCATCCATTATACCACCTGAACCTGAAAACCCAAATGCCTTGAAGCAGCATAGTAGATCATCTTAATAAATCCGCATGGTTGTAATCATACAATATATGAATATCCTAAAAAACACAACACAAGGCAATATAAACAATAAAAAAATATATTATCATTAAATTAATTAATGATTCAGTAAATATTTAACCCTTAAACAACAATAACCTTAAATATAAATTTATTAGAATAACATTATCTCTAATGTGAACTAGAAGATGGGGAGTATAAAAAATAAATAAATTATATTACATCTTAAATATCATTGCAAGTCAACAGTTGGTAGAATTAAAAACTGAGTGGATTAAAACTATATGGGTGTGTGTGTAATTTATATACCAGCATATACAATGTTTATATTTTAGTTTGTGAAACAATATAAAAGTGTAATGATCCCATACCATGATAGATTTCGATGCTTGGGTACACCATGTAGGGGCACAGGATCAGGGCAAATTGAAATTCAGAAGGTGAAAAACTCAAAACATTAAACCAATATCCACCACAGAAACCCTAACTCCCGATTTATAGTCTTAAAATCCGTATAGAGTTAATATAAAATTTAGGATATGATTATTAATCGGCATCTATTTTATATAGTATAGTTGATATTGGAATCCACTAAACAAATTCACTTCCATTATTTTTATAAACCAAATGGTGAAAATAATATGATAGTTTAACCAAAATCAAACAACAATATGATCGTGACAGTGGAACTGATAGAGGAAAATAAACAAATAAACAAACACTCTAACAGTTCACCACAAATAAAAAATTTATGTACAATAGGAATAAAATCACCCCAACCACACAAGTTTTAAACAATGAAACCAATTAGTTCATATTCTAATAGAAAATTTTCAAAGGTAAAAGGATGGAACACATAAATAATTTAAAATTATCAATAATTGAATCCACGATCTGTAGGAATGACAAAGAGGGAAAACGATGTGCATAACCAGACTTGGAAGAGATTTGTGCAACCACTCCTAGCCCAAATATATTCAAAGATTAAAAAATTACCTTTATCTAGATTGTAGAAAACATAACAAGGAACCCTATCCCGAACCGGCACAAGAACCAGACAAAACCTGACTCAGTAGCTCCGGCCTCACTAGCATCTTGACTCGACTGAACCTAGATAGTGCCCCACAATACCGAGGTCGAGACACCCTTGAGGTCCACCCCGATGGCATGACATGGGGAATTCGACCGACTCCTCTCCGTGAATGCTGCCGAACCGACATGGAGATGCCCCCATGCGTGATGTGACACCCTCAACTGTGCACTCTCCCAAAACCCTATTACGGGAATCTCCTTTTCTTTTTATCCTTTTTTCTCCTCTATTATTGTTATACCATTATCATTATTTATTTATTCAAATATCATATTAAAAAAAGTAAAAAGTTTAATAATAATTTTTAGCTATTACATTTATTTTATCAATACATATAAAATGTTAAAGTTACTATTACAAAATTCATTTAAAAAATATATATATAGTTATATATTTTATATTTAATAATTATAATGATATGAATTAAGTTGATAATTTTAAATTTATTGTTATACTAATAATTATAATAGTTTTTAATTTTGAAAATTTAGATAAATTTTAATATTACACATATAATATAATAATAATTTTTCATAAAAATATCATTTCATATCTGAAAAATTATTTTATTAAAATGGGTTTTTATATACTTAAAATGTTAATATTGTTATGAAATATTAATCCAATTTGTAATTTAAGAATTTTCATATTTTTGAATATATATATAACCCACATAATTAGTAATATAATAATTTTAATAGCTATCTGCATAGATAAATAGCGCCATAATCTTGTCATTGAAATATTTTAAAATAAAAATTATTTATGTCATGTATATCAAAAATATAATATTATAATTTTATAATAGTATTTTAATATAATTCAAATCCAATATAAACACACACATATATATATATATATCGCACTTTGGAAAATATACAACTAATTAGTTATATTAGTATACTTACTATTTAAAATATTCTATTAAATAAATATTGATAAGAATAAATTTTGTTTAATATAAAAAATAGTTATTTTTAGTTAATCTTTAAACAAAGTGAGATAATATTTACTTTGAAAACCATAATGATTTGTAAAATAATTAAAACATAAATGTATTATTATTACACATGAAAATTCTTGGGGTGTTACATTATCGAAGTACAGTGTAATGAGATCTTTACAGCTAGGTTTCAAATCACGCTCTTGGATGAATCTTCGCATCCAAACTAATTATTTAGCTTCCTAAGAGGCTGTGATATACCCGGACATTGCTGTAGAATCTGTGAACACAATCTTCTTTGCGCTCTTATAGGTCACTGCACCTCCATTCATTGTGATTTTGTATCTCATTTGTGACTTCATGACATCTTGATTATTCTGGAAACTCACATCTACACATCCAATGCTGACTAGTTCCACATATCCTCCATAAACCAGGAACATCTCCTTAGTACACCTCTGATACTTTAGTATAGTCTTGACTTCCATCCAATGGTTGTCACCTAGGTCAGCTTGATATCTAATTACCGCACTCAATGCGTTGGTGACATCTAGCCTAGTACATAGCATGGCATACATGACCGACCCAATCACTGATGCATAGGTACACCATTCCATTATCATTATTTCTTCATATGCTTGAGGACACATTTTCTTTGAAATATGAAAGCCATGTGATGCTGGCAACAATTTCCTCTTGGATTGTTCCATACTGAATCTCTTTAGTATCTTATCAATGTATGTATTTTGACTTAGGCCTAGAAATATCTTGGATCTATCAAGATGTATCTTTTTCCCAAGAATACATGCTACCTCACCCAAGTCTTTCATGGAGAAGAATTGATTCAACCATGCCTTAACAGAATGTAAGATGGTTATCTCATTTCCAATGTGTAATGTGTCATCGACATATACTATTAGGAAAATGACTACACTCCCACTAAACCATTTTTAGACACATGGCTCACATTCATTCTTGATAAAACCAAATCCTTTTATGATTTCATCAAAACGAATGTTCCATCACCTAAATGCTTGATTTAATCCATAAATGGATTTCTGTAACTTACATAACTTATTGGAATCCCTTGAAGACACAAACCCTTAAGGTTGTGTCATGTAGACATCAACCTAAAGGTTCCAATTAAGGAATGTTTTTTACATCCAATTTCCAAATCTCATAGTCATGGTAAGCTGCAATGGAATTTAGAATTCTAATGGATTTGACTATTGAAATCGGTGAGAAGGTTTCATCACAGTCAATTTCTTAATGTCGTTTAAAAGCTTTTGCAAACAGTCATGCCTTATAAGTACTGACTTTCCCTTCCATGTCCAGTTTCTTCTTGAATACCCATTTGTAACCAATATGATTTACATCATCTAGAAGACCCACCAAAATCCAAACTGGGTTTTGGAACATGGAATCTATTTCAAAATTAATGGATTCTTGCCACTTGGCAACGTCTGTGGCACTTACTACTTCTTTGTAGGTTATAGGATCATTATTATCCACTAATAAGGAGTCACCATCCTCGATAACTGGAAAACAGTATCGTTCTGGTTCTCTAACCTCTCTTTAACTTTGAAATAGTACATGTGTCTCTAGAATAGATTCTTCTTCCATGCGGATTAGTGGAATCTGTTTACGTACCAAATCTTGTGTTCCTTGAGCCTCAACTTCATTGAAGTCTATCTCACTTTCACTATCTCTTTTGGAGATGTGATCACTCTCAAAGAATATGGAATGTCAATCCACTGAATCCGTTTTTAACAAGGGTTTGTATAGGTAATATCCCTTTATTTCCTTTGGGTATCCTATAATGGTAGACTTTTTGGCTTGGGATGAGATTTTGTTACCTAAATAGGACATAACAAATGAATCTCTACCCCCCACAAATGTAAACTGGATAACATGAATTTTCTTCCACTCTAGAACTCATATAGAATACCATTTATATATTTAGTTGGTACTTGGTTTAGTATGTGTTCCACTATTTGTAACACTTTTATGAAAAATGTTAATATAAGACTCACATGACTCATCATTGATCTCATTATGTCCAACATAGTGCGGTTTCTCATTTCACTCACACTATTCCACTGGGGCATGTTTGGATGAGTGAGTCGGGATAGGATCCCAAACTCCCGTAAGTAATCAATGAAGTCTTAATTAAGATATTATCTACCTCGATACGAGAATACTTTCTTAATCATATTTCCAAAATGGTTCTCAAATATATTCCAGTATTCTATGAACATATCAATATAATCCTACCTATACATCAATAACTAGATATATCCATATCTACTAAAATCATGAGAAAAAGTTATGATGTATGAGTACCATCCCCTTTATTCAACTATAAATGGTCTACACAAATTAGCATGAAAAAATTCAAAAAGTTATGTAGCCCATTCCCCATTCCCACTAAATGGAGATTTGGTCATTTTGGCTTGTAAACATGCACGACATACGCCATGTGGTTTTAGATAGAATAATCTTAATATCCATCTTGATGTAACTTTTCCAAGCATTTCCCATTTACATGACCTAGGAAGTGATTCCAGTGCTGGATTTGGTATGAGTCATGTGAAGTATATTTGTTATTGATTTCCATTACATGGCTTTTGTAATCCAAAATGTAAATCCCATTGTATAAATGTACCATACCATAACAAATGGTATCTTTGCAAAAGAAGAAACATTCATTTCCAAACATGAAGACTAAACCATCTTTATCTAATCTGGATACAAAAAATAATTTTTTTAGTAATAGAAGGAATATAATAACAACCCCTTAATACAAAGATCATCTCAGTTGGCAATGTGAGGTTGTAGTCCCCGACAGCTAAAACAACAAGTCTGGCTTTTTTGGATGCTCATAGATCTACCTCCCCTCGATAAATCTTCTTGAATATACGTGGTTCTTGTATTTGGATACATATGTGATAACCAAAATCTGCATCTAATACCCAATATTTAGAAACATATAGATTGCATTCGATAACAAATGAACATGATGCTTCCCCTTTCATCTTAGGCTGGGTGTAGTTCTTCTTCCAGTGGCCCTTCCTTCCACATGCGAAACAAACACCCTCATATTCTCTTCCATCCCAATTGATATTCCTATTCATGACATGCCATGATGATGCTTTGGGATTAATGTTGTTCACCTTCCCTTTTCCTCTTATTCACCATAATGATAAAAGGATTTTCACGCTTCATATCTTTTACCACTAGGATAATTAGGATAAGAAGATCAGATAGTGACTTCTCAATGTTTTTCATATCGAAATTGACAAAAAAAAATTAGATAAGATCTAAGGGAGTGATGAGAGAATGAGATCGGTGCTCAGTTCTTCGGAGAGTTTAAACCCTAGGACCTCCAGGTTCTCAATGTATCCAATGACCTTGACTACATGAGGCACAGCTGGGGCACCTTCTCCAAGATTACTATGAAAGAGTGCCTTAGAGATCTCAAACATTTCCTATATTTCTCTCTCCTATTAAAGACCACTGATGTGCTCGAACATTCTTTAAGAATCAATGTTTTTAGGAGACTTCATGAGATTATTTGATATTTATGATAGCATCAAACATTGAATGTCGACTATTTCATTCATATGTTTCTCACAGTCTAGTAAATCTTCATCACTCGCCTCTTTGGCAGGCGGATCAGGTGTTGCTGACTCCAGTATATAAGACTTCCGTTCATGGAATAAGATAACCCGAAGGAGTCCAAACCATTCCTGGAAGTTACCATCAGTGAAGATATAGTATTTATCTAGAAATTATCTTAGGGATAGTGTGGTTGACGAGTTTGTCATTTTTATGCTACAATTAAAAGTGAAGATCATTAGTATGTTCTTGATTTCACTTTATAAGAAATAATAAATTTTATTATGTCTCCCACTATTGTATCAAGTCCCAATAGCCATCATCATTGAACTTGGAATGTCAAGTTTCCATTATATTCTAGTGTAAAGGATCCATATTCCCCTTTCACATAAACCCATCATGGGTTGGTCAAGCTATTAGAAGGTATTTCGGTTGTCCGGTCTTTGCCAACTTCATGCTTGTAGTTCCTTGAAATGTTGAGTGGGCTCTTCAATCCTGAAATCGTGACTTTGGATTTTATCAATTCTTGCCTCCAATATTACACCTAGTCTAGCAAGGTCTACTCCTCCTGATGTAATTTGGATAAGTCAACCCAAAACCTTTCATAAGGGATTCCTATATAAAAGCAAGTGTCCCAACAAGGGTTGGTCAATCATATAATTTTATTGTGTTTTCCATTAATCACGTAATGAAAGGGTTTTTCTGACTTAATATTTTATTTTTGGGATTTTTTATCATTTATTTGTGAATTTATTATTATAATTATCACACACTTTTTAATATTAAGTGTAACTTACTTATGTGATTAACTATATCTTTGTAATATATAGTCATAATTCTAGTTTATTTTAGTTCCATCTTGCATACTTTTTTAATACATTAATTATATGATCATGACAACACATCCATAATGAAATACCATGAAACCAACAGAAATAAAATAATGAAAATTGCATGATCATGAGATTTTCTAATGGATAGTTTATCCAGCAATTGATTAACTAACCCTGACCTAGGGGAGAAACACCTTGATCCTTTTGGGTTCGTGTTCACATCTTCCACCTGTCCAACTCTATGTCTCCTGGTACAGGTTTCGACTCGACTCCAGCTTTAACCACCTACACTATATTAGGGGTTACATACATTAGATATGCCTTTTTAACTCACATGTGGGTGAGGGGTAAAAAAGGGTTTTATATAAAAGAAACCTTGGTCACGCAGGCCCAACATATTATTGAGGAGAAGGATCGAAAGACAACAAATTTAATACAAATAAATGATTTAAAAGAAACCATACACATACAATGGACTTGGTCTAGATCATGATAATCCATACGTGCAGTGATATTTATGCATAAATAAGACTATCAATGTATTCTTTAATTATTCCTGTTTAAGATAAATCGTTCTTGAATCAATTAATTATCATCATTAATTTACCGATCCATTTATCTAAAACCCTTTTCTTGAATTACCTTGAGATTCTCATCCATAATAATTTTATACAAATAAATTCATTTAAAATTATCTTTGTATGTTACTTGTACCTTTCAAGCAACTCGTTGAATTCTTATTCATAACTACCCAATGAGTAGAAATGAACATTACACAGATGTTAAATTAAACAAATATTTAAAAAACACCTATCAAATGGTGTTCCTCAGCTTTATGCCTACATGATTTTACACATCACAAGGGTTTATATAATATAATAATATATTTTAATAAATCTGCGTAATTTGGATGAGTACATGTTGTGTAGTTTCAAATACACTTTGGGTATTATTTTTCATCGTCTATCTAAAGTAAATTCCCGGGGAAATTCCATGTGAGTATACTTCAGAAATCATCGGAGTACACGGTGTGTCCAGTGGACAACACACAATGAACTTCCCCATTACATAGTCACTAGCTGGGAAAGCCATGTATGGGGTACACGGTCTAACCCTAACCAGTAGGGACTGCATTCCATGTTCATTGTTCCACATGGTGTGTAATCAAGAAATTGTGTTCCATCTGTTCTTGGTCAACACATGGTGTCATTTAAGATTTAGAAAGACTCCAACACAAGACCTGATCTTGCAAACCGGACAGATGCATTGAATCATGACAACACATCATGTACTATCAAATACAGGCTGTGAGTTCTAGTGTTATATGACTAGGAAGCTTTGGATCCTTTAGATTAGATCCTCTATATTATTTTAATCATAATTAAAATAAAATATTGTTTATGTAAGGTGAACGAGAAACAAAAGAGGAGGAATAGATCTCAAGATTCATATTTTCATAACCATTATCATTAATTAAAACAACTATTTTATTAACTGTGTAATTCAAAAAACAAATTTTTAAATAATTATAAACTATGATGTAACCCCTCTAATACAACATGAAGGATCTGGGTGCAATGGAAGAGTGGTGGGGATATGACCCAATTTGATTTTTAACATGATCAATGATCATTACAGGATCAATATGACGATTAATGACAACCTCCGCTAAATATAATAAAAGATTTAGATAATGAACAATGAGGTTGAAACCATTAGATAAGATCTTGCACATCTTGTTTATAATTAATTTAATAAATTTCATAAAGACAAATAAGACAATTATATTGGGTATTTTTCATTATTTATGATGGTCATCGTCCGAAATGAACCTTTTGAATTATCTCATTTTGCTTGTAAGGATACCAACTAGAATCCCTCTAGCGGTGATCCAGATTTTATCTAATGGACTCTGATCAACACCGCTCATTCCTCGGGTGCTATCACGACAAATCATGTGTCTTGTGTTGGTCATTCTTGATCACTTGTTCTTCGGCCTAGAAGAACGTCTCTAATTATTATGTGGTTAGAGAAGAGGATTTGAGAGAGAAGTTGTATGGCTCGACAATTCTCAATTCACTAGGCATGTGGTGTGGTGTATGGCATAATACACTTACATGCCTATTAATATACATGGAATATTAGTTATAATATATAACTACATATCATCAATTAAATAAATTCATGAACGTAGAGAAAATCCATGCATTTAATAATAATACCACATCATTATATATGGTGTGAAAGCTTTCAAAAAATGGAGTTATAATTAAAATTCTATGTCATAAAATAATAGTAGTGTTAT
Organism: Viscum album; assembly: GCA_963277665.1. NCBI lineage: Eukaryota > Viridiplantae > Streptophyta > Magnoliopsida > Santalales > Viscaceae > Viscum > Viscum album. Next base: position 1,565,606,049 of record OY728145.1, read on the forward strand.
CTTATTTTATGCCAACTAGATAAATAATTATGCACCATCTTAAAAATAATTATTTTAAAACTAGACCAACATTGGTCCACTCGAACCCCACTTCCATTTATAGAACACCTGAATATATAAATAATTTATACTCTGAAATAATTATTTTAATTACAAACTAGTAAATAAATATTTATTAAATATTCAACAAAATAAATAAATATATTTTATTTAATTTATGTGATCATTTCAACTTGAATAAAATTTTTACATGGTGTTGAGAATAATATTTATTTCATTAAATAAATTCAAATAGAATTTAACTGAGAGAACAAAAAACACATAGTGTGTGTCCCTCTAGGGTTTGTTCTCATTGTCATTAGGAAGTATTTCATAAAGTCCAATAGTTCTGTCTAGCAGCGGGTCAAGGCACCCAAGAGAAAAACCATAAAGTCATAATAATAACATCCATATACGGACTCTCACTGTGTAATATAATCCCATTATTTCAATATCTCATCATGCTGGTTTTATGAATGTGTCATCAACTTTTATGCTTGATAAATCGTTCTTTAACTACCTGAAATAATCTCACCATTACAACATGGCCATGGAATTTCGTGTGATAGCTCTATATAAATAAAAGGTTCGAGATATCAACTTCCATAAATGGACATGACAAATCCTTCCTCGACTTATCCATTAATAACATTTCACTGATGACACACCCAATGTACCCTACTTCCTACCAACTGTCTGTGTGATCGTTTTATTCGGTAAATCAATGTGCGTAAGTCATGACATATATTAATGATAATCATAATGTCATAGGATCATTACACATAATTTTAGATAGAAATATCCAATTACACTAAAACATGAAGAATTACTATGAGCGGGTCTGTTCTCATAATCTCTAGTCTTAGAGATTTCCAAATGCGATCATTATGAGAGGAAGTCTCATCTACTTATAAGTACTCTCACCTGATGTTATGCATGCTATGTGTCCCATCATAGCATGTAATCTAACTATAAAACTATATTTAAGAATATTGGGATATAATTTCAAGGTTCTCATCATAGCAGGGAACGTCCATGACCTTATCAATGCATCGTATACTCTAGAAAATTATAACATCATAATCATGCAGAACAATGAACAATATGTAATAATACATTAAATATACATGTAATCAAAGTAAAACTAGTTAGTTCCAGGACACCAACTCATACAGTTACATATGTATGTACAAAAAAGAGTTAGTTCTCCCATATATGTGTGTAAGGGTTATGATGGATTTTGGTTATTTCATTCACATGTATTGTCACAACCCGTCCATGGGTCCCATGTCGTGACTACCCCAAACCCTCCTTCCATAGGCCAGGGGCTGGGGACTAGCAGCAAAGGCGTAAATCTCGATAACTGGGAAGGCATTGCCTTTATAAAATTAAACAAAACACCACAGAGTACAAGCGGAAGTAATACACTAAGTACAAAAGAAAGTGCTGAAAAGTAAAAGGGCCAGAATATAAACCCAACTGAAAAGTACAGCTATAACTGAAAGGAAGTACAACAGAAAAGACAAATAGCTGGAAGAATAGATGCAGCTCCTGGGTCATCCACTTCGGATCCTACCTGAAGGTTAGGTACTGATAGCGCAGCTCCTGGATCTTCCACCATGGATCCTACATGAATGGTAGTTATAGATAGCCTCCACAACGCTCTTTCCTGTCAACCTCCTCCGAGTATCGTCTCGTTGTGAAGTCCACCACCGGGTACTGTCCAGTCCTCGAACACTCGGCCTCCATCAGTGATGTCGGTCGTCTACAACCAACACAATGAGGTGCGGGAAAAGCCCGTGCAGGGATGAGTATACGATACCCAGTAGGCACCATGATACCCTCAAGGTCTCACTAAATCCAACAATGATAACCACAAAGAAGGATCTCAACTGATAACCCTTACATAGGTATAATCCCATACTTATACGTAAGTTATCAAGTAACCCATCTCAATCATGAGGAAACAAAAAGGTTATGAAATTAACGGATAACCACTATCTAGGTATATGCCCATACATATACCTAAGTTATCAAATGACCCATCTGAATAATTAGGTAAACACAAAGGTTATAGACTCAGCTTAAACCAGGATTTTCATTATCGAAACCGTAACTGCTGAAGAGCCACGTCTCTGTCCAGTACAGTGATCCTTTCACAACTCCGAGGTACTGCTCACTAACCTAAGACTACTAAGGTACTCCTCCTGTCGAGTACCGCGATCCAGCCACCCAAACACAGTACTGCTTCCCGCCGGGGTCTTCCACCCAAACACAGTAGTGCACCCCCCCTAATATCCTGTAGAGGTACTCCTTATGTCGAGTACTGCGGGTCTACCACCAAAACATAAAAGTGCTCCCCGCCATGGTTCCTCCACCCAAACACAGTAGTGTTCCCCACTGGGCTATACAAGTCACTCTACTCGAGTCGGACAAGCAGTATTCTGGTCTCAGCCAGCTACACGGTCTTCGTACTCCGTATGCTCGTCTATGGGAGGGTCCGCTCCACGAGGTACTGGTCGATACTCCAAATACCAAAAAGTCCCATGAAGAAATATCTCAAGGACCTCCTCGTCATAGGGGTCTCAATGCAACAAACGACGCGTCAATCGGACGCCCGGTCTGTGAGTTATTAGCTTTTTTGTCCTAGGGGCCCGGTTAGATTCGTGTGCGAACCAACCCGGCCGTATCTCAACTGTTCCCCGGACTCTCATAGGGTATTCTCATAGGTATTGTTTCTCAACTTGTTCTCCAACGCCACTGATGGTTCATCAAACGGACGTCCGGTCTGAGAGTTATCAGCTTTTCCATTCCAGGGGCCCGGTTGGATTTTGAATTCAATCTAACCCAGCCATATTCCAACTGTGTCCAAACCTTAGGCGAAGTATACCAAAAGTTCTGTATCATCAAGATGAATCCAACAAATTTGACGGCACTTCAATTGGACGTCCGGAACTCACATTATAAGAATTTCTGCTCCGAGGGCCCGGTTGGTTTCGTGTTCGAACCAACCCGGCCATACGCCAAGTTTTCCAAACCCTTGAGTGTAATATACCAAAACGACCATCTCAATCCAAGGATCGCATCGCAACTGACGGTGTGTCGATCAGAGTTCCGTAGCCCATGTAATGGATGTTTGAACGGATCTGTCCGAAATTAGGGGGTTCGGGCCCGGTCCGACCCGGCTCGATACCCCCCGGGTCGGCCCACACTGGGTCGACCCGACCGGGGTCCGGGTCTTGCCCAATACGGTGCGGCCCGGCCGGCCTGGCGCCAGCACGACACCCGCGTGGCCAGCGGGTGCGGGGGGGGGGGGGGGGGTTACAACCCCCGCGGTTGACGAACCGACATGGCATAAGCCGCGCCGCACCAAATCCGGAACGGCCGAAGCCGTTCCAGTTCCTCCCGCACCACCGTGGCTCAGCCGCGATGGTTTGCTCTGGCAGTGCTCCGCCGCCGCCTCTTGCGGACCACCGGACGTGCTCCGGTGGTCCGTTTCACTTGTCGTCTTCGCCACCGGTCCTCCCGAGACACAATCTTCACTGCGAAGGGATTCAAACACCATTGTTTCCCACTTCGTCATCTCCCATCGATCCACACGTTAAATAAAAAAATACGGCCTCTTCGTGGTTTTCCCGCGTGGTGCGATGGTGTCGCGGCTTCGTTCGACCTCAATGGCGCGGTACGATGGCACCATGCTTCCTCGTCGCGTTCTTTCTTATTTTCCGCGCGGTGTCTTTGCACCGTGCCAACTCTGTTCGAGCCAAAATGAACACAACATCAAAGGGGGAGGAGGGTCGGCCGTCTTTGTGCAATCCGACCTCCTCCCGTAATAATGATAGCATGCGGCCGAAAATTATCAACGATGTTTGTCAAATAAACATGAACGAAGATTAAAGCCCTACCTCGAAATTGACGTCGTACGTCGTCAAGTTGTGGAAGTAGAACGTCGCGGAAGACGACGTCATGGAAGATAGCGTCGCGGATCGAGGTTTCGTAAGCGTCGTCGCTATTCACCCGATGAAGGATGTGGTGCATCGTCGTTCTTCGACGAAGGCATCTATTACCGGCTACGGAGATGGGAGAAGAACGACACGTCATTTACTCCTTGCGGTGACGACGTTCTTCGTCGGGTTCTTGATGTTCTTCGCGTTCTCCAACGAAGAAGATGAGTTCTATCTCCTCCATTTCCCCACACAACCCATCAACCAAAATAAATTAAGACTTTGACTTAATTTATTCACACATGCCAACATTTTTTTAAATTCAAAACCAATTCAATTAATTAATGTGTTCAATTAATTGAGTAGAGAGTGTGTTGGCATTCATTTAAAGAGAAGAGGTAAAGTCACAACATTAAGGAGGAATTTGAAGGGGTTATGGGGAATGTGAAAAGGTGGGGGCTCATGTGGGCCCCACATCTCATTTATTCTCCCAAGGGAAGTTACCAACCCAACTTCCACACAAAGGATGAAACTACATAGAAGGAAAAATAAAATTGGATTACAAATTTTATTTTATTCTTCACTTATACCTCAAAATTTTAAACAACTACTCCCGATAAAATGTACCTTCAGAAAAGGTCTTCCTAAGCAATTACCGGTGATGCGGTTCCATCGGTGTCCTAGGATTTTGATTCCGAGCATCGGTTCAAAAGATAGAAAAACCCGCTCATTCATTCACTGAACGTAACTGAGCTAAACTTTGGAACTTGATTCTGGGCACACCTAGCCTCAGAATCAGGTGTCGTTAGAAGCTACAGACACGTAAAATTCCAAATAAATCAAGAAAAAAAAATTCTTTGAAATTTCCAGGTCTTTACATTACTCCCACCTTAGGGATTTACATCCCTGTAATGATTTAACACAATCTAGGGATACAAAATGGTACTGAGCACGCATCTGAGCCTTCCACTCCCATGTGCTCACCTGGAGGTTCTTGTGTTGCCTATGAAAACGCACAAGAGGAATCGACTGTCCTCGTAGAACCCACTCCTATCGATCCTCATCCTCTACTGGAACTCTTCAAAAGTCACCACATCGCCAACATCCAGCTCCCCATGGTCGATGATATGCGTCGGGTCAAGCACGCATCTACCAAGTTGATATATGTGGAAGTCGTCGTGCACCTGGTGCAACTGATGTGGAAAGGTGAAGCGGTAAACCACCTTACCTACCCAGTTGGGGACCTAGAAAGGTCGGTTGAACCTCGGAGATATCTCAACACCTCAGCTACATCTTCGTAATCCTCGTCAAGGTGAGACCCGTATAAGAACATGGTCTCCATCCTCGAACTCGAGAGGTCTCCCTTTCCTGATTAGAACTGAAACTCAAAACTCCTACTACCACGAGGTTAAGGTTGGCCGACCAAAGAATGATCGGCTACACCCTCTCATGCATGAGTTTATCCTGTGCTTCCTGGGGATTTCTTTTTGCCGACCAAGGAAAACCCATCCCAACGTTTTCCTAATACCGTCAATTTGAGTATGAACAGTGCTTGCCCTATCCATACTCAAACTAATGTCGTAAGGCCTTGATGCTGCCACTAAGAGGTCCCAACCGAGACCCTCGCCTCAAGGGTCATATCACACCATCGGCGTAAGTGTGACAATTGAGTCTCCTCCCAAAGGTATCTCCAGACCTGAGGGTCAAGTCAACGGATTAACCAGAAACTCTTGGTCTGGTACTGGATTCATGGATGAAAGGGATGGTTCATATCGATGTCTATGGCTACCGTAGCTAGTAGAAGACAATGTCCGCACTTCGAATCATCTTTAGATCCCTTTCATTCACACTCATTGACCGCATGCAGCTACTCTCTTCCCCTGCCCTCCAACTCCCTGAGCCTAGTGGGGGCTACAAAGGCGGGTGATTATAACATCTCAAAATGTACACCACCTTATGCTGCTCTCCTAGCTCTTCCTCCACCTCTACTGCTTCACAAACTCATCTGTCCTTAACATTTCCTCTTCTTGAAACATTCGCACGCCCATGTTTCTGAGACTGGAACCAGCTCGCTGCATTCCAGCTTCTAACTTTCTCTAGATGTATTCGTTTAGGCAAAGAATATTCAACCTCAAGGTTCTCTCTAGCACCCTAACGTGAGTAGGAATGCATAGAGGAAAAAGGTGTTAGCTTGAATGTCCTTAAACACACCGCACTTAGAGGTTCGGGCTCTATAGAACTGATCGAATCACATTCATGGAGTACCAGGAATGGTTTGGTACGCCCCGATGAATTCTTAGTTACTGACAACTCATCCTGCCGAAGTTGTATAAGCTCAAGAAAACTCTCAGCCACCTCCTCAAGCCAGTCCTCAAATGCTTGTGAGTCGGGCTTTCCTCGGAACTTGTGGGTATCTGATGTTGGTACACATGTAAGGCAGTAAGCCTACATGTGTCACCTACCGATACCGTCGGTTGTAACTGCTGACCAAAAGGTAGTGATGTATAGCTAACACACTTCCCGAAGGCACTATCTCAGGCATCAGTCCTCTTACCAAAGCCTCATCACTATGTGAACCATCCTCATAGTCATTCAATTAAAAACACTAGTAGTCAAGTCCACCATCCACTCTACTGATGTCTCAGCTAGGTGGAAAGCTCTAGCAATCGCCTCCAGCCAAGGCTCTGCTGTCTGGGAATCTACCTCGCCTCATAACCTCAGAGGCCTCTACTGATGGAACTCGTGCAACGCGCTCTGCCAGCGTGCACAGTTCGCTAGTATGGCTGGTGGCATCTGCTTTCCAACAGGTGGAGGTTCTGCTTGTACACCCCACGAGGATGCCAATATAGTAAAAAGGGCCCCTCACCGGAGCCTTGTCGCTCGGTGGGTCGTCATCGTGTACTATCTCACAACTTCAACTGACTGTCTGTGTGGAGACATCCTGAATAGATGCGACATGGTCAAACGATTTATTCCTGGTGAGCTTACCTGGTTTGATCTTACTTTAAAACTCTTAAAACACACACGCAATTAGTGTTTTCGTGCACAAAGTCAGAAATCAGTAGTCAGGGTCCTGGTGTACGGATACGTCGGCCGTCGCACCAACACTAGAGTCCCTGAACTAAAAACCACACTTAATACCCTTAACACTATTGCTTCACAGTAAGAAAATATCAGAGTCCTATGTTCTGCGGTAGATCATACTCTTCTAATACAAAATGTGACAACTGGGTCCCGGTGATAGCACAACCACCCCGCTAACAAGTCCATCACGTCCTAGCCCACCAGGTACCACCAGTTTCCTAGCAGAGACGTGGGGCCCATCCTAGGGTCCAACCACATGCCTGAACGGGTCATCTGACTAATGAAAGTCCCCACAAGCCAACACATGTCCTTTCCAGTGTACTTTGTCCTCACTCACACTCACCCTGGGAAACTTCCCAGAAGGTCAGCCATCCTGATGACTAATCCAATCCAAGCACGTTTAACTGTGGTGTTCTAATCAGACAGGCTCCCGAAAAGGAAGGTGCACCTTGTTGACATGAGTCATATCATTTAGTCATTTAACCCATTATCATTTGGGGATGTTACATGTATAACATGATATAGTACCTAAAGGATTATTATATGTATGATGGGTATAGTTTGTGATGGATTGAGGTACTTACTTGATGTATATGTTTTAATGACATGACATATAATAATTTATGATTTATTTTTGTCAAATAGTTTTCTTGTGGCTCTAGGAATCTTCTTAGTTAATATATATCGATATGTGGATGTGATTATGTGATGAGGTTATGAATGAGGTTCATGTTGTGGTTCCATGGATAATGGTTTTCAAGACGACTTACTTTTGGAGGGAGATGGATAGGATGTGTGAAATTGGGGTAGAGTGAAAATGAGTGGGGATGTTGAATAGGTCCACCCTTGATGTTTCATTATTATATTATATGATCTCTTGTGTGTGATATTTATATATAGACATCCCTAGTGAGGTTGGGAAAGAAATTACTTATTTAGGTGATGATTTATTTTTACTGTTGTTTAGTGGGATATAATATGATTTCTTTATCTTTTTAATAGAAGGATTATTTGAGGATCCTACTATGTATTCTATTATTCTCAACCTTCATATATAAAAAGTGTTTTTCTTGTCATCCAGAGAATGATTGTGATTAGGCTGGATATTACTATATATTGAACGTGTTGGAGCTAATTGGGATTTGCAGTCGCTACTATTTTTATTTTTTTTTATTTTTAGTTTCTCATTTCAATTTTTTAGGGATATATGATATTTCATAAATTAACATGGGACATATATATATATATATATATATATATATATATATGTATATCTGAGCTGGTGTAGTTTTGGGTCTCCTTATTAAATCCCTCTTCTTCCAGTTTCCCTTATAGGGAAATGCCTCCCATATTAATGTTTACTCTACCCTCACTTCCCATCACCATCCTAGGGTCTACCAGATATGACCCACAGAAATTAAAAATATCCCTCCCCAAATTGTGGAATCTTCTTCATTAGGGGTTCATGAAAATATGGTTAACTATTATTATTAGTAATTAAACATGAAATGTTTCCTAATTATTACATTAATATATAATAGAATCCTAGTGTAGGATATAATTTCCCCCTAAAATTATGTGTATGATCTAGAGATACCATACACTTGACTAACACATATTCTAATGCATTTATCGTATTTTCTAGTGGACCCAAAAATTTGGAATGTACAAGAAGGATCAATGAAAAATATTCATAGGTAATAAATCTATCACAAATACAGTGGCAAATATGAAATTAATTAATTTAACCACATATGGTTGTGTTATATCATGTGTAAAATATCATATTTCGAAATTTCATTTCATAGATTGTCAAAAACAAAATGTTTGAGTCTAAATGAATTTATTTTAATATGAATAGATTTGTAAAATATGGTCTTGACCAAAAAATTCACGAATTCAATCACATTGTATATGAGATAATAGACTGAGAACATTACTCATATCTTTCAGATCATTTATATAATGATGACTTTATGTGAGATAAATGTGTATTTCTCCTCATACTCATCATCTTTATTTTTTGTATAGAAGATGATTTATCACTGATAATATTAGATTCATTATCTTTGACATTGTTATTTATTTATAGTGTTAGTTGTAAATTATATATTATAGAATATAATTTGACTTATTGAATCTATGAATCCTCTTTAAACATGTGATTATGTGAGGCTCATATTTCTATATCAATGTTTTCTTGTCATTCACATGCTTCACTAAAATACAGAATTCTGGATTTATTTTCCACCATTTCTTGAACATATAGAACATCACTCTTATGCATGATATTTTTCAATAAAATTTTAATGAACTTTTATGAATTACTATTGATTAAGTTGATTAGGAATATTTTATCATCTTCTATATCTTTTTATTCTATTTGACATACCACTTTTTATGTTATATAGTTATTCCACCGAAACACCATAATATTTGAGACTGATGGATGAATCCCATCACACATTCTATTTTTATTTTTATTTTATACAAGGATGTCTAATGATTAATTTTGTTTGTATGCAAACACTTATACAACTTCAAAAAAAATTTATAGAAATTTTACATTTTATGCGAATGATATTTTATTTGTTATTAACCATTTAGTTGCATCTCCCAAAAACAACATTATGATATAGTATTCTCACGGATAGTAGTTTATTCTTGTTTTATTACTTCTCTATGTAACTATACACCTTATTTGTGTAGTATTTTTATCCATTTTTTAACTATAAACGTTGACACCTCCTCTAATTTCATTTTTAGATCTACCTTAAAACAACTCGATACAACACAATGCCTCTATTTTTTATTACATAATCATTATACAATTGAATATATAATTTTTATTAATAAATATGATTATATTTTTTCAAAACATATGCAGAGAATATTCATGGGATTGTAAACATTAATTTAAACATGTTGAAACATATTTTATTAACTTTTTGTGTTTAAGTGATAGTGATTTATCTCTATTTTCTATATTTTAAATGTCTCCAATTTACTCAAAATATAAAACATAAAATATAAAATATAAACGAAAATTAATAATATTATCAAATTATACCTTATTTTTTGATTGATAAAACAGAGCCTCCAATGAAAAAGGTGATTTCATTCTTCTATCATTAGTAGACAAATGTTAACATTGTTTTCCACTAGATATGATTTATCATTTGTTATCAAAAAATTTATTAAATAAGTTTCTTATGTTCCAATTATGGAGCCCTAATTTGATTGAATGTGACTTTATAACATTATTTATAAAGATAGATAACACTAAATATATTATTTCATATATCATCTACATAAAAAACGTTTTATTTTTCATCTCATAATCAACAGGAATTTTCATTCGAATTTATTTTATTTTTAAATCTCTATGATTTCTATAATGAATAGTTCAATCAATATTCACCTTCACATATATCTGTAGGTTTCTATTTCTAATCCCATCAGATTAACACCCACTATCATGAATCTATATGTTATTATTATTTTTTCTATTGAGAGTAATTTCAGAAAAATTGTCTTTATATTTATTCTTCATTTAATTCTATGAGATTCTTATTTGGGTTAAAAAATGGCCTCTCCTATGTGAATTTATATCTATATAGGAAGTATATTCCTATTATTATCATTTTAATGGTTAAATACTCTTTTTAATGGAATAATTTTTTGTTTAATTGTATCAATTACCCATTAATTTATTTTAAATTAATATTTTTTCATTATCTTACAAAATTTGAAATCTATTTGACCAAAGTAAGAGAAATAATAATAATATGGAATTTATTTCCTTCGACATCATATAGTTTATATCTCACCTTGTTTTTGACTCTAGGATTCTGATACATTAATGTTTTTTATAAATACTTCAAATAAATCATTGTATGACCAATATTTAAAAAAATTGAAACTTCAATAAGGAAAATTTCATGTTATCTTCTTTCTATATATTTATATCCTATGAGTATCAACATTTTTTTGATGTATTCATGATATTAGAGGGTTATCTCTAATATTTTCTCACTTTGTCCATCAGGAAAGAAAAATATAGTTTTAGATATATATCCCTCAAATCTAATTTATAATTATATTATATTTGTGGGAATTATTCCCCATATAATTTTCTTAATACACCTATTACCTTATATTACTCACAATATAATCATTTTGATTGATAAAATGTTGAATTTATTTTTATTTTTTTAATGATGATTTTTTTTTCATAATCTTTGATATATTTATTCATAGTGACAAATTATTCATTAAATTATTAAATTCACTTTTGTAATATTTATAATGTGAACATTGAGGGGGGCAATTATCGTTTTTTTCTTCTTCAATCATTTCCTTGAAATCCACAACATCTTTAGATATAGATTAGTCATCCATATATTCTACCACTATTTTCTATACCAATGATATTTTGGAGTACAGTTTATCAAAAAAAATTGATCCTTACTTAAATAGTTTAGATTTTTTTTTTCATTCCATATAATGTATATAAAGACCCTCAATATCTTCTTTCAATTATACTTTTATATAAACAACACCTTGTATTTTATCTCTTATTAATATTATTATTTAGTCTCCTCAACTGATATTATTACTACACAAACACATATAAAATAAATTCATCTTCACCACATTTAAAATATACAACATCTTCATATCACTACTTTATCATTAGTTTTTATATCTTAATCAATTCTGAGTTTGGTTTATAGATTTAATCTTTATTTAAGGGTCATTTTATCTAATTATTTCAAATTAAATAAACATTGTCTTATTTTCTATCCATCCTAGGACACTATATTTATATTTTCCATCTTTTTAATAATGAAATCAAGATAAAAATATCTTACCTTCAAAAATCCATTTTCCATAAATTATTTTTCATGCTATATGTGAATAATTTTAATAATCAATATATTTTTGTTGGTTTTAAGAATATTATATCTATAGGATCTCTAAGTATTTAATTAGAATATCTATTAGTGGTTGAATTGATTCGATATCTATATTTATCATATATTGAATGCCAAAATAATTTTGTGATGATCAACAACAAATATGTTTTTAAGATCTCCTTTTAAAAGTTCAAAAACCATCAAATTTTATAATGGCTGAAATTTATTGAATTTTTTTTAGTAGTTATAACATATAAAATTTCATAAATATGATTACATATAAAACCTAAAGAATCTATGATATGGTTGAATAAACATTTAATGATTTTAGTTAGTCTCATCTTTAAAAAACAGAATTTATTCTTTTTCTTGTAGATTTTCCTTATTTACTTTTCTGTACTCTTTATTGATGTTGTAATGTGTATCCAACATTCCTTTAACTGAAGTAAAACTCATTAATTTAATATACTAATAATTTAATAATTATCTAGACATGGTATTTTTTTCAATTTAATCTATATTGTGTAATTTATTAAGTAATTATGTCATTAATAAACATTAAAGACCACCAAATTGTATTCTATGAATTGATGCAACAAATACATTGGGTATAGTGGATAATATTTGTGATATCATTTATTTAATAGATATCTAATATCTACATTCATTGGAAAAAGAAACCCATATTTGCATTGGCATCATGTTCTTTAACTAAAATAATATATTGATTGATTCAACCACTAGATCCATGTTGCATAGATACCAATTTTTATAGCCACAAGACTTAATACACACTATGGGGGAATTTACATGTTTATATTTTTCTTATCTTAATATATTTTTATCACATTGGAAATAATGTTTCAACCATATCAATCTAATATTCCCAAAATATTTAAATATAATAAAGTAAATGAAACAAAAGGAGCATTTTATATGATTAATCACTATATTCTTTTTCTATGGTTCATGCATGAATATTTTCTCAGTATACACATGGTTATTACTACTGAAAGAAAATGAATTCCATGTTTTATTAGGACACATTGTTGATCATAAGGGAAATAACCCAACATATATCTATATTCATTAATCATAGAAAAACAAATAATATAATAAGTGAATGATTTTTTATAGTGATATCAAAAAGGAAAAAATATTGAACCAATATGGGTAAAAAAAATTTCTTTAGTATCATTTTACATGAACATGTCTTCCAAAAATTAATCCTTTTATTAATTAAGGCATATATTGACAAATTATTTCTCAGTTTTAATAAATATGCCTCAACATATATTATTTTCTCTCAGAAATCCTTCCCAAATTATTTGAATAATATTTATACTTAAAAATAAATCTGGTTCGATGGATATTAATTTTTCTCTAAACCAAAATTCATAAGAAACATTAAAAAAAATGATAAAATATTCTTACTCATTCTTATACAACACAATCAAATTTATTATTTAAAAATTGTAATAAAAAATCAATTTATTTTCACAACAAACGTGAGTAAACCCCATTTAGAATTTCCCATTATTTTCACTATAAAATTACACCTAAAAATAATAATCGAATATATTTAAATTTCATTAAATAATACCCATGTTATTACATCAACACAAAAACACAACAAATGTATTTTATTTTTTTATTTGATGAAATCATCTCATTCTTACATACCAACAGTGAATTCATTTTAATAATATTCTTCATAGAACTTACACTTTGAAAACTATTGAAACTAATTCTATAAAAAAACTAAATATAATTTTGTAAAAAAGTAAATAACATACTTCATTTAAAAAAATAATCAATCTCAGAATAACTTCATATTTAACAAACTAATCTTATGAAACAATTTATTTTAAAAGAGGTAACCTTCATAGTTTTTGAGGAAATGTCCCACGTTAGCAAAAAAATGAGTTATTCATACATGGATTCCCAAGTTATTCCTATGTAAGGTGATTTATAAACCTATTTAATCTTACAAATAATTCACAAACATGAGTCACTATTTTGTAACCCTTTCCATTCAGCACACAAAATTATGTATAATTTAAAAAAATACGATTTAATCGTATATATCAGATGAGTTAATCTTAATTTACATTCACATTTCCAAATTTAATCTTATGAAAATATATTAAATTATATGTTATTATAGAACAATGTCACTGTTAAAATTTTACTCTTAGTTAGCTACTTAATTTTATGTGGTCTTTATACGTTGGAATTTGAATCATCTATTTAACCATACAGACTACTTGACAGTGAATAAACTTTCTCCTCCCATCCCCAAATATGTTTAGGCATGATAAAACTTCATACACATCCATAATATGAAAAAATAGGAAAATATTATATAATTAAATATCTATAAAAATTCTCTGGGACCATTTCCATCGACTCAAGTATTATTTTTTAGATATCTCGAATATTAATAATGAATTTTTAAACAATCTATGAACTAGTAGACTTGATTTTCAAAAACGTTCCAGAAACATAAAGCAATATTATATATATTAATTATCTTTTATGAGAAACATCCTAGGTTACAAATTGATTTAATTATTTTTAATGATTAATAAAGTGAAATTATTGTATAGAATCATCATTGAACTATGGTTAACCGATGTATTAAACTATAATTTTTAAGTTAACATTTCTTAGTGGTTAATTACTTTATCATGAAATTTAGAGTGATACCATTCCAATTGGAATTAGTATCGTAACACTTTTCTGAATAACACATCTAGGCTACTATCACATTAAATCATATCATAGTAATATATTCATGGGTATTCCATATCTCAAGAGTATTGTTCCACACAACAGAAATAATATTATATAATTATAGATTGTATAATTTGTTCTTCGATAAAAATATAGAACACTACACTAAAATTATTAAAATTATAATTTTGGTCATTTACGTTAAAATATTTAATCGTTGTTGAAATATTTAAATAAGGAATTTTTGGATTATCTGGAATTTCAAAATTGTTAAATTATAGGCCATAACTTTTTAATCGACACCATTTAATATTAGTGGAATCAATATTTTATTATAATGGTGGATAATGTACTAATATTTTATTGTAATTATTTTAAACATATCAGAATTTATTTATAAAATGGTCTATCAAAATATGTTTCACTTATTTAATAAAAAGAGTTTTTTAAAGATGGATTGAATGTTTTTCATAATGTTGATATATAAATATTATTTTGAATAGTCATGTAATTATTGGAAAGTGTATTTTTTATGATATATTATTTGAGTATGAAATAGATTATTTTCTATATATTAGTTAATCAATGTATTTTATTTCCATGAATATTTGATTTACAAATCAATCATTAAAACAGGTTTGAATATAAATTATTAGTCTTAAATAAAGTGATGTAAAAATATTATATATTCAATTTAAAATGGTTCAAATAGAATAATTAAATATACTTTTTAAAAAATAGATTGATCAGGTATAATGGCCACAAATTTTGAAAATTATTTGAAAAATGATTTGAAATTAAAGGGCATGAGAAATAAGTAAGAATTAATATAAATAAGGGTGATGAGTACCATAATACATATAAAATTTTCAATTCCTCTGATGGGGTCATAAGTACAAGGTGTTTAAATTATATTATTATATATTTGTATATATTGTAGATGTACATTTGATTATTCTTAAATTATATCATTTTTATATTATCTTATTATCCCTAAGATCATAATAAAATTTGAAGTTACTAATATGATGTAGGTAACAGATAATAATTATATTAATCTTAAATGATGATTTTTATATTGTTTAATCATGTTTTTTATCCTTTTAAATGATAAATATTTCTTGAATTTATTTTATGAAAACATTTTTTCAACATTCCTGTGAGTTCTATTTTATTCATATTTTTTAATTTTAATTTTTTTTATATTTAGTGGTTATTATCAATATTATAATTCTATTGAAAATGTTCTTCCATTTCAATTATATATTAACGTTATTTATCATTCTCAATATAATCCAAAATTTATCTTGTAAAATCTTATTGGGTTATAATTTTAGAACAAATTTTATACAAAATCTAGTGTGCATATAGATATTTAATATCTTGAAATAGGTAAATGGAAAGCATCATAATTCTATAGTCACAATTTTTGTATATTTTGGTGGAGAGTGTTATGATGGTGTTCATCAACATATATTCTTATGGGTTCACACTATCCATGAAGGATAGATTTCATATTTTTTTCACCTGACTTTACTAATTTTTATTTAACTATATATTGTTGAGGTTATTTTTACCCAATATAGTCTTATTAGTAATATTATTGAATCAAATAAGGTTTTTTTAAAGATTATATAATTATAGATAATAATTTTTATTTTATTGAAAAATCATTTCCTAATGGTTTTTATTTTATTACTTAATAAATATTTATGATTATTGAGGATAATCCTTGAGGCCATGTGGAATTTCATCCTTGGGGATTATGTTAGGTATCGAGGGGTAAGTGATTCCAAATAGTATTACTGTATAGTTTTTGAGTTTGTTTTTGGAAAGATGGTAGTAGGTGTGGAAATATGTTGAAAAAAACATGAAATTCATCCCCACAAGTCATATATGTTATTCTAGTAGAGTATCTCATGTTTCTAGGGACATTAGATAGAAAGACATTTTATAAAATAAATTGAATAATAGTTTATTTTTTAAACCATTATAAATGTTTAAATCCTAATAGGATAGAATAAAATTGTGTACATGTATCATTGTAGGAATTGACAATAGAAACATTACATTTGAATGAAATTAAATTTTTTTAATTACATGTGAATTATTGTAAATGATGTCATTGGCTAATGATTTTTATTTTTTAAAATGTTTTGTGATATATTTCATTGAATGATTATTTTTGATACTGTGTTTTTACAATGTATTTGAAATGATTTTTTTTTAAATTTGTAGGATTACAATTTGGGGGATTCAAATTAATAAAAGGTGTACTAGAAGAAGAGAAAGACCCACATTGATATAGAATGTATGGTGAATTATTATATGGGAAAAATGAGGTGAATATTAGTTTTTATGAAACTCATGTGATATATGTTAATATGATTTGTCATATTTTGCTAATTATATTTTTATCTCATTGTATATATATTAGGAATATCTTTCTAGTTAGGGAGGATATGATAAGACCATAAGGGATTTTCCCGTATACCGTAGGATCTATAATACCATTATTTATGTTATTCATGTTATTGGTAGAGAGATGAACATGGATACAATGAGTGTGATAAATATTGTATTTGAATTTTAATGAAATAATCATCTAATATTTTGATGAGATTTTGGTCCCCAATTGGATAAATATTTGTCATTGAGGATAAGTGACATATATTCATTTATTCGTATATGTAAAAACATAATGGTGAATTTTTCTGCTTATAAAAATTCATGTACAACATAGAGCGAGTGTGGAATATTTATAGTGGCTATGTTATATTATTATTTTAACTGGATAATATTAATGAAACTATTTAACAAATATTCTAATCTAGGGACATTGAATTTAATGAAATAATGATTTTTTCTAGATCATGTGTAAATAAGTATAAAAATTATATAATATTATTGTTTATTTTCATATATTTTTTTCTTTGCACCCGAGTTAGTAAATAGAAAAAATATCAAAGAATAGTTGATTTAGATGATGATTAAACATGATATTTGGGTGATTATGAATTTTTTAAATTATTAAGTGGCCAAAAATGATGTCACTATGGACATGGATTATATTATCCAATATTTTTATTATCGAATTACCATAAATTTTCCCAAGAAATTTATGAATTTTTTTATATAAAATATTGAGATAAAATAAATGATAAGTTATTTTATTAATGTTGAATATTGAAATTTAAAATTCAAAATCCATTAATTATTTTAAATAATTATATATGAAACATAATTTTTAAAAATTAAAGTGTAATAACACAACAAGACAATTTAAAACCGTAATTATTATTAATACTAAATATCTTTGGTTAAGAACATACCACAAGTAAAACCATGAATTTTTTTTAAAAATTATAAATATAGTAGAAATTTTGGGAAATAAAATAGGATAAATGGTTTTATAGAAACATGGATGGTTATACATATTTCAAATAGATATGTTCCAATTAAACCTTTTTATATTGGTTATTAATATATTATTTATAATATATTATAATTATAAATAATTAATATTAATAATTATTTAATCAAATACAAAGATAATATGTCATTGTTTAACATATCTCATATTCTATAAACATATATTCTTATATGTTATGTGACACTATTTAAAGGATCAAAAATTCAATCTATCTCTTTAAAAAAAATACTTTAGAGAAATATATCATATGTATATAAAATTGAATTTACATTAATTTAATGATTAGAAATTTCTAATAAATATGAATAAATTCATTTAATGTTTTAAAATATATATTTCCCAATAAACTATATTTTATGAATAATGAATTTTTTATTCTTAAGTTATTCTAGTCACATTTAGAAATTTAATTTAATAAATTGGCTTTTTTTAATATTAATGTTCAAACTTTTTAGTAGTTTGAATTTAAATTTATTTTAAAATGAGTAACTCGGGTAAAAAATGATTTATAATGGTAAATTGTAAATGAAAAAAATTTCTAAAAAATTGAGTAAAGTGAAAAAAATTATATAAACTATATTAAAAATTATTCTCATCGTAATTCATGACCCATATAAATTATTTTTTTGTTTTGAGTCTTTTTTCTCGAAAAATAATAATTCATATAAATTTAGGAATTTTTATTTTCACATGTTCCACTAATACTAATATATAAATTATACCCTCCTAAAAACATTTAAAACCACAAATGTTTACTAGTTTCCTTCTACATTATTAAATAAATTATCTGGTATAAAATACTCTCTCTTGTTTAGATTATTATAGATTGAAGAGGAATCCCTATATAATATAAAATTAAGTAATATTTTCAAATGTGGTTAAGATTCTATTAAATAAGAACCAATTTTACTATTTATATTAATTTTATCATATCATAAAGCCGTATAAACAATTACATACTACAACTATATAATCTAAAAAATATCTTTATAAGTATGTTATGTTGATTTTATAGAAAAATATATTTATACCGATTCATTAAATTATAACAGCACTTGTTTGAATTACTTTAAAACATACATGAATTATGCAATAATTTTCAAATTATGAATTATTAATATATACTAAATATTAGTAATACTTTATTCTAAAAATTAATTTATGTTTATTTTAAATTATTAAATTAATATATATGTGTGTTTGTGTGTTTGTGTGTGGGTGTCTATTAATTATTAAAATTAATTACTTTGATTAATTCATTCATCACATATGGGAAATTTCTAACCATCTATTCAAAACCATTATCTCAACATCCATAAAATGATCATGGAAATTATTATATTTATTATATATTTTCCCACACTTTTAATGTACATATTATATGTCATTATAACTTGATCATAGATATAGGATTAAGATCTCTATGGGGAAGAAATCACTGGAAAAATAGAAAAATTAAGCACCCAGTTGATAATATTGACTATGAAAAACTTATAAATATGTAATATTAAAATATATATGAGTTATATTATTAATAAATATAAATAATGTTATGATATATATGAATAATAAGCTTATATAATGTATTTATCCTATATATCCATGGTTTACCATTTATATTCAGTTATTCTAATATATGTTATTTCAAATCATAAATATAGTTTTCAATGATAATTATGTATTCACCACTTTTCAAAAAATATTTATATTTAATTTTACATATGATAATTTAATATACCTTTCATCGAAGTGGGTTACATGAAACCATTAAACAATGATCGAAATTATTTTCTTTCATCTTCTATAACATTTCTTATAATTACATATATATTTACTCAAATTTTTATCTATTTATTTTCAATTTTTCACTATTGGGATATTATATTATTAAACTAATGAATTATAATTATTGAGGATATTTCTTAAAAATGGACTTGAAAGAGGCTTATATATTTTTATGAAATGTCACTAATATGTTAAGAATACCCTTTTCGAGATTTCTTTTACATTTTCCTTTATTGCACAATATGATCAATCATGCATGAATATTTAATTTCCTTATTTTGTTACAATAAAAAATATCTTATAGAATGAATCTTTTTTATTGAATTTGTGAAACCATCAAATCAAATTCATTATTCTTTATTATGAAATAAATTATCAAAATTTTAGGAATCACATTTTATTTCCATAGATTAATCAATCTAGAATATATGATGATCATCCAATGGGACACATATTTATGGTAATATCCCTATGTGAGCTGTGGGAATAAAATTATGTATCCCTCTAGTGCATTTGGTTTTTATTACATGCTAGGAAATGGCTTATTTTGTACATTGATGGTTTTCCTGGTCCAATATGTTATGAATGAACATTGTATAGTTTGAATTTTTTCCATCACGTCATAATGTAATTGGTATACATTCTTCACATCTGATATGATTTTATATTCTTATGACTATTCTATATTCAAGGTTTTTATCACCATAGTTCATGATTACAGATTTCATATTCTTATTCAATTATATATGTTATAATTTTATGATGGTGTTTTTATGGTCCAACATTCCAGTTCATTGATCTAGGATTATTCTCTCACAAATAATAATTAATTATTATGATTTTATGCTCTTATTCCTATAATCATACTATTTATTATATTTTAATGTCTTCTAACATGATTGTGATATATTGATAAGTCTTGTATGACTCATTGATATCTTTTCCGTGTTATTAAGAATTTCTGTTCGCCCTTTTCTTATATTTCAATTTCTATAGATCTTGAATATGAATTCTTGTCAGATATGTCTAGAACTAAATCAATAATCAGGAACTTTTATGGAGTAATTTTATGTTTTTTTATAAGATAATAATTTCTATAATTTCTAGTGACATTAAACCTTAAGGTTTTGTGTGTTTTGTTTAATCATATGTCATAATGTTTATTCACGTGAAATAACAAAAATCAGTTCATCTTTTGTTTCAGTTATCTCAGTTGGTATTATAGTGGAATTTAGTTAATTTTATGGATTATTTCAAGAATTATAGGATAATAAAAATTAAATAAAGCTGGGTTGATACCAAACTATAATGAGTTAAAAATGAAGGTGTTGTAGGATAAGATATCAATGGATTGACTTTTCTTATTCAAATGGATGTTTTATATGAATTTATTAGATAATATAATTACTCAAACCAACCATTTTAGTTTCAATAAATGATTGGAACCATAATAATTTAAATGAATTGATTACATGTAAAATATTTATCCATTGATTAATTTTTAACATTTTATTCAATTCATGTTATTTATCTTCCTTTATATCAAGGAATTTTATTAATGTAATTGATTCATAATCTCATAAATATAATATTCAATTCATAGTTGAAGAAAATAGTCGCATGATTATTTTATATGTAGTTTATAACCCTTATTTTATTGATGCTTTTGGGATGATAATTCCTATAAATATAGTTATTCAACCCTTGGTAAATTTAGGCGGATGCAATTAATTGATCAGCTATATCTATATAAAACATACTATCAATTATAGGATAAATAATTATCATTCAAACTCATAAATCATCCCATGGTCTTATATCGATACAATGATGATTGTGGACTCCCTTTTGAAAATAATTCCCTAATATGAGTTTCGATACTAAATAATTAATGATATTTGACTCAAATGGTTATAAATAAACTCAACATTGAATATATTACAATGATACAAAAATATATCAAAAATATTTTTGAATTATTTTATTTACCATCCCTGAGATCATCAGTTTCTGTTTTAAATTAAAATTATACATCTTGCTATTATTATATCAAAGAGTCTATGTAGAATACCACCTATTGAATTTAAGGAATTTAAAAAGAATAAGATAATTGGAGAAAAGATTTTTTATTATAAATTGATTCAATAGGGGTATGACTAGTCCCCATTATTAATAAAATTGATGGGTTAAGTCATCTTTTCATGGATTATCATGATATTAGTAATTTAAAAGTCAATAACATGAATCTTAGAAACTGTATCAATGGTTAGATAGGTAAAAATAGAGGGGTTCAATTCTATTCAGTGGTTTATCGTCAATAAGTTTAAATGTAAATCATTATTAAAATGGATGATTTTCCTAAAAAATAAATACATACGCCATATCGGTACTACAAATTCATTATTATTTATTTTATACTTACAAAATTCCTTGATATTTTTATAGATTTGATGAATACTTCTTTCAGATTATCTAAATAAAATTTTAGTAGTGTTTATTGATGATATTCTCTTATATTCCTTGAAAATGATGAACATGAATACCCAATGAGGATTATGTTAATAACCATAAGAAAGAATAAAATGTATAAAAAAGTTTTCATGAGTGGAAGTTTTAATAAAAAGTGTCCTTTTTGGGCCATATAATCACAAGAAATTTTATATTTATAGTCCATTTAGAGAATAATATGATTGAAAATCGTGTAGAACAATATATATAATACGGTTTTATATTATTCATATATTTTGTAGATATTATTGATACATTATATCATATTTATGAAGATTTTTAAACCCCAAATCGGTATTAACTCAATAGGGTGTTTATTTTCTCTATGAATAAACAATGTAAAGAAATATCCAAAGATAATAAGAAGAGGTTTTTTAATTCCCATATACTCACAATACCTTTTAGTGGATATTTTTTTTGATATAGAGTGACTCATTAATGATTGCATTATTTTCTTATTTTAAAATACGGAAATATGATAACTGATGGCTCACATTAATTAAATACCCATGAGAAAAGTCACATGAGACAAGATTTGTATTTAGCAATGAATTTTTTTCATTAATTATTTGATTGAATTATTTATATAGAGTGAAGTGAGATATTTAATATTTCTATGAAATTAATTTTTATTTTCAAATATATGGAGGTAAAAATGACATAACAGAGATGGTTGGAGTTGGTCATGGTGTAACAACTCATATCATTATTAGTTGGTGAATTCAAGGGAATTATTTTTTCTTGAATTACGGGAAAATTTTGATATTTATGATTTAGATACGAATTATCTAATATATAAAATATATAAGAGGTTTTATTTAATGTATAATAGTTTTCATAGGTGTTCATTTGATTACAAGAGCATGGTCATAGTGGTCCTTCTGATGAAAAGTATGACAACTAGTAGATCACATTATATCCAAAGGTGGTGTGTCTTGGAGTGTGTCATGAAATAATAAATCATAAAGGATATGATAGTTTCATGTCATGATGTAATGGTATTCATTCCTTGAACCCTCTATATAATATTGAATTTATGGTGTTTTGAGAGGATTAAATTATATCGTTAAGCACTATATTGTAAGTAGGGGGACCCGCATAGTGAATCTAGACACTAATGAGAGAATTATAACATGATGAATTTGGAAAATGAGGGGGGATTAAACAATGATTGGGAGAATCATGTTATACAGTGACCTAGGTAGTGGATTTCGGGTATTTGGTTTTACATAGTATAGGGTGCTATACCATGGATAATAGTGTCATACTATTTTAGATACAATGAATGTTGTATTATGTTTTGACCATTGTGGTCATTCTGCAAGGCTTCTTCTGGATAATTTTTTTATTATTTAATTTAATGAAATTATTTTTTATTAAAATAATATTATAATTTGTTCACCCATATTTACCTAAATTCCATTCCCTTATCCATACACCTCTCTTATATCTCTCTTCCATAGATATTATCTCCCTTTTTTGTATATTCTAAAGTGTTGTTCATCATGAGTATTAGATTGAGGTATGTATATCAGTTATCCTTGATATATTATCTCTTTATTTCAGTTTTTAGTATTTTCAATCCATCATTCCCTAATTTATGATTTTTTTTATATCCTCAAATTATATCCTATGGTATGGTAATATTCAATTGGTTATTTTATATATTTTTTGAGGTTGATAGACCATAATTATTTCCCCGATGGATAATTAAATTTTCATGCTTAATGTGTTATGTGATCTTATAGACTACGTGTTCTTGGTCATAATTAAATTAGTGGGGTTATTTATTAACATATTTTAGTGGGTATGCCTCAATGGGACCATGAATGTATTTTTTGGTGGTGGGATTTGATGTTATATACAATTAATGTCAAGAGGACTATCATAAGTAACATGGAACATAATATTTGGAACCTACTGGGATTCCACATATAAATAAAAACAAATAATTCCCCTTGATGTGTTTCCTTAGTCTCCAATGAGAAGGGGATGTGATGAATTTGGATGCATTGGATTGGGGTTAGGCCTTATGAAATTTATTTATGTTATAGACACTTTTTTAGTATATTACTATGTTGGGTGATTGTTCCACCGACACTCGTATTTTTTTATCTATGTGGGCTTACCATGGAGTAGATTTATTTAATGGTTGGGTGTGTGATAAATGAACTATCCTATCCGTGAATGTGATATGGTCATCATGTCATCAATTTTTATGTTTTTTATTATATTTTATTGACCATTTGGTTGATTTGTATATAATGCAATTGATGTTTGAGGGATGCATCCCCTATGGAGGGATTTTATTTTATCATAGTCATTCGAAATGTATGAATGGAATGCATTAATGGTGTACAATATATAATGAAACATAGTAATGTTTCTTGGCAACTTATTATAATTATCTAATATGAGGGAATATTTCAATTAAACAATAGTGATAGATCTATTGAAAAGAAGATAGTGGAATATGTTGTGTTCATGAGTTACCATCCATGTGTAGACAATATCTAGGTTATAGGAATGTTTCCTTCCCATTTGACCTTGGGTTATATGATTGTTTTCTGAACTATTTAATTTCTTTTGGGATTACATATTTAATGGTATATATTATTTGAATTCATATGATTGATTTTCAAAATGGTTATGGATCACGTAATGGGTTCATAATTCATGTTAATCATGGTTATGAGTTGTAATAGAAAAGTGTATAAGGTACTATGTTATCTGTTTATGTGTAGGATATGAGGGAACAAGTTATATGGGATTAATTGGGAGGTAGTAAAACCATTGGGTCTATGTGTTATGTGCTGGGTGATCATACTGACCATGATTTTATAGACACAAGATGATTTGGGTTCGATGTCAATTATTATCATGTATATATATGGTTTTTCCATGCCTGAGACCCCAAATTTCTATGTTACTTTGGAATGTGAATTCAAGATGAATTGGATTCCTCACTAACATTCACAAGTTTATAATAAAATGGGTGATCCTTATTTTTTTCTTTGGTAAGGATTATATGACCTGGTACCATGAAGAGATGCCACTCTGACCCTTCTTATTGATATCATGAGACAATGTCAAGGGAAGGAACCATTTTTTCCCTTGTTATTAAGGACATGAGATGTTATAAGAGGAATTAATCATAAAAACCCATGGTATTAATGATATGAAATGTTTCTATAGGTTAACTATTCCAAACCATAGTATTGATTATTTGTGATATCATCATGGTTGTATTCTATTCCAACCATTGTTATTGATGTTATGAGATGGTATCAAGTGTGCATTCCATTTTAAACACTAATGATAGTGATTTGAGAATGTATTGTAGGTAAGGTCCAGTTTTACCTTTGATATGGAATTATTGGTGACATATATTTTGACTATTGAGATAGAATTATTGGTTGGATCTAATCTTATTCTTGAGACTATGTTATGGGTGGGAGCCACTCAAACCCTTGGTATTTATCTGGGACATGATTGAAATCAAAAAACGACACTCAATGATGTATATATAGACCTTTTTGAGTGTCAGTATGGTTCCCCTGGATTGGTTATTGGTTATTTTATTGTCTTATATTTTATATAGTTCATTTCAAAAAAATTATATAAAGTATATATTGGGTTTGATATAAAGTACATTTGTGGAGGTTCTTTATTTTTTACTCACTAACGGATCAGGTAGCCCAGACACTTTTGTTCAAGATAAAATCTTACATTTGCAGTCAATAGTAGGAAATAGGCTAGATGATGGATGGTTTAGCTAGATAGTTATTCAGTGTGTGAATATGTAACTATTTCAGAACTCGATACCAAGTTGTGGTTATTTTTGGTTTTGACTATTTTTGGTGGGTTGTATATGATCATCCCAACCTAGATCTTTTTAGTGACTACTTAAATCCTATGATATTAGATAGAACATTATTTTATGTCATATATTTTAATATTTAATTTTCATTGTAGCATGGTTAGATATGGTATTTTAACATATTTATATATTAGTATTGATTTTATAATGATCCTCTTCCTTAGTTTTATATAATATAGGTTATGATATCCCCATAATTTCAACATATGTTGTAACACCCCAAGATTCCACAGTACGTTTCCCTTTGAATAATGCAATGGCGTGCATTGTACGCAACTTCGAGATTCTAAGACACCTCAACCAATCAAACTAGCCATTATGAACAGTAATACCTACTTTTTAAAATTTTAGAAATTTTATCTCTCAAAATGACCGTCATTTTTGGATTCAAGGTATCGAATTTAGCCTAAGGTGAAATTTTGGTACTTTTCGGATAACATTAATATTTTGATGAATAGTGAAAATTACTAAATTTTAATTAGAAACAACTTTTTTAATCTAAATAATTAATAGTGATAAATTATGAATTTGTGTTTTTTTAAAGTATATTTAGAATAGATTTTTTCCATTTAATAAAATGTTGGTCATTGGACAAAATTTCACAATTAAACCATACATAAACAAGATCAATCTTTTTATAGTTATTATATCATTAAAACACGCTTTTTGTTTTGACAGTGGGAATTAATTTCCGCCACTTATGTGTTTTGAATTTAGAAAAATGGATTCCATATTTGAAATCAGGATATCCAAATTTCGTAAATAGGTAACATTTATTTTTAGACATTTTGAATAATTACTTCAGTAAATATTTTATTTACCATGGTTAAAGGGTAAATCCGGTAAATAAGGGTTAAACAAAATAATATTATAATAATACTAAATTACCCAAAAACGTGTCCTAACCTTATTGGTGGATACATGTCCGACCAAGGGCATTGTTGGGTCGATTTTGGGACCCCATTGAGCCACTTGTAGGTGATAGGGACACTTTATTTTAATTAATTTAAAATAAATACAAAAATGACATAAGCATATATCTTTTAGTAAAACGATTGTTACATAGGGTTATATATGTTGGATTTTTGAATTTAAATAACGATTAGAAATCTAAAAAGATTTTATATATAATGGTATTTTATTTATTATTTTTAGACTTTATATAATTTAATTTATTTATGACACAATGGTGATGTAGTAATTACCTAATTAATGACAAATTAGAATAATTGATTTTATAAATACCCAAATAAATTTAATTTGATACTTTTTTTAAATACCAATAATTTTCTAGGATAATATTAAATGTTATGATTTATTTAATTAACTTTTTTCAAAGTAATAATTCTGTTATAATTTTTACAAAAATCAATTATTGAATAGTGTCAAAATTGACATAAAATAGTTTTTAAACCAAATATTATATTATTAATTGATATTAAATTCATAAAAATATAAAGATAGGAAAAGAGACTTATATAATGATATTTTATCATTAATGGACCACATGGGGGTCGCTTGGATGTATATAGTATGTTTATTAACCATATAATATAAAAATACAAAGAGGCATTGTAAAAGTGAAACTAATTTACTAAGAGTTAGTACTTAAAGATATGTTTAATATTTTAACCCAAACCTATATAAATCCAATTGGTTGAGTGGATTTAGATCTATACCCACCTTAACCTTTAAATAATCCACTTTGGAGAAATTATAAACTGAATATGAATTTATTAAAAAATAATATTTATCGCTTTTCCAAAGTTTCCCCTCACCCCTCTTATAAAAGGGAACTCCTTCTTCTCATTAATTCACACCATCAAAGCCTTTTGGTTCGGCCAACCCTGCCCAAATATTCTCTAAACATTCCTCACTACAAACTAGAGGCCTTATTTTTATCATAATGCCAACCCATGGAGCCCTTTTGATCAAATCAAAAGGAAGAACCCGAAGAAGAGGTAATGTTTTCCCCCACCCACTTTTATGTTCCTTTCTTCTTCAACTTCTACATTATTTGTTATTTATATTCAAAAATAATATCTCTAGTATCATTTATATACATTGAGGTTATTATAAATATGGTACAACCATATTCCGTATTCTATCCATCCATTGAATGACATGTCACCATACGTGCATACGTACAGCGTACCGTCTCCACGTCATGGTGTAATTGTCATTCAATAAAATATTATTTGGATGGGAATAATAATGATGTGTAATTCTGGTAAATAATAAATATAATATGATAATTATTCTTTCTATATGATATACCATCCAATTATATATAATTTTGACATCAAAAGAATGATATTGTCATTCGGGCGTACGTACGGACTACCGTCTCCACGAACGTGATGAGATTCATTCTCCATCGTATCCATTCAAGTATAATTCTCATTTTATGATTAAAAAAATGTTTAAAAAATTTATATAATTCTGGATATTAATAAGATACAACCTATCCCTAACAAACATGGCTTACATAACAAAGAACATAAAAAAAAACGAGTAATTTAACACCGAAATGATGATAATACTAATATATTATTAACAAATCAATGTTAAAAGATCATATATGATATCATATTAATATAAATGATTCCTATATAATTAAATAACAATTATTTCACCATTATACAGGACGTTAACCAACCACCGACCAAGGAAAAAGTACAATGTAAGTGGTTTCTTATTTCACTTTCAATTCCGTGAGAATTCCATTGTTCACCAATTATTTATTACATGTGGTGTGTGTACTGCCCATGTTTGTATTCATTGTGTAATATAATTAAATTAATTTATATTTACATCATTATTGTATGATCCTTTTTTCATGAGTGTATGTTTTTTATGTTACCAAATCAATAAGGGAATTTGAAATTTCAATTTCCACTCATTCGGCTTTACGTATACTTCATTGATTATTTTACTCCAAGATTATGTGTAGAATCACTATTCATTTGATTATGTCATAAATTATACTCCCCTTTCTATGGATATAATTTTGATACACATAATCACTCCATTGATGAATTATCATGTCATCGGTATGAACTTGATAAGAGTAATTTTTACTCAATCTCGATTTGTTGAGTTAAACATCCAATTCATTGGTGTTGTTTTTACAAGAATATGTGTGACTGTCCTTTTATTGTTTTACACTGAATATCCAATCATATTGAGTGTATTTATATTTTTCACACATAATTATGTCATTGAATTATCCTTAACATAAAGATATGGCCTTTATGAGATATTTCATCTCAATTTACATTCCATTGAGACTCTTTTGTTTTTATACACCAAATCACTTTTATATGGTGTATATAATGTACATTGACATAGTATATAATGAATCCATTTATTCTCATGATATTAAAATGTTTTTATTACATAAAATATTTTTATTCAAGTGTCTCTCTTTTGGTTAGTAACTCTAACTAAAATATCATTTTAAAATTTTTGAAAGATTGATTATTCTAAATCATTCTCATTAATGTCAATGTTTTAAAAATGGTTTTAAGGAATTATTTATATGGAAATTAAAGTTTCAAAATCAAAATTACTTTGAAATGTTTAAAAGTGGTATGGGAAACTTTGATTCTAAAATATATTTTAAATGGATTTTTGAAAAATAGTGTGCCTTTTAAATGATTTCAAGAAAAAGGGGGATATTTCACTCTAATTGTTTTGATGATTATTTTCATCTATGTCAATATCCGTCATCATTCTCAATTGAGGTTCTTTTGATACAATACAATCTTCCATATTGTATCGAATGAGTTATGTTTGACTGTGGATGTTCAATTTTTATACAATTCATGGTTTGTGGATAAAGTATTGACATTTTTTCTGCTAGTTTTAATACGAATGTTTATGTTATGTTTAAAACATTTAATATGAGGAATTAATTTTACTTAGAAAGTGATGGGTGGAGCCCGCTATAGCCCCTCGATGCATCAGTAGGTCTCATGAGACAAACTAGTGTCTTGGTATGAGGCCTTGACAAAATCTTTTTTGTAGTCTTGGCATGAGGCCCTGGATACGTGGTTATGATAGTCTGTAATTTTGCATTCCGTCATTATGAAAGTGGTTATTAATATTTTCATGTGATTATTCGACTAGTATAATATCTATGTTAATAAGTAACTAGAATTATTTCATTTTATCCTTGCCATATTATACAGATGTTCATGTTTAAAAGGATTTTGTTTTATTAATACATTGACTTAAATTTTTTTATTATTATTTATTAAATTTTCTGATATATTGTTATCCTTACTGAGTATCTGAGCTCACCCATTTCAAAGTTTTATTTCTCCCAGGATGTGAAGAAGTATTTTATGAATGACCTGCAATGATAATATGAGGGGATATGAAGACAATATGTTGTTGTAGTTTTTCACTTATTGATGTAATGTAAACTTTATATATATATCTAGTGTTTCCAAGGCTACTAAACTAAACGGTCTTTTGAGACTTGATCATTCTTGTGATAATAAAAATGGTATATAATAATGTACCGACTCTAGGTATCTAGGGTCAGGGGGTTATAGTTGGTATCATAGAAGTTTTGTACAAACCTTGGATGCTTGATTTAGATAAAATCTGATTAGAGCACATAGACCTAAGATGATCTTTGATGATTAGTATAGAATAACTTCCTAGAATTTTGGTATTGTAGAGATTTTTTGAGTTTTCTGAGCAATACATCCCTATCTGGATACGAGCAGGTAGAGGCGGCTCTGGAACAGATGTACCTAGGGGTAAAACCTGAAAACACCGCTTTGAGCTAGACTCAAACGGGAACTGGTGCACAACAACGGGCCTTGCTGCACTCTTGGTTACGACACTCCCGGGGGATATTCTTAAGATAATTTACATTTTCTTTACAAACTGATTTGAATTATTATATATATAAGATGAGAGTAAATGACCTTGGTTAATCCTAATGTGTTTAAAATTGATAATATGATGACATGTTAATCTCTAAATGATTTTATGACTACTCTTACTCACACAATGCTTTCTGGTATTAGTCAATGGCTGGATTCCAAGGAAGTCATAGTGACTTTTAGAATTATGTACAAGGTGGGAATGGTTGTGGAAATGAGCAACAAAATGGAATGTTGATAGGCGTAAAAGATATCATCTTTATTCCAAATCAATTTTCCAAAAATATGATCAACAATATATATATTAACCAATTCCCGGACTCAACAAAAAAGTGAAAGTTGATGAATGATAAGAGCTCCAGTAGTGGAGACCATGGAGAAAGGAATCCTCAATTTCAATCATGCGGGAAATGTGGAAGGAGACACCCAGGAAAGTGTCTTAATGGGACAAAGAAATTATTTTCTTGTGTTATGTAAGGACATAAAGTGAAGAAATGTTGAAGAAAAATGAAGAGTAATATGGAAGAAGATAAAAATGGTCCCAAGAATCCATTTACAGTCATTTTCCATAAATGTAGGGGACCTGCCCATTACCTGAGTGAATTCCCTATTATATAAGATATTTTCTTAGTCAAAGAAGAAGATATGTGGGAATAAATGGTTGGAGAAATGTTTAAAAAGTATTAGTTCTCCTTGTTGATGGGTTTACATTGGTTTAATTTTCTCTTGTATTTTTAACCCTGCAGTTTTCCATGTGAGAATGATATTTGAGGAAGAATTATCTTTTCTCTTGTGGATATCGTTATAAATTACCATTTGGTTTTATATGGACATTGGGTTTGAGGAAATTATAAGTTATTATAATTTGGGATAAAAAAGAAAGGTATGAGATAATATTTGTGGTTAAATTATGTTATGGTTATTCTGAGGAATTTATCTCATTTTGGTAATGTTATAAAATATATTTTTTGAAAAAGGATAACACGTAGACCGTGTGACAACCCGTCGTGTCGGACAAAGCTATGGTAATCGAACCCACAACCAAAGTGCGATTGGGATTTATCGCCTACCACTGGACTACGTGAAGTCCCTGCTTAGTGTGACTATTATTTTTTGTTAAATGATTTTATTGATCAATAATAATTTGATTTCGGATCTTATTTCTTCACAAATGAATACCCTTAGTATAGGAAAATGATTTGGTGATTAAGTGATAAATGTTATTTTGGAAGTTGTTTGCTTTGTTGTGAACACTATATGCCAATGGAAAATAGAATAGTTTGGGATTTCATTTGAGGAGTAATGGTGGATTTTTATCTATGTTTTTATTGTAGATTTATAGTGATTTGGGTTATTTATGGAAATGATTAGGTTAATTACTTTTATGTATGTGACTTTAAGAGTAATTAAGGTCATTTGGAGATACAATTTAACGTGGAAGACTACATTCTTATAATTTTTGGGTTTCAATATTAGTTTGGATTATATTAAAGGATTTTAAGGACAATTGATTATTGAATGGTATTTATTTAACTTTGGGGTATTGATGGTTTAATTTTAGAAATTAAGATTAGTGTTTTTTTATCTAATGGAATATTCATTTGGGGGATCATCAGATATTATACTAAACATTTTGGTTTTTATTAATCACTAAAGGCAAGGTAAATATATAGTTTATCCTACGTGGATTATGTATTTCTATAGAAGATTATTCTAGCTCTTCCATTGTGACCAAGTCTTCTTGAATACTCATTGTTCAAAAAAATGAGTTAGTGGTAAAAATTTATCAAAGAATGAAACTCTACCTAAAATGTAAGTATATCTCTTTATGTTCTTAGTAAATATCATAAATGAATTCCTTGTCCTTATGAAATGTAACTTAAAACAAAAAATTTTGTCCATTTACTTTTCCTACTGGGAGAATAATGACAGTTTGTCCCAACACTAGGTTGTTATTTTATTATTGTTCACTTTCTCCGGATCATGTTTTCTATCCCTCTACATTAGAACTTAACACTTAGTTTATTTTCCATATACATGTTTTCCTACATGGAATCCTAGTATGGGTTATCTTGGGTGACCTTTATACCTCTCTTCCTTTCTTTTAAAGTGATAGTTTTATTGACTCTTTTTCCGATGTGGGACTTTACATTATATTCTCAAGCCCAATTTTAATAAAATTACGAGAACGCAATTTATTAAAGGAGGGGAGAATGTAACACCCTAAGCTTCCATGTTACATTTCCCTTTGAATAATGAAATGGTGTGCATTGTATGCAACTTTGAGATTCTAACACACCACAACCAATCAAACTAGCCATTATGAATAGTAATATCTAATTTTTAAAATTTTAGAAATTTTATCTCTCAAATGGAACATCATTTTTGGATTCGGGGTATCAAATTTAGCCTAAGGTGAAATTTTGGTACTTTTCGGATAACATTAATATTTTGATGTATAGTGAAAATTACTAAATTTTAATTAAAAACAAATTTTTTAATCAAAATAATTAATAGTGATAAATTTTGAATATGAGTGGTTTTAAAGTATATTTATAATATATTTTTAAAATTTTATACAATTTTTTTCATTGGACATAATTTCACAATTAAACCGGACATAAACAAGTATCAATCTTTTGATAGTTATTATATCTTAAAAACATGCTTTTTGTTTTGACAGCGAGAATTAATTTTAAATTAATTTCTTCCACTTCTGTGTTTATAATTTTGAAAAATGGATTCCATATTTAGAATCATGATTTCCAAATTGTGTAAATAGGTAACTTTTATTTTTAGACATTTTAAATAATTACTTCGGTAAATATTTTATTTACTATGGATAAAGGGTAAATCCGGTAAATAAGGGTTAACAATTAATTTTATAATAATACTAAGTTACAATAAAATGTGTCCTAACCTTATTGGTGGATACATGTCCGACCATGGGCATCTTTGGGTCGATTTTGGGACCCCATGGAGCCACATGTTGGTGATAGGGACACTTTATTTTAATTATGTTAAAATAAATACAAAAATAACATAAGCATATATCTTTTTGAAAAAAACATTTTACATAGGGTTATATATGTTGGATTTTAGAAATTAAATAATAATTATAAAGATAAAATTATTTCCTATATAATGGTATTTTATTAATTATTTTTAGACATTATATAATTTAATTTATTTATGACACAATGGTGAAGCAGTAATTACGTAATTAATGAAACATTAAAATAATTGATTTTATAAATATCCAAATAATTGTAATTTGAGACTTTTTATAAATAAAAATAATTTTCTAGGATAATATGACATGTTAGGATTGATATAAGTATATTTTTTTGAAGTAATTATTCTGTTATGAATTTTACAAAAATCAATTATTGAATAGTGTCAAAATTGACATAAAATAGTTTTTCAAAAAGTATTATATTATTAATGCATATTAAATTCCTAAAAATATATCTTTCTTCTAAGAGACATATATCATGATATTTGTATCATTAATTGACCACATGGGGTTCGTTTGGATGTATATACTAAGTTTATTAACCATATACTATAAAAATACAAAGAGACATTGTAAAAGTGAAACTAATTAACTAAGAGTTGATCCTTAAAGATAAGGTTAATAGAGTAAACCAAACCCGTCTAAATCCTATAGGTTCAGTTGTTTTCGACCTATCCCCACCATAACCTTTAAATAATCCACTTTTGAGCAATTAGAAACCGAATATGAATTTATTATAAAATAATATTTCTTTCTTTTCCAAAGGTGCCCCTCACCCCTCTAATAAAAGAGAACTACTCCTCATTAATTCACACCTTAAAAGCCTTTTATTTTGGACAAACCCTACCCAAATAAACTCTAAACATCCCTCAATACAACCTATAGGGATTAATTTGATCATAAATCCAACCTATGGAGCCCTTTTGATTAAATCAAAAGGAAGAACCCGAAGAAGAGGTAATGTTTTCACCACCCTCTTTCACGTTCCTTTCTTCATCAACTTCTTCTTTCTTTGTTATTTATATTCTAAAATAACAACTCTAGTATATTATATATACTGTGATTTATTATTAATATGGTACAACCATATTCAGTATTTTATCCATCCTTTGAATGGCATGTCACCGTACGTGCGTAAGTACGGCTTACCGTCCCCACGCCATGGTGTAATTGTCATTCAATAAATTATTATTTGGATGGGTATAATCATGTTGAGTAATTCATGTAAATAATAAATATAACATTATAATTATTTTTTATATATGATATACCATCCAATTATATATTATTTAAACATCAAATGAATGATATTGTCGCTTGTGCGTACGTACGAACTACCGTCTCCACGAAAGCGATGAGATTCATTCTCCATCGTATCCATTCAAGTATAATTCACATTAGATGATTATAAATAATTTTTAATGACTTTATATAATTTTGGATATGAATAAGATACAACCTATACATAACAAACACGACTTACGTAACAAAGAATATAAAGGAAAACTAGTAAGTTAACACCTGAAATGAAAATAATACTAAGATATTATTAACAAATCAATGTTGAAAGATCATATATGATATCATATTAATGTAAATGATTCTTTTATAATTCAATAACAATTATCTCACCATTATACAGGGGGTTAACCAACCACCGACCAAGGAAAAGGTATAATGTAAGGAGTTTCTGATATGAGTTTTAATTCTGTGAGAATTCCATTGTTCACCACTTATTTATTACATGTGGTGTGTGTACTAACCATGTTTGTATTCATTGTGTAATATACCTTAATTCATTTATATTTACATCATCATTGTATGATCCTTCTTTCTTGGGTGTATGTTTTTTATGTTACAAAATCAATAAGGGAATTTGAAATTTCAATTTCCACTCATTCGGCTATACACATACTTCATTGATTATATTACTCCATGATTATGTGTACAATCACTATTCATTTGATTATGTCATACATACCACTCCCCTTTCTGTGGATATACTTTTGATACACATAATAACTCCATTGATAAATTATCAGGTCATGGTATGAACTTTATATGAGTAATTTTTACTCAATCTCGATTTGTTGAGTTAAACATTCAATTCATTGGTGTTGTTTTTACAAGATTATGTGTGAATATCCTTTTATTGTTTTAAACTGAATATTCAATCATATTGAGTGTATTTATATTTTTCACAATTAATTATGTCGTTTAATTATCCTTAACTTAAGGATACGGCCTTTATGAGATATTTCATCTCAATTTACATTCCATTGAGATTCTTTTGTTTTTATACACCAAATAACTTTTATATGGTGTATATAATGTACATTGAAATAGTATATAATGAATCCATTTATTCTCATGATATTACAATGTTTTTTATTACATAAATTATTTTTATTCAAGTGTCTCTCATTTGGTTAGAAACTCTAACTAAAATATCATTTTAAAATGTTTTAAAGATTGATTATTCTAAATCGTTCTCATTAATGTCCATGTTTTAAAAATGGTTTTAAGGATTAATTTATATTGAAATTAAAGTTTTAAAATCAAAATTCCTTTTAAAAGTATAAAAGTGGTATGAGACACTTTGATTCTAAAATCTATTTCAAATGTATTCTTGACAAATAGTTTGACTTTTAAATGATTTCAAGAAAAAGGGGGATATTTCACTCTAATTGTTTTGATGATTATTTTCATCTATGTCAATATCCTTCATCATTCTCGATTGAGGTTATTATGATATAATACAATCTTCCATATTGTATCAAATGAGTTATGTTTGACTGTGGATGTTCTATTTTTATACCATTCATTGTTTGTGGATAAAGTATTTGCATTTTGTATTCTAGTTTTAATATGAATGTTTATGTTATCTTTAAAAATTTTCATATGAGGAATGAATTGGACATAGTAAGTGATGGGTGGAGCCCGCTATAGCTCTTTGATGCATCGGTAGGTCTCATGAGACAAACTAGTGTCTTGGCACGAGGCCCTGACAAAATATTATTTGTAGTATTGGCATGAGGCCTTGGCTACGTGGTTATGATAGTCTGTCATTATGCATTCCGTCATTATGAAAGTGGTTTTTAATATTTTCATGTGATTATTTGACTAGTAGAATATCCATGTTAATAAGTAAATGGAATTATTTCATTTTATCCTTTCCATATTATGATGAAGTTCATGTTCAAAAGGCTGTTGTTTTAGTTATTCATTGCCTTAAATTTTTATGTTTATTTATGAAAGTTTCCACTATATTGTTATCCTTACTGGGCATCTGATCTCACCCCTTTCAATGTTTTAATTTTCCCAGGATGTGAAGAATTATTTTATGAATGACCTGCAAGGATAGTATGAGGGGATATAAAGACAATATGTTGTTGTAGTTTTTCACTTATTGATGTAATGTAATCTTTATGAATATATCCAGTGTTTCCAAGGCTACTAAACTAATCGGTCTTTCGAGACTTGATCTTTCTTGTGATCATGCCAATGTTATGTAATAATTCACCGACTCTGGGTATCTAGGGTCAGGGCGTTACATATGTTCCCACATATAGTATGTTTCCTCTAGTGTTTGGGTATGTGGACTTATTATCATGTGGTTATATGATTTTGTTACTTTTTAGATGGATATGAATAGATGTTACAAAGTTATATTAGTCAATTTTTTATTTTTCATATAATATATGTTTGGTTGGATATAATACTAAACTATTCAGAACATTTTATGGATTTTCAGTTTTTCCTCACCAAAACATGCATGAGTCAAATTAAATGTTTCATGGGAGTTATAATTGATATTTAAACCTCTTAATGTTATATTCAGGATAAAAATTGTACAGTATGAGGTTTTGGATTAATTTATTTTTTATTTACCTCCTAGATTAGGGTTTTAAGAGAATTGTTACTCAAGAATAATATCTAGCAGGTAGGTTCACATGAAATTTGGATAGATATGTTTGATTATGATATTGTTTTGGAAAAAATAATACATTTTTAATATTAAATTTATTAATAATTTCTTATTTGGTACTTTCAAAAATAACTTATGGGTTACAGGTTGATTGATAAAAAATGACAGTAATGACATTCCTTATTTGAATAATCATATGGTGATGTCATTTAAATAGAAGTGAATAAGACTTTCATTATTGTGGGGATAGTCTGGTATATTAATTTTATTTTAGGATAAGTATCCTTGAGTGGATGCCTAGATTGGGTATGGGATGGATGATATATATGAGATCCATAGAGTTGGTTTTATAGCATGCATGTTATATATTAAAATATGAGAAGGATTTTGGATGTTTTATTGTTTGTTATGGCCTCATAGGACATGGTTTATAGACTAGGTGGTAGGGGATAGTGATGCTGAGACATATAATAAGAACATGGTTATCTTAGTTAAAAATTGAGCCATAGAGTATTTTCTTGTTAATATTATCGATGAGTTGTGATGTGTGAAGGAAAATCAAAGAGAGGTTAGCCCATGAAAAATAATGAATTATGAGGGATAATGAATGGGAAAGGCATTCAATGTGGATAGAATGTAATGTATGGTTTCCATAGACAATTTTTGGAATATGTTTCATGCCTAATACATTGTGATCTATCTCATAGAGTTATGAGTTGTGTAAAAATATTGGGAAATCAATATAGTCTATTCTTACATAGTTTTTAGTTATTTTCATAAATGGGGGACGATAAGCACAATTATGAGAATGTGGATTCTCACAAACCACATAATATGAGGATTTGTTTACCCTAATCATATCCTAAGGTAGTTATGACTGATTTTTGATAGGTTTTTTGTATATTGTTGATTTTTGTTGCATTCAGATGATTAGATTTATGGAAATCCCACATATAATGAAATTTGGATGTGGATGTTACATGACTCCTTGGGATAGTTCATGCAAATAGATGTAAACGCATAGTGGTTACATTTCATGCCAACTATATATATATATATAAGTCATATTTTTATGTTCGTTATGATTTTTGAGATCCAATTGGTTTATAGGAACATGAGGGGTTCTTATGGGTTGTGGTGGCTGTCTAGGACTCCGTTACTAACCTGATTCAAAGGAGCTATTTCATTAGTTTTTATGGGTTACATGATTGATCTTCCATAAATGGTGACTAAATATGAGATTGTAATGATGCATTGGCAAAAAAATAATTCAATAAACTAATAACCTGTGACAACCATGATTATATGATATGTGTTGATTAATATAGGGGATACTCAATGCGATATCCAGGTGGGATTGACCAGAGAAATCCAATGAATCGTGAAATGACTGGTAAATGAGATGAGGTCTCTATATAATAATGGTTAAATGAAAATGGTGTCTTGAGAATCTTTGTTACGTATCAATGTTATTGTCTTATTTGATATTATATGAGATCTTTTTGTAGAAAATTGAAGTATATGACATGACTGAAGGGTGTTGTAAAATTACCATGGAAATGTGGATCAACATGACAGAAAAAGTATCAGGAAAATGATTTAACTAGGGTGAATTAAAAAAAACATATAATTATTAGATATCATGAGTAGATTGGGGACATAATGGGATATTAAAATACTTGTAGATATGGATAGTGGTTATACATAGCACAATGATATTATTAAACCCATGAGAAGTGATTGGGATTTGGAATTGGTTGAGGAATGGAAGTATATAATTTTAGTGTTAGTGTTTGGATATTAGTAAATATTGTGAATGTTTTTTTTCACTGATCGAAGAGTGGGGTAGATTGTTTGGTGGGGAGTACAGCATGGTTGGTCTTATCATGTGGATCCCATTTAGTATAGTTTCATTGTACGTCGATGGTGTATTGATAGTGGAACCTAACAATTAGTGGATTTAGATTTTTATCAATGCTTGGATGGAATAATTCTATGTTATGTAGGGTAAAAAACATTTACCATGATATTGGTATTGATCTATATAAGATAACATATAGTGAAAAGTCCATTAGCATTATTCCATGAGTTACATGATATGGCCATATCTTAATAGTGTAGTCATGGACTATCGGTGTTAATGGGAATCACACCATCTTATACAACGAGGTAAGTCTTAATTTTATTGGCATTGTGTTAGGATTAATATTTCATATTTTAATTCAAATAGTCAGTTGAGACTTGGGTGAGATTCTATTCATGTGATTTTCTTGAATGGATTAGTGATATAAACTAATAAGTTATAATTTAGGTGGTTTAGAAATTCAAAAATTTCTTTGGGAGTTGGTAAATTTCATGGATATTACGGAATTAATTAGTTCCATGTTGATTTTAATGATGGATTTTTTGGAATAATTTCCATGGTAGGGTTTTAACAAGGGAGTTTTATGAATAATTGAAATTGAATTTTACATCATGGTTGGGTGACTGGGAGGGTTCATGAATGATGTATGAGAGTAATTCCAATAGATGAGAGCTATTATAGTTTTCAATTTTTAACAACCTCTATCATAATAGGTTTGTTAATTAGTAACAATTTTAATTTTTTATCTCAATTATGGGAGAAATTTTGATGAATGGTGTTATGAATGAAATTCCTATTATTGGGACATACATGTGTGGTGTTTTTAGTTATATTTTAAAATATGATAGGTGTCTGTATTGATCATGTCAGTGTCAGATCTAGAAATGGGTGGACCTACAATAGAAATATACTGTAGTTGATAGATTATTTCATAACCATGGAGTGTTTTTGGAATTTTGTATTTAATGTGTGATTAAATTTCAATGAAAATAAGTGGTACACACCATATTATAATGGGTCTATTCTATTAAACAAGTACATAATATTTAATTTAAAGAGTTTGTAAAGGATCACACTAAAACTTGAGGGGAATCTCCATGAAGGATTCCCATAGGGTATAGATCATATCGTAGAAGGGGTGGGGGTGAGTGGTATTCCATGAATGTTGAATAAGGTATAGTAGAATTGGGATGCTCTAGGTTGTTAGTAATATAAAATACATAGGATGTTTTCTATATTAATCCTATATGATATTATAATTTATAGATTTATGGGAATCTACATGATGATGTAATGTATTTATGTGTCGCAGTGGTGACACCTGACTAACTTTTTGGTTATGTTAGATTAATAATTTTTCCTATATTAAATTTAATCATATCACTATAGTGTAATTATCTCTATGTGACACCAAAAAATATTATGTGAGTGATATATTTTGGGGAATGTATCATTATATAGCTAGGGGTATATTTTGTGATGGGTAACAAGCCAAAGAGATTGCACGATGAATCTAGACCAGCTAGTGACAAGTTCACTTTTTGGATGTGGGGAATGCTATGATGTCCTAGAAAAATGGTGGGATCTATATCATGATGTGGGTATCATATCAATGTGTTACTAATGTATGGTATATAGGGAGTTGGTTCTTATTTATGTATGATGTGGTTTTTTTGTTAATTGGGTCACACCGTGATGGAGAACGTAAAAGGGGCATTGCAGAATGACCATTATTGTCATTACACAAGTCTTGTTTATGATATTTTTAACCAAAATATAAACATCAAATAGTTATTGTAATAAAATTATTTTTAAAGGGGTTTCCCCAATTCTAACAGCTTTCATGACCACACCCCTTCCTCTACCCCAGTTCTCTCTTCCAAAGAGGATATCTCCCTTGTTTGTGTGAATATTCTAGTTTCATTTGTTTCAAATTGAATATTAATGTAAATATATTAGTGATTTTTGATGAAGTATTTTTTTGGTCCACTATTTGAATGTTCTACATCATTATTACCTAAATTAGGTATTTTTGGATATTTTTGGTAATATTATGATAAGAGAATATTCATCTCATTATAATTGAAGAGAGGGATTATAGTGGATCAAGGATAGTTTCCCCTCAATATTTTTACATTGGTTCATATATATTTTTTTCAAGCATCATGTGATATGTGATCTTTTTTACCTTGTGTAATTTACTATAGATATAATAAAGGGGTTGTTTTTGAACAAATATATAATGGATATGAATAAATGCGACCATGTATGTCTTCCCATGTGGTAGGTACTAATCCCATGGCCAATGAAGCACTTGATGGTTTTAGTAAGTATTATGAGACATGGTAAAAAAACAAAGTGTGGTTTCTATCAAAAAATTAAAAATAGAAACCCTTGGGATTCGTTCCCCCAGTCCCATATAAGTATGATATTTTT
Organism: Viscum album; assembly: GCA_963277665.1. NCBI lineage: Eukaryota > Viridiplantae > Streptophyta > Magnoliopsida > Santalales > Viscaceae > Viscum > Viscum album. The sequence continues at coordinate 1,565,648,522 of OY728145.1, forward strand.
ATGGATTAGTATTGGTTAGTTAGGGGTAAGCCATATGTAAATTTATTTAACTTATAGCCTCTTAGATATTTTATTAGTGTTTTATGTGAGTGTTTCTCATCCACTAATATATATTTTTTTTGATTTGGAACATTAGTGGATAGATTTTTGTTCATGTTGTGTGTTAGAGGATCAATATAGCTTGACCATGAATGAGACATGGTGTCAAGAAATCAATTTTTTAATATATTATATATCCCACATATCTTATTATTCCATTATTTCATCCTAGATTTTATTGATGGATACTGTGTGCATCAAATGGAGTTATTTAATGCTAAAAAATAATAGTTGATAGAGGGTATTTATTAGGGGTTTAGGGTCCATTCATCGGACATAGTGGATCATGTAGCTATATTATCAATGGGAATATATTTTCTAACCCATATATATATATATACATATATTGTATTACAGGTATATCATATTTGATGATTGGATATGTTGTAATGAATTAAATGGGGATTTCAGTCCATTGCCTTAAAAAAATATTATTTTATTGGGTGATATCCATTGAAGACTATGTAAATATGATTCATTATGTCTATATTATAGTTAATAATTTCTTATATCTTAAGTGATGAAGTAGATCTTTCAATACCAGACTATATCCAATAATATTATATTTATGGGTGTTATCATGTGGATAATTATCTATATAATCATTTTGTATTATATAAATTAACATCCTACAATCCTTATAGTCGAATGATAATATTCATCATTTAGTATTATTTAATGTTTAAATATCATTAAATGGAGAAATTTCATAAGATTAATCCTTTGGGATTTGGTATAGAGAAGATTTACAAAAATTTGTAATCAATAACATTATTTTCTAGTACGATTCAAAATATTTGAGTGAATTTTTAAACACTGAAGGAATTTCCTTAGGCGTTATTTAAAGGGTTATTTACTGTGTGTTTTTGTTAATAAATCCTTCCCAAATATTTTTCGAAGCTCTCATACCATAAGAATATTATTATTACACCTTTATATCATTTGATAGTAGCATAACATGGACGGTGTGATAATCTCACTCATATGAGGATTTACATAAAAGAACATTAGACCCCCACCATAGGGGTGATTTTTTTAAAATAACTCATATGATCTTCATCAAACACATGTGATGTAGTAAAATTTTGGGTTTGATTTTAAAAAAAGTTATGCATGGTTATTAATTTATAGTTTTCTGTATTTTATTTATAAGGAATTTTTGATCTTGTATTTTTGTTTAAATATTGAATAATTTATGTTTAATGATATTCGTTATATTTTTTTAAAAACAGAAGAGGTAATGGAGTCTTACCAAGACTTTTGATAAATTATTTAATGCTAAAAATTATTTCTTTGAATTCCCAATTCCCATCATATTCCCTATCAATAAATTCAACTAATTATCTTATCTAACTAATTGAGATTCAACTTACTATATAGGGATAAAATATACAATGACTTAGTAAAAATCAATTTTTTTATCGTACCATATAAGATCAGTAAGTCGTATTTGATGATAATTCATAATTTTTTATTCCAAAAAATAGCATTGTATATCCTTAATGACATCAATGTGAATCCAAAAATACAAATTATTTATATGGGTAATACTACATATATTCACGTGTCTCCCTTTGTGTGATTACTGTTACATATGTGTTACTAAATAAATATGGTTGTCCCCCATTCTCAATAAATGGAAATTACATACATAATTAAATAATCAAATGGTGGTGGGAATACAGGTAATAAGTTACTGTTGAAAACTCTTAAGTTGTATAAGCACACATCTTAGCAATAATATTTTATGATTCATTCAGAATTGTTTTATATGATTTTATGTGATTTTTATTAGAAATATATCTTTGAATTGAAATATATAATTTATAACTTAAAATAACATTCATTTTGGGATATTTATTAATGTATAATGTTATATATAAATTAATGAATTATAATTTGTCTATAATTAATTATCTTATTTATTATAAAACATTTATTAATACATATTTTATAATACTAACTATTAATTTTAAAATAAAATTTAAATTATATGGGTTAGAATAAGGTATATATAGGTCTTTTTATATATAAAATATATGTGTTATTTAAAAATTGTTTATTTTTAATAAAAATAAGGAAAAACATAAAAGAGTATTCATTCAATTTTGAATTTTTTATAATTAATTTATTTCAATTGTATAAATTAATGGAATTATATGAGATATTATTTAGGTGAAGGAAAATGAGATTTGATGATTTATTTGATCAATGTTTATATAATAATAATGATGTCATGACCTGTCCCTCGGGGCCCGTGCTGTGACTACGCCAATCCTACCTTCCATCAGCCAGGGGCTGGCGAATAGCACCGAAGGCGTAATTCCATAAAACTAGTAAGGCATTTCTTTTATAACCAATAAACTCACACACAAGAAAGCACATAGCTAGATACAAAACACAAAGTAACTTGTATAAAAAAAGAGTGCTGAATGTAAAAGGGGCCATAGTACAATCCCAACTGGAAAGTACAAGTACGACTATGATACAACACAACTGATGAAAAGGGAAATTCAGTTGATGGGTCATCCACAATGGTTCCTACTAGATGGGTAGTTACACATCACCTCCTCAACACTCCCCACTCGTCTGTCTCTTCTGTGTACTGAATCATCATATGGTCAACCTCCAGGTACCGTCCAGTCCTAGTACTCCCAGCCTCAGTCAACGTTGTCTGTTTCCTGCATCCAACACAACAATGTGCGGGAATAACCCATGCAGTGGTGAGTATAATGATACTCAGTGGGGACCCCGATACCCTCACAATATCAAAAAATTCACCAAGGATAAACCACAAATAATGAAATCAACAGATAACCCAACATATGTATATACCAATACATATACCTAAGTTATCATGTGAACCATCTCAATCATGAGGAAAACACTGAGAAACATACTCAGCTCAGAATAGGATTTTATTCTATGGTGTAGTATCATGTAACATTTCGAATCACATTGTTGAAACATCGGCTACTGCATAACTCCACCTCTATCGAGTACAGTGGGCCTACCGCAACACCAAGTGCACTTGCTACTAACCTTGGACTTCTAAGGTACTCCTCATGTTGAGTACCATGGATCTGCTACATCACCAAGAGTGCTCCCCACCATGGCACTGCCACAACACAACAGTGCTCCCCACTGTGGGTCTGCCCCGACACCAAGGTGCTCCCCACTGGGCTAGTCGAGTCACTCAGAGTCAAAACAGTCAGTAGTTTTCAGGTCTCATCCAGCTACTAGGTCTTCGCATTACACTCTCTTGTCTCCGGGAGGATCCGCTCCATTAGATACTGGTTGATACTCCAACTGTCATGATGTCCCATGAAGCTGTATCTTAAAGGTCCTCCATGTCATAGGGGTCTCAACGCAATAGATGGAAAGTCAAAAAAGAATTCTCGGTCAGTGAGTTATATGTCTTTTAGTCCCAGGGGTCTTGTTGGATTCGTGTTCAATCCAACCAGATTGTTTCCCATCTCAGACCTAAACTCCTATGGAGTATCCTCAAAGGCACTGTCTTTCTCCATGATTTTCAGTGCCACTGATGGTTCATCAAATGGATTCTCGATGCCATAATTATGTCCAAAACAGCATAAAGGGTCGTAGTGGGTCCGGGTTCGGTCCGACCTGGAAGACTTGGTAGGGGTTGAACTAGTTCAGGTCGACCTGGCCCAACCCACTGGGTCATGCTCGACCTGTGATGCGTCCCGGTCCACTGGGAGGTCCGGCAGGCTGCGAGGGCCGCATGGGGCCGGAAAGCCTGCAGGGGCCACGGGGTGTCTCAGCCGTAGGGTTTCCACGAGGGCATGTGTCGTTGTGGTCGGGGCACCGCGGGGGCGCATGCCGGATCGGCCGTGGTGCTGTGAGGGCGCGGTCAAGTTCAGCCCGGTCGTCGCGGGGGTGCGGGCCTATTTTATTTTGGTACCTCGAAGGGTGGGGGATGGTTCGGCTGTGAATGTGAAGCATAGTGGGGGCGGCACGGGTCGCAGTGGCCACGAGTGGTGGCATCATTTCCTTCGTCGCCTTCATCGTCTTCGTCGCCTTCCTCCATTTTGAATAGTACAACAAAGAAGAACGGTGGAGGGTTCATGAGATGTTGGTTTGTCCCACACCCTCCACATTTAGGGTGGTAGTGTTTGGATCAATAAAAAGGAAGAACGATGAACTTCAAATTTTACAACCACCACAACGATTCCTTCCCAAACTGCAAAAGAAAACAAGGAAAGAATTATCATGAAAATGAACCCCCTAACTTGGGTTGATACGTCGATAAAATCATGGGGAAGAAGTCAAATCGTTGGGAAAAGAAGAACGTATGTTTTTCATAGTCGAAGAAGTCCTATGTCGGAGGAAGTCTCGATGAAGAAGTTTGATGTCCGGGTCAACATTATTCATTGGAGTTCTTCATAGTAATAACACATTATTCGTTTGGAGAAGTAGTTCGTCATTAGAGAGGTTTTCTCCCACAGCTCCACAGCAATGAAAAGTGTTCCAAAATAATAGATTATGCAATTTATTATTTTTTTTGCAGAATTAAAAATGTATCAATAATTATGTTGTGTGGCATAATTAAACAATTAGGGTTAGCCCAATTAAATGTATGTTTGTTGGCACAATTAATGTGAAGGAAGTCAAGAGTCTCCTCCACATTAATAAGGGGGGTTGAGAGTTTCTCTCAACTAAAGGGTGTTTATTCCCAGGTTGTCCCCACCACCATAAACTCCCATGGGAGGTTATGGTTTGGGTGGTCCCCACCACCATAACCTATCATGAGAGGGTAACGTCTGGTGGTCCCCACACATCAACATCCGCATTATGGTTTAGTTCTGGTGGACCCCACATCCCAACACCCACATCAGTGTTGAAAAGAAAAATTAAAATTCCATAAAATTTTATTTTTATTTTATTATTACACAAAAAACCCAACAAAAACTTTCACCCTCAACCAATTGTTGTCGAGGTGAAAGTCTTATTAAGAGAATACCATCGTTGTGAGTTCAACAGTGCCCTTAGATTTCAATTCTGATCACCAATTCAAAATTTAGAAAATCTTTCTCACATGTTTTTTGAACGTACCTGATATAATGTTCATAAATTCATTCCAGGAACAATGGGCCTCGAAATCACGCACCATCAATTTTTGCAGACTCACAAAAATCCCATATATTTAAAAAACTTTTCAGGGAAATTCTGGGTCTTTACATTCTCCACAACTCAGGATTTAAGTTATCGTAAACCCCATCTCGAACTAAGGAAACATGCGGGGGTACTAAGCATGAATTTTAGCCTCCCCCTCCCATGTTCTGTCCTAGAGATTCCCGTGAGGCCAGCGAATGTGCACCAAAGGTATCGACCATCCCCAAAGGACCCGCTACTGTCAATCCTCAGTCTCTAATGGACTCTCCGTAAAAGGGACCACATCGTCAACGTCCCACTAACCATGTTCGATGATGTGAGAAGGGTCGTGCATGTATCTCCTCAGATGGGATACGTGGAAGACGTCGTGCACCCGATACAACTGTGGTGGAAGACGTAAGTGGTATGACACCTCACCATCTCTATAGAGGACCGTAAAGGACCAATGAACCTTGGAGATAACTTGTAGCCTTTGCCAAATCTTTTTAGACCTCGTCGGGGCAAGACCCGTAGAAAGATGTGGTTTCCATCCTCGAACTCCAGTGGCCTCTGTCTCCTATCAGCATACGAATTCTGGTAGTTCAGTTCAGTCTTCATCCACTCCTAGATGATATACTCCTTTTCTATGGTAGCATGTACTATCTCTTGTCCCACTAGTGCTAACACCCCTGGGCTAGTCCAACACAAATATGATCTGCAATGTCACCCCTATAACACCTCAAAAGGTAACATCCCAATGATGATGTGATAACTATTTTTGTACTCAAAATCCACTAAAGTTATGTGATCCTCCCATCTGTGACCGAAGTCGAGGACACAAGAACGTAGCACATACTCGAGGGTCTGAAAGGTCGGCTCAGTCTGATCATCCGTATGAGGATGGAAGGTAGTGCTAAAATAAAGCTATTTTCTGAAAGCTTCCTACAACCTCATTCATAGCCGGGAAGTAAAACATTTTTCACAATCGAAGAAAATAATATTGGGTACTCCATGTAGCCTCACAATATCTTACACATTGAGGTCTCCCAAGATCTTTACTAAACTCTACTCTCTGATTAGTATGAAGTGGGATGACTTGGTGAGTGGGTCGATGATCAGCCCAATCAAGTCATGTCCCCTGGATATATGTGGAAGACCCATCATGATGTCCATGGATATCCCATCTCACTTCAACTCTAGGGCCTCTAAATTCTAAACCATGCCTGTTGGTACCTGATGCTCTGACTTCACTTATTGACAAGTGAGGCATCGAGAGAGAAACTCTGCATTTGTTTTCATCATTCACGGACACCAGTGTTGTCATTAGAGGTCCTAGTACATTGTCATTTCTGGATTTACCTCTAGAGGGGATGTGTGGAACTACCTCAACACTTCCTCCTGAAGTGACACTGGTACCATGGTACATCCTCTGAAGAGGATGACGTGCTACCCACCATCAGAAAATCCATCACGTGCCTTTCCTGTTAATATCTGAGCACGTCGTGGCACACATTCAGCATGCCCACACTGCGCCTCCCTGACACGCTGATGAAGTGGGGGAGTGACCGTAAGAGACTGTATAAAATATTCTCCACCTCTATTCCCAAAGGATATCTGCAAAGCGGCCAGCTCCTCCATCACTTCACCAAGAAGTTGTATACCAGAGCTCCTACTAAGTGTATCTGCAACAACATTCCCCTTCCCAGAAGTAAAAACAATCTAGAAGTCATAGACCTCGAGGAATTCAATCAAACGTTGTTGTCTCAGGTTCAGTTGCTTCTGGGAGAAGATATACCTGAGACTCTTGTGATCATAGTACACAGTAAAACGCTCTCCCATCAGATATTGTCGCCACATATTCAAGGTGAAGAACACTACTGCTAACTCCAGGTCATTGGTAGTGTAGTTCTTCTCATGATGTCTCAGCTGTCGAGAACCATATGTGATCACTGCTCGCTCCTACATCCTTACACAACTGAGTCCAATACCTGATGCATCATAGTAGACTACGTACCCAACGCCTTCCTCTAGAAACTTCATGATGGGGGAACCAGTCAGCCACTTCCTCAGCTCTTGAATGTGATGTTAGCATCTCTCCGACCACACAAAGGGTTTCCCCTTCTTCGTCGAGGATGATAGTGGTGCTGCAACTCTGGAGAAATCTGTCACAAATCTCCGGTAGTATCGAGCCAAACCCATAAAACACCACACTTCTTTCACACTCCTGGGTGGCTCCCATGCAAGTACCACCTCAATAATTGCTGGATCCACTACAACTCCAGCCTCTATGATGACATGTACTGGAACGTGAACCTATCAGATCTAGAACTGGCACATTGAGAGCTTACCATAAATCTGGTGTTCTGGGAGTGTGTCCAGTACTACCTGAAAATGGTAGGCATTCTCTTCCCTAGTAGTCGAGTAAATCAGAATGCTGTCGATAAATATTAAGACAAAGAGATCAAGGTATGGCCGAAATATTCTATTCATTAGTCCCATGACCACTACTAGAGTGTTGGTTATGCCGAAAGGTATAACCAAGAACACGTAGTGGTCATACTAACATATGAAAGTTGTCATATACACATCCTCATCTCAAACTCTGATCTGCTGATAGCCTAATCTATGGTCAATTTTTGAGAACCACCATGCTAAATTTAGATGATAAAAGTGGTTGTTAATCCCCAAGAGTGGGTAATTGTTCTTCACGGTCACCTGGTTCAGGCACCGATATTCAACACAAAGTTTTATGCTCCCATCCCACTTCTTAAAAAATAGAATCAGGACTGCCCAGGGAGTAACACTGGGCTGAATGAATCCCTTCCACTACAATTCCTCTAGCTTTACTCGTAGCTCAAGAAGCTCCGCGGGGGCTATTCAATATGCTGGTGTAGATATCGGTGTCGTTATAGGGTAGAATACAATGTAAAATTCCACCTCTCTATGAGGGGGTAGACCTGGGACCTCATCAGGGAAAACATCCGTATACTGGTCCACCACTACAGGATAGCTCAGACGCTCCTCATCAACAACTTTGAGGGTATGGCTAGCCAACAGATGAGTGATCGACTGCACTCTTTTTTAGGTAAGTCCATCTTCTGATGCAAAGGATACCTTCTCACCGGAGAAGGTAAACCTGGTCCCATCCGTGCAAACACACTTCACCTTGCGCTTGATATAGTAAATGTGAGCATGGACTGTAGATAACCAGTCCATAACCAAGATGATGTCATAAGGCCTAGACGTCGGTACTTGGAGATCCCAGCCGAAGCTCTCACATCCAAGAGTAAGCTCGCACTACTGCCACCAGTGTGTAATCATCGAATCCAATCCCATAGAAGTCTCTAGCCATAAGGATCGAGCCAATGGCTCTGTCAGAATCTATGCCCTCCGAATCAGGGCAGTGGAAATAAGTGAATTATTGGAACCTATTTCTATATGCACTACATCTATGGTGGAGTAGAAAAAGATCATAACTCGTATCATCTCCAGAGCACCTTGATCGTAAGCATCAGCTACCTGGAGCAGATCTCTCCCATGTCCTCTTGCTCCCTACGGTCGGGGTGGACCTATTGGTGGTGGGGGCAGTAACATCTCGAATATTCTCCCACCGCCAGCTGCATGACCATCTCCTCTACCACGTCCGCCTGCTCCCTACGGACCACATCGATCGAATCTAAGTCTCTCCCTGAGTGGTCATTCGATAGTCTTATGATTATCGGAACGGTGGGTCAGATAGTCATGAGCCATGTGACCCTACACACCAAATGTGAAACACTTCCCACTCCTGGCATGTCTGTCTCCACTTCAGGGGCCCCACACAACTGATCATGAGTCATGCGGTCATCCACCTATAGGTCTGGTCCTCTTGGACCTCTGTGATGCCTATTTTCTACTAGTTGAAGAAGACTCCGCTACTTGATGATTGGTAGTGGGTCTTGCAACTGATGTATTCTGATCAAGGAAACTCTCCACCAAGAGGGATCTCTCTCACACCCCCGCCTTCGTTAGGATGATGAGAGAGAAAACAGAAGCCCTTATCTCTCATCTGAGCCCCCCCCCCCTCAATGGTTCTGGTCCTGAAGTAAGGGTCTCGTACCATATATGTATAGTAGTGTGAGAGGTTAGTAATCCTTGCTGGGTACTATGCCATAGTCATGCTGGCCTCCTGTAGATCAAAAATCTCCTATATGCGCACTGCTTGAAGAGTCGTTGGGACATACTCTGCCTAAAACAAGCTCTCGATGTCTGCCCAGAGAAGCGTTATCTCATCGTGATCTTGGATCATCAAGCTCCACCATCAGCCTACTGCTTCCTGATGAAGTTTGGCGGAAAGTATCACCATGAGATCAGCTAGTCTCCCTACGAGTCGAAATACTCTCACCATAGCCTCCATCCAATCCACATCTACCTATGGATCCGCCTCTCCCATGATCCTGGGTGGCTTCTTGTGCTGGAACTTTTGCAATGCGCTCAAGCGGTGTGCGCTGTCTGCTACTAGGGTTGGTGGAATCAGTGGAACAATAGGGAATAGTACCATTGCTGCCTCTGCTGGTGCCTCTACTAGAATAGGTCCCTAAACTAAGGCCTTATCACTCAGTGGGATATATATGTGTATGAATCTATGAAATCTAGCTGGCTGTCTGTGCGGAGGGATCCTAAAAAGAAACAGGTCTGCTATTGTAAAATGTTATACCTGGTGAACTGAGCTGGTAAGCTGACTCAAGGAGATCACAAAGAAAACTCTTAAAAACACACACACATTCAGTGTTTTCATGAACTAAGTTGGATATTAGAATTAAGGGACCTTGTGTATGGATACATTGACCGTCGCATTAGCATTGGACTCCCTGGAATAAAAACCACACTCATTACCCTTAACACTATTGATTCATAGAAATGAAATATCAGAGTCCTACGTTCTATGGTAGAACTGGCCCCTTCGTTACCAAATGTGAAAACTGGGTCCTGGTGATAGCACAAACACCCCCCTCTGATACCAATTTGTCATGACCCGTCCCCTGAGGCCCATTTCATGACTACCCCAATCCCACCATCGATAGGCTTGGGGATGTAGACTAGCACCAAAGGCATAATTTCATAAAACTTGGAAGGCATTTCCTTTATAACCTATAAACACACACACAAGCAAGCACACAGATGGATATGAAACACCCAGTAAACTGTATAACAAAAGAGTTCTCAAAGTAAAAGGGGCTAGAATACAAGCCCAACTAGAAATTACAAGTGCAATTGTGATACAATACAACTGATGAAAAGGGAAATTTAGGTATTGGGTCATCTTCTGAGGTTTCTATCTGAAGGGTAGGTACTAATCGCCTCCTCAACACTCCTTGTTCGTTTGTATCCTCCATGTACTGACTCGTTGTAAGGTCCACCTCTATGTACAATCCTGTCCTGGTACTCTCAGCATCAACCAGTGTTGTCCGTCGTCTGCATCCAACAAAACAAGGTACAGGCATAGCCCGTGGAGGGGTGAGTATAATGATACTCAGTAGGGACACTGATACCCTCAGGATCTCACAAAATCCACCAAGGATAAACAAAAAAATGAAATCAATAGATTACCCTTCTTCGGTAGACGTCCATACATATACCTAATTTATCAAGTGATCCATATCAATCATGAGGAAAACATAGAAAAACATACTTAGCACAAAGTAAGATTTTATTCTAGGAGGTAGTATCAAGTAAGATCCCCAGTCACATTGTCAGAACCTCAGCTGCTGGAGGAAACCTCCTCTATCGCTTACAGTGGGCCTGCCGTGACACCAAGTGTGCTTCCCACTATACTTGGATTGCTAAGTTACTTCTCCTTTCGAGTACCATGGATCTTCTGCGTCACCATGTGTGATCCCCACCGTGGGTCTGCCGCATTACCAAGAGTGCTCCCCCTCATATCCTGTTGAGGTACTCCTCCTGTCGGGTGTCGTCGGTCTGCCACGACACCAAGGATATCCCCACTGTTGGTCTTCTGCGACACCAAGGCACTCCCCACATGGCAAGTTGAGTCACTCCGAGTCGAAACCGTCAGTTGTTTTCAGGTATCACCTAGCTACTAGGTGTCTACACTACGCTTGCTCATCTCTCGGAGGATCTGCTCCACGAGATACTATTAGATAATATAACTATAATGAAGTCCCATGAAAAAATTATCTCTAATTTTTTTTTTCAGGTCAGAGGGGTCACAACACAATAGACAGAGCGTCAATCAGATGCCTGATCTGTGATTTATAAGTATTTTAGTCTTGGGGGGCCGGTTGGATTCGTGGTTGATCCAAAATGACCTTTTCCAATATCAATAAAACTCTATAGTGGAGTATATTGAAAGTGAACATCTTTCTCCAGGATTTCCATTGCCTCTGATGGTTCGTCAAAAGGATGTTTGATGCCAATGTTATGGCCAAAAGAGCATAATGGGACATAGGGGGCCCGGGTCCGGTCCGACTGGGTCGGACCGACCTAGCCCGACCTGGAATGGGTCAACTCGGTTCAGGTCGACCCAACCCGACCCGCTGAGTCAGGCCCGGCCTGTGACGCAGCTTGGTCTCCAGGGAGGTCCGACAGGCCGCGGGGGCCGCGAGGGGCCACAGATCCTGCAGAGGCCACGGGGCGGCACGACCGTGGGGGTGCCACGGGGAGTGGGGATGGTTCAGAAAAGGCGCCACGAGGGGTGTGGGATTGTTCGGACCAGGCACCACAGGGGCGCAAGTTGCTGCCGTCGGGGAACCCTGGGGGCATAGGCGGGTTCAGTCGTGGCTTAGCGGGGGCTCTGTTCAATGCGTCCGGGGCGCCACGGGGGGCGCGGGCCGGTTCGTCAGGGGCATCGTAGGGGGCGGGGATAATTCGGCCGGGGCACCGGGGGGGGTGAAACCCGGTTCGGCCGCGATGCTGTGGGGGGGGGAGGTGCAGTCCGATGTGGCCGAGGCACCTCGGGGGTGTGGGACGGTTTGGTTGGGGAACTGCGGGGGCGCGGGAAGGTTCAACCGGGGCGCCCAGCAGGGTGTGGGCCAATTCAGCCAGGCACCATGGGGGTGTCGGCCGGTTCGGACGGGGCGCGGTGAGGGCGTGGGTCGGTCTGTCTGGGACGCCACGAGGGGTGTGGGCTGGTTCGACCGGGAAGGTGGAGCATCGGGGGGGGGGGGGGGGTGGCACGGGTTGCTGGGGCCACGAGTGGCGGTGTCGTTGACTTCATCACCTTCATCGTTTTGGTCGCCTTACTCGATTTCGAAGAGTACAGCAATGAAGAACGACAGAGGGGTCTGGCCATGTTGTCTTTTCCCACACCCTCCGTGTTTATGGTGGCAGCGTTTATCTCAAAAAGAAAGAATAATGATGAACCTCAAATTTTACAACCTCTGCAATGATTCTATCCCAAACCACAAAAGAAAACAAGTAAAACATTATCATGTGAATAAACCCCCTACTTCTGGTTGATACATTGACAGAGTCACATGGAAGATGACGAATTGTTGGGAAAGTCGTACGTCGGTTAGTCGTATTCGAAGATGTCCTATGATGGAGGAAGTCTCGAGGAAGAATTTCGAAGTCGCGGTCGGCGTTCTTCATTGGAATTCTTCTTTTGAAGAAATCTTTGTTCAATCAGAGAAGTAGTTCTTCATTGGAGAGGTTTTCTCCCAAGGATCCATTAAAATAAATTGTGTTCCAAAATAATAGATTATTCAATCTATTCATTAGTTGGAAGAATTCAAAAGTTTTAATATTTATGGTGCACATAATAATTAAACCATGGCGGATAGCAATATTAATGATATGTGCATTGGAAAAATTAATGTGGAGGATGTCAAGAGTCTCCTCCACATTAATGAGGGGGGGTTGAGTGTTACTATCAATTAAAGGGAGGTTTAGTTCCGGGTGGTCCCCACAACCATAACCTCTCATTGGAGGTTATGGTTCGGGTGGTCTCCACCACCATAACCTCTCATTAGAGGTTATGTTCGGGTGGTCCCCACAACTAAACATCCACATGGAGGTTTATTTATAGTGGACCCCACCTCCTAAAACCTACATGGGTTTTGAAAATAAAAATAAAAATGTCATACACTTTTATTTTTATTTTATTCTTACACGGAAAACCCAAAAACTAACCTTCACCCTCGACCAACTGTCGTCGAGGTAAAGGCCTTCTTAAGTGAATACCGGTTCGGCAAGTTCAACGGTGCCCTCAAATTTCAATTTTGATCACTGGTTCGAAAGATAAAAAAACTCACTCACATGTTTACTTAACGTACCCGAAATAAAGATCAGAAATTCATTTTGGGAACTCCAGTCCTCAGAATCACGCGTCATCAAATTTCATGGACTCGTAAAATTCCAATATATTTAAAAACATTACATGGAATTTCCTGGTATTTACAAAGGATGTGACATTTATATTTTATTAGTACTTTACATAATTAAATTCAAAATCCAAATTATTCATATTTCATTTAATAACATATATTTATTGTGTAATTTTATATAATAAATATTGTGAAAGAGATAAAATTATTTGTAACACATTGAAATATTAAAATAGTAAAATTTTATTTGATAGAATATTTTACAAAAAACACTGAACTCACTCAAAGATCAAAATATATTTCACTAAATTTAATCCTTTTGATAACTTGTGAAACATGAAACCCTGATTATAAATGAACTGAAATATAGTATAATGTTATATCCAAGATGTTAAATTATTTGGTATAAGTATCACTCAATAATTAAGAAAATTATATGGTTTATAAATTTATAAAATAAATTAAATCGATATCTATTTGTTACAAATAAAATACTATTAATTTTATAAAAAATAAATTTAATTTAGAAAGAACTATTTTTTACAGATAATGGTTTCTTAAATGAATATGAACATTTGGAAAAATTAATTTAGTAAAATTTTGGATTTGTTTTAAATAAAATTGAATTCATCTTTGAAATTAAAATATTTAAATTATCTTACATTTAAATTTTATATATTTATGTAATGTTACTTTTTAGGATGAATACCGAAAAATAATAATTTTTATTGAAAAAATCCATTTCATTTAAATTTTATACACATTTAAATTAAAATATTGATTGTTTATAGAGTAAAATTATATGAATTATATTACAATTTAACTAATTTATTTTTGTATGATCAATTATATGTTCATATACTATACAAAAACATCCAATACATATGTGATTTTTCTCATTGAAAACCATATTTTCATCTCATCTACAAGTATTTTTAATTTACTTTTTCCAATTTTGTGATTTAAAATTTAAAAATATATATTAAATACGTTTAATTGTATTAATATAAATTTTTTAACATGGTTAGAATAATTTTTTTACAATATTGAATAGTGAATAGAGTAAAAATTAATTAAAACAATTAAAGAATAATTGGTGGTTAAACTGAAATGATAATGGTAAACATGACATGAAATATTATGAAAAAACATTGGATTTAAATATTTAGGCCAAATAAAATACATGTTTCTACAATAATAATTTTTTTACCCTTATTCATGTAAAAAACATGGGTTCACATTTTTATTTTGAGTGATTACAAGTGTTCCTCTCACCTAACATACAAAAGGAACCCTCTACATTATTCATAAAACCATTAAATCCTTTTATAATGATTATAAAATCCAAAATAACATAAAACATTTCATTCTCTATTCTAAAAAAACTTTTTTTTTCATAATACCATTCAAGGAATAATTTAGGTATAATTAAAAAGAGGACGTCTTCGAAGAGGAAAAATTGTTAACTATGCATTTGTTTCATTTCGTCTTCCACCTCCTTAATGTTTTATTAATGTGAGATTATAAAATAAAATGTGAATATACCAAATAATAATATTTAATTATGTTAAATAAATGACCTATATCATTTTTTTTCTTCCCATGATTTAGAAACAGTAATGCCAATCGTGTGTACGACGAACTACCGCCTCACGTACTACTATAACACATTTTACATCAATACCTCTCACGGTTGGGTAGAATGAAGGATATGAATTATATATATTGTATTGTTAACATAAATTTACCTATATTGTACATATATAATTTAAAAATTTATTAATTCACATTCCATAGGGGATATGGTAACATATGTCATGTGTACGATGAACTACCACCACATGAAGCGATGTGATTTGTTTGTCACCAAAACTATAAATTGTAGCTAATTAGAAAAATTTTAATTAATATATGTGATTTATATGATATTGTTTTGATATTAATAACATACTAATATTTATTAAATTAAAATATATCACTTTATTTCTTCTATTTGCACTCAGTGACTGATGATAACATCATACATGTACTTGTGGTCTATCGCCTTCTTGTAGCGATGTGGCTCTTTTTCCTCATCAGAGCTCATGGATGATATATATAAGTGTATTTAACGAAATAAAATTGTATTTATGATATTATTATCACTTTTTAACGTTAAAATATTTCTATCACCTTTTCATTCTGGTCTTCGAAAAATGGAAACCATACTCACATGTGCGTACAACTTACCATCTCCCTGATCGTAATGTAATTCATTTATCAAAATCATAATTAATTATTAGACATAAAAGAATAATTGATTTATAATGATGATAATTATGTGATTATTATTATTTTTTAGATTCTGAAACAATACATTCATTTTCCAATATACATCCTACCGAAGACATTATTGACACATAACTACAATTTCATTGAAGCTCTCGATATAAACATAATTGATTAAGTAATTACATATAACATGGTAATGGGTGAAATAAATGGAATTTGGTTATAAATACATTAAATAATTAACTAATATTTATTATTCAGTATGATAATGAACACACTTCATTAGTTGAACTCAATGTGAGGGACATCATCTTAATTGGTCTTCTATTAACGCATATTGTAATGTTATGAACACAATTTTTTTATACAGTGTATATACCACCATTATGACTTGAAATATAAATATTAAATAATAAATCATGGTATTATATATTTCAATTTGAATTATTTCATTCAAGTGGATGTGACATAAAAATCACCATTCAGAAAATAATTTCATAACTCATTTTATTTTAATTAGATTATATTACTTATCAGTTTTCCTTTGATATTATAAGATTATTTTGATAATTCAATTTTATTATCTTATATTGTATATCAAAATTTTCTATTTCTATTTTAATTTGATAAATATAATATATTCATTGATTAATTCTTAGATAAATTTTATGAACTTTGTAAGGGTTTATATAACAATCTCATTTTAATAAGGATTATTTATGCTTGAATTTTATATCAATGAAATTATTTGATAATTGGAAAATAAGCTCTTTATTTTTATTATACACTATCTATTCAATAATGTTTCTTGAAATACTACAATTTTGACACTACTTTATACATAATATCATTGAGAAAACATTTTTAGTAAAATCTAACTTTATTTTTCTCTTCAGTCAAAAATCCAATTTCTCCCAAAAACATGATATCTAAAAGAGTTTTCATATTTTTTAAATACAGAAAAATTATTTATTTAATAAATTTTTATCCATTTTAAATTTTGGAATTTTTTTGTTTAATATTAATTCCATTTTCCAAACAACTCACATTTGAATTTATAGAAAGAGTGAGAGGAATCACTGTTTTAATGGGTAAAACATGTGTAAAATTTCCATCCATCATGACAAATCAATTTTGTAATGGTCCATTTAGACTTATCAAGGGTTATTTTTAATGAAAACCATATAAAAATGTTTTTTGGACCCTGATTATAATAATTTTACATTCAAAACAAAAATTATTTTTTCCTAAATAATTTATATATATATTTATTTTATTTCTCATAATCAATTATAAAAAAAATTATTTTACATACACATCATTAAAGATATAATGTATTCATGTTATAATGCCCTGACCCCAGTTACCCAGAGTCGGTGCATTATTATATAATATTTTCATGATCAGAAACGATCATGTCTCGAAAGACTGATTTGTTTTGTATCCTTAGAATCACTGGATACACTCATAAAGTTTACATTACATCATAAACTGAAAAAATACAATAACATCTTGTCTCCATAGACCACACTCAAATCCCATCATACTATTCTTACAGGTCATTCATAAAACACTTCTTCATATCCTGGGAGAAGTAAAACATAGAAAGGGGTGAGCTCAGATGCCCAATAAGGATAACAATATAGTAGAAACTTTCATAAATAAGTATAAACATTTAAGGCAATGTATAACTAAAACAAAATACTTTTCAACATGAACTTCAGCATAATATGGCAGAAATAAAATGAAATAATTCCATTTACTTATTCACATAAATATTATAATAATCGAATAATCACATGAAATATCAAGAACCACTTTCATAATGATGGAATACATAATACTAGACTATCATAACCACATAGCCAAGGCATTGTGCCAAGACTACAAATAAGATTTATTCAAGGCCATGTTCCAAGACACTAGTTTGTCTCATGAGACATACAGATGCATTGAGGAGCTATAAAGGGTTCCACCCATCACTTACTAAGTTCAATGCATTCCTCATATGAAAAGGTTTAAACATAACATAAACATTCATATTGAAACTAGCATACGAAATGTAAATACTTTCTCTACAAACCATGAATGGTATAGAAATAACCCATCCAAAGTCAAACATATCACAAAACCTTCAATACAATACGGATGTTTTGTATCATAAAAAATCAACTTCAAATAAGCTTATATCCATCAAAGGATGTTGACATAGATAAAATCAAAACAATTTGAGAGAAATATCTCTTTTTTTAAATCATTTAAAAGTCACATAAATATAAAAAAACGTTTACTTTGAAAATATTCTTATAATATTTTAAGGGAAGCTTCAATGATTTTATAATGGCGGAAAATAGCCGCACCAACTGTATTAGTTAAAAAAAGACATTATTGCCTTAATTCTATCGAAAAGGTTAAAAAGGACCTTGTTTGGAAATCGACAGAAATATTACATTATAACCATCTTATAAAAATTCAAACAAGAGTATAAATGACTTTAACCCATTGTTTATAAAATAGTAAGAATTTTTTGAAATATATTTTTAAGAATCATGAATATTGTTGATAAAGTGGTCCTTGTAGATACTTACGTAAAAATTACCTCAGATAATAAAGAGATTCTGAAATTAACCCTTACGTTGTACTTTTCCTTGGTCGAGGGTTGGTATAACTCCTGTATATTAGTGAAATAATTGTTATTAAATTACAAAAGAATCATATACATTAATATGATATCATATATGATCTTTTACATTATCTATGTTTATAATGTCTTAGTATTATCGTTGTTTCGAGTCTTAACTGATTCATTTTTCTTTATAGTATTTAATACATAAGCCATGTTTTTATGTATAGGTTGTATCTTATTCATATCCGGAATTATATCAAGTACTCAAAAATTTCTTATAATCATCAAATTAGAATTATTCTTTAATGGATACGATGGGAAATGAGTCTAATCGCGTTCGTGGAGACGGTATTCCGTACGTATGGATGAGCGACAATGTCATCATTTGGATATTAAAATAATATATAATTGGATGGTGTATCATATATAAAAAATAATTATCTAGTTATATTTATTATTTACATGAATTACACATCTCTATTATACCCATCCAAATAATACTGTATTTATTAAAAATTACAGCACGACGTGGAGACGGTAAGCCGTACATATGCACGAATGGTGACATGCCATCCAAGGGATGGATAGAATACTGAATTTGGTTGTACCATATTTATAATAACATCAAAGTATATGGAATATACTAGAGTTATTATTTTATAATGGAAATAACAAATAAATAAGAAGTGGAAGAAGAAATGAACTTGAAAGAGAGTGGTGAAAACATTACCTCTTTTTATGGTTCTTCCTTTTTATTTGATCAAAAGGACTCATTAGGATGGATTTATGATGAAACTAAGGGCTCTAGATTGAAGGGATGAAAGTTTAGAGAATAGTTTGTCAGGGTTTGGGCGAGCCAAAAGGCTTTTATGGTGTGAATTAGAGAGAAGGGGGAGTGCCCATTTATAATAGGGGTGAGGGGAACCTTAGGAAAAGCTAGAAATATTATTTTATAATAAACTCATATTCGGTTTACAATGGCTCAAAAGTAATTATTTAAAGATAAAGGTCGGGATATGTCTAAAATAACTCAACCAATAGATTTTAGACAGGTTTGGGAAACTATATTAACTTTATCATTTTGATTTAACTCTTAGTTAAATATTTTGACATTTACCATGTCTCTTTGTATTTTTATATTATATTGTAAATAAACATACTATATACATCCAAGAGACCCCAAGTGTTAAAATAATGATACTAATATCATTATATAAGTCCTTTTTCTGATCCTTATATTTTTATGAATAGAATATCAAATAATAATATAATATTTGTTTTAAAAACTCTTTTATGTCAATTTTGACACTATTTAATAATTGAATTTGGTTAAAGTCTTAACAACATTATTAATTCGAACCATATTCATTTAAGTAATCCTAACATGTCATATTAACCAATAAAATTCTAGTATATCATCAACATTTCAAATTACATTTATTTTAACATTTATAATATCAATTATTTGATTCTTTCATTAGTGAGGAAAATACTGCATCATTATTATTTCATTAATAAATTTAATTATTAAAGGTCTAAAAATTACATATAAAATACCATTATATAGTAAATCCTTTTATATTTCTAGTGAATATTTATATTCTAAAATATAACATATATAACCCTATGTAAAAACCGTTTTTCTAAAAGATATATGCTTATGTCATTTTTGGATTTCCTTTAACTTAACTAATATAAAATGTAATTATCTCTTTAAAGGGGCTCCATGGTGTCCCCAAATCGACCATAAGATGCCCATGGTCGGATATGTATCAAAAAATAGGGTTAGGACACGATTTATGTTTATTTAATATTATTATAATATTATTTGTTTACCCTTATTTACCGGATTTACCCTTTAACCATGATAAAAAAAATATTTACCGAAGTAATTATTCAAAATGTCTAAAAATAAAATTCACCTATTAATAAAATTTTTACCTCCTGACTCAATATATGATATCCATTTTTCTAAATTCAAACCATATAAGTGTTAGAAATTAATTTAAAAATAATTCCCATTGTTAAAACAAAAAGCGTGTTTTTAAGAAATAATAACTATCAAAAGATTGACACGTGTTTATGTCTAGTTTCAATGTGAAATTATGTACAACGACCAAAATTGGATTAAATGTTAATAATATAATCTAATTAATTTTTAATATCACTGAAATGAATAATATATAACTATTAATTATTTCGATTTAAAAAGATGTTTTTAATTAAAATTTTGTATTTTTCACTATTCATCAATATATGAATGTTATCATAAAAGTACCAAAATTTCACCCTAAGATAATTTCAATATTAAAAATCCAAAAATAAAGTCCATTTTGATAGATAAAATTTATAAAATTTTAAAAACTGGGCCTGACTATTACTAACGGCTTGTTTGATTGGTTGTGGTGTGTTAAAACTCAAAGTTGCGTACAATACACACTACTGTATTATTCAAATAGAAGTGTACTATGGATGATTGGGGTGTTATATTCTCCCCTCCTTAAAATAATTTCATCCTAAAAATTTATTCAATACTACTTCATGAGAAGACTCGAGCGGTTCTTCATCATATGTTCCTCGGGTTCCCACGTTGCCACTTCCATCTTATGGTTTCTCCATAGAACTTTTACGAGGATAGTCGTTCGATTTCTTAGCACTTGTTCTATGGTATCATGAATCCTGATGGGATATTTGCAATATGATATATTAGGTTCCATTTCTACTTCATCATAAGTGAGTACATGCGTTGGGTCAGGCATTATTTTCTCAACAGTGATATGTGGAACACATCGTGAACTTTGGAGAGACTTGGAGGCATTGCCAAACGGTAAGCTACAACCCCAATTTGTTCTAGAATTTCTAATGTTCCAATGTACCTTGGACTTAATTTACCCTTATTATTGAATCTTATAACACCCTTACATGGACATAACTTCATGATAACATGATCTCCTAAATGAAATTCCAAATCCTTCCTTCGGTTATCAACATAGCTCTTCTGCCTACGTTGAGCTGCTTTGATGTGGGTTTGTATCACCTTCCCCTTTTTCATTGTTTCCTCAAAAAGTTATGGGCCTACATGTTTTATTTCACTAACATCATCACAATAGGTTGGTGTGTGACATCTCTTTCCATATAACGCTTCATATGGTGCCATCTGAATACTTGAATTGAAGCTATCGTTATAGGAAAATTCCTCTAGAGGTAAATATTGATCCCACATTCCCTAAAATCCAAGTGAGCAAGATCTCAACTTGTCTTATATGTTTTTCAAAGTCCATTCTGATTGTCCTGCAGTTTGGGTGTTGTAGGTAGTGCTCAAACGAAGTTCACTATCTAGGGAATTGTAATGACTTTTCCAGAATCTTGAAGTAAAATGGGGACCACAATCAGAAAAAAAACGATTGGGGTACTCCATGAAGTCTCACTACTTCATTAATATATAGTCTTGATAGACGTTCAAGTGCTAGATCTTCTCTTATGGAATGAAAATGTGATGACTTGGTAAGAGGATCAACAATTAACCATATTTCATCGTTCCTTCTAGGAGTATTTCGTAGTCACATGACAAAGTCTATCGTGATATTATCCCATTTCCACTCCGGTATGGGAATAGGTTTCATGACTCCTCCAAGCTATTTCCTTCCAGCTATCACTTATTGAAAAACCATATATATTGTCACAAAATCATAAATATCCCTCTTTATGTTGTCCCACCAAAAATGTTCCTTAAAATATTTATACATTTTCGTGCTCCCATGGTGTATAGAAAATTTGGAACTATGAGAATCATCCAACAATTCCCTTTTTAGATCAGGTATATCAGGAACTCAAAGTCTCTTCCCAAATTTAAAAATTCCATCTTCATACACAAAGTCACCCAATATCCCATCATTCATAACTTTAATCTTCTTTTGAAATTCTTCATCATTAGTACGAGAATTGTTAATCCTTTCTAGTAAATATGGTTTGGAAACCAATTGAAAAAGTATTTATGTTTCACCTTCCATGGTGATTCCCATATCCATCTTCACTAGAACCATGTATATAGGATCCTTTTCAACTCACATCTTATTCACAACACCATTATCCTTTCTACTCAAAGAATATTCCGCCTTATTTTCCTTCCCCGGGTGGTAGTTTATCGTGAAATAATAATCCTTGAGTAGTTCAAGCCATATCCTTTGCCTAATTTTGAGTTCTTTCTGTGAAAAAATATACCAAAAACTCTTCTGATTGGTATAAATCTCACATTTCTCACCATAGAGATAGTGTCTACAAATCTTCAAAGCAAATATTATAACTACTAACTCAAGATCATGAGTAGGATAGTTTTGATCATGAATTTTCAGTTGTCGTGATGCATAAGAAATAAACCTATCATTATGCATAAGGACACAACCAAGTCCTTTCTTTAAATAATCACTATAAATAACAAACCCATTATTCCCTGATGGTATTGTAAATATAGGATCAATGACTAATCTTCTATCCAGTCCTTCAAAAACTTCTTCACAGTCTTTTTTCCAAATAAATTTATCCCCTTTACCTGTGCGCTTCATTAATGGGTTATCCAATCAGGCAAAATTCTGAACGAAATGTCGATAATAACCTGCTAAACAAATAAAACGGCATACCTCAGTTATACTCGTCGGTGCTGGAAATTCATGGATTTCCTTGGACATAGAAGGGTCAAAAGTGATTCCATACATAGAGACAATATGGACAAAAAAATAAATCTCATGAATCCAGAATTCAAAATTGCAAAACGTCCCATATAATTCATGTCTTCTAAGAGTCTTTAGGATAATGCACAGGTGATTTTCATGATCTTCGTAGATTTTTGAATATACCAAGATATCATAAATAAATACCACCACAAAATCATTGAGATATTCCTTGAAAACTCTGTTCATTAGTTCCATGAAAACTCAGGGAGCATTAGTCAACCCAAAACGCCTTACTGTAAATGCATAATGCACATACCAGGTTTGAAATGCTGTCTTTGAAATGTCTTCCTTCATCACACACAACTGATGATATCAAGATCGAAGGTCAATATTTGAAATGTATTGAGCTCCAGGCAGATGGTCAAATAAATCATCAATGTGAGGTAGGGGATACTTGTTCATTATTGTTATAGCATTGATCTCACTGTAGTCGATACATAACCTCATAGATCCATCATTCTTTGAAACAAAAAGGACAGGGGATCCCCATGGAGAAACACTAGGGCGAATAAATACCTTATTACTCAATTCCTCTACTTTTTTCTTTAGTTCCACTAATTCCACAGTGGCCATTCTATAAGGGGTCTTCGATATGGGCCTTGATTAAGGAATTAAATCAATGGAAAACTCAATTTCTCATTCTAGATGATTTCCAGGTAAATATTCTGGAAGCACATCAACATATTATTTCACAATAGGTACATACTTTATTTGAATATTCCTTTCCTTACCCACAATTATTTCAATCTCTTCCTCCCCAATAATTGAATTTAGTTGAGCTATTGGGGGTGGATCTAGATAGTAATCAGGTGATGACGATTCTGCTCTAAAGATAAGGTGTTTTTTATCATCCTCAAAAATTGTAACCTCCTTCTTCTTATAATAAATCTACGCATCATGTTTCCAAATCCAGTCCATACCGAGGATTATATAAAACTCAATCATAGGTATGACGATGAGATCAGTAGATAAAGAACATTTTTATACTCTAATGGGAACTGATTCATAGAACATTGTAGCAATGATACTTACCTTAGGAGTTTTAACTGACAACTCCTTTGTTGAATCAAATTGGAAATATCTTATTTTCTTAGAAAACTGGGATGATATGAAACAATGCGATGATCTAGAATCAGATAAAGTATTTGATAAACCTGAGGAAACCCTTAAATTACCTGACACCATGTCTTTCGGTGCTTCTACCTCTGTAGTACTGATAGCATAAGCTTGGACTTTATCACATGTCCTTTTCTGGGGTATGTTTCCCAGACGCTTAGGAAATTTGTTTTCATAATGTTCCATATACCTACAATTTTAGTATTGAACATCAGTAGCTTCGTTCTTCCCCTTACAATCACAAGCTTGGTGGCCATTTTCACAACACTTATAACAGACTCCCATTCCCTTCAAGAATGTACTAGGTTGTTTCTTCCCACATTTACTATAGGATGGATATTCTATCTTTCCCTTCTTTACCTTATTTCCATTCCCATAGTGATTAGCAGCTCTCTTCTTCTCTTTCATTTCTTTAAAGTCATTAGACATAGAGAATTATTTTTCTATCATGATAGCACATGAGACAATATCTTCGTACGTCGAGAAGTATTTTGAGACTAATGCTCGGTGGAGAAACAGTTTTAACCCATCAAAGAAATGATCAATCTAACTTCTTGGGTTACGTAGATAATCTACAGCATGCCTTGCTAACCTTATAATGTTAGACTCATACTTTGCAACATTCTCAACATCCTTTTTCCTTAGACTCAGAAATTTCCTTTCCATATCTGCTCGATGGTCATGAGGAATGTATTTTACTATTAAAATATATTTAAAATACCTCTATTCTATATTTCATACTTCATCATCTTCCTTCGTGTTTTAAATCATTGTCCACCGTTGATCAGCATCTCCTGTGAGGTGGTAAACTGTCATGAAATTTTTTTCCCTTTCACTACTCCCCAAGGAGTGGAATATTTTCTCTAAGAAATTTATCCATTTATCAGTAACTAGTGGATTTGTACCCCCATTGAATGTTGGTGGTTGTTGCCTCATGAAGAGATCTAACATTGATCCTCCACATTGCGGATCAGGGTGCTCCATACGGGTAAGGTTATTATTCATAACCCGAGTGAGTTTTCTTAGTATGGTGTTTAGATGATCAGGACCAGTTGCATCACCAGCTCCAATATAATTATCTTGAGCAGGAGTGAAATCCCTTCTTGGAGTGTGTGCATTGATATGGTTTCCATTCCTTCCACTAGGCACCATTTCTAAACAATGGCGTACACTATATTAGTTTATGAATCAAAATACATAAATCCAAAATTTTAAAACACTTAACATAAATTTAATAGTTTATTGATATAATCCGTAATCATAAAAATTTTTTAGTTGAGGATGTATATACTCATAAAACCTTAATAATGGTTTGTAAAGAAAATGAGAATTATCCTAAGCATATCCCCCAGGAGTGTTGTAACCAAGAGTGCAGCAAGGCCCGTTGTTGTGCACAATTTCTTATTTGAGTCCAGATCAAAGAGGTGTTTTAGGGTTTTACCCCTAGGTACATCTATGCCAGAGCCACCTCTACCTGCTCGTACCCAGATAAGGATATATTGCTCAGAAAACTTTCAAAATCTATATAATACCAAAATTCATGGATATTCTTCTATTCTAATGCTCAAAGTCCATCTTAGGACAATGTGCTCTAATCAGTGTTTAGCTAAAAATAGCTTCCAAGGTTTGTACTAAACTTCCTCTGATACCAATTGTAATGCCCTGACCCCAGTTACCTAGAGTCGGTGCATTATTACATAATATTGGCATGATCACAAAAGATAAAGTCTCAAAATACTATTAGTTTAGTATCCTTGGAATCACTAGATACATTCATAAAGTTTACATTACATCATAATGTCAAAAACTAGAACAACAACTTGTCTCTATATACCACACTCATATCCCCTCAATCTATCCCTGCAAGTCATTCATAAAATACTTCTTCACATCCTGGAAAAAATATAACATCGAAAGGGGTGAGCTCAGATGCCTAGTAAGGATAACAATATAGAAGAAACTTCCATAAATAAGAATAAACATTTAAGGAAATGTATAAATAAAACAAAATCCTTTTAAACTTGATCTTCATCATAATATGGCAGAAATAAAATGAAATAATTCCATATACTTATTCACATGTATATTCCACTAATCGAATAATCACATGAAATATCAATAACTACATTCAATAACTACACTGAAGATGCTATTGATAATCATGTTGTTGATTATTTTCACAATCTTTTTAATGATCCAGAGGTTAGGAAGGACCTTCTTCCTGGCATCATTCCTAATATGGTCACGGTTGCCGACAATGATCATCTCTTAAGCCTACCTATGGATTATGAAATCAGGGCCACTGTTTTCAGTCTCAACCCTGACAGTGCCCCGGGTCCTGATGGTTTCAACAATGGCTTTTTCCAATTTTACTGGGATATCATCCATGTGGATTTTTGTAACTTAGTTAAATCCTTCTTCTCCAATGGAATTCTTCCTCACAGGTTAAATGCTCAATTTCTTACTCTTATCCCTAAAGTGGACAATGCTACTGAGATTCATCTCTTCCGACCCATTGTTCTCATCAACACCCTTTATAAAATTATCACCAAACTTCTTGCGAATAGACTCTCCTGCATCTCCAATAAAATTATTTCTTGGAACCAATTTGGTTTTATAAAAGGAAGAACTATTCAAAATTGCATTTGCCTTGCCTCTGAATGTACTAATATGCTTAATAAAGTTTCTAGAGGAGGTAGTCTGGCCATTAAGTTGGACATCAGGAAATATTTTGACACTATGGACTGGAATTTCATTTTAATGGTTCTTAAGAATTTTTGGTTTAATGATTCTTTTACTAAAATGATCTGCACCTTACTCAATTCGGCTTCCATTTCCATGCTAGTCAATGGGTCCCCTAAAGGTTTTTTCAAATGCACTAAGGGGGTTAGGCAAGGTGACCCACTCTCTGCCATCCTTTTTTCTATTGCTGAGGATTATTTAAGAAGGCTCCTCTCGAACCTTGTGAATCAAAAAAAATCAATCCCATTTAGGCCTCTAGAAACATAAATGTTCCCACCCACCTCTTATATGCTGATGATATAATATTATTTTTAAAGGGTGACAAAACGATCATTAAAAATCTCAAAAGCGCCTTGGAACACTATGAAGATGTTTCGGGTCAAGCGATAAGTTGGAAAAAATCTTTTGTTTTCTTTGTGAAAATTTTTTCCCCAATCAAAAAAATTACATCATTGATTACCTAAGAATCAAAAAAGGCTCTTTCCCTTTAACTTATTTGGGTGTTCCTATTTTTTGGGGAATGCCTATTTCTAGTTATTTTCAAAACATTTTTGATCATATAATCAATCAACTCTCATCATGGAAGGGTAAGTCCCTTTCTATGGCTGGCAGAGTGTGTCTTGTTAAGTCTACTATTATTTCTAAGATGGTTTACTCGATTATGGTTTACACTTGGCCCTCCAGTCTTCTCAATAAAATCAATACTTGCATTAAAAATTTTGTTTGGTCCAGTAGTACGATTGAAATAAAACTTATCACCATTCCTTGGGCCACTTGCTGTAAACCCCTCGATAAAGGTGGACTTGGAATTAAGAATCTTAAGTTCTTTAATGAATCTCTTCAAGCCAGAATGACTTGGAATTTGATCCATAGAAACTCCGATTCCTTGACCTTCCTTAAGAAAATATTTGTGAACAAGCTTCGGAATGGTAACCTTGGTTACATTACCTCTTCTATCTGGCCATCCATTAGGCGATATTTCTTTAAAATCATGAGCAATTCTAGATGGATGGTCAGCGCTGACTCCACATTGAATTTATGGCATGACAACTGGACCGGTGTTCCTTTAATCTCCATGATAACTTCCAACACTACTCCTGTGAACACCAAATACTGTATAAGTGAGGTTGTTAACTCTCCGGACATCATCCTTCCAACCCACATCAGGAACGTCATTGACAATTATCATTTTTCTGATACTGATGACTTCCTCATTTGGGAACCTCCTCTAAATGGTATCTTGGATTCTAAAAACTTATACAAAAACAATTTTAGTAACTCTGATTCTAGATTTGTTTGGTTGAAAGCCATTAGCAAGCCTTGGATCAAGCCCTCGCGGCTTTCTCTCATTTGGCGTGATGCACATGATAGGGTCCCCACCAATGTGTGTCTTCAATCTTTTGGGATCTATCTTTGTTCTGCATGTCACCTGTGCAACCAAAATCGTGAAGATGATAATCATTTGTTCTTGCCTTGTGCTACAGCTGCCGCTCTTTGGAATTACATTTCTAACATTTTTGGATGTAGATGGTCTCTCCTGGCTGCTATTAGCTCTCAACTTCAATATTGTGTGAATTGGGACGCTTCCAAGCAAATCAAGAATCTCTTTCTGGCTGCGGTGGCAGAGCTCCTGCATGTGATCTGGTATGATAGAAATAATTTCATTCATAATAACTATTCTATCAATCTCAATACAGGTAAAGCACCTATTCTCATTGCCATGAAAGATGTTGCCTCTCTTCAGAAGGATCATTGTGACAACTCTGTTGGTGATTTTGATATTCTCCGCCGACTTCAAATTATGGGCTCTTATAGGCCACCCTGACGTACCTTTGAGGTCTTCTGGCAAGCCCTGATTCCAGGATGGATCAAAGTGAATGTTGACGGCGCCTCCAAAGGAAACCTGGGCTCGGCAGGCTGTGGTGCCATTTTTAGTGATTTTCTTACAAAATACCTTGGTTTCTTCTTCGGTGGATGTGACATAGTCTCGGCTTTGGAAGCCGAAATGCTGGGAGTCATTCATGCGGTTGACTTCGCCAAGCAAAAGGGTTAGCGAAACCTGTAGATTGAATGTGATTCAACCACTGTTGTCCAAGATATCTGGAAAGGGGTGGTTCACCTTTCATGGCTGCTTACCTCTCGTTGGATGAAATGTCTTGACTCGCTCAGGGATCTCAACTACATTGCCACTCATATCTTTCGAGAAGCGAACATGGTTGCCGATAGTCTTGCCAATAAGGGAGTCAATCAGGTTTTTACCTGGTTGGATGATTTTCCTGATGAATCGCTCCCTTTCTTTCACAAGTATTGTAATATGATTCCGTCCTTCAGACTTTTGTATCTCCTTTTCTTTTAATCAATAAATTGTGCCTTGGTCTTTGACTGAGGCACCACCTCATAAAAAACATTTAATTTGAAAATATTCTTAAAGGCTTGTAAGGGAAGATTTGATGATTTTATAATGGGAGAAAATATCTGCACCCACTGTATAAGTTAAAAAAAGATATTCTTGCCTTAATTATGTAGAAAATGATAAAAAGTACCTTGTTTGGAAAACGACGGAAGGACTCATTTATAACCATCTTATAAAAAATAAAAAAATGGTTTAAATAAATTTAAACCATAATCTATAATTTATTAATAATGTTTTTAAATACATTTTTCAGAAACAAGTATGTTGATGATAAAGAGGTCCCAGTAGATACTTACGTAAAAACAACCTCAGATAATATAGAGATTGTGAAATTAACCATTACCTTGTATATTTACTTGGTCTAGGGTTAGATTAGCACCTATATAATGGTGAAATAATTGTTATTAAATTATGAAAGAATCATATACATTAATGTGATATCATATATGATCATTTTGCATTGCATTTTTAATAATATCTTACTATTATCGTTGTTTAAGGTGTCAACTGATTCGTTTTCCTTTATATAAATTGTTATGTAAGCTGTGTTTGTTATGGATAGTTTGTATCTTATTCATTCCCAGAATGATATCAAGTCCTTAAAAATTAATTTTATTCATCAAATGAGAATTATTCTTGAATAGATATGATGAGGAATGTGTTGAGTCAATAAGGTTTTCCTTATGACTTTTCCATTCCTTCTTGTTTTGAAAATCAAAAACACCTTATCTTTATGGAAAATTGCTTTTATAAGGAAAATTGCTTTTATAAGGAAAATTTAGTTTATAAGGAAATTTTTTTTATAAGGACAATTTATTTTATAAGGAAAATCACTTTTTGAAGGAAAATTTCTTTTATAAGGAAAATCTCTTTTATAATGACAATCTATTATATAAGGAAAATTATTCTTATCATATTTTCATTATCTATATCCATATATTATTTAAGTATAAGAATCAGTTTCATTTCTATATTCTCAGAATCATTTAAAACATTGATATGAAGCATTCTATTTTAGGATCCCAATTATGAATGAGAACTGTAATGATGTTCTACTCCGAATTCTGGACACGAAGTCTAATAAAGTTCCACTCCAAATTCTGGATATGAACTCTCATGAAGTTCGACACCGAAATCTAATGACGAATCCTGATTAAAAATTCTCATTACGAATTCTGATGATGAATTTTCATTCCGAATTCTCATTCCGAAATCACCTATTAAATAGAATCTGATCATCTCTGCTTCATACACTCCATATTTATTTAGACTCCGAATATTATTTTTGGTTAGACTCCGAACTTTCATTTACCTTACACTTTTATAGTTTGTCTACTCTTTAATATTTTTCTTACTCTCTGAATCTTCACTCGGAACTTTTGAGTTAGATTTAAAATGATGTCGTACCTTCTGTTAAACTTGTTTTGTTACAAAACAATGTCGTCTATTTCGTTATAAACTAACCGTTGGTTAAGTGACACGTGTACAGGTCCCTGTGATTTTTAAGGAAAATATGACCGTTGTAAAGGAGGTCGACTGAGATATTAAATAGGAGCTCTTTTGAAAGAGCTCAATATAACTTCTTCAACATTGTTCACACATGCTGTTGAAGTGATTTATAGAGATAGAGGCTCTTATTAACTCTCAAAGCATCGCGCGACTCCGAATGTTGGTGATTACATTCGAGGACTTCTGGGGATAGGAAGACACAGTGGCCGAATACCTTAATGTTCGAGGGTTTCCTTGCTAAGGAAGACAGAGGTTTCCAACTACCATGAAGTTGAGGTCTTGGGGGTATAGCAAGATAGAGATTTTGATCTTCATATTGAGGGATTACCCTGGTGTGGGTAAGACAAACTTGCTTGAAAGTATAAATCAAGGGACCTTTATCCAAGGTTGTTGGATACCCTTTTCTTTGGATTAAAAGACATATATCTTTTTTACTTGTAGTTTTACTACCAGTTTGTTTCCACTGCATATTGTATTGTAAGCAAAGTATAACTTTATTATATACTTCCTTACTTGTACTCTGTTCCATTTAGATTCTATACTCTTTAAGGTATAATCGTATATTGTAATCTTTAGTTAAGTTTCAATTTCTGGATCCATATTTCCAGAACCTACTTTTGGAATCTCTTTCCAGTTTTATGCAAGTACATAGGACTTGAAGGTTATACCTTCATTCCTTATTCCAAGTTTTCAATTGGTGCTGAGGTGTTTTGAATTTGCTTAGTTTAACTTTATTTAAACTTAGAAATTTCCTTATCTAAGGAAAACATAGTTATTCGTAACTAACTTTAAAGGTTCCAAATGTATTTTTAATGTATACAATTTACCCCCCCTCCTGTATATTGAGCATCTACATCATTATTTCGATTCTACAATTGGTATCAGAGGATGTCTCTAAAATACGTGTACTCACGTATAAGTTTTCTTGCTCACTTTGTCATTCCGAAATTTGTCATTCTGAACTTTGTCATTCCGAACGATGTCATTCCAAACTTTTTCATTCCGAACATTGTCATTCCAAACTTTGTCATTCCGAACATTGTCATTCCGAACTTTGTCATTCTAAACATTGTGATTACAAACTTCTTTTTACAAACAAGTTTGTGTGCGAAAGGTTTTTTTATGTATGGCAGGAGTCAATGTTGGTTCCATTGATGATATAAATCCTACAAGACCACCAATCATTGATGGTAATGACTATGAGTATTGGAGAGATCTAATGAAGAATTTTGTTATCAATACTAGAGTGGAAAACATCATTATGCTTACTGGTGATTATAAAATTCCTGATAAGGATGTTAGAACTTTCACTAACCAAGAAAATCAAGAGTATCAACTCAATTATATGGTACAAAATACATTACTAAGTGGAATGACTAGAAATATATATATCCAAATTTATTCTTGTGAAGTAGTTAATTGTATATGGAAGAAGTTAGAGGTTACACACTTTGGAACTTCTAATGTAATTGAAACTGGGAGAGCTATGCTTAGAGCTGAATACCATGGATTCAATTTTCTTTATGGTGAACCAATTTGCAAAGTTCAACAGAGGTTTATGACTATTGTCAACAGTTTACAGTATATGGGAGAGAAAGGGTTAGATAATGAAGCCCTAGTAGATATGATAATTGATATTATTCCCAATGAGTGGGAATCCCAAAGAACTTCTATAGATGAAAATAGGAAGGTCACTAAAATTTCTCTTGATGAGTTATTTGGAACTCTTCTCCAACATGAAACAAGAATGAAGAGAGATGCTGACAACATCAAATAGAAGAATGGGAATGGTACTGTTGCTTTTACAACAACATCAAATCATATGAAAGCTAAGACTCTTGAGAGAGTAACCAGTTCCAAGTCTAAAAAGGTAGTTATTCAATCAGATTCTTGTGAAATTGAAATCTCTGAAAATTAGTTAGAAAATATTGCTCGAAGGATGAAAAAGCTCGTTGTCCAAAGAAATTTCCAATCCAAGTATAAGAAAAAGGAATGGAAAGATAGGAAAGATGGAGAAGTCACTTATTATGAATGCAAGAGAGCTGGAAATATTAGACTAGATTTCCCATTACTCAAAAGAAAGAATGGAAAGAAAGGCATTCAGACAGGAACGGAAAAAATTATTATAAAGCCAAATCTAAGAATGTTATGAAAGCTAGTGACACCTGGAGTGACAGTGGTGGTGACTCTTCAGATTAATCTTATGATTATAAATCTTTAGGACAGATGAATCTTGGTCTTATAGCCAGATTACATATTGACAATCATTGTTTTATGGCTAAGGTAAGAAATTATGAATCATTGACCAATGTATATTTAAATTCTAATGATAGTAATTATTATAGTTCCTCAGATGAAGAATCCTCTTCTGGTGAAGAAAATACTTCACCTATCTATGAAGAAGTTTCTAGGTTTGCTGAACATCTTGAGATTGAGAACGCTAAACTCAATAAGAAACTTGATAAGTAAAACTCTAGGAATTCTATTCTTACAAAAGAGATATCAGATCATTCTAAAGATCTTGATAGAAAAAATTCTGAATTTGAAAGTATTTCAAAAAATCTTGAGGAAGTACATTCTGAGAGGAACAAACATTCTAAAGAATTAGAAAAAGTAATTTCTAAGAAACATGTTTTCGAGCCTAGCTCTAGTTCTAAAACTAATGATTTTGAGGATAAAAACATGGTTATAAATCTGAAGTCTGAAATTTTTTCCTTAAAGAAGTGTTTATCGAACTTTACCCATGGTAAGGAAAATTTTGATAAAATGTATTCCCAAATACGACCTTTAAGAAATAAATCCGGATTTGGTTATACCCATGAAAAAACTTTTTTAGTAACAATTATTTTGTTCCTCAAAGTGCCCCATTTTGTACCAATTGTCAATGTGGTGGTCACTGGGCAAGGAATTGTTCCTTAAACAAAACCCAATCTCTAGGATTTAACAAAGCTTATTTTTCTATGAAGATGTGGGTAACTAAAATTATGTAATCTGGAAATCTCAGATCCAAACAAGTTTGGATTCCGAAAGTCTAATTATTTTATTAATTTCAGGAAAATAAAGAGAGTACCAGCATCAACACATGGTACATGGATAGTCGATGTTCCTGACACATGACTGGAAACAAAAGCTATTTTGAAAAGATTATCAAAATGAAAGGAGGAAAGGTAACTTTTGAAGATAATGCGAAGGGAGAGATTGTTGGTATTGGTAATATTGTTCTTCTAGGTTAAACCTTTATTTCAAATGTTCTTTTTGTTAAGGGTCATAAGCACAACCTCATTAGCATAAGTCAATAATGCGATGAAGGATACCTTGTGAATTTTAGAAATGATAAGTGCTTAGTTCACAATTCCAAGGAAGAATTTATTCTCTCTGCCAATAGGCAAGAGAATTTTTACACCTTAAATTTAGATGACCTTAGGAGCCAAGATTTACCTTGATTAAGTGCAATGGAAGATCATTCCATGCTTTGGAATAGAATACTAGGTCACTATAACCTTAGGAACATATGAAAACACTCTAATAAGATACTAGTTAAGGAACTACCGGAGCATAGATTTGATTCTTCTAATGTATGTGATCCTTGTCAATATGTAAAGCAACATAAATCTTGTTGGAAATAAATTGGTGAATTCTCAACAACTGATGCATTACAGTTAGTGCACATGGATCTTTTTGCTCCAACACAAACTGGAAGTATTGGAGGAAAATACTATGTGTTTTTTCTAGTTGATGATTACACTAGATTTACTTGGGTTTATTTTCTAACAATGAAATCTGAAGATTTTTCTTATTTCAAAAGTTTTAGAGATAAAGTTAAAAATGAGAAAATCCTTCCATTGAAAACTATTCATAGTGATCATGGAGGAGAATTTCAAAATTATGATTTTGAAACTTTTTGTAGTAGGAAAAGTATTACTCACAATTTTTCTGCACCTAGAACTCCTCAACAAAATGGTGTAGTTTAGAGAAGAAATAGAATTATTCAAGAGATAACTAGAACCATGTTGATTGAATATTCTACTGCTAGACATTTCTGGGATAAATCTATAAGTACTAATTGCTATACTATAAATCGAGTTTTGATTAGACCTTTTCTTAATAAAACTCATTATGAGTTATGGAATGGTAGAAAACCAAGACTATCCTAATTCAAGGTTTTTGGTTGAAAAGTATTCATTCTGAATACTAAATATAACTTACATAAATTGGCACCAAAATCCGATGAAGGAACTTTCTTAGGATATTCCACAACCTCTAAGGTATACAGAGTTTTCAATAAAAATACTTGTACTGTTGAAGAAACAATGCATGTAAAATTTGATGAGTGTGATACTTTTGTTTTTAAACTATCCCAACCTACATCCTCGGATGTGTTTTCAAAAACTGATTGTCAACCTTTGATAGATGATCCTTTCGATAAGGAAAATGTTCAAGAAGATACTTTTGAAACATTTACCATAGAATATTTTCTACCCAATGTTGATGAACAGGCTTTTCAAAACCCAAATCAGGTGTTTCTTAAGAATCATCCCAGTGATAGTATCGTTGGTGATGTAAATCAACCTGTAAGGACTAGAAGTTCCTTATAAAATTAAATAGAACATCTAGAATTTCTTTCCCAGTTAGAACCAAAAAGCACTGATGAAGCATTAGGTGATGATGATTGGATTAAAGCCATACAAGATGAAATAAATGAATTTGAGAGGAATAAAGTCTGGAACTTGGTTGAAATCCCTAAGGAAACTTCTGTTATTGGAGTAAAATGGGTTTTCAGAAATAAATGTGATGAAAATGGAGTCATAGTAAGAAATAAATCTAGACTTGTTGCTAAAGGCTATAATCACCAAGAAGGAATAGACTATGAAGAAACCTATGCTCCAGTAGCTAGACTTGAATCTATCTGTATTCTACTTGCGTTTGCAGCATTCATTAATTTTAATCATTTTCAAATGGATTTGAAATGTGCTTTTCTTAATGGTTATGTTCAAGAGGAAGTTTTTGTTGAACAACCTCCTGGCTCTGAAGATACCAAACATCCTGATCATGTTTTTATACATACCAAAGATCTGTATGGTCTTAAAAAATCCCCACGAGCATGGTATGATAGACTCACTGGATTTTTGCTTCAAAATAACTATGTTAAGGGAAATGTAGATACAACCCTTTTTATAAATAAATATAAGAAAAATGTTTTGATTATTCAAATTTATGTTGATGACATCGTATTTGGTTCAACTTAGCAATCTTTAACTGACTCTTTTGCAAGTCTAATGAAATCTGAGTTTGAAATGAGTATGATGGGTGAGTTAAATTTTTTCCTACGATTTCAAATTCCTCAAAAACCAGAAGGAACCTATATATATCATCATAATTATATTAAAGATCTTCTCAATAAATATGGTTATGACAACACTAAATTTATAAGTACTCCTATTAGTACATAAAACTCTCTAGATCATGATGAAGATGGGAAACCAGTAGATCAAACATCTTTTAGAGGTATGATAGAATGTTTACTTTACTTAACAACTAGTCGACCAGACATAATGTTCTCAGTATGATTATGCGAAAGATATCAATCCAATCCTAAGGAATCCCACTTAATGGAAGTAAAAAATAATTTTTCGCTACCTTAAGGGAAACATGGATCTAAGATTATTTTATACTTCATGAAATGATTTTGTTCTAAAAAGATTTTCTGATGCTAACTTTGGTGGATGTATAATGGATAGAAAAAGAACATCCGGAAATTTTCATTTCTTAGTAGATTCGTTAGATTCTTGGTCTTTCAAGAAGCAACATTCGGTAGCACTTTCCACTGCTGAAGCCGAATTTGTAGCAGCTAGAAGTTGTTGTGCTCAAATGTTGTGGATGCAACACACACTCACAGACTATGTCTTGAGTTTTACTAAAACTCAAATTTTGTGTGATAACACAAGTTCCATTTCCCTAAGTAAGAACCCTACACATCACTCTCGTCCAAAGCACATAAATATTAGGCATCAATTTCTTAGGGATCACAAACAAAAAGGAGATATTATTCTTCATTTTATCGGAACGCAAGATCAACTTGATGATATTTTCACAAAATATTTTCCTTATGATATATTTGAATACATTAAACAGAAGTTAGGAATAATAATCATAAGGTAATCTTTCTTAATTAAATTTCTGTTGAAAAACTCTCCTTACAGTAATAAACTCCTTTTCATAGGGGGAGGACATTTGACTGTTAGAGTAACTATGTTTTTGAAAGTTTGTTTTCAAAATTTTCGGAACAAAAATTCCGGAATGGGAATTTCTGGAACTAAAATTTTCCAGAATGGATATTTTTGTATGGAAAACTTCTGGAATGGAAATTTTCATATTGAAAACTTCCGAAATTGAAAATTTCGTACTGGTATTTCGATAACGAGATTTTCGTACTGAAACTTTAATAATGAGGTTTTCATTTTCAATCTTTTGTAATGAAATTTTCATGCTGAAAACCTTGTAATGCTTTTTCGTTGTCTTTGTTGAGTTTCTCATAGTGAATTTTTCGAACTATGTCTTTTCGTAGTAATAAATTTTTTTTGTAGTTAATTTTTCATCAAAAAGAATATTACCCATTACGAATAATCCTCCTAAGACAATTCGAAAGGAATGATTTCCTTACTTATGTTTTCGTGATCATATTTTACTAGATGGTGTTTTCTAATATTTTGTTATCGGACTATAGTTTTCTTAAATCTTTGTTTTAACAAAATCCTCAAAATATTGGATTCAAATTTTATTGCGTTATTGTTCTCAACTGTTAGATCAGATCAAAGTTGTTTCAACCGTTAGATGAATTTGGAAGACCAATGGTCAAATTCTTTGCCTATATAAAGGGGACCTTGAGACTCGTCCCACATCGGTTTTTCATGCTCCAGTGTCCCGAAGCTCTGCCTCTCCGTTTTAAGGCAGTTTCGATCTTCAGCAATATCTGTTCCAAACTTCCCATAAGTCTTCAGATCTGAATGTCTGTGGAAGTAGCTTCTCAAGACATGTCTTCCTCTAAGCCGATTTCCAAGTGGTTAGAATATAGAGAAAGGTTCGTTCATCATGATTTCTTCAACAAGTATGATTCTCTTATATCCAATAACATTGAGCTTAACGGATTGGAAGATGTTGCTATGTCTATTCCCGGAAATCAAGATGAAGTATTTTTGGATTTTCTTATAGAGTTCTATGAGACAGTTTCCTTCTTTAAGGAAGATGGTTGGGAGAAATTATCGTTTATGTCTTATGGAAAGAATTATAAGCTTTCTTATGCCAACGCAGCCAGCTTGGTAGGGCAGAACAATGAAGGAGAATCCGAGTTCATCACTCATGTTTTTCCGGATTTAAAGGGAAGCTTCGACAAGGAAAAAGATTTGTAGACTCTCGGACTGTCAGATGATAAGGATCTAAAGATTTCTAGTCTATCTATGAATTTTCGAATTCTAGAATTATGGGTACAAGGATTTATCATACCAGGAAAAGGTGACAAAGACAGTTTGAAGAAAAGAGAGATCTATATTCTAGATTTTCTGATAAATCTAAGGATGTTTAATCTGATGAAACACATTCTTGTTACTAATGAGAATGTTAATAAAGGGAATCTAAGAGCTCAAATCATAATGTATCTAGCAATCATCTCGAAGTTAATAGTTCGGTGCCTTTAGTCTTTTAAGAAGGCTTGAAAGTCTAAGCCAAGAGTTTGAAAAATTATGTTGGTGAGTGATGGTAACCTCAAAAGGATGGATGTTGTCTTCGACAAAAATATTGGTCAGTTTGTTGATTTACCAGCTCAAGAAGAAGTGGTTCTGAATGTTGGTGGACATGATTCCTCTAAGCCGGTGAAGAAGACAAAGTTGAAAGAGGTTGATGTTGAAGCAGAGAATCCCAATTATAATGAAGTAAATTCCGCACCTCCAAAACCGAAGAAGAAGAGAGATTACCCTGATGAGTTAGTTGCTAAGTGGAGGGAAATCAAAGAGAAAAGAGTACAAGGGGAGCCTTAGATTGGCTTGGATCCTACAGAGGTTAAGGCCTTGAAGGAAAAGACAACGGATGAGCTAGAAAAACAAGTGAGAGAAATGAAGCTTAAGAAGAAGATGTCTGAAGCTGAGGTGGTTGAGACTTTATTAATGTTTAATGAGATAGCCTCCGGAAACATTCCAGTTCTGAGATCTTTATCTTTGGAATCTCTAACTGAGACTCCAGGAAGAAACTACGTCACTCCGGAGAAGGAAAAAGATAAGCATGTTGAGGAAGTTGATCAATTTGAGCAAGAGGAAAAAGCAGTTGCTGAAGGTAGAGGTGAGACCAAAGATCTATTGAAGCATGTAGACGATTATAAGGGGTCACCTTCGGAACATCTGTCACTCCGAACATCAAAAGCTGAGTCTTCTATGTTAGTCACTCTAGGGAAGGATGAGGAGAAAGGAGAACAAGAAGTAGATTATCGTGCAGAGGAGGATCAACTTCTACATGATGTTGCTCAAATGGAGAATGTAGAGGATGGTGCTCAAAAAGTTGTTGATGATGTAGACAATGTTGTTCAAGTTTTCGATAGTCAACAGAAAACTCTGGAACAACAATCCATTCTGAAAAGGGACAAGGGAAAGAAACTTGTTGTCGATACC
Organism: Viscum album; assembly: GCA_963277665.1. Taxonomy (NCBI): domain Eukaryota; kingdom Viridiplantae; phylum Streptophyta; class Magnoliopsida; order Santalales; family Viscaceae; genus Viscum; species Viscum album. Next base: position 1,565,688,121 of record OY728145.1, read on the forward strand.
CCGAGCTTTGTGGTTTTAAAGAGAAGGGAAGTTGGTGATTCTTCTAAGAAGAAGGATGAGCAATTTGAAGAAGAAAATTCTCCAAGCAAAGTCTCAGATTCGGAGTCATCTTCGTTGGGGTATGACTTTGTTGTTCAGTCATTAAAGTAGTTGGTAGGTACTATTCCGATCTTTTCAAGTATTGATTCAAGATCCCAGATGCTCTAACATACTTTGAATCAGAAAAAAAACTTTGTATCCATGGTTAGGGATAAATGTGTTGAGATCCAGGCTCAGCTCAAAACTTTTTTTGTCGGCTATGAAGCCCACAAGAGGTCTTGTAAGAAAATGACTAGTTGGTCGAAGAAAACTGTAGAAGAGATGAGGCTCTTGGATGAATTCCAAGATAGTGTTAAAGATTATTTTGAGACAGATGACATGAAGATAAATGATCTAACTTCTTCCTTTGAAGAAAAGTTGACAGATGAAAAGAATTTTTGGATTCAAAAGTTAGAGATCGGAATGGAAGCTGAATTCTATTGCACAAAACTGGAAGAATGAAAGGGATCATCGGAATGATATTGAAGATAAATTGTTAAAGCAAGAACAAGTTTTGAATGCTCTAGAAGAAAATCATGAATCCCAGGATGAAAATATTGAAGATCAAAGTGCAAGAATTGTTATGTTAGAGAAGCAAGCCGAGGAAGACCATAAATACTTGAAGAAGATAAAGACTATTCTTAAGGGTCTCATGTCGAAGGAAAATGATCCAAAATAGAAAAATCCGATCTTTTGTTGTATCTTAGCTTTCTTTTAAACTTAATGAAAATCTTTCTTGCTCGTTTATTTTCTTTTTGTATCTAATTTTTCGGGTATATTTTTATATTTTCCATTCCCTCAAATTCTTTTTGAAAATCACAAAGGGGGAGAAGGAAAAAGAAGCCTAACAAAAGGGGTAAAAGGAAAAAAAACCATAACAAAGGGGGAGAAAGAAAAAGAACTCTAATAGAGTTTATCTAAGGGGGAGTTTTTCATTAAAGAAGACATTCTTATTCTTAATGAAATACCATTCAAGAAATCTAGAATACGATCCTTAGATTTTCAAAGCCTAAGGGGGAGTTAGTCGTATCCATCAATATCCATAAGCAAATGGAGATAAGCCTTAATGTTTTTCCCTTAGTCTTTCTTTTTAGTAAGGATGTTTGTGATTTCCAAAAAGGGGGAGATTGTTGAGTCAATAAGGTTTTCCTTATGAATTTTCCATTCCTTCTTGTTTTGAAAATCACAAACAGCTTATCTTCATGGAAATTTTTTTTATAAGGAAAATTGATTTTATAAGGAAAATTCATTTTATAAGGAAAATTTCTTTTATAAGGAAAATTGCTTTTATAAGGAAAATTGATTTTATAAGGAAAATCACTTTTATAAGGAAAAACACTTTTATTAGGAAAACTATTCTTATCATATTTTCATTATCTATATCCATATATTTTTTAAGTATAAGAATTGGTTTCATTTCTATATTCTCGGAATCGTTTAAAACTTTGATATGAAGCATTCTGTTTTAGGCTCCGAATTCTGGATGAGAACTGTAATGAAGTTCCACTCCGAATTCTGGATAAGAACTCTAATAAAGTTCCACTCCGAATTCTGGATACGAACTCTCATGAAGTTCGACTCCAAAATCTAATGATGAATCCTGATTACAAATTCTCATTACGAATTCTGATGACGAATTTTCATTCCAAATTCTCATTCCAAATTCACCTATTAAACAGAATCTGATCATCATTACTTTGTACACTCCGAATTTATTTATACTCTGAATATTATTTTTGGTCAAACTCCAAACATTCATTTTGCTTACACTTTTATAGTTTTTCTACTCTTTAATATTTTTTGTACACTCCAAATCTTAACTCCGAACTTTTGATTTAGATTTAAAATGATGTCGTACCTTCTATTACACTTGTTTTGTTACAAAACTATGTCCTCTATTCTGTTATAAACTAACCGTTGGTTAAGTGACACGTGTACATGTCCCTCCGATATTTAAGGAAAATATGACCGTTGGAAAGGAGGTTGACCAAGCCAATAAATAGGAGCTCATTTGAAAGAGCTCAATATAACTTATTAGACATTGTTCACACATGTTGTTGAAGTGATTTCTAGAGAGAGAGGATCTTATTAACTCTCAAAGCTTCGTGTGACTCTGAATGTTGGTGATTGCAATCGAGGACTTCCGGGGATAGGAAGAAAGAGGTGCTGACTACCTTAAAGTTTGAGGGTTTTCTTTACTGAGGAAGACAGAGGTTGCCAACTACCTTGAAGTTGAGGGATTTCCAGGATAGCAAGACAGAGATTTTGATCTTCGTATCGAGGGCTTACCCGAGTGTGGGTAAGACAGACTTTCTTGAAAGTATAAATCAAGGGACCTTTGTCCAAGGTTGTTGGATACCCTTCTCTTTGGGTTAAAAGACTTATATATTGTTACTTGTAGTTTTACTACCTGTTTGTTTCCGCTGCATATTGTATTGTATGGAAAGTATAACTTTCTTATATACTTCCTTACTTGTACTCTATTCCATTTAGATTCTATAATCTTTAAGGTAGAATCTCATATTGTAATCTTTAGTTAAGTTTCAATTTCCGGATCCATATTTCAAGAACCTACTTTTGGAATCTCTTTCCAGTTTTAATCAAGTACATAGGACTTCATGTTTATAACTTCATTCCTTATTCCAAGTTTTCAATTGGTGTTGTGGTGTTGTGAATTTTCTTAGTTTATCATTGTTAAACTTAGAACATTCCTTATCTAAGGAAAACATAGTTATTCATAACTAACTTTAAAGGTTCCAAAGGAATTATTAAAGTATACAATTCACCCCCCTCTTGTATATTGAGCATCTACATCATTATTTCGATCCTAAAGAATGAATCTCATCTCATTCGTGGAGATGGTTGTTTGTACGTACGCACGAGCAACAATATCATTCTTTTGATATTAAAATAATATATAATTAGATGGTGTATCATATAAACAAAATAATTAGCATGTTATATTTATGATTTACATGAATTACACATCATTATTATACCCATATAAATAATAATGTATTGAATAACAATTACACCACAACGTGGAGACGGTAAGCCGTACGTACGCACGTATGGGGACATGTCATCCATGGGATGGATAGAATACTGAATATGGTTGTACCAAATTTATAATAAAATTACAGTATATAGAATATACTGTATTTATTATTTTATAATGGAAATAAAAAATAAATATGAAGTGGAAGAATAAAGAAATTTGAATGGGGTGGTGAAAACATTACCTCTTCTTCGAGTTAATCTTTTTGATTTGATCAAAAGGGATCCATGTGTTGGATTAATGATCAAAATAATGCTTCTAGGTTGAATTGATGGAAGTTGAGAGAATATTTGGGTAGGTTTTGGCTGAGCCAAAATGCTTTGATGGTGTAAATTAGAGAGAAGGGGAGTTCCCTTTTATAAGTGGGGTGAGGGGAACCTTAGGAAAAGCTAGAAATATAATTTAATAATAAATTAATATTCGGTTTCTAAAGGATAAAAAGTGGATTATTTAAAGTTTAAGGTGGGGATAGATCTAAAACCACTCAACCAATAGTTTTTAGACAGGTTTGGTAACTATATTAACTTTATCTTTTTGATTTAACACATAGTTAAATAGTTTGACATTTACCATGTATCATTGTATTTTTATATTATATAGCTAATAAATGTACTATATTCTTCCAATAGACCACCAAGTTGTACATTAATGATACCCCTATCATTATATAAGTCCTTTGGCCAACCCTTATTTTTTTAGGAATAGAATATCAATTAATAATATAATATTTTCTTTTAAAAACTCTATTATGTCAATTTCGACACTATTTATTAATTGATTTTTGTTAAAGTCATAAAATCTTTATTAATTCGAAAATAATTCATTTAAGTAATCCGAACATGTCAAGTTAACCAACCAAATTCTTGTATGTCATCAAAACATTAAAATTATATTTATTTAAACATTTATATTAACAATTATTTGATTCTTTCATTAATAAGGAAAATACTGCATCATTATTGTGTCATTAATAAATTTAAATATTCAATGTCTAAAAATTATAAATAAAATAGAATTATGTAGGAAATCTTTTTATATTTATAATTAATATTTATAGTTGAAAATATAACTTATATAACTCTATATAAAAATTGTTTTTCTAAAATATATATATTCTTATGTCATTTTTGAATTTACTTTAAATTAATTAATATAAATTGTCATTATCACTTCCATGTGGCTGCATGGCATCCCAAAATCAACCCAAATACGCCCATGGTCAGAAATTTATTAACCAATGGGGTTAGGATACATTTTTGGGTAATTTAATATTATTACAATATTATTTGTTTACCCTTATTTACTGGATTTACCCTTTAACCATGGAAAATAAAATATTTACCGAAATGATTATTCAAAATGTGTAAATTTATTTTACTTGTATAAACAATTTGGAACTCCTGATTCTAAATATGATATCAATTTTTCTAAATTCAAACCATAGAAGTTCCAGAAATTAATTTCAAATTAATTCTCGTTGTTAAAACAAAAAGCGTATTTTTAAGAAATATTAACTATCAAAAGATTGACACTTGTTTATGTCTAGTTTAAATTTGAAATTATGCCCAATGAGAAAAATTGGATTAAAAGGAAAAAATATAATATCATTATAAGTTAAAATCACTCAAATTCATAATTTATCAATATTAATTATTTTGATTAAAAAAGTTGTTTTTAATTAAAATTTAGTAATTTCGACTATTAATCAAAATACGGAATTATTAGAAAATTAACAAAAATTCTACCTAAGATAATTTCGATATTCAGAATAGAAAAATGAAGTCCATTTTAAAAGATAAAATGTATAAAAATTCAAAATGTGGGTATTATTTTTCATAACCGCTACTTTGATTGGTTGTGGTGTGTTAGAACTCGAAGTTGCATACAATACACGCTACTATATTATTCAAAGAGAAGCGTACCATGGATGCTTGGGGTGTCACACATACCATAATTATTGTTACTCTATATCGTAAATTATTATTTTCATTAATTATATTGTTGAAAATCACTTCCCTTTCTCATTTATGTTGTAATTAACTTTTTCATAAATTATTCCCCACTCTTTGATGACTAGATATCATATTTTTCCTAAAAATATAAATTATTTATCATGGATATTTTATTTTTTTAAACCATATATCTCTTTTTAAAAGAAGTGTATTACTTTTAAATTTTTTCATTGGCTATATAAATATTGATAATGTTTATTCTTCCTTCAATACAAGAAATTGAATGGTTAGGATTATTCTTCATGAGTATAATTGATTATTCTTGAGATCATGACATCCAAAAATGACGAATTTAATTTTTTGAGAATTATGTTATTATTATCCGCGATATTTTTGAAATGATATCATCTCTGGATTCATTTCCTTCTTAGTTTATCAATTAATTGTATTTTTATTTATTTATTTATCATTCAATATTCAATATGACTTATCTTGTCATGATATTAAGGATATTTATTAAAAGGGATATGTTATCTATTATTTAACATTCCATGTTGATTGTGATTATTAACTAATGATAGATTTCTATTTACTTAACCCTTAATGATAATTTTAGTGGAACATTATTTTTTTCCATTCAATAGAATTAATGAAGTGCAATTTGATTATATGTAAGGAAATTTTAGGGGGAATAATGATATTATATTAAAAATGAACTCTTTATTAATTTTTGTTTTAAGATCTAATCTTGGAATCATGTATGTATTTGGTTTTGAAGAATACAAAACCATTCATTCATTAAGGATGTAATTATTTGTTTATTATTCCAGTGTAATTAAGTAACACATCGGCTTTGGGTTAATATATTTTAGGTTAATACATTTGGTATTAATGGATTTTTAATAGAAACCATGGAAACTAGATTTAGGAAAACATAGATTATGGATCATAAAAAATGGATAAAGTGTGGTCAGAGTAGATTACTCAAGTGGGGGGGGGGGTGAATTGAGTATCAATAAAAAAATTCTAATTAAAAATTATTTCTAAAAGGTTTTCCCAAAAGATTAAAAAATTCCCAGTTAAATAAGGTTAGAATTTTATAAGAGTTTGATTGTCTAAATAACTTCTTAGAATATAGATTATTTTTCAGTAATTCTAATTTCAGATATTAATATTAATTTTGAAGATATTCTATTAGGACTAAACAATTATATCTTCATTCCAAGAGTAACTATCAATTTGAATTTAGTGATATCAGAATTATACAGTAATGCACTAAAATAGAGAATACTATATATAACAGCACAACATATATGAAACAAGTGGTTCAGTCTCAAGTCGAGACCTAATCCACTCCAATTGATGATCACCATCCACCAAGTACTTTATATAAATAATCTTAATCGACACCCTAGATCAGTGTTTAGAAACAATAAACAGTACTTCCCAGGTAACACAGGGACCTCTTCCACATTTCATCATGTGTACCAAAATCTAGGCCACTGAAGGACCGCTTCAACACTTATATATGCGTATACCGAAGTGTAAAAAGTTTTTTTGGGTAAGGATATCTTATATCCTTTAGTTTAATGAAGGATAGTGTGTGTTTTCATACAGACCCACACACTGCTCAATAGTTAATAATATGATACACTATAGAGTAGAAATATTGAGATCAGTATAGAAGTGATCTGAGTTTTATTCATTGTAGCTGGACTTCATGCGAAGATAAAGATGCATAATTCATGTCCTTTTATAGAAAATAGAGTGTCACAATTCATACAGATCTGGCTTGTGGTCTTTGTGATGTTTGACAGTGCGAAGATGTTCTCGGGATTCCAGTATGCTACATGTGTTCTTCAACAACATCGAGTTATATGATGCAATAAATTGTTGAATAATTCTCTAAGAGTATTTTGTTTTCATGATCACATCCACTATATAGTTCTAAATTTTAGTATCATTCAACACTGCTTATTTTTCTTGTGAAGCATTACTCTTTTTTCATGGAGTGCACATGTTTGAGCTGATAGGTGGCATGTATTATGCACCTCGTACCTCATAATTGTCTACAAATGAAATATTAATTATGTCAGTGCATTAAAATACTTAAATATGACCATTAGAAATTAAATTAAAATACATCAAAACATATTAAGAAACTATTTCATAGTATTTCATGAAAATAGTGTCTCCTTCACACAGTGTCTGGTTCACAGTGTCTCTATGTCACAGTGTCTTCATATCACTGTGTTTGTTTCACGGTGTCTGGATGTCACAATGTCTGGATGTCCCGATTTCTAGATGTCATGGTGTTTGGAAGTCACTGTGTCGGGATGTCACAATGTCTGGATGTCACGATGTATAGATGTCACGGTGTCTGGATCTCACCGTGTCTGGATGCCACAGTGTCTGGATGTCACGGCGTCTCATGGTCATGATGTCCCATGGTCACGGTGACTCAGACATTGGAAAAAATCTGTATTCATACATAAGAAGTGATTTTTATGAAATCAATTAAACATAATCATATGTCATAAAAATCATTATAAAGTGAATTTAAAGGTTGTGTATTGTAACCAAACTAAGTGTATAACAGTTAAGAGCTTTGGATAGCTTTTAGTAAATAATTGTACATTTGATGTGATATGGATTTCAAAGAGTTAACAAGTTTTATAGACTGAATGAGATTTTTGATAATTAAAACATGATTAATACATGAGGAGACCAATAATCTCCCCCTTTTGATGATCACAAATCATGTATATTTATAGTGTATATTTGTTCCAACAACATAGTTCGAATGTGAATAAAACATATATAGAGTGAGCATTGTATTCTCTTATATTTTTCCTATATTTATTTTATGTTTCTCTAATATATTGTTCATATATTTTTCTTATTTTTTTCCCATATATTTATTCCCCATTTTGGGATTATAAAAAAGTTGTAGGAAAAAGAATGAAAAAAGAGACAGGAAAAGTGCATAATGTATTAGAGAAAAAGAGAAAGAGGAGAATTAAAAAATGTAAATCAAATGTAACAAGATTCCCATAGAAATAGGGGAATCATTTTCCATCTTCACTGGCTGGTCTTTTCTTTTCCTTTAGAAGTTGTAGCAGAAGTGGAATCCAAATGAGTATAAGTTGATGTAGAAGAAGGGAGTGAGATGATTGATAGGGAAGGTAATGGAAGGCCTTCAAAGATAGAGGGAGCCAGAGTAGGTGTAGTAAAAGACTGAGGCAGGTGTTGATCAAGGATCACAGAACTAATCTGACTCAGTGACTGCCAGACAGACAGAGAAGTAGAGGCTAGGGTAGATGTGAATGTAGGAAAACCTGGTTTCATTCGTGAAATCATAGGAGAAACAATGTATGTACTATGTACATGATGATAGTGTCTCAGAAGCTTAATAAAATATGAAATGATCTCTCCACCATACTGCAAAGAATTCTCTAAGTCATCCTTGTTTTCTATAAAATTGACCAAAAGTTGAGTGAACTCTGTGAGCTTTTGGACATGAGTCTTGAATACTTGAGTAACAGGATGAATTCTCATATTTTCTACAAGATATTTAAAATGGATTATCATGTCAGTTTTTGAGAATATTTAATTAAAGAATAAATCCACCTTCATAGAAATTTCTTATTGAGTATCATTAGCAATTTATGATAGGATTTGGACCAGATCAAGAATTCTATCACTTTTTTGGATTAATTCATATAGAGAATCATTATTTAAGACACTATGCACAGTCTGAAGTTCATCTTTGACCACTGTTCTAAGTAGGTCACTATCTAAGGAAATTTGAGATGATTTTCCAGTTTCCATAGATGAATTGACAATTGAGGAAAGTTATTTCAGTTGATTTAGGACTTTTTTAAGGCACCCTGTATACTCATCAGGGATCCTGTTAAAATTATAAACAAGCCCTCACATTTATATCGCAATCTTTATGTCTCTTTCAACAGCCTTTTTCATCTAAAGAATCTAAAAGAGGTTAAATCTGATTGACAACATTATGTTGTGGGTTTAGGAAAAATAGGTTCCATAGGATGAGAAGAATGTTCTGATCTCGAATTCATATCTTTCTGTATGTCTTCAATCATACCTCTTCGGGTATTTACTTCATCACTAGGTAGTTTGTTTTCAACTCTGGCTTCCTGAATCTCATGAAGAATATTAGGTTGGATCTGCCAAATTACTTCTTCCAATAATAGTGAGGCATCATTCTCACATAGATGTTTCACAATAGAAGGTTTGGAATTCAGGATTTTTTCAACTCCAGACAAAAGTGTAGCTCCAAAATCATTCAAATCATCTTTACTCGCAAAGGATGGTTCTGCTGGTGATGGTTCATAGATAGAGATTGATACAAGCTCAAGTTCCTTTTTAGGGGTACGAATAGACACATATTTCAATAGGAACATAGTAGAAATGTAAAGGACTTTTATGGAGACTTCCTGGGTGTCATTCACATCATATAAACAGGGGATCTTATACCGAGTGTCTATAGGGGTTGAATCAATCGAGTTTGGAACTTCAAATTATTACAGATTTGGGGTTCTCCCTACCTCAACAATTGCATCCTTTTAAGGACTAAGAGACATAGGGTCTTGATCTAATTCGACAAATTCACCTCTTAGATACACTCTATTTTCCTGTCTAGCTAGCTGAAAATCCCTCTCCAGCCTTTCCTCATCTGAAGGAATGGCTTCCAGAACATATTGTTCCATCCGGAGTTCTTCAAGGTCAGTATCTTGCATAACATGTAATTATTCTTTTGAAGGTTCTTCTATATAATTATTTTTGGATTCTTTGATAGAAGATTCTATTTCAACCGTGGGTAGATCATTTAGATTAACCACATTATTAGAAGAAGGTACTTTTTTTTCACTTACTACATGTGGGATAAGAGTATTGTCTTCTTTATTAGAAACAGTTTACCTGGGAGGCACAATAGCCTCTTCTTATTCTTCTTCTTCTTTAGAATACTCAACAACCTCATCTGGATCCAAAAGAGGATTAGAAATATCCATTGGGCTTGAAGGATGTTCCACTATATTGAACATTTCATAAATCCTATCATTTTCATCCACCCATTCCTTTTTCCATGGATTCCAATTGATTTTCATCCTTTTGATAATGATGTTTTAAACGCAGTACTCACAATGCTTGATAACTTCTTCATTAGGTCCAACCATACCTTTATCATGGAGCATGGATGAGATAAGGGGAGAATAAAATAGGGTGGTTGACATGGATGTGGTTGTGATCAGCTCACACATATGGTGTGTGATATACTTGTAAAGGTTGATCTTATGCACATTTTTTATAAGATGAATTAGAAACACATCCTTATATTTTATTATATTAAAATCGCATTTTCTAGGGATCATCAATTTCTGTATAATGTTAAACAGGATTCTTGATTCTCTAGCCAGTTTAGAAGCAATGGATCTCATCTTAGAGCCATTTCTGGTTATTATTTTCAAAGTATCATCCAAAACATAGAATTTACTAGAAGGTGTAAGCCCTCTTTAACAGCCCTCACAGATACCTTTAGGAGGTATCATAAGTCTGGCATCCCATAACCTCAAAGAGAATGTGAATTTCGAGACATTTATCAAGATTCTCACAGCATAACCATTTTCATAATCAAATGAGAAATGAACATACTAATAAAATTGAGCCACTAACATGGGGTAGATAGGTCTATCTTCCTTATAAAACCATTATAACAATCCTTTCTATTTTAAAACATTACAAACTATAGACTTACTTGATAGAATCCACTTAGGGAATACCTCTTTCTCTTGTACTACTACTCGGTTCACAAAATTTGGATTTTGAGGACCTTCGGGTGCCAGCTTGGGTGTATTTTTATTCTTCATTGAGGTACATTTCTCAAGAGTTGAATATAAAGGACCTTTCATCTTGGGAATTCACCAAAGGTTTGAGAGAAAGAAGGATTAAAGGGTTTAAGAAGGGTTACAAATTGTGTGAATAGAATAAAGATCAAGTGAAGGAAAAGTGACACTTACTTTATTTTATCAATTAGGAATTCCAAACGCCGCAAAAGTAAATGCATGGGAAAATAAAAACATGAAATGAATAATTACAGAAATATAGTTTTTAATTAAAAAATAACAATAACAATGAATCTTTATGGTGAGACCATATCTGGTCTTTATAGTGAGAGAGTGACTGATTATTACGATGAGACAATGACTGAGATTTACGGTGAGACATGGATCAAACATTACCGTGAAACAATAAACATGAACTTTATGGTGAGATAGTGAACATGAAAATTATGGTGAGATAGTAAACGTGATCTTTTCAGAGAGACAGTAAACATGAAATAGTAAAATATAAAACATTTAGACAATTACTTAAGATTTATCATGCCTAATTCATGTATGATGTATTCTATTCTTTTATAATATAATGTTTTGGTAAGTATATCAGCAAGCTGATACTCAGTACCAATAAATTCCAAAGTGATATAACATTTTTGATAATGATCTATCAAAAAGTTATGTCTTACATCAATATAATTTGTCAAATAATGTGAAACAAGATTTTTTGAAATGTTAATATCACTCTTTTGTCACAATTTATGGGCACATGCCTGAATTGATATCAATAATCTAGTAATGTGTATTTGATCCAAATGATTTGTGCACAACAACTACCAGCAGCTATGTATTCATCTTCTATAGTAGATAATGCAACATAATTTTGTTTCTTACTACACCATGATACTAGTGACTTGCCTAAAAAGTGACATGTTCTAGAGGTTCTTTTGCTATCTAACATATAGCCACCAAAGTCAGCATCAGAATAACTAACTAATTTAAATGATTTTCCTCTAGGATAGAACATTCCTAGATTGGGTGTATACTTGAGGTATTGGAAAATTCTCTTTACATCATTTAAATTAGATTCCGTAGGATTTTCTTGAAAATGGGCACACATACACACACTAAACATATTGTCAGGTCGACAAGAAGTTAAGTAGAGTGAATTTCCAATCATTCCTCTATAAGTTTTCTGATCAACAGATTATACAAATTCATCATGATTAAACATACAAGCTATACTCATGGGAGTGTTACTAATTTTAGTACTATCCAATCCAAAATGTTTTGGAAGATCTCTAGTATATTTAATTTATGTTAAAATAATACCATCATTATTTTGAAAGATTTGAAATTCTGGAAAGCATTTCAGTTCACCCATTAAACTATTTTCAAATTCATTTTTCATAATTTTAGAAAAATCAATACATAAATAATTCCATTAAGATCAAATTATAATGTCATCTACATTGATTTGTACAACTAAAACATCAATAGAAATTATTATTATAAAAAGGGTAGGATCAACTATTCCTTGTGAAAACTTTGGAAATAAGAAAAGTACTCAACTTATCATACCAAGCTCTTGGAGCTTGTTTTAAACCATATATATCTTTTGACAATTTAAAAATATGATTTGGAAAATTGGGGTTTGTAAAACCAGGGGTTTTTCAATAAATACATCCTCATCTATATACCCATTTAGGAATGAACTTTAAACATCCATTTGATATAGTTGGAAATTCAGATGTACAACATAAGCAAACATGATTCTGATGGATTCAAGTCTAACTATTGGTGAAATGGTCTCCTCATATTCAATTCCATCTTCTTTACTATATCCTAGTCCAACCAATCTATCCTTGTTTCTAACTATGTTAGCAGCTTCATCTACATTATTTCTAAACACACATTTAGTGCCTATGGTGAATGTGTCCTTAGGTATATCAACAAGTTTCCAAAATTTGATCCATTCAAGTCAATTATGTTCTTCTTGCATATCCATCACCCAAAATTCAGCATTGATAGCATCATTAATGTTTTTAGGTTTAATTTGTGACAAGAAGTTTGATGTTCAACCTGATTTCTAGGAGAAGTTCTACTTTGAGTTCCATTGTCTAGGTCTCCTACAAAAACATCTAAAGGATGGTTCTTAAGAGTTCTAAAAGCTCTATAAAAGGAGGGACTTTTGATTTCATGTTAATCAACTGGTTTAGGTTAATTGTGATTTGATTCTAAGGAATTTCCAGAACTAGATGTTTTCATAGAATCTTTCACAGAACGGTTCTAGGATTTTGGGTTAATGATCAGATTTGATACTTCATTCTGTAGATTCTCTAGAATGGTTTTAGGATCATGTGGATCTGCTTCATCAAATTTGACATGGACAGATTCTTCCACAGATTTAGTTCATTATTGGACACTCTGTAGGATTTACTAGACATGGAATATCCTAATAAGATACCTTCATCACTCATGGATGCAAATTTGTCAGGATTATCATTATTATTAAGAATATAGAATTTGAAACCAAAAAAATTGAATTAGTTAACCTTGGGTTTATGACTGATCCATTCTCTTAAGGAGTCCTCATAAGAATAGATTTGATCGACACTGTATTGATTATGTAGCATGTTGTATTGACAGCATCGACCTAAAAATAAATAGGTAGGTCATATTCACTAAGCATTCTTATAGAAATCTCTTACAGGATTTTATTTCTTTATTCTACAACTCCATTTTGTTGAGGTGTTCTAGGGGAAAATAAATTGTGACTATATCCCTTTTTTGAGAAAAAGGATTCAAAATCCTGATTTTCAATCTCACAACCATGATCACTTCTTATGGATTTAATTTTAATTCCACAAATATTTTCTACCGACATAGCATAATTAGTAAAATAAGAACAAGATTCAATTTTGTGTTCCATAAGAAGGTCCAGGAATATATAGAAAAGTAATCTACAAGAATATAAACATAGTGCTTTCCATTTAAACTAGAAACTCTATATGGTCCAAACAAATCCATGTGAACAAGTTCAAGAGGATGATAAGATGACACTTATTCCTTTGGTTTGAAGAATATTTTGCATTGTTTTCCCTTTTGACAGGGATTACACACTTTGTCATTTATAAACTCATGTTTAGGTAAGTCTTTAACTAATCTAGTTATAGTTAGCTTTATAAGGGAGTGAATATTACAGTGTCCTAATCTCCAAATACAGAGCCAAGACTCTTTATGAAATACACTTAAGCAAGAATCATTTTGAAAAGCTAAGGAATCTATGTTAACAGTGTAAAAATTTTTATTTTTAATGACGAACATACTAATTGATCATTAGAATTAAATTCATTTTGAGCATCATTTTCAAATACAAATTGAAATACATCATCGCATAATTGTTAGATACTAAGAAAATTATATTTTAATCCATCAAAAAATAGTACATTAGATAATAAAACTGAGTTAGAGTTACCAATTTGGATGATGCCAATAATCATTCTTTTGGCATTGTCACTAAATGTGACATATCCTCAAAATAGTTTTATTAGGTTCTTAAAGCATCAGTAGTCTCCAATTGTGTGTCTTAAACATCCACTGTACAAGTACTATAAACATTTTTCGGAACTCTTAATCCATCTTTCTTACAAAATGATTAAGAAAAAATAGATTTTGGTACCCATACATGTTTGGGTCCAGTAATATTAGTAATAAGTGCTTTAATAGCCCATATATAACTCATATGTTTCCAATAATCATTATGTAATGTATTTGAAAATTAAACTCTATTTGGTCCAGAAAAACATGAAATAGTATATGGTGTAACGTGAATTGAAGTAGTTGACTTGTGTCCATAACTGGGAGTAAAACGATATGCCCAAAATTTATAAACAATATTTGTTCTACCATGATTTCTTATTCTAGGTTAATAACCAATGTTAGTGTTATATTTAGTGGAAATATTTTTACCTTGAATTTGAGTAAGGGTATTTTTTCCACTACTATAATTTTCTAGGACATTATTCAATTTCTCATTAGACAATTTTAATTTGTTTTCCTCTTTGACAAGTTGATTATTTTTCTACTTTTTAGTTGTGAGTTCAGATTTAACAGTCATAGTGGGAGAATACATCTTCATAAATGATTTATATTTTTCTTTTAGTTCTTTTCATGTTTCTCTAATCATGATACAATATAAATACATTTCTTCATTATCCTTATTTTCATAGTCACACTCATCTCTAGAATAGTATATAATATGTACAAGAGAGTTTAGTGTTACCTCAGATGTGTTTCTCATAAAAAAACATGTTAGCTTGTTCATTATCTGATGTTTCTGTGTTGCTTGAACTATCCCCAAAAGCACTCTAGGTTTCTTTCATGGACTTTTTATACTACCTATCCCTATCCTCGTATCTCTTTTGGTACTTGATATTTGGATAGTCTACCTTGATATGTCCTTTGTGCTTACATTCATAACAGACAATCTCATCCGTCTTGTCACTTCTTTTCTAATAATTCATCCAACGTTTTTTTTCATATTTTCCCTTGATGTTAGGATTTCGAGAAAAGTTCTTATTCTTGTAAAATTTCTTTACTCTTCCTTATAATTGATCATTATAATCATCACTATCAGGATATTATTGGTCACTAACAGAACTTTCTATATATTCTTCTAATTTCCATTTTTCATTGTGTTTAGAGGTGGTGGTCTTTAATGCAACAAATTTCCTCTTTGGTTATTCATACTTTTCCTAGTTGACTTTCAGTTATTATTTATACATCAACATTTTCCCAATGAGTTCTTTTATAGGTATCTTGCTGATCTTACATGATTATCTAATAGAGACAGAGGTTTCTCTCCATCTTCCAGGTAGACATTTGATAACTATCATGATCTGTTCCTCGGTGGTGACTGCTCTTCCAAGAGAATTCATTGTGTTGAAAATATCATTGTACCTATGATACATGTCATAGATATACTGATTGGGTTTCATTTTAATGTTATCATATTTAATAGTATAAGAATTAAGTATCATTTTTTTTACACTAGATGTTCCTTCATGTGATATAGATTGGGTATCCAAAAATTCAAGGGTTGTTTAACAAGTAGAAATTCTATTGAATTCCTCATCTCATAAGGAGTAGTCTAAAGCATTCATAGATTTGAATTTGTTATTTTATGTAGGTTTGATAGGTTCACCGCATGAAATTCTATTGGTATCAATAATCATATATTCATCTATAATGGAAGACCAAATTTTAAAACCCATACCCTCTAAATGAATTTTCATTTTAATTTTCCATTGAGAATAGTAGTTTCAATTAATGAATGGTGGTATGTTAGTTGTAGAACCTTCCAATATATTATCCACAATACAAAAATATATTGAAAGATATATAAATTTAGAATTTACAAAAATTTATAGATCTTTAATGTAAAAATACAATCACAGTTGAATAATTTTAAACAAAGTATTAATAAACAACCTCTGTTACAAAATTTTGTTCACAGTAGATTACTCAAGAGGTGGTCGAATTGAGTATCTATAAAAATTTCTGGTTAAAATGTAATTGTAAAAGGTTTTCTCCAAAAGATTCAATATATACTAGTTAACCATATATTGTTATAAGAGTTTGACTGTTTAACTAACTTCTAAAAAGATTGATTAGTTCACAAAAATTTTAATATGGGATCTTAATATTACTTTTGAATCTATTCTACTAAAAAACAATTATATCTTCTTTAAAATAGTAACTATAAAACTGAATTTAGTGATATCTGAATTATACAATAAAACTGTAAAATAGAGAAGACTAAATTAAGCAGCACATCAGATATGAAACAAGTGGTTCAGTCTCAAGCCGAGACCTAATCCACTCCACATGGTGATCAATTGACACCAAGAAGTTTATATAAATAAACATTATCCACACCCTGTATCTAGGTTATCAATTGTACACATGACTATCCAGGTCACACAGTAACCCTTTCCACATTTCTTCATGGGTCCAAACAACTAGGATACACAGTGACCTCTTCCACACATATCTGAGGGTATACCAAAGTGTAAATAGATGTTTGCGTAAAGATGTCGTGTATCCTTCAATTTAATGCAGGAGATAGAGTGATTTGTGATACAGACACTCACACTTCTCGAAAGTTAATAAAATTATACACAAAAAATGTAAAATATTGAGATAGGTTTATAATTTCTCTGAGTGTTAGTCTTTGTAGCTCTGGACTTTTTGAGACGAAGAAAATGAAAAATTTAAGTCCTCGTATTGAAAACAGTGAGTCAAAAGTCATACATATTTGTCTTGTGTTCTTTTTTATGTATGACAGTGAAAATATGTTCCTGGAATTCTAGTATGGTCCGTGTGTTCTTCAGCAGTGTCGAGTTTCATGTGTTAATTCTTTCTTAAGGAATTCTCTATGTGAATTCTACTGTCGGGCTCACAGCCACCAGATTATTCTGCATTTTGGTACCATGCCACTCTGTTTATTTTTCTCGGGATTCATTACTCTTTTATCATGGGGTCCTCGTGTTTAAGCCGAGAGGTTGCATGTATTCTGCACCTTGTACCTCATACATTTCTACCAAAGAAATATTAATTATGTCAGTATATTAAAATATTCATATATAACCGTTAGAAATTAAATTTAATGGTGACAAAACATATTATGAAATTGTGTCATAGTATGTCTTGAATATAGTATATCCTTCACACGGTGTCTGGTTAACAGTGTCTCAATGTCACGGTGTCTTGATATCACGGTGTCTGGTTCACGGTGTCTTGTTTAAGGTGTCTTGTTCTCTATGTCTTGATGTCACGATGTCTGGATGTCATGGTGTCTGAATGTCACAGTGTCTGGATGTCACGGTGTCTAGATGTAACGGTGTCTTGATGTAACTGTGTCGTGATGTCACGGTGTCTGGATGTCACATTTTCTGGATGTCACGGTGTCTCATGGACACAGTGTCTCAGGGTCACAGTGTCGCTGGGTCACAGTGTCTCAAACATAGGCAAATATCTATATTTAGACATAAGTAGTGATACTTATAGAATAAATTAAACATAATAATTTGTCAGAAACATAATTATAAAGTGAATCAAAAGATAGTGTATAGTATCCAAACAAAGTGTATTAAACATGAGAGCTTTGGATAGCTTTTACAAAACAACAGTACATTTGATGTGAGATAGATTACATAGTTAACATGGTTTATAGATTGACTAGGACATGTGATCATTAAAACATTATTAATACAAGAGGAGTCCAACATATAGTATGAGGATATTTATATAATAATATAATATTGTTTTTAATAGGTACATATTGAGTTTTTTCGATGAAATACATCCCTTTCTAGATAAAACTTTTTGACTTGGGTTTATAGTAGATATAGTTAGGGGTATTAAATCTGAAAATGGTGCATTGGGATTGATTGGATTGTCACATAGTTCATGAAAATGAGCCTTACTGAGCTCGTGTTTTGACACTCTAGTTAAATATT
This sequence comes from Viscum album, assembly GCA_963277665.1. NCBI lineage: Eukaryota > Viridiplantae > Streptophyta > Magnoliopsida > Santalales > Viscaceae > Viscum > Viscum album. Next base: position 1,565,706,593 of record OY728145.1, read on the forward strand.
ATTAGGATAAATCAATTTTTTTGAAAAATAATTATGATGGATTTGAGTAGATGATGACAATGAATGGCCTTGGTAAATCCTACGATTTTTTATATATAATAAATTATGTCATTATTCAAACAACTTATTAAGAATTATTTTTGATTATTAATCTTTCCACTGTGATTACTATTTTTAACACTATGATGTTGTGTTTTCGTCAATATCAGGAACCCAAAGGAGTAATGTTAAAATTGAACAAGGAGGACAATGTGGTGACAATGATAAAAAAATAAGATAATGATAGGAGTGATAGATATATGGATTATTTATAATTAGTTATTTTGAAATATGATTAACAACCTCTTCCTTAACTAACTCCAAGACTCACTAAATAATAGGAGGATGAAATAATATAAGAGATTGAGTGTGGGATACCATCGATTAATGAAGGATGAATATTTATAATGTGAGACATGTGGAATGAGACACCTAAGATTGTGCCCTAATGAAATAGAAATGATTTTTGTGTGGAAAAAAAGGTACTTTATTAAATTATATAAAAGAAAAACATTTAGTATGATGGATGGAAATAAATCTCATTATAGGGATCTAATTATAGTGTGATTCTTAATGGTGAAAAACTTTGCCATTATCCATGTAAATTTCAGTCTCTAATAGTTAACCCTATACCAATTATGGATCTATTTTGAAATAAAATAGATAAAATACTTTTGTTTTGGGAATCACGAATCAAATTGTAGAATTAATTTTTACAACGGTATTTTGGTTATAAGAATCATGAATTATCTGAGGAATGTGTTATATTTTAGAATCATATAAATATTCATTTAATTTAGAGTTGGGAAGAAAATAATGTGTTTACGAGTATAAGGTTGATAATAAATCCTTAGTCTTGAACAACCATTTTTAGTATTTTTAGATGGGTGTTTATAAGTATTAAATATTTTTTTGAGTCATTTATTTTAATAAAAGCCATTGATTTAGTTAAATTTTTTGTGAAAATGATATTTACGGAAGAATGTATAAAATATATTTTTGTAATCATTTTAATGGTATTGGTGACCTTTATGGTTTATATAATAAATAATTTGAATTAATTATGGGATATTACAAACAAGTAATGTTAATGGAATTATATTAATATGGATTTAGAAAAATAAAAACCCACAATGTGGGTAACAACCTGTCATGTCCAAAAAGTTCATATGGATTGAATCCAGAAATGAAGGATGATACTGGTTTGAAAAGTAATAGTATCCTATAATTATTTACTAATTAATATGTTATTATTTTTAATAAAAATATTTGAGAAATAAATATTAATGATGTACTACTGGTGTTACCGTTGATGTTTATAGATTGATGTACTATTTTGGATAACCTTTTCTTACTATATTTGTTTGGGAAAATAGTTAGAGGCATATGAAATAACAGTTCACTCATTTTTCATTATAAAGATGTGTTAAAAGTAAATTTTAGAGCATTAAGAAGAAGAAAATATTTTTAGTATTTTAATTTCATTGAGTATGTGATGAATTGGATGTTGATCGAAGAAAAACCAAAATGTTGAAATTGTGCTAATGAAATAAATATATATCATGTAATTATATTTCCATATATTCATAGATATTAAATGAATTCCTCAACATTAGGAAAAAGGATCTTGAAAAAACTTTAACATATTAAATTCAAATATGATGAATCAAGTGGATTTATAATTCATCGCATATTTATGGGTTTTGGGTAACTAACATTCCATTTATAATTCAATTTCTTGTGAACAATTACCTCTATCATTATCTATTATGATTTACCCGAGTATTCTCTTTATATATATTCATCTTACATAGATGTTGTCCTATATATATAAGTCGTTGCATGTTATTCCATATGACCTTTTTAATTCCATTTATCTATTATTACTATTGTTTTTATTATCCCTTTTTATAATGTGAATTTTCTATGAAAGAACTTTCAATCTTCGAACCCTTGATTTCTGAGCACATGGTCTAATTGCGACGATGAATTTTATTTATGGTTATGATAATGTAAAAAACAAATATTAAAATAGAATAAAATTTTATACAATAGAATATGTGAAATTAAACACCAATAATAATAAACTCAAGAATGCAATTATTTAAATTTAATATCTTTGATAGATTGCGGAACAAGAAACCCCGAATCTAAATGAATGATAATATAGTATACCACTATAAACTTGTTGTTCAATTGGATGAGAAAACTTTTACAAACTAAATTATGAAAAATAAAAGGATTATACAATTATATAATAAACTAATCATATTTTTTTGACTATGAAGAAATTATATATAATTTTGGAAAAATTAAATATTTTCTAAAAAATGATTTTTTTTTAAACGGATTGTCACATATTGCACTATGATGATAAAATTATTTTTTAAAATATTTATAAAAACAATTTGATAAAATAAAATTATTTTTTGAATTATCATATCAAAATTATCTTACGTTGAATGTTTATTAATTTTTTTAAAACTTTTCATTTTTCAACGAATTGTGAAAATACGTGTTTTTATTGAGAACTGCCTTTTAATTTATATTTATTACAAAGATAAATTTATTTTTTAATATTTCATGTTTAAAAAAAAAATATTATAATATAACTGATTTATTTACTTTTTATAAATTTTATGATCAATTTCAAAATGAAAAATTTATATTCTTATAACAATTTTCTCTTTGAAACCCCCCTATTTCAACACATGAGCAAGTTTTGTTTTAAATTTTAATTCTCTAATTTTTTTAATTGAATTTGGTAAAATTTATTTCCTATTTTGATTGATAAAAATTTATTTTTTTCAAAAATGCTGAACAAACATTATTTACCATAGTGAATAGTGAAAATAATAAAATTTAATGAAACTTTTAATTTTAAATGGGTTTACTAGGGATTAAAATAAAATTATAAGTATGAAAATATATTGGATTTTAATATTTAGATCTTATAGTGTATAATTATTAATAATTATAAAATTTGGAACCTATTTTCATTTTATTAATGTGGTTAAACTTTTTGTTTTCACAAATTTCTAGTGTTTTCAAATATTACAAGCGTACCACTCATCATATATATAATTGACAAATGATCTCTTTTATAAATCACACAATAAGTCCCTTTTGGTTTGAATAATACCATTAAAAATCAGATAAAAAAGTACATCCAATAATCTAATGATACTTGGTTTCATAATAAAACAATTATAGGAATACTTTCTGTATAATAAAAAAGTAACGATTGAGGAAGATGTGAGATTCCTAACTATGTGTTTTTGTAAAATTTCTTCTTCCACCTCCATAAAATATTTTTACATTAATATTTTATTACCCCAAAATGATATACATATACTAATATGTCATTATATTATGGTAATTACCTATATCTTTCTCCTCTTTACTCAAATGGGAAACGATCATTGCATGTGTGTATAGTGGACTACCGCCCCATGAACTAATGTGTAATGTTTTCCGCCAACACCTCTCAAGGATTGGAATGATTGTGGATATAGATTATATTAATAAAAATTATTATACATCTATACTAATAACATCATATATACCAGTTTATGACACTTCAATCATTATGGGATATAATGATATCACTCGTGTGTACGAAAGACTATCGCATGACAATGTGATGTGATTAATTTTCCATAATAATTCTCATGGAATGTTACAATGAAAAATTTAGTAAATATATTGTGTATAAATGAAATAAATATGATATTAATTACATATTTATCATTCTAAAATGATTATATACAATTTCATTTCTTCCTTTTTCACTCATTGAGATATGATAACACATTCATGTAAATGTAGTCTACCACATTCACAATGTGGAAAGACACTATTTTTATCACCAATAAAAAAGGATGATATATATAAGTATATTTAAAGACATAATATGGTATTTATATTATTATAAAACTTTTTAATGGTTAAATATTAATTACTTCTTTCTATAATGATCATCGAAAAAATAGAAATGTTACTAATGCGTTTGTACGACCTATCGTCTCGATGATTATAATGTACCATATTTTCCAAAAAAAATACCTTTCAATGATTGGTATTAAAACTATATTTTATGTATAAATATGACAAATAACTTCAAGATTATTATTCTATATATATTTACGTAATAACCTTTTAGACCTATAGGTAACCATTTAAAGTAATTTCTGACACAAAAGTAAAATATCATCAAAACAAATAACACAAACATGACTAAATATGTGATTAAATTAAAAATATAAATAATTTAAATTAATGAAATTATAAACATTTAAAAGGATATTGACAATTTAAATTATTATTATATATTTATTATTCCGGAATATTAATAATAGACGTGATTATTTGGATATAAGGAAAGGGGCTTCATGTAAAGAACTATTTTTTGAGACCTATTATATTGTTATAAATCTAATACATTTTATATAATTTATATAATTCCAATTTTACATATAATATATTTATGGATTAATAATTCATAGTATTTTATGTTTCAATTTTTATTATATTTTCCCAGGGTATTTTACATGAATGTTTTCATGTGGTTGGGAATTTCATAACACAGTTTCATTTCAATAGGTTATACTAATTATTAAAATGAATTTAATATTTTAATATTATTTGTATAATTAATTATTATTTTATTTAGTTTTAGCTACATGTTTTATACATTATTTTAAATATTATACATACAATAAATTTATAAATTAATTCTCACCTAAATGTTATGATCTTTGTAATTATTTATTTCAAAATAAAATTTTAATCAGAATTGTTTTTTCAAGAATTTACATTGATGTAAACTATTTGATAATTAGATACTAAACCCATTTAATTTAATTCATAACTAGTTATTTATAAAGCATTAAATTTAAATTGACATTTTTCCAATCATTTTAACTTAAAAATGATTCGGAAAATATTTTTAGTAAAATCATACTTCCTTCATATCTTCTATCAAGATTCTTATTTATTACAAAATCATGTTGTCTAGATATATTTTAAAAAATGTGTGTAATATTATCAGAAATGATTTGAAGACATTTTCACCAATGGTTGAATTTTTTTACAAATGTTTTTAAAGAAATCAAAATTCCATTTTTTAAACAATTCTAATTATTATTTTACCATAAAATTGAAAAGAATCATTATTTTAGCTTTTAAAACATTTGTAAAATTCATTTCATCATGAGAACTTAATGTTCTTATGATTAATACATATCTTTTACGGGTTTTCTTCATATAATATAATTTTCAAAATTATTTGTGAACATTTATCCTTATAAGGATACATGAAAAAATAAATGAATATTTTTATAAATAAATCATTAACCAATTTATATAATATATATATATAATGAAAATAAAATTTTATATTACAAATAATCCACTAGGGATTTGTTGAATTCATACTATACTTATTTTTCCTTCGTATTTTCACTATTTAATTTGATTGAGCATAGTATTGACATTCCCTTCCTTGATTCATGTATATAGTCATTAACATTACCTTAAATTATTCATTGGTCATTAAATTGAAAAGGAATATCTATATTATTTATCATATATATGATTATTTATACAATTGTTTCCCATATACGTCTATGTTGGTTCACATAGAATGTTTTTTTGTACTAGGGAAATATTTTTAATATGTATTATTTATTAAATATTGATATTTAATTAGGAGGAAAATTATTCATGAACTAAATTTATTATTTGACATATGAGGCATGCTTTAGACATGAAGATATGGGTGGGTCCTAGTTATAGATATCCCATTGATGCATATGAAGTCTTATGAGATGAATTAATTGGTTAGAATTAGTTAAGTGTATTTCTAGGGAATTCATGGCAATCAGTTCTAAACAATCTTATGAGGAAGGTCTTGACAATAGTAGTTTTCATAAAGCCTTAGATCTTGATGTCATGTAATTAATAATTTCCTACAATTATAATTTTTTTATTATTAGGAATAATATTTTAACCATTATATTATTGTGGGATTGATTTCATTATATATTTATGGATTAAATGAAACGTCTTTTTAGTTAATTACCATGTTATATTGATTATTCTATATCAATTTATGATAGAAATGATATTGATAAATGATATCTGTTTTTAATTTTTTACAATTCCAATTTTTTATGATATTAAAGTTATTTAAATGGAATATCTGTTATGTTATTCTCTATAACATAACTATTATTCTTATATATTCAAGATAGCTTCTGTTGTATATAACCTAGAATCAACATACGATCTCACCATTATTTTTTTACATTCCCAGGAATCCAGGAATCATAAAGTGATGATATGAAAGGTTATTATAGTGATAATAATTATATTTTAGAAAAACATTACATTATAAATTCTATTTTAAAATGTGATATATAAATATTGTATGTATCTATTTCACCAAGACTTCTAAACTATTCATTAAATTAGGATGTTATTACTTATATTTTCATTGAATATAATAATGTTAGAAATCATCTCTGAGTTATTATAGTGTGAGTAATTATATTATTGGTTGAATTCTTATTTGTGATAATAATGTTAATGGAATGTTTTTAATATTATCTAAACATATAAGGGGTTTAAAATTTTATACAGTTTTAAAATATTCATAATTTTTTCTCATTTTTTTATTTATGAATTTTTTATTTTTTAAAAATCTATTTTAATAGTTATTCATGAATATTACAGTAAACTTTTGAATGGTCATATTAATTATTACAAATGTAAATATACTTATAAAGATTAAAATAGAGTCACATACAGAATTATGTTAGAGGCATGATAATGGATTGAGTTTCATTCGACCTTCATAATTTATTTAATTCAGTTACGAGATTTAATTATATAGGTAATTATGATTTGAACATATGAGATGTTTGAATTATAATGTAATTGATATCTGTCTTCTATTATGTATCATATAATAGAGGAACTTCAGGATTTATATACCACTCGAATGAATAATTTTTCCATTTTCTATAAAAGTTGGTGTCAACTGTCTTTGGATCAATAATTATTCATATAGGTATTATTGATGTCAGATAATTATAAGTCCTTGTATGAATGGGTTTCATTAAAATTATTCGTAGGATTTATTCAGATAAGTATAGATGTAGTTTACTTTTATTTATGATTAATAAAACAGGGTATGAGTGGTGTACAGAGTTTCACATAAATATGGTTGGAACATATTATTTTTATGGAATTTATAAGATTATAAACTAAATAACTTTTATAATATTAAAATGTAATGGAAAACATTGAGATAATTTTTTTAGATTAAAAGGTTATCCAAATATTAATATTTTTCTTCCTTGCGAATAATGAACTTTCTAAGACATAACTAATTTAACCATATAGGTTATACCAATGTAGAATGACCATTAAAATATATTTTAATCCATTCTAAAAATTGATAACCATAAGCAACATGTAAAAAATAATATTGTGTGAGTTGGGTTACATAGTGATATGTTTCCCTTAGAGTAATGATAACAGAGTAATAGATTTGAATTTATCCATATGATTGATTGGGGAAATCATTGTTCTCAAAATTATTCATGAATCATATATGATATGAGTTCGATGAATCCATACATAAAAAATATGTGGTGAGAGGAACAATAAATTATTATCATTAATACGTGATATATCGTACAAGAAAACTAATTTGTTTGATGAGTTTTAAATAGATTATTATTTTCGTAGGAGAAAATTAAATAAAAGTTCTTATTAAATTCTATAAAACAATATATTCATTCGATGAAATACTCTATTATGGATATAACATCATAATCATGATAATTAAATTTGAATTCAATATTATAGAATTGAGATTTTTTATGAATATTCATAGACTAGTTAATAAATATAACAATAATTCTTTCTGTGAAATTTTATGTGTTATAGAAATACCTTCCAGAGTAAAAAAAACATTCGAAGATGATCAAAATTTGGAATCATGAATATTTAAAAATAATAAGATAAATCACTTGGGGTTTCAGAGTAATTATATGGAATATAAAAACATTAATTTTAATAACCATTCATATATTCATTATGATTGGATATGTGATTGACATGGTGTGACAAAAGGTTTTGTCTAGGCTAATTCTAGATAATTAATTTATTCTATTATCATTTATTAAAATGTTTTGATAATGAGATTGTGTTATATAAATATTTAGAATATTTTATAAAAGAATATATAAAAATTAAAAATGGAAAAGTGATGTCTAGGTTATGTTTCTATACCAATATAATTAGTATTTAAATGATCAAACTAGAGGAGTAAAGTATGAATTTCTAATAATTAATTTTCTAGAATATAATATAAGTTATCGAAACCTAAAATTGTTATAACAAAGAATGCATAATTATTCCACGTGTTATAATTTTCTACATACCAAAAGGGGTGTAGAAAATTCTACTTCACTTTGATTTAAAATATCATTTTCATATATATATATATATTCCTTGATTTTTAAAGTTATGCGATACCAAATATTTTCATTACACGTGTTGTAAATATAAATTTATAGGAATATTTTAATTCTCATTGAAATTAAGAATAAATTATTGTCTACATTATATAATTAAATAGTAATTAGATTAACATGTTCATATATGTCAATGTAAAGGATGTATACAATAATCTCATTGCTATTATTTGATATGATTATTTTTTGTTAACAACCAATTGTTATGAATATTATGAGATGGTGAATTCAATACACATTATTATGATTTATAATCTTATATTACATTTTTTATATGAATATAATGAACATATTTATTCATCTTGGAAAAAGAATTATATATAGATATTTATTAAAATATGACAGATATGATCCCACCACCCATCAATGAAATATATTAAGGAGTACCATTACTTCAAGAAAATGATAATAAAACATAGAATAAAATATATGAAATATAATTTTTTTTTGAAATATTCATTCTAAATTTAAATATCAGGTATTTCCAAATAACAATGTATCTTGGGTATACTAGAATGGTATTCTGACAAATTAATAGTTTCTAAGGGGATAATCAGAATATGTTTAATCATATACAATTTCAAAGATAATATATAGAATATTATTCTTCTCAAAATTTTAACATGTTTCTATTTATATCATAAAATAATTTATGGTATATTCTCTAATATAAATAAAAATAGTTATATTCAGTAATAGAATCAAAGTCAATATAACTTTGTCTAATGTATTTTATGATTTTATGGTATGTGATAATATAAATATAAATATTATTTTCCAAAAACAATTAAAAAATAACATTTATTTATGAATTCAAAAATTAATGATGATATAATTGTAATGGGTTATAAGTAGAAAATAGTAGTTAACATCATGTCATTGGAGGCTGTGATGATTATGAGTTTGAATATGTTCATGGAGTTAAATAATAAGATTATGATTCCTAAATATCACCCTTACTGAATCATTATTTCTTTATATATGATACTCCAAAAAATGTTTATTATGAGGATTTTATCCGGTGATCACACTGAAATATTATCACCATAGAATGTTAAATTGGTAAAATGATAAATGTTTCAATCTTTTTCAATAATGCATTACCTTATTTTAGAGATCCTACCGGATTATAACTCCATAATTGAAGAATCTTCTCATGAAGTGGTGATTAGGATGGGTGACCTCCTGTTACGTTTCCCAGGACATGTTTATCGGTGAGGAAAATGAAGGATTATAGATAATTCCCTATATTTTCAGAATATTCATATTTATGATGACAAATTTTGGAATGTAGGTGGTCCTCAATGGGGGGATAAAATATGATTATAGAAAAACAATGGTTCCTTCATGGCATGTTTGATGAATTGGTATTGGAGAACGAACAATTTAATAAGTGCATTGGAACTACAGAGGTTGAGATGTGAGATCCATAGTGATGAAATTGTGATCTATGGTAGGGGTGAATATAACACCACATGAAAATAAAGGGTTAAATGGATAAAATCTGTTACTCATGTGAACATGGTGAACATTACTTTTCAGGTTCCTATTAGATTAGGAATCAAATTTTCAATTGATTTTTTCTGGAGGATTGATTAGGTTGGGTGAACTTTTGTATGGTTCCTCTAGGTGAGTGTGTGTAATGAAAAATAACACTTAATAAATATTTTTTTTGATTCGGGGATAATCAGTAGACTGATTAACCATTAGAGAATGTGGTTGGGACCAAAGGACAAGAAAACATGTGTTTTCTAGAAAATTATAGTTCTTGAATGCCCAATTGTTATCGAGATGTTCTAAGAGTTACAATGAAACGTAATGGGTCTAAAAAAACCCCAAAAATCCAAAAACACATATCGTTATCCTGGGAGAATTTTAAATATTATATACAAGAATGGTTCTTTTATATGGTTTTTTATGAATCCTTGAATGGTTTTAAGAATATAAAAAATATCAAGTAATATGATAGAAAATATTCACTTTATCACTATTTAACATTATCATTATATATATATATAATCATTAAAAGATAAATGAAAATAGACCTCCCTTAGAATAACTTCTAGTAATATAAAATTAAGGTTCTCCATGTATTATTATATATTATGATGACCAATTAAGGTTATAATGTGTTGGATAACTGTATTGAGAAATGTAACATTCTCATGAGGAAAAAATGGATTTTTTTCAATGGATGAGAATTTAAGTATTTCCCATAAAAATCATACAGTATTCCTTAAATAAACTATGGGATAAAATATTTTTTTTCAAAATCCCCAATAACTATGATTGGTTAGATAAAATACATTATAACAATTATACAATGATACAGTTCCTATGTAAGAATTGTCTTCTAACTAATAAGGAGGTGGTTGGGTATTTTTCTGATCATATAATCAATTCAATCTCAATTAAGATAGTATTATTCCTATCATGTAATTAATATAATGTATAAGGCCATGATTTATATAAATTAAAGGAATGTGTGGCCCCATCATGGTACTATATATAATTAAATCATCAATATGGGTGAGGGATATGTGATGTGATCATCAAAAAAGTTAAATTACCTATGATGTATTCATCAACCTATATGTGTGTGAGTGATAAAAAATAACACTTAATTAATATGTGGTGTGATTTGGGGATAATTAGTAGTTTGATTAAACATTCAGGCAGGTGGGTGAGCCCAAGGGACAAGAAAACATGTGTTTGCTAGAAAACTGTAGTTCTTCAATGCCCCAATTGTTATCGAGATGTTCTAAGGGTTACAATGATATGTGTGTATTATGTGTAATCCACACCTAAAGGAAATATCTTATTCTCCTATATCCCTTATCATACATTATTAACTGTAGAATATACTAGCATATCATAGAGGGTGGAAAAATACCACATTTAATATGATTATATTAGAATAACCCATGGATTCTTCAATTATAGGGGTGTTATATAGATTAAACTTATATTATCTTCATCAAGACCACGAGATAATGAAAAATTATATTGTTATCTCTAGTGAAAGGTGCATAGGTCTATTCAATTTTAATTTTCATGATTTCATTTATCTATACTTGTTAATATAATATAATTTTTTATTAAATCTAATACATTTAATGTTAGTCTTTAGTTTCATTGAAACACAAAATATACTTACAGAAAGTTTTGTACATAAATAAAAAATCTAATCTGTTGAATATTCAACAATTAATATTTCAATATATTCATGAATAGTACAACTATATCATCTTTGAAAAGCTGAAAAAAATCATAAGAGATATATGTAATATCACTATCAGTACTTCATAAAAATAAACCTTATTTGAAATATACTACATTAAACCATTGTTGATAACATAAGAAATAGAAACATGTGAAAGGGTGAGAATTGATGCTCAGTTAGGGAAAATAGAGGAGATATTTATGACCACATAAGAATTACATGATAATAAGGGTATGTGATCAAGACCACAACATTATAAAAAATAATTTACATATCAAAAAACATAATCATGATCCATGTGATAAATCATGATAGTTAATTAGAAATGAATCATAATGGAATAAAAAATCATGATCCATCGGAGCATAATATTGATATTTCTTTCTAGCAGAACCCTAACCATAGAAAATATATTCCTTAATATCCAAGGATTTATACCAAGAATATCACTGAGGATTGGGTTCACTCACCATTCTATCATATTAGTCACGGATGACTCCAAAGACTGTCATCATGTATGGAGTCCCTTACTATAATGGGTTCTCTCCCTAGTCTAGTCTTCTTTATCTCATGCTATATCCACTTTTACCTAATACATTTGAGTGATATATAATTATTTTCCTTCCCATAAAATAATGAAAATATAAAAATATATGCCATAAGACCCTCAAACATTCATCATATCATAAAAATGATAAATAAACTGATCTCATAATAATTTAATCATGGAATAACACATGGAAAATAAATGAGATTCATAAACATTTCATCAATTTATCATCGCAAAAAAACAATTAAAATTAACGAGTTTCATATATATTTTTTCATCAAAAAAATAAAATTAGAGAGATTTATAAAGGATGGTGTCATTTTTTAATGTCATTATTAATTCATAATAAACAACAATGATGTCCTCTAAGATGAAAATTACTTTAAGAGGTCAAATTTAATAATTCTTAAGTAACACATTTCACTTTGAAATCACTTTTTTAAAATATAAAAATTTTAAAATAAAATTTTATAAATTTTCATTAAAATGACCCAATTATGTGTTGAAATGAATTTTCAAATCATTGAGAGGTCATGATGGCATTAAATTCCATTATCTTTTTTGTAAATAAAAATATATTTTTATTGTATATTTTATACAACATGTTAAATGTACATCATTTGGAAAATGGAATGAAGAATAATTTTATATGAATTTATAGAAATTAATAAATTATAAAAAAAATAATTTAAAACATTATGGGATAATGTTAAAAATATTCATTAACATAATTTTGGAAAACATGGATATGAAAGGAATGTTATTTTTGACCACAAAATGAAATAAATTCAATTTTTTTTAAAATATATTATTTATATTTGTAGAGTTCTTAAAACAAATAATATTAAAATAAATATTTATTTTAAATCTATACACGAAATAAAATATAATTAAAATGTATTTTTCAGAATAGGATATTATAATTTTATAAATGAAAATTCAAGTACATACAATCCCAATTAAAATAAGAGTGAATCATAAATACCTTACCACTTTGGTCACATTCGAATCATAATGCATGTGAAAGAATAAATTAATATTACTAATACATATGATGAACAAATATATATCGTATACATAATAAGTAAAAGGGTCTATATAAACACCTCATAACATAAGATATAATTATAACATAACCTATGTCCAAAAAACAAATGTTTTTATGGTGAACCCTTTCCTCGATTTATAGTTTCGTTGAATGTTATATATTCTCTATTATAATAAATTTATATAAATTATAATTCTACTAAATAAAATTTTTAAAAAATATATTACCATATTTCTACATTAATAAAATATTAATGTAGATTTATTAATAATCCCTTACTAAAATCATCATTTTCAGTAGTTAATTTTATTTAAAAGTGTTTCAATTTGGTAGTTCTATTTTTTGAACATTAATGATGGTTAAAAATAGATATAATTTAAAAACATATATAATATAATATACATAATATATATATATCATTATATTCATCCAACAATTTTAAAGATAGAAAAATAAATTAAAGAGTTTATATAGATGGTTTGTCGTATAGGCACATAAATGTTGTTTTCAATTTATGAAGGATGGAATAAAATAAATTTAAATAAAAATTCACCAATAAATATTTATTATTATATTATATATATTGTAACGCCCCGACCCCAGCTACCCAGAGTCGGTGCATTACTTCGTAACATTGGCACGATCACAAAAGATCAAGTCTCGAAAGACTGATTAGTTTAGTAGCCTTGGAAACACTAGATACATTCATAAGTCTTACATTACATCATAAAGTGAAAAACTAATAACAAAGTCTTCATAGTCCACACTCATATCATCTTCTGACTATCCCTGCAGGTCATTCATAAAATACTTCTTCACATCCTGGAAAATATTAAAACATTGAAAGGGGTGAGCTCAGATGCTCAGTAAGGATAACAATATTGCGGAAGCTTTCATAAATAAACCTAAAAATTTAAGGCAATGTATAACTAAAACAAAAGCCTTTTAAACATGAACATCAACATAATATGGCAAAAGTAAAATGAGATAATGCCATTCACTTCTTCACATGGATATTCTACTGGTCGAATAATCACATGCAATATGAATAACCACTTTCATAATGAGGGAATTTATAATGCCAGACATTCTGAAACATTTTTTCAAAGCCTCGGCCAAGACGTCTAAGATGATTAAGGCCTCGGCCAAAACCATAAATCAAGTTGGGAAAGGGCCTCGGCCAATTCCACGTCTAGTTGTCTCATGATACCTATCGATGCATCGAGAAGCTATAGCGGGCTCCACCCATCACTTATTAAGTCCAATACATTCCTCATATGAACAGGTTTAAACATCTCATAAACCATAACATAATCATATCACATAAAACATGCATAAAGGAAACATAACATTTCCACATTTCAATCACAAGATATAAATACAACACATGGATATAATAAAAACGCTTTCAAAACCATTTTCAATACCAAAATAAAAGAAAAGTATAACATGGTATTTATTCTTCAAAAAAAATTGTATGGCTTGTAGAGGAAGCCGAAACTCAAATAGTGGTCACGGCGGTGGAGAAGTCATTTTCGCCGCGTACGTATGACAAAAACATTCCTTTTTGTCGTTTAGTAAACGCTTCGTATAAAAAATATTCTTTTTGAATAAACGTAAAAGTCAAAGGGGTTTATACCCCATATAAAGGAAAGTTGTGTATAAAACCAAATATGCCTCAATGAAAGGAGATTGAGACGAAGTCCGTACAAAGATCATTTTTAAAATAAAATAGATCCATTATGTGTATTCACTATAAGTACACATAAATAAATTAAAAAAAATACAAGATAGGACATAATAATATCATGGCATAATTTGAAAGTAGGAGATTAACCCAAAGAATGGAAATTGGGGTATGAAGTTCTCTTACAATGATCATTTTTTTAAATAAAATAGATATATTATGTGTATTCACTATATTTACACATAAATAAATTATAAATACCAGATAATACATAATAATATCATGACATAATTTGAAAGTAGGAGATTAACCCAATGAATGGAAGTTGGGTTAAGAAATTCCCTTACCTCGTGTCTGACTTGACTCAACTGTTCTTTAACCTCCTGAATAATAAACTATAGTTAATATATACCTTATTAAGAACCATTTTCAATTTCATTATCCTTTTTATATCACTTATTACAATGTTATGAACATTATGTAATTATTTAAGTTAATAACGGTCGTTTTGTCGATCTTTGGTAACTTGAGTCAACAATAAACTTCTTATAATTACAAGTTGTTCATGTGGTAGAATATCCATTATATCCAGAATTATATTCATGATTTATATGTCATATATATCTTATATATCCAGTATATACATTCATTTATAATATTACGTAACATTTAGAGGTAAGAAATGAAATGCACCGTTCATGGAGACGGTAAGCCGTACGTACGCATGAACGCTACTTTCATTTCAATTTCATATTTAATGGAACTAAATCATAATGATATAAATGTATAATATAATTCCAGTATAATATAGTGTATAATACCATTTACTCCATCCTTTATACATCCCACATATGGCATTAACGATTCAAATCACTTTGAGGGGGCGGTAGTCCGCACTTCTTAAAATGAAATTATCGCGTTTTACCCATAATGGAAATCATAAAGAATGCCATAAATGAGAAATACAGAAGCATAAGTAAAACATAAACATATTATATATCATATATAAAAATAGTGACATCTTAATGGCCACCTTTGAAGGTGTTATATGAGTGTAGAACAATCATCGTTTCGTGAGGCAGAAATTCGCCATCCACAGAAACCGTATGTTATTTAACCATTAGATGAATGTGTGTGTAAGTTTAGCTCGAATAATTCTTTTAACAACATCCTAGTATATTTATTATACTGGTGTTGTTACAAAAGAAATGAATAAAAAGAGTTTAGGGGGTTGGAGAAGAAAAATAAAACAAAACAACATTAGGAAAGACATTACCTCAAAATCGGGTAACTCTTTTTGATTTGAGACAAAGGCTTCCTTGGGAAGAGTTATTCCCAAAGTAAGGCTTATAGGAGTAAGAGGGGGAAGTTGGGAGAGTATTTGGGCAGATTTTGGCTGAGCCAAATGGCTTGAAAGTGTAAATGAGGTGGGAGAGGTGGGGGCCTTTTATAAGTGGAGAGGAGGGGCACTTTTGGAAAGATTGAAATGTTACATTATTTCACAATGCTTTTCGGATTATAAAGGTCCCAAACTTATATAATTCTAGGCTAAGGTGATAAGGTTTCGAAATATCCTCATCCAATAGGATTTGGACAAGTGTAAGCCTTGGATTTTTCATTATCTTCTCATTTTATTTAAATCGTTAAATAATGAGGTCTTCGCTGCATCATAATGATGTCAGAAATAATTTAATATATTTAATGTCTAAAAATTATAAAAAAAATACTATGATGTAGGAAATCTTTTTATCTTTCTAATGAATATTTATAGTCAAAATTTGGACTTGTGTAACCCCACTGAAAAACTGTTTTAGTAAAATAACTCATGTTTGTGTCAATTTAATTTTAACATTAAATAAATATATATTAATGTCATTTTCAAAATAAAGTGGCTCCATGGGGTCCCCAAGATGACCCATGGGTTGTCTTGGTCTGCCATGACTCATCCAATAGGAGTAGGACAAGTTTCATGCTCATCTCATATTACTAAAACATTATTTGTACCTTAAACTACACTAATTACCTCTAATCGCGATTAAGAACTTAAAAGTTACTATTCACCAAAAAATTATTTTAATCTCATTGAACCACATTTTACTTCTTAATGAAAACCATTTATGTCGGAATTTTGAAAATCAAATCACAGAAGTGGTAATATTTCATTTAAACGAAAAATCAGTTATTTAACTACCACTTAGTGGTTTCAGTATTCATCAAAAATTGAAGTTTTTCAGAACAAGGCCAAAATTTCACCCTAAGCTATAATTGATATTCATAATTCAAAAATGATGTCTATTTTAAAAAATTCCAAACATATAAGTTTCATTAATTAATTTTATAATCAATTCCTGCTGTTACGACAAATAGCGTGTTTTTAAGAAACAATTTATATCAAAAGATTGGCAATTGTTTATGTCCAATTTCAATGTTAAATTAATTCTAATGACCACCATTGGATAAAATGGTAAAAATATATTCTAATTATACCTTAAAACCACTAAATAGTATAATTTATCACAATAAATTATTTTGATTAAAAAAGTTGTTTTAATGTATTTTTCACTATTCATAAAAAATTAGAAGTTCTCAGAAAAATACCAAAAATTCAACATAGGCTAATTTTGATATTCCGAATCCAAAAATTAAGTCCATTTTGAAATATAAAATTTCTATAATTTTAAAAAGTGGTTATTACTATTCATAACGGCTACTTTGATTAGTCGCGATGTTTTAGAACTCGAAGTTGCGTACAATGCAAGCTATTGCATTATTGAATGAGAAGCGTATCGTGGAAGCTCGGGGTGTTACATTCTCCCCTCCTTCAATAAATTGCGTCCTCGCAATTTGAAATTTTTCTTTGAAAATAAAAGGTTGAAAAGAGACAATACCTTTGAGGAAAACCCACATCGGAAATAAGGTTAATAAATATATAACATTAAAAGAAAGAAGGATAAGTACAAAGGTCACCCGATATTGCCCATTCTAGGATTATATGAAAATATGGATATGGAGGAGAAACAAACCATCAAGGTCTGATGGAGAGTTATAGAAAACAGGATTAGGAGAAATTTTAACCGCAAGAAAATCACAAACTTGTGATTGGTTAAACGGTCATTGAATCCCCAGTTGGAAAAGTTAACCGACAACATTTTTGTTTTAATTTACCTTTTATAATGTTGAGGAATTTATTTAGGAGATTTACTAAGAACGTAAGGGAATATACATACTTGTTATGTATACTTTCATTCGTTAATAAATTTTTACCACAAACCCAACTTTTACTCCAAATGGTAACGGATCTCAAAAATATTATATTTATCCTAATTGTATAAGGTTAAAAATGTTAACACATACCATTTAGATTAGTAAAACTATTTTGTAATAACCAGGGACTTCCTGTAGGCTAGTGGTAGGAAATAAAGGCTTGTCGCACTATGGTTGTGGGTTCGATTCCTGCAGCTTTGTCCGACGCGACGGGTTATTCCCCACCCTGCAGGTTGTCCTTTTCCTAAAACTATAGTATTATAATATTCCAAAAATAATCTTCAGAAATTCATTAACCTTAAACAATACTATCCATGGTTCAACTTAATCCATTCCAACCTTAATAGTTATCCAAAATTCCTCCGTCCAGACTTTCTCTAAAAGGTCTCTAAATTCCAAAATCAATTGTAACATCAGATTCCCCAAACAAAGAAAAGTTTCTCTTATTGTCACATACTAAAAATATGATTACCTTAATCATATTAAAACCTTACTGAAATCAACAAGTACTGCAGTACAATCCATATATATATCACATTATTCTTATAACCAGAATATAATCCTTGAGTCCAAAAGCACCAATACATTAATTATTCCATTTCAACTGTAGTCACAGCATAAGATTGGCCTTGATCCCTTAGCCTTTTCTGAGGTAAGTTTCCTTGACGCTTAGGACATTCATTTGCATAATGCCCTGTTTCCCTACAATTGTAGCATTCAACTTTGACAGCCTCTTTCTTTCCCTTGCAATCACGAGCCTGGTGACCCTTTTCTCCACATTTATAACAAACTCCCATTCCACTTAGGCAAGTACCAGGGTGATTTTTCCCACAATTATCACATAATGGAAAATCCTTCTTTCCCTTTTTCCCTTTATCTGTCTCTTGTTCCACCGTTCCCTTCTTCTCTTGCTTTACTTTGTTGTCATAAGACTTAGAGAATTCTTTTTCTGTCTTGATAGCACACGAGACAATATCTTCGTATGATGAGAAGCATTGTGATACTAAAGCTCGACGGAGAAATGGTTTTAACCCATCAAAGAAACGATCAATCTTACTCCTTGGGTTACGTATATAATCGGCAGCATGCCTCGCTAACCTTGTAAAGTTAGCCTCATACTTTGCGACATTCTCATCCTCCTTCTTCCTCAAACTCAGAAATTGCCTTTCCATATCTGCTCGATGGTCACGAGGAAAATATTTTTCTAAGAAAAGCTCTTTGAACTCCCTCCATTATATATTCAATATGTCATCATCTTACTTTGTATTTTAATCAATGACCACCATTGATCGGCATCTCCAGTGAGGCGGTAAACTGCCATGACAACCTTCTCCCTTTCACTACTCCCCAAGGCATGGAATATTTTCTCTATGGAATTTATCCATTTCTCAGCTACTGTAGGATTTTTACTCCCATTGATTGTTGGTGGTTGTTGCCTCATGAAACGGTCTAGCATTGATCCTCCACGTTGCGGATCAGGGAGCTCCATATGAGTAATGTTATTATTCATAACCTGCGTGAGTTGTCCCAGTACGGTGAGAAGCTGATCAGCACCAGTTGTATCTCCAGATCCACAATAATTATCTTGAGCAGGAGGGCAATCCCTACATGGAGTTCGTGCATTGATACGATTTCCATTCCTTCCACTAGGCGCCATTTCTAAACAATGGCATAAACTAGATTAGTTTATGAATCAAAATACATAATTCCATACTTGTTAAACACTTTACATAAATTGAACTATTGATGGATATAATCCATAATCATAAAAAGAAATGTTTTCTTTGAGGAAGTATGTACTCATAACCCTTCATAGTGGTTTGTAAATAAAATGAGAATTATCCTAAGCATATCCCCCGAGAGTGTCGTAACCAAGAGTGCAGCAAGGCCCGTTGTCGTGCACCAGTTCCCGTTCGAGTCTAGCACAAAGCGGTGTTTTTGGGTTTTACCCCTAGGTACATCTGTGCCAGAGCCGCCTCTACCTGCTCGTATCCAGACAGGGATGTATTGCTCGTAAAACTCATAACATCTCTATAATACCAAAATTATAGGAAGTTCTTCTATACTAATCCTCAAAGTCTATCTTTGGGATATGTGCCCTAATCAGAGTTTATCTAAATCTAGCTTCCAAGGTTAGTACTAAACTGCCTCTGATACCAACTGTAACGCCCCGACCCCAGCTACCTAGAGTCGGTGCATTACTTCGTAACATTGGCATGATCACAAAAGATCAAGTCTCGAAAGACCGATTAGTTTAGTAGCCTTGGAAACACTAGATACATTCATAAGTATTACATTACATCATAAAGTGAAAAAATAATAACAAAGTCTTCATAGTCCACACTCATATCCTCTTCTGACTATCCCTACAGGTCATTCATAAAATACTTCTTCACATCCTGGAAAATATTAAAACATTGAAAGGGGTGAGCTCAGATGCTCTTTAAGGATAACAATATTGCGGAAGCTTTCATAAATAAACATAAAAATTTAAGGCAATGTATAACTAAAACAAAAGCCTTTTAAACTTGAACATCAACATAATATGGCAAAAGTAAAATGAGATAATGCCATTCACTTCTTCAAATGGATATTCTACTGGTCGAATAATCACATGCAATATCAATAACCACTTTCATAATGAGGGAATGTATAATGCCAGACATTCTGAAACATTTTGTCAAGGCCTCGGCCAAGACGTCTAAAATGATTAAGGCCTCGGCCAAAACCATAAATCAAATTGGGAAAGGGCCTCGGCCAATTACACGTCTAGTTGTCTCATGAGACCTACCGAGGCATCGAGGAGCTATAGCGGGCTCCACCCGTCACTTATTAAGTCCAATACATTCCTCATATGAACAGGTTTAAACATCTCACAAACCATAACATAATCATATCACATAAAACATCCATAAAGGAAATATAACATTTCCACATTTCAATCACAAGATATAAATACAACACATTGATATAATAAAAACACTTTCAAAACCATTTTCAATACCAAAATAAAAGAAAAGTATAACATGGTATTTATTCTTAAAAAAAATGGTATGGCTTGTAGAGGAAGCCGAAACTCAAATAGTGGTCACGGTGGCGGAGAATTCATTGTCGCCACGTACGTACGACAAAAACATTCCCTTTTTTCGTTTAGTAAACGCTTCGTATAAAAAAGATTCCTTTTGAATAAACGTAAAATTCAATGGGGTTTATACCCCGTATAAAGGAAAGTTGTGTATAAAACCAAATATGCCTCAATGAAAGGAGATTGAGACGAAGTCCTTAAAAAGATCATTTTTAAAATAAAATAGATCCATTATGTGTATTCACTATAAGTACACATAAAGAAAGTAAAAAAAATACAAGATATGACATAATAATATCACGGCATAATTTGAAAGTAGGAGATTAACCCAAAGAATGGAAATTGGGGTTAGAAGTTCCCTTACAATGATCATTTTTTTAAATAAAATAGATATATTATGTGTATTCAATATATTTACACATAAATAAATTATAAATACCAGATAATACATAATAATATCATGACATAATTTGAAAGTAGGAGATTAACCCAAAGAATGGAAGTTGGGTTACGAAATTCCCTTTCCTCATGTCTGAATTGACTCAACCGTTATTTAACCTCCTGAATAATAAACTAGAGTTAATATATACCTTATTAAGAACAATTTTCAATTTCATTATCCTTTTTATATCAATTATTACAATGTTATGAACATTATGTAATTATTTATGTTAATAACGGTCGTTTTGTCGATCTTTGGTAACTTGAGTCAACAATAAACTTCTTATAATTACAAGTTGTTCATGTGGTAGAATATCCATTATATCCAGAATTATATTCATGATTTAGATGTCATATATATCTTATATATCCAGTATATACACACATTTATAATATTACGTACCATTTAGAGGTAAGAAATGAAATGCACCGTTCATGGAGACGGTAAGCCGTACGTACGCATGAACGCTACTTTCATTTCAATTTCATATTTAATGGAACTAAATCATAATGATATAAATGTATAATATAATTACAGTATAATATAGTGTATAATACCATTTACTCCATCCTTTATACATCCCACATATGGCATTAACGATTCAAATCACTTTGAGGGGGCGGTAGTCCGCACTTCCTAAAATGAAATTATCGCGTTTTACCCCTAATGGAAATCATAAAGTATGCCATAAATTAGAAATACAGAAGCATAAGTAAAACATAAACATATTATATATCATATATAAAAATAGTGACATCTTAATGGACACCTTTGAAGGTGTTATATGAGTGTTGAACAATCATCGTTTCGTGAGGCAGAAATTCGACATCCACAGAAACCGTATGTTCTTTAACCATTAGATGTAGGTGTGTGTAAGTGTAGCTCGAATACTTCTTATAACAACATCCTAGTATATTGAGTATACTGGTGTTGTTACAAAAGAAATGAATAAAAAGAGTTTAGGGGGTTGGAGAAGAAAAATAAAACAAAACAACATTAGAAAAGACATTACCTCAAAATCGGGTAACTCTTTTTGATTTGAGCCAAAGGCTTCCTTGGGAAGAGTTCTGCCCAAAGTAAGGCTTCTAGGAGTAATAGGGGGAAGTTGGGAGAGTATTTGGGCAGAGTTTGGCCGATCCAAATGTCTTGAAAGTGTAAATGAGGTGGGAGAGGTGGGGGCCTTTTATAAGTGGAGAGGAGGGGCACTTTTGGAAAGATTGAAATGTTACATTATTTCGCAATGATTTTCGGATTATAAAGGTCCCACGCTTATATAATTCGAGGCTAAGGTGATAAGGTTTAGAAATATCCTCATCCAATAGGATTTGGACAAGTGTAAGCCTTGGATTTTGCAATATCTTCTCATTTTATTTAAATCGTTAAATAATGAGGTCATCGCTGCATCATAATTATGTCATAAATAATTTAATTTATTTAATGTATAAAAATTTTAAAAAATTACTATGATGTAGGAAATCTTATTATCTTTCTAATTAATATTTATAGTAAAAATTTGGACTTGTGTAACCCCACCTAAAAACTGTTTTAGTAAAATAACTCATGTTTGTGTCAATTTAATTTTAACATTAAATAAATATATATTAATGTCATTTTCCAACTAAAGTGGCTCCATGGCGTCCCCAAGTTGACCCATGGGTTGTCTTTGTCGGCCATGACTCATCCAATAGGAGTAGGACAAGTGTCATTCTTATCTCATATTATTAAAACATTATTTATACCTTAAACTACACTAATTACCTCTAATCACGATTAAGAACTTAAAAGTTACTATTCACCAAAAAATTATTTTTATCTCATAGAACCACATTTTACTTCTTAATGAAAACCATGTATGTCGGATTTTTGAAAATAAAATCACAGAAGTGGTAATATTTCATTTAAACGAAAAATCAGTTATTTAACTACCACTTAGTGGTTTCACTATTCATCAAAAATTGAAGTTTTTCAGAACAAGGCCAAAATTTCACCCTAAGCTATAATTGATATTCCGAATTCAAAAATGATGTCTATTTTACAAAATTCCAAACATATACGTTTCATTAATTAATTTTATAATTAATTCCCGCTGTTACGACAAATAGCGTGTTTTTAAGAAATAATTTATATCAAAAGATTGGCAATTGTTTATGTCCAATTTCAATGTTAAATTAATTCTAATGACCACCATTGGAAAAAATGGTAAAAATATATTCTAATTATACCTTAAAACCACTAAATAGTATAATTTATCATGATAAATTATTTTGATTAAAAAAGTTGTTTTAAAGTATTTTTCACTATTCATAAAAAATTAGAAGTTCTCAGAAAAATACCAAAAATTCAACATAGGCTAATTTTGATATTCCGAATCCAAAAATGAAGTCCATTTTGAAATATAAAATTTCTATAATTTTAAAAAGTGTTTATTACTATTCATAACGGCTACTTTGATTAGTCGCGGTGTTTTAGAACTCGAAGTTGCGTACAATGCAAGCTATTGCATTATTGAATGAGAAGCGTATCGTGGAAGCTCGGGGTGTTACATATATCACATATATATATATATATATATATATATATATATTCATAAAATTAATCTTTATTAACAATCATGTAATCTAGAAAGGGAAATAAATCACATCACTTCAGGATGGTGGTAGTCCACATGCACACACAAGCGACATTATATTTTTATAATGGAGTGGATAGTAAGAAGTTAGATATCATATTATCATTAAATAAGAATAATTATTTCATAAATATTATATATATACATCAAAACACTCATAATTCAGATCTATAAAATATTGTGAGGTCGACTAAATCATATTACTTAGTTGATATGGTGAGCTATACACATGTATGATTGATACGTTAACATCTCATTTGATGCAAATTTTAGAGGAAAATTGTGTTTTCATAATAATAAAATTTACATAATTTTAAGATATTGAATTTTTAATTTTATGATAAAAATCATATATTTAGAGTAAGGAAAAGGTGATATAAAAAAGAAAGTCATTGGTTTAGGCAATTACCTATTCTTTGAAAACGTCATTTATATTTCTTAATAAGAATCCTATGGTTGGTATTTTGGGATGGACATCATATATAAAATTTATCTATGTTTGTTTAAAATATAATTTTCTGGGATTTATTGATATTGAATGTTCATTTTGGTTTAATGAAGAGAATGGAGGGTTTACGTTTTATAAGTGAGGGGTGGGGGAATTATTTAATTTCTTAAATGAATAAAATATAAAAAAGAAATTATATTGAAAAATGACTCAAAATGGATAGATAATAAAATATATACTTTTATTGGGTTGATATAACATCAACATGTAAATCATTCAATGGTCTATATTATGTATTAAACATTATCTTTTGGTTTAACCACACAGTTAAAATTTTTTTCCATTACTCATGGAAATAGATATTTCAATATTGAATGTTTAAGAATGTTACCATAAATGGTACATTTACTCATAAATTTACAAGATATATAATTAAAAATATATTATATTCACTTTTCCAAATATTATATGTTTATGATTTTTAAATCATATAATAAAATATTATTTTTTTTGAAATATTAACAAGGTCAATTTTGGAACTATTTAATTAATTTGACATTAATGACACAAATACAATGATGAAATTAAGAAATAATAATTTAACACATAACAAATTTATAATATTAATATATAAATTATTCCAAATATTTTAAATTTAATATTTTTTATATAATATATTTAAATTTTCAATTAATGATGATATACTATTTCACAATCACATCACCATTTTAGGAGATTATTTAATTAATAAGAATTATATATAAATATTCATCAATAAAATAATTTTTCATTTATAGAAAGAAAAATTAATATTCTTTTCGTACATTTTTCCCTATTTGAACACATAAATGATATTTTAAATTAATAGATTTTTGTAAATAATTTTATTTTTTAAAATATTAAATAAGTTAAATTATTGTAAAAGGGTATCTTAATAGTAATATTTTAAGACTAAGGTGATAATTGTATAATAAACATGATACAATAATAATAAATATGTTAAAAGGTCACCATAACTTCTAGGTTTTATAAAGGCCAAACAAATTTACTTTCACCTTGGTGATACATTTTCCGAGAATTATTATACATAATGACTTAAATTAAAAAGCCCCAATTACCAAATTTAGACTATTTAATTTCCAATATGAAATTAATTTTTATCTAATAAATTTAAATATGTATTAATTTTTTTTGAAATATAAATATTAATAATTCATTGAGAATTTTTTTTTAGAAAAATGACTTCTTATGTAAAAATTATTTTTCTATTAAACTCATCCAAAAAATCAATTTCATTAAAATTAATTTTATTGGTAATGATATAATATATATAAAGGTACTTTGAGTCGGTTTTGAAATGTAAAATTACATATTATTGAAACATATCATATTCCCAATAAAAATATCTGTTTTTTATAAATCATCAAAAAATCAATCTTTTTAGAATATTGATAAAAATTAAATCTATGCTAATTTGAACACGTTGATTTAAATAATAAATTTAGTAATGTTAAATAAATTATATATAATTTTAAAAAGTTAATTATTATATATTCTCAAATATATATATATATATATATATATTCTTCATTGAATTTAATTTTTGAACCATAAAATGACTTTTCTAAAAAAAGAATGAGTCACTAGAAATAATTATTGAAAAAATATTATTGACTAGGACACACACACACACACAGATATATATATCTGTGTGTGTGTGTGTCTGTGTGTGTGTGTGTTTGTCTCAAAATGTGGTAATTATAATTTATACCATCCAATTCAATAGCTATTTTTTAAAGATCATATACAGATAATAATTGTTTCTGATTCATTTAAGCTCGGTGTTGCACTTCATTTATATTGTTGAATATAATGGTGAACTTTTAAAATTATAAGTTATTTCACAATAATAAGGATATTTATAGAAATTATTGGAATGATCTCATTTTTCTATCATTGTAGAATACATGAACGAAATTTACATGAGAATGGGTTCCGTGCTTTAGAGAAAAAACTAATTTAGATTGTACCTTTGTGTAGGGGGATTTTCCAACCCTTAAGACCAACTAATGTATGTTTATTTTAACTAGATTTATTTTATTCATATTTGTATAATAAATATTTTATTTTATGTGAATTATAATCCTTGATATTTGAAAATGATATGGATTTTTTAATTATTTGGGAGTTCAATAAAACTATAGTTCTGAGATGTATTTGAAAGAGAGTCTATAAGCCATGTTTACTAAAATTTATGGGATATGATTGACCATGTAATGTGGGTGAGTTTAATTGCAATTTTAATAATCATCAGATTATAGTATTTGTTTGTATATCATATGAAAATGATTTTTTTGGGAATGAGACAAATTTTGAACCATTCCAAACTATAGTCATATTTATATTTTTGTTGGGAATTCATGACATCCATGAATTTTCATGTTAATAATGAATGGTTTTGTAGATTGAATTTGGAGCTGTGAAATCTAATTTCATTTGATCGTATGAAGGGAAGGGACCATTTTTATCGATTGTATTGAAGATATAAGATATTAACTAGGTGGAAACTATTCCAATCCTTGGTATTGATGACATGATATTGTATGAAGGGTGGTTTAAATTTCGACCATTGGTATTGCAAACATGAAATGATAAAATGAGTGGACACCGTTCTGAACATTTGGATAGATAACATGAGATGATATCATGTTCAAATACCATTATACCTATTTAAATTGATCAAATGTGATGGTATCATGGGAGGGTACTATTTTTTTACATGTTTTTATAATTCCCCGAGCCTCCACGTCCGGTCTCAGTGCTTGAAAAATGATGTGTATTGTTTTTTTAAAATGAATGAACAACTACACAAAAATTTAATGAATCGAGGATCTTTTCACCGGTCTAGGTTCTATAGAATTAGACAACACCATACATTATCAGAGTTGAACAAAAATAATAAAAATTTTCCAATATGCTTCCACTGCGCTAACTCCATAAGCAACTACATCTATGATAATATTCTAAGATACATGTGTAAAACATTTCAAAACATGGGATGAGCACAGAAGATATACAGTAAGGGGTTTTGAAAACCTTTGATAAATCGCTTTTAGAAAAAAAAATATCCTTTCAATAATACATTTGAAAAATTTGTAAAACAACCATTATAAAATAATATAATCCTTTTTAAAAATAATTATATATTGAAAACATTTTTAAATTAATCCAGGGATTTTCTTTGGAAAACATTAAGAAAACTTATTTAAAACCAAACATCATTTTGGGGAAAATTAATTCATTGAGGGATATCTTGGACCTACCCACTTAGAGAAGGATGGGTTCACTCCCCAATGACCTTCTATTTTTACAAAAAACAAGCACCTGTATTTTTCGAAAATGTTTAATGTTTTCATTACACACATATATATATACTAATATTTCTCACTGGATTTTTTAACTTTAAACATTTCAGTGAATTTAAATAATCATTTCCACTATTATCTATATATAAGTGTATATATATTTATAAATGTGAATTTTTATTGAAAAACACTTGTGAGTATTGATTCCCAAAAACTCACGTCACTTGGAAGGTACATGAACACCAACATACCCGATCTTCCATTGATAAATAATAAAAGAAATACCAATGATATGTTTTCATAACTAAATGACTTCCACCATTATTTTAATTCAAAATCATATAATAATAATGAGCATGCACCAAAGATTATAAATGACATATTTTTAAAATCAACATTTCATTCCTGAGTAAAATTATAAATATAAACATGTACAAGACAACTTAAAATTATAACATGTTTACAAACAGTTCATCGAATTCCATTAAAATTCTTTTCTTTATAGAGTTTATCCAATGTTTATAAGTATGTGTATATACCTATATATGCTTCTGCATGTATGATTTTTCATAAAGGGTTATCAATATATGGCCATAACCTTAATTTATATATGACTTGTATGTGACATAAAATAAAATTATGATATTCTTAATTTATTAATTCATATGTGAATTTTTACGTGACTATTAATTTACTTAAAAAATTCATATATTTTCACATCATCAAGGTATATATATATATATTATTCACATGTTTTTATATGCGTTGTTCCTTCTAAATTAATTTAAATTATACAAATAGAATCGTAATTTTAGAATATTTAAATTGTTCTAAACATTTTAGAACGTTTTATTAAATCATATGAAAATATGTCCAAAACTTCACACATATTGGTATTGGTTTAAGATAATGATTAAATAATACTTTGTAGCAATAACTTTCTAATACCCAAAACCATAAAATATAAATCATATTATTTAACAAAAGAAAATATGCTAGGAAATAAAATAAAAAGAAGAATAATAATCTATTTTTATTAGTATTTAAATGTGTATAAAATCCCCCAAACACACAATCCCATAAATTTAAAATCATGATAAAAAAATAGTCATTTAATTCATTACACTAACCCAAATTTGAACATAATTTTGATAAACATAAACATGAATGATTTAATTGAATAAATCAACTACAATTTAAGATTAAAAAAGATAGGTATTTGAAGATATGAAGTCCATTACAAAATTTTGAAAATAAATCATCTAAATTTGAAATCATAATTCAAATACATGTTAAAATCATGGGAAAATAAATTCGATATAATAAATTTTTGCAAATAAAAAAATAGACTCCCTTAAAAAAGTTTGCAGGCTGCTACAATTTTCTTCAAAAGATTGAGAAGTGAGATAGAGTCCTGAGAACAAAAGGTGTGTTTTTAAGAGGTTGGACTTGTTATTTATAACATCCTGAATGATTATTGTAACTTTTTTAAAAAAAATATAAGTTTCTCTTAAAATAATTAAAGAATGTTTTTAGGAATCTAATAAAATATTTGAGTTATTGAAGGTTTCGAGAGGACAAGATATAATTTACACTCCTCATAGTTGGACGGCAACATCAAACCAAAAAATAAACTTAAAGTAATACAGTGAAAAATGAATAAACAAATGAATAAATTCTTGAGATGCATTCAAAATTAAACACATTGAAGATAAATTATGATACATACATATATATATATATAATTATTGATAGCAGTAGAATGTGTGGTCTAGTAGGACGGGTTTTTGATCAAGACAAAAACAGGTTCTAAAATATATTATCGCATAAGAGATAAGTTAAATATAATAATGTATAGACAGATCGATCCGAATGATTTGAAATAAAAAAATATTAGAATTGAATGATAACTAGATGAAAAATTGAATCAAATCAAGATTAAAAATTTATGGATAGTAGATATTGATTGGATAGAATGGAGAAACATGTTTGCTGCTCTGTATATATATATATCAATAATATTCCGGTATGCGAAATGAATAAACAAAAATTACATGAAAATGAGTGGATATCATTAAACTAAATCTAAATTTCCATAGATCCCATTCGAAGAAATCAGTGCGATTGCAAACAGGATGTAAACAGTATATAGAAAATCCTAATCACATTTTGATCATCGAGTTTTGAAACCCTCACGTGAACACAAATCCAGAACTGGAATCCTAAACGCAAAATAGTTCATGTGTGAGATGGTCGTCGAATTCGGAACTCAAACTTAACATTAAAAAAATAAACAGTGCTGTCGTACCCGGTCAACCACTCTCCACCGTGCAATACCGCGTTCAATCTCTACGAACCCTTACACAAACTAGTTGAAAAAAGATTCTCCATCCTCGAAATCGAATCCGAAGACGAAGCCATCACTTCGACCCCACCCCCTGAAGAAGAAAAACGCACGACACGATCCGGTTGGGCTTCTCTCAGTGCTGCGACCTCCAGATTTGACCTCAAACCCTACCTCTGCACGAACTTCCTTTTACCTTGATTCAGTACATTGTTTTATTTTTTTATTGAACTAATAATAATATATACAATATTAATTTTATAATTTTCATTATTTAGTTTTTATTTTAAATCTTAAACTCCTAAAATTCTATATAGGTATTACCATTTATTAATATAACTTAAAATTAGATGTTGAATTACAACATTAATATTAATATCTTAAATTAACAATATTTATATATATATAGTTAATAAAATTTATTAAATACAAAAATTTTGTTTATTGTATTTCACTTAAAAGTTAAATAATTATATTCAAATCAACATTGTTTATTTATTTTATTGACAGTTTTCATATATCATTTTTAAATATTACAATTTCTAATGGATAGTTTTCTTTATATATTTCTGATAAAATGTTATAAATGTCAATGTTTTAAGGGCCGTTAAAACACTCAGAGAAAAATATCACGATGCTCACACCTCTGCTTTCAAAGATGTTTTTATATATTCCTCTTATTTTTAGTTTCATTTCTATTATCTTTGTCATAACGTTTGTGCTTCTATCAGATCCAAGAGATGATAACTACTCAATTGGCATCATTGTATTTCTCGGTGGTCTTCTAATTGTTTTATTATCAATAGTAGTGGGTTTAATGGATTAGTTCTTGTTTTTAAAGGATGTATTGTGGTATTTTTATGAATAAATTCCTTTCTAATTATATATTTTCATTCAGAAAATTTATTTTATTTCATCTTGGAAACATTGAAAAAAAATAAAACTTAATTTTAAACCTGGGGTGTTATATTATACCCCCCTTAAAAGAATTTATCTCTCGAAATTCATTTACACTTATCGCACTTAATTACCATCTATTCTGAGTCTCACATGATGTCTCCAAGGTCTGTATAGTTGTCTTCCATGGTTACCATGTCTTCATAAGAGATTATAGTTCAATGTTGCTTCGAAATCTTCCAGTTCCTTCGCCAAATGCAACTAGTGCAAGAGAGGTTGTATGGATGTCGGCACCGGAAGATATTCCTCAAGGAATGATAATCCATATAGTATCTGAGAAGTTCGTCTTGAATTTTATTCCTATAAGAAAGTCTCATTGCTTCATCTTCGAATGTTTCAAATTCATCATAAATTCTTCCTCTGAAGAAAAAGCTTAAGATTTTACACATAAATGTTGCGCGAAGATTTCCTTCTTCAGCTGCTCTATAAAAATATGAGATTGATTCTGGTTTCTCAAACATTGTAAAGCACCTAAAAAGGCCTTCGTAATATGACCCTTGGTGTCGATTGAAGTGACGTTGGATCTGTCTGATATCTTCAACGAAGAAACCATAACCACTATGAAAACGAAGTATATCAGGTGTGCCTGATATATTATAGAGTAGTTCACAGGAAATCTGCATGGTTTCGTAGGGCTCAAATTCTTATTTTCAGGATTTTTCAATGATCATAGCATGTAATTCATTCAGAAGGCATAAGAGACTTGTTTGAGTTCTCCTTCCTTCCATTTTAAAATTACAAAGAGGAATGTTGATTGAGAAAGGACAGTCTATTTATCGAAGGGATCTAAATTTCTAGAGTTATCTAGACCATTCCTCTAATACCAATTATAATTCCCTGATCCCGCACTTCCAGTCTCATTACTTGAAAAATGTTGTGTAATCTTTTTTTAAATGAATGAACAATTACACAACACTTTAATGAATCACGGATCTTTTTACTAGTCTAGGTTCTGGAGAATAAGACAACAACATTCATTATCATAGTTGAAAAAAATAATATTTTTTTCCACTATGCTTCCACTGCGCTAACTCCATAAGTGACGACATCTATGATAATCTCCTAAGATACCTGTGAAAAAAATTTCCAAACTTGGGTTGAGCACAAAAGATGCCTGGTAAGGGGTTTTGAAAACCTTTGATAAATTGATTTTAGAAAAAAATATCCTTTCAATAATACAATTGAAACATTTGTAAATCAACCTTTATAAAATAATATAATCCTTTTGAAATATAATTATACTTTGAAAACACTTTTAAATTAATCTAGTGATTTTATTTGGAAAAAATTAAGAAAAATTATTTAAAAAAAACATCATTTTGAGGCAACTTAATTCATTGAGGGTTGTCTTGGGCCTACCCACTTACTGAAGGATGGGTTCACTCACCAATGACCTTCTATTTTTACAACGAACAAGCACCCATATTTTTCGAAAAC
Source organism: Viscum album (assembly GCA_963277665.1). NCBI lineage: Eukaryota > Viridiplantae > Streptophyta > Magnoliopsida > Santalales > Viscaceae > Viscum > Viscum album. Next base: position 1,565,739,657 of record OY728145.1, read on the forward strand.
GTTTAAAGTTTTCTTTACATACATATATATATACTAATATTTCTCACTGGAGTTTTTACCTTTAAACATGTTAGTGCAATTAAATAATCATTTCCACTAATATCTATATATAAGGGTATATATAAATATGTGAATTTTTATTGAAAAACACATGTGAGTATTGATTCCCAAAAACTCACGTCAGTTGGCATGTACATGAACACCAACATACCCGATCTTCCATTGATAAATAATAAAAGAAATATCAATGATTTGTTTTCATAACTAAATGACTTAAACCATTCTTTTAATTAAAAATCATAAAATAATAATGAGGATGCACCGAATATTATGAATGGTATATTTTTAAAATCAACATTTCATTCATGAGTAATATTATAAATATAAACATGTACAAGACAACATAAAATTATAACATGTCTACAAAAAGTTCATCCAATTACATTAAAATTAATTTCTTTGTAAAGCTTATCAAATGTTCATAAGTATGTATATATACCTATATATGCATCAGCATGTATCAAGTTTCATAAACGATTATCGATATATGGCCATAACATTAATTTTTATATGACTTGTATGTGACATAAAATAAAATTATGATATTCTTAATTTTTAATTCATATGTGAATTATTACGTGACTATTAATTTATTGAAAACAATCATATATTTTCACATCATAAAGGTATATATATATATATTATTCAATTGATTTTATATGCATTTTTCATTCTAAAATAAATTTTAATTATACCAATAGAATCGTAAATTTGGAATTATTAAATCGTTCTAAAAATTTTAGAACGGTTTATTAAATCATACCAAAATATGTCCAAAACTTCACACATATTGATATTGGTTTAAGGGAATTATTAAAGAAATATTTGTAGAAAATATTTTTCTAATACACAAAACCACAATATATAACCCATATTATTTAACATAAGAAAATCTGCTACGAAATAAAATAAAAAGAAGAATAATAATATATTTTTATGAGGATTTAAATGTGTAGAAAATCCCCCGTACAGACAAACCCACAAATTTAAAATCATGATAAACAAATTGTCCTTTAACCCATTATACTAAACCAAATTTGAACATAATTTTGATAAACATAAACATGAATGATTTAATTGAATAAATCAATTACAATTAAAGATTAAAGAAGATAGGTTTTTGAAGATAAAATGTCACTTACAACATTTTGAAAATAAATCAATTTTATTTAACATGATAATTAAAATACATATTGAAATCAAGGGAAAATGAATTCGATATAATAAATTTTTTAAAATAAAAAAATAGAGTCCCTTACAAAATTTTGCAGGCTGCTACAATTTTCTTCAAGAGATTGAGAAGCAAGATAGAGTCCCCATAACAAAAGGTGTGTTTTAAGAGTCTAGACATGTTATTTATAACATCCAGAATGATTATTTTTACTTTTTCAAAAAACATATAAGTTACTCTTAAAATAAATAAAGGAGATTTTTGTGAATCTAATAAAAACTTTTAGGTTATTGAAGGTTCGGAGAGGACAAGTTATAATTTACACTCCTATTAGTTTGATGGCGACATCAATCCAAAAAAACATAAAGTGATACAGACAAAAATTATTAAACAAATGAATAAATTCTTGAGATGTTTTCTAAATTAAACACATTGAAGATAAAATATGAAATATATAAATAAATATCATTGTTGATAGCAATAGAATGTGTGGTTTAGTAGGAAGGGTTTTCGAGCAAGACAAAAACAGGTTCGAATATATATTATTGCAGAAGAGATAAATTAAATATAATAGTGGATAGACAGATCGATCCAAATGATTTGAAATAAAAAAATATTATAATTTAATGATAACTGGACGAAAAATGGAATCAAATCAAAATAAAATATTTATTGACAGCAGATATAGATTGGACGGAATGGACAAACAAGGTCCCTACTCTATATATATATATATATATCAATAAGATTTGGGTATGCGAAATCAATAAACAAAAATTTGATGAAAATGAGTGGATATCATTAAACTAAATCTAAATTTCCATAGATCCCATTCAAAAAAATCGATGTGATTGCAAACAGGATGTGGAAAATACTAATCACGTTTTGAACATTGAGTTTTGAAACCCTCACCTGAACACAAATCCAGAATCAGAATCCTAATCATGAAAAGGTACATGTGTGAGATGGTCATCGAACTCGGAAATCAAACTTAACCCTAAAAAAATAAATAGTGTTGTCGTACCCAGTCGACCTCTCTCCACTGTGCAATACCTCGTTCGAACTCTATGAACCCTTGCTCAGCCTGGTTGAAAATAGAATCTTCATCCTCACAATCGAATCCAAAGACAAACCCATCACTTAGACCTCGCCCCCTGAAGAAGAACAAAGCTCGACATGATCTGGTTGGACTTCTCTTAGCGCCACGACCTCCGAATTTGATCTAAAGCCCTACCTCTGTGCGAACTTCCTTTTATCTTGATTCAATACATTGTTTTCATTTTTTACCGAACTAATAATAATATATACTATATTAATTTTATAATTTTCATTATTTTGGTTTTATATTAAATCTTAAACTCCTAAAATTCTATATAGGTATTACCATTTATTAATATCAGTTAAAATTAGATGTTGAATTACAACATTAATATTAATATCTTAAATTAACAATATATATATATATATATATTAGTTAATAAAATTTATTAAATTTTTTTTTTTGTATTTTAATTAAAAGTTAAATAATTATATTCAAATCAACATTGTTTATTTATTTTACTGACAGTTTTCATATGTCATTTTTAAATATTACAATTTCTAATGGATAGTTTTCTTTATAACTGTCGGATAAAATGTTATAAATGTCAATGTATTAAGGGTCATTAAAACACTCAGAGAAAAATATCACGACACTCACACCTCTTCTTTTGGAGATGGTATTATATATTCATCTTATTTTTGTTTCATTGCTATTATCTTTTTCATAATGTTTGTGCTTCTATCAGATCCAAGAGATGATAACTACACAATAGGCATCATTGTATTACTCAGTGGTCTTCCAATTGGTTTATTATTAATAGCAGTGCATCTAATGGGTTAGTTCTTGTGTGTCGAGGATGTATTTTGTTATTTGTATGAATAAAGTGCTCGCTACATATATATTTTCATTCGGAAAATTTATTTTATTGCATCTTGGAAACATTGACAAATCATAAAACTTAATTTTAAACCTGGGGTGTTACCGTTGTGATGGTATAAGGCAACATTATGTGTAGGCGCCATTATGAAATTTGGTGTTACTAATTTGAGATGGCATTGTGGCTGTGTGAGTTTATGACCCATGAGATATAATTTTGGAAGGCTTATATTAGAAACCCTGAAATTGAATTATAGATGGGTTCTATTCATACCATGAAATGTTATTATGTGTGGGGTGAATTCTGATCCATCATATAGACAGATGACATGTTCAGAGATGACATCAGTACTAGCTGATGTAATTATGGTCATTCTTGGTTGTCAATATAGAACATGATAATCAATGATGGGTGGTTTTATTTTTTCTTTTTTTATAAAAATAATTTAAAATTGATCCAAAAGTGTATATACTGAAAATTTCAGGGACACTATTGTCGGGGTCTGGATGAGTTGTACTGACATGATGCTCGAGAAGGCTTGGCACATTGGTTCCTGAAAAAATATCATGATTATTTAATAAGTAATGTGTAGAATTTAGGTTAGATGGTAACTCTTGATTTCATAGTCAGAGTCTATAAATATGACATGGTTGGTTCATGGGACTAAAGGAATTTAAATTTCAATTTTCTATTTATGTCATGGTTGTAAATGAAATTATAAAGGAGATGGTGTTGGTTTCCTCATAACTTGTTTGACATTAAATAGAATATCATATTAAGAATTTGGATTTCATCATTTCTCTTATATATATATAGAAATGATGGTTTATTTTATCTTATTTTTATTATATTACTTTATATTAAATTACTTTTCTAGGATTTACGACTAACTATAATTGGTAATTGTATCTCAATTATTTTATAAAAAACCCTCACTACAACTCAGTTGAATCTAGTATATGAGGAGAAAATGATGTTATGACTTGTATATCTGGTTAAATTAATGTTGATTGAGTTAGGAAAGGATGTCATAAATGTATAAAGACTAATCAATACATTAATATCTCCTGATGGAAGACAATATGGCAGGTTATCTATGAAAAAAGGATCACACTATGTTATCCACGATAATAATTGAAGGAGACCCAATCTGTGTGTATATAAAAATGATAAATATGGAAATTATATAACAATTGATGAAATCATATACTTTTTTTCTTTATTGTATAATAATACATAATTATGAATATTAAGGAGGCATGGAATAATGATACCAATATAAAAATTATTTTATATATTTTAAGACTTAAACCTAAAAAAATATGGGATTATGTGATTAGGAATATCAAAATATGTTTTCGACACTATAACTAAATATAGAACATTTATATGATTCACATAGTTCATAATTATCTTTTCACTTGAGAATAAAGAATAAGTATAATAAACATAAAGAAATAATTATTTGAGGGAAAACATGAATAGGGAGATTATAGATTATATATATTTATGCGTTGTTATCCAGAATGATAAGGCTATACAACTAAAATATTATCGGATGATGAATATATTACCTAAATCGATATGGAAATTTTATAATATCAATATGTATTTCACCATATGTCTTCCTAATACATATCTACGAAATAATGACCTTAGATTATTGTCGATCACATTAAATATTTTATACACATCATTAATATTTTGGTGGAATTATCACTAAATCAAATTTTTATGATATTCATAACAATAGTGGGAGGGTTGTATGGATTACTACATTCAATTATATTTTTTCAACCACTATAGATAACATTAATATTATAAAGGATTCTTCAAATAAAATGTATATACAAATTATTGGTAGTCTTTCTTATTATATGAAAACTAAATGTCAATATGAATGTACTATTCAAATTTATAATATATTCTACATTCTTAATCAATGGGTTTAAGAAGATAATAAGATAAAAATATTTTAATGGTTGGGTACTCATATATCAATATTTTCCACTTATTCTTTCAAATGAAACCATTTGTTGAACTTCATGGGAATATATATATGGCTCTAAGATTATTGATTCAGGTTAGAGGGACAAAACATTAATAGAAATGACAGTGACTGTTCGATATATTAATGAATTAAAAATGTTAGATAATAATTTTTTTGATAATCATTTAATATATCGTGAGTATTACGTTAGATGAAAAATATTTATTTAAATATCATTATTGAAGAGTGTCATATTTTTTGAATAAGGGAATTTTGATCCAGAGATACAATATCCACTTCATGAATTTGGAATACATTGGGATTGTATTTTATAAATTTCCAATTCCAGGAAACATTTCTCATGTAAAAAATGAGTTCAATTTATCAGTTATAAGGATGTAAATACTTTTTATATTATATGAATAAAAGCAATATGTTTTATAGAATGATCTGGATGAATTTTTTAAGGAACCATTTATGGTAATTTTGTAATGTAGAGAGAAATAAAAAACAATTCCAATATATTAATTAATGTTAAGTAGAGAAATTATGTTTTTTATTATGAAATCTAGGATCCCAAATGTGTTGTAAAAAAACCGAATCACATCTTTTCACCATGGTAATGAAATATAAAGGGATTTCTTTTTCAAGATGGTAAAATGTAATACACTATATTTTTTTCTTCTTAAATTCCCTTTAATAATTATCATTTTTTCTAAAAAAATATTTTCACATTAAATATTTATACAAATTAAAAAAAATTATTTTATTGATGTATAATATTTTATCTTAAAATCAAATAATTATTTATTCTCTACATGAATGATATATGATGCGTGGTTAAAAAAATTTAAAATAAAATAAAAAAATAATAATTTAGAAATGAACAAAAAGTTATAATTATTTGTTCCCACATTCTCTCTGAAATATCGTACCTCCTAATTTACATAATGAAATAATTTGAAATATTATAAATACAGTCAATAAATTGATGATGAAAATGAAATAAATTATTTTTGAGAATTATTTAAGGATATATATTGAAATGGAAAATTTAATATCATCGTCATATGTGACTATTAGATATATGAACATTGTAAATATAGTTTTTTGAATATAGTTTTTGAGTAGACAAGTATCCACAAGAAATATTAGCATGTAATATTTGAATAAAAGTTAATAATATATTAATAATTTTATATTTGGTATATAGTTAACGTATAATAAATAATTATTTAATAAAATAAAATTATAATAATAAATTATATAAAATATTATTTATTATACAATAATATTTGTTAATATATATGATGTGCTTTATTTTTTTTAAAAGTAAATATATATATTTTTAAATAATTATTTTATAAAAAATATTTATTGTAAATAAAATCTAAATTCAAAATCATGGAATAGTTAGTATTTTGTAGTAAGAATCTATAAATTCCTCAAATTGTTTAAAAAATATATTCATAAAACATTGTTTTTAATTAATTATGGTTTTTCATGTTTATTTTATTGATGAATGGTTATATAACGTGAATTTAATAAAAGTGATTAATATTTTGATTTGTTATTCCCAATTTGGGGATATTTTCAGCTAAATTTTTTACAAAATAAAAATTTATTTATGTAATAAGAGATTTATAACTATAAAAGGTCAATGAAGTAAATAGATAAAATAATGAGTAATGTGATAAAATATCTCTTTAAATTTTTAAAAGATTATGTGGATAAGGTAATGCAGAAAGAATCTGTTTCATTTGTCCACATTTGAGTCATTTTTCTGGGAAATTTATTTTTTAAAAAAAATAAAAAACATTATGGGAAATATTTATCATTAACGGATCTAAAATAAGAAACCCTCCTCTATCAATTCTTATCCACACCTATAATTCAGTTTCCTTTATGAAATATAGAAAAATTATATCTCTATAGAGAAACTAATTTTTTAGAAACCTATATTCTCTAGATTGATACTCAAATCATTTTAAATAAATGAAGTCCTCTAATAGAGTTCAATTGTATTACTTTATAAGTATCATAAACAACAATTTATTATCATTTAACATTATAATCCCAATAAATTAAATTTAAAATAAAAATTTATATTACATAGAAAATATCATTATGATATTTTTGTAATTATGCTATAAAAAATATTTTCGAACTCAATAATAAAATTATAGTTTGTAATTATTTGAGATGATTTTATAACCCATTTGAATGGTGGGAAAATATTTTTATTGTGAATGATAATAAAAACATATATTCTATAAATTTATTGAATTAATGATGAATTTATGTTTTCATAACTTTTTTAATTATATTATATATATATGTATATTTTTAAGCAAAATAAATTCTTTTTATCGATTCAATAATTAAAAATTTGCATATTTATCATTATTCATTATGAACCATTATCACATCATCCATAAAAATACGTAGTACCATATAAGTATATCAAACACACACACACACATATATATATATCATTTCCATGACTATTTTATAGGAAAATAAAATGCGTGGAAAGATCAAGGACCAAGGTAATTATTTCATAGATAGTGTGGATCAAGTGGAATTATTGGATAACCAATGATTAATATTCAATTCGAATAACTAATTAATATGTATTTAATCAATATAATTAAATAATATCATGTAAAACATAGATAATTTTTTTATATAGATCTATGATATCCATTTGTTGATTATATATGGAGATTGAGTGTTTTTGAGCAAGGGGGGATCTAAGGTAAGAGGATTACCAACTTGATATCCTTTCATTAGGTCATTCTAATTATTAGGATACAATATTATATTTTGGTTTTATTCAATTATTTCAATTTATCTAATTTTACTTTATTTGTTATGGGTAAAATATATTACATTATAATACTAATATTTCTATTTTATTTTTACCTCATAAAAATATTACATTATGAAGGAACATTTCTACCATATGTTGGATATTTCTCTTCATTAAGAATGTTATTTCTTACCGAAAATAATTTTTTAACATTCTATAAATGTTAAATATGTGTTTAAATTTTTACCTCAAAAATACTTCCTTAAATTTATTTTAAATCAAATTATTTACCCCTTTCATAAATGTGAGTTTATCTGCGACATTAAAAAGTGTATAAAACTATTAACTTTATCTACCATTCCATTTATGATCATTCATATTTTTTTAAACTATTTTAGTTTTATTTATATTATTATTTCAATTATTAGGATATTTTTTTATTATGATAAATATTTAACTTCATTTCTGCTAATGTTTGAATAATTGTTTTTAATGTAACATATAAATTTGTTCTTATAGAAATTCCATTTAAATGTTATGAATTTTTTTATAATCTAAATTTTATTTTGCGTTATTCCCATAGAAGATCTATTTTCTCTAACTCTTCTATTTCATTCATATAACATCTTGTAAATATCACTTTCATTAGTTTCCTTAGGATGATTGTATTCTGGGTAACATCTTATTGGAAAATCAGTTGTGTATTTTGAAATAACTTGTGAATATGTTACAAAAATAAATTTCTTTATACTGTTTAATCAATTTAGGATATATTATTGATATCTTTGGAATACATTTGTATAGATATTTCATTATGTTATGGATGAGACTAAAATTACACATCCTTCTTGTAAATTTGGTAAATTTTATGTTTCAAGAGATGACATGTATGGGAGATGTTTGGTTCTCCTAATCCACAATGCTATGCATAGACATGTAATATTTTGATATCATTATTATGTTATAATAATATTAGAAGAGTGCTTTTGAAATGATTTTATTTTATATTCTTATGTGTGTATGAAATTCGAATTTTATTTTACCATGGTCAATGATTATAAATTCCATATTATTATGCCATTGTATTTTTTAAACTTTTAATGATAATATTTTTATGGTTATATATTCTGTTTAATATGTATATGATTATGTTTTAATGTATTATCACAACTTAATATGGTTTCAGAATCCTATTCTATTAATTATGTCATTTCATCCATGTTAATGTCTTATCCAATATTAATGATCTAAGGATAAGTCCCCTATAGATGATTTATATGTTTTTCAAATTACTAGAAATTTTGTCTCACACTTTTCTTATATTTTTATATCCTAAGGTAAAGATGAAGAATATTTTTTATGTTTTTTGATGAAGGGAATTCAGTTTTAGGGGGATTTTATATAATTAATGTATGTTTTTTTATAAAATATGAACTTTTTCATGAAAATACCCGAAGATAATAATTCAGTGGGTTCGAATAATATGATTTAGTAATTAGTGGTGATGTAAAATAATTTAAAATTAAATAAAATAATAAATTTTATGTATGTGTTCTCTAAAGGATTTCATAGGGAGTGGAAAGTGGAAATATTTTCTTTATAGTCCTGGTGTGGGTAAAATTTAATTTGGTGAGTAATAGAGTAAGTATGATGAATTCTAATAATTTATTGGAAATAAGAGAGCCATGAGATCAAATCCCTCTCAGAGAATAATATACTATTTTTAATGTGTGGAAGAGTTATACTAGTACATTAAATAGTACAATGTCATCTCAATTATATCATTAATTTAAAAAGATTTTACTTCTAAATATATTCTTTTCATTTTTATCCTCAAAAGATAGTAGCAAGGAAATAACCCTATTAGTGGATTGAAAATACCCTTTGAAAATACTAGACATTATAGCTATGGAACTCAAAATAGAATGACTACAAACACTCAATACAAGGATGTACTTTAAACTCATAAAAATCATGAAAATCAATTTATAGTGAAACTCATGGAAACTAATTGTTATATTAGAATAATGATTATAAAAAGGAACATTATTGATTTTATTTTGTTTAATTTATAAATGTTTAATTAAAATTGAATTAAAACCATTTAAATCTTAATGAGTGATATATCAATAAGGGTTAAAAGTAGAAATAATTCCTTATTTAACAATGGTTGATACACCTCTTGTATTAAGAAGTGAATTACAACATCAAGTTATAATTTTATTAGGTACAACCTTAAACTAGACATGGGTTTTCCCCATATTTGAGATTAGGAGGATACCTATAGTGGTGAAGTCAGATATTTATTGGAAATTTAAATTTAATCATCTTTTTCTAAAGGATACTGAGGGATTTCATGCCATGTAACTTTTTTAGGACATAAGCCATGAAAGGGGATTTAATGAGTGAATGATTATACATCGTGAAGGGTGCTTTCACATTGATAATTTTTTAAATATTTTATTTTTAATCTGAGGAAACATAATTATTTTCATACTTGTAAAATATATATTTTAAGGTGTGTAAATTTATTACACATATTAAAATTTTGTGTTCTTAGTTTTAAAACACACCCACTTAATTTTAGCCTCAGTTTTTTCCTTTAAGTGTCTTCACCCATGACCTAGAGCTCTCATAAGAATTTTTTTGAGGATTATCTATTTCTAGATCATTATGATTGGAACTTGATCTCCATTGTAGTTTTGGTGAATCATTCTAGGTGATTATCCTTTCAACTAATTAGTTCTTATTGATTTTGATGGTGTACTTAGGATGCGTCACTAGATCCATTGGTCTATGTTGGTGTTTCCAATTTCCTTCTTCTTTGAAGTGTTGTGAATTCTTTTTCAAAGGTCGTTCCATGTTGTATATAGTGCAATCAGATTTTTTTTCTTGAGGTATGTGGTTTCCTATTCCTTTCATCCCTTTTAATTTCCCCTTAAATCAATCTTAAGGTGTATGAATTAGAGTTCTTGGGTCTCTAACGGTGTTGTTGGGGTTTTTTGTGGGTGGATCCCATTTTAGGCTTCTAAGATCTAATTTTTAAGGTGGGTGGTTATATATCTATCCTATGATAATTAGAATTATTACTCCTTTTATATAATTGATTTATCAAATTGGATTGATAGTTTCTATTTGTTTAAAAAGGGGTTTTGAAGAGAAATGTGTTTTCCATGGTTTTTTATAAATGAAAATGAAATGAGTTCTTTTAAATTATTGAAATATATTTCTTTAAATGATTATAGTGGATACCTTGGTTACATAGTTGGATGGTTTATATTTAGTAAATCGTAAATATTTTGTGATTATTATTAGGTTTTATCATGGGGATTTCTGATGTTTCTTAGACCCGTTGTTCAAGGGTATGAATAGAGTTATTTTTAGGGGGTTTAATCATGGGGGTTTCACATATTTCCAAGGACAGTTTTCATGGAACTAATGTTTAAAAAGTATTTTTTATGGTACTATTATTCTTGTAGATTAGACTAGTGTGTTACTTTGTAAAAATACCAATGAAACTTATTTTGTTTTGTACCGCTTGGCATGCTATGTTATCCTTGATATTCATGATATACCTGATTTTTTTTAGAATTATGTAGAACTAAAATGTTTTCCATATTTTCTATATAACTTATTTATAGATTTTCATTCCATGTTTTATATAATATAATCATTCTATAATTGTTATACGTTGTCTTGATATATTTCCCCAGGGTGGAATCATACTAAGCCTGTTATCTCACAAACTGCATAGCTCTTCGGTGATGCATAGAACATTGTATGTCTTACATTGTTGGGAAAAGAAAATATTCATAGTGATGAGGTGAGGATTAATGTCATCTGAGGTGGGTAGATGGTAGTGATATAGTGTAAGTTCATCTATGAAATTACATGGAGTATTTGTTGGTTTTATTTTTTGTAGTTGGAATTGTGTTTTGGAGTTTTTATTTCATTCTAGTTGTTGTTTCCACTATCTTCCTCCCTATTATGGTATTCATATTTTTTAGTCTTCCATTTTTTATTTTATTCTTTATATGTACATTCCATGTGGTTTCTCAGGTTAGGAAAAATTATTCCCTATAGTATGTTTTTCGATGCCTTTGTATTTATCGGCAGCCCATGGGGATCTGGAACTCCCTTATAGTATGTGGAGGATTAGGTCGGGTTCTGGTTTTTAGGGTATCCCATAACAGTTAGTTAAAATTTATATTTAGAGGAGGTCAATCCTCAATATTTTTTGTCTTAGGAAATCTATTAAACTAGATATAGTATCGTTGGGAGTTGAGCAGTATGTTCTAATAAGTACCTGGATATCTCTTGTCCAAAAAATACTCAAGTCACAATGGGATGTTGGGATGCATGTCACTAGTGTTTGGTTTGGTTTAAAATCACAATTTCTTCTTATGGGATTTCTTGTTTTAATTTATATTTTTTTTTGTTTTCGGATCATTCTCATTTTTCGGTGTGCAAGAGTGTGCCTCTAAGACAACTTCCACGAGACGCTCAGGATGGTGCAGTTAATTATCCTCAAGGGAATAATCCAATATGTAAAAATATAATTGATAAAATCCTATGTTTATTTAATGTTGTTGATCAATATGTGCCATGTGTTCCTAACACTATTATTGAGGTACAACCAGGAACAAGAGGATATTGAGATAGATCACAAGAGTTACTGCACGTGAAGCCACCATCCTTTAACGGAATGAATGAACCTCAAGAGGTAGAGGAATAGAAATATTGGATCTACTGTATCTTTTAATTTCTAGAAACACAAGTGAATATAATGATAATGTGGTTAACATTTAGGCTCAATGGTCTTGGTAAGTGATAACAGGATTCTATAGTCAAGGATGAAATGATTATAGACATAGACTAAAATGGTTTCAAAACACTGTTTTTTTAGTAGATATGTCCAGAGTTACTGATTATGTTGAAGTATCAAGAGTTCCCATATTTACAATAGGGAGAGCATTCATTATGGCCATACACCAAGAATTTTTTTTACGTTAGTCTATTTTTCTCAGGACGTAGTGTAGAATGACTAGCTGAATAAACCAAAGAATATATTACATTTGTGACCAGAAATATGATCATAAGTGTTAATGTTGAATATTTCTACATTTTCAAAATCAGTAGATCTAACCATGATAGAAGAGATTAATAAGAACTAAATATTTGGTTTTCCCAACCATTCTATTATAACTAGTGACTACTTTAGTGGGGGAATTATAAGAAAATAAGTGACAAGATCATCACAGAAGTGATAGAGGAGGGTCTTATCAGAAAAAAACTCTACATCGTTCATTTTAGATGGAAATGTTCATCAGATGTGAATTCATTGTCGAATGGGTCAACAAACAATACATTCTTGCCATATTACTTCAAAGATATGCAATATATATGGACACACTGATCACATAAAACATACCTGTTAGGATTTGACTATTCTTCATTATGTTCAGGGATATCTAGCTCCAAAATCTACTAAGGTGTAGTTATAAACATTAATTACTATAGGGATCTTACCCCATTCTTCTGGAAATAAGCATTATAATGAAGTAGATGAATTTCCAATGGAATTTGATAAAGGTCCAGAAAAAATGATAGGTATACTTATTATTTCATATTTAGTACTAAATTATTTTTTTGATATTAGTGCATCCCACTCATTCACATTTCCACATTTTGTTCATAAGCATAAACATCGAATCGAACAAATTTCATTTACAATTGTAACGCCCCGACCCTAGTTACCCAGAGTCGGTGCATTACTTCGTAATGTTGGCATGATCACAAGAAAGATCAAATCTCGAAAGACCGATTGGTTTAGTAGCCTTGGAAACACCAGATATATTCATAAGTTTTACATTACATCATAAAATGAAAAAGCTACTACAAAAACATAATGTCTTCACAGTCCACACTATTATCCCCTCATAATATCCCTGCAGGTCATTCATAATTTACTTCTTCACTTCCTGGGAAAAAGAAAACATAGAAAAGGGGTGAGCTCAAATGCCCAGTAAGGATAACAATATAGCGGAAACTTTCATAAATAAGAATAAACATTTAAGGCAATGTATAACTAAAACAAAAGCCTTTTAAACTTGAACATAAACATAATATGGCAAAAGTAAAATGAAATAATTCCATTTACTCATTCACATGGATATTCTACTAATAGAATAATCACATGCAAGATCACTAACCACTTTCATAATGTTGGAATGCATAATGACAGACTATCATAACCACATAGCCAAGGCATCGTGCCAAGACTACAAATAATATTTTGTCAAGGCCTTGTGCCAAGACACTAGTTTGTCTCATGAGACCTACCGATGCATCGAGGAGCTATAGCGGGCTCCACCCGTCACATATTAAGTCCAATGCATTCCCATATGAAAAGGTTTAAACATAACATAAACATTCGTATTAAAACTAGCATACAAAATGTCAATAATTTTACCATAAACTATGAATGGTATAAAAATAGCACATCCACAGTCAAACATATCACAAAACCTTCAATACAATATAGAAGTTTTGTATCACAATAAATCAACTTCAAATAAGCGTAAAATCCATCAATTGATGTTGACATAGATGAAATCAAAACACATTTTAGAGAAATATCTCTTTCTATTTTTGAAATCATTTAAGAGCCATATAAAATAAAACATTTTCTTGAAAATATTCTTATAAGCTTGTAAGGAATGCTTTGAAGATTTTATAATGGCGGAAAATAACCGCACCCACCGTACAAGTTAAAAAAACATTCTTACCTTAATTCTGTCGAAAAGGTTAAAAAGGACCTTGTTTTGAAAACGACGGAAAGATTCCTCTTATAAAAAGTCAAAAAAGGTATAAATGACTTTAACCCATATTCTTGTAAATAATAAAAATTATTTGAAATATATTTTGAAGAAACATGGATGTGGATGATAACGAGGTCCCAGTAGATAATTATGTATAAACAACCTTTGATAATGAAGAGGTTGTGAAGTAAACCCTTACCTTGTACTTTTCCTTGGTTGGGGTAGGTTAACCTCCTGTATAATGGTGAAATAATTGTTATTAAATTATACAAGAATCATATACATTCATATGATATCATATATGATCTTTTAACATTGCTTTGTTAACAATATCTTAGATTTATCGTTGTTTCGGGTGTTAACTTACTCGTTTTCTTATATGTTTTGTTACGTAAGTCATGTTTTTCATGGATAGTTTGTATCTAATTCATATCCAGAATTATATCATGTCCTTAAACATTATTTTTAAATCATCAAATGATAATTATACGAAAAATGGATACGACGGAGAATGAATTTCATCGCGTTCGTGTAGACGGTAGTCCGTACGTACGCACGAGCGACAATATCATTATTTTGATATTAAAATAATATATAATTGGATAGTATATCATATATACAGAATAATTATCATGTTATATTTATTATTTACATGAATTTCATATCATTATTATACCCATCTAAATAATAATATACTGAATAACAATTACACCACGACGTGGAGACGGTAAGCCGTACGTACGCACGTATGGTGACATGTCATTCAAATGATGGATAGAATACTGAATATGGTTGTTCCATATTTATAATAACATCACATTATATAGAATATACTGGATTTATAATTTTAGAATTGATATAATAATCAAAGAGTGAGTGGAAGAAGAAAGAAACATGAAAGAGGGTGATGAAAATGTTACCTCTTCTTCGGGTTCTTCCTTTTGATTTGATCAAAAGGACTCCTTAGGATGGCTTTCTGACTAAAGTAAAGCTTTTAGGATGATGGGACAGAAGTTGGGAGAGTATGTGGTCAGAGTTTGGCCGAACCAAAAGGCTTGAATGTGGGAATAAGGTGGTAGAGGTGGGGGCCTTTTATAAGAGGAGAGGAGGGGCTCTTTTGGAAAGAATGAAATGTTACATTATTATACAATGATTTTCGGATTCTAAAGGTACCAAACTTATATAATTCGTGGCTAAGGTGATAAGGGTTCGAAATATCTTCATCCAATAGGCTTTGGACAAGTTTAAGCCTTGGATTGTTCATTATCTTCTCATTTTATTTAAATCGTTAAATAATGAGGTCATCGCCACATCATAATGATGTCATAAATAATTTAATTTATGTAATGTCTAAAAATAATAAAAAAAATACTATGATGTAGGAAATCTTTTTAGCTTTCTAATTAATATTTATAATCAAAATATGGACTTGTGTAACCCCACGTAAAAATTGTTTTAGTAAAACATTTTATGTTTGTGTCATTTTTTACTTTAACATTAAATAAAAGGTATTTATGTCATTTTCTAACTAAAGTGGATCCATGGGGTCCCCAAGTTCACCCATGGGTTGTCTTGGTCGTCCATGACTCATCCAATAGGAGTAGGACAAGTGTCATGCTCATCTCATATTATTAAAACATTATTTGTACCTTAAACTACACTAATTACCTCTAATCGCGATTAAGATCTTAAAAGTTACTATTCACCAAAAATTTATTTTAATATCATTGAACCACATTTTACTTCTTAATGACAACCATGTATGTCGGATTTTTGAAAATCAAATCACAGAAGTGGTAATATTTCATTTAAATGAAAAATCAGTTATTTAACTACCACTTAGTGGTTTCACTATTCATCAAAAATTGAAGTTTTTCAGAACAAAGCCAAAATTTCACCCTAAGCTATAATTGATATTCCAAATTCAAAAAATGATGTCTATTTTAAAAAATTCCAAACATATATGTTGCATTAATTAATTTTATAATTAATTCCCGCTGTTACAAAAAATGGCGTGTTTCTAAGAAACAATTTATATCAAAAGATTGGCAATTTTTTATGTCTGATTTCAATGTTAAATTAATTCTAATGACCACCATTGGATAAAATGGTAAAAATATATTCTAATTATACTTTAAAACCACTAAATAGTATAATTTTTCACTATAAATTATTTTGATTTAAAAAGTTGTTTTTAAGTATTTTTCACTATTCATAAAAAAATTAGATGTTCTCAGAAAAATACCAAAATTTCAATATAGGCTAATTTCGATATTCCGAATCCAAATATGAAGTCTATTTTGATAAATAAAATTTATAAAATTTCAAAAAGTTGGTATTACTATTCACAACGGCTAGTTTAATTAGTTGCGGTGTGTGTTAGAGCTTGAGTTTGCATACAACACACGCTATTGCATTATTCGAAAGGAAACGTACCATGGAAGCTTGGGGTGTTACATTCTCCCCTCCTTCAAATAATTGAGTCCTCGCAATTTCTAGGGTATTACTGCATAAAAAGACTCGGGTGGTTCTTCATCATAAGTTCCTCAGGTTCCCACGTTGCCTCTTCCATTTTATGATTTCTCCACAAAATCTTTACCAGACGAGTCGTCCGGTTTCTCAGCACCTGCTCCCTCACATCAAGAATCCTGACAGGCTCTTCACAATAGGAAAGATCGAGTTCCAGTTCTAATTCCTCATAGGTGAGTACATGCGTTGGGTCAGGCATGTATTTCCTCAACAGAGATATGTGGAAAACATCGTGAACTTTGGAGATACTTGGCGGCATTTCCAATCAGTAAGCTACAACCCCAATACGATCTAGAATTTCGAAAGGTCCGATGTACCTGGGACTCAACTTACCCTTCTTACAAAAACGTATAACTCCCTTCCATGGAGATACCTTTAGGAAAACATGATCTCCCACCTGAAATTCCAAAACCTTTCTTCTATTATCGGCATAGCTCTTCTGCCTACTTTGAGCTGATTTGATGTCGTTTTGGATTACCTTCACCTTTTCCATTGTTTCTTCCACCAGTTCTGGTCCCACAAGTTTTCTTTCACCAACGTCATCCAAACAGGTTGGTGTACGAAATCTCTTTCCGTATAACGCTTCATAAGGTGCCATCTGAATGCTTGAATGGAATCTATTGTTATAGGAAAATTCTACTAGTGGTAAGTATTGATCCCACATACCCTTAAAGTCAAGAGAGAAAGATCTCAACATGTCTTCTAAGGTCTGAATAGTCCGTTCTGATTGTCCATCTGTTTGAGGGTGATATGCAGTTCTCAAACAAAGTTCAGTATCCAAGGCCTTTTGAATACTTTTCCAGAATCTTGAAGTAAAACGAGGATCACGATCAGAAACAATCGATAGGGGTACTCTATAAAGTCTTACAACTTCATTAATATATAATCTTGCTAGACGTTCAAGTGGTATATCCTCCCGTATAGCCAGAAAATGTGCTGACTTAGTAAGAAGATCAACAATGACCCATATTGCATCATTCCTTCTAGGAGTCTTTGGTAGTCCCATGAAAATATCCATCGTAATATTATCCCATTTCCACTGAGGTATGGGAAGAGGTTTCAATACTCCACCAGGATGTTGCCTTCCAGCTTTCACTTGTTGAAAAACCATACACCTCGACACAAAATCAGCAATCTCCCTCTTCATATTGTCCCACCAAAAATGTTCCTTCAAATATCTATACATTTTGGTGCTCCCAGGGTGTATAGAGAAATTGGAACTATGAGCATCATCCAGAAATTCCCTTTTTAGATCAGTTATATCGGGAACACAAAGTCTCTTCCTGAATTTCAAAATTCCATCCTTATACACAAAGTCCCTCAATCTTCCATCATTCACATCTTTAATCTTCTTCTGAAATTCTTCATCATTGGTTTGAGAACTCTTAATCCTTTCTAGTAATGATGGTTTGGAAACCATTTGAAAAAGCATTGATGTTTCACCTTCCCTATTTATTCCCATGTCCATCTTCACTAGATCCAAGAAAATTGGGTCCCTTTCAATTCTCATCACATTCAAAACTCCATGGTCTTTTCTAATCAAAGCATCTGCCACCTTTTTTGCCTTCCCCGGGTGGTAATGTATCGTGAAATCATAATCCTTGAGTAGTTCAAGCCATCGCCTTTGCCTCATGTTGAGTTATTTTTGTGTGAAAATATACTTCAAACTCTTGTGATCAGTATAAATCTAACATTTTTCACCATAAGGGTAATGTCTCCATATCTTTAAAGAAAAGATCACAGCTGCTAACTCAAGATCATGAGTAGGATAGTTTTGATCGTGAATTTTTAGTTGCCGTGATGCATAGGAAATGACCTTATCATTCTGCATAAGGACACAACCAAGTCCTTTCTTCGATGCATCACTATAAATAACAAACCCATCATTCCCCGATGGTAGAGTCAATACAGGGGAGTTGACTAATATTCTCTTCAGTTCTTCAAAACATTCTTCACACTCTTTTTTCCAGACAAATTTAATCCCTTTACGTGTGAGCTTTTTCAATGGTTTAGCCAATCTGGCAAAATTCTGGACGAAACGTCGATAATAACCTGCTAAACCAATAAAACTGCGTACCTCAGTTATACTTGTCGGTGCTGGCCATTCTTGGATTGCCTTGGTTTTATAAGGATCAACGGAAATTCAATCCTTAGAGACAATATGTCCAAGAAAAGAAATCTCATGAAGCCAGAATTCACACTTGCTAAATTTCCCATATAATTTATGTCTTCTAAGAGTCTTCAGGATAATGCGTAAGTGATTTTCATGATCTTCGTGGCTTTTGGAGTATACCAAGATATCATCAATAAATACCACTACAAAGTCATCAAGATATTCCTTGAAAACTCTATTCATCAGATCCATGAAAACAGAGGGTGCATTAGTCAATCCAAAAGGCATTACTGTAAACTCGTAATTCCCGTACCTTGTTCGAAATGCTGTCTTTGGAAAGTCTTCCTTCTTCACACACAACTGATGGTATCCAGACCGAAGGTCAATCTTTGAAAAGTATTGAGCTCCATGCAGTTGGTCAAACAAATCATCAATGCGAGGTAGGGGATACTTGTTCTTTATTGTTATAGCATTGATCTCCCTATAGTTAATGCACAACCTCATAGATTCATCTTTCTTCTTAACAAAAAGAACATGGGATCCCCAAGGAGAAAAACTAGGGTGAATAAATCCCTTATTACTCAATTCCTCTAGTTGTTTCTTTAGTTCAACTAATTCCACAGTGGCCATTCTATAAGGGGTCTTCGATATGGTCCTTGATCCAGGAATTAAATCAATGGAAAACTCAACTTCTCGTTCTGGAGGATGTCCAGGTAAATCTTCCGGAAACACATCAGCATATTCTCTCACAATAGGTACATCCTCTATTTGAATCTTCCTTTCCTAACCCTCAGTAATTTCATTCTCTTCCTCCCCAATAATTGAATTTAGTTGAGCTACTGGGGGTGGATCTAGATAAGAATTATGTGGCGTCGATTCGGCTATAAAGACAAGGTGTTCCTTATCATCATCATCAAGAATCGTAACCTCTTTCCTCTTACAATAAATTTTTGCATCATGGTCCGAAAGCCAATCCATACCGAGGATTATATCAAATTCAATCATGGGTATGACGATGAGATCAGAAGGTAAAGAACATTTAGGCGCTCTAATAGGAACTAATCGACAAAACATTGTTGCAACAATACTTCCCTTAGGGGTTTTTACCGACAACTCCCTTGTTAAATCAAATTGGAAATATCTAATTTTCTTAGCAAACTGGGAAGATATGAAACAATGCGATGATCCAGAATCAAATAATGCATTTGCTAAACTTGAGGAAACCATTAAATTACCTGCCACCACATCTTTCGGAGCTTCTACCTCAGCAGTAGTGATAGCATAAGCATGGCCTTGATCCCTTGGCATTTTCTGAGGTAAGTTCTCCTGACGCTTAGGACATTCATTTGCATAATTCCCCATCTCCCTGCAATTATAGCACCAAACGTTGGTAGCTTCCTTCTTCCCCTTGCAATCATGAGCTTGGTTGCCTTTTTCACCACACTTGTAACAGACACCCATTCCCTTCAAGCAAGTACCAGGATGTTTCTTCCCGCATCTACCACAAGATGGATATTCAACCTTTCCCTTCTTCCCTTTATTTCCATTCCCAGATTGGTCAGCAGGTCTCTTCTTCTTATGCTTTGCTTTAATGTCATAAGACTTAGAGAATTCCTTTTCCGTCTTGATAGCGCACGAGACAATACCTTCATATGAAGAGAAGGTTTGTGATACTAAATCTCGAAGGAGAAATGGTTTCAACCCATCAAAGAAACGATCAGTCTTACTTCTTGGGTTACGTATGTAATCTGCAGCATACCTTGCTAACCATGTAAAGTTAGCCTCATACTTTGCAACATTCTCATCCTCCTTCTGCCTCAGACTCAGAAATTGCCTTTTCATATCCGCTCGATGGTCTCGAGGAAATTATTTTTCTATGAAAAGCTCTTTGAACTCCTACCATTCCATGTTTGTTAATTCATCAACTTCCTTTGTGTTTTGAATTAGTGACCACCATTGATCGACATCTCCAGTGAGGCGGTAAACTGCCATGATAACTTTTTCCCTTTCACTGCTCCCCAAAGCCTGAAATATTTTTCTCTAGGGAATTTATCCATTGCTCGGATACTAAGGGATTTGTACTCCCGTTGAACGTTGGTGGTTGTTGCCTCATGAATCGATCTAACATTGATCCTCCACATTGTGGATCAGGTTGCTCTATACAGGTAAGGTTATTATTCATAACCTGAGTAAGTTGTCCCAGTATGGTGATTAGCTGATCGGCACCAGTTGCATCACCAGCCCCACTATAATTATCTTAAGTAGGAGGGTAATCCCTACATGGAGTGCGTGCATTGATACGGTTTCCATTTCTTCCACTAGGCGCCATTTCTAAACAATGGAATAAACTAGATCAGTTTATGAATCAAAATACATAATCCCATACTTATAAAACACTTAACATAAATTGAACTATTTATGGATATAATCCATAATCATAAAAATGTTTTCTTTGAGGAAGTATATACTCATAAACCCTTCATAATGATTTGTAAAGAAAATGAGAGTTATCCTAAGCATATCCCCCAGGAGTGTCGTAACCAAGAGTGCAGCAAGGCCCGTTGTCGTGCACCAGTTCCCGTTCGAGTCTAGATCAAAGCAGTGTTTTCGGGTTTTACCCCTAGGTACATCTGTGCCAGAGTCGCCTCTACCTGCTTGTATCCAGACAGGGATGTATTGCTCGGAAAACTCACAACATCTCTACAATACCAAAATTCTAGGAAGTTCTTCTATACTAATCCTCAAAGTTCATCTTAGGTCTATGTGCTCTAATCAGAGTTTATCTAAATCTAGCTTCCAACGTTTGTACTAAACTTCCTCTGATACGAACTGTAACGCCCCGACCCTAGTTACCCAGAGTCGGTGCATTACTTCGTAACATTGGCATGATCACACGAAAGATCAAATCTCGAAAGACCGATTGGTTTAGTAGCCTTGGAAACACCAGATATATTCATAAGTTTTACATTACATCATAAAATGAAAAAACTACTACAAAAACATAATGTCTCCACAGTACACACTATTATCCCCTCATAATATCCCTACAGGTCATTCATAATTTACTTTTTCACTTCCTGGGAAAAATAAAACATAGAAAAGGGGTGAGCTCAAATGCCCAGTAAGGATAACAATATAGCGGAAACTTTCATAAATAAGAATAAACATTTAAGGCAATGTATAACTAAAACAAAAGCCTTTTAAACTTGAACATCAACATAATATGGCAAAAGTAAAATAAAATAATGCCATTTACTCATTCACATGGATATTCTACTAATCGAATATACACATGCAAGATCACTAACCACTTTCATAATGTTGGAATGCATAATTCCAGACTATCATAACCACATAGCCAAGGCCTCGTGCTAGGACTACAAATAAGATTTTGTCAAGGCCTTGTTCCAAGACACTAGTTTGTCTAATGAGACCTACCGATGCATCGAGGAGCTATAGCGGGCTCTACCCGTCACATATTAAGTCCAATGCATTCCCATATGAAAAGGTTTAAACATAACATAAACATTCGTATTAAAACTAGCATACGAAATGTCAATAATTTTACCATAAACTATGAATGGTATAAAAATAGCACATCCACAGTCAAACATATCACAAAACCTTCAATACAATATAAAAGTTTTTTATCACAATAAATCAACTTCAAATAAGCATAAAATCCATCAAAGGATGTTGACATAGATGAAATCAAAACACATTTTAGAGAAATATCTCTTTCTATTTTTGAAATCATTTAAGAGCCATATAAAATAAAACATTTTCTTGAAAATATTCTTATAAGCTTGTAAGGAAATCTTTGAAGATTTTATAACGGCGGAAAATAACCGCACCCACTGTACAAGTTAAAAAAAACATTCTTACCTTAATTATGTCGAAAAGGTTAAAAAGGACCTTGTTTTGAAAACGACGGAAAGATTCCTCTTATAAAAAGTCAAAAAGGGTATAAATGACTTTAACCCATATTCTTGTAAATAATAAAAAAAATTTGAAATATATTTTGAAGAAACATGGATGTGGATGATAACGAGGTCCCAGTAGATAATTATGTATAAACAACCTTGGATAATGAAGAGGTTGTGAAGTAAACCCTTACCTTGTACTTTTCCTTGGTTGGGTTAGGTTAACCTCCTGTATAATTGTGAAATAATTGTTATTAAATTATACAAGAATCATATAAGATTCATATGATATCATATATGATCTTTTAACATTGCTTTGTTAACAATATCTTAGATTTATCGTTGTTTCGGGTGTTAACTTACTCGTTTTCTTATATGTTTTGTTATGTAAGTCATGTTTTTCATGGATAGTTTGTATCTTATTCATATCCATAATGATATCATGTTCTTAAAAATTATTTTTAAATTATCAAATGATAATTATACTTGAATGGATACGACGGAGAATGAATTTCATCGCGTTCGTGGAGACGGTAGTCCGTATGTACGCACGAGCGTCAATATCATTATTTTGATATTAAAATAATATAGAATTGGATAGTATATTATATATACAGAATCATTATCATGTTATATTTATTATTTACATGAATTACTTATCATTATTATACCCATCTAAATAATAATATATTGAATAACAATTACACCACGACGTGGAGACGGTAAGCCGTACGTACGCACGTATGGTGACATGTCATTCAAATGATGGGTAGAATACTGAATATGGTTGTTCAATATTTATAATAACATCACAGTATATAGAAGATACTGGATTTATAATTTTAGAATTGAAATAATAAACAAAGAGGGAGTGGAAGAAGAAAGAAACATGAAAGAGGGTGATGAAAATGTTACCTCTTCTTCGGGTTCTTCCTTTTGATTTGATCAAAAGGAATCCTTAGGATGGCTTTCTGACTAAAGTAAAGCTTCTAGGATGAAGGGAGAGAAGTTGGGAGAGTAGTTGGGCAGAGGTTGGCCGAACCAAAAGGCTTGAATGTGTGAATAAGGTGGTAGAGGTGGGGGCCTTTTATAAGAGGAGAGGAGGGGCTCTTTTGGAAAGATTGAAATGTTACATTATTATACAATGATTTTCGGATTCTAAAGGTCCCACACTTATATAATTCGTGGATAAGGTGATAAGGGTTAGAAATATTCTCATCCAATAGGCTTTGGACAAGTGTAAGCCTTGGATTTTTCATTATCTTCTCATTTTATTTAAATCGTTAAATAATGAGGTCATCGCCACATCATAATGATGTCATAAATAATTTAATTTATTTAATGTCTAAAAATTATAAAAAAAATACTATGATGTAGGAAATATTTTTAGATTTCTAATGAATATTTATAATCAAAATTTGGACTTGTGTAACCCCACATAAAAATTGTTTTAGTAAAACATATTATGTTTGTGTCATTTTTTACTTTAACATTAAATAAAAGGTATTTATGTCATTTTCTAACTAAAGTGGCTCCATGGGGTCCCCAAGTTGACCCATGGGTTTTCTTGGTCGGCCATGACTCATCCAATAGGAGTAGGACAAGTGTCATGCTCATCTCATATTATTAAAACATTATTTGTACCTTAAACTACACTAATTACCTCTAATCGCGATTAAGAACTTAAAAGTTACTATTCACCAAAAATTTATTTTAATCTCATTGAACCACATTTTACTTCTTAATGAAAACCATGTATGTCGGATTTTTGAAAATCAAATCACAGAAGTGGTAATATTTCATTTAAATGAAAAATCAGTTATTTAACTACCACTTAGTGGTTTCACTATTCATCAAAAATTGAAGTTTTTCAGAACAAAGCCAAAATTTCACCCTAAGATATAATTGATATTCTGAATTCAAAAATGATGTCTATTTTAAAAAATTCCAAACATATAATTTGCATTAATTAATTTTATAATTAATTCCCGCTGTTACAAAAAATGGCGTGTTTCTAAGAAACAATTTATATCAAAAGATTGGCAATTGTTTATGTCTGATTTCAATGTTAAAGTAATTCTAATGACCACCATTGGATAAAATGGTAAAAATATATTCTAATTATAATTTAAAACCACTAAATAGTATAATTTTTCACTATAAATTATTTTGATTTAAAAATTTGATTTTAAGTATTTTTCACTATTCATTAAAAAATTAGAAGTTCTCATAAAAATACCAAAAATTCAACATAGGCTAATTTAGATATTCTGAATCCAAAGATGAAGTCTATTTTTATAAATAAAATTTATAAAATTTCAAAAAGTAGGTATTACTATTCACAACGGCTAGTTTAATTAGTTGCGGTGTGTGTTAGAGCTTGAGGTTGCGTACAACACACGCTATTGCATTATTCGAAAGGAAACGTACCGTGGAAGCTTGGGGTGTTACAACAATGGAGTTATCAACACCTCTTGATAAGAGGAAAGACCAGTGGTTTTATTGTCCTTCATGTTCTTTAATGATAGATGATACAGAGTTGGTTTGGGATTTTATCATTCATGATCTGGATCAGTTTCACATCCTGATCGGTATAGATTGGCTTGTCCCTCTTTGATATGAGGATTATTTTTATTTTTAGTGCCTCTCGTTTTTTAATGTCGATATGTTCTGTCATGTGTTTTAGGGAGAGTGGGATCCAGCATCAGGTCATGTGGGGCCATCCTTCTCAGAGCTCAGGAGTTTGCTTTCTGCTATTGTGATTGAGCCTAATGATTTTTCTCCTTTTGATGATCATCCTATTTTTATTAGAGACTTATCTAACATTTTTATGATGATTTATCTAATCTTCGTCTATAGAGAGAGGTGGAGTCTGTGATCAACCTGGTTCCAAGTAAGTTTCCAATATCAATAACTTTATATCATATGGAACCGGATTAATTGAAGGATCATAGGATTCAATTGGGAAGCCTCTATTCTACATTCAAATAAATTAGATGGTTTGGTTCTTTTATGTGTAGACTATTAGAATTTTCCTAGGTAATGGTTAAGAATAGATATCTTTTTCCTTTTTTGATGATATGTTTGATTAGTTGAAGGGGTAAAAGTGGTTATCAAAAATTTATCTTCGGTTGGGATATCGGCATCTTAGAGTTCGGAAGTCTGATATACTGAAAAATAATAAGAAGTAGGTATATCCAAGAAGAATTCCTTTTGATACCTTATAGTCTGACTAATGCACCTATTTTTTTTATGGAAATGATGAATCAGATATTCCAAAAAAATTTACACCCTTTTTTTGTTTTTTTGTGGTTGATATTCTAATTTATTTGAAATCCAAGAATGAGCACATGCACTATTCAATTTGAGTTCTCGAAATTTTTAGAATTCACCATTTTAATGGATATAATAAAAAATATTTTTTCTGGATTAAATATGAGAATCAATTGGAGAAAACAATTTCTAATTAGGGTTTATCAATTTATCTCGAGAATGAAATGGATGAGATTTCATGGAAGGAACCACAAAATATCATTTATATATGAATATTTTGTACTCTTCTCATATATAAAAAATTGTTTTTAAGGATTTCTCC
Organism: Viscum album; assembly: GCA_963277665.1. NCBI lineage: Eukaryota > Viridiplantae > Streptophyta > Magnoliopsida > Santalales > Viscaceae > Viscum > Viscum album. The sequence continues at coordinate 1,565,766,590 of OY728145.1, forward strand.
ATGCTTGCATCACCTATGGTCATTATTTCCATTAATCGTGTGAAATTAACATGGAATGAAATGTGACAAACCTCTTTCAATGATTTTAATCGTATTATGACATTAAGTCTTAATTTGATCTTTCCTAATACCAGTAAATGATACATGGTGTTTTTTGATTGTTTGGGTACTATTTTGGGATTCATGTTTATGAAAGATGACCTTGTAGTATCTTATAGTTCTTGTGAGATTTTTCCTAATAAAAATAATAATGACACTAATGATTTAGGGACTCACAGATTTATCCATGTGTTTAAATATTGGCATAAAAAAATTTAGGGGTGTATCTGTGGTTTTCTATAATCATAAGTGATTGGGTTATATCATTTATCTGAAGGATTTGAATCTCAGATAGATTCAAAGGTAGAATATATGGAAAGTTTTGAATATGATATTTCCTACAACCATAGAAATGGAAACATCATTTTTTATTCCCTTAGTTGGACCATTCTATCGTATACTGTTCTCGAATCAGTGTAGAAGAGGAACATTATAGATTTTTTCACTCAATTTCACTTGGATTCTCCGAAGGATGTTTCATGCATGGTATTGACTAGTGTTCCATTAACATCATCTCTCATAGAGTCTGTTTTGAGGAGTCAACAATAGATTATGAGTTTTACAGGACTCGATAATGCCTTTATAGTGGTGAGGCTATTTCTGTTTGGCCTATTTCATTAGATTGTATTCCACACTTCGTGTGGTGGGTTCTCTTCCCTGCATATGCATGATGTTTATTATTGTTTGATTATCACAACTTTTCATGAAGTGTTCATACAGGAACAATAATGATTTATTATTACATGAGGTTGTGATTCTAGTGGTCGACTATGAAGTTATACATTGTAGAGGATGTGTCTCATAGTTACACCTACCTATAGTTAAAATAATACCACTTGAAACCTTATAGTTTTATTTATCTTCTTCTAGTGCCGACCTAGAAATTTTACAAGGTGTAGATGGATTTTGTTGTTGGATTACAGTATACTCACTTAAGGATGAATTCTATCTTCGTTGTTATTGACCAGTTGAAGAAGTATTCTCATTTAAATATGATTAAAGAAAAAACTAAAAATTAAAGATAAGTGTAATCAGTATGTGCAAGTGATTATTTGGATATATGGTATTCCATTTGCGTATTTTTTAGATATGGATCCTAGGTTGTCTTTAAGGTTATGTAGGAGTCTCAATGTAGAAATGGAAACTTAGGTGAAGTTAAGAACAACTTACCATCCTCAGATAGATGGTTAGATGGGGCATGCAATTCAAATACAAGAGGATATGCTACATGCCTATGACTTGGATTTTAGGGGATCATGTGATAGCGACCTAGGACTGGTTGAGTTTTTTTATATTAGTAGTTATCCTAATTCAATTAGAATGGCTCCCATTGTGGTTTTGTATCATTACTCATGTAGATCACATAATTTTTGGGATGAGGTGGGTGACATATATTTAGTTGGACTATGATTTTATCAAGAAACATTTTCAATGATTTTTGATGTAAATCGATGTCTGGTTATATGTTAGAGTTATAAAAACCATTTGTAGATTTATGTTGTTGGCCTTTTTTTTGTATATGACTGAGTTTTTATAAATGTTTCTCATTGGTTGGATAACCATTGAATTAGAACGCATGAAATGTTGGATCTGAGATATCATGGACTATTTGAGGTCACTGAAAGGCACATACATGATTCTTATCAGTTAGAATTTATGGATCATTTGATGTGTTTTTAGGATTATTTTTCACTTGTCTCAACTCAGAAAATATTATCTCGTTCACACACATTCTTTGAGTTGTTAAGTAATTGAGTTAGTTCTAGATCATTTTATTTTGGATAAACCAATTTATATTATTTACACTCAAGTGAAATTCTATAAAGGAATATTGATTATATTGGTAATATTTATATGAAAATAAGGATCAAATTCTCATGAGACTTGGGAACATGAATCGTTGATGAGGGAGTACTGCCCTCATCTCATTCCAAGGGTTAAATCTTCCATATGGCTTCCTGGGGATAGAAATTATTTATATTGGGGAGTTTTGAACATCCCATTAACATATTCATAGATTTACCCACATTTGAGATTGATAGGATACCTATAATATAGTAGTCATAGATTTGTTGAACTTTTAACTTTAATATTTTTTTCTACATGATGCATTGGGATTTCACGTCATGTAACTGTGTTACAGGGCACATTAATTTTCAAGGTTACAATCCATGAAAGGGGATTCATGCAGGGAAATCTTAGATTCCAAGAATGGAGTTTTCAAACAATGGATTATTTAAGTAATGGATTTTTAATTACAAGATTTTGATATTTATGTGGAATTGTACACCATTGATTTCACAGAATGTAAATGTTTTACACATAGTGAAATAGCTTGCATCCCGGTATAAAACAAGCACACTACAATTTTGTCTCTGTTCCTTTCTACAAGCTTCATTACATTCATCCAAGATCTCTTTCCATGAATTTTTGACAGAATGACCTCTTTGTACACTGATCTGATCAACAATTGATCTCCATTATAGTTGTGGTATGTCCCTATAGGTGTGTAACCATTTTTCATGTACTCATATATTAATCACAGTGGTGTCCTTAGGATACGTCATCAGATCTGTTGATCTAATTTGGGGTTTCATATTTTCTCCTTTATATGATCTGTTGTGTAATATCATTTAAGAGGCCCTTTCATATTGGTCTTGGTGCAGCAGGCATTCATTCTTCAGGTTTGTGGTTACTTCTTCCCTACTAACCCTTTTCTTTTCAAATTATACCAATCCTATAGTGTATGCATTTTTATTCTAGGGTTTCCGCTGGTGTTGTTAGTATTTATTCTGGGAGGACCATGTTGTTGGTGTGTGTGACTTAGGATTTATGGTGGGGTATCTATTCGAATTTTTCTTGCTTTATAAATTTATTTATAAAATGAACATGATTTTTTGTGGGTGATAAAATGGGTCATTAAAGAGAAATGATTTTTCCCTTATTTTTAACTAAAGGAAATGAAATGTATACTTTTACAACACTAAAATTGATTTTTGAAAATAAGGAAATGGGTTACCTTGGGTACTTAGGGGGAAGGTTTAACCTGATTATTTAATCCATTTTTTATTATTGTCATGATGATTTCCCATGCAGCTTTCTTATGTTATTTAGTCCCTATGTTATAGGAGATGAATATTGATATTTTTTGGGGGTTTACTCAAGGTGTATTCCTCTTTTTCCTTGGACAGTTTGCTAGGAACTAGTTTGTGTACTTTAATTATTATTGTATGATTAGTCCACTAGGCTAACCTATAGTGTTCCTTGGTATAGATTCCTATTAAAAATCATCTATTTTGTACTTCATGGATTTTAGAGTTATCGTTGAAATGCGTTATATTTCTCAGTTTTTTTGAAATATGAAAAAGGAAAATGTTTACCATATTCTCTATAAAACTAATTTACTTCTTTTCAATCCATGTTTTATTTTTAAATAATTATATAAGAACTATTATAAAGAAAATTAATATGGATTTCCAAGGTGATATCCTACAGAGCCTATTATCTCACACCATACACACCTCTTCGGTGGTGCATTGACCTTTGTATGTATTCCAGAGTAGGGAAATTCAAGGGGTCATAGGGAGATGACAAGGTTTCATGCGAGCTGATTTAGGTTGATGGTGGTGAGATGGTGGGATTTTGTCCACCTCATCACTTGGATTATCTTTTGGTTATTTTCCTTTATTATTCGACTTGTACTTTGGATTTATGATTACATTGAATTTATTCTTTCTAGTTTCATTGTAATGGTTATGGAATACATATTTGTTAGTGCTCCACTACTTATTTATTTCTCTATATATATTTTCTATATGGTTGTTGTGTTTGGAAAAAAATAATCCTTCTAGTGTGCTTTTATTCCCATTTACATAACCCTAGCCCTTGGTCATTATTAAATCCCTTCAGGTATGTGGAAGATCAGGCCAAGATTCAGTTTTAAGGGTAACCTGGGTTGGTTCCCTAAATTAATTATAGTCTAGACATCAATATCGTGGTATTATGGTAGGAAATATGTAATTCTTGTAAACAATTATATTTCATGAGATTAATAATTCTATTCATTTCATTTTAGAAGAATGTATGATGATCTATAAATCTGACATAGATTGGTATATAAATAGTCCTTATTTTAATTAACAATATGTGAGTATCAATACATTGCAAGGGAAGTGATTTATTAATACAAGTCTAATAAATCCCATTAATATATAGAAATAAAATTTTTCACAGAAGTGTTTCAGCATGTATGTCACCAACATTATAGTCCCAAAAAATTGAAAGATTATTTAATTATTTATATAGTATATAAAACTAAAAAATGAAATTTTATAGAATAAATATCTTTTTAATCATATTGATTTTTTTTGAATTATTTTAAGGGGTCTTGGTGGTTTTTGAAGAATGCATTATTATTGGGATATCACCCTTGAGGGTGGTGAAGCATAACATTCAAAATATATTGTTTAGAATTTATTGTGAGAATTATTAATATTTCAAAATTCCAATTGCGCTTACAAATTCCCATGTTTTAAAATTGATATTGATGAATATATATTCTCTTAATATATTCAAACTTCTATTATGGTATTTTTTAGATATTATTATAATTTATTATATATTAAATGTCTATCATGTGAAAGATTGATCGAATTTATAAAAAACACTATGTGAAGATAAGTTGTTTTTAATGTCCTATATGTTTCATTTTATGATTTAAAATGATGGTTATTGAAAAATATTATTTATAATGAATAAAGATTTATTATTCATGATAAATTTTTGAAAGTGATATGTCATCGAAGGAAAAAATGATTTTTAGATTCATTATTTTCGTAAATTTAAAGTATATAATTTATAGTTTATTAATGTTTTTTCAATTTTAGATCCACTTAGGATATTTTTCAAATATTAAATTTTGTTGTTTTAATGGTATGACAAAATTCAAAAAATATTTTATGAACTAAAAATACGAATTACAATAGCACTAGTTTTGAAATATATGAAGCAAGTATTTGTTATACAATGTAATATAATGCATCTTGTGTAGATATGGATTGTGAAAATGTGATTTGATAATGTGCTATATTTTAGATCATATAAATTAATACCTCATTAAAATATTTAACCAATATCCGATTTGGAGTTTAACATTATAGGATATTTTTTTAAAATATAGATATCTTACATATTTTATAATAAATTAATACTATATTTTGATTATAATATTTTAATATATTTTTTCAATAGTAGAATTGTAGATAATGCGAGGGGTTATTTGTGATGGGGTCCTGTCGCAAAGAGACCGTCATAGAAAACGGCGTCAGAAAAAATATTATTGGCGACGGGCCCGTCACAAATAATATTTTTTTCGATGGGCTACATCCCCATAGCAAATAAGTCTATGATTATATAAATTATATATATAAACTTTTTTGCGACGGGCATGTCGCAAAAGTAATTGTGAGAGGCCTATAATCCCGTAACAAATACTTTTTTTAATCAAAAATTTATTCAGACTATTTTCTATGGTCCCATCACAAATACTTTTTGCAACGTGTACATAATCTCATTGAAAATACTTTTTTTTTAATTATTTAGACTATTTGCGACGGGAACCCGTCGCAACAGTTTTTATCGCAAAAATAATAAATAATTTTATTGAAAAATAAAATTCATAAAATTAAGAAAATTGAAAAATTAATTTTAATATTATTAAATAATAAAAATAAAAATATATAAAAATTCTTAATATTCAAAAAATAATATTAAGAAAATAAATATTATTATTATTATAATTATTAATAGTAAAATAAAAAAACATTTTTAAATATAATACTGAAAAAATATATTTAATAATATTTTGATTAATCAAATAATAATATTAATATTATTAAAATAATAAAAAATTAAATTTATGAAAATTATTAAAATTCTCAATATTCCCAAAAAATAATAAAATATTATAAACTAAATTATCTAATAATCGCACCAATATAAAAGATAGAAATTTTAAATAGTTTATATTAAAACAAATGTCAAATTTAAATGTTTTTAACACAAATAAATTACTGGGGGGTTGTCTTCTGGAGGAGGTGGAGGGGATAAATGGGATGGTGGAAGAAAATCCATCCCTAAACTATGAGTAAGATGACACATGTACTCCATCTCCTCGTGATGTTGTGGCTGCCTTCGACGCATCTCCTCATCGTGCTGCTGCCTTTACTGCTGCTGCTGCTGACGCATCTCTTATTGCTGCTTCTACAAACTCTCTATAATGTCATTATGAGCTTGTAACTGCTCCTAATACTGTGTGTCAGAAGATAATTCCTCTCCACGAGCTCCTCTCGTGCTGGACGCCAACATCACAACAGTACCATAATAAGTACCCGGAGTAACATGAGAGAAGATACCAACTAGTCGGCCCTTCTCAAATCCATACTGAGTCTCCTGCATCCATGTTGCCTCGTCGAAATGGTGTGCACTGGTCTGATCAGTCACCTCGTCCTAACCCTCAGCCTGTGTTTGAGATTTCACAGCTTTATATGACTCCTTTAATTCAAATTTTTAATTAAAATTCTGAAATTATTATATGCAGTTTATTGTCCAACTGAAAAAATAATACTAACTACAATCTGACGATAATGATCACCTCTAATCTCTCATGTGGATAGATCACTATACATCCTCTGATAAACATCGAACTCTGCAATATTGGGATGCTCAACTGCCTATAGAAATACAAAATAAAATTTTTATATTTAAAGTTGTATTAATTTTTTAAAAAATATACATACCAGATGCACTCTATGCGTACAGAATGTACGACTACCAGCTTGATTCATCAACTTCTGTCTCCCCCGATTTTACCGACCGAATAAAGACCTCCTATGAAATCCATCACCCAACCAGTATGAATATAATCCATCCCAAACATGAGATTAAATTTACTCTAGTCGATGGGCTCTACATAACTCATCAAGTACTGTCACTCATGATTTCTTAATGGAATTCATTCCCAAATTGTGAAAAAACTAACGTAAACGCTCACGCATAGCCACCTCCAATGATGCATGGATAGCGTCGCGCATGCTATCCTTGATGGGATACCATAAACCGTACAAATAATTTATAATATCAAGTTATAAATAAAATAAATTTAAAAATAAATATTATTTATTTACCTATTGGCCAATGATTGAACATGGCGAGCTTCATATCAATGGGAATCTGTTCCCATTTGATCCATGGCTAAGAAAAATAATTGTGAAAGATACCACTCCCTTGTCCAACAGTTACATGTGCATAACTGTGAAAAAAGAATAAATATTCAAACTATTAGTATATATATAAATAAATTAATAAAAATCTAAGTAAAATATACAGGTTATCATACCTCTGTGTGCCTGGATCGAAGCCATGACATGGACGTCGCTCAGGGATAGGGTCATGAATCATTAGTCGCACAGGAACGCACACCCGTCGCGTACCTCTAGAACCACCAGTGGGTTGAGCGTCAGACGGTCCCACATCCCCCTCATCCAAAGGTAGATAAACCTACTTCAACTCGCGAAATAGTTCTGGATCCATCTGAAACAAAAAATGATTATTGTTAACAAATAGTTGAAAATAACTATCATAAATAGATATAAATTAGTTATGATCATCACTAGCATTTTATTGTGTCCATGTTCACCGTCATCATCATCTTCATATATGATGATGTCAATGTATTCATATTCCTCCTCAGCATCGTCAATATCCATCTGTGTTTCGCATTCACCATCCCATGTCATGTAAAATTAATTTGTAACATCATTAACATCTTCATCATCATCGACCATTAATTTTGGGTTGTCATCATCGATATTCATGTTTCTTTGTGAAAAAGATGGATTTTGAGTAGCCTCTTTAAAAATTTCAATTCATTCCACTTCAGTAGAACCACATTCAGTTTGAGTAAATTGATTTTCGCATGATTTCATTTTTATTTTTCTCCAACAATCACTCAGGTCTCTTGAAGTAGCATAGTACATTGTGTAATAAATTTGATGTTCCTGTTGAGCTAGTAAAAATGGTTCATTTACTGCAAAAAGACTTTTATATCTAATATCGATGATTCCATGAGTCAGATGAACATGCAAGCCTCTCTCAGTATCCAACCACTGATATTTAAACATCGTTTGGTAATTTTGTCCAAGATAACATAGCTCAATAATTTCATCCACAATTCCGTAAAAGTCAACATCAATTTCTCTATGATGTGATCCTCTCAAACAAACTCCACTGTTCATTATTTTTTTTGATTCCACATATGCATGTGTCTGAAATCGAAAACCATTCACCACATATGCATTATAAGATTTTACCATTTTGGATGGAGGGTTACTCAATATACACAGTCACTTATCAATTTTATCAGAATGTTGAGACACAAATTTTTTTTAAAACTATTATTAATATATTAAATAGTAAAATGAATTGATATTAAACCATCAATAATTTATATTACCAGTTTTTGAAACCATTGAGGAAAAAAATTTGTCTACGTTCTTCAAAACCAGCTGTTGTAATTTGTGGAAGTTGTTTTTATATATGATTATCATATAACCTACAAATAATATAAGTTAACATAATGTACCAAAAATTATAAAAAAAGTGATAGAAGAACTCATAGTACAAATGGTGTCATTTCTTCACAGTTGAGCAGAACATATGTATGTGCTCCATGATGTTCATCATCTGAAATCAATCATTATTGAACTCCACCAAAGCCAAGATTTGGATGCTTAAAAACTGATAATTGATTTTCCATTTCATCATTAACATTTCCCTCATTCTATCCCATTCAGTTTTTTTATGATTGATATTCATATTTAAAATAGCGAGAGAAGAAAAAAAGAAATTTCCTATTACAATTAAGCTTCAGTAATTGAGCCTTCAACTGATGATTTGTTACATAATTTTTTCTTCAATTTCTGTATTCATCTAAAGAATGGGTACATCTATCGAAACTGTGCTGGACTTCCACATTTAGCTTAATGTGGAAAATTTAATATCAGATGTTTCATTGAGTCAAACAAATCAGGCAGAAATATTTTTTCCAATTTACAAATTATTACAGTAACATCTTCTTTCAATTTTCATAGTGCATCATAGACTTCTGTATCTGAACAATTGTCTCTAAAAAAAATATGATATGTCTATTATCGAATCCCAAATCATAAGAATTCAAAAAACCACTGAATTGAATCTGCATAATTATTTAAATTATAACATGAAAATTATTACTTTTTAATCTGATAATATGACCATCGTTAACATATCTTCCCAAATTGGAAGCATAGCCATCTGGGAGTCTCAAATATGCAATCCACTGACAAAATAATAAGCGACTATCTTTGGATAGTGTATAATCTATTTTTGAATTCATTAACCTCTATGATCTGACATTTTCAAATAGTTCAAGTTCTGGTCGCCTGCAAATTTGGGAAAGATCTAATCGTTCTTTTTATAGTATCTTTGGTCTTACCTGGTGTATCCATAACTGTATGAAATAAATTATCAAAACATTTCTTTTCAATATGCATGACATCCAACATGTAGCAGACCAAGAAATTAGACCAATATGGGAGATTCGAAAAAATGCTTCATTTTATCCAATTATGTTCTTTCCCAAAACCATCAATTTTCTGTTGGTTTATTATTGTCCCAAATGTGATGGGAGGTATTGAAAATATAACAGATTTTAACTCTGTACCTGAAATAATTTTTGGAGGTTCATCCCTTTAAGTTTTTCCTTTTCTAAAATGATATTAGTTCCATCGAAAAGGATGATTGGTTGGATGAAATCCGGGATGATAGTCAAAATATGAAATTTTTTTTCCATTGACGGGAATAAAAGTTTTTTTGTCTTTCATACAACAAGGGCATGATTTCGGACCACACATAATCTATCTAGATCACATGCCATGTGATGAAAATTCATTAATCATCCACATCAAGGCAGCTTTTAATGTGAAATTTTGTTTCACGGCAACATAATATGTATTAACACCATTACTCCATAATGCAATTAACTCATCAACCAATAGTTTCAAATAAACTTCAACTTTTTTTGGATTTCTAGGATTAATAAGGTAAAAAATATATAGGGCTCCTTCATAAAAATCCATGGAGGTAGATTTCTACGGAGTTATAAAGACAGGCCAACATTAATACTGACTACCATAAAAACCAAATGGATAGAAATCGTCAGTAGAAAGACCCAATCACACGTTTTATGCTTCTAAAGGAAAAGACGGATTCATATGATAAAAATGTTTCCATGAATCCCCATCATATGGATGACTCAAGATTTTACTGGATGAAATATTTGTTTTGTTCCATGAAATCATTGACGCAATGTTAAGAGACATAAATAAATGTTGGAGCCTAAGTGTAAGGGGAAAATATCTCAACTGTTTTATAGGAATCGATCCAGACATCCCTGGTTAAGCTTCTTTATACCTCAATTTTCCACATATGGGACAACTATCCAATGAATCATTTTCAGTAGAATATATGATGAATGATTTTCACATGCATGAATCTTCTGATAACTAAGCCCTAGATTACAAACCATCCTCTTTCTCTCATAATAATTTGTAGGCAATACATTTCTTTCAGGTAACAGTGTTTTAAAAAAAGAAAATATCTGATCAAAATAGTTGTTTGACATTGCATTATCTGATTTAATAGCCTTAAATTTTGCAATCGCTTCGAATTTTCTTATCATGAAACTTGGATATAATGCATCCTCAGTAGACTTCAACAACTCAAAAAATTCGGATGGTTCTAACTTAGGAGTTAAATCGATATCATGAGTTTTCGTTGGAAGAAGATATGGACATAAAACATCATGTGTTATATGTTGGAACCATGATGGATTCGGAATTAAATTATTAGTATCTTCTCTATAACTGCGTTCATCTTGTTGATAAAAAACATAATCTGGTAGAAAACCAAACCGCAATAGATGTCCCACAACCTTTTTAAATGTGTCAAACATTCTCAGAGGAAATTTTTTACAAGGACACTTAATTGTGCCTTATGAAACATATTCTGTTTTTGATGAAGCAAATGCTATGAAAGATTTAACACCCTCAATATATATATGATTTAAACCAGAACCATTGTGCTAATTTATCCAAGATAGATCATCTATTAATGACTGATGTCGACTTCCTTGTTCCAAATTTTTATACAAAATATTAAATCATCAATGTTTTTGAATATTTATAAATTATAAAAACACTATCTGAAAAATATATAACTAATTAATACTACTTCTTAATAATTACCATTAATTAAGGGTGACATAATTCCCAGTGGATTGATGACTACCCTTTTGTCTGATGGCTCATTTACTTTCATCTTTCTCATACTGAAATCACCATGAAGAATCTGGTTGGAGGTACGTATATTCATTCTCATATTCATGAGAATGAATATGTGTACCTCTGACCAGATTCTTCATTGATATTTCAGTGTGATAAAGATGAAAGAAAATGAGCCTTCTGACAAAAGAGCCCACTTTTTAGCGATGAATCATCTTCTTCCAACTATCAACACCTAAAAACATTATAAAAAATCTCATCCTACGAATGCATATCCAATCTCATGCATATGAGGTTGAATATGCATATGTATAATCACATTTTTCATAATATTTTGAGTTGGTGAGATTTGAAAGGAGAAATGTCATCGAGAAAAAGGAGTGCCGTCAATCCATTAGAAATTGTGCCATGTTCTTAAAATTTATTAAAATTTATAAAATCTTCATCATAACTATTATTAATTGTTCCTAACTAATTATTCTTATTTATTACTAATTATTCCTATTTATTAAGAACTATTAATATTTTTAACTAAATATTACTATTTATTACTAACTATTACTATTTGTTACAAACTATTACTATTTATTACTTATCGTTACTAATTATTACAAACTATTACTAATTATTACTAACTATTACTAATTATTACCAATTATTACCAATTATTACTATTTATTTCTAATTATTAATATTTATTGCTAATTGTTCCTATTAAAATCTATTTGTTATTATTTATTGCTAATTATTCCTATTTACGACTAATTATTCCTAATTGTATCTAATAAATTCTAATTATTGCTATTTATTCCTAATTATTAATAATTATTCCTAATTATTTCTAATTATTCTAATTTATTACTAATTATTACAATTTATTACTAATTATTACAATTTATTACTAATTATTACTAATTATTACTAATTATAACTAATTATTACTATTTATTACTAATTATTACAATTGAATACTAATTGTTACAATTTATTACTAATTATTACAATTTATTACAAATTATTAAAATTTATTACTAATTATTTCAATTTATTACTAATTATTAATATTTATTACTAATTATTACAATTTATTAATAATTATTACAATTTGTTACTAAATATTAAAGTTTATTACTAACTAATACTATTTATTTCTAATTAATACAATTTATTACGGATTAATAAAATTTATTACTAAATATTAAAATTTATTACTAATTATTACAATTTATTACTGATAATTACAGTTTATTAATAATTAATAGAATTTATTACTAATTAATACAATTTATTACTAATTATTACATTTTATTACTAATTATTACAATTTATTACTAATTATTCCAATTTATTACTAATTATTACAATTTATTACTAATTATTACAATTTATTTTTCATTATTACAAATTATTAAAATTTATTACTAATTACTAAAACTTATTTCTAATTATTATAATTTAATACTAATTATTACAATTTATTACTAATTATAACAATTTATTACTAATTATTTGAATTTATTAATAATTATTACAATTTATTACTAATTATTACAATTCATCACTAATTATTACAATTTATTACAATTTATTAAAATTTATTAAAATTTATTACAATTTATCATAATTTATTACTAATTATTATAATTTATTACTAATTAGTACAATTTATTACTAATTATTACAATTTATTACTAATTATTAAAATTTATTACTAATTTTTACAATTTTTTACTAATTATTGCAATTTAATAGTAATTATTAATAATTATTACAATTTATTACTAATTATTTCAATTTATTACAAATTATTACAATTTATTATAACTTATTACAATTTATTATGATTTATTATAATTTATTACAAATTTTTACAAGTTATTACTAAATATTACAATTTATTACTAATTATTACAATTTGTTACTAATTATTACAATTTATTTCTAATTATTACAATTTATTACTAATTATTAAAATTTATTATTAATTATTACAATATATTACTAATTATTACAATTTGTTACTAATTCTTACAATTAATTACTAATTATTACAATTTATTACTAATTATTACAATTTATTACTAATTAATTCAATTTATTACTAATTAATACAATTTCTTACTAATTAATACAATTTATAACTGAAAATTACAATTTATTACTAATTATTACAATTTATTACTAATTATTAAAATTTATTAATAATTATTACAATTTATTACTAATTATTACAATTTATTACTAATTATTACAATTTATTATAATTTATTACTATTTATTACTCATTATTATGATTTATTACTATTTAGTAATAATTATTAATAATTATTACTATTTAGTAATAATTATTAATAATTATTACTATTTATTAATAATTAATAATATTTATTACTAATTATTAGTATTTATTGTTATTTATTACCAATTATTATATATTACTACAAATTAATTATATACATTAGTAATTATCATTAATAATTACTAATTACTACTAATTATTAAAAAATAATACTAAAAATTTTCAATTTATAAGTACAAATAAATACTCAGGACAAAACAATTTAAAATCAATTTAATTACAACTTTCATCAATAATAAAAATTAACATAAAAATTGAAATATATAATAAATTAAATAAAATATAAATACCTTTAAACTTGATTTACTATTGATGTAGACAGCTTCACAACTTCTTCATGTCCAAAAAAATTAACTTAGAAAAAATTTCCCTCTGAAATCAGAGTTCAGAGAGAAACAAGATCTAGGAATTGAGTGGAACGACAAGAAAACGGATTGGGGGTATATATAGGTTATATTATTTGAGACGAGAATATTTGTTACGGGTTACCTGTTGCAAATAGTGTCTTTTGTGATGGGACCCATCGCAAATACCTACGCTCGCATCAATTACTATCGGCGGTTAAAAAGTTATTTGTGACCGGACCCGTCGCAAATAGTACCTGCTGACACACCTTTTGTAACGAGAGGACATCCCGTCGCAAAATTCCATTAACCGCCGCCGGGTATTTGCGACAGGCCTCGTCGCAAATACCCTTCGCGTGGTTTGGTGCGCTGCATGCGCCAAACATTTTGCGACGAGATTTATTCCCGTCGCAAAAAGCCCTTTTTCCGAGAGTGTATCTTTATGTGGTATTTATGTTTCTGATAAAATTTTTTCATTTTACATTTTAGAAAAGAAACATTTTATTTTTTACATTTATATTAACCATTAAAAAGGAAATATTTTAATTAATTATTTGAGTCAATAATTTCAATATTAAATTATTAATGAATATGGTCAACGATAAATAATGTTTTTTGGGAGGATTTACACGTAGGGTTTCATAAAGAGGGAAATAATGTTGTATTATCATAGATATCTGTTGCTTATACACTTATAGATCTAGATAATGAAGGATAATTATCCTAATTTAAATATAAAAGATCACATTACATCTTAATTTCTAGTGCGATAAATAATTAATGAACTCTTCAAAATGAATGAACACTAAATTTTAGAAACAGAGTACTAGTTCCCATTAATTTATAAGAAGATGATGTAAGATGATTAACTAATTTATGTTTGGTTTTTCCTTTGTGATACCATGATGAATGAAAACGTTCAAAAATTAATGTTTCATTGAATCTAATGTGACATATAATGTTTTATCACATAGTGTTCTACTTTTTAGTGGATTAATGATGCACATCAATGACGAATAAGTATGGTTTCACTATTAGATATTAAAATATGGAATTGGAAAATTATTTCTTGAGGATTTATTATTGGCTTACCAATATAAATAAGAAACAATTATGTTATTTTTGGGGTCCTAGAAACACTTACAATGCTATATAAATTTCCAACCACTTGTGTGTCCTTTACTTCATAGAAATTCGTATGTAGATTATGAAATAAATAGCAAGGATTCAGAATGCTTCTACATAAATTTATTTAAATTGGGATCCATAATTTATTCCAATACAATCAAAATAAATATAAAGTTATTATGGAATAATATTGAATCTAATAATTACTTATTAACCCCAAATAAATGATTAATTATAAAACATTATACAAATTTCAGAGGACATATTTCAATTCCCTTTTATTTTAAAAATTATGATCATATTCTTTTTAAATTTTTCTCTATTATAACATTTAACAATATTAAATTCCTATTATTACATTTGATGTATTGTATGGAATACAATAATGATAACAAATATGTTTGGATGGTATTGGATATAATTCTCTATTAGGACATATTTATGTTCCATAAATATCTTATTATAATTAGTCTATAAAAAAATGTATGAAGATGGCTTCAAGTTGGTATAATCGTTTTATTCATTTTCATCGATGATCATCAGTGTATGATGGCGTTGATGAAATTATTCTTGAGTATTCACTCTCTTGGGATAATGTCAACTAAGTGGAATATGTAACGCCAGATTCTTGACATAATTTTTTTTAAATCCTAAATTGTAATAGAAAAAGTGATTACTATTTGGTTTTTTTCCTTATTTATAGTGAAATTCATTTTGTTTTATTAATTTCTCAATTCATTTAGATTTATTGAAACCTACGACATGTAATATATTGTGATATGATTTATCAATAGTATAGTTAGCAAAACATTACGCACATAAATATTATATATTATTAGATGAAAAATATTAAATATCATTATGATCTATAATTGAACATAATAATTTTAGTGTGTTTAAAACGTTAGTTACACAAAATAGTTACATAAAAGATCGACCTCATCTCCCAATAACTTCTTTACAATATTTAACCTTGTTATACATATAATTCATAATACATTTCTTAATATAATTGAAAAATAATACATTAATAATGGTGATCTTTGATAACTAGTCAGGGAAAACAATTGAGATATCATTCATTGATCAATTTTAAGAGTTACATGTGTTTGGGGGTATTATAACAGGAGACTAACCTATTAAAATGAAATAATTAAATTCATAGATCATGATCATGATCTATGTAATAATGAAAGGTAGTTCAGAAGATAAAATCAAAAGGGAATCAATTAACATGATCCAAGAAAGCATAACAATGGCATACTTTTATAGTATAAGAGAGTACTATAATTTTTGTCATAATAATAATCATATAAATATAATGTCTTATTTTCCCTATAAAATATAAATCACATGATTATATTGGGAAAACAAAACATGTACCAAATGTGGCTCTGGGATAACCTTCTATGTACCCTTTTTTGGAATTGGGTTAACCTGCAATGTATCCATTGAACTAATAATAAATTTACATTTACCCAATAAATTGGAGGGATATAATGAAGCCACCCATGAAATAAATATAATCGATACACATGTATTCAACAAGATCACTGGAAATTTATCTTTTCATAATTGATAATCCCAAGGAAAAGAAAATGGATTTGATCAATATTTAATCATCACAATCATAAATAATTATGAGAAAGAATATTGATAGTTTCACATGATCATATTCATATTTGATCATATGTGTCACAAAATAAATTTATCATAGATAATAAATGACTTTCAAATATCATTGGAATTTTTCCTGAGGAAAATAAACTATTCATTTTGAAATCTAATACATCAAATATAGAAATTTTAAATGAGATAAATAAAAATATTTCTATGGAAATTACCATGTAAAAATATAATATAATTTCCACAATATTTTTTTCATGTAGGTAGGAAGAGTTTTTCGTTCAATTGACCAAAATTCAAGGATTCCTTTTTATATCCAAACTATAAAAATCAAAATTACCTTGATTGAAAAAAAACAAGAATATTACAATATAATATTTTTATAGAAATTTATTTATTGATAAAAATGAATTTAAAAAATAACATGGAAATAGTAAATATATTCCTAAAAACAAATTAATGGAAATATGAACATAGAATAAAAGATTCCTATTCAACTGAAAATTATTGTTGATTTTCATTAAATAAATTATTTTAGAACATTGAGTACCTAGATAGCAGAAATGTATGGAAAAAAAATTTGTTTATAAAAATTAATATAGGAGAAATATATATAATATATCTGAGTGATGTATCATATAATTTCAACATGAAAAAATTTAATCATAAATAATCCTTGTAAATATTGAAATTGTAACACTAAACCCTTACCTCATGTTTGAATTACATTGTATGGTCTCCAACATTATATATAATAAACATAAATTTAATATGATTCTATACCTAAATAATATTCATACTTATAACACCATTCTTGATTTACTTAAATAATATTATCACACATTCCCTAACAATACTTTATTGAAATAACTATTTCTGATGATAATTATTACATTTTTCTTGTTAGTTTCAAATCGACTGTTATTTTCCTTTCATATTGAACATGGATGTATAATCTAAAAAATATTTTTATTGATATAAATATTATATATATTTTTAATATACACATTTTTATCCATCCTTAAAACTCATATTTTTTAAACTGAATTGCAATGTTTTTCGAAATTCTAGTTTGTAAGTACATACGATCACCATATTCATTTTCTAAAAAATAAGGAAATAAAGATTAATAATATTTTATAATTATATTATAATAATTATATTATAATAATGATATATATTTGTTAAATCATTTTTTATATCCATTAATGTTATGAATTTATGGAAATTAATTCATTTAACTATATAGAGGTTATAGTCCATAGTACTCACAAGTGGTACTATTGTTTACCATTTGGTGGTAAGGAAGTGGAGCATCGTTTTGTTAAAATCATATTAAAATGAAGGATTTTCTTTTCAGATTCATCATTTATGAGGTATACAAATTGATTATTGAATTTATATGAAGAAATTAGATTTAAAGAACATATTTTATATTTATACATCTTTTTTTCGAGAAGTTCCTTGGATTACACCTTAAGAATTAATGGATTGAACATAGGGGGATGAAATAGTAATACATGACAAATTTAAGGAGTCAGGGAATAATTTTTAATATGAATTCTCTAAGCTAAAATGCTCCAATTTTGTTAATATTTATGTAATCATGATTCTATTTTCTACTTGAGTTACAGGGCATACTTGGATTTTATTGAAATATTTAAATAAGATGAAGGATTTGTTTAGGTAAAGTGGCACCGAATGTCAAATTATTTATTTTTAGGATAATTTATGGTTTAATATATGAATAAAAACTTATTTTACAATTTTATTTATACTTCTTACCCCCAAACTCTTTGTTTAACCCTTGGTAAACACATTTCTTCCCAAATCATGGTAATTTTTTACTATTTTTACTATTTATTATAACCGAAATGTATGATTGCTGATTAAAAAATGTACGGATTATGAATCAAAATTTTTTATACCTTTTATAAAATTTAATATAGATAAATTGAAACAATAAATTTTAAAATAATAATGCAAAATGCAACAAAAACTTATCTGTAGGAAAATAAATTTGAAGAACAAAATAGAATTTACTCTCATTCATCCACATTAAAAACAATCAATTTAATGTTAAAATATTAGATTGAATGTTTTCTCTTTAAATTTCATTAAATACATTATTAAAAAATTAATTAAATAATTTCTTATTATTATTAAACATTAACCTTATAATTTTTTTAAAAAAAAATTAATAATTTTCATTTAAATGAAATTATATTAACATAGAACCAATGGAAAACCAATGTACTAATATTTAAAATATAAAATTATTAATTTTTAATACATTATTTTTTTCATTTCCATAACCACCAATTAAAAGGATATGAGATAATTATAACATTAATCAATAATAATTTAATAGTATATCATGGTTTGTTTAAACTAATGATTCATGTAAAAAATGATATCAAATAATTAAAATTTATTTACAATGATATACACATTAAATAAAGGGTTTTTACATTATAACCCCCATTAAAATAAATTTTCCTCGAAATCATTTCATTCTGATAAAAAAATGATGATTCTCATACGTCATCGCATTATTTGGTGCCCATGTATCTTTAAGGAATTTCATATTCCTTTATTGATCTTTTGACATGTCAGAATTTCTATTCATATGAAATTTATCATTATGAACAAATTTTTTTACTATCATTTAATCATATGAGGGATCACCTCCCAATGGTATAACTCATGAGTTCAGTAGATGTGAATTATCAGATATGTACTTACCCAAAAGATATAAATGGAATGCCTCACGATCTTGAGAGAGGTTCAATGGAAGAACCATGATATAACAATCCATCATGATTTGATCAATAGCCTTGAAATGGGTTAAAAATAAAAGGATAAACATTGAATTATCTTGAAAATTCATAAACTTCATCCATGTATGAATATATAAGAATACCTTCTCAATAACATTGAATTCCAGATCACACCAATGATTTCTAGCATATCACTTTAATCGAATATGAACTACCTTGATGTGATACAAAATTTATTAAAAATTATATACCATTTCCTTAACTAGTTCAATTCCCCATATCATTCATTCTCTATATTTATCACTTCACAATATTGTTATACATATCCATCCATAGAGGGATTCATAAGGATCCAACTGAATGCTCAGGTGAAATCTATTGTTATAAGTGAATTCAAAAAGGTGAATTTCTTTAACCCAAACACCTCATAAATTTAGATAATAGGGTCTTATAATACTCTACTATGATTCAATGGCTCTCTCATATAGACCACCTATTTAAGGTTGATAGGATTTAATTAAACAATACTCTATTTCTCAACCATGCTAATGACAATGCTAGAGAATTGAGGTAGACCTCAGTCACAATAACATAAAAAAAATTGACAACTACATTAAACCTTAAAACATCATTATTTTATAACTAAATATTTAATCATGACATAAATATTTTTTGATAGTGTTAAATTATGTTGACTTCATAATGTGATTGAAAGTAACAAGAATAGAATTATGGACTTATGCAGTTTTCAAGAGCCCAATGATTAAAATTGATAGTGACGTTTTAGGTAATGGTTGTAACATGAATATAGAATTATGAATATTATCATTATCATACTTAAATACCAAGAACTGAGAAATAAACTTTTACATATCACTATTTATATTTTCCCACCATAAATACTCTTCAAGATCTCTATACATCATTGTACATCAAATAAGATTAATGAATGATGCGTTATGACCATATTCCAACATATCCATCTTATTTTCCAATTTTAACGGGACATGTACCTGATTCATGACCATTATAAATTCGTTACAGTCAATATTGTGTATATGAGTATTTATTACCTTCTTTTGAATCACTACATCTCCCTTATATACATCTTAAAAATTACATTGATATGTGGTTGAAAACAATGTTGAGAATGATAATGTTTTTACACTTCATTATTTTTATGTCCATATATATAATATTAAATAAAATAGATCTTTTTTAACCTCTTCATATATATTCTAGATTGATCCATTAATATTAAAGAATCATCTAGCTTGTTTTATTTCCAAATGGGGTACTATATTTAAAAGTCATATTCCATAATCAAATCCAACCATATTCTTTGAAAATATTAAAATATTTCTAGTTGAATATATACTTTAATATTTTATAATATGTATATATGTTAGTCCATTCCCCATAAATATAATGCTAATATATCATTAATTAAAAGATTACCACTACTAACTCTAGAAAATGGTGTGGGTAATTCTTCTAATAAACCACTAATTGATGATAGTGATTTTTTATCATAGTTTCATTCTACATACAATCTCATCCCAACCCCTTCGTAGATGCATCACTATAAATCGAAAACACATATCCACTGCAATTTAGTGTGTGCACAGGTGAACTGACCTATATTATATTACGTTCCTTGAAAAAATATTTATATTCTTCTATCTAAAATAAAAGGACTCCATTCATAGTTAACATGGTGATTGGATTTGATAGACAGAAGAAAATTATTCACAAATCATTGATAATATTCATCCAATCCCATAAAACTATAAATACCAATCCCAATGTTTTGTTATGGCTAATGATCACCAAATTTTGTTCTTATTGGATCACCTAATATAACCTCACTTGATATTATAGGCTCAAAAAATTAATATTTTTATTTTTATTAATAACACACGGTAAATATTTATTATAACTTATCCTTACAAAGAGAATTTATCACAATTCTAATTTAATATCCATGCTCTACTGTATTCATGGAATATATAAGAATGAAATATATAAAGTCTATCACATACTGATTGATGTAATATCTGAATAATATAATGATTAGATCCCTGAATATAGTGGGTGTATTAGTATGAAAAAATGGCATCACAATAAACATATTATGTTCATCACTCATATTTTAATATGTATTGTGTATTTCATCACTATAAACATATTATATAAATCACTCATATTGTAATGTGTCTTGTGTATGTCATAAATATTGAACATCAATAGATAATATTTTAATAGATTATTAGTATTGTAAAAATATTGATATCTTCATAATTGATCAAAAAATAATCAATACTGGGAAGGGGATACTTATTCATTATTTTTATCTTGTTATGTTATTGATAATCAGTGTATAGACATAATGATCCTTATTTATTCTAAAAAAAGAACATGACCACATTACAGTTATAAACATGGATGAATGAATCCCATATCAATATTATACTTGAGTTTCTTCTACAATTCCAATAACTCAATTTGGTCCATCCTATATAAACTCTTTTACAATGGTGTAGCACCATATATGAGTGCAATTTTTTAATCCACATCATAATTTGGTGGAACTCTATAAAGAACTTTCATAATGAAAAAAATTAATAAACAATAGGTTTGTCATCAACTTTGAGTTTCCCTATAACCATATGAAATAAATTTCTCCTTTCAATAGGAATCAATATCAATATAATATAATTAATTTAAATTAGAATGTCATATTTATCATTTCACTAATAAAAGATCATTGGTTGGTAAGAAATATAAAATGAATCCTCCCTTTTAAGAATAATTGATATGGTATATATATAAATAATCAAATCTATTCCAAAAATAAAATCAAATTCACTTAGAGGTAGAATAATGAGATTTGTGTGAAGTAAATTCAAATATACTCATATTGATTCATAATAATAGACATGACATTTGACCATGTTACTATTAAACATTTTCATGGATAATTTAATTTTTTATTGAAGTGGTAATGTGATACCCCTATAAAAATCATAAAATATATAATAGGGGGTAGATATAGAATCATATAAGACATTATTAGTTATAATGATGATGATAAGTGTAATATTCACCATGTCATTCTCATAACCCACATTAGTAATTGTGATCCAATGTTATTTAACATTATCATTATGAATTAGTAGTTGCTGGAATCAATCATCATCATTATCTCTTATATTTCTGTATAGATTAATATAATTCACATAATCATTAAATTTGAATCTCAGGAGTGGGGTGGTGTATTCTATGAAGAGTTTTCTATGTTCACATCACTAGGTAACTTCTTCCTATTGAATCACATTCTATTTCTCGATAACCTTCTTTTCCCAAATAAATGAATTTATTCTATAAATTAGTAAAAATTCTTCTATGTTTCTTTCCACACATATAATTATCATTACAATAATTTCCATTAAATTACATATTTTTCTCCTTATAAAATATTTGGGATTTATGTGTGAATTCTTCCACCATTTCAACAATTAGTGAATATATAATAAATATTTATTAATACTGATAAAACATATGCATAACACCCTTCAATGTATTTGTTTTAACCCATCGAATCATTGATAAATATTATATTAATGTTTGATGATAATAAAATAATATTACCTAAAAAGTTTTGAAAAATACTCCTCAGAGGTACTAATATATTCGTTATCATTTTATAATAGCTCAATGAATTTATTTTCCAATTTAAGATATTGAATATGAGGAAAGTAATTTTTAAAAATTATATTTCTAAAAGCATCCCACTCCATAGATTAAATTCATCACATTGACTCATGTTCTTTATTAGAGTCCACCATTGGTCTATTTCTACATCCAATTGATAAATATCAAAAAAATATTGTCAATGCATAGCGAATTGGAGAATGGGAAATACATTTTTTGTGTCATTGATACATTCATCAGCCATAATTGAATTAGAATAACTATTACAAAAATGTGTATGTTGCCTCATAATTGACTCAACAGAATTTAATTCTATCCTTCTATCATTTGGAATATTAATATGGACTATAAAATGATAAATTTTCATAATCATAAAATTAATTTTATTATTTCTATCTCTGATGACATTAAAAGTTTTAGGAGGAAAACAATTTCATCATCCATCATATTCAACGTTAACATGATTCTTATGGTTTCCATCAATTTAATATAACCAAGAAGCATGGTTTAAGAAATAATATTAATATATAGAAAACATATAATCATAATAATATTTTATTGATTTTATAAATTATGATACATTCTTTTCTATATAGGAAGCTTTAGGATTAACCTTGGCCATCCATGGTCATCATTTATTGACATCCTTCCAAATGGTTAATGATGAAAATTTTAATAAACAAAATTATATATCTTGAGTGTTTGTATAGTTTTCAGTCATAGGTTCACTTATTGTACACCTATGATGATATATTTAATACAAAATCATTAATTATAATACTTGTTTCTTACAAAAGAATTTATGAGGAAAATATATCCACTTTTATATATCTATATATAGATGTATTTTCTTGGAAAACCAATCATCATTATATACCATAAAAATGGAATTTATTCTATAAATAGGATGATATTAATAGTTCCATGTAATGTTTTATCAAACTATTTTCAAAAAACAACTAACTCATTCTCTGATACCAACTGCGGAAACCAACAAATTATATGTATAAATATTGTCTCTAATAAAATAATGATTAAATATAGATTATTACGATCTACAAAAGAACTAAAAATTTACAATTAATTTGGAAACTTGAATACATAAATCACTAGTACATAAAATATCGACATCATCTCCCACTATTTTCTTAAGAACTGGTACCCCTTTTAGACACATCACACATAAAAAAAATTTATATATCGAGGAAATGAGTTCTTAATAAGTGTGAGATCTTATTTACAATAAGCGTAAAAAATGGATATATCAATATAGGATAATAATTAAGCCCAACCTGATAATAAGGTTATTAGGAAATGATAACAACATTCGAACATCATACTTAGAAACTTATAGATCATAAACCTAACAAATAGAAAAAATCTAAGTAGTTCAGAAGCGGTATATCATAGAACATGATCAATAAAACAATTCAATTATAATAAGATCATTTCATAATATAGTTTCATATCTTTTTAAATGATATTAATAATATTAATTTTACTTCAATGCTACATATTAATAAATTCATCACATGTTAGTGTTGGTATAACCACCAATGCAGTTACATCAGGATTGGGATAAACTCTCATATACCCATATTTGGATTTGGATTAACTAACCTCTACCATTTGAAAGCATAAAAAATCAATATTAACAAAATTAATTCGATGTATATAATGGACCTAACCACACATAATTCTAATCTTTTTACTTATATTCCACAATATATTTAAAACATTTATCATTTCATCTTACCTTGACACATGAAAAAATAAAATAAGATTCTTTATTATATCATCAATATAATTATAATGTATCCAGATAAATAATAAATGATTTATAATATGACAATATTCCCATTCATGAGTATCTGACATAAGATTATGTAATCATGGATGAAAAATTCATTTTTATGATCAGCAATGTATTTATTAAGAAAAATAACATTTTCATTTTTAAATCAAAACATTTAAAACATAAAATTTCATGAATAATAAGGAAAATATATTAATTGAAAAGAACTATGGTATATTTAAATATAAGCCTCAAATAAATGGGTAGTCTCTAAAATGGGAAAAAATTCTTTTTTCATACATTAAAAACAACATTCATTTCACATTTTTGATAAAAAAGTGAAATGTAACACTCTTGGAAAATAAAAAGGATATTTCTTTTATTTATTAAATATATTAATCATTGGTTGAAAACTAAATTAAATAAACATTGAAAAATAGTAAAAATAGTTTTGAAAATATTATAATCAAAATAAAAATATGGAAGAAATGGTTCATGGAAGAATATAAAACAATGTGTGTTTTAAATAATAAAAATCCATTTAAGCTTTGAGTGCATAGATATAGGAGAAAGAAAAAAACATATTATTATCTATAAATAATCCTTGGATAATATCGTTAAAAAAAGTATATATATTTCATTTAATTTTATTAGCACAAAATTTTAGTTTAAACAATCCATATAAAAGTACATATTTTAACACAAAACGCTTACCTCAAGTTTGAATTGGATCATAAGTACTCTAATATACCATATAATAAATTTAATTTATTATATTCATATAGTAAAACCATGTAGATAATTATAATATTGTACATCATTTATAGAAAACATTTTTTCCACTAATCATTAACAATTCACTATTAAAATAATTAATATGGGTTATAATTCTATCGTTATTATTGTATGTTTCGATTTTTCTACTATGGTTCATGAGTATTGATACTGGTAAAATTATATTAGGATTGTAAATAATGATAAATATATAATATTATTCATTATATACATATTTTTAAAAATAATTAATATTTAGAAATAGAAAAATAAATTACACCATTCATGATAATATATAGTAGTCAGAACATATGCTTATAAGATCTTTTCATTATCTAATAAAAACACAAAAAGTGTGATAAATCAATTTTTTCATTATATAATCACAATTATTTTCAAAATATTTTTTTTAAATACACCATTATATTGATCAATGTTATGTGATGGTGGAAACTGAATCATATCAACATATAGAGGTGGTAGGCCACACATACACATTCAGAATAGACTAATTTCTTAATTGACTGAACAGAGGTGGAAAGTAGTTGAGACATAATATGAATTATATATTGGTATATTTATTATAATATAATAATCATTTTAGGATCGATACATCATGTTTAAGGGATGTTAAAGAAGAAATAATATTAAAATATCTTTGTTAATATTAATACCTCTTCTTTTAGAGAACTCCTTTATATTGCATATTATGCTTTTAATATTGGTATTAAGAGAAATAAAAGGGATATAGAATGAATTAATGGATTATAGGAAGGTTTTTCTCTATGATATATAAACCACAAAAATCATGAATAATATTGGATATGTGGTTCCATTTTATAAGTTAGGGAGAAGACAAACATAGAATTTCACAAAATATTTAAATAATATAATGAAATTTTCTTCTGAAAGTGGAATAATGTGGACAATTATTATATGTTAAGATAATATATTGTATTAATATATTCTAAAAATAATATTTTGACTTGTTTATGGGAAATTAATACTATTATATCATAATTTAACTACCTGATAATCATGTTTTAACCCTAACCATGGTAACAAATGTTTAATATTTTCACTATTCATTATGACAAAAAATTAAATTTCCCTAATTAACTAAAAATTAATCCCCTTTTCTAAATGATTATTTGATTTTACAAAATTTAACTTCTATGAGTATACAAAATTATTTTTAAAATAAGCAAGAAAAATAAATTGAACACTTGTTTTTAGAAAAACACAATTTCAGAAAAAAATGATTGTCAATTTTCCCCTTCACATGAAAAAATATGATATATTTATTAATATTAAGTTATATATAAAATATATATCTATTTTAATAAAATTTAATAAATATGTTTCTACATAATTTATTCCAATAAAAAACATTACTCACTTAATAACTCTTTTTTAAAAAAAATAACACGTTTTAATTTAAAGAATAATATTTTAATTTCCAACTAATTGAAAAAATTTATTTATTTCTAATTTTTTTTGAAATATGATTTCAAAATTTATTATTTCATATACATAACTACTGATCCAATGGATATGTTATATCTATCTCATTAAATGATAACAATTCAATTTAAAATTATGCTTCATTTAAACTCAATGTTTTTTATAATAAATGTAATAAAATAGTTCAGGTTTATTTAAATTGAAATTAATATATAATAATGGGGTGCTAAAAAGTTGATGAATTGAGTTTTTATAGGATTATTTATATTATTTAATGATGAGATAAATTGCGGACCGGATGATATACTCCCCTGGGAAAATTGTTTTTCAAACAATCATGTTTAAAAAGATAAGTCGGAGAGAGATTATCATATGAGAAATTAGTAGAATGGTATTTTTATGGATTAATAATTTGGATGATTTTATAATGGTTTAAAATAATATGATGGATTGAATAATCAGAATTCCTTTTTTTATTAAAATTATAATGAAATTTTTAATTATTCTTCATAAAGATAATAGATATAGAGAAAAGAAATATATTTTATATATTTCTATGTAGTTAGAATTCCAAAAATAAATATTATATGTTTTTGATATACAATTATTATATTCATATTATGAGTTTTATTTGGATTCTGGGTGAAGATATGATCAAAGGATTCATTTGGATTACTAAATATATAATTTATAAGTGTATATATCCAAATGTGTTAAAGTGGTCCACTATTTCTATTTTAATACTTGAATGGGGATAATTAGTATCATTAAATAACATTTGTTCTTGGAGGAACTATTAAGGGTATGGATATGTTGTTTAAAAATATGGTTATCATAAAACTTATTTTAACTCAAGTATAATTAGATATTTTCTCTCTCAATAAAAGTATATTGGGAAAATGGTGTTTCATTGATAAGAGGACGAATGAAAATGGAAAATTGTATTTTAAACAAGATGATATGGGTATATCTAGATGACACTAAATAAAAATAGATATATTATTAAATTATATTGTTTGTATTTATCTTTATGAAATCATAAAATGAAATAAATTATTGGAAAACATCATGAAAATGTTATAAAACCATTAATATCATGTTTCATATTTTTTGGATAGGATTCCATGATTTTCACATTTGGTAAAAGGATATGATAATTTCAACAAGGAATTATCCACTTTATCAAACTATACCATTGAGATATTCTTCTTATAAACCATGATGTAATTGCATGAAAAAAGGAAGTAACATATATAAACGGTGCCACATCACTCAGTTGAAATAAAATTATTTAACTTCAAATGGTAACGAGAGTGTTTTCAAAGAATGAATTATTCTGCACCTTATATATTAATATTAGATTTTTTTACTTTTAGTTTAATATATTCATTTGATATTGTTATTTTTAATAATAGGCATGGCTTCCTTTTTCAGACCATCGGTAACCTTTTTGGTGAATTTGTTTGTTTTTGAATAAATGTATATGTTATTTGGATTATTTTATTTATTATTATTAGTAGATGATCTATTTATGATTTTTCTATTTCATTATAAAATAATATGACTTATTTATAAACTAACTTATCAAGATACATTTTGTTTATTTGTTATGAATAATTGGTTTTATGAACAAGAATAAATTTCATGAATTTTTTAAATTTTTTAAATCATAATTATTTTTGAATGAATATTTATTTATTTTAATTTCATTTTCATTGATGAAATATTATATCAGTATTAGATTATTTATTTTAGGGAAGCTATTTAATTTTAAAATTAAAATTTAATAAATATTTTATTAGATAAAAAATAATGAATATGTGTTTGAACATAATGATTATACATTTACACAATTAATATAATGCGTGAGTGATTTATTTTTAAATAGATTAAAAAGATAGAAAATTTTTAATCCTAAAAAGTATTAGATTCGTTGGAATGAACATTTGTTATGAATTTTTTTAAAAAAATAATGTTTTTGTTTATATGAATATAAACGATTGAGAAAAAGTGAGCATTATTTTGAGAATAAATCATATGATAGGATATAAATTTTTTAATGTGGGACTATGATAATTATTTAATGTGTTCATTGTAAATATTATCTCTTTTTAACTATAATAATGTTTTAATAATATGAAATTTATAATTCCCCTTGTCGTTATAGGTCAATGTAGGGAATAATCAATGATAAAACATTAGGTTTATCATTGAATAGATCCAAAATTTGTTATTTGGATTCAGATTTATAATATTTAAATACTACAGTAGCATGTTTTATGAATATTCAGATGGAATGATCTTGGTTTTAGGTACTTGGGTAGTGATTAACTATTTCGAAATCAATAAAATGATTCTATAGTTACCACCTGATATCTTATAGTGGTGCACTAATTACCATATGAAAAAGAAGAAGTGGTGGTAATTCCCATATAATCCAAAAAGAAATACATGACATCGGAATTGTTATCTAGTGAGATATGGTTACCGGATGGAGTCACAATCAATACATCATGGCCTATTATGTTGTTTATTTCAGTTTATTTAATAAATAAATTTCGATTTTTTTTAAAACTCCCCCACATCCCTATATAAATACATGATTTCTAACCCACTATCTCATGTCGAATCTTTCCCTTCCCATTTTCTTATTTCAATGTTCAATTTATCACCTAGATCAGAACAGATCTTATGAAAGATTAATTTACATGATAGTGCTAAGGTAATACATCAATATCATATCTTTGTTTCATGTATATCACTACTATGGAATCATATATCTCATTTTACCTCTTATTTTTTGTACATTAATTTTTGGTGAAAAAATCAAAAGTATGTAATTAATTAGGATAATTTAAATGTAATAATAAGGAGGTTAGTGATCACTTTATTATTAAAAAATATGTTTCATGTATTTACATGTGTTTTGTGATCATTATTGAGTGTTTGGGATTCATAAAACAAAAATATGGCAAAAAGGGTTCTGAGCTATGTTAGGTTGATCCTTCTGAGATTAGACTGACCACTAATGTTTTGATTTTTCAAACATTATATTATCCTATAATCTTTTTCAGCAAGATTAATTTCCTATATTTTAGTTAAAAAACATAAGAATGTCTTATATTGGGGAACAAAATTATAAAAATCATGTTATTAGTCAGAATTGATATTGACGATGTGTTTTGAGTAGGTAGATCCTTATGTTTTTTAATATAGTGGTTAACATTGGGTACTAATTTGGTAAAAAAATAGAGTATGGTCTTTTAATACTAATACTCTTTTAGAGGGTGTGGATTAATAGTTATATATGATGTTAATAATGAGTAACTATTTCATTTAATGGTGTCTTAGGATAATGAAACATAAAGTGGTACAAAGGGACAATTTTACATTTCTGAAGATCCTAGTGGAACTAGAGAGGGATAGAGTAAGATGGTTTTTCAATGGTTTTAAAACTATATAATTTGGGGTTTTTGGCATATCAAGGAATGTCACATTAATGGATAATCATGGATGGATTTGATAATATTGATTGGTTAGTTATTTTTTATAGATCATAGAGGGATTTAATATTTGAATATTTTTTATTCTTAAATAATGAGTTGTTTTTGGTAATAGTCTTGTGAGATACCAAATCATTGTCATCTGGTATCATTAAAATGAGGGATTCAGTAGAAGGATTATGTGGTTTCTTGAATGAAATTTGGTGGTCTTCTCTTATTTGGAAGGTGGACTAGTTTTCTACCCTATGAATCTTCTAAATGTTTAACTTAATATAATACACCTTTCCATGATTCTATTCTTATATACATGGGTAAGGATATTTAACACATTTCTCAGATGCATTTCTTATATATACATTATGTTACTTCTTTTCTTCAATACACTTCATATATATAAAGGTTTGTATATGTTACACATTTACATGATGTACTTATATACATGTGAATATCTATACTATATTTTCCCCATATTATATTTCTGCATAATTGAATACGAACATTTCAAACATTCTCATGATGAATTATTTAGTACATAGAGTATATCAAACATCGTTATAGATGTTTAGAATTACAAGAATTAATATGTGATGTGGTCAAATGGTTTTTACAATCAAACATAGTGAAATATATTTCATACCATACATTGTTGTTAAATTAATTTATCATTTATAGATTCCTTATATATTTTATTATATATTTGGGAAATTATTTATGGTTCACTATTAAGTGGTATGATCACACAGAACATATTAACATTGGAGGGAATGTGGAATTAATGTATTTTATACATGATATCATATAGGTAGTATGTGGGATCTATCTAGTGTTGCCTGATGGGTAGTATAGATGGTTCAATAAGAGAATATTATTTTTTTATGACTCTTTTTTTTATTTTCTTGTTCACTTTTTTATACGATCGACCATGTGGGTGATCCTTTTTACATATGTCGGTATTCAACATGAGTACTTTTTGATTGATCTTTTTTTGTGTTATTTGTTTGTATATATATTTTTAATGGATAAAATTTACATTTATTGAACTTTTTCAAATATAGTGACACTTAATTTTATATCTATTAATTTGACACTTTATGTTCTGATTCCAAGAGTATAGTCTCCCCAATGTTGGTTATAGAATGTCATTTCTAGTTAATAAAATTTGGCATATGGCATGGCATGTTGGAGGTCCACTAGTGCCACCAACTTGTTCACTATTCTTATTTACCTATGTCTAAGCATTGATTTTTTTTTGAGATTCCAGTTTTCAGAATTTAATTATTTTGAATGTTTTAGAATGAGATAGGACTACTCAGATCATGGGAAACTCGCCCTGTGCATAAAACCTATGTGATGTATATCATTGTTTCCGTGATTCTAGGACTTTTTTTCATTTTTAAATTAGAAATGATAATATTATTCAAATTTGATTTTTTTCCACGAGAAATGAATTTGGATCAATTCATGGATGTGGAAGAGTGATTATAGTAGATAAATATTTTCACTAGGTCACTATATTATCCATAATGTCTTTAACGGGGTTTTTTCATGACTTATAAGAAAATCCAATTGATCCTAAATCTATAACAAGATATGTTTCTATGGAAATTATTCCCAAAATAATAACATGACATGGTTTTCTCACTAGTAATGCTTAGTAACTCACATTGGTCTATAGGATGGGAGATCAGTGCCATCACACCCTTCAGGGTGATTAATCTCCAACAATGTGTGTCTCTTATAGATTACTGTCAGCTTCATAAATCCTTCCCAAAATCATATTATGGGACTATATGTCCCCATATTAATTAATGGTCATTTAAATACATCAGTGTGAATACCATTATACATCTAAGGTATAAGTCCCCAGCCTTAAACCTTACTTAATATTGAGTTATTATAAGATTACA
This sequence comes from Viscum album, assembly GCA_963277665.1. Lineage (NCBI taxonomy): Eukaryota > Viridiplantae > Streptophyta > Magnoliopsida > Santalales > Viscaceae > Viscum > Viscum album. The sequence continues at coordinate 1,565,799,461 of OY728145.1, forward strand.
CATTGAGGATCTTTTCAGGTTTAGAGTTTTAGAGAATTAGATCATTAAACATTCATTACATTCCACATTTAAACAAAGTGGTTACATAAAATATAGTATTCATTTTTTCCGTCAATGAAAACATATTTAAAAAAATAAAGCATGGATTCTTTCTTGACACTTCCTTGAAACTATCATCATATCATGTACCTTTCCCTTGACCTGTTAAAAACATTTAAAAAAACATAGGATGAGCATAAAAAGCTCAGTAAGGGTTATAAAAAAATAGAAAGGAAACATGAGTTCATATATACATAAGAATGAAATCATACTTTACCCATAAAACATAGGCACTTTAACATACCACATCAAATCAAGAATAAACCATATAAATCATAAAAAATAAAAGGTAACTTGAGGTATTCATAACATTCTTACGTAGGTAGTAACCCTCTTGGTTACATTTGGAATACCCACCACATTATATTCCCTAAATCTCTTCGGAGAAACCTTAACGTTTCATTCCTTCGCGTTACCCAATGCATTGAAGAGCTATATCTGGCTCACCCGCCCTTAGTTTACCATGGAACCACCCGTCTTCATAACAATGCCCAAGAACCATAACATAATCGTATCACATAAAACATGCATAAAGGAAACATAACATTTCCACATTTCAATCACAAGATATCAATAAAACACATTGATATAAAAAACCTAATGAAAACCATTTTAAATACCAAAATAAATGAAATGTAAAACATGTTATTTGTTTTTATTTTAAAAATATGGTATGGCTTGTTGAGGAAGTCGAAACTAAAATAATGGTCACAGCGGTGGAGAAGTCATTGTCGCCGCATACGTATGAAAAAACATTCTGTTTTGTCGTTTTGTAAAATGCTTCGTATAACAAAGATTCCTTTAGGATAAAAGTAAAAGTCAAAGGGGTTTATACACTGTATAAAAGAATGTTGTTTATAAAAACAAAATATGCCTCAATGAAAGGAGATTGAGACAAAGTCCCTTATAAAGACGGTATCCTTGGTTTAAGGACAAATCAATTACATAATTATGTGTGACAAACGAATACACCAAATATAAGTGGATATTAAGTGTAAAACAATCAGAGGATATTCACACATATTCATAGAACGACATATTCAAGGAGTGCATGTTTATCCCAAAGAATCAAATTTGGGTCAAGAAGTTCCCTTGCAAAAATTTGTCAGCCAAACGGCATCACTACAAAATTCAGAAAATGAGTTGATGATAGATATAAAGGGTATATCATCACATGGACATAAAATTTAAATCAATAAGGATATTTAAGAACATATCCCAACATAATAGTATGTTAATTAAAATACATAACAAAATATGTCTTTTAAAAAGTGGAGGGTGAAAGGTTCCATCACCAACATGGGTATCTTTCGAAACATACGCCCCATGAAAGAAGGACAATAAAACATTGATGTAAATACTCATAAATGAAATTATATTACACAATGAGTAAAATAATGGGTATTACATACACCACTCAATGGAAATTGTGGAAAATGTAGCATAAATCTAATGGGAATAAAAGTGAGATGAAAAATCCCTTATGTAAACTCAACAACCTAACAACGCCACTTAAAACGTCCAAAAATGGATTGATGATATCAAATAGGGTCTCTCATAATATAACAATAAAATTTACAGAAAGAGTAATATAAAAGAACATCCCCCAACATAACAAATAGGATCTTAAAATAAGTGACATAAAGGAGGGTACTTAAAAAGAAAGAGAAAGGTTAGATCTCTTACGAAAATTTGGCAGCCTAACGGCGCCACTCAAAACTTCCAAAATGGATTAATGAGAGATAATAGGGTCTATCATCATATGAACATAAAAATTACAGTATTAATAATATAAAAGAACATCCCAATCACAAGAAATATGAGCTTAAAAGGAATGACATAAAAGAGTTTACTTAAAAAGAAAGAGAGGAGTATGATCCCTTACCTCAAGTCCGACTTGTCTTGTTCTTTTCCTTATATTCCCGAATAATAAACATTGGTCAATTTATAATTTCCTAAGTCCCTACATTAGAGATTATTATTCAGTTCATATCACATATTATAATTTTATAATAATTCTTTAATAATGTTAGTTCATGTCAGACGTTTTTGCCGATGTTTAGTACAAGAGTCAAAAATGAACTTATTTGAAAAATGATTGTCCATGTAGTTATAAGTAAATAATTTCAAGAATAGTATTAATTATTAAAATATAATATATATCCAGTACATATTCATTTTATACTATTCCATATAATTTGGAGATAAAAAACGAAAAGCACCGTTCATGGAGACGGTAGGTCGTACGTACGCATTAACGCTACTTTCATTTTTTCTTTTTCAAATTAACGGAATTGAAAATAAATGATATATATATATATATATTAATTACAGTATAATATATAAGTTATATAGGTCACATATGTTCATTAATTTCATTCTTTATACATTCCATGTATTTCATGTACGAGTCACATCACTTGAGGGGGCGGTAGTCCACACTTCCTCATATGAAATTATCGCATTTACACAACATGAAAAGAATAAAGATATGGTTTAAATATAAAATAAAGAATAATATAGTAAACATAAATACCATATATAATATATAAAATACAGTGACATCATAATGGCCACCTTTAATGGTGTTAAAAGAATATTGAACAATCATCGTTTCGTGAGGCAGAAAATCGCCAACCACAGAAACAGTATGTTCTTTTACCATTAGACGAAGGTGTGTGTAAGTGTATCTCTAATCCTTCTTATAACAACATCTTAGTATATTTAAGATACTAGATTTGTTACAAAAGAAATTAATAAAAAGAGTTTATGGGGTTGGAGAAGCAAAATAAAACAAAAGGACACAAGTGAAGACATTACCTTAAAATCGGGTAACTCCCCTTGGTTTGAGCTCAAAGGCTTCATTGGGAAGACATCTTCCCAAAGTGATGCATCAAGGAATTAGAGATGGATGTGGAGAGACAAAATGGACAGGGTTTGGCTGAGCCAAAGGCCTTGGAATTGTGGGTAAGGAGGTAGAGGTGGGGGCCTTTTATAAGAGGAGATGAGGGGCACTCATGGAAAGTAAAGAAATGTTACTTTATTTTAGAATGAGTTTCCAATTTTAATGGTCCCACATTGATTTTTTTCGAGGATAAGGTGATAAGGGTTATAAATACACCCATCCAATAGGTTTTAGACATGTTTAGGCCTTTTATTTTACATTATCTTTCCATTTTATTTAAATCATTAAATAATGAGTTCATCGCTGCATCATCATGATTTCATAAATAATTTAATTTATTTAATGTCTAAAAATTATAAAACAAATACTATGATGTAGTAAATCTTTTCATCATTAAATTGATTATTTATAGTCAAATATCTGAATTGTATAACCCCACGTAAAAATACTTTTAGTAAAACATTTCATGTTTGTATCATTTTTAATTTAACAGTAAATAAAAAGGTATTTATGTCATTTTCCAACCAAAGTGGCTCCATGGGGTCCCCAAGATGACCCATGGATTTTATTGGTCGTCCATGACACAACCAATGAGGGTAGGACATGTTTCTAGGTCATTTAAGTTTATTAAAACATTATTCTTACCTTAAACTACACTAATTACCTCTAATCGCGATTAAAAACATTATAAGTTACTATTCACCAAAAAATTATTTTAATCCCATTAAAGCACGTTTTACTTCTTAATGAAAACCATGTATGTCATATTTTTTAAATTCAAAACACAAAGATGGAAAAATTTCATTTAAACGGAAAATCAGTTTTTATAAGTACCACTTAGTGGTTTCACTATTCATCCAAAATTGATGTTTTTCAGAAAATTGCCAAAAATTTACCCTAATCTATATTTGATATTCCGAATTAAAAAATGATTTCTAGTTTAAAAAATTCAAAACATATAAGTTGTATTAATTAATTTAATAATTAATTCCCGCTGTCAGAGAAAATAGCGTGTTTTTTTGAAACAATAAGTATCTAAAGATTGACACTAATTTAAGTCCAATTTCAAAGTGAAATTAATTCCAATGACCACTATTGGATTAAATGGTAAAAATATATTCTAATTTAACTTTAAACCCAATTAAAAAGATAATATAATCATATAAATAAATTATATTAAAAAGTGGTTTTGAATTAAAATACAACATTTTTCACTATTCATTAAAAATTGAACTTTTTCGGAAAATACCAAAAATTTACACAAAGTAAATTTTGATGTACCGATTCTAAAGAAAAATTTTATTTTGTCAAATATAACACATAAAATTGTCAAATAGTGGATTTAAAAGAGGTTCTCCATCAAAAGGTGGTTAATCGACCTTTTAAAGAATATTAGAATGTTTACCCTTAAAATTGGATTCATTCGCATTTTTAATCCTCTAACATTTATCGTAAAAAGTAAAAATATTTGACAAACATATATAATAATTTTTTAGTTAGTTATATTCATTCCCGCCATCACAATATCTAGGCATTAACTACCATTTAAAATAATATTATTTTATTATTAGAGTGCAACGTAAGATTCCCACGAAACTCATTGTTGTGTGTTGGGTACGCCATCAAGCATAGCGTCCCCTTTAAAGTTATATTAATATTTTATTCACAAATATGGATAAATGATATAATGTCATACACTTTATTTACCTGGGGTGTTACATCCTTCCCCCCTTTTGGGAAATGCATCCTCGCAATTTTAAAATTTGGCTTGGAAACTTCATTGGAAATCCCACATCAGAACAAGAGTCAGTAAAACAATCACTTTAAAAAAAATAATGAATGATAAGTACAAAGGTCACCTGAGTTAACCCATACTAGGATTCCAAGTATGAAAATATGGACATGGAGGAAAAAACAATGGGTCATGTTCTGATGGAGAGTGATAGAAAACATGTTTAGGAGAAAGTTAACCACAAGAAAATCACAAACTTGTGATGGGTTAAACAGTATTCGATTCCCCAGTAGGAAAAGTTAATATACATAATTTTTGTTTTAAGTTTCATTTTATTGAAGAATTTATTCACAAGGAAACATAATCACTTATCATGTTGACTTTCAACTTTTATTATATTCCTTACACAAACTCATATTTTCTCCAAAAGATGAGTATTTAGGAAGACTTGTTCACATTAAGAGTACTATAATAAACTTCTAGAGAATCACCGAATCCACAAAAGAGAACTATATAATTCCCATGTCTTTATACATTAATGAAAACAAAAACCAAAAAGGTTAGTATGAGGTCAGATAATCCACAAAAGTATAATCCTTTATAAAAAGAAAATCTATCCTTAATCTCTAAAATTTTCCCAAAAACCCAAAGCTCAACGAAGACCATTCGATAAAAAATTGTCCATAAAATTCTTCAAAGTAAACCAAACTTAAATTGAAACCCAAATATTTGAAGGATTTAATCACAAAGCCTTCCAAGGTACAAATTAACTTTTATTTCCAAATAACATCAGTTGATCTTAAATTCTCATATTAAAAAATAATTAACCTAATCACATATCCTCCATGATAGGTTAATCATTTCCATAGATAACCCAAAATTAACTTAGTCTTGATTCCTAAAATCATCTAACTAAAAAAATAGTCAAACTAACCAGGGACTTCACGTAGTCCAGTGGTAGGTGATAAATACTAGTCGTACTTTGGTTGTGGGTTCGATTCCCACAGCTTTGTCCGACGCGACGGGTTGTCACACGGTCTGCGTGTTGTTCTTTTTCCAAAACTATAAAATTCTTAAAACATTCCCCAACAATGAGATAAAATCTTCAAAAATAATCATAACATATTTTAACCTCAAGATTGTATCATGCCTTTCATTTTCCATCATATCATATAATAACCCATAATTACCTCAAAAGTAAGGATCATATAAACTCTAATGGTTACCTTTATAATTATTACTTGAACATCCAAATCGATTGGTCATCTTGAACATGATGCATTACAGAACATACCAAGGTTCAAATGGTTGATCATGACTCCTTGATAGTTGGTTTAGAACAACCACGAGTTTCCTTATTGAATCCCCCATTTCATCCAGTCTCTCAATCAGAGAACCACCACAGTTTCCTTCAAACCTATTGTCACTTTGGTGCCTGCTAGATCCATCCACTCACTGAAAACAGAATTGTCAGTGTGAGTATATCAACAAAACCATCATGCACTAATGAGGAAGATAAACACTAAGATATACTTACTCATTCACTTTATCTAAAACTAGGACTCTTTCTAAAATCCTAACCATTATGGTAATGTCACTTATGCTTAGAGAATACCCTAACCTCTAAAGTTATCTAAACCGACCTCTGATACCAACTATAAGGCCCTAGCCTTCACTACTAAAAAAAGGGCATTAGCGACCGCCATTGGTGGTCGCTATAGGTTGCCAAAATGCCAGCCATAAGAGACTGTCGGGCGGTCGCTATAGGGTGCCAGGTGGGGACCATTAGCAACCACTTTTAGCGGTCGCTACTACTTCTTGGACAACAGCCTATAGCGACAGCCCCTGGCGGTCGCTAACGCTGCCCGACAGCCAGTCTATAGCGACCGCCTTTGGTGGTCGTTAAACTGGGGAAATTTTTTTAAAAAAAAAATCATACCGAAATAAATAAAAATAAAAATATATATTTGTTATAAAAATATATATATTTATATATTTATATTAATGAAACTATTTATATATACAATATTAGATAAAATATTTTTCATTTTTTTAATGAAATTGACGAATTGTTTTTTTTTCTTCACGGTGCAAAATCAGAGATATAACAAAGTAACAGTCATAACAAATGGAAAAAAATTTCAAACATCATAAACATCAAAATCATCATAAACGATAAATGTGCATCAATGATCCGAGCAGATCCATCTATTTCAATCTTCTGCTTCAAAACCTACAATAAGACAAAAAAACCAAACAAAAGTAAATTGAACATAATTATTCAGTTATTATATACATATAATAAAATTAAATCTGACATAAAATCATGGTGCTATAATAATTTTAAACCCCCAATTTAAGAAATGTTATCATTTCAGGTCATTCGGAGCACGTTTTCTCCGAATTCGACCATCTCACGCCGTTTTTGGTGTTTTATGACACCGAAAACGCGTTTCCGGACACTGCGGTCAAATGACACCTCTGATTGACATTCCGTCTACCCAACCATTTCAAAAATCCCACAATGGCTGTTGTCGTACGGTTTCATGGAATTCCGAGTTCGTTCGTGTGGTTTTGACCCCCCCACGCGCTGTTTTAGCGCGCGCGGAGCTGCTGAAAACGACGCACTCGGCCGTACCGCGCGCACCGCATGTCCGATGGGTGCGTCGTCTCCTACTACACATCACGAATAATATTCCTAATGTTTTCGTGTGGTTTTAAGTCATTCGGAGAACGTTTTCACCGAATTCGACCGTCTCACGCCGTTTTTGATGTTTTATGACACCAGAAACACATTTCCGGTCACCATGGTCAAACGACACCTCCGATTGACGTGCTGTCTACCCAACCATTTCAAAAATCACACAAAGGATTTTTTTGTACGGTTTAATGGCATTCTGAGGTCGTTCGGGTGGGTTTGACCCCCCACGCGCCGTTTTGGCGCGCGCGGAGCTGCTGAAAACGACGCACTCGGCCGTACTGCACGCACCACACATCTGATGGGCTCCTCGTCTCCTCCTACATGTCACGAATAATATTCCTGATATTTTCGTGTGGTTTCAGGTCATTCGAAGCACGTTTTCTCCAAATTCGACTGTCTCACGCCGTTTTTGGTGTTTTATGAAACCGGAAATGCATTTCCGGTCACCGCAGGTCAAACGACATCTCTGATTGACATGTTGTCTGCCCGACCATTTCACAAATCACACAACGGCTGTTGTCGTACGGTTTTATGGCATTACGAGTTCATTCGGGTGGTTTTGACCCCCAATGCGCCGTTTTAGCGCGCGCGGAGCTGCTGAAAAAGATGCACTCAGCCGTACCGCCCACACCGCACGTCCGATGGGTGCGTCGTCTCCTCCTACACGTCACAAATAATATTTCTAATGTTTTGGTGTGGTTTTAGGTCATTCGGAGCACGTATGCTCCGAATTCGACCATCTCACGCCGTTTTTGGTGTTTTATGACACCGAAAACGTGTTTCCGGTCACCGTGGTCAAACAACACCTCCGATTAACATTCTGTCTGCCCGACCATTTCACAAATCACACAACGGCTGTTGTCGTATGGTTTCATGGAATTCTGAGGTCGTTCGGGTGGTTTTGACCCCCTTACGCGCCGTTTTAGCGTGCGTGGAGCTGCTGAAAACGACGCACTCGGTCGTACCGCGCGCACCACACGTCTGATGGGCACGCCATCTCCTCCTACACATCAAGAATAATATTCCTAATATTTTCGTGTGGTTTCAGGTCATTTGAAGCACGTTTTCTCCGAATTCGACCGTCTCACGCCGTTTTTTGTGTTTTATGACACCAGAAACGCGTTTCTGGTCACCGCAGTCAAAAGAAACCTCCGATTGACATGCCGTCTACCTGACCATTTCAAAAATCACACAACGGCTGTTCCCGTACGGTTTCATGGCATTCTAAGTTCGTTCGGGTTGTTTAGACCCCCCACGCGCCGTTTTAGCATGCGCGGAGCTGCTGAAAACGACGCACTCGGCCGCACCGCACGTCCGATGGGCGCGTCGTCTCCTCCTACACGTCACGAATAATATTCATAATGTTTTTGTGCGGTTTCAGGTCATTCGGAGCACGTTTTCTCCAAATTCGACCCTCTCACGCCGTTTTTGGTGTTTTATGACACCGGAAACGCGTTTCTGGTCACCGCGGTCAAACGACTCCTCCAATTGATGTGACGTCTGCCCGAACATTTCAAAAATCATACAACGGCTGTTGTCGTACGGTTTCATGGCATTATGAGGTCGTTCTGGTGGTTTTTCCCCCCGCACACGCCGTTTTAGCGCGCCCGGAGCTGCTGAAAATGACGCACTCGGCAGTGCCGCGCGCACCACACGCCCGATGGGTGCGTCGTCTCCTCCTACACATCACGAATAATATTCCTAATTTTTTCGTGTGGTTTCAGGTCATTTGGAAAATGTTTGCTCCGAATTCGACCGTCTCACGCCATTTTTGGTGTTTTATGACACTGGAAACGCGTTTTCGATCACCGCGGTCAAACGACACATCCGATTGACGTGCCGTCTACACGAACATTTCAGAAATAACACAACGGCTGTTGCCGTACGGTTTCAAGGCATTCGAAGTTCGTTCGGGTGGTTTTGACCCCCCCCCCCCACGCATCGTTTTAGCGCGCGCGAAGTTGTTGAAAACGACGCACTCGGCCATACCACGAGCACCGCATGTTCGATGGGCGCTCCATCTCCTCCTACACGTCACGAATAATATTCCTAATGTTTTTTGTGGTTTCACGTCATTCAGAGAACGTTTGCTCCGAATTCGACCGTCTCACGCCGTTTTTGGTGTTTTATGACACCGGAAACGCGTTTCCGGTCACCTCGGTCAAACGACACCACCGATTGACGTTCCATCTGCCCGACCATTTCACAAATCACACAACGGCTGTTGTCGTACGGTTTCATAGCATTCCGAGGTTCTTCGGGTGGTTTTGACCCCCCCCCCCCCCCACGCGCCGTTTTAGCGCGCGCGGAGCTGCTGAAAACGACGCACTCAGCTGTACCGCACGCACCGCATGTCCGATGGGCGCGCTTCCTCCTCCTACACATCACGAATAATATTACTAATGTTTTAGTGTGGTTTCAGGTCATTTAGAGCACGTTTTCTCCGAATTTGACCGTCGCATGCCGTTTTTGGTGTTTTATGACACCGGAAACGTGTTTCCTGTCACCGCGGTCAAACGACACCTCCGGTTGACGTTCCGTCTGCCCGACCATTTCACAAATCACACAATGGTTGTTTTCGTATTGTTTCATGGCATTCCGAGTTCGTTCGGGTGGTTTTGACCCCCTCACGCGCCGTTTTAGCGCGCGCGGAGCTGCTGAAAACGACGCCCTCGGCCGTACCGCACGCACCGCACGTCCGATGGGTGCGCCATATCCTCCTACACGTCAAAAATAATATTCATAATGTTTTCGTGTGGTTCAGGTTATTCTGAGCACGTTTTCTCCGAATTCGACCGTCTCACGCCGTTTTTGGTGTTTTATGACACCGGAAACGCGTTTCTGGTCACCGCGGTCAAACGACACCTCCTATTGACGTGATGTCTGCCCAACCATTTCATAAATCACACAACGGATGTTTTCGTACGGTTTCATGGAATTCCGAAGTCATTCGGGTGGTTTTGACCCCCCCCCCCCCACGCGCCGTTTTAGAGCGCGCGGAGCTGCTGAAAACGAAGCACTCGGCCGTACCGCGCGCACCGCACGTCCGATGGGCGCGCCATCTCCTCCTACACATCACGAATAATATTACTAATGTTTTCGGGTGTTTTCAGGTCATTCAGAGCACGTTTTCTCCGAATTCGACTGTCTCACGCCGTTTTTGGTGTTTTATGACACTGGAAACGCGTTTCCGGTCACCGCGGTCAAACGACACCTCCGATTGACGTGTCGTCTGCCCGTCCATTCCAAAAATCACACAACGGCTGTTTTCGTACGGTTTCAAGGCATTTCGAGTTCGTTCGGGTTGTTTTGACCCCCCCCCCCCCCACCCCCTTCGTCGTTTTAGCGCGCACGGAGCCGCTGAAAACGACGCACTCGGCCGTACTGCATGCACCACATGTCTGATGGGCGTTCCATCTCCTCTTACACGTCATGAATAATATTCATAATGTTTTCGTGTGGTTTCAGGTCATTCAAAGCACGTTTGCTCCGAATTCGATCGTCTCACGCCGTTTTTGGTGTTTTATGACACCGGAACCGCGTTTCTAGTCACCGCGGTCAAACGACACCTCCGATTAACGTGCCGTCTGCCCAAACAATTCACAAATCACACAACGACTGTTTTAATAAGGTTTCATGGCATTCCAAGGTCGTTCGGGTGGTTTTGACCCCCTCGCGCGCCGTTTTACCGCACGCAGAGCTGCTGAAAACGACGTACTCGGTCGTACCGCGCACACCGCACGTCCGATGGGCGCACCGTCTCCTCCTACACATCACGAATAATATTACTAGTGTTTTCGTGTGGTTTCAGGTCATTCAGAGCACGTTTGCTCCGAATTGGACCGTCTCACGCCGTTTTTGGTGTTTTGTGACACCAGAAACGCGTTTCCGGTCCCCGCGGTCAAACGACACCTCCGATTGACGTGATGTCTGCCCGACCATTTCAGAAATCACACAGCAGCTACTGTCGTATGGTTTCATGGAATTCTGAGTTTGTTCGTGTGGTTTGACCCCCCCACGTGCCGTTTTAGCGCGCGCGGAGCTACTGAAAACGACGCACTCGGCCGTACTGTGCGCACCGCACGTCCGATGGGCACGCCATCTCCTCGTACAAGTCATGAATAATATTCCTAATGTTTTCGTGTGGTTTCAGGTCATTCAGAGCACGTTTTCTCTGAATTCGACCGTCTTACACCATTTTTGGTGTTTTCTGACACTAGAAATGCGTTTCTGGTCACCGCGGTCAAACGACACCTCCAATTGACGTGTCGTCTACCCGACCATTTCAAAAATCACACAACGGCTATTTTCATACGATTTCATGGCATTTTGAGGTTGTTCGTGTGGTTTTGACCCCCCACGCGCCGTTTTAGCGCTCACGGAGCTGCTGAAAACGACACACTCGGTCGTACCGCACGTCCGATAGGCGCACCGTCTCCTCCTACACATCACCAATTATATTAAGGTGTGCGGGGAGGGCTGTCCAGAGTGCGGGGAAGGCTGTACGGGGTGCGGGAGGGCTGTCCGGAGTGCGGGAGGACTGTCCGCGGTGCGGGAGGGCTGTCCGGGGTGCGGGGAGGGCTGCCCGAAGTGCGGGGAAGGCTGTCCGGGGTGCGGGAGGGCTGTCCGGTGTGCGGGGAGGGCTTTCTGGAGTGCGGGGAAGGCTGTCTGGGGTGCGGGAGGGCTGTCCGGTGTGCGGGGAGGGCTGTCCAGAGTGCGGGGAAGGCTGTCCGGGGTGCAGGAGGGCTGTCCGGCATGCGGGGATGTCTGTCCGGAGTGCGGGGAAGGCTGTCCGGGGTGCAGGAGGGATGTCCGGGGTGCGGGAGGGCTGTCCGGATTGCGGGAGGGCTGTCCGGGGTGCGGGGGGGGGGGGGGGGGGGGGGTGGGGGGGGGTTCCTGGGTGCGGGAATGAATGTACGGAGTGAGGGGGGCCTGTCAATATTCTCCCTTGATTTCAACTTACTAGATAAAAAAATTTCAGTCACTATAAATGGTCTAGCAAACCTGGACTTTTTCTTACTAGACATTAGCTTCCATATTGAAGAATGAAACAACACTTTGTCTCCTACTTGAATTTATCCCTCCTATTTCAGTCTATTATGGATAGAGTTAGCATTCTTCTTACATTATTGGGATTCTTATTGGGTTTTGGTCTTAGTTTATAAAACTTTATCATCTCTGGCTTCATTTTTTTTCAGTTTTCCCTAACTCCAGGTCAACGTTTTTGGAATACTAGATAGATTTATGATATATCTCAAACCCAACATAAATATCAATAACAACCCTACAATTTAAAGCAGAAACACACCTCGTGAATATGATGCGTCATGCTTGTTCATCACTGACCTCCATCCGGTGCCCAGGGGCCTACAATAAATAATTATTATGAATATTTTTATAGAAAAAATAATTTAAATTAAATAAATAAATACAGTATAAACCTGCGTCGTGTGATCCCCTGCACCATCACCTGAACGCACATATTCCCGCAGTGCTCTAACCTCAGCAGCCAATTGCGCATTTGCCTCCTCGGAAGCCCGCAACCGTGCCTCGAAATCTGATAGCTGCTGTGTCATCTGAGCAACAGCAGGACCGACAACCGCAGGGCATGACACTATAGAACGAGGAATCCCTGTTCCATAGGTCAAACTATATCCATGTCCGTCCCGACCAATGATGCGATGAAAGATCTCATCCCTTTGCATGGGAAGCTGTCGCTGGTCCTCTGGCAGATGTTCTAATTCAACTTCAAATTGAGCCTGTGAAATATTTAAGTATATATACATATATTAATATAAATATTTTATGTAGGTATTGGTAATGAGTACAAGCACTTACTATCAATGCTGCAGCCTCTAGATCATTGCGATCACGAGTCCTCATCCACACCGACATTTTATCAGTTGGTGCACCTTGCTCTCACAACAATATATGATTAGAATATAAAAAAAAACCATATTAATTAAAAAAAATAAAAATGAATAATAAATACCTCATGTCGGTTCTGAGACACGTGACGAGTCCCGAGCCTGTGAGGTGGTCCCTGCAACGCTCGATTCTCGGAATGGCGTGTAGAAACCTCCTACATTCAATTCATTCAAATATCAAACAAATCACACATTCTTGAAAATATATATACCAAAATAAATATACAAACCGCAACACCATCATTAGACCAATATGAAACTAAATCACGCCACTGAGCCGGGAGGACACCTCTCGGGACTTTTTCTAGAATGTCAGGGGCACCCACATTTGGTACCCAGTGGTCCCTCTTGACTTTTCCTTTATAGTCTTTCCACGTCTTACGGCATTTTCTCATAAACACTGGTCGAAACTCATCAGGACATACTTTAGAATTTTTCTATTAATGAAAAAAATCACATATGTTATTGCTGATTATACCTAGGGAATAAATTAAAATGGTCTTCTTACCTGAACCACCCTACAAAGACGATCTAATGTGTCTTGTGGGATAGAAGCCCAGTCACGCATGGTCAATGGAAATCAATGTGGATCACGTATGATATGACCCAACAGACGAATAAATGTAGGGGAATTCTGTCACACAAGATGAAATACCTCATCAAATGAAACATCAATAGTCGTGTCGGAATTCCATGTTAATATTCCTTGACCAAGGCCTCTCCTTCGAGAGGAAGAAGCAGTCGGGTCTGATCCTGTTGAAAATAATTTTATATACAAATTGACAAATGTTATAAATATATATATATATATGTTTATTAATTACATAAAAATAGAGACACTGACATTCCAACATACCTCGACCCTGAGACGTAGACGCCTCAGATGGATGATGTGGATCTTCCTCCTCTTCCCCTGACATGCCCGCAGTCATGGAAAACATTAGTATGGGGACTATCCAAAGTGTCCAAATGATAAATTGGACTGTTTTTAAAAAAAATCAAACTTGTACAGTTGTTAATAAAAAAAGGGATTGAATAATTAGTTGGGAATTAATATTAAAAAATCAGAAAATTCACAAAATAGATATACAAATTATGTACAAAACCAATCAATGAATAGACAAATTTCAAATTGAATTAATAAAAATTCATGCAGCACATGAACCAAATGAAGAATACCTCAATGGAAACATACACTGATAATAACATCAGAATACCATGAGTTAAATCACCCTAAATATTTATAACTGAATAAAATTCAAAAAGTGAGGATTAAACTTACAAGGATTTATAAAATGATTACATAATTTATGATATCTTAGGCTAAAAAGTGGGAAAAAATTATACCTTTCATTAAGCATGAAAATAGACCGTTTCTCCTTCAATAGCCGCTCTGACCCAATAAATATCTTCTTCACATTGAACTACTGTATGTTGATCAAGTTGTTGCGAAACAAAAGGAACAGTCTCGGGTTCATCTTGTTCAAATACAAACACTCCTCGCCGAGACATTTTGACAACAACTTGGCAACTTGGATTCGAAGGAAAAGTAACGAAGAATACTTTTTCCGCTTATGATGTCAAAATGAAAGGTTCATTATCAACTCGTTCATTTCTGTATAGCATATAGTTAAAATTCACCAATGAAAACTGATATTGATCGACTTTACATCCACGCACTGGATCAACCCAATTACACTTTAACAATATATACTTCAACCTGTGTGTGTATACAACTTCAATGATGTCTATCAATTGACCATAGTAATAACCAGAATCAACAAATGGACAACCGATGCCACTGTTTTGTGATTCTTGTTTGTCGTTAACATCTTTAATGTGAAATCGAAAACCATTAGCATCTCTATATTTATAACGACGAGCCGTTATAGATGGACCCTCATCCAGTTGGATAAATTCTTCAGATAGCATGGGGTCCCCTAACTCCCTCATCTTATGAACCTACATAATTCATAGAATTTAATAATGATATATGAAGAAATAAATTAGTATAATACATCACTCATAATGAAAATCAATTTATACGTACATAATCCTTGAACCAATCATGAAATGACGCATAATGAGACTATTGAATTTGCAACTCAGTCGCACGATATAGCTCTTCGTTTATCTCATTAATGTGTTTTCTGCAAATGATAACGCAATTCTTAAATGATCAACTTATGAAAACAAAACATGTAAATGTTAAACAATAAAAGTGATAAGATACTTACTGCATTAATGGTGCAACTGATGGAGTATTGAACAAGATATATCGATGCACTGGTATCCACTCGATGTTGTCTATATCATATGTGGTTCCTTCTCCAAATGGACCATCCTGAATTCGAGATGGCTTATCTAATTTTGTTTCAACATCCGTAAGATATTCTGCACAAAAAGTAGTACACTCATCCATCAAATAACCATTGGCTATTGATGCCTCCGGACGAGCTCTGTTGCGTACAAATCGTTTCAATGTACTCAAATACCGCTCAATATGATACATCCACCTGAATTGCACTGGACCAGTAGCCATTACTTCTTCAGTTAGGTGCACTGTCAAGTGGACCATAACATTGAAAAATGAGGGGGGAAATAGTTTCTCAAAGTGACAAAGCGTAAGTACAATTTGGTCCTGTAAACTTTTTAAATCCCTCATTCGTTGATTTCTTAAACAAAGCTGTCTAAAAAAATTACTCATCTCAATCAACAGCTGAACAACATTGGGGGATAAACAATCACAAATGGCTATTGGAATCAACTGCTGAAGTAGTATGTGATTGTCATGACTTTTCAACCCTTGCAATGTCTTGCTCGTCAGATTCACTCACTTTGAAATATTAGAAGAGTAACCATCAGGCACCTTGAGCATCTTCAAAATGGAAAGGAATGTCTCTTTCTCCTTTGCAGTCATCGTATACTGTGAAGCAGGAATATATGCTTTGTTTTCCTTATCTAACTGTAAATGCAACTGTTTCCTTAAACCCATTTCTTCAAAATCATGGCGTGAATTAACATGGTCCTTTGATTTCCCACTAACACCTAAAATGGTCCACAATATGTTATCACAAAAAAAAAATTCAATGTGCATGACATCCAAATTATGTCTCAGCATGTTAGTTTCCCAATACGGAAGAATATAAAAAATACTTTTCTTTTTCCAATTGTGATTGCGCTGCCTACCCGTAGCTCGAATATTACGTACCGGAGGAGCCACCAAATCCTGAATTTCATATACTGTGCAGTTGTTTTCTTCCTCAATCTGCGATAACACTTCGACTCCTGTCATGATCTTTGGTGCTGGGCTGAACTCTCTAGAACCATCAAATGCCACTCTGTCCTTTCTGAACCTGTGCTGAGGGGGGATAAAACGTCTGTGACCCATGTATGCCCATTTTTTGGAATTCTTAATCCATACCTATTTTTTACTTTTGTTGCAACAAGGGAAAGAAAATTCCCCTTTCATACTCCAGCCTGATAAATTTTCATAAGTTGGGAAGTCATTGATTTTCCACCATAAAGATGCCTGCAGTTTGAACATTTCATTCGTTTTATAGTCATAAGTCATCACACCATCGCCCCAAAATTCATTCAACTCATCAATCAATGGATGAAGGTAAACATCAATATTATCCCTCGGACTTTTAGGTTAATCAATAAGAGTGGAAATTAATATAAATTTTTTCTTCATACAAAGACACAGAGGAAGATTATACGAAACCAACACCACGGGCCATGTGCTATGAGCTGCACCAACCATAGTCTTGAATGGACTGAAACCATCTACTGCCAATCCCAATCGGACATTACGAACATCATTGGAAATGTCGGGATGTCTCTTATCAAAATCCTTCCATGCATGAGATTCTGCCGGGTGGGTTAACATATCACTTTCATGAACTCTTTCTGCATGCCATCTCATTAAATTAGAAACGTTAGATGACATAAAAAATCTTTTCAACCTTGGTTTAAGGGGAAAGTAACGCATTTGCTTTATGGCAATCAGTTTCCCCTGTATCACAATCTGACTTTGATGAGTCTGATTTCCCCTGTTCTCTTTCCACCTAGAAGCACCACAAACTGTAAAAATATCCAAATGGGCAGCTTCCTTTCTAAACAACATACAGTTGTTAGCACATGCATCTATGGTCTCATATGTAAAACCTAAGTTCTCTGTCATCTTACGAGCATGGTAATACGACTCAGGAATCTTTGCATCGACAGGAAGAAACTTTTTCAATAACACCAACAACATGTCGAATGATGTGTCTGACCAATGATTCAAATTCTTCAAATGCAACAACTCCATGATAAACGACAATTTATTGAAAGAAGTACATCCAGGATATAATTCTATTTTTGCATCATCAATTGCTTCATAAAACCTCATAGAATCACGATCTAAACTAGAGAGAAGATTTATCTCACAAGTCTCATGATTCTGGATGTCAATGCCTTCAGGATCCAACCCACGTACCATTTCAGTAAGCATTTCATATATTGGATTATTCATCCTTGCATCAACATCCATCTGAACTGTATCCGTATTTTCACAACAAACATATTCATCTCCATGACGAGTCCAACTCTTATAATATCTCAGAAATCCATTAAAGAATAGGTGCTCCCTCACAGTATCTCATGTGAATTGATATCTATTAGCACATTTTCTACATGGAAAACTAATATAGTCACTTTCAAATCCTCTAGTGAAGTCAATAAACTGCATAATGCCATTGAAATACTCTCTAGACATTCAATTTGGAAGATCAATCCAACTCTTATCCATAATAAGATCCCTATAACAAACATTTACAAAAAACTTATTACCTTTTCATTTTTCATATCAAATATATTTAAAATAAATAATAATTAATTGTTTGTGAACCATTTATAAAATAATAATGTATGTGAAAGCCCATGTCATACTTGATTTCTCTACAAACTTGTAAGGGAGGGGAGCCGAAGGCGGTGCTGTGAGGGAGAGGAGTGGCATCGGTGGGGAGACGGAGCCGGAGCTGGTGCGGCGAGGGAGGGGACGGTGAAGGAGGCGACGGGTGGCGGTAGTGTGTCGAGGGAGGGGACGAAGACGAAGGGGATGTGGGTTGGCGGGGTGCGGGGTGCGGGGGGGGGGGGGTGTTTGGGGTGATGGGGGGAGGGACGAGGGGGTGGAGGGCTGAGGGCGGAGGTCGAAGGCTGGAGGGGCTGGGGGCCGAAGGCGAGAGGGTGGCCGGAGGGCTGCCCGAGGGCTACCTGAGGGCTATCGGGCTGCCGAAGGCGGGTGGCAGGAGTACTGAGGGTATAGGGAGGCCGCGGGGCGACCACAAGGCGGAGGGCAGCTGGAGCCGGAGGTCGGAGGGAGGCCAGAGGAGGGTGGGGCCAGCGGAGTGCGGCCGGAGGGCAGAGTGCAGCCGGAGGGCTGCCAGAGGGCGGCCGGGCTGTCGGAGGTGGGTGGCGGGAGGCCCGAGGACAGAGAGAGGCCGCAAGGCAGAGGGCGGCTAGAGCTGGAGGGCGGAGGGCGGCCGGAGGAGGTCGGGGTCGGCAGAGGGCGGCCGAAGGGAATCCAGAGGGCGGCTGGAGGGAGGCCGGAGGGCGGCTGGGAGAGGGCGGGGCCGGTGGAGGGTAGGGCCGACGGAGGGCGGCTGGCCGGCGGGTGGGGCGACGGGGAGGGCGGGGCGACAGGGAGGGCGCGGCGACGGGGAGGGCGCGAAGACGGGGAGGGCGCGACGATGGGGAGGTCGGGGGCGACGGAGAGGGCGCGACGACGGGGAGGGCACGGTGACAGGGAGGGCGTGACGACGGGGAGGGCGCGACGACGGGGAGGGCGTGGCGACGGGGAGGGCGCGGCGACGGGGAGGGCGCGGCGACGAGGAGGGCGCGGCGACGAGGAGGGTGCAGCGAAGGTGAGGGCACATCGACGGGGAGGGGGGAAGGGCGGGGGGCGAATTCACGAGGAGGGAGGGGGCGCTAAAGCCCCCCTTTTTTAGGGAATGGTAGCGACCTCCAACGGCGGTCGCTATAGGTTAAGGGGCTCAAAATCCCATTTTTCTAGTAGTGCTTAAACCTTACTTAATATTGAGTTATTACAATATTACACATTGAATATCTTTTCAGGTTTAGAGTTTTAGAGAATTAAATCATAAAACATGCATTACATTCCATATTTAAACAAAGTGGTTACATAAAAGATAGTATTCATTTTTTCCATCAACGGAAACATATTTAAATAAATAAAGCATGGATTCTTTCTTGAAACTTCCTTGACACTATCATCATATCATGTACCTTTCCCTTGACCTATGAAAAACATTTAAAAAAACTTGGGATGAGCATAAAAAGCTCAGTAAGGGTTATAAAAAAAATAGAAAGGAAACATGAGTTCATATATACATAAGAATGAAATCATACTTTACCCATAAAACATAGGCACTTTAACCTACCTCATCAAATCATTATTAAATCATATAAATCATAAGACATAAAAGTTAACTTTAGGCATTCATAACATTATTACGTAGGGAGTAACCCTCTTGGTTACGTTTGGAATACCCACCACAGTATATTCCCTAAATCGCTTCGGAGAAACCTTAAAGTTTCACTCCTTCGCGTTAGCCAATGCATTGGAGAGCTATATCGGGCTCACCCGCCCTTATTTTATCATGGAACCACCCGTCATCATAACAATTCCCAAGAACCATAACATAATCGTATCACATAAAACATGCATAAGGGAAACATAACATTTCCAAATTTCAATCACAAGATATCAATAAAACACATTGATATAAAAAACCTTATGAAAACCATTTTCAATACCAAAATAAAAGAAAAGTAAAACATGGTATTTATTTTTCTTTTAAAAAGAAGGTATGGATTGTAGAGGAAGTCAAAACTCAAATAATGGTCATGGCGGTTGAGAAGTCATTTTCGCCGCATACGTATGACAAAAACATTCAGTTTTGTCGTTTTGTAAAATGCTTCGTATAACAAAGATTCCTGTTGGATAAACGTAAAAGTCAAAGGGGTTTATACACCGTATAAAAGAAAGTTGTGTATAAAACAAAATATGCCTCAGTGAAAAGAGATTGAGACGATGTCCCTTACAAAGATGGTATCCTTGGTTTAAGGACAAATCAATTACATAATTATGTGTGACAAACAGATACACCAAATATAAGTGGATATTAAGTGTAAAAGAATCGGAGGTTATTCACACATATTCATAGAACGACATATTTAAGGAGTGCATGTTTATCCCAAAGAATCAAATTTGGGTTAAAAAGTTCCCTTGAAAAAATTTGATAGCCTAATGGCGTCACTACAAAATTCCAAAAATGAGTTGATGAGAGATAAAAAGGGTATCTCATCACATGGACATAAAATTTAAATCAATAAGTATATAGAAGAACATATCCCAACATAATAGTATGTTAATTAAAAGACATAACAAAAGAAGTCTTTTAAAAAAAGGAGGGTGAAAGGTTCCCTTACAAACATGGGTATCTTTCGAAACATACGCCCCATGAAAGAAGGGCAATACAACATTGATGTAAATACTCATAAATGAGAGTATATTACATAATGAGTAAAATAATGGGCAGTACATACACCACTCAAAGGAAATTGTGGCAAATGTTGCATAAATCTCACGGGAATAAAAGTGAGATGAAAAATCCCTTATAAAAACATCCTCTTATATTGAATATACTGGATTTTTTACAAAAGAAATGAATAAAAAGAGTTTAGGGGGTTGGAGAAGAAAAATAAAACAAAACGACACAAGTGAAGACATTACATTAAAATTGGGTAACTCCCCTTGGTTTGTGCTCAAAGGATTCCTTGGGAAGACTTCTTCCCAAAGTGAGGCTTCGAGGAGTTATAGAGGGATGTTGAGAGACAAAATGGGCAGGGGTTGGCCGACCCAATGGCTTTGGAAGTGTGGGTAAGGAGGTAGAGGTGGGGGCCTTTTATAAGAGGAGAGGAGGGGCACTCTTGGAAAGTAAAGAAATGTTACTTTATTCTAAAATGATTTTCCAATTTTAATGGTCCCAAAATGATGTGTTTCAAGGATAAGGTGATAAGGGTTCTAAATCCACCCATCCAATAGGTTTTGGACACTTTTAGGTCCTAGCTTTTACATTATCTTTCCTTTTTATTTAAATCGTTAAATAATGATGTCATCACTGCATCATCATGATGTTATATATATTTAACTTATTTAATGTCTAAAAATTATAAAAAAAATACTATGATGTAGGAAATAATTTTATCTTTCCATTGATTATTTATAGTCCAACATCTTACTTGTATAACCCCATGTAAAAACTGTTTTAGTAAAACATCTCATGTTTGTGTCATTTTTACTTTAACATTAAATAAAAAGGTATTTATGTCAATTTCCAACCAATGTGGCTCCATGGGGTCCCCAAGTTGACCCATGGATTCTCTTTGTCGGCCATGACACATCCAATTAAGGTAGGACATGTTTCTAGGTCATTAAATTTTATTAAAACATTATTCTTACCTTAAACTACACTAATTACCTCGAATCACGATTAAAAACTTAATAAGTTACTATTCACCCAAAAATTATTTTAATCCCATTGAACCACATTTTACTTCTTAATGACAACCATGTATGTCGGATTTTTGAAATTAAAAACACAAACATGGAAAATTTTCATTTAAATGGAAAATCTGTTTTTATAAGTACCACTTAGTGGTTTCACTATTCATCCAAAATTGAAGTTTTCCAGAAAATTACCAAAAATTCAGCCTAAGATATATTTGATATTCCAAATTCAAAAATTATGTCTATTTTACAAAATTCAAAACATATAAGTTGTATTAATTAATTTAATAATTAATTACCACTGTCAGAGCAAATAGCGTGTTTTTTTTGAAACAATAAGTATCAAAATATTGACACTAGTTTAAGTCCAATTTCAAAGTGAAATTAATTCAAATAACCACTACTGGATTAAATGGTAAAAATATATTCTAATTTCACTTTAAAACCACTTCAAAATATAATCTAATCATATAAATAAATTAGATTAAAAAGAGGGTTTGAATTAAAATAAAACATTTTTCACTATTCATTAAAAATTGAACTTTTTCGGAAAAATACCAAAAATTTACACAATGTAAATTTTGATGTCCTGATTCTAAAGAAGAATTTTATTTTTTCAAATATAACACATAAAATTTTCAAAAAGTGGATTTAAAAGAGGTTCGCCATCAAAAGGCGGTTAATCGAACTTTTAAAGAATATTCGAATGTTTACGCTTAAAATTGGTTTCATTCGCGTTTTTAATCCTCTAACATTTATTGTAACAAGTAAAAATATTTGACAAACATATATAATCATTTCTTAGTTAGTTCTATTCATTCCCGCCATCACAACAGCTAGGCGTTAAGTACCATTTAAAATAATATTATTTTATTATTAGAGTGCAATGTAAGATTCCCACGAAACTCGTTGATGCGTATTTGGTACTCCATTGAGCATAGCATCCCCTTTAAATTTATATTAATATTTTATTCTCAAATATGGATAAATGTGAAAATTTCATACTCTTTATTTACCTGGGGTGTTACATAAGGTTCTCTAAATTCTTTTACAAGGTTATGCTAAATTTATTGGTGTCATTATTCAAATCTATACAAATAGGAACATGGAAGTATTATAACCATTTAGGAGGTACTGAAATGATATAAATGTGGGATTTATCCTAGAATAAAAAATCCTATGTATTATAAAAGGTAAATAACCAAAACCATACTAGTTTTAGTTACATTGTTTATGATCATGTGATATGGGAAAATACTTCTAATATATTTTCTTATGGTAAGGATAGTTAAAATGAAGATGCCTAACAATGGATGGTAAGGAACTTATGAATTAGAATCAATTTCTTGTGGTTCCCAATTGTAATATTGATTGACGGGTAATGTTCTGGATGAATACAATGTATATGAACTACTAGTCAAATGTACATCCTTGTTATATATAATACGGAATAGATGAAATATGATGATACCTAAAGTGATTATGGATCCTGAGGAGGGGAATTGTATAAATAAGAATATTAAAAAATTTAGATGAATAAATTTGGATCCATAAGATAAATAAATTCATGATAATGATATCATTATGAACATGGACCCATTAATGTGGAAATAAAATTGTTAATGGTGTTTGGATAAAACCAAAGAGAAGAATCCTATGTATCCCATAGAAGTATGAATCAAAGACCAAATATTTTAAATGACATGGTTTAAGGACATGCGATGAGACCATTAATTATATTTTATATTCATATGATAAGTACATGGTCTTGTTGCTTAAGACTATTCCAAGATGACATCTATGTCATGAATGGAGTAATAATAAAGAATTGGGTGGGGATATCACATATAGGGCTTCCCTTAGAGATTGAATGTGTAATAAACCTATGAGGAGACAGAATGAGGTATCTTAATTATTTTAACAGAATGGTTTACTTATATATCTAATCCCACATGATTCATGCTTAGTGTGATCAACTCCTGATAATATAAGATCATGCACATTTCATTAGTGTGAAAAATTAAATTCATATGGGGTATTGTACATTGAGGATTCCCTATATTTATATCCTTATATTTTTGATGTTTTGGACAACATGAACCATATTGGGTATTAAAATGTAATAAAACCCCTACATCCTGTATTCCTACCTTTTTCTAGTATGGGAAATAAATGGTTTAATTGGAGGAATTTTCTTTTCCAAAAAAGAAATGGGAAACACCAAGATGGATTCCATCTCTATACATGACAATGGGATGGAGAAAATGGTCTTTTTTTTTCTAGGATAACCTTTATATGTTTTCAACCCGATGATTGATTTTTTCTATTCTTTCAGAAATTCAACACGTTGAAAACTATACCTAAAGGAGTTGACCTTTAATGTTGGAAAACAAGTACAATATATTTCAATAGTTTAAGATCATATATATTAGCAAAAAAATTAAGAGTTTTACATAGTAACATGGGTGTGATTGTAATGACATGGATTGAGGAGTCCAATATAATATATAAAAGCAACCTAGAGGAGTAGTACACATATTTTATGAGCATAATTCACATAAAAATGGGTGTCTAATTATTTAAGAAAATCAAAATAACCAAACAATACTATAGTTTATGAATGTATAAATTTTACCAATACGTGTGCGATATTATATCTTGTATGGGAAGAAAAAACCCAATGTGAGTGGGGTATTACAACTAATATATACTATACTAAAATAGATATGGAATTCTATCTATGGTCTTGGAGAATGTGCCAATGTATCACTCTATTTATGGTAATATATTAAGGACCACATTATCTAATAATAATGAATGATGTTTTCAATCTCAGCATGAGATATTTATATATACCTAAAAAAAGAATACCAAGATATGGATGTTAAAATTAAATGGATACCAAAAACATTCCTTTAATGTTGGAACCATTCACAATTGAGTAATAAAGAGTATATTTGAATCAACATTAATTGTTGGGTTATGAAATGTGAAAATCAAATAATAATAATGTAAGAAACCATGTGAAGTATAGACTGATGGTAATAGGATGACAATTATTAATAGTGAAAACCATTTCTACACATTCATGAAATATATCATGGGGTTCATGGGGAACATTATACTGTGAAATAAATATCCCCAAGGGTTTACATCAGAATATTAGAAGTTGTGTTATTCACCAATCAATTGGGGTTCCCATTAATCCATTTAATCCATGTTTTAACTATTTCAATGAAACCGATAACCTAGTGGATATTATTATGTTTTTGGTATTCTAAGAGTGGTTATGGATAATAAATCAATGATATGATGTTATTTTCCTAGAGATAATGATATTAAACAAGGTTTTACGAAACCTAATTTTTATAAAATCTTTTGTTGAAAACTATCTCAAGGAAATGAAACGTAACATGAGACTTTTGAGAAGATAATAACATAGAGGGTGATCTAGAATATTTGATATGTTTGTATTACATTATATAAAATATAAAAATGATGTAACCCAATCCAAATTGATTGGATTATTGAAATTTTTCTCAACCTTTTTCTTAATCTTTTTGAAATAAGGATTATAATGAAAATAAATAAGTTTTTCATTTAATTTCTTTTTTGGAGTTTTAATCAATTTTTTTTAAGAATAATACAATATTATTTTTAGAAAATGTGTCCTAAATGTTATAAGGATGGAGTTTAATGTCACAAATTCTTACTTATAGGGTGAGGTATTTAATCAAAGAACATCTAAGAATAATTTGATATGAATGATGAGACAAATACCAAAAAAGATTAGGTCAGACAAAATAATATAATTTAATTTGTATAGTTATTAGGCTATGGAGATGAAATATGGTGTGTGTACAAATTGTACAATTAGGAATATATGGTAAATAATACTCTAAATCTATTTATAATTAATAATGGTGATGCTATAAATATTGATTCAATGTCCCAAACTCATGAGTGATGACATGTGGAACATATAAAAGGGTTGAAAACTAAAGAATACCAAATGAAATGTTATTATATGATTTGTTAATGTCATATAATGATCCGGGGAAATTTTTATTAACATGATAATACCAATAGATGGAAGGAAATATTGGAATACTATACTTAATATCCAATTTAGGGCTTCTATTCATAGTCAAGAAATGGTGTCACTTGAATCATAATACATTTGTTATTGATATATTTTAATTTTATTGTGAAAATAAGATATAATAAAACTTCCTTTGAAAATAATTTAAATGAAAATATATAAAAATAATGTGAGGAATCCAATACCAAAATCAAACATGGTCATACTATTGAGGTCCTTTAGAAATAAGTTAGAGTGGATAACATATTTTATGTTTAATATCATCTGTTAAGGACCAGTGTATCATGTAGTTCAAATTCAAAAAATAATGAATTGGATTCCATGTATTTTAGATATAACTGAAAAAGAATTTTCTGTCATTTAGATCAATAGTATATTCCAAGGACTCACATCATATAGTTTAACATCAAGTTGCAGGGATGTATGTATATGTTGTTTTAAAAAATCCTGATTTTGTGAAAGACATAACGACATCATCAAACTTATGAGTACACAATTGATAAATAATGAAATAAAATACACAAGGAACCTAATTGGTATTCCCATGGTGATTCAAATGGTGTGGCCAAAATAAATGTTTAGGACCTATAAAATAGAAACTTTTGGTGATGAAAACGTAACCTTGTCTTGATATAGAATCCGATTTCCATGTTCTCTTTTATGGATTTAGATGAAGTATTGGGTAGTCTAGTCATACAATATGTTCCATCCTGTGTATATTTTTCCCATGTAGGATAGACCAAAATGATTAACTATTTAATGTAATCTAACATGGATTTATGTGACATGCAATTTAAGGTAATTTGACAAGGACAATTATATGAGGGAATTGCGTAAGTACAATTCATATGTACAATAAAATGGGTGTTTATTCATTTTGGACTCATGGACTGGGGGTCTTTGTTATTGGAATTTTCTATGAAATAATAAGGAAAATGTGTATGATGGTAATTTATGGCCGGTCCAAGTATAAGATTTATCAATGAAACTACATTTTCGTGTGTATAAAAATCACACCAGACACAATTCATATGAAAAATTGGTCCCTATGTAAAATCAAACATTCATAGAGGGATGGGGGAATCCACTTCCATTGGTAGGGTGGACCATGAAATTAGGGTAGAATATTATATATAACCATTAGATTCCCTTGGTGTAGAGAATGAAACTATGTATAGATTAAAGTCGTACATGGGTGTGGAAACATTTTCAGTAGAACATTTCAAGGGAATGGATCTATACTTGGGGAACCATGTAATAAAATATTATAAATAGTAAATGGAATTTTTTCAATCCACAAAAAAATTTTATGTCCCTATTTTTTTATAGTTTGGGTTCTTGTCAAGGGGAATACATTAGAATTCATCATATTGTAGTGCCATACACCATCATAGGGGATGTACTCATTTTTCATAGTCACAACCTGGCCCAAGATAAAAGATCCTATAATCACTACATATCTTTAAGTAATATGAATAAAAAAAATATAGTTCCCAAAATATCCTATTGTAAGAGTTTATTGATAAGGACTTGATATTGATATATGATACATTAAATTTAGAATGGTTAAAGAATTTCTCTTCTACATTCTCAGTGTAGATTTTAAAATGAATCTTTAATGGATTCTCCTATACATATCAAAATAGTACCTATGGTATAGAGATTTTGGTTATTGGAAAATATAGCTAGTACAAGGACATGAGATAGATGAATCCCTATATATGATGTGGAAATTGAAATGATGTGACATGTAGTTCTTAAATTTCATTTAATATGATCATCAAGATGTTACATAGGGGGTGAAATTTATGCTTCAGTTTGTAGAATAAAAAATTGATAAGGAATACACATATGTAGATCTATCTTGTACAATGTAGAGGGGATTATTTTTTCTAGATATTCATTAATTCATAAAAATTTGTTATATGGATCTTATCAAATATTATAAAACAGGGTCTCTCTAATATTTCTTCTTAAAAGGATTGAGAGGTATTATATTTTAGTTAGTTTGTAGAATTAAAAATTGATAAGGAATACTCATATATAGATATATCTTGTAAAATGTAGAGGGGATTAGTTTTTCTAGATATACATTAATTCATAAAAATTTGTTATATGGATCTTATCAGATATATTAAAACAGGGTCTCTCTAATATTTCTTCTTAAAAGGATTGAGAGGTATTATATTTTAGTTGTTGTTACGAAGATTAATATCATGAAACTAGGATGTAAACCCCAAATATTGTATATGGTGTACCATAATAATGAAAACTAGTGTAATTTAGTAGAACCAATATTCTTATGTGGGTCACTCTCGATACGAGAAATAAGGTAATAATAGGATATTTTTGGTGATTCATAAGAATTAATGAAAGTGGAGAAATATAAATTTATGTTGATTTTACGTTCTTCAATTACACGAAGGGGATTATCATATGAAAAGAAATTTATTGTGGCATAAATAATATTAATAAGATGAAATATACTATGAAATCATACATGGATCAATCTTTGGTGAAATAAATTTTTACTTCACAGGGTAGAATTTTTTGAGATGTTTAATATATTATGCGGTGTATTGGGTGTTGTGTAGTATAATATTATACTATTAAAATATTTTCATGATACTTAGTGGCATTATATAAATATTGATAGTTAAATAAATTAATTTAGTTTTTAGTAGAATGGGGTCCTCTAGAATGGATTCATTGGTGTGCAGGGGGGTAGTTTTTTCTAAATGAAGTTATTTTATATATTATATATTTTAAACATGATCCAAACATTTGGGGACCAATATTAGGGAAACCCTCATTATTGAATTTAGTGTATGTAATTATAGATTTCGTAGTGTATCCTACAAGATAAAGAATTAGTATATACATAGTTCATGGAATGTGACATCACAAAAAAATATTATATGAAAGGATAACATATAATTTTGTCCCACATCAATGTAGTGTTATTGGGAATATGAAATATTGATATAATGTCACATAACACTATGGGGAGATAGTTAATTTTGTGGATTTGTGACAAGGTCTTAGATATGAGAACCATGAATCACTATGTATCCAAGGAGGAAAATAATAAATTCTCAATTATTAATAATATGAATTTCCCTACATATAATTTACTCAAATATAGGGTAATGTTATTTATTGGTGTAATTTCTAGTTGGACCCATGATAAAATATCCAAGATTCACTTTGTGATATATAATGATTTCAATCAATACATATAGAGTTACTATAAAGTAACTCATTGCATAGATTGATAATGTATTTGGGGAAGTTGATTTTTTATTATACAGGGAGAATGAGTATAAGGAAAAAAACAATCCAAAAAAATTAAATAATCAACTAGGTAGATCAAACACCTAAGTTTACAATTTTTCATTATTTTTATGGTTGAGCCAAGGATTACAACTCAAAGATTCACTACATATCCAATAAGGACATGTCTAAAGCTAAATATATTTATTGTATTGAAATTCCACACATAATTCAAAATCATATAAATGTAATGGTTTTTTTACTTTATTAGCTAAGAGACCTTTAATTTCACTCTCTATAAATTTATCCATGACCATAAAATCAACAAGATATAGAGAAGAACTACTTTTTATATTAATCCCTAACACAAGGAATGATGTTTTTTCAATTTCGGCAAATGGGCCTCGAATAATATACACAGGCATCACTATACATCATATAAGGACATGAAACAAACCACATGATGTTATTAAAAATGAATTCCTCAAAACATGTCTATATTGATATGACATATATATTGGGTAAAAAATAATTTTTCCTATTCGCCACATGAAATTTTTTTATCGTGGGAATTTATATGGATAAAAATACAATATATGGGACAATGTGTCCATATAGAATGGTTTAATTTGATAAATTTATATTCACGTAGTAAATATTTTCAGGGGCAATCTATTTATAGTCACTATAAATTGACCACTTAGTGACACAGATTATGTTCCAGCATTGTGGTCCTATATGGAGTAGTTTAATTTCATGGGACATTGATGATCATCCATGTAAAATAGATTAAAATTTAATATATATATATATAGTACTAATATTGAAATTTAGGATAATAACTTTGATTAAAATTTTATCACTATATATAATTCATTAACATTATATAAAATATATTTTATTTTTAATATTATAATTTTATTTTATAAAATTTACAATTATTACTATATTAATATATGAATTATGAAAATTATGTAAATATTTCTATTATTCATTTTTTATAAAATATTTAATCAGAATATTCCTTAAATTTAGTATATATTTTTATTAATATTAATATTAGTTTATTTACTATTGAAAAAAAACAAACCCTATTAGGTATCAAATTCCGATGGGAGAAATAAATGTCCTGTTATTCTTAAGAGGGTTGAAATCTAGAAGGATTACTATACTAGAATGTGGTTTTGACCATGGATGATCGACGAAGTGTAGATGAGGGGTTTATACTGCTGAAGAAAAATAGAATTCATGATTCAAGTTCAGATCCAAGCGAGTATAGAACCAAAAGCGGGTTCCAAAATAGGATGGGAGAGATCTATCATAGGCTACTCACAATATAGATCACATTTTCATCCTTATCATGTCTTTCAATTGGTAGAATATTTGAGGTAAGTACTTGTTTTTGTATCTGAATCTTCAGAAAAATACAATTTTGATGATCATTTTCAGCTTAACAATACTTTTTTCTTCACTGATATAGTTTTTATTCTTTGATGGGTTATTAGTAATAGTCTATCTAATATCAGTCCCAAGTATAACTATTTATATTACATATTTTCCCAGTTTTATACAATGAACATACCAATCTTCCATTTGGATGTTGAATAATAACATTAAATGTCATGAAATAAACACTTCGCTTATATCGATTTTACTTTTGAATTTAGTCTGAAGCATCCTAAATAGTCCCCCATAGAATGAATCTACCCTTTTCATATATATATATATATATATATATTCTCAATAGATATAACTGTGTAGTTGTTCCAATTTGATGATTTGAATCTAATTTTAATCTACAATTCATAATTTACCAACATGAATCAATATTATAAACTTTGAAATATTAATATATATATATATACATCATATTTTTCAAAAATAATAATTTATATTACACGTATTTTGAGTAATATATATCATTATCGATTATTCCTTCCATTGGAAAGGGCCCCAATCCCCATTACCCTCAACTATAAACAAATAACAATATATATATATATTCTCTAAAATGACTTCACTATATTCAATATATATATATAACAAAAAATTCGTGCATATAAGAATCCTTGACTCTTAAGGGGTACCCATTCTAAGTGATGCACTTTCAATATGAGGCTAAATATGTGAGTGAAATAGAGATAGAGTACCCTATGAAGAAGAAGAAGGTATTTTTCCAGTGTACGGAAAATATTTATTTTCAAGGGACATATTTTCAATGTTATACTATTGAAATAAAAATTATTATTTTTAATAACTAAATATATCAAATTTTTGTTTCTTATTTTTCATAGTCCCCATATTGCGATTGTTTTAAGAAATTCCTATGAGGGAAATATGTTTTATTAAATCAATCTCAATTCTATCTTTCATATTAAAAAAGTTATAATGTTTTTTTAATGATAATACTTTTCATTTTATGTGTTATGTTTTTTTATATCAATGAAATTATTATTATTTTTAAATAATTTTAATTATAAATACATGTTTTTGTCAAAGGTTACTATATTAATATGGGTTTTAAAAATGATAAGTATTTTAATGCTTCGAAAGTATATTTCCATATAAATTTTTCATAAAACAATATTAGTTAAATATTGATTCAATTATGATTTTATTTGATATAAAATGTTTTGAAAAAATATTTTCATATTAGTTTTAAAAATATTTTCAACCCAATTTATTTTAAAACTCATTACATTGAATTTCATTCTTTACCTGTATTTTAAAATATTTTTCAATAATCATTTATAATTTTTAATTTGGATGGATTCATTTAAAAAGATAGCATGACATGATCAAATTAGTTAATGTATAATTTTGTTAAAATTCAAATATTATGTATGTTATTTTTCAAATCCTAAAAAAATGTACTAGAAAGGATCCAAAAATGTATTTTTAACTATTAATTTTAGTTAAATATTAATAAATAATACACCACGTGTTTTTAGTATTGAATCTGGAAGATCTAGTTTGGGCTATGATAATAGTTTTATAAGAATAATATTGGAAAAATTGGAGATTGTGCATTCTCGTTTGGGCGGAAATATTATATATAAAATTCTTTTTTGAGACTGTAGTTATATAACTACCCTTATGAATATATAAATTTAATTTTTTTTTGTTTTTATAATTATATAGAGAAAATTTTATAATTTTTTTGATAATGATGAATGAATTATAAGGGCACAATTTGGGGGGGGGGATTTACATACCTTTATTTAAATAAAAATATTTCTCTTATTTTATCATTATTATATTGACCTAATAATTATGTCAACATTAGTAATAATAATAATTTAAATGAAAAAATTTAATGAATATATATTTATCAATAAAGAATGTAAATAAATAAATAAATAAATTATAATGAATCAAAAAAAATTGTTAAATACGTTTTTAATTTGTAAATTTTATCACCTAATTTCATACATAAAAAAGTTTTTCATGTTCTAAAAAATGTGTTTTAATTGCTCAAATTACTAATGTACTTTTTTGACCATATTACTCATTATTTTTCTTAATACACACATATATACAAACATATATATATATATATTGTATCATCCTAGGTAAATGAAGAATAAGATATTTTTATACTTATTAATATTTGGAATTAAATATTAATTTTACTTTAAAAAGGTTTTTATGTTCGATAGCATATACGATACCCAACAATGAGTTTCTATGAAATCTTACGTTTCACACTAATAATAAAATATTATTATTTAAAATATAATTTAACTTTTAGCTGTTGTATTGGTCGGAATAAACAAAAAAAACTACAATATTATTATACATGTTTTTAAAATGTATTTACTTTTATCCAATACAAGTTATAGGCTTAAAATGTGAATAAATCTAATTTTAAGCATTATTTACATTGAAAGGTCTATTTACCATATTTTAATGGAGAACCCTCTTAAAATATAGATTTGGTCACTTTAATATATTATATTTGACCAAATAAAATCCTTCTTTATAATTGCGACATCAAAATTTACTTTGCGACAATTATTGGAATTTTTCCGATAAAGTTAATTTTTTAATGAATAGTGAGAATATTCTCTTTTAATTCAAAACCGTGTTATAATGTAATTTATTTATATTGTTAAATTATATTTTTAATTGATTTTAAAGTGTAATTAGAATATATTTTTACCATTTAATCCAATGATGGTCATTAGAATTATTTTCACATTAAATTTGGATATAAACAAGTGTCAATCTTTTAATAGTTATTGTTTCTTAAAAACATGCTATTTGTTTTAACAATAAGAATTAATATTAAATTAATTAATGAAAATTCTATGTTTAGAATTTGGTAAAATAGAAATCATTTTTTAATTTGGAATATCAAATATATATTAGGCTAAATTTTTGGTGTTTTTCTCAAAAACATCAATTTTTTATTAATATTGAAACCACTTAGTAGTAGTTAAAAACCCGACTTTTTCATTTAAATGAAATTTTACCACATCTGTGAATTGAATTTCAAAAATATAACATACATGGTTTTTATTAGTACGTAAAATTTGGTTCAATAAGAAGAAAATATGTTTTGGTGAATAGTAACTTTTGACTTTTATTTACCGCGGTTAAAGGTAAAAAGGATAATTCAAAGTAAAAATAATTTTATAATAATTAAAAATTTATTTAACACTTGTTAAAACCTTATTTTTTGATTAATTTATGACCGTGGGCATCTTTGGGTCGATTTTGGGTCCCCATTGAGCCACATGAGAGGGATAATGACACATTAGATTAATTAACATTAAGTAAAGGAGATAATGACAAAAAATTACTTTTAGTAAATTAATTTTCACAAGGGGTTATATAAAATATATTTTATACTATAAATATTTATTGGAAAGATAAAATTATTTCCTACATCATTTTATTTTGATTATAAATTTTAGACATCGAATAAATTAAATTATTTATGACATAATAATGATGTAGTGTTAGCTCATTAATAAATCATTTAATTAAATAAGATTATAAATATCAAAATAACATACAAAACCTATCCAATTATTATTGGATTATTTTATTTCGACCATTAGTCATCTTATCTTTGACTATAATTATTTTTGTACCTTTAGAAACCGAATATCATTGTATAATAAAATAATATTATCACACATTCCAAAAGAGCTCCTCCTCCCTCTTATAAAATCCCCACACTTATAACCAATTACACAAACCTCTCAAGTATTTTGGCTCTTCCATAATCTCCTCAATTAAGCTCCCTACATCCCTATACTCCTTGTATAAGTCTTACCATAGGCATAAAGAACTTCAAGAGGTCCTTTTGGTTCAAACCAAAGAAAGATACCAAAATTAATGGTAACAGTTTCTCTTAACTTATTTTATTTTATTTTACATATCCAACCCCTAAACTCTTATTATTACTTTATTTTCTAAAAAAACAGTATCCTAAATATACTAGGATTTTTTTATGATATGTATTCGAATTACACTTATACACACCTCCATCTAATTGGTGAAGAACATATTTTTTCTGTGGATGGAAAACTAACGCCTCACGAAACGATGATTGTTCGATTATCTCCTACCACCTATAATGGTGGACATTAAGATGAAACTTTATTTATATAGTATATATATTATGTTTATGGTTTCTTTATTCTTCAGTATCTTTCTTTTATATCATACCATTTTGGATAAATGCGATAATTTCATTTGAGGAAGTGCGGACTATCGCCCCCTCAAAGTGATATGAATCGTTAATGTCATATGTAGGACGTATAAAGGATGGATTTAATGATATTATGTATTAAATTATACTGGAATTATAAAATAACTACGTATAATTATGTTTAAATTCCATTAAAATAAGAAATAGAAATGAAAGTAGCGTTCATGCGTACATACGACATACCGTCTCCATGAACGGTGAATTTCATTTCTTACCACTAAATGACATGTACTACTATAAATATATATAAATATATAAAAGATATATATGAAATATATGAAATATATGATATATAAATAATGAATTTCATTCTGGATATAATGGACTATTTACCACAAGGACAACATGTAAATATAAGGTGTTCATTTTTGACTCCAGTACCAAATATCGACAAAACGAATGTTATTAAATTAAATGATTACATACTGTTAATAAAATGGTAATAAGTGATATAAAAAGAACAATAAACTTTAAAAATGTTCATAATCAAGTATAAATTAAATTTATTTTAGTATTCTGGTGATTAAAGAACGATCGAGTCAATTCAGACACGAGGTAAGGGACTTCGTCTCAATCTCCTTCCAGTGAGACATATTTTGATTTAATACATGATTTTATTTTTAATGCTATATAAACACCTTTGACTTTTACAGTTATTCAAAAGATATATTTTCTATATGAAGTGTTTTACAAAAATAAAAAAAAAATCTTTTTAGTGTACACGGTGACAACGACCTTTCCGCCGACACGAGTATTATTTGATCTTTTGGCTTCATTAATAAGCCATAATGTTTTTATAAAGGAAAATAAATACCATATACTCTTTTTACATATTTTGGTATTGAAAATTGTTTTGATAACTATTTTTTATTTTAATATATTAAAATGATATATTGTTATTGCAATGCGAGAATTTTATCTTTTCTTTATGCTTATGTTATGTGTTATGGTCATGTTATGGTTCTTGGTAATTATTTACGTATACGGGGGGTTCCATGATAAACCTAGGGCGAGTGATCCTGAGATAGATTTCCAATGCATTGGGTAAAGTGATAGAGGTATATGTGAATATTTCTCCTAATAGATTTAGGGAATATACTGTGATGGGAATTCCTAATTAACTCCCTATATAGCTGTGATAGCTACGATGTAAGTATGTTATGGATTACACATGTTACCTTTATGATTTATGATTTCTATGAGTTATTCATAAATATTATGTTTTCATGTGGTAAGTAAAAGAGTTTATGTTTCTTACGTATTTATGAGAAAATGTTTTCTTTCTTTCTTTTATAACCCTTTTTGATATTTTTATTCCCATCCCATGTTTTGAAATGTTTTCACAGGACTTAAAGATTAATAGTGTCAAGGATGGGATCAAAGAAAAGTCAAGCGGTCTAAAACATGGAACTAGACCTGACACATTTTTTCAAGAGTTTTTTTTATTTTAAAAAATGTAAACTATGTAGAAGTTTCTACTTTGTAATCTTTTGATATGTAATAGTTATGTCTGAATTCTCTAAAACTCTAATCCTGAAATGATCCCCAATGTAAATAATAATTTAATTCAATATTAGGTATTGTTTAAGGTCGGGTCCTTACAGTTGGTATTAGAGGTCTGTTTAGATAAATTTAGGGGTTATGGTATCAGTAAATTAATATCCATAAATTAATTTATGTTAATATTGAAATCATATAGAATTTACAGATTACCATGTTTCTTAACTTAATATATTTCTGTGTTCTCGATGGTTTTCGACAATGGAAACATGGTGGCTATATTTGGACAACATCATGAGAAATATATCCTTCCAAATCAATAACATGAGATGGTCAGAATCGAAACTGAACATTTGGTTTCAGTAATGACACAATTGACTCAGACTATAAATGGTGGTGGTATCCATGCATGAGATTAGATAGATCAACCACAGAGGATCATGTTCGTAGTTGAGCATTTCATGAGGCAACTTCACCCATCATTAAGAGGATCATCTGACCCTGAGTGAGCTGAAGGGTGGATTAAATCACTAGAGATGATTTTTGATGTCATGGGTTTTTCAGAACATAAAAAGGTTAGTCTCACTGTTTACTATTTTGAAGGTGAAGATGATCAGTGGTGTTCTATGGTGAAAAATATCAGGGATAGTGAGGAGATTTATGCTCTCGATTGGGATGAATTCAATGGTATATTTCCTGAGAAATATTATCCAAAGGTGGTTCGCCTAATAATGGAAAATAAATTTCTAGAATTGAGGCAATAAAATGACTCAGTGGATACTTATGATGAAAAATACACTCGTCTGGAATGGTATGCTCCAAATTTAATATGATATATTTATAGTAAAATAAACCATTTTTACTCAAGATTAAAGAAAATGCATCGAAGGGATTTATCTTCTCGTATGTTCAAAAGTTATGAAAAACTAGTTCGTTGTGCGGAGAAGGTGGAAATTGAGTTTTTCGATGGTCAGGTGTTCATTGAAAAACAAAGGAATAAGAGGAAGAGGTGGCATAAAAAAGGGAATAACACTTCCAAAAAGTATAATGGTAAGAAACATAAGTTTATAGTTTGTGAAACATGTGGTAAAAAGCATTCTGGGGAATGTCTTTTCAATTCTGGTAAGTGCTACCGATGTGGTAAAATGGGACATAATGCTCGTAATTGCAGTTAAAAAGATTGGTGTAATGGTAAGACACAATCTGATTTACTTTAAGTAAAATGTTTAAAGTGCAATGAAATCATTCATTATGAAAATGAGTGTCCAACAAAGAACTCAACAAAGGGAAAGAATCCAGACTAAAAGCAGAAAGGGGTGATGAAATCCTTTGCAACAGCAGCAGCAGATGTTGGGCCATTAAATGAAGTAGAATCAGGTACATTGTTTGTTTTTTCAGATTATGTATATGTGTTGTTTGATTCGGGGTCTACACCCTCTCTCATTTCTCAGAGTTTTTCTAGTAAATTTGGGAAATCCATCTCAAGATATGAATATAAAACTTACGGTAAAAACACCTAGAGGAAATTTTGATACAAAATGAAAACATAAGAACATTATTGTCCTTGTGTGCTGAAAGAATATACCTATTAACCTTATTGTTTTTCCACTAGTAGAGTTTAATGTTATTTTGGGTATGGATTGGCTTTTTATTTATTATGCTATTATTTGCTGTAGATCTAAAGAGGTTACCTTTCAGAATGATATTCAGTTTGTATACAAGAATGAACTCTTGATTTTGGTAACATATCTTGAAGCAGAGAAAATAGTAAAAGGTGGAAATTATTGTTACCTTCCACATATTGTCAAACACAAAGGTACTATTCAGATTAATGATGTGGCAGTGGTAAATGAGTACCTTGATGTTTTTTCTTATGTCTTGTCTGGTATTGTACCTGATCGGGAAGTTGAATTATCTGTTGACTTAGTTCCTGATGATAATCCAATTTCTAAACCCCCGTATCGAATTGGTCAAATTGAAATTTTATAGTTAAAGAATAAATTACAGGAGTTATTCGATAAAGGTTTCATTCGACCTATCACATCACCATGGGGTTCTCTTATCTTATTTGTTAAAAAGAATGATGGTTCAATGAGACTTTGCATTGATTATAGAGCATTGAATAACATCACTATTAAGAACAAGTATTATTTTCCTCATATTGATGATTTGTTTGATCAGCTTTAGAAAGATGAGTAATTTTTGAAGATTGATTTGAGGTTGGGGTACCATCAGTTGAAAGTAAAGGAAGAAGAAATTCCAAAGACCACATTCCGTAATAGATAAGGCCATTATGAATTTTTAGTTATGTCTTTCGGTTTAACCAATAAACCTACTATATTCATGGATATTATGAATATGATATTCCATGAGTTCTTGGATAAGTTTTTTGTTGTGTTCGTTGATGATATTTTGGTTTATTCAAATAGTAAATAGAAACATGAAATTCATTTATGGGTTGTCTAGAAATCATTAAATGAAAAGAAACTGTATGGTAAATTCATCAAGTGTGAGTTTTGATTACAAAAAAATTCTTTCCTTGGTCACATTGTTTCAAAAAATTTCCTAACTGTTGATCCTGCTAAAACAGAAGTTATTGAAGAATGGCCAATACCCACAAATATAACCGAGATTCATAGTTATCCTGGTTTGGCAGGTTATTACTGGAGTTTTGTTGAAAATTTTGAACTGTTATATAGTCTGATGACTAAGTTAACTCGAAAAGGTGTTATGTTTATATGGAAAAAAGAATGTGATGATTGTTTTCAGGAATTGAAAAAAAGAATGGTGATTCTCAAGTTTTGGCACATCCTTTTAAAAATGGTGTGTTTGTTATTTAGAATGATGCTTCATTTAACAGACATGGATGTTTCCTTATACAGAATTATCAGGTAATTGATTATGATTTAATTCAGTTGAAACCTCATGAGATAAATTACCCTACACATGATTTGGAATTAGTTGTTTTTGTTTTTGCTTTAAAAATTTGGAGGCATCATTTGTATGGAGTAAAATGTGAAATATATATTGATCACAAAATTTTAAAGTATATATTAACTCAAAAATAATTGATCATGAGACAGAGGAGATGGTTGGAATTAATCAAGGATTATGATTTCACGATCGATTACCATCTGGAAATGCAAATAAAGTGGATGATGCTTTGAGTTGAAAAAGTAATGCTTCATTAATCATGTTATGTTTGGAATGAGATCATTTGGTTTTTGATTTGATGAACATTGGAATAGAAGTTGTTGGTGCAAGAAATTCTTCTGTTTTGTTTCATGTGTCAGTGAAATCATCTCTATCAGACAAAATAAATCATGAGCAAATAGAAGACAATGAGTTACAAAACAAAGCTAGAGTTGGTTCAGAAAGGTATGTTACCTTATTTTCACATTGATAATGATTGTGTTTTTAGATTTTTAAAGAGA
Organism: Viscum album; assembly: GCA_963277665.1. Classification (NCBI taxonomy): domain Eukaryota; kingdom Viridiplantae; phylum Streptophyta; class Magnoliopsida; order Santalales; family Viscaceae; genus Viscum; species Viscum album. The sequence continues at coordinate 1,565,839,434 of OY728145.1, forward strand.
TTATGTGTGCCTTGTGATTCAATATCGATGAATGAGTTGTTATGTGAAGCTTATATTTCCTCGTTTTCATTTCATCCTGGCAGTACTATGATGTACCAAGATATTTGGGATTATTACTGGTGGGATGGAATGAATAGAGAAATTTTTGATTTTATTATGAATTGTTTTACTTGTCATCTTGTTAAAGCAGAGCGGCAGTTACCGAAAGGGATTCTTTATCCTTTACCGATGCTAGAGTGGAAATGAGAAAATATATCCATGGACTTTGTTGTGGGATTACTGAAGACATCTCGAGTTAATAATTAAATCTGGGATATATTTGATCGATTTACTAAAAATTCTCATTTCCTTCCTATTCGAGATACTTTGTCTATATATCAACTTTTTCGATTGTATGTTAAAGAGATATTCAGGTGGCATGGATTTACCCTCTCAATTGTATCAGATCGTGATCCAAGGTTTACTTCTAATGTTTGGAAAGGCCTTTAGATGTCGTTGGGTACTGAATTAAATTTTTTTTAGCTTTCCATCCTCTATCAGATGGGCAGTTAGAACGAAAAATTCAAACCCTAGAGGATATGCTATGTGCTTGTTCACTAGATTACTTGGTAAGTTGGGATCAATAACTTTATTTGGAAGAATTTTCATATAATAACAGCTTTCATTCCAGTATACAGATGGCCCCATTTGAGTTATTATATGGAAATCATTTTCAAACTCTTGCTTTTTAGGATAATGCAGGTGAAAGGAAGCTGATTGGACCATAATTGGTAGAAGAGATGGTAGAGAAAGTTCAGTTGATTCAGAAGCACATGAGAATAGCTCAGAGTAGAGATAAAATTTATGTAAATAACCGGAGGAAAGATCTTTCTTTTGAGGTAGGTGATCATGTCATTCTGAAAATTTATCCATGGAAAAGTGTGATGCATTTTGGTAAGATGGTAAAGTTTAGTATGAGGTTCATTGGACCTTATAAAATTCTAGAGAAAGTTGGATCAGTTGCGTACAGAGTGGATATACCTCCATGTTTATCCCAGGTACATAATTTTTTTTCATGTTTCGATGATTAGAAATTATATTCCAGATCCATCTCCTGTTTTGATCCCAGAGGAAGTTCAGTTGGAAGAGAATCTATGTTATGATGAAAAACCAGTCTAGATTTTTGACCGTAAAGAGAAATTGGTGTGGAATAAGGTAGTTCACTAGGTAAAGGTTTTGTTGAAAAACCATATGGTTGAAGAGGCAATGTGGGAATTTGAAAATTCAATGGGGGATATATACCCCCACTTATATGGATAAGTGAATAAAAATTGTGAGGACGTAATTTCCAAAAATGGGGGAAGGATATAATATCCCAGGTAAATAAAGAATAATAGATTTTAATACTTATTAATATTTGTGAATTAAATATTAATTTTACTTTAAAATGGTTGATATGTTCGATATCGTAACCGATACGCAACAATGGGTTTCTTTGAAATCTTACATTGCACTCTAATAATATAATATCACTATTTTAAAGGAATGTTAAATCCTAGACGTTGTACTAGCTAGAATGAACAAAAATAACTACAATATGATTATAAATGTTTGATAAATGTATTTACTTTTATCCAATAAAAGTTATAGGCTTAAAATGTGAATGAATCTAATTTTAAGCTTAAATAAATTAAAAGGTCGATTTACCACCTTTTAACGGTGAACCCTATTTAAATCTAGTTTTGGTCACATTAATACATTTTATTTGACCAAATAAAATACTTATTTATAATGGGAACATCCAAATTTGCTTTTTTTATATTTTTTGGAATTTTTCCAATAAAGTTCATTTTTAATGAATAGTGAAAAATATTGTATTTTAATTCCAAACTTTGTTTTAATATAATTTAGTTATGTTGTTAGATAATATTTTTAACTGTTTTTAAGAGTAATTATAATATTTATTTACCATTTAATCAAATGTTGTTCATTAGGATTAATTTTACATTGAATTTGGACATAAACAAGTGTTAATATTTTGATATTTATTGTTTCTTAAAAACAGGCTTTTAGTTTTAACAACAAGAATTAATTTTTAATTAATTATTTCAACTTCTATGTTTAGAATTTTGTAAAATAGACACCATTTTTGAATTTAGAATATCAAATATATCTTAGGCTGAAACTTTGGTATTTTTCTGAGAAACATTAATTTTTGATGAATAGTGAAACCACTTCGTAGTAGTTAAAAAAATTGATTTTTTCATTTAAATGAAATTTTAACACTTTTGTGAATAGAATTTTGAAAACCCAACATACATGGTTTCTATTAGTATGTAAAATGTGGTTCAATAAGATGAAAATAATGTTTATTGAATAGTAACTTTTGACTTTTATTTACCGTAGTTAAAGGTAAATAGGGTAATTCAAGGAAAAAAGAATATTATAATAATTCAAAATTACCATAACACATGTTCAAACCTTATTGGTTGAATAATTTATGACCATGAAATTATTTGGGTAGATTTTGGGACCCTAGTGAGCCACTTGGGAGTGATAATGACATTTTAGATTAATTAACTTAATGTAAAGGAAAAAATAACAAAAATAAATATCTTTTAGTAAATAAATTTTTAAAATTGGTTATATAAATTATCTTTTAGACTATAAATATTCATTGAAAATATAAAAATATTTCCTATATCATGGTATTTGTTTTTATAATTTTTATAAATTGAATAAATTAAATTATTTATGGCATAATAATGATGTTGTGTTACCTCAATAATAATTCATTTAATTAAATAAGATTATAAATACTAAAACAACATCCAAAAACTGTCAAATTCATATTGGATGATTTTATTTAGACCATTAGTAATATTATCTTAGACTCTAATGAATTTTTGACATTTAGAATCCAAATATCATTATATAATAAAATAATATTATCACACTATCCTAAAGAGCCCCTCCTCCCCCTTATAAAAATACCTCACTTCTATCCAAATACGCACACCTCTCAAGACTTTTGGCTCATCCAAAATCTGCCCAATTGATCTCCCTACATCACTCTCCTCCATTTTTAATCCTTACCTTAGGCAGAAGGCACTTCTAGAAGTCCTTTTGGTTCAAACCAAAGGAAGTTTCTCAAATTAAATGTAACAGTTTCTCTTAACGTCTTTTCTTTTATTTTACTTCTAAAACCCCTAAACTATTTTTATTCCATTCTTTTATAACAACAACAGTATCCCCAAAATACTTGGATGTTTTTTAGGAGAATTATTCGAACTACATTTACACACACCTCCATCTAATGGGTGAAGAACATACTATTTCTGTGGACGGAAAACTAACGCCTCACGAAATGATGATTGTTCAATTCTCTCCTACCACATATCATGGTGGCCATTAAAATTTAACTATATTTATATATGATATATATTATGTTTATTTTTTATTTATACTACTGTATCTTTCTTTTATATCAAAACTTTATGGTTTCCATTATGGTTAAACATGATAATTTAATTTGAAAAAGTTCGTACTACCGCCCCCTTAAAGTGACATGACTGGTTAATGCCATATGTGGGACTTATAAAGGATGGATTTAATGATATTATATATGATATTATACTTTTATTATAATATAATTATGTATCATTATGTTTTATTTCCATTAAAATAATAAATATAAATAAATGTAGTGTTTATGCATACGTACGGCATACAGTCTCCAGAACGGTGCATTTCATTTCTTACCTCCCAATGATATGTACTGTTATAAATAATATATATATATATACTGGTTATATATTATATATATGATATATAAATAATTAATTTCATTCTATATATAATGGACTATTAATGGCATGGACAACTTGTGAATATAAGGTGTTCATTTTTGACTCAAGTACCAAATATTGACAAAACAAATGTTATTAACTTAAATGATTACATAATGTTTCCAACATTTTAATAAGTGATATTAAAAGAATAATAAACTTGAAAAAATTTCTTAAGAAAGTATAAATTAACTTTAGTTTATTATTTTGGATATTAAAGAACGATCGAGTCAAGTCGGACACGAGGTATGGTACTTCGCCTCAATCTCCTTTCAATGAGGCATATTTTGTTTTAATACATGATTATTTCATACGCAATATAATAACCATTTACATTAAATTTAATTCAAAAGGAATATTTTCTCTAGGAAGAGTTTTACTAAACAAAAAAATGAATGTTTCACTTTATTATACACGGCGACAACAACCTTTTCGCCGCTACAACTATTATGTCATCTTTTCGCTTCCTTAACAAGTTGTAATGTTTTTAAAAAGGAAAATAAATACAATATAATCTTTTAATGTAATTGGGTATTGAAAATGGTTTTGATAATGTATTTTTTATTTTAATATATTTAAATGATATATTGTTATTGCAATGTGGGAATCTTAGCTTTCTTTTATAGTTATGTTATGTATTATGATCATGTTATGAATCTTGGGCATTATTTACCTATACAGGTGGTTCCGTGATAAACCTAGGGCGTGTGAGCCCGGGATAGCTCTCCAATGCATTGGGTAACATGACGGAGGTAAACATGAATGTTTATCCTAAAAAATTTATGAAATATACTGTGATGGGTATTACAAAGAAACTCCATATGTATCTGTAATAACTATAATGTAGGTATGTTATGGATGCCACAAGTTACCTTTATGATTTATGATTTCTATGTGTTATTCAGAAATCATATTTTTTATTTAGGTAAGTAATTTTTTTATGTTTTCTATGTATTTATGAACAAATGTTTTATTTTTATGTTTTATAACCCTTACTGAGCTTTTTATGCTCGTCCCAGGTTTTGAAATTTTTTCATAGGACTTAAAGATAAATAGGGTCAAGGAAGGGATGAAGGAAAAGTCATGATGTCTAAAACATGGGACTAGACATGACTCTTTTTTCACGATTTTTTATTTTATGAATAAATGGAAACTTTTTAGAAGTTTCTACTTTGTAATCTTTTGAGATGTAATAGTTATGTCCTAATTCACTAAAATGCTAATCCTAAAATGATCCTCAATGTATATTATTCATTTAATTCAATATTATGTAATGTTTAAGGCCGGGTCATTATATATAAACCTATAAATGAATATTTTTTTAAAAAACATTTAATTAAAAAATATGTGTTAATTTATAATTGAAAAGTAGAATAAATTTATTTCAAATATTTATATTTAATTTAATTATGATATTAATAAAATAAGAAATAAGAAGACTATTATTTTAATTTAAAATTAGAGTATATATATATTTAATAAATTAGAGAATAATTTAAGAAATATTTATGTATATATATTTGAATTATCTACTTTTAATTTAAAGAAAATAACTATACATAAAATTTTATTATTATATAAAATTACTAAACATTAAATACAATATATTTTATTATGAGTAATATAATTTGACTTTATCAAATTTTGAAATAAAAATAAAATTTTATAATAATTATTATTATTGAAATAACTGTATTATATTTTTTCTATAAAATATAAAATATGAATATTCATCAAATGTAACATATTTTGTTAATAAAAAAATGTTATTTTATTTATTATCTAAAAAACATTAAACGAAATTGGGGGATCAAAATAATTTTGGATAAATCAATACCAACTTTTTCATAAGGGAGGTCAAACAATAGAGGATAGGTTTGACCAGGGTTTCAAAAATAGATTAATTATTGAGTGTAGATGAGGGGTTTTTACCATCAGAGAGCAGTATAAATCTAGATTTAACATAAAATACAAATACTAATAGAACGCCAAAGGTATTTTTAACAACGATTGCGGAGATCAAGTACTAATAACTCAATAAAGATATCATAACATATTAATCAACCTGTATTTCTAAATGAATAATACCATAGGTATATATTTTGATTTGTGTCTGAATAGTTTTGAAAATCTAATTTTGACGATTGTTTTAGGATTAGAAGTACTTTTTTCATCATTGATCTAATTTTTATTATTTATTATAGAATTATTAATACTATATTTATAATAAATGTCATATATATTTTTATATTAATTATTTTAAATGGTTCATTCAATGTATCTACCAAATTTTAGTTTTGATGTGGACCTATATAATTTAATTTCATAAAATTTACTCCTCGCTTTTATAGATTTTACATTTAGGTTTAATCCAAATCATCCTGAATAAGCCTCAACCAAATTAATCTAAATATTATTTAATATATATATATATACACGTATATATATATATATTCAATTGATATAAATGTTTATGTATATTAGTCAGATGAGTTAAATATGATTTTAAATCCTTCTTCTTCATTTACCTCCATGAATAAAGCCTGTAACGATTAGATAATATAAATATATATCATCTTTATTGGAATGAATTATATCTTACCCACATAATTTGAGGAACTGGGATGATTATCAATTTATACCCATATTTTGCGGGGCTCTGATCACCAATTACCTTGGATGTATACAACTGACCGAATAAATGTATATATATAATATAAATTTAATTTTAAAAGTAAATATATATTTATATAAATTTATAATCATGCCTATAAGTGTCCTTGTCTCTCGAGTTTATCCATTCTATGTTCCTCACATTTTTTATAATGAAAAATATGTTAGAGAAATATGGAGTCTAATATAGGAATAAGAATAAGGTATTATAAAAATAGATGATAAATAATTATTTTAAAATGAAATTTTTAGAAATTAAATTGTGTGAATAAAATATTGTTCTTTTAAAAACATCAGTATATTTTATTTATCGTCCACCACTTTCATGTGGTGACAATATTTTTAAATTCCTATGATGGTAGATTATTTTATGAATTCAATTTTAGTTTCCACATTCAAATTAAACAAGTAATAATTTTTTCTCATATGGTCAAAAGATATAATTTTATGTGTAATGTGTTTTTATCTTTTTTAATTTAAGTCTTGAATGTAGATATTTCCCCCACCTATAATTTTTATTGACATTTCATTCATTTTAATACATTATTTAGTTTAAATTTATATTAGTTTGTGTTTATGTAATTTAAATGCAGGTGATTATTTTTCAAATTTGGACTTCTCAAAAAGATTTATTGAGATTTTATTTATCAAATAATAGAAGATATAAAAATATTTTATTTTAAAAAAACAGAAGTAGATTTTGAATTGATTTTTCTGGGTTATGTATAATAATTGAATATCTTCAAAAATTAATTTCATAAAATTAAATTTAGTACTTTTATATAAAATGTAATAATGAATAATATTGAGTGAACCCCCAAACTCTAGGGGACCCATTCATTTATTTTATTCTATTATAGGCCTCATGGTTTTCATAACATTTTTGATCTATCATAATATTCTATAAAAAATTATCATTTTCAAATGATTTTTAGGAGAAATTAAAATGTATTTAGAAAGAAACTATTATAAATGTGTTTTCAAAATGACATGTATTTTAATTATTTTGAAAAATGTTTCCTTGTGAATTTTTTTGAATCCCATACTTCTATAATTTTGAGAAAATGATATATTATATTTTTTAAACAAATATTAATATAAATGGTCTATATCTTTATTTAATAGAGTTTACCAAATTTTCAGAGTCCTCAAAAAACATAGAACATGAAATATTCCCATATTTATAATGGATACAGTTTTTTAGTTACATTTTAATAAAAAAATATACAACATGTTTTTATTACCTAATCTATATCTGTGAGTTCCAGATGTGATAATCACACATCAAGGAAAAGGATTTTGTTGTTTAACAACATGTAGTTCGGTCATTTTAAACGGATTTGGCATCATGAAATGTATTTCTAATATATGAATTACTATATGGTGGTATGATGTTTCATGTGATAAACCCACAATCAATGAAAAAAATTCTATGGATATTATTATTTATAATAGTCTTCCATATTTGGAAGATGATTTTACTAATAAATAATGAAGACCTCTATCTTTCCATCCTCTATTTCATGATAGTTTCATTAGTTTTTGGAATTGATTTCATACTCATTATTTGTCCATTTATACTCATAATACATGCTATTGGAATCATGTTTGTTAATATAATTTGAGAGACACTAAATTTGGTGATAATATTAGTCATTGGGGTTTTAAAAATATTATGGGTTTTTAAGTACATAATGTGTATGAACTCATATCATTTGGATAGTATGTTAGAGGTAGTAAATATGTATTTAAACATTATGGATATAGATAGAGTATATAGTCCCTTGACATCCATTACCCATATGTAAAATGCCCAAGGATACCCAGAATTATGTGATGACTCTAGGTGTTGATGTAATAATTTATATTTTTTTTGCAAAACATAATATCTTTTGGTGGTCTGTACATAGTCATGTTTCATCATTATCTATAAATATATGTGTCTCCGGATATGATGGGTGATCCAAATTCTATAAAAACGAGTGTTGGAAGAGCTTGCCTGAACGTATTTCATATCAATGATGACATATCATTCATTGATTCATCTATGGAGAACCCCATCAAAACCAACATTTAAAATGACCATCTTGTAATTTAGTCTATTGTAGAGGAAGAAATTATCTTACATCATCTAATTTGTGACGACATAGATGAATTTTATTGGAGGATGTCACATTTAAGACAATCCATTATAGTGATCATCCATGATGTAATGGTTTGGTCATCCTACAATAGGGTAGCATTTATTTCACTGATCTTATAAATTATTTTACAATAACTGGGGGGGACACACTATGGTGAGTATTGTAGAAAAATTCCTCATCCTGAGCAGGGTTTTCAAAGGTTGTGGCTACAATAACCATCACATAGATTCTTGAATTTCTTGAGTGGTGGATAAGACTCAGAATTATTTCAAGGGGGAATTCATCTATAATTTTTATGGGAAGATACAAATCATCATTAATTATGGCATATTTAACATTTATTTTCTTAATCTCCAGATATGAGTAATCTTTAGGAATGGGATGGCATATCCTGAGTAGTAGAATGAAATCCAACACCCCTATGAAATCAGGAAACTCATCCTCATTGTTTTTGAAACCATCTGATAGTAGGAGGGAATATGGTTGAACCCCATTCATCCATGAGAAAAATACTATCCTCCTTCCATCTCAATCATGATATGGGTCTTCCATTATTCTACCAATAGGACATCGAGAGGAAGTATCAAAGTATATATCCCATGATTGGGGAGTGTCACAAAAAAATAAAACATCTTTATGTAAGAGTTTAATATTTAGTGATGTTTATTCTATAGTAGGGTGCACAGTGAGAAATTTAGTGAGCACATACCCATTTTTTCCATCTACGATAGGACATGGATATTGAACTCTTATTGGATAGCTACATCTATATCCATATGAGAAGTCAACATCAAATAGTTGGGAATATACTTGAGTGGATCAGAATCAAAGATAAGGATGACCTCATAATGTTGAAAATAGTTCCTCTACTTTTATACTGGGAAAATAAATGCAAGTAAAATCATCAAAATGTTGGAATTGAAAGTATCACAATCTAGATTTGTATTAATAATATAATAAAGGATGTTTTCTTTCCCAACATCCTTTATTTTTTAAATAAAGGAACCAAAAATTCATTCCCTGGTGGTAACATGTTGGATTAGTGGACCCCCTATTATTAGGAGCATCAAGATCAGTGATGTTTTATGTATCACATAAGTGTCATAAGGGCTACATAGCCATCATCATCTAATAATTGTACAACTCAATTTTATCATAAAATTTGAAAAGGGAAGGCACTATTCATCCCTATTTTATATAAAACAATTTATTTAAGTAAATAATCCTTTAATTATTCTCAAATAATTGTTCTTTTGAGGATTCTACATTTCTAGGATCATAATATTCATCCGTGGGTAAAGTTACATTCATTAGTGGAAGACTATGAAGATGAGAAATTTTTTTATGGTCACTCGAAAAGAAAATTTTAGGGGTTTATTCATCACATTATATTACCATATTTTGTTGAAAAATATTTATAACAGAAATATTTGATTAGAATATTGTCAGTAATTCACCAATAGGTCATCAATATAATGTTCTGTTAACCATATAAGAATGAACATGAAGATATAGTGAATAAATTTTTTATAAGTGGTGGCTAAATTATTTAAATAAAAGTCAATGACTTGATAGCATAATATCCATTGTGGTTCTGCTAATTTACATGATTCCAATTTCTTATGGCCCATATTGATTTGAGTTTCCCTAGTTTATTCATCTATGAGGAAATGATTTTGGAAACTAGTGGTTGAATTGATTTAGTGTTTCGTGATTAGATTTCGGAAATGAACCCCCAGATATTTTTGATTCTGATTTTTAAAATTTATTAAAACCCTTATATATAAATTCACATTTAACAGGTCTGATGCTATAAATCCACTTTGGGAAAAAAAATTCATAAATAATGTTTTTATAATTAAATTAACAATTTTCACTTTAGACCTACCTTCATGAGATGGGTGAATCATATTGGATTCTCTACTTGAAACCATAATGTGGATATATTATTCGATCGGATGCCACATAAAAATATAGTCCATGAATTTTTCATAATTCCATGAAATACCATAAAAATTTCAACATCAAGGATGAAATATACATTTCATATAGTTCAATAACAATTAATAAATCAATGTGAGCTTTGGGTCCTCTTTTGTTACGAGGATCACCTGCCTGAGTTCAATAATCATTGTAGAGTCACCTTCAAGAAATACTAGATGGAAATCCTTAATTTAATCCACTTCATCTCCCTCAAATACAATTTTAGTGGCATTAGGAGATGAATGAGTTTTCTTAAAAAAAGGGGACAATGTGGGGGGTACCCTCTATAAATGACAGAGAGGAATATACAATTCCTAAGAGAATTGATGACCTAGAATAATTATTATGGTTATTTTAAAATGATATAAATCTTCTACATTATCACCATGTGTAGAATAAGTACTAATAGCATGTAGTTCATGAGATGATATTGTGGAATTATATACCTCATTCAATGATATATCGATTTCATTTGATAAAGAAATGCTCCATTGAATACCTTGTTTTTTTATATGATGGAGGAGTATTTATTTATACTAGTAGTGTCTAAGATAATACATATCATATTTTGGGAATAAGGGAATAAAATAGCCTTAAATTATGAATACTCTCAATAAAAATTCTAATGTCCTAAATCAAATTGATGTGAAATACATAATAATAATTTGGTATGTTCCAATGATTTTCTAGGGACACTACCAAACTATTTGGAGCAGGGACTTGTGCATAAAATTACAGCATTGACTAGTTTCCCTCTCTCCTATAGAAACCCTCTTATATGTATGGGGACATAGGATGTAATTTTCACTATATAGTACTCTAACCATTCCATTGATGGAGTACTTTATTCATTAATGATATAATAAATTTATTGTAATATTATTGTGTAGAATAGTTCATCCTAATTGAAAATAAAATTTTCATTCCAACATTATTACTAAGAACACATAGTTAGATATAGTATCTCAAAACATCGAATTTATTTCTATACTTATGATGTGTTTTTATTAGTTTTTTATATCCAGTAATTGTAAATTTTAAAGGAGACAAGTTGTGTTCTTTTCAACCGTAAATTTGGAGTGTATGAATTGGGAAATGATTGAACCCAAAGCCATAGAAAATCTTGGTGATCTAGATTTTGATAATTCCTATTTTTATTATGATGTATAGTGGTCCAATGTGTCACTGGATTATGGCCTATAAATCCTACTATATAAGTGAGAGGAAAAAACATTTTCACTCCAGATCAGTCATAACATGACACACTTCAACAATAAAAACCTCTCTATAGAATAGTATGTCATGTGTCAAACATTTTGATCATCCTTATAATGATGTATTTAATTCATTCCACAATGATTACCTCCATTTATTTAAGATCCTTTTCTATAACATTTTCCATCATAGATATAGTAATTTGGATGAATCATAATTTCCAAATACAACCACTCCACCTTTATTGTACTTGATGATGAAGATACGATATTTATTACTATTCATGAGAGAGGTACACCCAATGTAAAAAACCGATAAATAAAAACATTTCATAACTCTTGATGAAAGCTCATAATTTTTTTTCCCTAATCATACAATTTTAATTTTCCCAAGTTCATATATGAATACCCCTTGATGATTTATTCTCCTATTTCTCCTTGTTGTTCATATTTTTGTATTGATCATATAAAATGGGGAACTAATTTCGATTATTCAATGTGTATATTTAAGTTTAAATTTTTTTCCTCATTTTTGTGTCCCATGTGGTTCTTATTTTTTAGACCTTGAATAAAAATAAGCTACTTTAGGCCATAAACACATCACAAAAAAGCAATAACATTAAGATAAATATTAGATTATGGAAAAAATGTTGTTTATCAATGTTGATAATGATCTAAAAAACCTCTATATAATGAATCACGCATATTAAATGTTTCCAAATGTTTTATATTATTAACACATAATTTATTGGGTTAATTTTCTATCCTTTCTAATTGTATCATCATACTTATGAGCTTTCTATTTTAACACATAACTTTATGGGATGACTCATGTGGTTTAATAGTTACATATTTCAAATAAAAAAATTACTTTATTTTACATCCTTTAAAATATTTAACGAACTAAAATTTATATATAAAGACTTCCCAAAGTTATCATATTAAGAATAAATAAAGCACCAGAATAAGATAAATATCATAACATAATGAGTGGTAAACATAAAAAATAAGTGAGACACAAATTACATGGAATACTAACTTAATTACGCAAAATAAAATCATCGCCACATAATAGGAATAACATTTCTTAATAACATTTGACATAAACATTTAATTAGGAAATCATAATATCAGAATTAATATCAATATTATAACTTTTGAAAAAGTATTATCATTGTAAAATAGTAACTTCATTAGAAATTCCATTAGATAATAATAAAATAATATTAAACATATTCTAAATATGGAACATATATTAGTAGAAATTTAATTAACTAATTGTTCAACCCTATAAATTCCAAAAATTGAATAAAACTAAAATGTACTCAAGAATAATTTTCCCATGAGATATAATGTTTTAACAGATTAATTGGAGGAAAATATTATATCCCGACCATAATTAATTTTACTTATCAGTACCACTTTTAGATAATTCACTTATCACATAATAAATTACCCTTGGAAATTAAATGTTCTTTATAAATAATCCAAATTAAAATCATTCATTTTTTAGAAATATCAAATGGAAATGGAAATGTGTTTCACACTATATATAAATTTTATTATATAACATCATAATTTAAATTATTTTAAATAAAAACTAACCACCCAATATAGTCCAATAAGGGATGAATATATAGGTAGAAAGATGAAGTATAACTCCATTAGAGATTAATTAAATGATAATAAAAATAAAATTGAATGAAATGATTTATATATTGAATTCATTATTATAAATGTCATAATTTCTGGTATATTTTATAATGACTATATTATTATTATGAAAAAAGGAAAGAAAAAAATTCATGTAAAATGATTTGGTTCATGAAATATTTTCGAAATAAAAATAGCGATCACGTCATTTAAAATATAATGTCTTAGTACTATAAATTTGAATAAAATTTGTATTACACAAAGAAAGGCGTTTGGGATACAAAGTCCCTTATCATTGACGTTTACTTCCATCAATGTGAAATAACCTCATGTATCATTAAAATAAACATAATAATTACCTATTTCATAACCTTATTCATATGTTTTTTTTATACTCTTCATTAATGATAATTATTTCATTGTATTATACATTCTAATATATTTTCAATATATACTATTCATATTCCTAACCATTTTGAACTAGGATTAAAAATGTAGTATCAATATACAATGTACTCCATAATAGCATAATTTAAAACCCATTAAAGGTACTAGTGTTGCATTTTTATAAGGAAAAAATATTATAACTCCATTTCATGGGATTTTTTGTCGCATTTCATGAAGATGAAATCAGTGTTGAAGTGGTATCAGGTTATTCACCGATATAAATGGATTACCTTAAAATGGCCGTTACTTATTTTGTGATCAAAAAAGAAAAATAATAATAATAATTAAAACATATATATATATTATTCTAATAAAATATTAAAAATAGTCATCTCTAATGGCAGTAGTTTAAACAAAACCACCTTTATTCATGGAGGTGGTAGTCTACAAACATGTACAATTTAGGTTTTTCTTCATAATTGATAAGGTAATGTTATTAATTTTTATGCAATATATATATATATATTATATGTATAATAATAAATCAAATGCGAGCATTTATAAAAAGAGAAAATGAATTTGCGATAGAATTAATTTATCTAAGGAAAAATGATATGTGGAAGAAAAAGTTTGAAATCAATACCCCACTAATTCGATATCCCTTTTGGGAAGGGGGATAAAACATTGAGGGTTTGTCTTTTGAGAAGAGAATATTCTCGATAATGTTAAATGGAGTGTTGAGGAGAGGTTTGAAAATAAATTCTGATGGACATAGGGGGTTTTGGAGTTATGTTATGTGGGAATAGGAGTTCCCCTTTTATATGTTAAAAATTGTTATATTTATTGAAATATCAAAAAAAAATTCAATAATGGAAAGACATGATCAAATAAAATTAAAGAAATTTGAGAAATAATATTTATTATATGGGTTTTGGTCGATTGAATCTCTTTCCAATAAATTAACACATGTTCTTGACATGTATATCCCTTTACCAATTAGATTACTAATTTTTACCATTTTGGTTTTCGCCAAGGTATCTAGTTTCTACAATAGTGATTTTTCTATTTTTTCTGCATATAAAATAATAATTATTGTATAATGTCAACCTAATGATTCCAAATTTGAAGTAAATTATTTATTTAATTTTTTTAAAAATGTAAAAATTTATTTTCCAACACTAAATCTTTAATGTATAAATTTTTAAACAGGAATACAACTATAATTATAAAATGAAATATATGATCTTATAAATCAAAAACAATATCTTTTAAAATAATAAATTCACATATAAAATAATTATTTGGTTTTAAAAAATGACTCATGAATTTTATAATTAATTCTTATATAATTTCATAAATTTCATGTTATTTGTATAAATAGTATTCTCCAATATTCATCTAACAATGAATATATTTTGACATATCATAAAAATTAATCTTAATATAACATTTAAATAATAAATTAAAAAATAATTATAATCATTCCAAGATAAAATTATTAATATTCTAAAATGTACTGTTAATTATCAATATAAAATATATAAAAACTCATTTTTATTTGAAAAATGACTTTAGATATATTAACAATTTCGTTTCATAAAAAATAATAATTAATATTGAGTTGGTAACCAAATTATTATCAAAAAAATATTATACATAAAAGGATATAAATTTTCAAGAATTTATTTTATTAGATTCTTGTATACACTACATTGATAATATTGAAAGTAATTTATATTTTGATTCTTATTATTATATATATGTGGGAGTGTGTGTTTAAGGACCTGGCCTTAAACCTTACATAATATTGAATTAAATGAATAATTCACATTAAGGATCTTTTTAGGTTTAGTGTTTTAGTGAATTCGGGCAAAAATTTTAATCTCAAAAGATTACAATGTAGACACTTCTACACAGTTCCCTTTTTTTTACAAAAAATGAACTCTCGAAAAAAAAGATTCATGTCTAGTTATATGATTAAGATAGCATGACTTATCCTTGATCCCATCTTTTACCCTATTCCACATTATGTCCTGTGAAAAACATTTCAAAAACTTGGGATGAGCATAAATAGCTCAGTAAGGGATACACAAAGAAGTGCAACTGTTAGTTTTTCAAAACAACAAGTATACCATGAATACCTTAACACAAGTAATACTTTTCACCATTATGAAGTAGTAAATACACTTCATGGAATAAAATATCATTACTTACCATTTTACAACCAAAATATTACCATAAAACCCTTATAAAGAACACATAACATATAAAGGTAACTTGAGACATACACATACCTAAATGGAATAACCATATGGTCAACTTCCACACATATCACTAATTGGAATATCCATATGGAAGACTTCAATACCCAATGAATTAGGGGTTATAACGTAACCACCCGTCCTGGTATTCACGACCCCACCCATCATTTGGTTTATCACATAACCACACATCAAATGATCATCTACCAATATAAAATCGTAACACATACAAAAAATATAAAGGAATGAAAACATTTCCACATTCCAATCACAATATATCACTTAAATATATTGACCTAAAAAAACCATTTTCAAAACCATTTTCAATAAAAAAATATGTAAAAGAGTATAAGGTATTTATTTTCTTTTATAATCATTACGTCTTGTTGAGGAAGCCAAAGGTAAAAAAATACTCACAGCGGCAGAAAATGTCGTTGTCACTATGTACGTTAAAATGCACATTCTTTTTGTCATTTATTAAAATGCATCGTATAAAAATATTCCTTTTGAATAAAAGTAAAAGTTGACGGTGTTTATACAACGTACAAAAGAAAGTCTTGTATTAAAATAAAATATGCCTCAATTAAAGGAAACTGAGAGGAAGTCCCTTACCTCGTGTCCGACTTGACTCGGTCATTATTTAATCTCTTGAATAATAAACTAATATTAATTTCTACTTTCTTAAGAACATTTTTCATGTTTATTATTCCTTTTATATCACTTATTACCATGTTATAAATATTGTGTAACCATTTAAGTTAATAACGTTCGTTTTGTCGATATTTGGCACTTGAGTCAAAAATAGACTTTTTATAATTACATGTTGTTCATGTGGTCAAAGGATCATTATATATAGAATGAGATACATGATTTGGATATCATATATATCATATATATCCAGCATATATAGGTATTTATAATAGTACTTAACATTTTGAGGTAAGAAATTAAATGCACAGTTCATGGAGACTGCAAGTCGTACGTACGCATGAACGCTACTTTCATTTCTATTTCTTATTATAATGAAAAGAATTAATAATGATACACAGGTATATTATAAATACAGTATAATATCATATATAAGATCATTAACTCCATCCTTTATACATCCCACATAAGGCATTAATGAATCACATCACTTTTAGGGGGCGGTAGTCCGCACTTCCTCAAATGAGATTATCGTATTTACCCACTATGGAAACCATAAAGGTGTGATATAAATGGAAAATACAGAAGCATAAAGAAAACATAAACATAATATATATCATATATAAATACAGTGCCATCATAATGGCCAGCATGAGAGGCGGTAAGAGGTAATTGAACAATCATCGTTTCGTGAGGTGTTAGTTTGCCATCCACAGAAACCTTATGTTCATCACCCATTAGATGGAGGTGTGTGTAAGTGTAGTTATAATACATCTCATGAAAACATACTAGTAAATTGGTGGTATCGGTTTTGATACAAAATAAAGGAATAAAAAGAGTTTAGGGGTTCGAGATGTAAAATAAAAAAAACAATTTAAGAGAAATGGTTACCTTTAATTTAGGAAACTTCCTTTGGTTTGAACAAAAAGGATTTTTTTTAAAGTGTCTTATGCATAAGGTAAGGCATCTAAGGGGATGACAGGGATGTTGGGAGCTTAATTTTTCAGATTTTGGGCAAGACAAATGGAATTAGAGGTGTGAGTAATTGGTTAGAATCGGTCTCCTTTTATAAGGGGGTGGAGGGGCTCTTTTGGAAAGTGTGAAACTATTATTTTATTAGTTAATGATATTCGGTTTATAAGGTCCAAAAATTATTAAAGATGAATATAAGAGGACTCATGGTCGAAATAAAATCATCCAATCAGAATTGGACATGTTTTGGATAATATTTTTGTCATTATAATATTATTTATTTAAATCATTTATTAATGAGGTAAACACTACATCATTATTATTTCATAAATAATTTAATATATTTGTTGTCTAAAAATTATAAAAAAATACTATCATGTAGGAAATAATTTACGATTTCCAATGATTATTTATTGTCTAAAATATGACTTATATAACACCATATAAAAATTAATTACTAAAAGATTTTTGATTATGTCTATTTTTCCTTTACGTAAAATTAATTTGTCTAAACTATCATTATCACTCCCATGTGGCTCAAAGGGGTCCCAAAATCGACCCAAAGATTTCAAAGGTCATTAATGACTCAACCAATATGGTTTGAAAAAGTTTTAAGGAAATTTGGAATTATTATAATATTCTTTTTAACCTTGAATTACCTTATTTACCTTTAACCGCGGTAAATAAAAGTCAAATGCTACTATTCACCGAAAACTATTTTCAAATTAATGAACAAAATATTACTTCTTGATAACAACCATGTATGTCGGACTTTTGAAATTCCATTCATAGAGGTTGTAAATTTTTATTTAAATGAAAAAGTAAATTTTTTTAACTACCACTAAGTGGTGTCACTATTCAACAAAAATTGAAGTTTTTCAAAAAAATACCAATCATTTAGATTAAGAATTATTTGATATTCCGAATTCAAAATTGATTTCTATTTTTCCAAATTCAGAAACATTGAAGTGTCATTAATTAATTTAAAAATTAATTCCCTTTGTTAAAACAAATAGCGTGTTTTTATGAAATAATAACTAACAAAATATTAATACTTGTTTATGTCCAATTTCAATGTGAAATTAATTCCAATGACCAACATTAGATTAAGTGGTAAAAATATATTTCAATTTCACTCTAAAACCAAATAATAAGATAATATAACCATATAAATAAATTATATTAGAAGACAATTTTGAATTAAAATACAGTATTTTTCCCTATTCATTAAAAATGAACTTTATCAAAAAAATTACAAAAAATTACCCTAAGTAAAATTTGATGTCCCCATTCTAATTAAGGATTATATTTGGTCAATTAGAATTTATTAAAGTGTCCAAAACTATATTTAATGAAGGTTCTCCATTAAAAGGTGATAAATCTGCCTTTTAATGTTAATTATGCTTAAAATTAGATTCATTCTAATTTTAGGTCTCTAACTTTTTATTGGATAATGTAAATACATTTAACAAACATGTATAATCATATTTTAATTAGTTTCATTCATTCCTGTCGATACAACAACTAGGAGTTAACAACTATTTTTAATAATAATATTATATTATTAGTGTGCAACGTAAGATTTCAAAGAAACCCACTGTTGTGTATCAGGTACACTATCGAACATAGAAACCCCTTTAAAGTAAAATTAATAATTAATTTTCAAATATTAATAAATATGAATAATGTCTTATTATTCATTTACCTGAGATGTTACTTCCTTCCCCCCTTTTGGAAATTGCTTCCTCGAAATTTTTATTCACTTTTCAAAATAAGTTGGGGTATTTATCCCTCATAGCATTTTCAGATTCGCACATTGCCTCTTCAGCCATATGGGTTTTCCACAAAACCTTTACCTGATAAATTACCTTATTCGACAACACCATCTCTCTACAGTCATGAATACGAATTGGTTGTTCTTCATAAGAGAGATTCTATTCCAACTGAACTACCTCTAGGCTCAGAACATGAGATGGATCTGGAATATACTTTCTCAACACTGAAATGTGAAAAACATTGTGTACCTGAGATAAACATGGGGGTAAAGCCACTCTGTATGCAGCTGATCCAACTTTTTCCAGAATTTCATAAGGTCCAATAAACCTCAGACACAACTTTCCGTTCTTACCAAAACGCATCAAACTATTCCATGGATAAACATTGATAATGACATTATCACCTACCTTAAAAGAAAGATCCTTCCTCTGGTTATCAGTATAACTTTTATGTCTGTTCTTAGCTATTCTCATATGCTTCTGAATCAACTGAACTTTCTCTGCCATCTCTTCTACCCATTATTGTCCCATCAGCTTCCTTTAAGCTACTTAGTCCCAAAAAGCCGGAGTTCTACAACGCTTTCTATATAATGCCCCAAATGGAGCCATCTGTATACTGGAATGAAAACTGTTATTATATGAAAATTCAACCAAAGAAAGATGTTGGTTCTAACTTCCCTGATAATCCATCGAGCAAGATCGTAACATATCTTCTAATGCCTGAATTGTCCATTCTGGCTACCCATCAGATTGAGTATGAAAAGCTGTACTAAAATTTAAATCAGTACCCAATGACTTTTGAAGGCCTTTCAAAAAGTTAGAAGTGAACCTGGAATCACGATCAGATACAATAGAGAGGGGAAATCCATGCATCCTGACTATCTCTTTATCATACAACCGATCATGTTGATCGAAAGATAGAGTATCTTGAATAGGAAGGAAATGAGCAGATTCAGTCAATCGATCAGCTATAACCCAGATTTCATTATTACATCGAGATGTCTTTGGTAATCCCACAACGAAGACCATGGATATATTTTCCCATTTCCACTCTGGCACTGGTAGAGGCAGAAGAATTCCTTTCGGTAATTGTCACTCTGCTTTAACCTGCTGATAAGTAAAACACTTAATAGTTAAATCAGAAATATCTCTTTTCATTCCATCCCACTAGTAATACTTTTGAAGATCTCTGTACAACTTAGTACTACCAGGATGAACTGATAATATGGAACTTTGAGATTCACATAACAACTCATTATTCAACTGTGAATCACAATGCACACATAATCTCTTTCAAAATCTCAAAACACGATTATTATCAATGTTAAATTCAGGTAACATACCCTTCTGAACCAACTCTACCTTTTTCTACAACTCACTGTCTTCTTTCTGTACTCGCTTTATTCTTTCTGATAGAGATGACTTCAATGACACCTGAAACAAAACAGAATAATTTCCAACACCATCAAATTCTATTCCAATTTTCATCAAATCAAAAAACAAAGGATCTCATTACAAATATATCATGGTTAATGAAGGATTACTTTTTCTACTCAAAGCATCACAAACTTTATTTGCTTTTCCCGGATGGTAATGGATCATGCAGTCATAATCCTTGATTAATTCCAACCATCTCCTTTATCTCATGTTTAATTCTTTCTGAGTGAATATATACTTCAATATTTAGTGATTAGTGTATATTTCACACTTCACTCCATACAAATGATGCCTCTAAATTTTAAAAGAAAAAACAACAACATCTAATTCCAAATCATGTGTAGGGTAATTTAACTCAGATGGTTTCAACTGATGTGATGCATAAGAAATTACCTAATAATTTTTCATTAGGACGCAACCCAGTCCTTTTAACAAAGCATCACTGTAGATAACAAACTCACCATTTATGGAAGCCAGTGACAAAACTGGAGCATTCACCAATCACCTTTTCAAATCCTAAAAACAATCATCACATTCTTTTGTCCAGATGAACATAACAGATTTTCGAGTTAACTTAGTCATTGTACTAGATAACTGTGAGAAATATTCAAAAAACCTCCGGTAATAACCTGCCAAACCAAGATAACTATGAATCACGGTTTTATTTGTTGGT
Organism: Viscum album; assembly: GCA_963277665.1. Lineage (NCBI taxonomy): Eukaryota > Viridiplantae > Streptophyta > Magnoliopsida > Santalales > Viscaceae > Viscum > Viscum album. The sequence goes on from OY728145.1 coordinate 1,565,861,081, forward strand.
CGTGGCCATTCTTCAACAACTTTTGTTTTAGCAGGATCAATAATTACGCCATTTTTTTGAAACATTGTGACCAAGGAGAGGAATTTGTTGTAACCAAAACTCACACTTTCTGAATTTCCCAAATAGATTCTTTTCTTTTAAGGTTTTCAAGACAACCCTTAAATAACTTTCATGTTCCTACTTACATTTGGAATAAACCAAAATATCATCAGTGAACACAATCAAAAACATATCCAAGAACTCACGGAAAATTTTATTCATAAGATCCATGAATACAGCAGGTGCATTGGTTAACCCAAAAGGCATAACTAAAAATTCATAATGGCCATATCTAGTACGAAACACGGTCTTTAGAACGTCTTCTTTCATTAATTTCAACTAATCGTACCCCGACCTCAAGTCAATATTCGATAAATACTGATCTCCCTAGTGCTGATCAAAAAAATCATTGATATGGGGAAAAGGATACTTATTCTTAACAGTGATGTTATGCAATGCTCTATAATCAATGCAAAGTCTCCATGAACCATATTTATTTTTAACAAACAAGACAAGAGCACCCCCTGGTGATGTTCTAAGTCCAATGAAACCTTTATCTAATAACACCTACAATTTCTTCTTTAACTCTAAAAGTTTTATTTGAGCTATTCAATTATGGTGTTTTGAAATTTTCTTAATATCAGGAACAAAGTCAACAGTAAATTCAACTTCTCGATCAGGTATAATACTACGAAACTCATCAGAAAAAATATCAAGGTACTCATTTACTACGGGCACATCATTAATCTGAATAGTTCTATTATTCCCAACAATATGTGAAAGGTAACATTCATTTCCATCTTTTACTATTTTCTCAGCTTCCTGATATGTTATCAACATAAGGAGTTCATTTTTGTATACAAACTGAAAATTATTCTGAAAAGAAACCACTATAGCTCTGTAATCAATCGTATCATGATAAACAGAAAGCCAATCCATGCCCAAAATAACATCAATATCTACTATAGGTAAAAAAAATAAGGTTTTTAGGTAGATTCTTTCTGCAAACAATGATAGGAATGATCTAATTTTTTCTTTTTGTTTCACCATTTCTTCCGGGTAGTTTTACCATAAGTTCCATATACATTTCTTGAGATGGAATCCCTAAATTACTAGAAAACAACTTAGTAATGAAAGAGTTTGTATACCATGAATCATACAACACATTGGAATAATTTGAACACACAAACAGTATACCTAATACTACTTCATTTGATGTCCCTACATCTGCTGAAGTAGTTGCAAAGGATTTCACCACCACTTTCTGCATGTAGTCTGGCTACTTTCCCTCAGTTGAGTTCTTCTCTGAACATTCCTTTTCATAATGACCGATTTCATTACACTTATAACATCTTACCAATGGCTTTTCATTGCCAGCATGATCATCTTCCTTATAATTAGGAGAAATATGACCAGACTTACCACACCGGTAGAACTTTCCCGACATTGATAAACATTCTCCAGGATTGTTTTTACCACAGTTCTCACAAGATGGATATTTAGTTTTCTTACGTCAAGGCTTATTTGATGAATTCTTTGTCTTTTCTTACTAACTGGACCTCTTATTCTATTGTTTGTCAAATAACACTTGATCATTGGAAAACACCATTTCGACCTTCTATACACATCGAACAAGTTTTTTATAAATTTTGAACTCACGCGAGGCTAACGCTCATCGATATCATGACATAAATTCTTATTAAAATCTATTTATCTTACTATAAAGATCTCAGATGAAATTTTGAGCATTCCTTACAAGTCGAGTGAACATTGCGTCATAAGAAGCCACTGAGTAATCCTCCATCCTCAATTCTAGGAATTGTTTCTCTATCCTAAGACGAACCACCATAGAAAAATATTTCTCAAGAAACATACCTTTCAATTCTTCCCAAACAATAGAATCAATCTCATCACTATCCTTGATATTTTTCACCATCGACCACCACTGATCAACTTTACCTTCAAAATGGTAAACAGTGAGATTAACCTTTTGATGTTCTGAACAACCCATGACATCAAAAATCTTTTCCAGTGCTTTAATCCCCCCTTCAGCTAGCACAAGTTCAGATGACCCTATGATTGATGGGGGATGTTGCCTCATGAAATTCTCCACTTCTAACATGTTCCTCTATGGTAGATCTTGCTGATATATTTCATGAATACCACCACCATTTATTGCTTGAGTCAACTATGACATCACTGAAACAAACTGCTCAGTTCCGATTCTGACCATCTAAGGTTTCTGATTGGGAATGTTGTCTTCCTCCTAATGTCATTCCAAACATATCAGCCATGTTTCCTCTATAGAAAACCATTCTAAACATAGAAATATCTTAGCAAGGAAGGTGGTCAGAGGCGAGCCCCTGACTATTTATTAAAATAAAGAAAAGTGCAGAAAATGCGAAAAGCAAACCAGCAGCACCCAAACCAACATAGAAATATCTTAGTCGAAGCAACATGGTAATCTATAAATGCTATATGATTTCAATATTAACATAAATTACTTTAGTGACAATAATTTAACAATAACCTAACTCATAAAGTTATCAAAACTGACCTCTAATACCAACTATAAGGACCCGACCTTAAACCTTGATTAATATTGAATTAAATGAATAATTCACATTGAGAATATTTTCATGTTTAGAGTTTTATAGAGTTAGGCCATAACTATTACATCTCAAAATATTACAAAGTATACACTTCTACAGAGTTCCCATTTTTTTACAAAACATGAACTCTTGACAAAAAAGAGTCATGTCTAGTTCCATGGTTAAGATAGAATGACTTCTCCTTGATCCCATCCTTTACCCTATTCCACATTATGTCCTATGAATAACATTTCAAAACATGTGATGAGTATAAAAAGCACATTAAGGGATACACAAAGAAGTAAAATTGTTAGTTTTTTCAAAAAAACATGTAAACCATGAATACTTTACCACAAGTAATACTTTTCACCATTGTGAAGTAGTGAATACACTTCCTTGAATAAAGGATCATTACTTACTCTTTTGAAACCAAAAGATTACAATAAAACTCATATAGAGATCACATAACATTGAAAGGTAACTTGGGACATAAACATACATAAATGGAATAACCATACGGTCGACTTCCACACATATCACTAAATGGAATATCCATACGGCCGACTTCCATACCCAATGCATTGGAGGTTATAATGTAACCAACCATCCTGGTATTCACGGCACCACCCTTCATTTGGTTTATCATGTAACCACCCATCAAATTTCCAAGTACCAATATAAAATCATAACACATACAACAAAAGGAAATAAAACATTTCCAAATTTCAATCACAATATATCAAATAAATATATTGACATATCAAATCCATTTTCAAAACCATTTTCAATACCAAAAATATGTAAAAGAGTATAATCTATTTATTTTCTTTTAAAAACATTACGACTTGTTGAGGAATCCAAAGATAAAATAATACTCGCGGCGGCGGAAAAGGTTGTTGTCACCACGTACGATAAAAGGAAAATTCTTTTTTTCATTTAGTATAACGCTTCGTTGAAAAATATTCCTTTTGAATAAAAGTAAAAGTCAAAGGTATTTATACAACGTATAAAATAATGTCTTGAATTAGAACAAAATATGCCTCAATGAAATGAGATTAAGACGAAGTCCCTTACCTCGTGTCCGACTTGACTCGATCGTTCTTTAATATCCTTAATAAAAAACTAAATTTAATTTATACATTCTTAAGAACATTTTTCAAGTTTATTATTCCTTTCATATCACATATTACCTTGTTATAAACATTATGTAACCATTTAAGTTAATAACGTTCGTTTTTTCGATATTTGGAACTTGATTCCAAAATATACTTCTTTTAAATACATGTTGATCATGTGGTCAAAGTTTCAATATATACAAAAATAAATTCATGATATGGATATCATATATATCATATATATCAAGCATATACATGTATTTATAATTGTACATAACATTTGAAGGTAGGAAATGAAATTCACCGTTCATGGAGATGGTAAGTCGTGCGTATGCAAAAATGATAATTTCATTTCTATTTCTTATTTTAATTAAAATAAAATATAATGATACAAAGGTATATTATAATTCCAGTATAATATCATATATAAAATCATTAACTCCATAATTTATACATCCCACATAAGTCATTAACGAATCCCATCACATTGAGTGGGCGGTAGTCCGGACTTCCTGAAATGAGATTATCGTATTTACCCACTATGGAAACCATAATGGCGTGATATAAATGGAAAATAGAGAAAAATAAAGAAAACATAAACATAATATATATCATATATAAATAAATTGCTATCATAATGGCTACCATGAGAGGTAGTAAAAGGTAATTGAACAATCATCATTTCGTGAGGCGTTAGTTTTCCATCCACAGAAATATTATTTTCTTCACCCGTTAGATGGAGGTGTGCATAAGTGTAGTTTGAATCCTTCTCATTAAAACATCATAGTATATTGTGGATATGGGTTTTGTTACCAAATAAAGTAATAAAAAGATTTTAGCGGTTGAATAAGTAAAATAAAAGAAAAAAATTTAAGAGAAATTGTTGCCTTTAATTTAGGAAACTTCCTTTGGTTTGAACCAAAAGGATTTCTTGAAGTGCCTTCTGCCTAAGGTAAGGATACTAAAGTGATGAGTGGTATTTTGGGATCATAATTCAGTATAGTTTGGATCAGTCAAATGAATTTAGAGTTGTGAGGAATTGGTAATAAGTGGTCTCTTTTTATAAGGGGGAGGAGGGGCTCTTTAGGGAAGTGTGAAACTATTATTTTATTATATAATAATATTTGGTTTCTAATGATCCAAAAATTATTAAATATGAATATAAGATGACTCATGGTAGAACAAAAATCATCCAATAATAATTGGACATGTTTTGGATAATATTTTAGTCATTATAATATTATTTACTTAAATCATTTATTAATGGGGAAAACACTACATCATTGTTATGTCATAAATAATTTAATTTATTTGTTATCTAAAAATTATAAAAAATACTATCATTTAGGAAATAATTTTTTCTTTCCAATGAATATATATAGTCGAAAATAGGACTTATATAACACCATATAAAAATTAATTAATAAAAGATTTTTGTGTATGTCTATTTTTCCATTACATTAAATTAATTAGTCTAAATTGTCATTATCACTCTCAAGTGGCTCAAAGGGGTACCAAAATAGACCCAGATATGCCCGTGGTCGTTAATGACTCATCAAATAAGGTTTTCACATGTGTTAAGATAATTTGTAATTATTATAATATTCTTTTTAACCTTGAATTACCTTATTTACCATTAACTGCGGTAAATAAAAGTCAAAAGTTACTATTCACCAAAAATTATTTTTCATCTTAATGAACCACATTTTACTTCTTGATAATAACCATGTATGTTGGATTTTTTAAATTCAATTCATAGAAGTGGTAAAATTTCATTTAAATGAAAAAGTCAATTTTTTTAACTACTACTAAGTTGTGTCACTATTCATCAAAAATTGACGTTTTTCAGAAAAATACCAAAAATTCAGCTTAAAAATTATTTGATTTTCCAAATTAAAAATTGATTTATATTTTTCCAAATTCAAAACATTTATGTTTCATTAATTAATTTAAAAATTAATTCCCGTTGTTAAAACAACTAATGTGTTTTTAAGAAACAATAACTATCAAAATATTGATACTTGTTTATATCCCATTTCAAAGTGAAAATAATTTCAATGACCAAAATTGGATTAAATGGTAAAAATATATTTAAATTTCACTTTAAAATATACTAATAATATAATATAACTATCTAAATAAATTTTATTAAAAGATTCTTTTGAATTAAAATACAGCATTTTTCAGTATTCATTAAAAAATGAACTTTATCAAAAAAATATCAAAAAATTAACAATGTAAAATTTGATGTCCCCATTCTAAATAAGGTTTATATTTGGTCAATAAGAATGTATTAAAGTGACCATAACTATATATAAATAGGGTTCTCCATTAAAAGGTGGTAAACCAGCCTTTTAATGTTAATTATTCTTAAAATTCGATTCATTCATATTTTAAGCCTCTAACTTTTTATTAGATAATATAAATAAATTTAAAAAACATGTATAATCATATTTTAGTTAGTTTCATTCATTCCTTCCAATACAACGTCTAGGAGTTAACTACTATTTAAAATAAAAATATTATATTATTAGTGTGCAACATAAGATTTCAAAGAAACCTGCTGATGCGTATCGGGTACGCTATCGAACATAGAAAACCATTTAAAGTAAAATTAATATTTAATTTTCAAATATTAAAAAAATGAAATATGAATTATTCTTCATTTTCCTAGGATGTTACAGTGTGTGTGTGTGTGTATATATATATATATATATATCATTATTACATTTTCATTATATGTTGATACCAATTATATGACTACCTTACAAAATCCAAGATTTATATGGTTTTATTTTTTTGTCTAGAGTATCTTATTGAACATTGTTTTTATTTAAGGTGTAAAAAATAGTGTCTCAACATTCTACCCCCGTAAAATTAAATAATTATTAGTATTTTATTATATATAATAAATCAAATGAGTATAAATTTATTTAATCACATTTTTATGTTTCCTTTTAGAGTATTCAAACATATGATTTTCCCAAAGAGATATGACTATATGGATAGTGTTTTCTCAAATCCTTTACCCTTTGACCCATTATTTCCCAAGGTTGTTCTTCAGATTAATGTTCATTTTATAATAGTATTGCTTCTATGTTCAGTACATGTGGTATATCTAGTATGTACTTCCTCAACAATGACATGTGGAACACATTATTCACTTGAGAGAGGTGTAGAGGGTGTTCTAATTGGTAGTCAACTACCACGACACAATCAAGGATCTAAAAGGTATTGATGTATATGAGGCTCAAATTTTATTTTCCTGTAAAATTTCATAACCATCATCCATAGAGATATTTGAATAAAGAACATGTCCTTAACATTAGACTTTAGATCTCTTCAATGATTGTCTGTATAAATATTCTATTATCTCTATGCCAATTTCATAAATATTTTAATGGTTTGAACCTTCTATTTCATATATTGGACCAATTTAGGACATATAAACTTCATATATCCTAAATTATCACAACATGATGAATTCATTAATTTATTCCCAAATAGAGCCTCATATAGATCCTTATTAATGAAAAAATTGTATCATTTATTATATAAGAACTCTACATGGGGAGGAATATATTCCAACATCATAAGAAGTAAATATTAAAAGATATATTCATTTCTTATAGACATTTAATTATCCTATCATACTAAATTTCATTCTGAATATAATATGATGTGATAATACCCATTTCAGTATTTGGGAGAGGGGCTGTTCGATTTTTGAATGACAATTGGGTGGGGAAGCGTTTATTTTTTTGGGATGTCCTACCCTGGATATCCCTATCAGGGAATCATAAATGCACCAAAATTTCACCAAGTCAGTTCTGAGATAGGAACAAAATGAGGTGTTTGACATTATATTCCTGAATGAAGAATAGGATAGATGAATCATCATTGGGTCAAGCTCGGGTAAGTTCTCTATTCTAGGCTACATGGAGTGGAAGATTGTGGTGAATAGTCAAAGGGATGGGCTAGAGAAAATATGGTTCATGAATATTTAGACTAAAATTAATTTTATGGTCTGGCATGTCATAAAATAGAGCTCTACCTACGGATGAGAATGTCCGAAGTAGGGGGATCCTCTTGGCGTCGCACTACATCAGTTTCAAGACAGCAAATAGAGAATGAATAACTCATGTTTTTTCCATAGTGAATAGAAGGAGGCTATCTGGATCATGTTCACTCCATTGGTTTGCTCCAGCTTTGGGCATTTCTCCTTTTAGGATCTCATCTACTCATGGTTTCTCAGTGTGACAAATAGAGACTCGCATAGCAAGGTAAGGACCACTATTCTTGCTGTCGTTTGATGGTTCATTTGGGAGGCTATATTCAACGAACACATTGGATCCCAGAGCATGATATTCTTGCTTTATTTGAGAGTAAGATCATTGGTCTATGGGTTTGTCTTGCGGTTGAGGATTGTTCATCACTCATCCACAGTGTGAAATTTTATGGGATGGTCCCAAGCTCTAGAATGTTTTGAAGGGAGGTGGGTTAGATGGAATCTTCCTTCATGAGGGATCAAGCTAAACATGGAAGACTCGTGCATGCATGGAAATATGAGACGTAGTAGGGTTTTATGAGACTAAGGAGGTTCGGTGAATATGGCCATTAGTGCTTCTGATGGTATAGATAATTCATTAGGGACAGAGGTTTGGTCCCTCCTTACGGGGATCTGGGTTTTCCAGAGTCAGGGATTTCAGGTGTAGGAAGTTTAGTTGGACTCATATATTTTGGTTAAATTTGATCTAGGGTGGTCAGACTTGCCCTGAGTGTTGGGTTATATCATTAAGAGGTGTGCCTTGGAGACCAACTAAGGACATATCATGAATCGTAGTTGGAGGGAGGGAAATTTTGTTGCAGATGCGCTCTCAAATATTGGGAGTCCTAGATACAATATTGTTATTTATGAAATCATGGGAACCCTGGTAGTTTATTGTAGGTCATTTGGGATTGGGGATTCTATAGGGTTACACCATTATCGACCTCTTTTATTTTTTAGGATGTCTGTTTCTTGGCCTCATCCCCTTTTTCCACTTATATAAAAATCTATTTCAACTAGAATATCATGTTGAGTAGGTGAAGGTATAAATTATCTTTGATGGGAAAACATGTTTACATCATAAATAGATCAACATAAACCCAAACAAAATTATCTCCTTTATTAGTTTTTGGTGTCCAATGAAAAAATATTGTTGATGTTTTCCCTTTTCAATAATGGTATTTGTAACAGTTACAACTTACCCTATGCTTTTGACATTAAACATAACTTGTTTGTATACTATGAATATATATAGGTAATCAATATATTAACTCTTAATATTATCCCATAATCTATTTATATTTATATTTCTATACATATTCATTCTTCCTATATGAATATACAAAGATGTTCTATGAGAAGCAACCCATGTGCCCCTCTTCAATTGATATTTTTTGGGAATCATATATTGGTTACTGTAAAGACCCGTAAAATTCAAGGGAAATTTTTTCTTAATTTTCTTTAGAATTTTACAAGAGCGCGGTTTCAGACGGCACCTGATTCCGAGGCCCGGAGTGCCCGGAATTAATTTCCGAAGTTTGGCTCGGTACGTTCAGTGAACGAACGAGCGGGAATTCCTAACTTTTGATCCGGTGCTCGGAATTGAAATCCGAGGGCACCGATGAACTCGCAGCGCCGATATTCGCTTAAAGAGACCTTTTCGGGAGTTGCGTTTGTTGCGGGTTGAAAGTTAAGTTTTGGGGTTTTTAGTTTGAGTTAAATAAAATTGTGAAGAACAATTTTTTTATAACTAGTTAAAACCTATCAAAGGTGGTTGGAAGTGGGACCCACACCCACTTAACCTCCCTTGGGAGGATTAAGTGTGGTGGGGCCCACACGAACCCCTAATCTTTTCAAATTCTCTCAAGATACTTAACCCCTAATTAATTGACTTAAGTTACTTCATTAATTTTGGGAGTTAAACCTTTTTGAATTTCAACTTTTGAAATTCTTGTGTGTTTTGTAATAATAAAATAAGATGTTATCTTATTTTATTATGGGTTGTTTGTTTGTCTCCTGGAGAGCTTTTGGAGAGCTTTTGGAGAGTTTCTTCTTCATCTTCAAGCTCTGACGAAGAACGAAGAACGCCCAAACTCCGACGAAGAACGACGCCTCTCTTCTTCGTCCTCGGTGTCAACAAGAGGGAACGCCGCACCCTCCTCGGACCTTCTTCGTCGGCATACGAAGATTCGCCAACGACGTATCTCTTCGGGCATAACTCTTCGTCAACGGATTTGACGAACGACGACCGCGACACCCGACCTCCGCGACGCCGTCTTCCGCGGAGCGTAGACGAATCTTCGAACCTTATATCAAAGTAGGGGTTGTTGTTTAATTCTTTAATTATTCCATTTCTTGCTCATGGATCGCATGTCGACGTGAGGCTTTGAAATAATTTATTTAAGTGTTATAGTTAACGCGAGGGGGGCCGGACCGCACGAACCCGGCCGAACCCCCCCTCCTTCGTTCTTGTTTAATTATTTTTGCGGAAGAAAGCAAGTGGCGTGGTGTCGTCGCACCACGCGGATGATCGTGCATATATTTTTTTTTTACGCGGCGCCGTCGCGCCGTGCTGAGGTAGAACCTTCAAGAACGCGACGCCGTCGCGCCGCGTTGAAAGAATCAAGGCACGGCGAAAGGGGCGTGGTGCCGTCGCACCGCGCCGGACGACAAACACCGCGGCCGGTTCCGGGCCGCGGCGGGACGAGGAGACCGCGGCCGGTTCCGGGCCACGGCGGAAGAGAAGACCGGCGGCCGGGCCGCCGGCGTCGGAAGCCGAAGGGGGGACCGGAAATTTCCGGTCCCGTTGGTAAAAACCGGCCGGCCAGCTGGCCGGCCGGATGACATAAAACCGGGGGAATAAATCCCCCGGCCGGTTCAACAAAACCCCCCTCTTAATGAGGGGGCGGTTCTTTAAAGGAGGGGGGGGGGGCAGCAGCCCCCCGGTTCGTTTCCAGCAAGCCCCCCACGTGTGGGGGGCGTTTTTATTTTTTTTGGGCGCGGTATATAGTCGCGCCGTCCATGAAGAAGCGGGGGCTGAACCCCCCGCGTGCCACCCTCGTGCGGCGCCAGGCGCCCGCCGCCGCGGCCCGCCGCCCCGCCGCCGCCGCCGCGGCCCGCCGCCGCCGCCGCGCCGCCGCCGCCGCCCGGCCGCCCCAGGGGGGGGGTCGGGCCGGGTCGGCCCGGACCCGGACCCCCCCGTTTCGAACCGGAATTGGTTTTTGGCCCATAACTTGAGCCTCGGACCTCCGAATGACGAACCGTCTGCGGCAACGCGATCCTCGGATCGAGACGGTCGTTTCGGTATATCGCACTCAAGGTTTCGGATTACTTTGAGTTCGGCCGGGTTGGTTCGTTCACGAAACCAACCGGGCCTTCGGAGCGGAAACGCTCATATCTTGAGCTACGAACGTCCGATTGACGTGCCGTCAGTCGCGTTGTGTTCCTCTCTGTGAGACGGATCTTTTAGCATACTCCGCCCGAGGTTTGGACACAGGTGGAGTACGGTCGGGTTGGTTTTGCCTTAGAAACCAACCGGGCCCCGGAGACGAAAATGCCAATAACTCTCAGACCGGGCGTCCGATCGACGCGCCGTCTGTTGCGTTGAGTTCCTGTTGACGATACGGAACTTTTGGATACATCAACTTCGGTCTTCGTGACAGTTGATGTATCAGCCTCTCGGCTCGTGGAGCGGACCCTCCGAACGAGCTTGCTATGTGCGGGAACCCTAGTGCTGGCTGCGATTGTTCTACTGCTACGACCGCTACTGTGACTGCGACGACGACAGTACAGAGATCCTGTGTGGATTCGACGACGACAGTACAGAGATCCTGTGTGGATTCGACGACGACGACTACAGCACTCAGCGATCCTACGTGGATCAGTGCTACAGGTCCTGTGTGGGCCCGATCCTGTGTGGGTCCTTGCGCTCAGCGGTTCTGTGTGAGCCAGCGCCTACAGGTCCTGTGTGGGCCCGATCTTGTGTGGGTCATCGCGGGGGTTAGTTACCTATCGATCCTTCGTGGGTCCGACGACTTAGATGGATCAGTGATCATCTTTATCGTCCTTGAAGAAGTATACCTGGGTGAGCTGAAATCCTGTTGTTTTCCTGTGTGGATTGTGTTGTGCAATCCTGTGTGGATTATGTTTTGCTTTCCTATGTGGAATACGTATACTTTCCTGCGTGGACTGAGTTGTACTTGGGCTCGGAGGTTGGAGCGTATTTAAATTGATGACTTAGGTATATGTATGGGCTCATACCTAAGCAGTGTCGGTTGTTACTTCGTGATTGTTACTTTTCTTCGTAGTTTATCCTATGTGGATTTGAGAGACCTTCAGGGGTCTCGGGGTCCCTACTGAGTAACTTATACTCACCCCTGCACGGGCTCCGCCCGCACTACGTTGTGTTGGTTGCAGACGACGGACAGCGTTGACCTTAGCTGAAGCTTGCAGAGCGGGACGGTACCCGGAGGTGGACCACTAGGCGAGACGTGCATGGAGCGGACGGCGGGACCCGTGGAGCAGAGGAGCTATCTGTACCCACCCTTCCGGTGGGATTTCCAGTGGACAACTCGGAGTAGCGGCTTTTACTTTTCAGTTGCTGTTTTTTCCTTTTCGAGTTGTACTTACTTTCAGTTTGGGTTTGTATTCTGGCCCATTTACTTTTCCGCACTTTCAGTTGTACTCTGCTTGTTTAGTGTTTTCTTTCCGCTTGCTTACTCTGTGGTGTTGGTTACTTTTCAAAGGCAATGCCTTCCCTTTTTACTGGGATTTACGCCTTGGTGCTAGTCGCCAGCCCCTGGCCTATGGAAGGCGGGCTTGGGGTAGTCACGGCACGGACCCCCGAGGGTGGGTCGTGACAAATTGGTATCAGAGGGGTTCGGTTCTACCGCGAACTCTGATCTTTTCTATGTGAAGCAATAATGTTTAGCGTATTGAGTGTGGTTATCAGTCCAGGGAGTCCAGTGTTGGTGCGGCGGCCGACGTATCCGTACACCAGGACCCTGACTTCTGATTTCCGACATAATGCACGAAAACATTGATTGCGTGTGTGTTTCAAAGTTTTTCTTTGTGATTACTTATATCAGCTCACCAGGTATACTATTCTAACCGTGGCACACCTGTTTCCTTTTCAGGATGGCCCTACGATGGCAGCCAGCTAGGGTTCCGAGAGTCGAGCGAGACGACAGCCCACCGAGCGACGAGGGCTCGGTGCAGGGCCCTTTTCCAGTAGTGGCACCGGCGGTAGCTTTACCCCGCCGAGCCCCCCGATGCTTCCAGCAGCAGCCGCTGACGATGCACGTCGCCTTAGTGCACTGCATGAGTTTCAGCGCCAGCGACCACCCAGGTTTCGCGGGGAGACGGATCCCCAGGCAGCAGAGGGACTGGCTGGAGGCAGTGGTTCGAGTGTTTAGGCTAGTGAGGACACCAGCAGACCTCATGGTGATCCTCGCTGCGAGCCTACTACACGCAGCAGCAGGACGATGGTGGAGCCTGATGCTCCAGGTGCACGATGAGGCATCTCTACTTTGGACGGACTTTGAGAGCCTCTTCCGTTCGGAGTTCGTCCCAGCCACCCTTCGTGCGGTGCGTATTCAGGAGCTTCTACAGCTGCGGCAGGGCAGCATGACGGTCGCACAGTACTCGGCGAGATTCACCGATCTCTCGCGCTACTCGACCGACATGGTACGGGACCCATTCTTCCGGGCCCGGACCTTCGAGCAGGGTTTGAGACACGAGATCAGGGCATCGCTGATCTCCCTCAGCATACCGACTCAGACAGGAGTACTGGAGCGGGCCCTTCTGATCGAGAGCTTCCTTGCTGAGTCTACACCAGCACAGCGACCCACCGCAGGGCGGCACGTGGCAGAGTCATCCGCAGCAGGGCAGTCGACGGATGACTCAGGGATCCAGACAGACCAGACCTTCAGGCAAACGTTCTCAGGGCACTGGCTCAGCAGTGCGGGGAACACAGCGCGGAGCCAGTCTTCCGAGAGGCAGACAGTGCTACTCGTGCGGCGGGCAGGGCCACATGGCTCGCGACTGCCCGACCCGCCGTGCCGAGGAGCAGCAGTCGGTTGAGGGACCACCGAGGCAGAGGCAGAGGGTCGACCGTGGCGGTCCCGCAGGGAGGAGGCGGACGAGGCAGAGGAGCTGGACGAGCAGCTGGTGGTGGCCGACGCTTTGAGGCTCTACCACCACCACCACCAGGAGGTCCACCCCGACCACAGGGAGCTGGCGGGCAGCGACAGGCACAGCTCCAGGCAGCAGAGGCCTACGACCACGGCGCACCCGAGATGATTCGAGGTACTATCTGTGTCTATTCCACCCTTGCTGCAGTTCTTATAGACACAGGAGAGAGTCATTCTTTCATAGCTGCTGCCCTTGTTCGGAGCTCGGAGATTCCGACAGAGCCATTGGCTCGATCCTTACGGCTAGAGGACTCCTACAGGAGCAGACTCGACGATTACGCACTGGTGCCGGCAGTGTGAGCTTACTCTAGGAGGCGAGAGCTTCGGCTGGGATCTTCTTGTAGCAGCGTCGAGGCCTTACGACGTCATCTTGGGCATGGATTGGCTGTCTACGGCCCATGCACAGATTGACTGTTTTAGGCGCAAGGTGCGTTGTGTACGCACCGACGGGAGCAGGTTCACCTTCACCGGCGAGAAGGGAGCCTTAGCAGCACATGATGGACTTCCGCGGAGGAGAGGGACAGCCCATCACTCATCAGTTGGCTAGCCTTATCCTTGGAGCAGTTGACGTGCGGAGTCCTGGTTTTCCTGCAGTGGTGGATCAATTTGCGGACGTTTTTCCTGACGACGTTCCAGGGCTACCTCCTCGCAGAGAGGTAGACTTTTATATTGACTTGTACCCCGGGACAACCTCGATATCCACTCCAGCATATCGGATGGCCCCCGCCGAGCTTCGAGAGCTACGGGTACAGTTGGAGGACTTGCAGGGCAAGGGGTTCATCCGACCCAGTGTTTCACCCTGGGCTTCCCCGATATTGTTCTCCAAGAAGGCGGACGGGAGCTTGCGACTTTGTGTTGACTATCGTCGCCTGAACCAGGTGACAGTGAGGAACATGTATCCACTACTGAGGATTGATGACCTCTTTGATCAGCTCAAGGGAGCATGGTGGTTCTCGAAGATAGACCTCAGGTCAGGCTATCATCAGCTCAGAGTCAGAGACGAGGATGTGCAGAAGACAGCCTTCAGATGTCGGTATGGCCACTATGAGTTCTTGGTTATGCCTTTCGGTGTAACCAATGCTCCAGCAGTGTTCATGGATCTCATGAACAGGATCTTTCAGCCATACCTCGATCGGTTTGTCGTGGTCTTCATCGACGACATTCTGATTTACTCTACGACAGAGGAGGAGCACGCCTATCACTTGTGAGTTGTTCTTGACACACTCCGAGAGCACCAGCTTTATGGTAAGCTCTCGAAGTGCCAATTCTGGATACGTGAGGTCCACTTTTTGGGACACGTTATCTCTGAGGCGGGAGTTGTAGTAGATCCCGCAAAGATTGAGGCTGTGTTAGCATGGGAGCGACCCAGGAGCGTGACTGAGGTTTGGAGTTTCTTGGGACTAGCTGGTTACTATCGGAGATTTGTGCCGAACTTCTCCAGAGTTGCGGCATCACTCAGAGCTTTGACGAAGAAGGGGAAACCCTTCGTGTGGTCAGACAGATGTCAGCAGAGCTTCCAGGAGCTGAGACAGAGATTGACTAGCGCACCTATCTTGAGGTTGCCTGAGGAGGGAGTAGGGTACGTAGTCTACTGCGATGCATCAGGGACCGGACTCGGATGTGTTCTGATGCAGGAGCGGGCCGTGATCGCCTATGGATCACATCAGTTGAGGCTGCATGAGCAGAACTACGCTACCCATGACCTGGAGTTAGCAGCAGTGGTCTTCGCTCTGAAGACATGGCGACACTATCTGATGGGCGAGCGCTTTACAGTCTTTTCCCGATCATCAGAGTCTCAGGTATATCTTCTCGCAGAAGGACCTGAACCTGAGACAGCGGCGATGGCTCGAGTTCCTCCAGGACTATGACTTTGAGATAGTCTATACTCCTGGGAAGGGGAACGTAGTAGCCGATGCCCTCAGCAGGAGGACGGGCATTCAGCTACTCGAGGAGGCGACGGAGCAGCTAGCCTCTTTGCAGATATCCTTCGTGGATAGGGATGGAGCATCCTTTCTTCAGTCTCTCACAGTCAGTCCTCCACTACTGCAGCGAGTCAGGGAGGCACAACATGGGGACGCTGACTGTGAGACACGGCGTGCACTGATATCCTCGGGACAGGCACCTGATGGTTTCTCCCTTGGAGTAGAGCACGACATCCTTTTCAGAGGACGTACCATGGTACCAGTAGCTTTGCGAGAGGAAGTGCTGAGAGAGTTTCACACTTCTCCTTTGGCGGTACATCCTGGAGTGGCGAAGATGTACCAGGACCTCAGACGACAGCATTGGTGGCCGGGCATGAAGAAGGCAGTAGCAGAGTTCGTATCTCGATGCCTCACCTGTCAGCAGGTAAAGGCAGAGCATCAGGTACCAGCAGGCTTGGTACAACCCTTAGAGGTTCCGGAGTGGAAGTGGGACGGCATATCTATGGACTTCGTGACTGGACTTCCACGCACTTCCAGAGGTCACGACTCCATCTGGGTGATTGTTGACCGACTCACCAAGTCGGCACACTTCTTACCCATCAGAGAGCAGGGCTCAGTGGAGAGCTTGGGACGTCTCTACGTTCAGGAGATTGTGCGGCTCCACGGCATGCCATCATCTATCGTCTCCGATCGGGATGCCCGCTTTACTTCCCGGCATTGGAAGGGGTTACATGAGGCGTTCGGTACGCAGCTACATCTTAGCACAGCTTTTCACCCTCAGACGGATGGTCAGACGGAGAGGACCATTCAGACTCTCGAGGACATGCTCCGCGCATGTGTCCTCGACTTTGGTCGTAGCTGGGAAGACCACCTACCCTTGGTGGAGTTCGCGTACAACAACAGCTACCACTCCACCATCGGGATGGCACCGTACGAGGCGTTGTACGGCCGACCATGTAGATCCCCTTTGTGCTGGACAGACCCTGGGGAGTCAGCACTGGTGGGACCGGAGATGGTCCAGGCCACGACAGAGAAGGTCCAGGTCATCCAGGAGCGGATGAGGACATCTCAGAGCCGGCAGAAGTCATATGCTGACAGGAGGCGGAGGCCACTAGAGTTCGAGGATGGCGACCACGTCTTCTTGCGGGTCTCACCTCGACGTGGTATTCAGAGATTTGGCCGAGGCGGCAAGTTATCTCCGCGCTTCATCGGACCCTTCCAGGTTCTCAGCAGGATTGGCGAGGTGGCTTATCGCCTGGCTCTACCACCTCAGTTGCACCGGGTGCACGACGTCTTCCACGTATCCCAGCTGAGGAGATACGTGCACGACCCGACGCACATCATTGATCATGGGGAGCTTGACGTTGACGATGGGGCGACTTTTACGGAGGTCCCGGTGGAGATAGAGGATCGACAGGAGCAGGTCCTACATGGGCGATCGATTCCTCTTGTGCGCATCAGATGGCAGCACGGGAATCTCCAGGAGAGCACATGGGAGCGGGAGGCTCAGATGCGTGCTCAGTACCCTCATTTGTTTCCCTAGTTTTTGATGTATCTTTACGGGGACGTAAAACCCTGAGGTGGGAGTAATGTAAAGACCCGTAAAATTCAAGGGAAATTTTTTCTTAATTTTCTTTAGAATTTTACAAGAGCGCGGTTTCAGACGGCACCTGATTCCGAGGCCCGGAGTGCCCGGAATTAATTTCCGAAGTTTGGCTCGGTACGTTCAGTGAACGAACGAGCGGGAATTCCTAACTTTTGATCCGGTGCTCGGAATTGAAATATGAGGGCACCGATGAACTCGCAGCGCCGATATTCTCTTAAAGAGACCTTTTCGAGAGTTGCGTTTTTTGCGGGTTGAATGTTAAGTTTTGGGGTTTTTAGTTTGAGTTAAATAAAATTGTGAAGAACAATTTTTTTTATAACTAGTTAAAACCTATCAAAGGTGGTTGGAAGTGGGACCCACACCCACTTAACCTCCCTTGGGAGGATTAAGTGTGGTGGGGCCCACACGAACCCCTAATCTTTTCAAATTCTCTCAACATACTTAACCCCTAATTAATTGACTTATGTTACTTCATTAATTTTGGGAGTTAAACCTTTTTGAATTTCAACTTTTGAAATTCTTGTGTGTTTTGTAATAATAAAATAAGATGTTATCTTATTTTATTATGGGTTGTTTGTTTGTCTCCTGGAGAGCTTTTGGAGAGCTTTTGGAGAGTTTCTTCTTCATCTTCAAGCTCTGACGAAGAACGAAGAACGCCCAAACTCCGACGAAGAACGACGCCTCTCTTCTTCGTCCTCGGTGTCAACAAGAGGGAACGCCGCACCCTCCTCGGACCTTCTTCGTCGGCATACGAAGATTCGCCAACGACGTATCTCTTCGGGCATAACTCTTCGTCAACGGATTTGACGAACGACGACCGCGACACCCGACCTCCGCGACGCCGTCTTCCGCGGAGCGTAGACGAATCTTCGAACCTTATATCAAAGTAGGGGTTGTTGTTTAATTCTTTAATTATTCCATTTCTTGCTCGTGGATCGCATGTCTACGTGAGGCTTTGAAATAATTTATTTAAGTGTTATAGTTAACGCGAGGGGGGCCGGACCGCACGAACACGGCCGAACCCCCCCTCCTTCGTTCTTGTTTAATTATTTTTGCGGAAGAAAGCAAGTGGCGTGGTGCCATCGCACCACGCGGATGATCGTGCATATATTTTTTTTTACGCGGCGCCGTCGCGCCACGCCGAGGTAGAACCTTCAAGAACGCGACGCCGTCGCGCCGCGTTGAAAGAATCAAGGCACGGCGAAAGGGGCGCGGTGCCGTCGCACCGCGCCGGACGGCAAACACCGCGGCCGGTTCCGGGCCACGGCGGGACGAGGAGACCGCGGCCGGTTCCGGGCCGCGGCGGAAGAGAAGATCAGCGGCCGGGCCGCCGGCGTCGGAAGCCGAAGGGGGGACAGGAAATTTCCGGTCACGTTGGTAAAAACCGGCCGGCCAGCTGGCCGGCCGGATGACATAAAACCGGGGGAATAAATCCCCCGGCCGGTTCAACAAAACCCCCCTCTTAATGAGGGGGGCGGTTCTTTAAAGGAGGGGGGGGGGGGGGCAGCAGCCCCCCGGTTCGTTTCCAGCAAGCCCCCCATGTGTGGGGGGCGTTTTTATTTTTTTTGGGCGCGGCATATAGCCACGCCGTCCATGAAGAAGCGGGGGCTGAGCCCCCCGCGTACCACCCTCGTGCGGCGCCAGGCGCCCACCGCCGCGGCCGCCCCAGGGGGGGGTCGGGCCGGGTCGGCCCGGAACCGGACCCCCCCCCCCCGTTTCGAACCAGAATTGGTTTTTGACCCATAACTTGAGCCTCGGACCTCCGAATGACGAACCGTCTGCGGCAACGCGATCCTAGGATCGAGTCGGTCGTTTCGGTATATCGCACTCAAGGTTTCAGATTACTTTGAGTTCGGCCGTGATGGTTCGTTCACGAAACCAACCGGGCCTTCGGAGCGGAAACGCTCATATCTTGAGCTACGAACGTCCGATTGACGTGCCGTCAATCGCGTTGTGTTCCTCTCTGTGAGACGGATATTTTAGCATACTCCGCCCGAGGTTTGGACGCAGGTGGAGTACGGTCGGGTTGGTTTTGCCTTAGAAACCAACCGGGCCCCGGAGACGAAAATGCCAATAACTCTCAGACCGGGCGTCCGATCGACGCGCCGTCTGTTGCGTTGAGTTCCTGTTGACGATACGGAACTTTTGGATACATCAACTTCGGTCTTCGTGACAGTTGATGTATCAGCCTCTCGACTCGTGGAGCGGACCCTCCGAACGAGCTTGCTATGTGCGGGAACCCTAGTGCTGGCTGCGACTGTTCTACTGCTACGACCGCTACTGTGACTGCGACGACGACAGTACAGAGATCCTGTGTGGATTCGACGACGACAGTACAGAGATCCTGTGTGGATTCGACGACGACGACTACAGCACTCAGCGATCCTACGTGGATCAGTGATACAGGTCCTGTGTGGGCCCGATCCTGTGTGGGTCCTTGCGCTCAGCGGTTCTGTGTGAGCCAGTGCCTACAGGTCCTGTGTGGGCCCGATCCTGTGTGGGTCATCGCGGGGGTTAGTTACCTATCGATCCTTCGTGGGTCCGACGACTTAGATGGATCAGTGATCATCTTTATCGTCCTTGAAGAAGTATACCTGGGTGAGCTGAAATCCTGTTGTTTTCCTGTGTGGATTGTGTTGTGCAATCCTGTGTGGATTATGTTTTGCTTTCCTATGTGGAATACGTATACTTTCCTGCGTGGACTGAGTTGTACTTGGGCTCGGAGGTTGGAGCGTATTTAAATTGATGACTTAGGTATATGTATGGGCTTATACCTAAGCAGTGTCGGTTGTTACTTCGTGATTGTTACTTTTCTTCGTAGTTTATCCTATGTGGATTTGAGAGACCTTCAGGGGTCTCGGGGTCCCTACTGAGTAGCTTATACTCACCCCTGCACGGGCTCCGCCCGCACTACGTTGTGTTGGTTGCAGACGACGGACAGCGTTGACCTTAGCTGAAGCTTGCAGAGCGGGACGGTACCCGGAGGTGGACCACTAGGCGAGACGTGCATGGAGTGGACGGCGGGACCCGTGGAGCAGAGGAGCTATCTGTACCCACCCTTCCGGTGGGATTTCCAGTGGACAGCTCGGAGTAGCGGCTTTTACTTTTCAGTTGCTGTTTTTCCCTTTTCGAGTTGTACTTTACTTTCAGTTTGGGTTTGTATTCTGGCCCATTTACTTTTCCGCACTTTCAGTTGTACTCTGCTTGTTTAGTGTTTACTTTCCGCTTGCTTACTCTGTGGTGTTGGTTACTTTTCAAAGGCAATGCCTTCCCTTTTTACTGGGATTTACGCCTTGGTGCTAGTCGCCAGCCCCTGGCCTATGGAAGGCGGGCTTGGGGTAGTCACGGAATGGACCCCGAGGGCGGGTCGTGACAACGGGACCCGTGGAGCAGAGGAGCTATCTGTACCCACCCTTCCGGTGGGATTTCCAGTGGACAGCTCGGAGTAGCGGCTTTTACTTTTCAGTTGCTGTTTTGCCCTTTTCGAGTTGTACTTTACTTTCAGTTTGGGTTTGTATTCTGGCCCATTTACTTTTCCGCACTTTCAGTTGTACTCTGCTTGTTTAGTGTTTACTTTCCGCTTGCTTACTCTGTGGTGTTGGTTACTTTTCAAAGGCAATGCCTTCCCTTTTTACTGGGATTTACGCCTTGGTGCTAGTCGCCAGCCCCTGGCCTATGGAAGGCGGGCTTGGGGTAGTCACGGCACGGACCCCGAGGGCGGGTCGTGATAGTTACAATCATTATAGCTCTATCATATTCAATGTTTAAATTCCCAATATTTGATAAATTTTTCTATTGTTCATCATCATCTTTATTGGGATTCATTAATCTTCTTATAAATGGATGGTAAAGTAGGCACATGGTAAATAGATGATTTCTTACCTTCCCTTGTGAGTTCATAATTTATCCTTGGAAAATCCGTGAATAAGTTTTCTCGTACAACTCTAATTATATATAATATAGCATGATATTTCCTTAATAATGCATTAACTACATTATTTTCCTTCAAGGGTTGGTAATGTATTTATCATTCATATACATTTTTTAGTTTCAACCATCTTCTTAGGAACATATTTAACTCTTTTTATATGAATATTTGTTAAAATATTTTATGGTTGATATAAATACCATACTTCTCACCATAGAGATAATTCCACTTATTTTTTTAAGAAATTAAATCCATCGATATAATTAAATGATTTATCAAGCTTCTTTCCATGTGATTTTTTTAAATTTTAATGAGGCAAAAAAAAAATTTATTTTTAATGAAGATACGTATGAATCCACTATTTAAGGAATCCTTATATATTATATATCCTTTCCCACTCTAGGATAATGTATGTACCCGGAATGTATAATGTAAATAATTCAGTTCATAAAACATTCTTCACATTTCCCAATCTAAAATAACATAACCCCCTTATTTTTTAAAATATATAGTGGATTTAATATTGATGATAAACTTCTAAAAATATTTTAATAGTGTTAAGACAACTCATGAAAAGTCTGGACCTGAGTCACTATGCTTTGTCTGGGACCTTTTTTGATAACATATATTATTGAAGGATATATAGTTATTCCTTTTTGAATGATTCCATGACATAAGAATTACCCCTTATCTATGAAAATGTAACAATTATTATATTATAAAAAATATGTTCTTAAGGACATAAACAATACCCACAAATGATCTTCATACTCTTACTTTCAATATTAGTATATAATAATATCATCTTCAAAAATAACCCAAAATTGATCCAAATATTCTTTAAATAATTTTTTCACTAGATTCATGATTATGGTAGGGAAATAAGTCAATCTAAAAAGAATCGATATAAACTCAGAGTGTCCAATACACATTCAAATTTTTTGTTTTTCAAATATTCTACCTTATTAAACCGTAACTGATGATATGCAAATCGAAGGTCAATCATTGAGATAATCTATGATCCTATGAGTTTACTGAATTAGGTTTTGATATATGGGAAGGGATTTTTTTAAATTGTGTAAATTTTAAGATCCTGATATTCAAAAACATGTCATTATGACCTATCATTCTTATTAATAAAGAGGGATGTATTTCCATTTGGACGCACCAAATTTGATAAAACCCCTATACAATATCTCAACTAGATTTATATTTAATTCCTAAAATTAACAAATATTAATTACATATACAAACATTGAGAAAAGAATATATTGATTTATAAGTACAATCATGTAAACAACCATGTGATCTGGGGGAAGACATGCCAGTTCATCTATAAATACATCGTTATATTACTGTTAAATAAGAATTTCATAAATGAAGATTTTATCCCTGGTCATTTGAGTTAAGAGTATATATTTTTTGGGTAACATTACCTATATTATAAAATATTATTCCATTTTAGGATCATCCATATATAGATACATGATAATATAATGATCTAGAAAACAAAACCAAACCTTATTCCCTATAAAATTGATATGATTAATATATAGGTATAACTAATACATTCCTAATTTTTTTTTATATTTATCCAATGGTGGAAGAAAAATATTAACATATGTGTCATCCCACAAATATCAATAATATAATATCTATTTATAATAGAATTGAACATTATTCCTTTAGTATTTTCCATATATAGTTTTATATCAATCTCAAAAGGTGGTGATTTTGTATTTACAATAATTTTTTAATATGAATGGATGTGATGAATGATAAAAAATTACATAATTACAAGTAAATAATAAAGATAAATTGTTTCATACATAACATAAATATCATTATATACCCTAGAGGATGTGATCTAAAATCTCACTACTAGTTCCCTCTATTTGGAATTTTTATGTTGCCAATTTTCACCAATGACCCATAGATTTGTGGAATCAATTCCAATATTGTCCAAAATACTTGTACATAATGTGTTTTTGTGTGTGTAAATCAATAGTTTGGGCCTTATTATCCTATATTATAATAATATACCTCTTATTCCCGTAAATATCAACTAGTAGAGATTTATTTATAATAGAAGTGAACATTGTCAATCTCTTGGGGTTTTCCATCATGCTTCTGTAACTTTTATTCTCAAAATATGTTCTCTAATATCCAAAAATAAATATTCTTTTCCATTTATAGAAACTATATTTTCCAAATAAAAATATTAATTTATTTTACATCTTTTACATGATTCTATGCATTAAATTTCAAAAATATGACACATCTAAGGGTGATAGGTTCTGTATCTTTAGAGACTAGCTACACAATATGTTTATTTTAAAAAAAACATGATCATTTCTCCTTAACATAACCATAATAGACCATATTCTAGACATCACATTTTAATAATTATCCTATTAAATAATGTTATACATTTATAAGATATGGGAGAGATCAAACACTCAGTAATAGATAAATAAAAATTTGATCATGGATGAGTTCATAAGAATAAATAAAAAAAATATTATAATGGAAATATCATAACATCATGAATCATAACCATAAATTAAATTTGATACTCAAAGTACATTCCATAATAACATAAATCCAAAAAATATCACCATTTAATCATATGAGATATTATATGATGTAGGAGAATTTATCATAAACCATTAATCATAATAACATAAGATCAAAATAAATATCATTATTTAATTATGAAATATAAATTAATGTATGAAAAAATAAAATTCAAGAGGAACAAAATAAAAGAATAATATAATAATAGAGAACATATTTAAAAGGAGGAAGACACATTATTACATATAACATTACAATCATGACCTAAAATATCAATGACCATGTCTATTAGAAATATAAATGTTCTCAAACATACAATTCTCACACAAACATTTCCCACCAAAACATTTTACCATATTAGAAATGTTTTGAAAAACATATATTTTCAACATAAATTAATAATACATTATACATTATTATTTTAAATTCAGTTTTCTCACACAGGACTAATCATTTTTCTCTTATCATAGGAAATTCAAGTCATCACCCCATCAACCAAATCATTTTCTATATTTTATTTAATAAACATTTTCATCATTAATTAATCATCCTGTGAGATCACCTTCAAATTAGATTCAAAATCATCATTTCACATTTCATTTTCCAAAATTGTACCATAAATACTATATATAGATACTAGTTTTAGACCTTTTTTCTCAAGAAAAAATACATTCACATTGAAATGTTGAAGTAGTGTTTTGATGATTTTTTTAAAAAATTAATATCATTAATATTCTATCCAATGATTTAATGTCTTCCATAACATAATTTTGACTATCAAAAAATAAATCAATAATTTTGGTCACACTCATCCTAAAGTCTCTAAATTTATTAAATTTCATATTTAACATTTGATCTTAATGAATATATTTATCTTTATAAATATTGAGAACATTTTACAACAAATATTATGTGGATGCTCAAGTTTTTAACATGGTTTAGATCAGGTTTAAAAAATATATCCCAAATGAATTGATTGTATTAACACACACATCCAATTAATATAATAATCATTTTAATTTAGTTACAATTTCTAGGATCACTATAAAAACATGAATTAATATTTTGTACACATCCATTCCCAAATCCAAAGAGTAGAGATAAATATAGTTCATTATTAATTAGAAATTGGTACCTTATAAAAATGGTATTCCTATGTTACTCATAGACACCACTATGTCATAGTTTTAAGAGAGAGAAATACCTGAAAAATACATACAATGTGATACCAATTATTGAATACTTATCTAGGAGACTACCCAAATAGGTGGCGGGGTGAGTAAGGCTTGGACCTATATTAATACATAAATCCCATGAGTATGATCATGTTCTATAAATGAGATGAACACTCAAATGTATCCCTTACATACTCTATATGAGTAAATGAATATCGTATAGAAATCATAGAATTTTATTCTGCTCACACTTACTATTCTAGTCCATGCAGCATGAATAGATGATGTGCTTATGCACTAAAAACATTTTAACTCAATTCTATTATTTATTTTAGACAATAACATTATATTACTAACTCTTGTAACTTACTATTAAAAATATTTAAAATAAAATTTCCACTCATATAAAGGTTAAACTAACTAATCCATACAAGATAACATTGATGTTATTAATTTGATAATATTATAGATATACACCTAAAATGGAATTTCACTTCTAACTAATCTGATGAAATTACATCAAGATAAATATTTTTGGAAATTAATCATTCTTTATCAATTGTAATTTACCCATATATCTGGAAATATCTTCATTATAACTCCTCTGACGAACACTTATCGTCATCCCCAATCTATCTCACAATGTATTCCTACTTTACAAATACTTGTGTGTATTTTTTTAAAACAAACCCATAATGATTTAATCCATGTTTTATGATTAGTCAATACATATTCTCAAATCATAATATAATTACCTATGTCATTCTTACTTCATTATTCTGAATATTGAAAATTAAATTCACTTTACAGACCATTAAACTAGATCATAACAATCACGAGCTGGATTCAGAACCCTCGTGACTTGATAATTGAGCTAAAACTGTCAAATCATGAAATGAATTCCTAATCCCCAAGGGTTAGACACAAGAACCTAACATCATAAAAAATGAAGGTTGGAATGAATTTTCTACAAAAATCATGGAAACAATATACCCAAGTCATTATGTATAGAAGAGATACTCAATATAGGGAAGTTCAATAGAATTCAAACTGGTAAAAAACCAAATGTGAGAAAACAATGTACCATAAAACTAGATATGAAATCCATGTACCAACATAGAAAACTCTCCTAGTCCAACGATTAAAAGCTACTACAACATCTAATTGGTCCATTACCCTTTATCAGGCCTGGATGATGAAAATATACAAACACTCAAAGGCATATGTGGGGTGAGAGAAAAAATACCAATATGGTATCCCCATAGATTTCATAATAAAATTCTAAATCATATTTAAAAAAATAAATCATTCATCTTAAAAAAAAATTGGTGTGGAATATCAAAATCATAATTCAAAAAATAATTCATTACAAATCAAATGACTTAAATACATTCAAAAAATCGTAATATTATTTTTTATAAAAAATTTATATAAATCCACTAGACATGTGAAAAATAATACAATAATCATTGGAATAAATATATTTCAACTAAAAAAAATTGAGAAACAAGTTTATATGAATAAAAGGTAATATTTTTGTTATCTTTGGGACTCCAAATAGTTAAATGGTTGTCACAAAATTATATGTACACACGTTCTTCTAGATAATGAACAAGGAGAACTCATAACCACCAAATTGGTGATATGACATGTTGTAGATGTGTTGTTAGTGTTTTAAATATTAAACTGTAGTGCTAATAATGTTGGAAAATAAAAATAGATCCACCATCCTCGGAATCATGAGATCTCAAAACACCAAACACTAGAATGAAAATCTTATGAAGAGTTTCAGAAATGGTGATCCATGAATAAAACCCAATACTTCTTGATCTAGAATAGAGGTTATTTTATTCTCTATTGATATGATGGTCTATCAAACCATATAAAAGAAATGGGAGAAATTAGGATAAAGAGAATGGGAATAAGAAACCTATTAGTCGGTCATCAAATGTAATTATCTAATTATCAATCCACTTAAAGAATATTTTAAAGGGTTCAAAATCAGATATTGTGATCCTTTGAGGAATGAGAAAACATTATGTATTTATACAATTCTATTAAGAATCTAAAATGTGGGATTTTGGATTTTTGCAATAAAATTCCAGATAAGAAAACATGTTTTTACAGTTACCCGGGCATGGATTCATAACTACAAAAACTATGCAACCTAACTATGAGACCATTTTATATGGTTTTCTTGGTTCTTGTTAGGTGGGTGCCTATTTTATAAAACCATGCACTAACTTTTCAAAAAATCACAACCTCTTTCTTCACAAGTTTCTCTTACTGGGCGCACAGTTTGGGAACATCATTCCACAACTGTGCACAACCGATAAAAATTCAATATTTAAAATTTTTTTTTCTTGAATAAATTCCACCAAACTCCCCTAAATCATGAATAAAAAATTGTTTATTAATACTTTTAATTAGTTACATGATATTGCAATCCTCCCAGACAAAGAAATAGAATTCCCCCAAAATTAATATTTAAAATATTCTTTCTAAAAAAGATTATTCCACTACTCAATCATAAGTGAATCCATATCCCGCATCTCATGAGAATAAGAACTCTACATCAACATCATTTGAATTAATAGTATCATACCCCCAAAAAAATCTGCATAGTTTTAGAATAAACTATCATTATGGGACATTTATTCATGGATAAATATTTCTCGACCTCAAGATCACATCAGATATGAATATGTAATGCCCCGACCCCAGTTACCCAGAGTCGGTGCATTATTACATAACATTGGCATGATCACATGAAAGATCAAGTCTCGAAAGGCCTATTAGTTTAGTAGCCTTGGAATAACTAGATACATTAATAAAGTATACATTACATCATAAACTGAAAACAACAACAACATAGTCTCCATAGTCCACACTCATACTATCCATGCAGGTCATTCATAATTTACTTCTTCGCAATCTAGGGAAAAATAATACATTGAAAGGGGTGAGCTCGGATGCTCAGTAAGGATAATAATATAGCAGAAGCTTTCATAGATAAGCATAAACACATTAGGCAATTTATAAATAAAACAAAAGCCTTTTTAACTTAAACTTCAACATAAAATGGAAAAGATAAAATGAAATTATCCCATTTACTTAATTACATAGATATTATACTGGTCGAATAATCACAAGCAATATCAATAAACACTTTCATAATGATGGAATGCATAATGCCAGACTATCATAACCACATAGCCAAGGGCTCGTGCCAAGACTACAAATAAGATTTTGTCAAGGCCTTGTTCCAAGACACTAGTTTGTCTCATGAGACCTACCGATGCATCGAGGAGCTATAGTAGGCTCCACCCATAACTTACTAAGTCCAATGCATTCCTCATATGAACAGGTTTAATCATAACATAGACATTTGTATTAAAATTAGCATACGATATGTCAATACATTAACCAAAAACCATGAATGATATAAAAATAACACATCCACAGTCAACCATAACTCATTTGATACAATATGGAAGATTGTATTATATCATATTAACCTCAATTGATAATAATGAATGATATTGACATATATGAATATAACCATCAAAACTATTTGAGAGAAATATCCCTCTTTTCTTGTAATCATTTAAAAGTCACACTATTTGTCAAGAAGCCATTTAAAAATAGTTCTTTGAATCAAAGTGTCCCATACCACTTTGATAATTTTAAAAGGAGTTTTAATTTTAATAATTTAATGTCCATATAACTAAATCCTAAAAACCATTTTTAAAACATGGACATTAATGGGCATGATTTAGAAGAATAAGTCTTTAAAACATTTAAAAATGGTATTTTAGTTTGAGTTTCTAACCAAAAGAGAGACACTTGAATACAAATAATTGAGGTAATCAAAACATTGTAATATCATGAGAATAAAGGGATTCATGATAAACTATGTCAAAGTACATTATATACACCACATAAAAGTGATTTTGTGTATAACAACAAAGAAGTACCAATGGAATGTAAATTGAGATGAAATCTCTCATAATGGTCGTATCCTTAGGTTAAGGATAAATCAATGACATAGTTATGTGTGAAAAATATAAATACACTAAATATTACTAGATATTTAGTGTAAAACAATCAAAGTACATTCAGACATATTCTTGTAAAAGCAACACCATTGAATTGGATATTTAACTCAACAAATGGAGATTGAGTTAAAATTACACATATCAAGTTCAAATCGATGACTTGAGAATTTATCAATGGAGTTATTATGTGTACCAAAAGTATATCCATAGAATGGGGAGTGGAAATGATGACATAATCAAATGAATAGTGATTCCACACATAATCATGGAGTAAAATAATCAATGAAATATGCATAAAGCCAAATGAGTGGAAATTGAAATTTCAAATTCCCTTATCGATTTCGTAACTTATGAAACATGCACCAATGAAAGAAGTTTAATACAATGATGATGTAAATATCCATAAATTAAAGTATATTACACAATGAATACAATCATGGGTATTACACACACCACATGCAATAAATATGTGGTGAACAATGGAAATCTCACGGAATAAAAAGTGAGATAAGAAACCCTTTACTTTGTACTTTTTCCTTGGTTGAAGGTAGTTTAACCTCCTGTATGATGGTGAAATAATTTTTATTAAATTATTCAATAATCATATACATTATTATGATATCATATATGATATTTTAACATTGCTTTGTTAATAATATTTTAGAATTATCGTCATTTCGGTTGTTAACTTACTCGTTTTCTTTTATATGTTTTGTTACGTATGCCGTGGTTTTCATGGAAAGGTTGTATCTTATTCATATCCAGAATTATATCAAGTCCTTAAACATTATTTTTAAATCATCAAATGATAATTATACCTTAATGGATATGATAGAGAATGAATCTCATCGCGTTCGTGGAGACGGTAGTCCGTACGTACGTACGAGCGACAATATCATTCTTTTGATATTAAAATAATATATAATTGGATTGTATATCATATATACAGAATAATTATCATGTTATATTTATTATTTACATGAATTACACATCATTATTATACCCATCCAAATAATAATTTATTGAATAACAATTACACCACGACGTGGAGTCGGTAAGCCGTACGTACGCACGTATGTTGACATGTTATTCAAAGGGTGGATAGAATACTGAATATGGTTGTACCATATTTATAATAATATTACAGTATATAGGAGATACTGGATTAATTATTTTAGAATAGAAATAACAAATAAATATTAAGTGGAAGAAGAAAGAAACTAGAAAAAGGGTGGTAAAATCTTTACCTCTTCTTAGGGTTCTTCTTTTTTATCTGATCAAAAGGGATCCTTAATTTGAGTTTATGATCAAACTAAGGCCTCTAGGTTGTAGTGAGGGAAGTTGGGAGAGTATTTTGGCTGGGTTTGGCCGAACCTAATGGCTTTGAAGGTGTGAAGAAATGAGAAGGGGGAGTGCCCTTTTATAAGAGGGGTGAGGGGCACCTTTGGAAAAGCTAGAAATATTAATTTATAATAAATTCATATTCGGTTTCTAATGGCTCCATTGTTGATTATTTAAAGCTTAAAGTGGGTATGGGTCTAAAACCAATCAAAAAATAAAATTTAGAAAGGTTTGGGTCATTATATTAACCTTATCGTTAAGTATTAACTCTTAGTTAATTAGTTTCACTTTTACAATGTCTCTTTGTATTTTTATATTATATGGTTAATAAACGTACTATATACATCCAAGAGACCCCCAAGTGGTCCATTAATGATACACGTATCATTATATAAGTCTATTTCCCGACCCTTAGATTTTTAATAATTTAATATCAATTAATAATATAATATTTGGTTTAAAAACTCTTTTATGTCAATTTTGACACTATTCAATAATTGATTTTTTTAAAACTCATAACAGAATGATTACTTCTAAAAACGTTAATTAAATAAATTATAACATGTCCTATTATCCTATAAAATTATTTTTATTTATAAAAAGTCTCAAATTACATTTATTTGGGTATTTATAATATTAATTATTATAATTTTTCATTAATTTAGTAATTACTGCATCACCATTGTGTCATAAATAAATTCAATTATATTATGTCTAAAAATTAAAAATAAAATATCATTATGTCGGAAACCTTTTTATATTTCTAAGGAATATTTATATTCTAAAATCCAACATATATAACCCTATGTAACAATTGTTTTGCTAAAAGATATATGCTTGTGTCATTTTTGTATTCATTTTAACTTAATTAAAATAAAGTGTCCCTATCACATACAAATGGATCCATTGGGTACAAAAATCGACCGAAAGATGCCCATGGTCAGCCATGTATCAACCAATAGGGTTAAGACATGTTTTAGGGTAATTTAGTATTATTATAATATTATTTTTTAACTCTTATTTACCAGATTTACCCTTTAACCATGGTAAATAAAATATTTACCGAAGTAATTATTCAAAATGTCTAAAAATAAAAGTTACCAATTTACACAATTTGAACATCTTGATTCCAAATATGGAATCCATTTTTCCAAATTCAAAACACAGAAGTGGCAGAAATTAATTTAAAATTAATTCCCGTTGTTAAAATAAAAAGCGTGTTTTTAAGAGATAATAACTATCAAAATATTGGCACTTGTTTATGTCTGGTTTAATTGTGAAATTATGTACAATGAAAATCATTAAATTAAATGGTTAAAATATATTCTAAATATACTTTAAAACCAATCAAATTAATAATTTATAAATATTAATTATTTCGATTAAAAAAGTTGTTTTTAATTATTATTTAGTAATTTTCATTATTCATCAAAATATGAAAGTTATCCGAAAAGTACCTAAATTTCACCCTAGGATAATTTCGATATTCCGAATCCAAAAATGAAGTCAATTTTGAGAGATATAATTTATATAATTTCAAAAAGTAGGTATTACTATTCATGACGGCTAGTTTGATTGGTTGTGGGGTGTTAGAATCTCGAAGTTGCGTACAATGCACTCCATTACATTATTTAAAGGGAAATGTACCACAAAAGATTGGGGTGTTACATTCTCTACTCCTTCAATAAACTGTGCCCTCGAAATTTTTTAAAATTGGGCTTGAGAATATAATGGAAATTCCCACATCAGAAAGAGAGTCAATAAAACTATCACTTTAAAAGAAAGGAAGAGAGGTATAAATGTCACCCAAGATAACCTATACTAGGATTCCATGTAGGAAAACATGGATATGGACGATAAACGAAGTGTTCAGTTCTGATGGAGGGGGATAGAAAACATGATCAGGAGAAAGTTAACAATATGAAAATCACAAACTTGTATTGGGACAAATGGTCCTTAGTCTCCCAGTAGGAAAAGTAAACGGACAACATTTTTTTTGTTTTAAGTTACATTACATAAGGATGAGGAATTCATTTATGATATTGACTAATAACATAAAGATATATACTTACTTTTTAAGTAGAGTTTCATTATTTAATAGCTTTTTACCATTAACTCATTTTTTTGAACAATGAGTATTCAAGAAGACATAGTCACAATGAAAGAGCTAGAATAAACTTCTATAGAAATACATGATCCATGTAGGATAAACTATATATTTAACTTGTTTTTAGAGATTAATCAAAACCAACATGGTTAGTATAATATCTTATGACCCCCCCAACGGATATTTCATTAGAGAAAAAAAACTAATCTTAATTTCTAAAATTAAACCATCAATACCCCAAAGTTAAATAAATACCATTTAATAATCAATTATCCTTAAAATACATCAATATAATCCAAACTAATATTGAAACTAAATACTTATAAGAATTTAGTCTTCCACGTTAAATTGTATCTCCAAATGACATTAATTACTCTTAATGTCACATACAAAAAAGTAATTAACCTAATCATTTCCATAAAAAACCCAAATCACTATAAATCCATAATAAAAACATAGATAAAAATTCAACATTAGTCCTCAAATGAAATCCCATACTATTCTATTTTCCTTAGACATATAGTGTTCACAAAAAAGCGAACAACTTCCAAAATAACATCTATCACTTAATCACCAAATCATTTTTCTATACCAAGGGTATTCATTTAATAATACATAAGAACCCAGATCAACTTATTATTGATCAATAAAATCATTTAACTAAAAATAATTAGTCACACTATCCAGTGACTTCACGTAGTCCAGTGGTAGGCGATAAATCTCAATCACACTTTGGTGGTGGTTTCAATTACCACAACTTTGTCTGACGCGACGGGTTGTCACACGGTCTACGTGTTGTCCTTTTTCAAAAACTATATTTTATAATATTACCAAAATGAGATAAATTCCTCAAAATACCATAACATAATTTAACCACAAATGTTATATCATACCATGCATTTTCATCCCAAACTATAATAAATTATAATTATCTCAAACCCCAATGATCATATAAAACCAAATGGTTATTTATACCTATATCCACAAGAGAATAGATAATTCTTTCTCAAATATCATTGTCACAATGAAAACTTCATGGTTACAAATACAAGAGAAAATTATTCTAAAGTAAACCCATCAACAAGGAGCACTAATACTATTTAAACATTTCTCCAACCATTTATTTCCACATAGCTTCTTCTTTGACCAAGAAAATATCCTATAGAATAGGACATTCACTCGGGTAATGGCCAGGTCCCCTACATTTACAGCAAATGACTGTAAATGGACTCTTGGGAGAATTTTTATCTTCTTCCATAGTACTCTTAATTTTTCTTCGGTAATTATTCACTTTATGTCCTTCCTTCCCGCATGTAAAGAATTTCTTTGTCCCATTGAGACACTTTCCTGGGTGTCTCCTTCCACATTTCCTGCATGATGGAAATTGAGGATTCCTTTCTCCATGGTCTCCACTACAGGAGCTCTTATCATTCATCACCTTTCTCTTCTTTTTTGAGTCTAGGAATTGGTTAATATATATATTATTGATCATAATTTTGGAAAATTGATTTGGAATAAAGACGATATCTTTTACGCCTATCAACATTGCATTTTGTTGCTCATTTCCACCACTGTTCCCACCTTTTACATCATTCTCAAAGTCACTATGACTTACTTAGAATCCAGCCATTGACTAAAAACAGAAAGCATTGTGTGAGTAATAGTAGTCATAAAATCATTTAGAGATTAAAATGTCACCATATTCTAAATTAGAAACACATTAGGATTAACCAAGGTCATTTACTCTCATCTTATATATTTAATACTTCAAATCGGTTAGTAAAGAAAATGTAAATTATCCTAAGAATATCCCCCGGGAGTGTCGTATCTGTCACGACCCGTCCTCGGGGCCCGTGCCGTGACTACCCCAAGCCCGCCTTCCATAGGCCAGGGGCTGGCGACTAGCACCAAGGCGTAAATCCCGGTAAAAAGGGAAGGAATTGCCTCTGTAAAGTAAAAAATCACACAGAGTACAAGAGGAAGAAGTAAACACTAAGTAAAAACTGAGTACAACAATAAGTGCGGAAAGTAAAAAGGGGCCGGAAATACAAGCCCAACTGTAAAGTACAACTCGAAAAGAAAACAACAACTGAAAAGTAAAGCTGCTACGCTGAGCTGTCCACTGGAAATCCCACCTGAAGGGTGGGTACAGATAGCTCCTCTGCTCCTCGGGTCCCGCCGTCCGCTCCGAGTATGTCCGCCCAGTGGTCCACCTTCGGGTACCGCCTCATCGTCACGTCCACCGCTGGGTACCGTCTCGTCCTGAGGTCCCCCTCCAGGTACCATCTTGTCGTATAGTCCACCTCCAGGTACCGTCCAGTCCTCGAACAGTCGGCCTCTGTCAGCACTGCCCGTCGTCTGCAACCAACAAAACGAGGTGCGGGCATAGCCCGTGCAGGGGTGAGTATAACGATACTCAGTAGGGACCCCGATACCTTCAAGGTCTCACTAAACCAACAAGGATAACCACAAAGAAGATCTCAACAGATAACCTCTACTTAGGTATATGCCCATACATATACGTTAGTTATCAAGTAACCCATCTCAATCATGAGGAAACACAAGGATTGTGAAATCAATGGATAACCACTACTCGGGTATATGACCATACATATACCTAAGTTAGCAAGTGACCCATCTCAATCATGAGATAAACACAAGGTCAAAATTCTCAGCTCAAACCATGATTTTCATTATCGAAACCGTAACTGCTGAAGAGCTCCGTCTCTGGAGTGTACAGTGGTCCTGTCACGACTCCGAGGTATTGATCACTAACCTAAGACTGCTGAAGAACTCCACCCATCGAGTAATGCGGGCCAGCTGCTACAACCAAGCGCTCCCATGTGCCGCTACAACCAAGTGCACCTCTGTCATGGGTCTGCCGCTACAACCAAGCGCTCCCATGTGCCGCTACAACCAAGCGCACCTCTGTCGTGGGTCTGCCGCTACAACCAAGCGCTCCCATGTGCCGCTACAACCAAGCGCACCTCTGTCGTGGGTCTGCCTCTACAACCAAGCTCTCCCATGTGCCGCTACAACCAAGTGCACCTCTGTCGTGGGTCTGCCGCTACAACCAAGCGCTCCCATGTGCCGCTCCAACCAAGCGAACCTCTGTAACACACCGAGTCGTTCGATCAGCAGTCGTCGGGTCTCAGCCAGC
Organism: Viscum album; assembly: GCA_963277665.1. NCBI lineage: Eukaryota > Viridiplantae > Streptophyta > Magnoliopsida > Santalales > Viscaceae > Viscum > Viscum album. Next base: position 1,565,896,939 of record OY728145.1, read on the forward strand.
TACACGGTCTCCGTACTCCGCACGCTCGTCATTGGGAGGGTCCGCTCCACGAGCTACAGGTCGATACTCCAAGTATCTCAAAGTCCCAGGAAGAAGTATCTCAAAGGACCGCCACGTCAGAGGGGTCTCAACGCAACAGACGGCGCGTCAATCGGACGCCCGGTCTGTGAGTTATTAGCCTTTTCGTCCCAGGGGCCCGGTTGGTTTCGTGAGCGAACCAAACCCGGCCGTATCTCAACTGTACCCAGAAATCTCATAGGGTAAACTCATAGGGACCGTTTCTCAACGCGATCACCAATGCCGCTGACGGTTCGTCAAACAGACGTTCTGTCAGAAAGATATCAGCTTTTCCGTTACAGGGGCCCGGTTGGATTTCGGTGCGATCCAACCCAGCCACTATCCATCTGCATCCAAAACTTGGGCGGAGGATGCCAAAAGTTCCGTATCGTCAATAGGAACGCAACGCAATAGACGACGCGTCAATCGGACGCCTGGTCTGGATGTTATTGTCTTTTCCGTCTCATACCCACCCTGAGAAACTTTCCAGGAGGTCACCTATCCTGATCACTACTCTAGGCCATGCACGCTTAAATATGGAGTTTTAACCACGTAGCCTCCCGAAAAGGAAGATGTACCTTGATTATAGTATACCGAAACGACCGTCTCGATCCAAGGATCACGTTGCCGCAGACGGAGAGTCGTTTAGAGGCACGTAACCCAAGATATGGGAGAAAAACCGAAACCCGTCCGAAACCGGGGGGTCTGGACCCGAACCGACCCGGCCCGACCCCCACTGGTCCGAACCGACCCGGCCCGACCCCCACTGGTCCGACCCGAACCGGGTCGGCCCGAACCGGGTCGACCCGAGCCGGTCCGGCTAGACCCGGCCCGGCCGGCGGCGCGACCCGGCGCGACCCGGTGCGACCCGGCGCGGCGGCGCGGCTTGGCGCGAGGGCGCGGCCTGGGCGCCGCACGTGCACCGCACGTGCGCCGCACGCGGGGGGTAAACTCCCCCCGGGTTTTGTGGATCTCGGCCGGCCATAGGCCGGCCGTTTTCCTTTCACACGCGGGACCCGCGGGGTCCCGCCTCCTAAGAAAACCGGCGGCCGGCTGGCACAGCCGGCCGCCTTCCACCCTTCCGCCGCGGCCCGATGGCCGCGGCTCTTCTGATCTCCGGCGGCCGGCGAGGCCGGCCGCCTCTGGCTGCTCCGCCGCGGCCGAGCTGGCCGCGACTCTTCTTTAACTGCCGGCAGCCAGTTTTCCGGCCGCCCCTTCAAGCTCTGCCACGGCTCAAGCCGCGACCCTTGTTCGATTGGCACGGCGCGACGGCGCGGCGCCCCTCCGCCGTTGCCGGACTCCGGCCGCGGTCTCTTCGACTACCTTCGACGCGACGCGACGGCGTCGCGTTCTTGAAATCTTTCCACGGTGCGGCGTGACGGCGCCGCGCGTATCTTCCGCATTAAACCGCATGAACCCGCGTGGTGCGATGGCACCACGCCGTTCCGAACCATTCCACAAAAAATCAACACGAAGTAAAAGAGGAGGATCGGCCGGGTTTGTACGGTCCGAAATCCTCACGTTATAAGGATAGCAATCGGCCTTTAACGAATAATAAACTTTCACAATCATTTTAGATTTAATAAGATGATTTGAAAATCAAGGCCCAACAAATATAAACAATCAAGTTCGAAGAAAGTTCCACATAACTTTAAAAAAAATTTACCACGAAGAATTTTCATGTCGAAATTCTCGAACAAATATAAACAATTGAAACAAACCCCTACCTCGGTTCAAGTGCGGAGCACGTCAACAAACCGCGGAAGACGAGCATCGCGGAGGTCGGGCATTGCGGTAATCGTTCGTCGATTCCGTTGACGTAGAGGTACGTCCGAAGAGGTCCGTCGTTGGTGAATCTTCGTAAGCCGACGAAGAAAGTCTGAGGAGGAAGCGGCATTCCCTTTCGTTGACACGGAAGGCGTCGTCGATCTTCGGAAACAATCCGGCTAGGAAGAAGAGAGAAGTGGCGTTCTTGAGTGTTCTTCGTGTTCTTCGTCAAAGTTGAGGATGGTAGAGAGAGCTTCTCAAATCCTCTCAAGTGGCAAAAGAAACCAACCCCAAAATGATAAAATAAGCGTAAGCTTATTTTATTACACAACCTCCCTCTTAGAATTTCAAAGGTTTGAAATTTAAAACATCTCACCTCAATTAATTATTCCAAGTGTCAAACATTAATTAAAGTGAGTTAAAGGGGAGTTTTAAAAAGAGGAGGTGAAGAGTTAGGGTTCGTGTGGGCCCCACCACACTTAATCCTCTCAAGAGAGGTTAAGTGTATGTGGGTCCCACCCCTAACTCCCTTTCGGAGGAGTTAACCAACAAGTTAAAAATAAAATGCGTTTCCACATTTTATTTAACTTTATTTTAAAAACCCAAAAACTAACTATCAACCCGCAATAAACACAACATCGGAAAAGGTCTCCTTAAGCAAATATCGGCGCTGCGAGTTCATTGGTGCCTTCAGAATTCGATTCCGGGCAACGGTTCAAAAGATAAAAATTCTCGCTCGCTCGTTCACTGAACGTACCCGAGCCAAACTTCGGAAATTAATTCCGGGCACACCGGGCCTCGGAATCAGGCGCCGTCAGAAACTGCGTTCTTGTAAAATTACAAAGAAAATTAAGAAAAATATTTCCTTGAAATTTCCGGGTCTTTACATTATTCCCACCTCAGGGCTTTACGCCCCCGTAAAGCTTCAACACAAACTAGTGTCACAAAAGCGGTACAGAGCACGCATCTGAGCCTTCCGCTCCTATGTGCTCACCTGGTGGTTTCGTACTGCAAAGGAAAGTGCACCCGAGGAATCGATCGTCCTCCTAGGATATGCTCCTGTCGATCCTCGATCCCCACTGGAATCTCCGTGAATGACACCCCATCACCATCGTCCAGCTCCTCATGGTCGATGGTATGCGAAGGGTCGAGCATGTATCTCCTCAGTTGAGATACGTGGAAGTCGTCGTGCACCTGGTGCAACTGTGGTGAATGGGTCAAGCAGTAAACCACCCCGCCTACCTAGCTGGGGACCTAAGAATGTTCGCTGAACCCCAGAGATAACTTTCCGCCTTGGCAACATCTCCGTAAACCTCGTCGAGGTGAGACCCGTATAAGGACGTGATCGTCATCCTCAAACTTCAGAGGTCTCCATTTTCTGTCAGAACTGGAACTCGAAAGCCTGCTGCCACGAGGGTAAGGTTGACCGACTCAAGAGTGATCGGTCGCACTCTCCTGTGCAAGAGTTACCCTGTGCTGCCTGGGGTTTCCTTTTCCGCCGACCAAGGAAAACTTATCCCGACGTTTGCCTAAAACCGTCAATTTGAGTATGAACAGTTATTTCCCATTCCATACTCAAACTAATGTCGTAAGGCCTCGACGCTGCCACCAATAGATTCCAACCGAAACTCTCACCTCGAGGGTCTGACCACACCATCGACATAAGTGTGATTATCGAGTCTCCTCCCAAGGTATCTCCAGACGTGAGGGTCAAGTCCACGGCTTACCGGAAACTCTAGGTCTGGAACAAGATTTGTGAAAGCGAGGAATGATTCATATCGACGTCTGTTACTTCATCAGATAGTAGTTGACACAGACTGTCCCTTGAATCATTTTTAGAGCCATTGGGTCACACTCCTTGACCGCATGCATCCGCATTCTTCCACCGCCCTCCAGCTCCCTGAGCTTGGAGGGGATAACTAAGGCGGGTGGTTGTACCATGTTAGGATGTACACCACCTCATGCTTCTCTCCTAGCTCTGCATCCACGTCTACTGCTTCGTAGACTCATCTCTCCTTTAAGCTTCCTCTTCTTAACACGCCCGAGTCTCTATGACTGGCACCGGTTTCTTGTTTCTTACTGCACTGTGCAGTCTTCATCCTCTCTTGGATGTCCTGGACCTCGTTTAGTCTCACAAGAGATGCTATGATTTCTTCTTTGCCGATAAGAGAAACACAGTCTCATCCCCTGGATGAACCACATTCGTTGCCTAATACAGTCAATACTGACATTAATGATGCATTCATGCCATGGATGACGTCGTAAGGCCTCGACATATCTACTAAGAGATCCAACTGTCACTCTCGTCTCCAAGGGTCGAGTCACACTTTCGGCAACAGTGTGAGGTCACTGGGTCCCCTCTAGTAGAAATCTCGAAAGTGAGGGTCAAGTCAACAGTTTAACCGGGACCACTCAGTATCAACCAAACAAAAGGACAGGAAAGCAAACAAAGATAAGTGTCTTTTTATTATTGCAGCTCATAGTACAAAGACACGAATACAAAGCAACATGGAACTAGAAGTACAAAGGACGTATCCACTAGTTCCTCTCCTGCCCACCTGCTCTCAGAGATCTACTGCCTTGTCCACTGCTCGGCTGTTACTCAAGCACTCGTTGCTGCTTCTGTCTCGGTGGCTCCTCCAACACCCGCTGATCAATCGTACGAGGAGTCGGATAGTCACGTGCCAGGTGACACTTTCCACCATAGGAGTAACATTGTCTGTTTCTGGAACGCCTGGATCTGACCCCACCTCGGGTGCCCCGCACCACCGGTCCTAAAACCCGAGATCGTCCAACTGCTAGTCTGGTCCTCCTGGACCTCTGCATCATCTGTCTACTGCCCACAGATGACTCGGATACTGATCGAAAATCACGTGGAAAAGGAAGAATCTCCTGTACACGCTCGGGGTGTAGAGATACTGGCACAAACTCCACCCTGAAAAAGGTCTCGAAGTCTTCCCATGAGAAGTTCATCTCATCGCAAAACTGGAACAAGTGGCTCCACCACCTGCCTGCTGCTGCCTGAAGGAGGCTGGTAGCAATGATCACCATGAAGTCTGTCGGCGTCCCCACTAGCCTGAAGACTCTCACCACAGCCTCCAGCCAAACCTCAGCCGCCTGCGGGTCCGTCTCTCCCCGGAACCTGGGTGGCCTCTGGCGCTGGAACTCGTGCAGCGCGCTCAAGCGTCGTGCATCGCCTACTGCTGGGGTTGGTGGAATCGGTGGCCCAACGAGTAGCAGTACAGCTGGTGCCTCTGCTGGTGCCTCAACTGGGATAGGGCCCTGTACTGAGGCCTCGTCGCTCGGCGGGCTGTCAGTACGTACCACTCTCGGGGCTCTAGCAGGTCATCCGTGAAAAGGCTTTCTGAAAGAAACATCGTGACATGGTCAAACGTTTATACCTGGTGAGCTGACCTGGTTTGAGCTGTTTTAAGGGAAAACCATTGAAAACACACACGCAATTAGTGTTTTCGTGCACAAAGTCAGAAATCAGTTGTCAGGGTCCTGGTGTATGGATACGTCGGCCGCCCGCACCAACACTGGACTCCCTGAACTGAAAACCACACTTGGTACTCTCAACACTATTGCTTCACAGAAAGAAACATCAGAGTTATAAGTTCTGCGGTAGAACCGAACTCCTCTGATACCAATTTGTCACGACCCGTCCTCGGGGCTCGTGCCGTGACTACCCCAAGCCTGCCTTCCATAGGCCAGGGGCAGGTGACTAGCACGAAGGCGTAAATCCCGGTAAAAAGGGAAGGCATTGCCTTTGTAAGGTAAAAAATCACACAGAGTACAAGCGGAAGAAGTAAACACTAAGTAAAAACTGAGTACAACAGTAAGTGCGGAAAGTAAAAAGGGGCCGGAAATACAAGCCCAACTGTAAAGTACAACTCGAAGGGAAAACAGCAACTGAAAAGTAAAGCTGCTACGCCGAGCTGTCCACTGGAAATCCCACCTGAAGGGTGGGTACAGATAGCTCCTCTGCTCCTCGGGTCCCATCGTCCGCTCCGAGTATGTCCGCCCAGTGGTCCACCTTCGGGTACCGCCTCGTCGTCACGTCCACCTCTGGGTACCTTCTGGTCGTGAGGTCCTCCTCCAGGTACCATCTCGTCGTATAGTCCACCTCCAGGTACCGTCCAGTCCTCGAACACTCGGCCTCTGTCAGCACTGCCCGTCGTCTGCAACCAACACAACGAGGTGCGGGCATAGCCCGTGCAGGGGTGAGTATAACGATACTCAGTAGGGACCCCGAGACCTTCAAGGTCTCACTAAACCAACAAGGATAACCACAATGAAGATCTCAACAGATAACCTCTACTTAGGTATATGCCCATACATATACCTAAGTTATCAAGTAACCCATCTCAATCATGAGGAAACACAAGGATTGTGAAATCAATGGATAACCACTACCCGGGTATATGCCCATACATATACCTAAGTTAGCAAGTGACCCATCTCAATCATGAGATAAACACAAGGTCAAAAGTCTCAGCTCAAACCAGGATTTTCATTATCGAAATCGTAACTGCTGAAGAGCTCCGTCTCTGGAGTGTACAGTGGTCCTGTCACGACTCCGAGGTACTGCTCACTAACCTAAGACTGCTGAAGAACTCCACCCATCGAGTACTGCGGGCCAGCTGCTACAACTAAGCGCTCCCATGTGCCGCTACAACCAAGCGCACCTCTGTCGTGGGTCTGCCGCTACAACCAAGCGCTCACATGTGCCGCTACAACCAATCGCACCTCTGTCGTGGGTCTGCCGCTACAACCAAGCGCTCCCATGTGCCGCTACAACCAAGCGCACCTCTGTCGTGGGTCTGCCGCTACAACCAAGCGCTCACATGTGCCGCTACAACCAAGCGCACCTCTGTCGTGGGTCTGCCGCTACAACCAGGCGCTCCCATGTGCCGCTACAACCAAGCTCACCTCTGTAACACACCGAGTCGTTCAATCAGCAGTCGTCGGGTCTCAGCCAGCTACATGGTCTCCGTACTCCGCACGCTCGTCACTGGGAGGGTCCGCTCCACGAGCTACAGGTTGATACTCCAAGTATCTCAAAGTCCCACGAAGAAGTATCTCAAAGGACCGCCACGTCATAGGGGTCTCAACGCAACAGACGACGCGTCAATCGGACGCCCGGTCTGTGAGTTATTAGACTTTTCGTCCCAGGGGCCCGGTTGGTTTCGTGAGCGAACCAAACCCGGCCGTATCTCAACTGTACCCCGAAATCTCATAGGGTAAACTCATAGGGACCGTTTCTCAACGCGATCACCAACGTCGCTGACGGTTCGTCAAACGGACGTTCTGTCAGAAAGATACCAGCTTTTCCGTTCCAGGGGCCCGGTTGGATTTCGGTGCGATCCAACCCGGCCACTATCCATCTGCATCCAGAACCCGGGCGGAGGATTCCAAATGTTCCGTATCGTCAATAGGAACGCAACGCAATAGACGGAGCGTCAATCGGACGCCTGGTCTGAAAGTTATTGGCTTTTCCGTCTCACACCCACCCTGAGAAACTTCCCAGGATGTCACCCATCATGATCACTACTCTAGGCCAAGAACGCTTAACTATGGAGTTTTAACCACGTAGCCTCCCGAAAACGAATATGTACCTTGAGTATAGTATACCGAAACGACCGTCTCGATCCAAGGATGACGTTGCCGCAGACGGCGAGTCGTTTGGAGGCCCGTAGCCCAAGATATGGGCGAAAAACCAAAACCCGTCCGAAACCGGGGGGTCTGGGCCCGAACCGACCCGGCCCGCCCCCCCTGGTCCGACCCGAACCGGGTCGGCCCGGCCGGCGGCGCGGCGCGGGGGCGCGGCCTGGGCGCCGCACGTGCGCTGCACGCGAGGGGTAAACTCCCCCCCGGGTTTTGTGGATCTCGGCCGGCCTTAGGCCGGCCATTTTCCTTTCACACGCGGGACCCGCGGGGTCCCGCCTCCTAAGAAAACCGGCGGCCGGATGGCACGGCCAGCCGCCTTCCACCCTTCCGCTGCGGCCCGATGGCCGCGGCTCTTCTGATCTCCGGCGGCCGGCGAGGCCGTCCGCCTCTGGCTGCTCCGCCGCGGCCGAGCCGGCCGCGACTATTCATTAACCGCCGGCAGCCAGTTTTCCGGCCGCCCCTTCCAGCTCTGCCGCGGCTCAAGCCGCGGCCCTTGTTCGATTGGCACGGCGCGACGGCGCCGCGCCCCTCCGTCGTTGCCGGACTCCGGCCACGGTCTCTTCGACTACCTTCGACGCGACGCGACGGCGTCGCGTTCTTGAAATCTTTCCATGGCGTGGCGCGACGGCGCCACGCGTATCTTCCGCATTAAACCACATGAACCCGCGTGGTGCGACGGCACCCCGCCGTTCCGAACCATTCCACAAAAAATCCACACGAAGTAAAAGAGGAGGATCGACCGGGTTTGTACGGTCCGAACTCCTCACGTTATAAGGATAGCAATCAGCCTTTAACGAATAATAAACTTTCACAATCTTTTTAGATTCAATAAAAAGATTTGAAAATCAAGGCCCAACAAATATAAACAATCAAGTTCGAAGAATGTTCCACATAACTTTAAAAAAAATTTACCACGAATAATTTTCAAGTCGAAATTCTCGAACAAATATAATCAATTGAAACAAACCCCTACCTCGGTTCAAGTGCGGAGCAAGTCAACAAACCGCGGAAGACGAGCGTCGCGGAGGTCGGGCATTGCGGTAATCGTTCGTCGATTCCGTTGACGTAGAGGTACGTCCGAAGAGGTACGTCATTGGTGAATCTTCGTAAGCCGACAAAGAAAGTCCGAGGAGGAAGCGGCGTTCCCTTTCGTTGACACGGAAGGCGTCGTTGATCTTCGGAAACAATCCGGCTAGGAAGAAGAGAGAAGTGGCGTTCTTGAGTGTTCTTCATGTTCTTCGTCAAAGTTGAGGATGGTAGAGAGTGCTTCTCAAATCCTCTCAAGTGGAAAAAGAAACCAACCCCAAAATGATAAAATAATCTTAAGCTTATTTTATTACACAACCTCCCTCTTAGAATTTCAAAGGTTTGAAATATAAAACATCTCACCTCAATTAATTATTCCAAGTGTCAAACATTAATTAAAGTGAGTTAAAGGGGAGTTTTAAAAATAGGAGGTGAAGAGTTAGGGTTCGTGTGGGGCCCACCACACTTAATCCTCTCAAGGGAGGTTATGTGTATGTGGGTCCCACCCCTAACTCCCTTTGGAAGGAGTTAACCAACAAGTTAAAAATAAAATGTGTTTCCACATTTTATTTAACTTTATTTTAAAAACCCAAAAACTAACTCTCAACCCGCAATAAACGCAACCTCGGAAAAGGTCTCCTTAAGCGAATATCGGCGCTTCGAGTTCATCGGTGCCTTCGGAATTCGATTCCGGGCAACGGTTCAAAAGATAGAAATTCCCGCTCGCTCGTTCACTAAACGTACCCGAGCCAAACTTCGGAAATTAATTCCGGGCACACCGGGCCTCGGAATCAGGCGCCGTCAGAAACTACGTTCTTGTAAAATTACAAAGAAAATTAAGAAGAAATTTTCCTTGAAATTTCTGGGTCTTTAAAGTATCCAAGAGTGAGGCAAGGCCCGTTGTTGTGCACCAGTTCCCATTCGAGTCAAGCTCAAAGCGGTGTTTTCGGGTTTTACCGCTAGGTAAATTTCTGCCAGAGCCACCTCTACCTGCTCATATCCAGACAGGGATGTATTGCTCCGAAAACACACAAAATATCTACAATACCAAAATTCTAGGAGGTTCTTCTATACTAATCCTCAAGGTTCATCTTAGGTCTACGTGCTCTAATCAGAGTTTATCTAAATATTGCTTCCAAGTTTTGTACTAAAATTCCTCTGATACCATCTGTAACTCCCCGACCCTAGTTACCCAAAGACGGTGCATTATTACATAACATTGGCATGATCACAAGAATGATCAAGTCTCGATAGACCGATTAGTTTAGTATCCTTGGAATAACTAGATACATTAATAATGTTTACATTACATCATAAACTGAAAACAACAACAACATAGTCTCCATAGTCCACACTCATACTATCCCTGCAGGTCATTCATAATTTACTTCTTCACAATCCTGGGAAAAATAAAACATTGAAAGGGGTGAGCTCAGATGCTCAGTTAGGATAATAATATATCAGAAGCTTTCATAGATAATCATAAACACTTAAGGCAATTTATAACTAAAACAAAATCCTTTTAAACTTGAACTTCAACATAAAATGGAAAAGATAAAATGAAATTATTCGATTTAATTAATTACATGGATATTCTACTAATAGAATAATCACATGGAATATCAATAACCACTTTTATAATGATGGAATGCATAATGCTATACTATCATAACCACATAGCCAAGGCCTCGTGCCAAGACTTCAAACATGATTTTTTCAAGGCCTTGTGCCAAGACACTAGTTTGTCTCATGAGACCTACCGATGCATATAGGAGCTATAGTGGGCTTCACCCATCACTTACTATGTCCAATGAATTCCTCATATGAATAGGTTTAAACATAACATAAATAATCGTATTAAAACTAACATACGAAATGTCAATACTTTAACGAAAAACCATGAATGGTATAAAAATAAATCATCCACAGTCAAACATAACTCATTCGATACAATATGGAAGATTGTATTGTGTCATATTAACCTCAATTGATAATAATGAATGATATTTACATAGATGAATATAACCATCAAAACTATTTGAGAGAAATATCCCCCTTTTCTTGAAATCATTTAAAAGTCACAGTATTTGTCAAGAAGCCATTTAAAAATAGATCTTTGAATCAAAGTGTCCCATACCACATTGCGACTTTTAAAAGGAGTTTTAATATTAAAACTTTAATGTTCATATATATAAATCCTTAAAACCATTTTTAAAACATGCACATTAATGAGCATTATTTAGAAGAATGATTCATTAAAACATTTAAAAATTGTATTTTAGTTAGAGTTTCTAACCAAAAGAGAGACACTTGAATACAAATAATTGAGGTAATCAAAACATTGTAATATCATGAGAATAAAGGGATTCATGATATACTATGTCAAAGTACATTATATACACCACATAAAAGTGATTTGGTATATAACAACAAAGAAGTCTAAATGCAATGTAAATTGAGATGAAATCTATCATAAAGGTCGTATCCTTAGGTTAAGGATATATCAACGACATAGTTATGTGTGACAAATATAAATACACTAAATATTACTGGATATTCAGTGTAAAACAATCAAAGTACATTCACACGTATTCTTGTAAAAACAACACCAATGAATTGGATATCTAACTCAACAAATTGAGATTGAGTTAAAATTACACTTATCATGTTCAAATCGATGACTTGAGAATTTTTCAATGGAGTTATTATGTGTACCAAAAGTATATCCATAAAATGGGGAGTGTAAATTATGACATAATCAAATGAATAGTTATTCCACAAATAATCATGGAGTAAAATAATCTATGAAATATGCATAAATCCAAATGAATGGAAATTGAAATTTCAAATTCCCTTATCGATTTGGTAACTTATGAAACATGCACCCATGAAAGAAGGGTAATAAAATGATGATGTAAATATCCATAAATTATAGTATATTACACAATGAATACAATCATGGGCAGTACACACACCACATGCAATAAATATGTGGTGAACAATGGAAATCTCACGGAATTAAAAGTGAGATAAGAAACCCCTTACTTTGTACATTTTCCTTGGTTGACGGTAGTTTAACCTCCGGTATAATGGTGAAATAATTGTTATTAAATTATTCAATAAACATATACATTAATATGATATCATATATTATCTTTTAACATTTCTTTGTTAATAATATCTTATAATTAGCGTCGTTTCGAGTGTTAACTTACTCGTTTTCTTTTATATGTTTTGTTACGTAAGCTTTGGTTTTCATGGATATGTTGTATCTTATTTATATACAGAATGATATCAAGTCCATAATCATATTTTTAAATCATCAAATGATAATTATACTTGAATGGATACGATAGATAATGAATCTCATCGCGTTCGTGGAGACGGTAGTCCGTACGTACGCACGAGAGACAATATCATTCTTTTGATATTAAAATAAAATATAATTGGATGGTATATCATATATACAGAATAATTATCATGTTATATTTATTATTTACATGAATTACAAATCAGTATTATACCCATCCAAATAATAATTTATTGTATAACAATTACACCACGACGTGGAGACCGTAAGCCGTACATACGCACGTATGGTGACATGTTATTCAAAGGGTGGATAGAATACTGAATATGGTTGTACCATATTTATAATAATATTACAGTATATAGGAGATACTGGATTCATTATTTTATAATAGAAATAACAAAGAAAGAACAAGTGGAAGAAGAATGGAACTTGAAAAAGTGTGGTGAAATCATTACCTCTTCTTCGGGTTCTTCCTTTTTATTTTATCAAAAGGGATCCATAGGTTGGATTTATGATCAAAATAAGGCCTCTGGGTTGTATTGAGGGAAGGTTATAGAGTATTTGGGCAGGGTTTGGCCTAACCAAAAGGCTCTTATGTTGTGAGGTAATGAGAAGTGGGAGTGCCCTTTTATAAGAGGGGTGAGGGGCACCTTTGGAAAAGCTAGAAATATTAATTTATAATAAATTCATATTCGGTTTCTAATGGCTCCAAAGTTTATTATTTAAATGATAATGTGGGTATGGGTCGAAAACCACTCAACAAATAAAATTTAGACAGGTTTGGGTCATTATATTAACATTATCATTAAGTATTAACTCTTAGTTAATTAGTTTCACTTTTACAATGTCTCTTTGTATTTTTATATTATCTGGTTAATTAACATACTATATACATCCAAGAAACCCCCCTAGTGGTCCATTAATGATACAAATATCATTATATATGTCTCTTGGCCGATCCTTATATTTTTCGGAATTTAATATCAATTAATAATATAATATATTTTTTAAAAAACTCTTTTATGTCAATTTTGACACTATTCAACAATTGATTTTTTTCAAAATCATAACAGATTTATTACTTCAAAAAACGTTAATTAAATAAATACTAACATGTCATGTTATCCTATAAAATTCTTGGTATAAATAAAAAGTCTTAAATTACATTTATTTGGGTATTTATAAAATCAATTATTCTAATTTTTCATTAATTTAGTAATTATTACATCACCATTGTGTCATAAATAAATTAAATTATATAATGTCTAAAAATTAAAAATAAAATACCATTATGTAGGAAATCGTTTTATCTTTCTAATGAATATTTATAGTATAAAATACAACATATATTAACCTATGTAACAATTGTTTTTCTAAAAGATATATGCTTCTGTTATTTTGTATTAATTTTAACTTAATTAAAATAGTGTCCCTATCACATACAAGTAGATGAATGGGGTCCCAAAATCGACCCTAATATGCCCATGGTCGGACATGTATCAACCAATAGGGTTAAGACACATTCTAGGATAATTTAGTATTATTATAATATTATTTTCTGACCCTTATTTACCGGATTTACCCTTTAACCATGGTAAATAAAATATTTACCGAAATAATTATTCAAAATGTATAAAAATAAAAGTTACCTATTTACACAATTTGAACATCCTGATTACAAATATGGAATACATTTTTCAAACTTCGAAACACATAAGTGGTAGAAATTAATTTAAAATTAATTCCCGTTGATAAAACAAAAATCGTGTTTTTAAGAGATAATAACTATCAAAAAATTGGCACTTGTTTATGTCTGGTTTAATTGTGAAATTATGTCCAATGACAAACATTGAATTAAATGGTAAAAATATATTATAAATATAATTTAAAACCACTCAAATTCATAATTTATCAATATTAATTATTTCGATTAAAAAAGTTGTTTTTAATTAAAATTTAGTAATTTTCACTATTTATCAAAATATGAAAGTTATCCGAAAAGTACCAAAATTTCACCCTAGGCTAATTTTGATATTCCGAATCCAAAATGAAGACCATTTTGAGAGTACGAATTTATAAAATTTCAAAAAGTAGGTATTACTATTCATAACAGCTAGTTTGATTGGTTGTGGTGTGTTAGAATCTCGAAGTTGCGTACAATGCACGCCATTGCATTATTCAAAGAGAAACATACCGTGGAAGCTTGGTGTGTTACAGAATATGTGTTGGATTAGATAATTAAATTCATAACTAAGATACATGGAACATGTTATGTATCAATGTAATCAATAGAGGATGTGATAAATGGTATTAAACATTCCTCACCTACACCAAAACCTCAAAAGGTTCAAAATTAGTGAGTATAAAGTTTCCCTTTCCACACAAGCTTTCAATGACCCAAACAGGGCAAAACATTCAAGAAAACTGGTTCACCAACTAAAAATTCAAAAAAAATTTGATGAATATGAAGATAATATTTATACCATATCTATGCCATTAATATTTTCTGATAAATCAATTGAATATTTTCAATCATCTCTTGAATCATGCTCCTTCAAACCAAGGAACATTGACCACTATCCGACCAGCACAATGAATATTTGTAAGGTCACCCATAAAATTCCTCGATAGGAGCCATAATAATCATATATTAGTAACTATTTTTATAAGAATATTCAAACATCCTAGATTTTCTTCAAAATCTCCCAAAAATTAAATAACCTAAGTACAAATAATATCACCAATGATTTTTATATCTCATTATTTCTAGTAATCATACAATAGATAACTTTTTGTAGTAAAATGGATATGAGATCCCAATTCCCCCTAATGCCCTCTAAAAAAGTGAGATGTGAAATTATGATTCATTTCAGATACTCTAGAAGATGGAACTCCATGAAAATAATAAATATATTTCACATTGATATTTCCATACTAAACAAAATTGTTTGTGTCATGGATGGGAAAAAATTAATCCAATTTAGGGAGTCGATCGATCTAAATGAATATCTCATTCTTCATCCTCTTGGTATGTTGAAACCCAACCACATTGTCCCCATTGATATGATCAATCATCCAAATAGGAACTATAAGTTGATAGATCAAATCCATTGTTTTCTAATTATTTTCCATTATATGTATGAACATTTAACAATGAGAGAAAAATTTATTAATTCCTCTTATCATACCTAGACACCAAAATCATTATCGTATGTCATATAAATGCATCATTGTTCCTAAGTACACCACCCATTAGGAATTATAGAAATCCCTCATAACTAATTTTATTACTCCTAATCGTACAAAAAATTATTTTAAAAACATGTACTTCCTTCCATGGAAAACAAAAAGGCATCCACAGTCTCCCCATCATTCTGAGAGTCACTAATACATTGGAAGGAGTCATCAACCTGCTGATCCTGATGAATCATATATAGAAGAAAATATGTCTAATAAGAAATATACAAAGAAACAATGTACACTCATTATTATACTCCAATATAACACTATGAAAAGTGATCCATTATGTTCAACTATTCTAAAGATTCATTCATGGATCGGGACCGGTGTTTCGTTCTAAAAAAATACACGATGACATTCCCTTTCCCAAGGGTATAGGAAATGTTGAAGTCAAAATATTTCAGGTATTTCACTCAACAACTATTTATGATATTTAATCCTTTTCATGACAATATATAACTCATGTAATTATGTTTATAAAATAAATTAAACCATTCTCTGAAAGGGTATATATTTCTATTATAATTGCATGCATCAGAGATGCGATTTCAATGTCATCAGTCAAATAATCCATCCATCATGGCCTATGATAATTATATCCATAAACAATGACATTATAGCCATACATAATAATGAATCCTATAACAAAACAATACGAATAGAAAAAGATCACATAGTCCTTCCTGGCCGCTTGTAGGGTCATCACCACCATATTAGTCAAAAGGTGTTTCATCTCAATTAAATAATTGTGAAATATTTCATCCTAAGAAAAATATAGTCCCTTCAGAATTCCTGATGTCATTTTAGATTCCAACATTGAGTGTTATTTTAAAAACATGTTGTGATACCTAACTTGACCCACAAATATCTAAATCTCAAAAACATCTAGTGGTTGTTCCCATGTCATAACATCCTCCACCTTTTAATGTTCTACTAAAATACCGTGTTCCGACCCCACGTGTCCTAATAAAAACATTTCCCCAATCCAAAAATCTCATTTTTAAAGCATGAAATAATGTTATTGTTTTCTCAACAATTATAATGCTACACATAGATGATTCACATGATCTTATTTGGACTCAGAGTAAATAAGTATTTCATCAATAAACACTGCCATGAATTTATCAAGGTACACAGGGAAAATAATTTTAAATAAAATAAATAAATAAAATATGTTCATTTATTAAACCAAATGAAATGAAAAATTACTAATAACTTTCACACCATGTAAGAAAGGAATCTTTCATAAGTTTAGATTCTTTTATACACAACTGATCATAACCATATCAAAGATCATTCTAATAGATTCACTTTTCCCACATCAACTGATAAAAAATAATCAATCTATGGAAACATATAAATATTGTTTATCATGAGTCTGTTGAGTATTTTGACAGTCAATAAGATTTCAATTTGAAATATTAGTTTTCGAGGAAAAGAGAATCAGATTCACCCAAGGTGACCCACTAAGGCATAAAAATAATTTATTTTGAAGATTATACAACTGACTGTTTAACTTTTTCATTTCAGGGGGTTCCATGCAGTAAGAATGATTTATCACTAGTTGAGTACCATGTACTAAATTGGAAGAAAAAAATGCATCCCTTATCAGTGGAAACCCTAATTTGTAAAAATTAAAAATGTTAGAAAACCTAATAAAACCTGGAGGGAGATCACCACTCAATGACATTTCCACCAAATCTATAGAAAACACTAATATTACTTTCCCCAAACTAATATAAGATGGTGAGGATCTACTCAACCCCGGATACCATTATCCTTAAATGATATGACACACTCCATATCGGTGTAGTCAAGGAGACTCATCAAAGATAAAAATAAATCACATATTTATTGGCAATGATCCACTCCTTCCTAAATATAATATCATGTAGTTTCTTGTTGAGAAACAATAAATACCATGAAATATAAACAGATGATTATATTAAAACATAGTTAAGACCAATGAGACACATCACTCTCTTTGTATCTATTTTATATAGAGACTATTAGACCACATAAAGAAGATTCATTCCTGATATCTATGACTAGAACCCTATTGTTCATGAAGCATCTGATTGCATCACATTTATGACAGGTTAAAATGATTCCATACCACTATAAAGAGTATAAAACCATGATATGACTTTTTAAAGGGACCCAAGCATTCAAAAGAGCCATATATCATATGTGACCTAGTGTATAACTTTTTAAAATTCCCATGATTTATACACATGTATATAATCAATGAGACTTTATAAGGAAATGCAAGAGTTCATAGAAAACCCTACTACCAAGATTCACCGTGAGAATATTTATGTTTCCTATTTATATTGAAGGGATTTAAATAACAACCAATAGGATAAAAATGAACACCTATAAACCCTAAATTCCCAAATGGTCTATTTAGACCATTAACTCTTTATGTAGCACATCGACATAAGAAGGAAGCTTCAGGAAGAAAAGCAATGAATGAATTTGAAATCCAATTCCCAAATAAAAGAGTTGAGTTTTCATATTATCATTGGATACTATCTCATGTGATGTCTGCAAAAACTCAAAAAAATGGTTTGTGTATTATGTAATGGCCTTTTATTCCTGATGGAGTTTGATAAATTCAATAGCTTTTAAAAACCATTGACTCTAAAGAAAACAATTGCATGAAGTGAGCCTTGAAGACTTTCAATTATAAGACCTCATGCTTCATTTCCATATATATCATGTCCCATCATATATTGCTTGGTAATTCAAGCATAATGGTGGAAAAAATATCCTTTAATTCATTATGTGTCTCTAAGAACACAAAAAAAACATTTCATTCTACTCAAATATTGATCAGCCTCTTGAAGATCATTAGAGAATTTGAACAGTAGTTGCTTCTGGAAATGGAACTCATGGACATGATTCCATAAAACCTATATCTTTGGGTCCAAAACATGAGGATGAATAGGGACTATTCCATATGCCTATCCTAGAGCATGGATAGTATTCACAATCACATCATCCTAACTTGAGTCCATGGGATGATTTTCTCACTGAGGTTCGTCGTCAACTTCTTCGTTTTTCTTATCTGAATGTATTGTATGAGGAAAGATTCCTCACCAAACCATCAGACAACACAGAAGAAACCATATTAACACTAAAACAGAGAAAAAATGGAAAATTAATCCTAGTAGATATACAACCAATATTTGGATATAAATATATACAAGTAAAAAGAAAGGAAAAGACTGAAACTAATCCAAAAAAATCATTCACAAACACCCTTGGTGACATAAGGTTCATTACAATGAATGATTTTCTGTAACTAAATCAAAAATACCTCATAATTACTAAAAATATTACAAAAAATCATACTAACATTAAGATAAGAACATCATCGTAGATCTATGATACAACTTTTATAGGAAACAACCTATATACCCTAGTAACATGATAATCGTTCGATCGATATAATAGATCGAATGACATTCTTGATCACAATAGTTTGGGCACAAGAACCTAGCATCATACAAATAAACATGTTAATGAATTTCCCATAGACATTGTTGTTGAAGGATAAACAAGTTAATATTCATACTAGAGAAACTCAAAAAAGAGAAATTTACTAAAATTGAAGAACATGAAAAACCCAAAGTACAACAACAAATTACTATATAATTGATGTAAACCCCAAGTCCCAACTGATAAAACTCTCCATGTAGAAGGATCAACACCTACTACAACCTCATAGTGGAGTTTTAACATTTCTTAAACCTATAATATGAAAACCTAAAAACACTAGAAATCATAGGTAGGGTATGAGCTAAATGCCATGTAGGGTCTCACCATGGAATACATAATAATATTCAATCATTTAATGTGCCAAATAAATATCTTCATTTTAAATAATAATGAATTGATTATAAAAAATGTAATTCTAAAAACCATAATGTCTAATGACGGATTTAAAATTAAAAAAATTTATAGTAAAGATTTTATATAAAAAAATTTATATAATTTCACAAATCATGTAAAATATTTTACCAAATAGTTAGCATAAATATATTTCAAATAGAAACATGTAGAAAGATGGGCTTATAAAATATAGTATATTAGTACCAGGATATAGGAATCCAAAAACTAAAATAGTTTTCAAATAATTTTGTATAAACGTATTCCCCTTGATACTGGCCTAGGATAAATCATCACTATATATTCAGGAATTTTTCTTGTCATTGATGCATTTTTAGTGTTTTAAATTATAGAGTGATATCCGAGTAAATCAATAACAACCCAGGCATTCAGGATCAATAATATAAATCAAGGATTGGAAATTCAATTATAAATATCTTAAAATAAATTATATCACATTATTAGTTTAACATATAACAATTTTACATTGAAAAATAAAAATATATTTTGAATAAAAAATAACCCTTTTTTGGATAAAACATATGGATTCTTGTCAAAATCATTACAATCCATTTTTTCAAATACAAAATTTAAGAAACGTGAAAAATTATATTTCAATATTCTGTTTCACAATTTGAATTTGACAATATAATTCTAACAATTTAATTCCAAAAACTAAATTCTACAAATTCCATTCATTTTAATGAACCCACCATAATTCAATCAAATTCAGAATTTTCCCAAATTCTTGTCAAATCACATTTCAGATCCCCATTTGGTTAGAATTGGGACATTATGAAAATAAAATGGGAATATATTTAATTGAAACACATAAATTTCATTAAAGTTTTGAATTTAAATCTACCAATATATGGTTAATATAGTTGGCCAACCAAAATATAACCACTAGCCTTGGAATCATAGAGCTTCGAAACACCACCCCTTGGTCATGAAAACATATAAAATAAGAAAACAGTGAATATCAATGAGTCAGTTTCAAGATTTGAATATACAAAATATAGGCTATTAGATTGTCCAATAACCCAAAGATCTATGAAACCCTAGAAGGATGGATAGAATGCGGGAGAAGGAGAATGACAAGAGGAAACCAATTGGGTGGAGATTGACCACTATTTTCCTAGATTTGATCTACTTCTTGAATGTTGTATATGTGATAAAATAACCTTTTAGGATCCTCAATGATAGAAGAAAACATTATGGTGTCATACAAGTCTATCATTTATCTAAAAGGGGAGTTTCAAGAATTTTAAAATCAAATTTTGAATAAAAAAATCATATATGCATGGCTAGATAGGAAAGGCCACACGATTAGACAAACAATGTTACCTAATAGTGTCCAATATTTGAATTAGTTGAAATATTCCTCATAGTTTTGTAAAATGGTTTTCAAATGGTTTTTTTACATTCAAAAAACCACACTACCTCAATTTGCAGAATTTTCATTAGCAAGGTTCATGGTTTCAGAAAACCATACACTAACCATGCACAATCTTGAATAATTCACATTTTCTAAATATTCCTCAAGAAAATAAACTCAAATTAAATCCAACCAATAAATGATTAATAGTGGGGTTTAAGAATAACTAAAAATAGTAAATGGGTTTTACTATTACTTCCCTATAAAACATAAAATATTTAATAGTAACTACACAACTTTGTTGTGAATTCCTCATTTATTATCTAGATTTATCTGACCAGAGAAACATTATTTAATATGCTCCTAAAAAATATAAACAAGAGGAATTCAATCAATTTTTGTATCCATGGACTCATTTTTTGTGACATTTTTTTCATATGAAATGGTCTATTTTTCTCATCCATATGCATCCTCCGAGGAATATCCTCGATCACAACAAAATAATCTATGACCTATAACTTCCCAAACTAATTAAAAATGAAAATATCATATTACTTCAATTTTCATAGGATTAGATAAAATGAAAAAATTTCACAACATTAAAAACAAACACTCCATGAAACTACTTTTAGAAAAGGGATTTTAATATTTTATAAACAATACTATGACATAGCCTGCCCACCGTAGGGAAGGTACTCCAAATCGTCCAATGGACATGAAGTGCACTAAATTTTCCTTTAGATGACCTCAATGGAAGGTATTGTATATTCCCAAAATTTTCTATTAGGAAATCATCCCACATACTACTTTCCACCTTAATTATGATTAAATATTAACTACCTTTCAATAAGATTAATTTATAAATATCATATGGTACTGAATTGTTCCATGGAAATTTATCTATAATTCTACTCTATACCATGGTTCCACCTTACATGAACTTTTGCCTCATTTCTAAGTTGATCTAATATAGAATCATAGTAGATAACATGACTATGTGGTTCTTGATCCCATCGACTAGCTTGTATTTAGGGTGCTCGTTTTTTAATGTTGAGATAGATTGGATATATTTTTTCATTGTTTATATTTGTTATTTCTCAGACATATATTCCACTCAAAAAAAACCTTGGCCCTAGTTGTCTAATGTTCTAAAAGAACATATCACCAAATACTATATGCTACCGACAAAGAAGATAGGTCTTAGGTTATCCATTGGGGAGATTATGACTTCATTACTAGAGTATATCATAGAGTTTGTCAATCACATAAAATTGAGAACTCTGATAAACTAAAAAGAAGACAGATATAACAGACCCCAAAGAGAAGAATATTTAACGATCCATAAGTGACTCATATATTATGATGTAAAAGATAGATGTATCTAGAAAATATCCAATATAGGTACATGGGGACACAGTACAATACAAGTAACCAAAATCCAAAAACACCCAAAAGTGACCTAGTAGAATCACAAGAATTATAATGGTCCCATGCTCCAATGTTCCAAAGCAATGAATAGAAACCTGAATTATGGTTCATTCCCCTATTATCACATGCAACTATATAGTCCTATTGTGTCACTAAGGTGGATAAAACATGGTTTGAGATAACATCTTAATAGGTAATGAACTAGATGTCTATACCGTTCTAAAAATCATGATTAATTATGATAAAAAAATTCACGTAAGAAGCAATTTATGTGTAAATTACCAAGGCATATGTCTACTGAAAAATGTTATACCAATCAACCACTCAAGGATACCTAAAATTAGTGATACTTTGTAATAGGGAAGCTACAATAAATATATCAAACCACAAAACCTCACCATAAAACTATCCACATCCTATCAACACAGCCATGTTGTATAATGGAGCCATAACATAAACCCACACCTTATCATACCACAAATGTTGTATAACCCATTGTCATGTCATATAATGAAGTCACAAAATAAATCCATGACATTGTCATATAACAAAGTGTAAACAATTAAGGATCATATCCCATATGTCCAGTACCGAGGAATCCTCATCGATTCATAGGAAAATATTCATGGAAACATAGTATATGAACTGTATGGAGTCCTAGGAACAATTTTACCAACTTTTCCTATATGATTTCAAGCATTTTGGATCGAAGGGTTACGAAATCCCGAGGCATCCTCTATGATCAAGTTCCAAGATCAACACTCTTACAAGGTTTTAACTAACGTGTTCCAAATCCATGGAGATCAATCGATGGTATGGATGAAATCATCATCCATTTCATACCATTTAACAAATCTAACAATATGAGTATACTCAATCAAATAATCATTTCTGTTTAGTTAATTGAAATTGGTATACAAACCCATGTAATCACAAATAGATATTTAACACATCACATTGGTATAACCACCAATACATCTCCATTAACCATTAAATAAACTAAAAATAACCAAAGACTGTACTAAATCATTAAAAAAAATTCCATTTAATCTTTTAATCAAAATAGACATAGTATATGATGATAACAAAAGGAAATGAGGTGGAACATATATTAATCGTGGGAATCAACCTCATTTAATTACAACTAAGTTTCCCCTAACAAGTAATACATGATAACACATCACCTAGGTAGTTAATTGATTTAAAAAATGTTTATGTTGTGGTCGACCCCATGGGTGGACTTCGGTTGGGGAAACAACCAACAATGCATCTCGAGTAACCTAATAGAATCACCAATAGGTCCTACATCATCAATTTCAGATTAACAACACAATTCTAGGCCCATGTTGTAAATTAATGTGGGAGGATAAAGGTTTTATAGCTCTATAAAGCCCCAAAATTTAAATGAAAAGAACACTCCACCTACCTTATCTTGGTATAGGAGTTCTCATCCAGTATCAAGTCTAAATTCACTTTGGTTTGGAATAAATATTAAAAAGGAAATAAGAACCATAAATTAAGGAATATGATATTAATCCAATATGTGTAACCAATTTTTAGAAAAATCAAGAACATATAAAAATAAATTTTATACTTACTGACGCATTTCCAATATGACTGATGGTGGGAGAATTTTATTTTAAATGACTAATAAATCTAAAAATCTAAAAAATAGTGTTTTGGCCTTCAAAAAATTGAGAAAATGTTTTCGATTTTAAAATGAGAGGCCCCTTCTACTATTTTTAAAAAAATATTCCTACAATTACATGACATTTAATTACCATTCAAATTATGTAAATCCCAACTTTCCTAACCTAGGGAAAACCCCCAACACATTTTGAATGCTCCGGGCTAGACCATTACATGTCGTGTAATTGGATTACACAATGTGTATCATAGTTATATGTCATTTAATTTCCCTATACCCAGTTCAAAACCCTCAAAACTCATATATCCCTAAAACAACCCATCCATCCCACGACCCATTTTAGGGTTCATGAAAAACCAGGAAATAAACAAGTGTATAAGAAGAAAAGTAAATGTTCCAAACCTTATGGAAACCCTGACATATTACAATCTTCCCCCGTAAATTAATTCACCCTAGAATTCCCCTTAGATGGGTGGATAATATTCTTCTAAATCAACTATAGCCACAGATCACATACATCGGCCTCTCGCTACCAAGTCTCATTCTGAAAAAGGACTTGCATGCATAGAACCCATAATAATGTAACTGACCGGCATCAGATAACATCAATTCTCTTGTCAATACTGCAAATCAGATGATCGTTAAATGTTCCATCAACCACTAGGTCAACCTCATCAGGTTGGAAATAATGATACAGGACTAAATGATAGCAGTGCAAATGGGATACATGGATGACATTGTGAATGTCTTGGTACCTCCGAGTTAACTACTATCAATAGGCTACCAACCCAAAAATCTATAGAATCTGAAATTTATTAACATATATTGGTTAAAACATAACATATATATACATCTATCTGTATCACATCCATAGTGAAACACACAAAAAAGGACTTGATCCCCGACCATGAACTCTATAGGCCATATATAGTGATTAGTGTAGGATTTCTATCAAGAATATATAGTATCCATCAACTTTTTAATAAATGGTATCAGCTAAAATTATCAAAATGGAGATGTGGTCCCAATAAAGCTGCATCACCTGCCTCTAGCTAGCATATGGTTCATTTTCCTTGCCTATAGTACAAATCCATGAAAGGTTCCATCTGTATCACCTTTTGATAATGGTTATTATATATGAACTCAAATAAGTGAATTCCCCTCTCTAGAGATCCCCCACAGTACAAGATACAAGCTCTCAACATTTCATTTAGTACCAGTATCATATGCTTTAACAGACGATGAATTTGAGAGTGGAATGGTGTGCTCAGATGAACATGTGTACCCAACACCCTTTAAATACTCTTCTCGAAATGACATGTATAGAGGGAATCAATATCTAATGAAATAGTTTATGGAACCCATGATGTTTTACTATAGACATATATAGTACCTCTCGAGGTCATCAACATTGAATTTACTCTTTTTTGGTAAGAAATGATAATCCATCATGAGCCTATCAGAAATGACACACACAACATCTTTACCTCGAGGCGACCTTAGTAAACGATTCCTGAAGTCAATCGTGATGTCAAATCGAATCCTCTCAAGAATTTTTTACTTCTCTAAGAGTGTGACAGGTCGCTGATTTTCTACCTTCACCTGCTTCTAGGTGGAACACCTCCTAACAAAAAAAGTTACCTCCATTTTCATATTCTTCCATCAGTACTAACTACGTAAGTCACAGTACATCATGCTGACTCCAAGATGCACTATCCAAGATGAAACATGAATCCCTCAGATAAGCTACTCATGTATATAAAATAGAACACATGGTCATCCATGGGTACATAGGATCTAATAACTTCTTTTTTTGAAACCTAGAGGAGGGTCCTTACCTAAAACACTCTCCCATATAACTAGGTCCTCTAAATCTAATAGATGTCCCATCCTCACTATCTCTGGTATTGTAGAGGTCAGAGATAATGATGATAGTTATGACTATCCTTGACTATCATACACTTCTATTTGAATGTCTTAGAAAAACATCAAATGTTTCCTATTGATACTGCCCTACTGCAATACAAATATCTGAGTCCTCCTTCTAATTAAATCATCCACTACATTTATTTTACTAGGCATGTAGGCCATCTAAATTTCTAATTTCTATAGGCAGTCCACCCACCTTCATTGAGTAAAATTAAAATCACGTTGAGTAAATATATAATTGAGGATTATTTGTTCTGTGTAAAGCACAATAGTCTCTCTCAGTAAATAATATTTTCAATAGAATAAAGCATGAACAACTACATGTAGATCCAAATCATGCATCATATAATTCCTCTTGTTTGTCCTCAGCAACCGATACCCATATGGCAGAATCCTTTCCCCATGAATTAGCATTTCTCCCATCACGATACATAATGTTTCACAATTCATAGTGTAGTTCATTCGATAATCTATCATTATTAGGATTGTTCTCATTTAAAACTTTTGTTCATCTCTTGAATGGAAGTCGCTCAATAATTTGACCATATAGACTTCACACACCTCTTAGTCAAGGTTGTCAGCCACACTGTTATGTGTGATAAGTACTATATGAAACATTTATAGAAACCAGATATCCCCATGATAATTAATATGTTGAAAATGATCTTGGAATACTCATAGCATACTATAGCTCATACATATCATGGATGAGTGATACTCCTATCTCAGATATGATGTGACTAAAAAGGTCAATCTGTTCCATCCAAGAACGGCACATTGTGAGCTTAGTATATAACTGATTCTCACTCAGTATATTCCAGGAAAAAAAATATGGTTGGAATGGTAATTTCGATTGTGATATAATGTAGAGAACCAAGAATGATATAAATAGATATTAAATCTCACTTTTCAGAATACATAATACATTACACAAACAGATGCCCAAATACCCTATTAGTTTAGAGTATTTGGAAGCATGAAACATACTCTTCTAATCATGATAGAAGATCTTCAACACCTCCTGTAAAAGATCTTCCCCTTTTGTTTTCCTACCGAAAACAATTTTTTATATCATAGGGAAAAGAAAACATATAAAAGGTGAGTTCAAATTCTCAATAAAGGTAAACATGGAGAAAATAAAGAAAAACATACACATTTGAAAGTATAAAACATCAATATAATGTTTAAACATCAAATTCTTGAGTCATGAAAAAAACTCTTGGTAGTAAAAAAGGTGTATCTCATAAAATAACATTAATCAAGAGAAAATATCATGGGAATAATAGCAAAGGCATTGTTTCTAAGACCATTATAGTGGAAAAAGTCCATTACTAAACTAAATTTACATGTAGTTTCGACCAAGTATTATTGAACCAGATTTACATGTCATTATACCAATGTCTATCTCATGAGATATAAATCATTAACAATGTCATTATTGTGAGATATAGGACCCACCCATCCCATAATTAAATCATTTATACATGTTCTACAAATCATTATTCATTCACCATAACATAACCCAAGAACTAAAATTGTTTCTTAAATATCATTCCATCATAAAAAATCCATATAAATGATCATTCCATCATTAACACAATACTAATAAAATGGATATAAACATAACCTTATTTAAAAGGATCATCTTTGTTGTAAAATATTTTTTATAAAACCCTTAATCTTTGTTCTTGAGGAAAATATACTTTCTTATCCCAAAAAAATTCTTTTCTCAAAATGTGGTGAAAATTTAAATAAAAACCAAATAACTGAAATTACACCTGTAAATGTGTATAGGAATAATCACGAAAATTATACATAATGAAGATGTAAAAACTCATTCATTAAATATATGTGTAAAAAATTCTCTACATACATTTGTTGAGAATGTCAAAAGTACCTCATTTGTTAAACAAAAGAAATATTCCTTCCATACCATGTAGTAAAATTCAAAGGGGGTAAAAATGATGTCTAAATATACATAGAAGAATAATAAAAAATTTATGATTTTTTTTTGAAAATACATAAATTGATGATAAATATATCCCTAGAAAATGCATACATTTAAACAATCTTAGTTAAAAATGAGATTGCAAAATTATCCTTTTACAAAGGTCTGATTTCTCTTGTATGTGTCTGGAACACTTTTATAGTGGGTATAAACATATTACTAACTTGTAACATAACCATAATAATATTTATGATATCATATATGATGCACATATGACTTTATATTACCTGTTCATTTTCAATTACATGATAAAGAATCATTTTGGGTAATAATTACTTTATTTATCGTGTGTGTTTGGACTTGTTATTCATAAGATGATAACATATATCAGGATTTACATACATCCATAATGTAAAATATTATTTATATATCACATATATTCTGTATATAAATATAGATATAATAGATCTATATATGTAATGGAATACAACGTTCATGGAGACGGTAGGTCATACATACACATGAACATTGTTTTGATTTCCTAATTAAATTGAATGGATAAAAGTAAAATAAATAAATATATACACAAATCATGAAGAATTATTATTTCATATAGTTAATGGTTATTTATTATATATACTTTAAAATCATTTTTTAATGATTAACATGGATAATGAATGTCCTCGCATCATGGATACGGTAAGTCGTAGGTACACATGAGTGAAAATATCATTCCCATAGTTGTTGAACGGTATTAAAGTGGATTGTGTATAATATCGCAATATAAGTATAATGTTATAATAATCATATATAGTTATTATTTCCACCATTATAAGATCCATGTAAGGTGGTGGTGAAAAACAGTTTACACCACAGTGTGAAGACTGTAATCAGTACTTACGCACGCATGGTGATTTTGTTTTTTGTCAGATATATAGAAAGTGAAATATGATTGATTAATATTTATAATGAAATAGAACTATATGTGTGATTCAAATTTTATTACTTTAAAATGAAACAACTATTGAATATGAAGTAGAGACCAATATAAATTCTAATTAATCGGTATAAGAGATTACCTCTTCCTCGATGTGCTTCCATTAAATTCCCACTTAGGGCACTAGATATGGTATTTTGAGAAGACCAAAACCTAGATAATGCAACTATGAATGTTGAGATGAGAATTTCACAGTGGTTTTCTGATCATAAAGGCAAAAAATTGAGTGAATAAGAAAGGGAGGATGTACCCTTTTATAAGAGAGGAGAGGGAAACATTAGCCAACCCTTCAAAATATTAATTTATAATAAATTCAATTTCAACTAAAAATTGTCAAAAACATATTTAATTATTATATAAGATTATTTCGGTTCTAATACCCATAACAATAATATTTTTAACATTTTTTGAATACTTTTTTATCCATATCTTTTTTGTTTCACCCTTATTTTACCCTTTCTAATCTTACTGTGATATCTTGTTATTTACACCTTGTTGGTTAGTGTAATTACCATATCATGTAAAACAAACACAAAAAAGTTATTTATAAATTATATGGATAAATATTGAGATTTTTTCTGAATAATATTTTTTTTTGAATTTAATATCATTTAATAAACTATTTTATTTTTTACGTTTTCAATTGTGTTCATGTTGGACACTATTCATTTATGACTTTTTAAAAATTCATAAAAACTTGATTCCTTAGAAAATAAGCCATTAACTCAAATATGAAATATCAATGTCATCTAGAAAAATCATTTATGACATCAAAATGATCATATTAAATTTATTTTAATCTTTATAAACTCATTTATTTGAATCATTAATTAATTAGGTAATCCCTACCTCATAATTGTGTCATAAATAAATATATTAATCTTATGTATAATAATTATAAATAAAATACCTTGTGGTTGGAATTTTTTTTATATTTAAAATTAATATTAATATATATAGATATATATTATATAACCTATATTAAAATATATTTTGGAAAATATATTTGTTTAGGTTATAATTATCTTTTCTTTAAATTAATTTTTATTAATTGTCATTTTTACATCCAAGTAAATCAATGGGGTCCTAAAATCGACCCAAGTATGAACATGGTCAGATACATCTCATCCAATAGGATTAATACATGTGTTAAGGTAAATTGATAATATTATTATATCATTTTTACCCCTTTTTCACCAACTTTATCATTTAACCATGGTAAATTAAATAATTAATAATGTTACTATTGATAATGTCAAAAAATGCTAATTATTTACAAAAATTTAACCTTATTAATACAAATATAGAACCATTTTTCCCAAATTCAAAAAATACATAAGTTCAAATAATTAATTAAAAATTAATTATCGTTGTCAAAACAAAAAAGATGGGATTTTTTATGAAATAATAACTATCAAAAGATTGACATGTGTTTCTGTCCAATTTAAAAGTAAAATTAAATAAAATGACCAAAATTAGATTAAAGTATAACAAATTAATCCAATTACACTTTAAAACCAATTAAAATATAATCTAACTATATAAAAAATTAGATGAAAATGCATTTTCAAATCAAAATGCAGAAATTTTCACTATTCGTTAAAATTTTATTTTTATTATAAAAATGAAAAAATTTCATCAAATGTAAATTATTATGTACTGATTTCAATGAAAAAATTAATTTTTTCAAATTGAACTTATAAAAGTATAAAAAACTTGATCAAAATTGGTACGCCATCAAAAGGTGGTAAAACTGCATTTTTTTGAAAAATAATTATTCTATTAAAAAATTTCATTTTGTTCTCCGACCATGTTTTATTAATTGTGAAAGATGAATGATAATTTTATAAAATTAAAAATTTGGTAAATTCAATTCAAAAGTTCTAGTTTATATCACATTGAATAATAATATTTTTATAATATAGTGTTGTTCGGTTAAACTCGGTATCGCGTACAATGCAAGCTGTCCAGGAAGGTTACTCTTCCATATAACGCATTCCATGTCAGTGTTTCTGTTAGTAAACATATCCTTTGGTGTTTTGTGTACCATAATAAAAATGTATCTCATTTATATATTGAACAAAATCAATACTCATGGTCGCATGAAATCAATTCTATCAATAGAACATGAAATTGTGTGGAAGAAAAGACAATATATTGTTGCATATACTACATGTTAATAGGGTATTACATATAGTGAAAATTTATCTTGGAGTAGTGTTCAACACAATACATGTATTAAATTAAAACTAATATATCACACAAAATATCAAGGTGTTCCATTCTACCCCTCTAAAATGAATTTCTTCTTTGATATTCAAGAGGGTTATAAATGGTTTTTTACTTGAATGTTTCATTCATGGAATCCCACACTATAAAAATGGATACTAAGACATAATATACAAAAGGAATGTAATAAGTTTAACTGTTATTGAAAGTAACTCATCACTGGGTTTCCACATAAGAGAGAATAGGTGGGAATTGAAAACCTGGATATGGAAGAGAAATCTAACCATCATGTTATGATGGATAGTGATAGATATTTATGTCTTGTAAAACTTAACTACCAGAAATCCATAAATCTGTAGTGATTTATGTGACCATATAATTCATCGAACAATAATGTACTTGGATAACATTTGGATTTTTCAAGATCCTGACCCTAAAATTGATGAATTTTTCATGAGAATAAGTACATACTTGATTTTGGTATAATCTCACCATTATTCATGCCTTGAAAAATTTCCACTTATCTCTTAATTAATGGATTTTAGTTGAATTATTCTTTCTTGACGTGTTAGGAGATCATAAGATTGAGTGAAATTTCATTCCATCTATCTCTATCACAAAAATGATTAAAATGTTATTACATATACATAATTCCATATATGGTTGGATCAATCATATATTATTCCAAATATGGAGTTATAATTCATCTATAATACCACTTCATAAAATAAAACTAATTTCAACTAACCTAGAACATCATGTAGGGCAATGTTAGGTGATAAAGGGATGTCGAACATCAGTTTTGGGTTCAATTCCCACAACTTTTTCTGATGCGGCGGGTTGTCGCCCATACTGTAGTTTTCTTTTTTCTAAAACTATACTATTTTAAAATTCATTATATAATATAAAAAATTGTTCTAGAATTAAAAAATATTATCTTATGTTCATGTTAATCCATTCCAACCATGAGGATTCTCCAAAAAACTTCTGTCCAATCTCACAGTACAAAGAAGACAATTACTTGAAAGGTCATATTACAAGCATGCGAATACCACCATTTATCGCCCATATATCAAATGATATATCTTGTTGGTCACATTACAAACATTTGAATGACGTCATCATACATTCTATTGAGTCATAGAAATAACCTAAATTACCATATATACTTGTTGAAAACATGCTTGTTTCCTTCTTCCAAAACATATTGGATATATTACTTATGTTTTAAAAAGTTGTATACATCATTTATGACAACATAACCCACATTTCAACAAATCCTTAACAAGTTCCAAGGTAATTAATATCGTCCAACATATCTTTATATATATATCATTATCTAAAAATCATTCTCATATTAAGGGTTCTCCTTCCCTAATAACGTGTTTCTTAGAAATATAACCTTATCATTAAATCACTTTTCTTATCTATTATAAATATTTAACATATTCTTAAAAATCCTTCATAAAACACATAAAATTATAACTATTATATAAATCGATATTCATCATTTATAGATTCAAATAAATAAATAATTGAACCCTTCTAGTTGAATGGTAGGCATGGAATAATTCCTTCCTTGTCTTAGAAGTAGATTCTTATGTCTGGACATTTAGTTGGGTATGGGCCGTGTTTTCCATAGATGATACATTGAACTCCAAAAAAAGTTTTCACAATATGACCATTTTTTCAAAGTGATAACATCTTCCCCTCCATTTTATGTATTCTTCAAGGTTCTTCTTCCCTTATTCTTGATATGTTGGAAGCTTAATCTTCATTCCTCTATCTTTATTACCATGGGAACATGAATGAAAGTCCATCTTCATATGATTCAATGAATTATGATTACCATTAAAGTTCACCTTGTTAACCATATAACATGATGAATTATTCTCCATAACCACATAATCATTCACTATTGTCATTAAAAAATTTCGTTTCATATAGTCTCCAATTGTTTCATCTGATTCAATGTTTACCAAATTCTTTCGTGTTCCCTCCATTTACTAAAACCCATAAATAATAGTGTGAGAGTCAAAAGAAATTCTCATAAAACAACATAATCATGGGGGAGTACTTTCAATCTCTAACAACATGGTTTTAATCCTATCATATTTATTATCTTTTTCTATAATTGTCAGACT
The DNA here is from genome assembly GCA_963277665.1 of Viscum album. Lineage (NCBI taxonomy): Eukaryota > Viridiplantae > Streptophyta > Magnoliopsida > Santalales > Viscaceae > Viscum > Viscum album. The sequence goes on from OY728145.1 coordinate 1,565,929,607, forward strand.
GTAACCTATTGTTATACTTAACCTTTGTCACATCCCTAGACATACCTTAGAAATATCTCTAGGGATCTCACTAAAGTTTTCATATCTTAGTTTCCAAAGGATTACTAAACCATCACTAATATAAAAAAAATATTGAACCAATATCAACATACATATGAATTTCATTTATTTTGTGTAATACATAATACATTACACAAACAGATGCCCCATGATTTTATTAGTTTAGTGTCTTTTGAAACTCAGAACATAATCTTATAATCATGGTCAAATATCTTCAACATCTCCCATAAATATCATTCCTTTTTTCCTACCTAAAAATATTCATTATATGATAGGGAAAATAAAACATAAAAATGTGAGCTCAAATTCTTACTACGGATAAAAATTGAGAAAATAAAATAAACCATATACATTTGAACGTAAAAACATGAACATAAAGATTAAACATCACAATATTAAGTCATGAAATATATCATGTAAGTACATAATCTGCATATCATAAGATAACATTAGTCATGATAAAATACAATGGTAATGAAACATGGAATTTTGGAAACCCATTAATCACATAATATGATCTCTATAGTATCTAAGGCATTGTTTCCATGCCCATCATAGTGGAAAAATTCCATTACTGAACCGAGTTTACATTATGTTTCAACAAGGTATTACTAAACCATAATTAACTTCAGTTCCATTCATATATATATAATGAGATATAAATCTTTACTCAATGAATTGGATGGAGATATAGGTCCCACCCATTCCATAATAAAACCATTCTTACTTGTTCCACAAAACATAAATCATTCACCATAACAAAACCAATGTAATAAAATGGATTTCTTAAATATCATTACATCATAACATAGTCCATATAAAAGATTATTCCATCATCTAAACAACAGTAATAATAGGTATATAAACATAACCATATTTAAAATCTTCATCATAGATGTAAAATATTTTTTATAAAACACTTTTCATGGGGAAAATATTCTTTCATCTTCAAAAATGTTTTCTTTTCTTAAAATGTCAAGAAACATTAAAAGAAAATAATTTAATTCAAAATAAACTTGTAAACGTTTTGAGGTAGAATCATGGAAATACATTATTATGAATATGTAAAAACTCATTCATTTTATGTATGATTAAAAACATTCCTCTTGTAATTTTGCTAGAAAAGTCAAAAGTACTTCATATGGTAAACAAAAGAATGATTCTTCAATAACACATATTAAAAGTAAAAGGAGATAAAATGACATTAATTATACATATAATAATGTTAATATATTTATGAAATAATTTTTAGGAAAATGGATATGGATGATAAATATATCCCCAGAATGTACATAGGTATAAACAATCTCAGATAAAAATGAGATTGCAAAATTATCTCTTACCTTAGGTCCAATTTCATCTATATGTGTCCAAAAATCCTTTATAGATGGTTCAAACATATTATTAAATTGTAAAGGAACCATAATAATATATATTTTATCATATTTGATTCACTTATGACTTCATATTACATATTTATTTGTCAATTTCATGTTAAAACATCATTTTGGGTAATAATCGTTTTATTTATCCAACATGATTGGACATGTTATTTTTAATATGATTACATAGATCATGATTTACATAATTATATAATGTAAAAAATGATATATATATCATATATTGTCAGTATATAAATATATATACTACACCAATAAATGTAATGAGATACACCGTTCATGGAGACGGTATGTCGTACGTACACCCGATCATTATTTTTGTTTCCATATAAAATTGAATGGATGTAATGATATATATATATAAACACATAAATAAAATATAATTGTTATATAATATATATTATTATTAATTGTTAAATATAATATATAATCATTCTTGAATGGTTAACATGGAGAATGATTCTCATCACATCGTGGAGACGGTAAGCCGTACGTACACACGAGCGACGATATCGTTCTCATAGTTATTGAACGGTACTGAATTGTATAGTTTATAATATCTCATAATTATTATCATGTTATCATAATAAAATATTGTTAATATTTCTACCATTATACGCATCCAATTAATGTGGTGTTGAAAAACAGATTACACCACGACGTGGAGACTATAATCTGTATGTACCCACATGCGGTGATTTTATTTTTCGTTGGATGGATAGACAATGAAATCAGAATGTTTCATATCTATAATTAAATATCACTATATTTGTGATACTGATTTTATTAATTTATAATTAAACATCTATAGAAGAGGAAGTAGATAATGAAATAAATTTGAAATAATCGGTAGAAGAGATAACCTCTTCCACAACTTGCCTCTTTTAAATTTTCCAGTAAGGCCCTAGAATTCATCTTTTGATAAGCCGAATGTAACACCCGAGACTTTTATGTTATATAAATCATCAAAGGAATCTTTTTCTACACAATACTTGCTTGTCTTCCTTTACACGAAATCGTGACCTTCCTCGATAGCTTGCGTCGTACGCAATACCGAGTTTCACTAAACAACGATATGCTATTAAAATATTATTAAAACTAGCTGTTATGAATAGTAATAACCACTTATTGAAATTTTATAAATTTTATTTTTCAAAATGGACTTCATTTTTAGATTCAGAATATTGAAATTATCCTAGGGTGAAATTTTGGTATTTTTCTGAAAACTTTCAATTTTTGATGAATAGTGAAACCACTAAGTGATAGTTAAAAAACTGAATTTTTCATAAAACTTAATTTTACCGCTTCTGTGAGTGGAATTTTGAAAATCCGAGAGACACTGTTAATATCAAGGAATAAAATTTGGTACAATGAGATGAAAATAATTTTTTGTGAATAGTATCTTTTTACTTTTTTTAACCACGGTTAAAAGTAAATAGGGTAATTAAGGTTAAAGATGATATTATTATTACCCTAACACATTTCCTAATTCTATGGGATAGGTGTAATTCGACCAAAAACAAACTTAGGAATAAAATATGACCATTTAGGCCCACATGGATTAGATTAGGACATTTATTATTAATTTATTTAAAGAAGGGTTAAAATAGTTAAAATCAAACTTTAATAAGTAAATAATTTTTAATATGGGGTTATAAATAAGATAAATTCGACTATAAATATTAATTAGAAATATAAAAAGATTTCCTACATAATGGTATTTTATTTTTAATTTTTAGACATAAATAATTTAATTTATTTATGAGACAAAGATGATGGAGTAATTATCTTATTAATGAAATATTGACATAATTAATATTATAATCACCAAAATAAATGTAATTTGAGACTTTTTATGAATTCCACTAATTTTCTAGGTTAATATTACATGTTAGTATTGATTTAATTAACTTGGATCTAACTAATTATTCTGTTATGATTTTCACAAAAATCAATTACTAAATAGTGTCAAAATTGACATAAAATAGTTTTTAAAACAAATATTATATTAGTAATTTTTATTTTATTCCTAAAAATCTAAGGATCGGCCAAATGACATAGATAAGGTTATGTATATTAATAATAAACAAATTGGGGTTCGTTTGGCTGCTTATAGTAAGTTTATTAACCTTATAGTACAAGAACACAAGAAGACACGGTAAAAGTAAACTTATTTAACTTAATGTTAAATCTACATGATAAGGTTAAAATAGGAACCTAAACTTGTCTAAATTCTATTGGATGAGAGGATTTCGACCCATCCCCACCTTAGCTTCTAAATATATCAATTTGGAGCTATTTAAAACCGAACATGACTTTATAATAAAATAATAATTTTAGTTTTCCCAAAGGTGCCCCTCTCCTCCCTTATAAAAGGGCACCTCCTCCCCCTCTTCCTCACACCACTTTGAGCCTTAAATCTCGGCCAACCCCTGCCAATTCTTCCTCTCCACTTCCCTAGAGACATCCTAGAGGTCCTGGTCTTCTTCAAAGACCAATTTGAGTGCCCTAAAAGGAGGTCTCAAAGAAGAACTTCAAAGAAGAGGTAATGTCTGTTACCGATTCTTTCATCTTTATTTCTTCTTCCACTTCTTCTTCTTAGGTTGTTTCATTGTGAAGTAATAACATCAGTATCACTCATATACTTATATGTTATTATAAGTATTCAACAACCCTATTTCACCATCTATCCATCCTACGGAAAAAGAAATCACCGCGCGTGCGTACGTACGGAATACCGTCTCCACGCCGTGGTGTAATCTATTTTCCACCACCACCTTACTTGGATGAGTATAATGGTGTATATAATGACTATATATGACTATTATAAAGTGATACTGATTCTTATATAGTATACATACACTCCAATACAATTCCACGATCATAGGAACGATATCATCACTCGTGCGTACGTACGGAATACCGTCTCCATGATGTGATGCGACCCGTTCTACATGATCTTCATTTCATAATGATTATATAAATGAATTGAATGAATGAATATGATATATATTACACTAATACCATTCTGGAAATGAGGTATCTATAACATAAAGATAAGAATAAGAATTTATTCGACAAAACACGCATAAGAACAAAAAGTTATAAACACCCGAATAACAAGTAGCAATGAAATATTACTACTAAGAAGCTAAGAATATGACCATATATGATATCATAAAAATAAGTATGATTATGTAATAAGTCAATAACATTATTTAAATCATTATACAGGAGGTTCAGACACTTACGAAGGAAAACAGACCTAAGGTAAGGGAAATATCACAATCTCATTTTTGTCCGAGATTGTTTATAGTTTGGAATTTACTACGGTGTATTTTATCATCCACATCCATGTTTCCTCAATATGTAATATTATTTACATCCACATACAATTGTTTAAAACCAATTTTACCCTTCGGTATGTTTTTAGTAAAAGATATGAAAGGAATCTTTTGTCGTTTTTCGTATGAGGTACTTTTTGACTTTTCCGACAAAAGTACGAGAAGAATGTATTTTTAACTTATAAGACATGAATGGATTTTTAAAACATTATTTCCAAGAAGCATAATTTACAAGTTTTAATGTTTATTTTTAATCAACTTCTTTTAGTTTAAAGTTGTATGACATGTTAAGAAAGGAAAAATGTTTTTGAAGAAGAAAGGATATTTTCCTCAAGAATGGAGTTCAAGTGTTTTATCAAAATTATTTTCCATCTAAGATAATAAAGGGTTCTGTTTTTATCCCTATTATTACATTGATTTTATTATGTTGTGATGGAATTATTTTTATCAATTCCTTTATCTTATATGAATTGTTTTATGATGTCAGGATGTTTAAGATTCCCATTTGTATTACATGGGTTATGCAATGATGTATGATTTATGATTTTGTGGCACACATAATAATGGTATCATTATGAGATGGGTAGGACCTATATTTCCCTCCAATTCATTGGGTAAAGATTTTATATCTCAAGAGATAGACATGGCTAGAATGGTAGGTTATACCGGTTCAGTGAAACAGGACTGAAATGAGGGTGACTCGGTTCAGAAAGGGACTTTGTCCACTAAGATAGTCTTTCCAATGAGTATTTACTAACAAGAAATGATTCTCTATGATTTTGTGTGTGTGCCACAAAGTTTCATGTTTTAAGTTATGTTTATTGTGATTACATTTCACTGCCATGATTTATCCCATTTTATGAAATTATGATCTCTTTTGCAGGTTAAGATTTCCAAAAGTTATGTGCTTATGTATATAATGTGATTGATATTTCTTTTGTTTACCCTTACTGAGCATTTGAGCTCACCCTTTTGTATGTTTTATTTCTCCAGGTCAGGAAGAAGGTTATTAAGTAGAATATGCCAAAAAGGGAATCTAGATATGATGAAATAAATCGGAGGCAAAGTAGATGCTTTATGAACTAGTTGTTTATGTTTCCCAGTTTCTATAGACACTATACCTATACGGTCTTTTCATGGTTTTGTTATATGTTATAATAAGTATGCTTCAATTTTGGTGTATTAACAATGTATGTAAAGTATGGGTCATTATAGTTGGTATCAGAGGAATGGTATAGTCATCCTTTGGAAACTAGGATGTGAATGCCTTAGTAAGAACCCTAAGGATAATCTAAGAATAGAACACAATATTAGTGTTTTAGAAGTGGCCATGAATAACCTAGGATAAGACCATAAGTGTGAAATTTTATTCTTGAGTATGTGGTTTTCCTATTATAATTAGTGTTTCTCACACTATTCTTCTTGGTTTTAGTCAATGGCTGGAACCTGAAGGAATCGTGTTAATGTGGAATGCGATGGAAAATGCAATTATTGCCCCCCTGAGCAACCAAACATTATGGGAGCTGGAATTCAAAATCTTGTAGCCATGCTCACAACACTTTCTCAAGCTATGAATCATACAGGACTTCCAAACGAGCAAAGGAAGGAGCAACATTCTGTTGAATCCTTCATGAGGCAACGTCCACCTTCTTTCAGTGGGTCTACTGATCCATTAGTTTCTGAACAATGGATTAGTACTACTGAAAAGATATTTTCAGTTCTTCAATGTTCTGAACATGATAAAGCCATTCTAGCAGCGTATCGTTTGGAAGGAGATGCTGATCAATGGTGGAATCTTATTAAGAATACGAGGCAAAGAGATGAAATTGAGTCCATGGAATGAGACGAGTTCGAGAACTTATTTTTCAATAAGTACTTCCCTCGTATTCTCTGAACAATGATGGAGAAAGAGTTTCATGAACTGAAGAAAAAGGATGATGAATCTGTTGGTACCTATGAAGAAAATTTTACAAGACTTGCAAGGTACGCTTCTGGTATTATTATCCAACATGAGAGTAAGATCGATCGATTATTTAGTGGCTTAAAACAAAGTCTTCGAAGGTCCTTATCCATAAGGGACTTCAATATCAATGAGGATATCATTCGATGTGCTCTCAAAGTTGAGATGGAAATCGGAGTAACCCATCAGTCGTATGGGTTTGATAAGAAGAGGAAAATGGAATTCAAAGGAAAATCTAAAGATCCCACTGAAAAGAAGATGAGCTTTCCCTTATGCTCAAAGTGTGGAAAGAAACATGGAGGGAGTTGTCTTAAAGGGACAAGTAAATGTTTCAAATGTGGAAAGGAAGGTCATCGGGCATTTGAATGTCGCGATGATGGGAAGAAGATGTCTAATGATGCAAACAAAGGAAGGGATGCACAGAATGACCCTACTACACTTCAATGTTTTAAGTGCAATGAGATGGGTCATTATGCCAATAAATGCCCTAATCCAAGGGTTGAGGATGATGGTCGACGTCAACAAACTCTTAAGGCTAAAGACAAAGGAAACTCACATGCAATTTCTATCAGCGATGTGGAGTACGATAACGATGTGGTGAAAGGTACACTTACCATCCACTCTAAAGTAGCAAATGTTTTATTTGATTCTGGATCCACCCACTCTTTTATTTTTGAAGAATTATCTAAGGGTATCAACGTATTACCTCAACAATTAGATGTTGAGTTAGCTGTGACAACACCTAATGGCACAACAGTCGCATCAAAAGTTTATAATTCTTCTCCGATCAAAGTTTTTGTGAAAGTGATTCCTGCAAATATTGTGATCCTTCCTATAGTGGAATTTTATGTGATTCTTGGAATGTATTGGCTTTCATTATATGGAGCTTGTATCAAATTTCCAAATAAGGGAAGTCACATTTCATATTCCAGATCAATCTATGATCGTCTATCAATGCAAGGATGAACATAACCTTCCAGTGGAAATTTATTCCATTTTATGGGTATTGCTTCCACTAAATGAAGGTTATTTATCTCAAATGGTTGGTGAGAAACTCACAATTAAGAATATGACCATTGTACGGGAGTTTGATGATGTCTTTCTGGAGGAATTACCAAGACTTCCACCAAATCTTGAAGTTGAGTTTTCAATAGAACTCGTACCGGGTGCTTTACCTATTTCAAAGACACCTTATAGAATGGCCCCAATTGAGTTGCAGGAATTGAAGAAGCAACTCCAAGAGAATCTTGATAAGGGATTCATATTCCCTAGTGCGTCACCTTGGGGAGCACCTGTTCTATTTTTTAAGAAGAAAGATGGATCAATGAGACTCTGCATTGATTATCGAGAACTTAACAAGATCACTATCAAGAACAAATATCATCTCCCACGCATTGATGACTTATTTGACCAACTACGCGGAGCTCAATACCTTTCTAAGATTGATCTTCATTCAGGATATCATCAATTAAAGGTCAAAATGGAGGATATACCAAAGACGACTTTCCGTACAAGGTATGGACACTATGAATTTATAGTGATGCAATCTGGTCTTACTAATTCCCCTGCTATCTTCATGGATCTAATGAATAGAGTCTTTAGAGACTATCTTGATCAATTTGTGGTAGTATTTATAGATGATATTCTTGTCTATTCAAAGATAAAAGAAGAGCATGAAGATAACTTGAGAACTATATTGAAGACCCTGAGAAAGGAGAAGCTTTATGCCAAATTTACCAAGTGTGAAATTTGGATTCAAAAAGTTGCATTTTTGGGTCACATAATCTCAAAAGAGGGGATATCTGTGGATCCAGCAAAAATAGAGGTTATCGAAAGATGGTCGAGACCAACAACAGTAACTGAGATCCGAAGTTTTCTTCGTTTGGCTGGACATTATCGACGTTTTGTGAAAGATTTTTCACGAATATCTAATCCACTCAACAAGTTGACTCGGAAAGGAGTTAAGTTTGTTTGGACGGAGGAATGTGAAGAGAATTTCAAGGAGTTGAAAAGAAGGTTATCCAGTGCAACTGTGCTCACACTGCCCTGTAGTGGATAATGGTTTGTGATCTACAGTGATGCATCCAGGAAGGGATTGGAGAGTGTTCTTATGCAAAATGATATGGTGATAGGTTATGCCTCAGGATAGTTGAAAATCCATGAGCAAAATTACCCAACAGATGATTTAGAGTTAGCTGCGGTAATCTTTGCATTAAAGATTTGGAGGCATTACCTTTATGGTTAAAGGTGTGATATTTATACTGATCATAAAAGTTTAAAGTATATTATCACACAAAAGGAGCAGAATATGTGTCAAAGAAGATGGTTGGAGCTGATTAAGGGTTACGACTGCTCAATCCATTACCACCATGGGAAAGAAAACAAGGTGGCAGATGCATTAAGTCGACAAGACCATGGTAGTTTATCCATGATGAGGATCAAAAAAGATCCAATATTTATGGATTTACAAAGGATGGATCTTGTAATTATAATGGAAGGGGAAAAATCTTATCTTTCTCAAATGAATGTTCAACCATTTATACATGTGAAGATTAAAGAGGCACATAAAGAAGATGACGAGTTAAAAAAGAAGGTGAGAAACGTTCGTGAATTGAACCTTGATTGTGACGGGATAATAAAGTTCAGGAATCAGGTTTATGTTCCTCTCATCCTCGAATTAAAGAAGGAGCTGCTGGATGAGGCTCATAGTTCTTCATTCTCTATTAATCCTGGAAGCACGAAGATGTATAGGGACCTGAAAGAGTACTTCTGGTGGGATGGCATGAAAAGAGATGTTGCTGAATTTGTCTCTCGATGCTTGGTTTGTCAACAAGTTAAAGTTGAGAGACAGAAGTCTAAGGGGATGTTACAACCATTACCTATACCCGAATGGAAATGGGAAAACATCACTATGGACTTTGTCACAGGACTTCCTAAAACATCCAAAGGCAATAATGATATCTGGGTCATATTTGATCGTCTTACAAAGTCTGCACACTTCATTGCTATTAGAGAGGATTTCACTCTGGATCATCTTTCCAGGATATATGTAAAGGAAGTGGTAAGATTGCATGGAGTACCACTTTCTATTATATCCGATCGGGATCCGAGATTTACCTTGAAGTTCTGGAGAAGTCTTCTGCATACTCTGGATACAGAGTTGAGTTTTAGCACTGCTTGTCATCCTCAGACAGACGGTCAGTCTGAGAGAACAATTCAAAACCTAGAAGATATGTTGAGAGCTTGCTTTATGGATTTCAGAGGTGGTTGGGATCAACACCTACCTTTAGTGGAATTATCTTATAATAATAGCTTTCACTCCAGTATTCAAATGGCTCCTTATGAAGCTCTTTATGGAAAGAAATGCAGGACTCCAACTTGCAGGAATGAAGTTGGGGAAACAAAGCTATTAGGACCTGATCTCGTTGATGAAATGGTAGAAAAGGTCATATCTATTCAACAACACATAAGAGCAGCTCAGAGTCGACATAAAAGTTATGCCGACAACCGAAGGAAAGACCTAGAGTTTGAAGTGGGTGATAAAGTGTTCTTACGAATATCTCCCTGGAAGAGGGTCATGAGATTTGGAAAGAAGGGGATGTTGATCCCTAGATATATCGGTCCTTTTGAAATACTGGATCCTGTTGGGAAGGTAGCTTACCGATTGGCGCTTCCACCGAATCTCTCTCAAGTTCACGATGTGTTCCATGTATCTCTCCTGAGAAAGTACATACCTGATCCTTCACATGTACTCAGCTCAGAAGTTGTACCATTGGAGCAAGATCTTTCTTATGAAGAACAACCGATAGAGATTCTGGATCGTAGCGAAAAAGTCCTACGAAACTAGACCACTCGATTGGTGAAAGTTTTATGGAGGAACCACCAATTAGAAGAAGTTACATGGGAGCTTGGGGATATGATGAGGGAGAGGTATCCTCATCTGTTTGTTACAAAGTGACGAATTTCAAGGGAGAAATTCATTTTAAGGGGGGTAGAATGTATCACCCGAGAATTTTATGTTATATAAATCACCAAAGGAATATGTTTCTACACAATACTTTCTTGTCTTGCTTTACACGAAATCGCGACCTTCCTCGATAGCTTGTGTCGTACGCAATACTGAGTTTCACTAAACAACGATATGCTATTAAAATATTATTAAAACTAGATGTTATGAATAGTAATAACCACATTTTGAAATTTTATAAATTTTATTTTTCAAAATGGACTTCATTTTTGGATTCGGAATATTGAAATTAGCCTAGGGTGAAATTTTGGTATTTTTCTGAAAACTTTCAATTTTTGATGAAGAGTGAAACCACTAAGTGGTAGTTAAAAACTGAATTTTTCATAAAACTTAATTTTACCGCTTCTGTGAGTGGAATTTCAAAAATCCGAGAGACACCGTTAATATCAAGGACTAAAATGTTGTTCAATGAGATGAAAATAATTTTTGGTGAATAGTAACTTTTTACTTTTTTTTACCACGATTAAAAGAAAATAGGGTAATTAAGGGTAAAGAAGATATTATTATTACCCTAACACATGTCCTAATTCTATTGGATTAGTATAATTCGACCAAAATCAAACTTAGGAATAAAATATGACCATTTAGGCCCAATTGGATTAGATTAGGACATTTATTATTAATTTATTTAATGAAGGGTTAAAATAGTTAAAATCACAGTTTAATAAGTAAATAATTTTTAATATGGGGTTATAAATAAGCTAAATTAGACTATAAATATTCATTAGAAAGCTAAAAATATTTCCTACATAATCTCATTTTTATCCGAGATTGTTTATACTTTAGAATTTACTGGAGTGTATTTTATCATCCACATCCATGTTTCCTCAATATGTAATATTATTTCCATCCACCTACAATTGTTTAAAACCAATTTTACCCTTCGGTAAGTTCTTAGTAAATGATATGAAAGGAATCTTTTGTTGTTTTTCATATGAGGTACTTTTTGAATTTTCCGACAAAAGTACGAGAAGAATGTTTTTTTAACTTATACGACTTGAATGGATTTTTAAAACATTATTTCCAAGAAGCATCCTTTAAAAGTTTTCAAGTTTATTTTTAATCAACTTCTTTTAGTTTAATGTTGTATGACATGTTAAGAAAGGAAAAATGTTTTTGAAGAAGAAAGGATATTTTCCTCAAGAATGGAGTTCAAGTGTTTTATCAAAATTATTTTCCATCTAAGATAATAAAGGGTTCTGTTTTTATCCCTATTATTACATTGATTTGATTATTTTTTGATGGAATTATTTTTATGAATTCCTTTATCTTATATGAATTGTTTTATGATGTCATGATGTTTAAGATTCCCATTTGTATTACATGGATTATGCAATGATGTATGATTTATGATTTTGTGGCACACATAAGAATGGTATCATTATGAGATGGGTGGGACCTATATCTCCCTCCAATGCATTGGGTAAAGATTTTATATCTCATGAGATAGATATGGCTGGAACGGTAGGTTATATCGGTTTAGTGAAACAAGACTGAAACGAGGGTGACTCAGTTCAGAAAGGGACTTTGTCCACTAAGATAGTCAGGCCAATGAGTCTTGACTAACAAGAAATTATTCTCTATGATTATGTGTGTATTCCCCAATGTTTCATGTTTTAAGTTATGATTATTGTGATTACATTTCACTTCCATGATTTATCCCATGTTATGAAATTATGATCTCTTTTGCAGGTTAAGATTTCCAAAAGTTATGTGCTTATGTATACAATGTGATTTATATTTATTTTGTTTACCCTTACTAAGAATTTGAGCTCACCCTTTTCTATGTTTTATTTCCCCAGGTCAGGAAGAAGTTTATTAAGTAGAATATGCCAAAAAGGGACTCTTGATATGATAAAATAAATGGGAGGCAAAGTAGATGCTTTATGAACCAGTTGTTTATGTTTCCCAGTATCTAAAGACACTATACCTATACGGTCCTTTCGTGGTTTTGTTATATGTTGTAATAAGTATGCTTCAATGTTGAAGTATTAAAAATGTATGTAAAGTATGGGTCGTTATACCGAGAACCTGTAAAATGTAGCTAAAGATGTTTAGACAAGAAATGTGCAGGTTTGGGCCAAGATTCGAGGTGGAAAATGGAATGAAGAAGAGATGGGGGAGGTGTCATTTTATTAGAGAGTAGTGGGTAATTTTAGGAAACTCTTCAGAATATTAATTTATTATAAATTATTTTTCAACTAAAAATTGTCCAAAAAGTATTGATTAAAATATTATATACATTTTTTTAATAACACCCCTCATCCAATAATTTTTAGCCAATTTCAAGTATTTATTATCCTTATCGTTTTGGTTTCACCCTTATTTCACCATGTTTTATTTTACTTTCATATCATATTATATACACCTTGTGGGTTAGTGTAATTACAATATCATGTAAAAATTCCAAAAAAATTAATTAATGACATATTTGGACTTATACTGACAATTTTTTTTAATATCATATTTATATGAATTTAATATCATTTAATATACTATTATATGTTTTAATTTATGATTTTTATCAATTTTGGACACTATTAATACATGACAATTTAAAAATGAATATAAACATTATTACATAAAAAATATGGCATTATCATAAAGATAATATGCCAATATCATCCAAAAAATTCTTGTATGTAATCAAAATATTCAAATTAAATTTATTTTAATATTTATAAACTCATTTATTTGAATCTTTCATTAATGAGGTAATCACGACATCATAATTGTGTCATAAATAAATATATTTGTCTAATATATAAAAATTATAAATAATATACCAAGATGTTGGAAATATTTTTATATTTTTAAATACTATTATATACATTCATATTAGTTATATAACCCTCTATTAAAATATATTTAGTAAAATATATATGTTTAGGTTACAATTATCTTTACATTAAATTAATTCTTATAAATTTTCATTTTCACATCCATTTGAATCCATGGGGTCCCAAAATCGAACCAACCATGAAAATGGTACAAAATATCTAATATAATATGATTATGAAATGTTTTAGTTTAATTTAAAATTATAATTATATTATTTTTAACCCTTATTTACCAGATTTACCGTTTAACCATTATAAATTAAATAATTATTGAAGTTAATATTAATAACATCCAAAAAATAATTATTACCAGTTTACAAAATTTTAACCATATATTTCCAAATATGGAATCCATTTTTCCAAATTCATAACATAGAAGTTATAGTAATTAAATAAAAATAAATTCCTGTTGTCAAAAGAAAAAAATTGGGTTTTTAATAAATAATAACATTCAAAAGAATGACATGTGTTTTTGTCCAATTTTAAATTTAAATTACTAATAATGACCAAAATTATATTATATGATAAACAAATATTCTAATTACACTTTAAAACTATTTAAAAAGATAATAAACTATATAAAAAAATTAGATGAAAAGGTAGTATTAAATTAGAATGCAGTATTTTTCACGAGTAATTAAAATATGAATTTTATCAGACAAATAGTAAAATATAAAAAAATGTGAATTTTTATGTCCTGATACCAAATAAAAAATTTATTTTGTAAAATAAGACTTATAAATTTTCAAAAAAACTAGATTTAAAACAGGTGCGCCACAAAAGTCGGTAAAACTGTTTTTTTTAATATTTCTTTTATCCAAAAATTTAATTTTGTTCTCATACCATGATCATTAAAATTATTATAATTAATGAAAATGTTATAAAATAAAAAATGAGGTTAATACTATTTATAATGTCTAGTTTATTACCCATTAAATAATAATATTTTAATTATATATCGTTGTTTAGTGAAACTTGGTATCTCATATAATGCAAGTAATCGAGGAATGTCACTCTATCATGTAACAACATCCATGTATGTGTTGCATTTATTGAATGCTTACACTGGTGTTGATTATAAAATAATCAAAACATAGTTCATTTATACATTGAACAAAATCTATATTCACTATTGCATGAAATAAATTCTTTCAATGTAACTTGAAATTGTGTCCACCAAAACCCAAATATATTTTTGCATATATTAAAAGTTAATATGGTTTTGTGTTTAGAAAATATTAATCTTAGTGTATTTTATAAAACAAGACATCAATGTAAATAAAAACAATCTATCTCATAAAATCATGGGGTCTTACAGATTAAACCAAGAAATTGTCAACAAAAACCACCATAAAATAATCCATGTATGGATGGAATACTCGGTTATTCGGTGATATGAAAAGTGATGGCACATTTGTAAGACCAAATATCATAACTAGATATTCATATATACTATACCAGCAAAAAATTTATGTATGATATATGTCTATAGTTTAAATTCATAATGGTGATATGATGACCTCAAGTTGATTTTCATGGACACTCTTGATCCTCGAAGCTTGTCTAAAATTCATCTATCTATCGTAAAATATATCCGTTTTTTATCAGAATCTGATTCAACATATGTTAATCCACACATTTATAAAGATTTACATCCACCTTTTAAGAATAAAAAGGACTAGATAACACCACATAAAAGTATTTGGTATGATGAACCCTTCACCTCCATATCCTCTAACAACTGCTTGAGCTCTTTCTACTCTATCCTAATCATTCTGTAAGGTGAAATGGATTCTGAGGGCGCTCTTGGAACATATCCTATAGATTATTGAACAACTCTATTAAGATATAATCATGAATATCCATCTATGAACACGTCCTTAATTTACTCAACCACTAATAGAAATTTGTCGTGAATCACTCATTCATCATACAAAAAACAAACTATCAATCTAGGTTGTCATTCTGCCCACCCCACGATGCTTGGGTACTTCTCAACATTCCTTAACATCCCATTCACCCTTATGAGAAAAAAATGAACCTTGTAGTGATGTTAAGGTCACTATTCATAGATAATAGTGATCATAATATTGATAAGATAATAACCATTACATCATGAGAATGATGTCAAACTATATCTTCTTGAGGAAATAAAGATATATAACAATGTGAAATGCTCATACTGAAGTTGGAACTACATGCACTAGCACACATCATATGTTCTGATTATCAAATATTGTGTCTTTCATCGAAACCCCCTTATAAGACCAAAAAAAGCACTGGGATTCTCACAATAGTTGTAGAAATTAAAATTTCTGAAAAACCTATAGAAAAAGAAAATATACAATATTAGATACTACTAAGATCATACCTCTCACTGTAGATAGCCTGGAACCCTGTTCCTTTGGGTAGGATGTATTGAATTTATGTGGATTATATCACTACCAAGTGACTGAACCACACTGCACATAGTCTATCCACTATTATGTATAGGTGTAACTTTTGTCTATATACCTCTTCCATAACCAATATCACCTCATCCTGATCAACCAACACTACTGCCTCTCCTTGCTTGATGTAGTGGTGAGAAACCTACTCTCGAACCTGATGTTAGAGCTGACACCCTACGACTTGTCTATTCAATAAGGTTTTCCTTATGAATTTTCAATTCTATCATGTAAGGGGGAGATTGATAAGTCATCAAGATTTCCTCATGAACATAACCATTCCTCTTGTTTGGAAATTCACATACACCTTATCTTAAGGAAAATTTATTTTAACCCAACATTTTACCCCTATAAGGAAAAATTTCCTTCCCTAGGTAAATTTATCCTAAACATGTTTTCATTGCTCAAATCACAATTTTTCTAAGTGTAAAAATCGTATTCTAATCAAAAACATGGAATCTTATAATTCTTAGATATGAGGTTTTCTATTTAAAACACTGAATTCTGGTTACGAACTATCATGAAGTTCAACTCTGAATTATATATATGAATTTTATGAAGATCAACTCTGAATTTTGGATATGAACTTTATGAAGTTCAACTCTGAATTCTGGATATCAATGTTATGAAGTTCGACTCCGAATTCTGGATATGAACTCCAATGTGTTCTGAATCTGAATTTTCATGAACTTCGACTCTGAACTTTGTAAGTTCAGGTTCCGAATTCTGGTGAATCCCGACTCCTAATTTCCTTGAAATTCAGACTCCGGAATTATATAAAATTCAGGTTCCAAATTCTTACAAAACACAATCTTAATATCCTTGTGTTGTAGACTCCTAATTAAATTTTTAATTAGACTCAATAATTTTATTTACCTTTATTCCGAATATCATTTTTTTGTTATACCAATCCTCATTTTGTTATCAAATAATGTCATGCTTTCAGTTATTAATTATCTGTTGTTTGAGTGACACATGTACAGGTACCTCTAAAATTCAATTGAAAATATCACCATTAGTGGAGGGATCCAACCATTGGAGTCGCTCCTATATATAAGAGATCATTTGAAAGATCTTACAACTATGACACAACTTTTCAAGACATTAGGCAATGTTCTAGTGAAGTGATTTCAAGAAAGAGAGGCTCTTATAAACACTCAAGATTTGTGTAGAAAGTTTTGAACTTCTCATTCAAACTATGATTCAAGAAATATTTTCTTAGTTTAGATGTTTGATTACTTTAAAAATCAAAGACTTCGGGTTGTGAAGTCAGAGGTGATGATTTCCTTACCAATCGAGCGCTTGTAGGGATAGCAAGACAGATACCGATCATCAGATTGGTGGAATACATGGGTTTTGTTAATACAGACTTTCATGAAAGTATAAATCAAGGGACCTCTTATCAAGGGTTGATGGATATCCTCTTCTTTTGGTTAAATGTGTTTCTACTTGTTACTTGTAGTTTTACTACATTGTTTTCCGCTGCATTTGTATAGATGAGGAAAGTAAAACTTTCGTATACTTCCTCATAATTGTACTCTGATTTAGTTAGATTCTATTTGAATTAAGGTAGAAACATATTTGTTGTAAACATTTGTCATGTTTCATTTTTGGAATCACTTTTATAGAATCAAGATTGTTATTAGAACTTAGATGTGTTGCGAATTTTTTTTATTTGTAAATGTTCCAAAGGATTTTTTTAAGAATACAATTCACCACTCCAATTTTATTGGAATCTCATTTTACATATTCAATCCTACATTTGGTATTATATATTATATCATACTCATACATACCATTCCAAAAATTGGTATTAGAGGATATGTTTCAATCTGAATTAATCTCACGATTAAATTCAGAAGATAATACTCGGAATTGATTTCTCGAAATCATATTTTCCAGGTTCAAATTTTTTTGGATTCATATATTATGACTCATATAGTTCAGATTTAGTTTTTTTAGAGATACTATAGCTCTATATTTTCCTTGCATAGGATATTTTTCATTGTTTACAAACTCATACTAATAACAAGTTTATGTGCCAAATATTGTTTTATGAATGGAAGGTTCAATAATTGGTTCTATAAACAATCTAAATCCTACCATACCTCCTATCATTGATGGAAATGATTATGAGTACTGGATATCTAGGATGAATACTTTCATAATCAACACTGGAGTTGATAACTATCTAATATAGACTGAAGATTATAAGATTCCAGATACAGAATTGAGAACCTTTACAAATCAGGAAAAATAATAATATCAAGCAAACTTCTGAGTCAGAAACACTTTGTTATGTTCCATGACTAGGAACATCTATAGTCAAGTATCCTCTTGTGAAGATGCACACAATATCTGGAAGAAAAATGAAGTTACACATTTTGGTACATCTAAAGTCATAGAGGCTAGAAGAGCTATGTTGAGTGCTAATACAATGACATTAAATTTCCTTATGGTGAACCTATAAGGAATGTACAACAAAGGTCAATGACTATCGTGAATAGCCTAAAATTTATGGGAGAAAAAGGTTTAGATGATTAGGATCTTTTAGAAAAAATCATAGATATCATGCCAAATGAATGGGAGTCTAAGAGGACAGCTATTGATGAGAACATGAAAGTCACTCATATTTCCTTAGATGGGTTGTTTGGAACTCTTCTTCAGCATGAAATCAGAATGGGGAGAGATGCTGAAAATGTCAAGAAGAAGAATGAGAATGGAGGAGTTTCTTTTACTAACACTTGCAGACATATGAAATCCAATTCCCCAGAAAGTATAACTAGATCAATGAGAATGAAATTCATTATTCAGTCAGAATCTAGTGACACAGAAAATTCTGAGAATGAATTATAAAATCTTTCTCGGAGAATTAACAAGATTGTTTCTCAGAAGATTCATCAGAATAAGTACAATAAGAGAGACTACAGAGATAAGAACGATGGAGAAGTTACTATTTATTAATTAATAAGAACAGGTCATAACAGACCTAATTATCCTTTGTTATAGAAGAAGGAAAAGAATGAAAGGAATTTAGAAAGTAACAAGAAGAATATATATCGATCAAAGCACAAGAAAAGTCTTAAATCTAATGATACATGGAGTGGTAGCTATGGATATTCATTAGAATGTGAATCTCGTGAATATGATTCATCAGCACAAAAGAATATGGGATTCATTTCTACTACTACTTTCCTTAATACATGTCTTATGGCCATGGTACGCTCTGCTGAGGCATTAACAAATTTATCTCTTGATAAGAATTGAAATTCCTAACATAGTACATATAATGAAGATAATTCATCCTCAGAAAATGATGATCCTTCATATGAAGAAGTATCTAGATTTTTTAAGTTTCATGAAGAATAAAATTGTAAAATTTATAAGAAATTAGATAAGGAAAATAATAGGGAAGAAATTCTAACAAAAGAGATTTCAGATCTTTCTAGAGATCTTGGATATAAAGATGAGATCTTATAAATACTTTATAAACACCTTGAGAAAGTAAATTCTTCCATGAAATAACTTTTTAAATATCTTAAGTATTCTATTTCAAAGATAAATGTTTTTGAGGAAAAATATCACTCTAAGGAAATGATTCATGAGGATAAGAATTTAGACATTGAACTGAAATCTGAAATATATTCTCTTAAGAAGCTTCTTGGAAAATTAAGCTCTGGGAAGGAAAATTTTTACAATATGTATTCTCAAATCAAACCTCAAGGATACACTACAAAATTAGGTTATACTCACCAAAATCCAGTTTTCAAAAACAACTATTTTGTTCCCTCTAAATCCCCTATTTGTACTAAATGTCAATGTGGTGGGCATTGGAAGGAAAATTTCTCCTTGAATAAAGTTCAATCTCTTGGGTTTCATAATGCTTATTTTTCTAAACAAATGTGGATACCCAAAAAAATTTTTTCTAATAATTCCGGATCGAAGAATTTTTGTATTCTGAAAACCTATCATTTTCTTATTTTTATGAAAATAGAGAAGGTACCAATATAAATACGTGGTACATGGATAGTGGATGTTCTAGGAACATGACTGGTAACAATAAATATTTTAGAAAGATTATCAATACGAAAGGAGGAAATGTAACATTCAAAAATAATGCTCAGGGGGAAATTATTGGTATGCGTAACATTGTTCCTCTTAGAAAAACATTGCTTTCAAATGTTTTATTTGTTAAGGGTCTTAGGCACAACCTCATTAGAATAATCCATTTATGTGATGAAGGCTACCTTGTGAATTTTAGGAATGACATGTTCTTAGTACATAATTCCAATAAATAGTTTATTCTTTCTGCTCATAGGAATTATAATTTTTACACAGTAAACATAGAAGACCATAGGATGTAAGACTTACCTTGCCTTCGTTCAATGGAATATAATTCTTGGTTATGGAATAGAAGGTTAGGACAGTGTAACCTTAGGAACTTATGAGAACTTTCTAAGAAAGGACTAGTTATGGATCAAATGGAGCTTATATTTGATTCTTCAAAAGTTTGTGACCCATGTCTATATGTCAAGAAACATAAATCAAGTTTTAAATCAGTCGGTGAAGTCTCAACTACTGATGTATTGCAGCTACTGCATATGGATCTTTTTGGTCCTACAAAAACTGGACGAATTGGGGGTAAGTACTACGTATTTGTTTTGGTTGATGATTGCACTAGATATATAGGGGTCAATTATCTAGCAAAGAATTAAGAATATTTTTCTTATTTGAAAAGTTTTAGAGACCATGTCAAAAATGAGAAAAACCTTCCCTTGAAAATTATTCATAGTGATCATGGTGGAGAATTTCAAAATTCGGATTTTGAAACTTGTTGTAGTAGAAAAGGTATTACTCACAACGTTTTAGCACCCGGAACACCTCAACAGAATGGTGTTGTTGAAAGATGAAATAGAATTCTTCAAGAGATAACTAGAACCATGTTGAGTGAGTATTATGTGGACAAACATTTTGGGACTGAAGCTGTAAGGACTTCTTGTTATACTATAAATCGTGTTTTGATTAGACCTTTTGTTAATAAAACTCTTTATGAGTTATGGAATGGTAGAAAACCTATACATTCCTACATTAAGGTTTTTGGTTGCAAGGTATTAATTATGAATACTAAAGATAATCTATATAATTTCACACCAGAATCTGATGAAGGAATTATCATAGGCTACTCCACAACTTCTAAGGCTCATAGTGGTTTAAACAAAAACACGTGTACTATTGAAGAGATAGTGCATGTCAAATTCGATGAAACTGATCCTTTTGTTTTTAAACAACATCGACATACATCCTCAGATGTGTTTTCAAAAAATGATTATCAACCCTTGATATAAGATCCTTCTGATACAGAAAATTTTCAAGAAGATACTTCTAAAAAATTTACCCCAGAATATTTCCTACCATATGTTGATAAACAGGTTTTAAAAAACCCAAATCAGTCACTTCTAACGAATCATCCCAGTGATAGTATCATTGGTGATGTCAATAAACCTGTAAGGACAAGAAGTTCCTTATTAAATAAGTTAGATAATCTTACATTCCTTTCCAAATTAGAACAAAAAATAACTACTGAGGAATTAGGTGATGATGGTAGGATTAAAGCCATGCAAGATGAACTAAATAAATTTAAAAGGAATAAATTCTGGACCTTGGTTGAAACACCTAAGGAATCTTCTGTGACTAAAGTAAAATGGCTCTTTAGAATTAAATGTGATGAAAATGGAATCATTGTAAGAAATAAAGCTAGATTAGTTACTAAAGGCTATAATCAACAAGAAGGAATAGTCTATAAAGTTAATTATGCTCCAGTAGCTAGACTCGAATCTATTCATATTTTACTTTCCTTTGCAACATTATTCAATTTCCAAATTTTTCAAATGGATGTGAAATTTGATTTTATTAATGATTATGTTCAAGAGGATGTTTTTGTTGAACAACCTCATGGCTTCGAAGATACAAAACATCCTAATCATGTTTTTAGACTTACCAAATCATTTTTATGGCCTTAAACAAGCCCCTCGAGCTTGGTATGATAGACTTACAAGATTTATGCATCAAAATAACTATGTTAAGGGAAATGAAGATCTAACCCTTTTTATAAATAAGGATAAGAAAAATGTTTTGATTGTTCAAATTTATGCTAAAGAAATTATATTTGGTTCAACTGAGCAATCATTAACTGATTCTTTTGAGAATCTAATGAAATATTACTTTGAAAGGATTATGATATGTGAGTTAACATTTTTTCTCAATTTTAAAATTTCTCTAATACCAGAAGGAATATATATATCCCAATATAAGTATATTATACATTTTCATAAAAATTTTGGATATGATAATACTAAATGTATAAGTAATGCCATCGGTACCTCAAATACACTTGATCTTGATGAAGCTAGGAAACCAGTAGATCAAGCATCTTTTAGAGGTATGATAGGAAGTCTACATTACATAACAGCTAATCGTCCAGACATAATGTTTTCATTATGCTTATGTTCAAGATATCAATCTAATCCTATGGAATATCCTTTAAAGGCAGTGGAGAGAATTTTTCACTACTTAAAGGGAACCATGGATTTAAGACTGTTTTATACTTCTGGAAATGATTTTGTTTTAAAATGTTTTTTAGATACTGAATTTGGTGGATGTAGAATGGATAAAAAGAGTACATCTGGAACATGTCATTTTTTATGATATTCATTAAATTCATGGTCTTGTTAGAAGAAATAATTAGTAGCACTTTCCACTGCTGAAGCTCAATATGTAGCAGTTGGAATTTTTTGTGCTCAAGTATTGTAGATTCAACACACACTCACAGACTATGGGTTGAGTTTTACCAAAACTCAAATTTTGTGTGATAACACAAGTGCCATTTCCTATAGTAAAAACCCTGAACATCACTATCGTGAAAATCACATAGATATTAGCCATCACTTTCTTAGGAATCACACACTAAAAGGAGATATAATTCTTCAAATCATCGGAACATAAGATCAACTTGCTGATATTTTCACAAAGTCTTTACCCACTGATAGATTTGAACACCTTAAACAGAAGTTAGGAATGATAACCATGAGGTAATATTCTTCCATTAAATTTATGTTCAACGAATATCCTTATAGTAATAAACTTCTTTTAATAGGGGGATTTCATTTGTTATTGTAGGTTTTTCAAATTTCTCATAATGAAATTTTTCGTAGTTATTTTTTCAAAAAAAAATTCATAATAAAAATTTTCATAATTGTTTTTTCAAAATTTTCATAATGGTAATCATCGGAACTCAAATTTTCGTAATGAAAATTTTCAGAACTGATGTTTTCATAATGGAAATTTTTGGATTTGAAATTTTTGTAATGAACATTTTTGAATTTGAAATTTTGGTAATGAAAATTCTCAGATTTGAAATTTTTATAGTGATGTTCTTTTTCATATTCAAGTTTTTTTTTGGAATCCAAAGTTCTTCAAGAAGAAAATTACTCAATAAGAATAATATTCCCAGCAATCCGAAAGGAATGATTATTTTTCAAGTTTTTTATAATTAACTTTTACTTACTATTAGTTTCTTTTGGTTTTGAAATTTCCCGGATTCATGTTTTCTGAAATCTGGATGTTTTCATTTTAAAACCTCAAAAGATCGGAGTCAACCAAATTGTTTATTGCTGCTATCAAATAAAATGTTAGATCATATCAGAAGGTTTCCCAACAGTTATTTTGGAATTGGTAGATGAATGTTCACTTCTATCGCCTATATAAAGGACACCCAAAGGGTTGTCCTACATCGATTATCAAGAATTTGCGTCTCGAAGCTCCGCCTCTCTACAAAATCCCATTCCAAATTCTTCAAGAAGTGCTCAGTCTGAATTTCTGTAGAACCTCCTTATAAGGATATGTCTACAGTAAATCCTATTCTAGAGTGGATAATATATAGGGAAAGGTTGGTTCACCCAAACATTTTCAATAATAATGACTCCATTATTTCTAAGAACATAAAGCTCAATGGGTGGGAAAGTGTATCTATTTATAAGACATCAACTCAAGATGTAGTCTATCCGGATCTTCTCATCGAATTCTATGAAACAGTTTGCTTCTTTAAGGAAGAGGTTATATAAAAAATCTTATTCAAGAGTTATGGAAACACATACAAACTTTGTTACACCAAGGCTGCAAGCTGGGGGGGTTTCATATGAAGGTGAAGCAGAATTTTGCTATCAAAAACTGCCAGTGGTTCAAGGTAGTTTTGTTAAAACAAAGGCTATGGAATTCCTTGTGCTCAAAAATCTAAAGACAACCAAGATTTTCCATCTATCTACCAACAATAAGATTCTACAGTTTTGTGTGCAAGGTCTCATTGTACTGAGAAATGGTGATAAGGACACCCTTAATAAAAGTGAAATGTATATTTTGGATTTTTTTTAGTAAGCCTATGGACGGTAAACCTAGTGAAACACATCCTCATTACAATTCAGAACATCAATAATTGAAATATGAGAGCTCAGATTATTATGTATCTGGCCTTACTCTCAAAGCAGATAGTTCGGTGTCTCGAATCCTTCAATATTCCCTACAACTCCAAGCCAAGTAATTTCAAGGAGATGTTGATAAGTGATGACACATTGATGAGGATAAATGTGGGTTTTTCTAAGGTGTCAATAGAGTTCAATGATCTGCCTAACGATGCGGTAGAAGCCAATTCAGAAAATGATGAAAAAGGCGAACCATCATAAAAAGCAGGAAAGAAATGAAAGATGATGGAATTGGAAGAAACAGACAAAACCCCCAAAGCCAAGGAAGCCCAATCCACACCTCCTAAACAGAAAAAGAAAAAAAACCCTACCCAGATGAGGTGGTAACAAAGTGGAGGGAGGATAAGAAAAATAGAAAATCAGGGGAGCCACAGTTCGTTTTGGATCCTGTTGAGGCTAAGGCCTTGAAAGACAAAGATGGTGATGATCTAGAAAAGCAGGCCATGGAGAAGAAGCTTAAGAGATAGATATTATAGGGTGATATTTGTCAATCCCTTTTGAGGGATGCTAAAATTTCTTCTGAGAATATTCCTATTCTGAAGTCTTTTCTAGTGGAACAATTACCTGAGACTCCGGGAAAGAAGTTTTTGTCTCCAGAAAAATTAAAAGAGAAAGAAGTTGACAAGGAAGATATGGAGGAAGTCCAAGAGGCACAATGCTCTAAAAATATAGTTGACTTGTAAAATAAAGTAGAATACTTTCAGGATAAGGAAAGTTCTTCCACGAAATTTTGACTCTGGACTTCTCAAGCCGGATCTTCTAAACATGGTACACATTGAGATAATGAGAAGGGTGAAGAAGAATTCAACAAGACCTCTGAGGAAGAGAGTCGCAATCATGACTTTATTCTTCTTGAGGATATTGAAGCTATAGCTGAGAAAGAAATTGTTGATTAAGACAAGATTGTAAAATAATCTGGAAGTGAGCATGAGTCTCTAGGAGAGGAAGATGTTCCGAAAATTGATAAGAGTAAACAAGTGGTTACTGATACCCCAACAGAAGAAATCATGAAGAAGAAAGAAGCTGTAAGAACTTCCAAGAGAAAATTGGTATAGTTACAGGAAGAACCTTCTCAAAGAAAAATTTCTGATTCAGAATCATCTACCTTGGGACATGATTTTGTGGTTCAATCTATGAAAAAGTTAGTGGTTACCATTCCAATTTTTCGTACAATTGATTCTAGATTCCAGATTCTTCAACACACCATCAATCAGAAAGCAGAATCTGTATCTATGGTGATGGATAGATGTGTTAAGATTGAGTCAGAATACAATAATTTCATTATCAATTATGGGGCCCATAAAAAATCATGCAGAAAAAGGACTCTTTGGTCGATGAAAATCAATAATGATTTGGGAGAGCTTGATCAATTTCAAGAATATTTAAAAGAGGCCTTTGACTGAAAAGACTCCAAGATCAAGGATCTTAGAAACAGTTTTTAGGAAAGGCTAAGCCTAGAACAAAGTTTTCAGATTTAGGATGTAAAATATATGAATGAGAAGCTGAGCTATATTGTTCAAAACTTGAAAAAAGAGAAGGATCATCAGAGAAAGATTCAAGAAAAGCTTTGTAAAAAAGTTGAATTGCTAAAGTCTCAGGGAGAGGACATGAAGGCTCAGACAGAGGCCATGAAAGCACAGGAAGACAGGATCAAGGCATTAGAAAAGAAAGCTTAGGAAGATCACAAAGAGCTAAAGAAGTTGAAAACGATTTTCAATATGCTAATGTCCAAGGAAAAAATAAATAGAATAGACTACTCTGATATTTTGTTGTATTTTTTCCTGTTTACTAATTCTTTCAATCGTAATATAATTATGGTTGTGTGTTTGGTTGTATACACTAATATTATAGGTACTTTATTATTTTCCATTCCCTCAAAGTCTTTTTGAAAATCACAAAGGGGGAGTAGGAAAAAAAAATTTAAAGAGGAGAAAGAAAATGATATATCCCTAAGTAAGGGGGAGTTTATTCAATGGGGAGTTCTCATTATGAATATTTCCACATCCAAATGAAATTTCTCATTCCGAAAATCTAGAATACGATCCTTAGAGTTACAAAGCCTATGAGGGAGTTAGTCGCATTCACCATTGTCCATAAACAAAGGGAGATATGATTTAATTTCAATGTCTAGATATTTATTCTAAGTTTCTAGATTCTTTTTCGAAAGGATGTTTGTGCTTTCCAAAAAGGGGGAGATTGTTGAGTCAATAAGGTTTTCCTTATAAATTTTCCATTCCTTCATGTAAGGGTGATATTTATAAGTCATCAATATTTTCTCATGAACATAACCATTCCTCTTGTTTTGAATATAACAAACACCTTATCTTAATGAAAATTTCTTTTTACCCTACAGTTTTCCCCTATAAGGAAAAATTTCCTTACCCAAGGAAATTTATCCTTACTATGTTTTAATTCCTCAAAACACAATTATTCAAATTGTAAAAATATGATTGTAATCAAAACCATAGAATCATATAATACTTAGATATGAGGCATTCTGTTTAAAACTCTGAATTCCAGTTACGAATTCTCATGAAGTTAAAATCTAAATTTTGGATACGAACGTTATGAAGTTCAACTCTGAATTCTGGATACGAATGTTATGAAGTTCGACTCTAAATTCTGGATACGAACATTATGAAGTTAGACTCTGAATTATGGATATGAACTCCTTTGATTTCTGACTCCAAATTCTCATGATCTCCGACCCCGAACTCTCATGATCTCTGACTCCGAACATTGTATGTTCAGGTTCTGGATTCGGGTGAATTCAGACTATGAATTTCCTTGAAATTCAGACTCTATAATTCTACAAAATTGAGGTTTTGAATTCCTACAAAACATAATCTGAATATCCTTGTGTTGTATACTCCAAATTCAGTTTTTAATTATACTCTGAAGATTATTTTACCTTCATTCCAAATACCAGTTTTTTGTTATACTTACACAAATTTTATTATCAAAAGATGTCAAGATTTCAGTTATTAACTAACCATTGATTGAGTGAAACATGTATAGGTCCCTCCTAAATTCAAGGAAAAATATGGCTATTGGAGGAGGGATCTGACTGTTGGAGTCGCGCCTAAAAATAGGAGCTCATTTGAAAGAGCTTACAATATTGACACAACTTTTCGAGACTGTAGAAAAAGTGCTAGTGAAGTGATTTCTAGAGAGAGAGGCTGTTATAAACTCTCAAGATTCATGCAGAATGTTTTGAACTACTCCTTCAATCTTTGCTTCATGCAGATTTTCTTAGTGCAGAGGTTGGATTACCTTAAAAATAAGATACTTCGGCTTGTGATGTCAAAAGTTCCGATTTTCTTACAAATCGAGGGATTACGGGGATAGCAAGACAAATACCGATCTTCAGATTGAGGGATTACCTGGGTTTGGGTAAGACAGACATTATTGAAAGTATAAATCAAGGGACCTCTTATCCAGGGTTGTTGGATACCCTAATTTTTGTGTTAAAAGAGTTTCTATTTGTTACTTGTAGTTTTACTATGTTTTTTGGCTTCATTTTTATTGTTCAAGAAAGTATAACTTTATTATACTTTCTCATAATTTTACTATGATTTAGTTATATTATATTCTATTTATGGTAGAATCTTATTTCTTGTAAACGTTTTTCAAGTTTCATTTCTGGAATCACTTTTCTAGAATCAAGCAAGTTATTAGAACTTAGAGGTGTTGTGAATTTGGGTTATTTGTTAAATTTCCAAAGTATATTTTTAAGAATACAATTCACCCCCCCCCCTCTTGTATTTGTATCTCATTTTACATATTCGATCCTACATTTGGTATTATAGAGTATATAATACGCAGACATACCATTCTAAAACCACTCCCAACAAAAGGGATGGTATTTCAAAACTATTGTACACCGCCCAACCTGCAGTAAGATAAGAACTAAAATAGGTCATGGTCACACTAATTATTTATGTTGCATCACCATCCACACTGGTGATAGAACACGAATCTGCCAAAACTCATAGAATGAGTTATAATCATATCAAGGGAAGCCACAAAACGATTCTTCTTCCTGAATAAATTGATCCATTGGGTCAAGAAGTAATAAATTCTTATTTTTTGATCCCATATTCCATCAGTTAATTCTTTGCAATTACCACTAATTCACAATCTCAGGGATATAGGTCAATCTAAACATGTTGAACTATGATTTGATAGATTTTCAGAGACCTTAATCAAGTTTCGGTCTCTAAAAATCTCATCAGTAAGGTAAATTATTTCAAATTACTGGAACTCAATATAGCTTGTTGAGTACTTCATAAACTTCCAAGGTCTCTTCACCAGACACATTAAATCCTTATCCCACTCTTCGTGTAGAGTCTCTAGGTAAAATTAATCATAGAAGTGGTCCTAAATATCCCCTCAATCCCTATCTCGCATCCTATCATCCAATTTCAATACATCCCACCAGTGCTTTTCCACTATATGTAGCATGTATGTTATGTGGTTATCCATCCTCTCAATAGGCATCTACAGATGGTCAAAGATATATATTTTGGTCTCAGGAAACAAATATGTAGCCTACAGACCTCAATCCCCAGAAAACGTGGGAGTATCATTCATTGGGAACATCCATTTTATCACATCCATTGAAAATGCAGTCTACAATGATCCCTAATATGTTTTTATATAGTGGAAGAACCCCTCTCCGAACTACGCCTCAATATCTATGTCAGAAACAACCTATAGTACCATAGATAAAACTAAATGGGGATCCACATATACCCCATGTATCACCACCTCCAGAGCATGGTCATCACCTCTCTCCTAGTGTAGCACTGGAGGTCAACATGGCGCATTACCTATAAAATAAAAAACAAACATGATTGAAAGGTGCGCTAAAAAATTTGTAGCTCAAAATACTTTTATAGGTCAAAACCCTCCTAAAAGGATGTCATAACCCAAATCCATATCTTCAATCTAGGATTTTATAAAGAACAACCACAAAACAACTAGAAAATCCGACTCTTAACCACTCAAAATTCGGGTCTATGTAATGTCACTATTTTCAATTTCATTTTCTTTTAATAGTCATTAGTTATCATGATTTAATCAATTTTCCTCCATGTTCTAATACCTAAGGGCCCATAACACATCATGAACTAGAATTTGGGTCCTATGAAACCCATATATATAAAATTTACTATAATAATTTAATTTAAATAGTGAGCCATTTTCTATTTTATAAGGACCCATACCCCATAGGAATTGGATGATTGCGTAATTCTGATATCCTATGTACCATCTATCAACACAGTAGAAAAAACTATCATAACAATTATCACTATATAAAGTGTAAAACAATTTATCCTAAATGGAATGTCATAAATTATGACATGTGATTTCTAACAAGTGCTCATATGATGTGTGAAATGTAATAGCCTAATCTCATCAGGTATCAATAAAAATTGAAACCAAAATTGAATCAATAGTATTATAAAAAACCATATGCATCACCTAATGGTGAGATCAAATAAACTGTAATAGTCAAAACTATAAAATAATAATTTCAATTTGAGACATTTCTCTTTTCCTTGTATATAATTTATCTACGACTATGGACAGTACATTACCAAATTCTATTTTTATCCTATACTAGAATTTTACTTGCATATAGTAAAACAATCTAAAAAATAAATCTTCTAATACCACTTTGTAATATCCCAAACCAAGATTCCACTCAACAGTGTCCTCAGCTCGGTTGGGTCTATGGCCTCAAGTACATCTCCCCAAATGCCTGGGGATTCTGAATTGTAAATATTTCCTAGGTGAGTCATACTAGGTACTATTACCTCATTACCAGATTATATCACAGAAGAAGTCAATCACCTTCAATTGTGGAATCATTTATAGTAAACAGATAACATATATAATAGATATTTTAGAAAAAAGTATTTAACAACACATAAGTGTCCCATATATAATGGTGTAGACGATACATATATATATAAAAAACCAAAATATGTATATAGAAACATAGTAAAAAATAAGTATCCTTATCCAAAAATGTCAAATAGGTACCTAGTAGCATCAAAAGCCTCATCTTGGTCCCATGGTCACATGCTCAAAAGAAATTATCCAAAACCAATGATAGGGATCTTTCCCCTACTATCACCTGTAGACTTATAATATTTTTGGGACCCCAATGAGGCCCAAATTGGGAGTAAGATAATGTCCATGTAGGAAACCACCTAGAAGTCTATACAGTTCAAACCATCATGGTGAAATATGCTATACAAGTGCATGTAAGTGGAAATTCATGTGTGAATTCCCAAGGCATATGTATACTGCCAAAAGTTATTCAAAACATCCGATCAAGTCTCACTAAAACAAGTTTTAGCTTCTAACAAGTTAGCTATAAGAAATATAAACAAACAACATTGTCTCATAGTACAACCAACAACATCCTTTTCTCACTTCCTTTCTATATAAATAATCCAAAACATAAATCCATAGTCATTCCATATAATGATTTCACAAAACAAACCCACATCCTTAACACATAATGATTTATAGACTATAAAGGGACAAATACTAGGTGTATTGTACCAATGCATAAACATTGATTCCTAGGAGAATTGTGATGGAAACATGGTATGGAAAGTGGTTTGAGTCCTTTGAAAATGTGTTCCAATATTTATTATCTAATTCCATGAATGATATATCCATGGTTTAGAAAATCACGAGGAATCCCATAAAATTAAGACCTAAGGTGAACACTCATCCAAGATGTTCACAACAGAATTACAGATCCGTGGAGGGATATCCATTGAATCTATACAATAATCACCCATTTTATACCATTCAATAATTAAAAAAATATGATTCATACCACTCATATACTCATTTCAATTTAATCAGGTGACATGTTTATACCAAACAATTTAATTATGAATATCACTTTAACACATCACATTGGTATACCCACCCATTTATCCAAATTATATATTAAGAAATCTAAAAACAGCAGATGAGTAGGCCCACTAAATTTAAAAATTCCATTTATTCTTTTAATTACATTCTTCAAGTAATATTATGATAATAAAAGCCAGGGAGAAGAAAAATCTCCAAAAAATGTAAACCAAAATATTTTAATTACAAAAAAGTTTCATTTAACAAGGAAAATATGAGCACACACCACATGGGTATTTCATCAAATCTCAAAACCATATCAACTCATCGAACACCCCATGGGGGGACTTCTTTTGGGGAATAACCACCAATGCATCTCATGGAACCTAGGGAAATCCCCAATAGGTCATAAATCATCCATTTCATATTAACAATAAAATTCTGGGACTATGCCAATATGACATGTTGGTGGAAAAAAGGCTGATAACTCAATAATGTATCAAAAACCAAAAGAACAAAGCATTGAACACCTACCTTAGCTCGGTAGGGGAGTTCTCTTCATGTTTAAATTCATGATTCATCATGGTTTGGAATTAATTTAATGTATGGATGATGAACAAGAAATTAGGGCATTTGAACCTAAATCCAAATAGCACAAATGTTATTTCAGAGAATCAAGAATGTAAAATAGGAATCAAGTACTTACTGATTCAGTTCCAGTGTGACTAACTATGGGAGAATTGGTTATCAAAGAGTTTCTATATCTAAAAAGTATAAAAGAGGGCTTTTAGCTTCTAGAAGGGAAAAAAGTGTTCTAGGTAAAAAATAGAGGCCATTTTCTCTATTTTTTAAAAATGTTTTTCAGACACTTACATGATGTACAATTTCATTTCACATAATGTAATTCAGGTTTTTCCTTACCTAGGGAAAACCCCTTATATGTCACATAACAGGAATGTACCTAGTATACATAGCTCCATCTTCTTCATTCAAAAATATAACGCAACTTTCCCATGACCCAACATATGGTATATTCCAAAAAAAGAAATTATATAAGTTTTTAACAAGAAATGTAAAAGAACCATACATAAAGAAAATACAAGATATAATAAACACCATTTACGATGTAATATGTGTCTCTAAAACATACAATTATTTATCTAGGAAATCTTAATACAATTTTTTATCCATCCATGATCACCTACTCAATATGTGATGTTTTCATTTGGTGAATTACTCCTTTTACAATTACATCCATAATGTACGATATGATATATGGAATAGAATTTACCTCATGAATAATGTTTTTCTTCAAGAAACACCCAGAATTATTGATTTAGTGGATCCATAAAAATACTCAAAGCATCATTACTTCTTCAATAATAAAATACATTGATAATTTTTAGTAAACACATGAAAAAACATAAAAAGGGGAATTTTCAAATATCTCAGATCCACATGGTTGGGCCGCATATCAGGATCTCATTTGGGATTCCATGAGAATTTCCTTACATGATAGGTAACCACATTTAAAACATCGCATAATTCATAAATTTTAGAAGATTTCCTTTCCTTAAACTTTTAAACACTCATATTTTATGATAGGAGGGAAAGGTATCACCCTATAATCTCTCTCCCTCTCTCAGAACTATATGAATCTATCATGGTTTTCCCTCAGATCATATTTTTATTTATAAATATAAAGTGGGGTATTTATAAACACCAAAGGATGGTGTTTTACTAGAATAAGTTGATATAATTACACATGTCCAAGGAGAGTTTTTGTATGTTTGTGCATGTACAACTAGGATGAACAGAGGTAATATCATTAAAGGGTATTCATTCAAAATTTGGTTAGGCAATGTGGTTTGAAAGGACCTATGTAAAGCATTGATGAGAAAACTTAAATCCCCATATGGTTTGACCGTGTGGTGAGAAATGGACAACATTGATCCTTTTTGAATAATACACCATCATCATTCTGTTTGGAAGAAAATGTGGTAGAGGAACCACATAGAGTGTCATTTAACAATGATATATCAGGATGTGGTTTGAACTCACAGATGAAAATGGAGAACATAATCTTTAGGGATCATCCTTGAATGTTCCTTGATTGATCATTATTCCCTAGGATAGTTTTAGTACGAAATTCATATTATATTTCTAAATAATTTGAATATAATAGTTTCGTCAATTTTGTTCCCAATTATTTGGTATGTTTGATTTTACAAGATCATCAATATAATTTTTTTGTATTATTATTAATCTCACGTAATGGGTTGGAAATGGGGTGTGGTTTCATGAATCATACTGAGAACATAGTTATACATAACAATTAAATTATTTCTTTTGAATATAAATTTGGTTTTAAAAGAGAGAAATGGTTTTTGAAAAATTAGTTTGAAGAATGATTTTTATAGAAAATATTTTTGGAAGAGGATATAGTTAAATAAAACATGAATAATATTCTACTCTATTTTTTAAAAAAACTACTTTGGCCGTGTTAATTAACTAATACTGAAATGGAGTATTGTTCCTGTTATTTACATTATAAATTTATTCTTAAATTTCATGACTATGATTTATGAAAAATATAGTGGTAATTCTTGTGAATTTTATACTTTATGTTTGTATAAATATATATTAGGTAGAACTACGATATACATAGTTAGTTGTATAGGGTTTCATGGTTTCTTAAAATATTTAAATAGGATGGGTTCATTTATGGATATTATTACGAATGAATAATATGTCTCTTTTGAGTGTGAATCAGTTTAGTAGAAATAAAAAGTTTGTTTCTACACCAATTAGTTTATTTTTATTGTATTCTACTAAATGTGTTACTTTGTTATTAATTACATTGTAGGAATTGGTGTCTTTTTGGGTTGTAGTGTGAGGTACCAAAAATTGTTTAACTATAATCAATACAAGAAACTCTAGTGGATTTAATTCTTTTAAAGATGTTTGATATGGTTAGGATAGGAAGAAGGTAATATTTATTCTTATGTGGTGAAAATTCATTCATGAATTTTTATATTAGACTATTATAACGGTAAATATATTGTGATGTGATAAAACATAACATATAATTATATTTTTTCAAGGTTATGTACAAGAAGAAGTTATAAATATTGAATAATCTAGTGATAATAGATTGTTATTATATAATTAATTATTTGGTAGATATGGCCTTTATAGAATGCATATTTGTGGTCCTTAAGGAGTTTAATAGGGTCCTTCAAAAAAATATAATCTAGTGATTCTTTCCATGGTTATCACATGTGGTAAAATCCTTCATTCCCTTATTTAATTTATCCATATTTCCCTCTACTATATTTTTCTTCTCTGGCTTCCCTTCAATTCCATAGGACTCAGAAAATTATTTACATATCTTATTAACACATGATATTATTTCTTTATATGTTGATAATACGTGGGAGCCTATTTCCTATCTAAATTTTGTCTTAACACCATGAAAGATATGATATTTTTTACTCTTTGGATCATGCGTATGGATGGAGGTCTCATTCCATCTACTGGGTGCCATTTCTAAACAATGGCACACACTAGGTTAGTTTATGAATCATAACGCCTAATTGTAATCTTGTAAACTACCTAACATAAATTGAAAAGATTATGAATATAATATATGATCATAAAATTTTTTTGAGGATTTATTTTCTCCTAATTCATTTATAATGGATTGTAATGAAAATGTGAAATATCCTAAGAATATCCCCTAGGAGTGTCGAAACGAAGAGTGCCGCAAGGACTGTTTTCATGCACTAGTTCCCGTTCGAGTCTAGATCATAGTGGTGATTTTGGATTTTACCCCTAGGTACATCGCTGCTAGAGCTGCCTCTACTTTCTCGTATCCATATAGGGATGTATTTCATATAAAACTCTCAAATCTCTATAGTATCAAAATTTTAGGAAGTTCTTCTATACTAATGCTCAAATTCTATCTTAGGGTAATGTTCCTAAATCTGAGATTTTCTAAATCTTGTTTCCAAGGTTATTGTTAAACCTCCTTTGATACCAACAGTAATGACTCGACCCCAGTTACCCAGAATCAGTTCATTATTTTAATACATTTTCACGATTACATAGTATCAAGTCCCGAAGGACCGATCGATTTAGTATTCTTGGAAACTAGATTACATAAATTAATGTTACAATACACATTATAAAATACAACACAACATAAATAATCCTTTATGAATTACATTATTCCCTTAGCTTAACCCCTAATATCAATCACAATACACTTCTTTGAATCCTGGGAAAAATAAAACATTGCAAGGGGTGAGCTCAAATTCCCAATAAGGGTAAACAATACACTAGAAGATGACATAAATATTAAGAATGGTGAATAATTGAAAACACATGCCTTTACCAAAAATAAACATTAATTCTTTTATGGTAGAAATATGAGTTGAGTAAATAATGCCATAATAAAATATAATCATGGGTATTCTACTAGTCGAATTACCACATGAACCATCAATACTATTTTCATAATAAGGGAATTTATAATGTCGGAAATTCTGAAACATTTTTTCAAGGCATCAGCCAAGATGTCTAAAAATGATTAAGTCCTTAGACCAAACCATATAACAAATTGGGAAAGGCCTTGTCCAATTAGACATTTAGTTGTCTCATGATACCTACCGATGTATCGAGGAGATATAGCGGGATCCAATCGTCACATACTAATTCCAATACATTCCTCATATAAAAATGTTGACACATAAAATAAACATTCATATTAAAACTAGCATATAAAATGTCAATAATTTAACCATAAACCATGAATGGTATAAAAATAACATGTCTATAGTAAAATATATCACAAAACCTTCTACAAAATATGGATGATTTCTATCATAATAAATCAACCTCACTTAAGAATATTATCATATAATGTATGCTGACAAAGTTGAAAATGTTCAGTAAAAATCTTTGAGGGAAATATCTCCTTTTTCATGAAATAATTTAAAAGTCACATAATTTATAAAGGAAGTTATTTAAAATATAGATTTTAATAAAAGTATCCCATTCCACTTTGAAACATTTCAATGAAATTATCATTTTAAAACATTCATGTCCATATAAATAAATCCATAAAACCATTTTGAAAACGTGGAAATTAATAGAAAGGATTAGAAGAATAAATCTTTTAAACATTTAGAATGATGTTTTAGTAAACAAAGACCCTTAAAATAATCCATTTAAAAATTCCTTTATGGAACATGGTCATGGATTATAAATATTTTATATTAGATACTTACATAAAAATAACCTCGGATAATAATGGGATTATGATATTAACCCTTACATTGCACTTTCCTTTGGTCAAGGGTACGTTTAACCACCTGTATAATGAACATTGTATGTTATTAGATTATAAACAAACCATATGAATATTTATTATATCATAAATGATTCATTTATGACTTTATAATACCCATTTTATAATGATTTTCATGTTAAATTAACATTTTGGGTAACAATCGCTTTCTTTATCGTACGTATTTTAACTTGTTATTCTTGATTGTATCATTTAGATCATGATTAAAATACTTCCAGAATATAAAACTTGATTTATATATCACATATATTTAGAATATAAATATTTATAATATATAGATATATGAAATGGAAAACATCATTTATGGAGATGGTAGGCTGTACGTATGGATAAACGCTGTCTCTCTTTTCATATCATATTAAACAAAAGTAAGAGATTAAGTATATGTAAGTAATGAAATACATACATATACATACATATATATATATATATATATATCTCCATTATTATTATTATGTCATTTATTACATACTTATTAGTAATATATATTTTAGTCATCAATGAATGGTGAACGTGGAAATGAATTTCATCGCGTCATGGAGACGGTAATCCTTACATACGCACGAGTGACAATATCATTTTCTTAAAGGTATGGAATTGGATGGTATTTTCAATTTAAAGATACATTATCATGTTATTTATATTATATTTATATATATATTAATCATCATTATATCCATCCAAATAACATAGTGTTGAATAACAAATGACACCACAACGTAGAGACGGTAAGTCGTACGTACGCACACATGGTGACATTATCATTCATAGGATGTATAAAATAATGAATATCGTTATTCCATATTTATAATAACATCACAGTATATATAAGGTGCTGGAGTAATTATTTTGTTATGTTAATAACAAATAATGAGTAAGTGGAAGAAGAAAAGTACTAGAAAGAGGGTGGTGAAATCATTACCTCTTCTTTAGGTTCTTCCTTTTGATTTGATCAAAAGGGCTAATTAGATTGTCTTTATGACCAATGGAAGGAATTTAGGATAAATTTAGGACAGTGTAGAGGATATTTGGGCAGGGTTTAGCTATGATAAATGGCTTTGTAGGTGTAAATTTGAGAGAA
This sequence comes from Viscum album, assembly GCA_963277665.1. Classification (NCBI taxonomy): domain Eukaryota; kingdom Viridiplantae; phylum Streptophyta; class Magnoliopsida; order Santalales; family Viscaceae; genus Viscum; species Viscum album. The sequence goes on from OY728145.1 coordinate 1,565,967,553, forward strand.
GGGGAAGTTCCCTTCAATAAGTGGGGTGAGGGGATCTTTAGGAAAAGATTGAAATATTATATTATAATAAAATCATTTTAGGTTTATAATGGCTCAAAAATAAATTATATGAAGTATAATGTTGGTATTGGTCTAAAACCACTCAACCAATAGGTTTTAGACATGTTTGGGTCACTATATTAACCTTATTTTTAAATTTTACTCTTAGTTAAATAGTTTGACATTTACCATGCCTATTGGTATTTTTAAATTATATGGTTTATAAACATACTATAAACTTAAAAGAGAACCCCATGTGGTTAATTAATTATACAAATATCATTATATAAGTCTTTTTTCTGAACCATAGTTTTTTATAATTATTATATCAACCAATAATATTGTATTTGTTTTAAAAACACATTTATGTCAATTTTGACATTATTTAATAATTGATTATTATTAAAGTCCTAAAAACGTTTTTTCTTCAAACCAAATACATATACAAAACCATAACATGTCTTATCCACCTAAATTTTTTTATAGAATCAAAACATTCAAATTTTATTTATTTGAGTATTTATAATATCATTTATTTGATTGTTTCATTAATAATGAAAATATTGTTTCATTATTGTGTCATATATAAATATATTTATATTATGTCTAAAATTTTTAAATAAAATATAATGAGGTGTTAAATAATTTTATATTTCTAAATACTATTTATAGTTGAATATATCAATTAAATAGGCTCATGTAAAAAATGTTTTACTAAAATATATTTGCTTTTATTATTTTTATCTTTACTTTAGATTATTTAATATAAAATGTCATTACCACTCCCAAGTGGCTCCATGGGGTCCCACAATAGACCCATGGATGCCCCTGGTCAGAAATGTATCATCCCACAGGGTTAGGATACTTGTTAGGGTAATTTACTATTATTATAATAATATTATTTAACCTTATTTACTGGACTTGCCCCTTTAACCTCGGTAAATAAAATATTTACTGAAGTAAATATTTCTAATGTCTAAAAATAAAAGTTACCTATCTTCATAATTTGAACCTACTGATTCTAAATATGGAATCCATTTTTTCAAATTAATAACACAGATGTGGCATAAATTAATTTAAAAATAAATCCCGATGACAAAACAAAAATCATATTTTTATGAAATAATAACTATTAAAATATATACTCTTGTTTATGTCTAACTTAAATGTGAAATTACTTATAATGACCTAATTTGTACTAAATGATAAAAATATAATCTAATTATACTTCTAAACCATTCAAATACATAATTTATCAGTATTAATTATTTCGATTAAAAAAGTTGTTTTTAATTAAAATTTAGTAATTTTCACCATTCATCAAAATATAAAAGTTATCAGAAAAGTACCAAAATTTATTCAAACTAAATTTTTATATCGTGATTCTAAAGAATAATTTAATTTCATTAAATTTAATATATAACATTGTCAAATATTGGTTTTATAAAATTGTTCTCTATTAAAAGGCGGTAAAATTGCATTTTTTTTGTAAAATACATCTTTTATCTCAAAAAATTAAATTGTAATTACATTATGTCTAAAAAACTCATAAAATGGATTCCTAAATTATAAATATTATATAATGTTACAAATTCATTTAATACTATTATTTACCGCTTTTGAAAGACTAGTTTGGTAAGTCATGGTGCATTTGAACTCGGTGTTGCGTGTTGTTCAAGTTATTGAATTACATTGAAGAAATAATGTACTATGAAATCATGGGATGTTATACTCGCAAATAGTCATAAAAAACTAGTGTACATTGAGGCATGTTTCAGGTCTTGTGGTTGTCTTGTTTGGGGAACCTATGCGTGGATCCAAGGCTATGACATTAAGTGGTTTGAACATAGTGATCCACCATCCACCTAATTTCTCTGGGATGGGTTTATATTGGGAACCTGTTATGTAGTGGATATGCACTGAGTACCTTGTGTACACTTATCTTAATTTTTTAAATTTTAATCTTATTATTTAATTTTGTTAAATATAATTATAAAACCTCCCCCTCTAGAACAACACAATCCTCACCCCCATCCCCTTATTTTACCCTGCCCCATTTTCCCACTTTTTTCAATTGAGAGTCTATCATTCAGTTGATCAATAGCCTATATATGGAATAATACTTCTCTAGATTTATTTGGTATAATATATCTCAATTCCATTATGGTTTCATATGTCTCATTATTAATCATTAATAAATTCAATTTTATGTCGTATTTGTAGGAGCCTTCAACATTATGAAAACAATGTACGATAAATATATGATATTATATAATTTTACACTATTAATCCTGAAGTATATGGTAATTATTATATTAGGTAAAATCTTACATGTATTTTTGAATTAATTCTTTGGGGTTCTGATTTGTGATAAATAAATAGAGGTTTAAGGGTTCTAAATTTTTATGCTAGGCTAGTTCAAGCCTCTTGAGGTTTCTAAGGGTTTTATATTTCATTAGGTAACATTAGAATTAATGTATAAATAAATTAAAAATTGTCACAATAAATAATTTTTCTAAATATTTCTTAAGGGGTTCTTAAAATATTGAGTAATTTAGTTTTAACTTAAAGTTAGTCATAATCAGTTGACTCGAGGTATTTTGAGAAGGTAAATTTTTAATGGATTTTTAATCAAATGTTTTTCCTTGAGTATTGTGTGTGATATGAATATTGATTAGTTATGTGAATTTCAACTCTTTTCTAAATTATAGATTAATGGTGGTGTAATTAGTGAAAAATTTATCTCACATTGGATTGAAATGTAATTTTGTTTGTGTCACATAAATTTTTTTGAAGGATTAATTTTTTAATATGGGGGTTTCTAGTTGAAACTGAGAAGAGTATATGAGTGATATTTCTAATTTGGGGAATAATATATATATTACATAATATTTAAGTCATTCCAAGTATTGGTTTACTAATGGGAAGTTCCATATGGCTACATTAGAAATCCTGAGATGTTTTTTTCATGTTCACCAATTTAGGGGTTTTGATATACTTCTTTTTCAATACTATAGAATGGGTGGGAGTCAAGAATATTCATAAGATCAACCAAATTATCCTAGGGGTTTTTAATTGGAATAATTTTTTAAATTAAGGTTGAATAATGTTATTAAGACGTATGGGATTTTTTATGATCAACATGGAATAGAACATGATATGATTCGTGTGTCTAGGATGGTATATAGATCATGGGGAACAATAACTAAGGGTGTTACGTGGATATGGTTATTATAATTGGACTTTTATAGAGAATATAAAATGAGTATCTGTGGGTCAAAAACATTATTTAATTAGTTTTTTTGTTTTTTAAAATATCTAGGGTAAGATGTATAGGTAGTTGATCTCTAGGGACTATTCAATGATTGAGATGATTATTTTTTTATACTACCTTTATTGACTTAATATGATAAAGGGGATAAACTATTTATGAAATTATGAAATGAATATCTCCCCTATTTGGGTACACAATCACACCACTCATGTGTTCATTAATTTATAGTTTTGATGGAATCAATGTGTTGTAATCTAGTCATCATATTCTTGACCTAAGGTTGACTATGTTATGCATTTCTAAAATATGTTTCCTATATATATATTCCATGATATGTTATTGTGTTCTAAGATAAAATTCATACACATATGGTTATTGTTATGTTACACCATTCCTTGATATGTTTATTATATATATATATATAGTTCTTCTTATGTTAGGTATTTCAAAAATATAATTCCTATATATATATATATCTTATAAATTTCTTAGATAAACTTCCTACATATATGGATTTTTATATGCTATGTCATACATAATTTTATTTACTATATCTATTGGTATTATGGATTAACATTGGATAAAGTAGGTAATGTCTATTGTTGTGGGGCCTTGGTTAACACACAAATACATGACATAATTTCTTAAAAACTATTTTTTATCATTTAGTAAATTCAAATATATTCATTATATATATAGCATTATGTATATTGTTTACATAATTTTTTGTGACTAATGTAGTTTTATGCTCACACCCTATAGGTAAACACCAGCGTATGTATATACTTTATGTCTATTATAAATGGCATGTTACATGTTGTATATTGAATAATTCATGACTATCTCTATGGGAAGTAAAAGAAAAGAGTAACATAGGTTTTTTTATGATTCCTTTTTTATATTGATTTTTTTGTTAAATTTTTAAATGGATTGACCAAGTGAGCGACATTATTTGTAAATACATTTGATTAACATGGAAATATAATATTATAGAATGTGTTTTCAATATTTTATCATATATATATATATGATTTTTGGATCTTAGTTTTAATTTCTTATATATATTAATTTTGTTATTTAAGGTTTCTATTATTTATTTTAATTATATGTTGTGACAATAAGAGTATTGTGTCCCCATTTTTGATTACATACTAGAACCTATTTTCAGTAAGAGGTTTCATATTGGGGGGACACATTAGTTCTTGAATTTCTTATTTCTCACTCACTATTTGGGATGAACCATTCCAATGATTTATATTCTCAATAACACATATTTAATATATTATTTTTATATTTCATGGAAATTTTAATTTTTATATATGATAATTTGATTATGATACATGAAAAATGACATCTCATTCAGGTCTTGATTTATTAAAAAATATTTGGATGTCTTGAGTTAACTATATTTTATATTGATGATTAAATTTTATTTTTTTAATAATGTAGAATGAATTTTAATTATAAATATTTTTTCTCTAATTTTTTCATATTTAATTAAATTTTAATATTATGTAAAATATTCTTGGATATCACTTTCTTGGGGATCTACAGGAGCCATTTTCTGAAATTCTTGAATATAATAATTTACCCACACATATATGCATACTACCATGTTCATGTATATTTTATATATCATGATATAGATAATGGGTAAGATTTATTGTACATTTGGGTTGGACATTGGATTATTTCCTGGAATATTAGAGTAAATGTGTTCAATAAAATATCATGTAGAGAATTTAAACTGTCTATAAGTCCCTAGCCTTAAACCTTACTTAATCTTAATTTATTACAAGATTACACATGAAGGATCTTTTCAGGTTTAGCGTTTTAGAGAATTAGATCATAAAAATTTCATTACATTCCACATTTAAACAAACTGGTTACATAGAAGATAGTATTCATTTTTCCCATCAACGGAAACATATTTAAAATAAAACATGGAATCTTTCTTGACACATCATTAACACTATCATCATATCATGTAACCTTCCCTTGACATGTGAAAAACATTTCAAAAACATGGGATGAGCATAAAAAGCTCAGTAAGGGATATAAAAATATGGAAAGGAAACATGAATACATTTATACACAAGAATCAATGAAATCATACACTACTCATAAAACATAATCACATTAACATACCTCATCAAATCATGAATAAATAAAAGAAATCATAATACATAAGGGTAACATGAGGCATTCATAACATTCTTACGTAGGGAGTAACCCTCTTAGTTACGTTTGGAATACCCATCACAGTATATTCCTTAAATCTCTTCGAAGAAACCTTAACGTTTAACTCCTTCGCGTTACCCAATGCATTGGAGAGCTATATCGGGCTCACCTTTCCTTTGTTAATCCCGAAACCACCCATCTTCATAATAATGCCCAAGAACCATAACATAATCGTATCACATAAAACATACATAAAGGAAACATAATATTTCCACATTTCAATCACAAGATATCAATAAAACACATTGATATAATAAAAACATTATTAAAACCATTTCCAATACCAAAATAAAAGAAAAATAAAATAGGGTATTTATTTTTATTTTAAAAAAACGGTAAGGCTTGTAGAGGAAGCCGAAACTCAAATAATGGTCACGGTGGCAGAGAAGTCGTTGTCGCCACATACGTATGACAAAAACATTCCCTTTTGTCATTTAGTAAACGCTTCTTATAAAAAATATTCCTTTTAAATAAACGTAAAAGTCAAAGGGTTTTATACACCATATAAAAGAAGGTTGTGTATAAAACAAAATATGCCTCAATGAAAGGAGATTGAGACGAAGTCCCATACCTCGGGTCCAACTTGACTCAATCGTTCTTTAACCTCCTGAATAATAAACTTGAGTTAATTTCTACTTGCATAAGAACCTTTTTCAAGTTAATTATTCCTTTTATATCACTTATTACCATGTCATGAACACTATGTAATTATTTAAGTTATTAACGGTCGTTTTAATGATCATTGGTACTTGAGTCAAAAATAAACTCTTTATAAATACATGTTGTTCATGTATCCATTATATCCAGAGTTATACTCATGATTTAGATATCATATATATCATATATATCCAGTATATACATGCATTTATAATATTATATAACATTTAGAGGTATGAAATGAAATGCACCGTTCCTAGAGACGGTAAGCCGTACGTACGCATAAACCCTATTTTCATTTCTATTTCGTATTTCATGAAATGGAATCATAATGATATAATGGTATTTATAATTCCAATATAAAATTATATATAAAATCATTAATTACATCCTTTATACGTCCCACATATGGCATTAACAAATCAAATCACTTTGAGGGGGCGGTAGTCCGCACTTCCTAAAATGAAGATATCGCGTTTACCCATAATGGAAACCATAAAGGTATGCAATAAATGAAAAATACAGAATCATAAGGAAAAAATACAAATATTATATATAATATATAAATATAGTGACATCTTAATGGCCACCTTTGAAAGTGTTAGAAGAATATTGAACAATCATCATTTCGTGAGGCAGAAATTCGCCATCCACGGAAACAGTATGTTATTTAACCATTAGATGTAGGTGTGTGTATGTGTAGCTCAAATCCTTCGTATAAAAACATCCTAATATATTTACGATACTGGAGTGTTTACAAAAGAAATTAATATAAAGAGTTTAGGGGGTTGGAGAATCAAAATAAAACAAAAGCACTCAAGTGAAGACATTACCTTAAAATCGGGTAACTCCCTTTGGTTTGATCTCAAAGGCTTCCTTGGGAAGACTTCTGCCCAAAGAGAGGCTTCTAAGAGTTATAGATGGATGTGGAGAGACAAAATGGGTAGGTGTTGTCCAAGCCAATGGTTTTGGAAATGAGGGTAAGGAGGTTGAGGTGGGGGCCTTTTATAAGAGGAGAGGAGGGGCACTCTTGGAAAGTAAAGAAATGTTACTTTATTTTAAAATGCGTTTTGGATTTAAAAGGTCCCAAATTTACATACTTCTAGGATAAGGTGATTAGGGTTCGAAATATACCCAACCAATATGTTTTTTACAAGTGTAGGTCTTATATTTTACATTATCTTTTCGTTTTATTTAAATCGTTAAATAATGAGGTAATCGATGTATCATCATGATGTCATAACTAATTTAATTTATTTAATGTCTAAAAATTATAAAAAAAATACTATGATGTAGGAAATCTTTTTATCTTTCCAATGATTATTTATAGTAAAAACTATGACTTGTATAACCCCATGTAAAAAATTGTTGTAGTAAAATAACTCATGCTTGTGACATTTTTACTTTTACATTGAATTAAAAGATATTAATGTCATTTTCCTTCCAAAGTGTCTCCATGGGGTCCCGAAGTTGACCCATGAATTTTCTTGGTCGGCCATGACACATCCAATAAGGTTAGGACATTTGTCAAGCTCATCTCATATTTTTAAAACATTATTTTTACCTTAAACTACACTTATTACCTCTAATCGCGATTAAAAACATAAAAGTTACTATTCACCAAAAAATTATTTTAATCTCATTGAACCACATTTTACTTCTTAATGACAACCATGTATGTCGGATTTTTTGAAAATAAAATCACAGAAGTTGCAAAGTTTCATTTAAATGAACAATCCATTTCTTTAACTACCACTTAGTGGTTTCACTATTCATCAAAAATTGAAGTTTTTCAGAAAAATACCAAAACGTCACCCTAAGCTATATTTGATATTCTTAATTAAAAAAAGGATTTATATTTTACAAAATTAAAAACATATAATTTACATTAATTAATTTAATAATTAATTCCCGCTGTCAGAGAAAATAGCGTGTTTTTGTGAAACAATAAGTATCAAAAGATTATCACTAGTTTAAGTCCAATTTCAAAGTGAAATTGATTCCAATGGCCACTATTGGATTAAATGGTAAAAATAAATTCTAATTGAACTTAAAAACCAATTAAAAATATAATCAATTCATATAAATAAATTATATTAAAAAGAGGTTTTGAATTAAAATACAACATTTTCACTATTCATTAAAAAAATGAACTTTATCAGAAAAAATACCAAAAATTCACACAATGTAAATTTTGATGTCCCAATAATAAAAAATAAGTTTATTTTTACAAACATAGCTTATAAAATTGTCAAAAGATATATTTAAAAATGGTTTTCCATCAAAAGGCAGTAAAACAATCATTTTAAAATATAAGTGTATTCCATGCTTAAGATTGGATTTTTTTTTCATTTTAAGCCTCTAAAACACTATCTAATTCATTAATAGACATAGATAAAAATATCTATTATTAATTACTTACTTGGGATGTTACAATGTCTATGGAGGATACATTTCAAAAAAAAATCATTTATATTTATCTAAATGTTACAATACATTTACATTTAATTTAGTAAAAATCCTTCCCCAACTGTTTTTTATACATTTATACAAATTTGAAGGCATTGGTTACCGTGACGTATGCTTGATTCACTATGGAAATTATTCCTATGGATTCAATTTGTGTTTATGGTTGAGGAAACATAGTGATTTTCAGTAAATACTTCTACCATTTTTTAATAAATGTATAAAAATAAATGATATCACCATATAAAGTTTATTGATAAAATGTTATAATAAATGAAAAAAATACAATGATTATGATTTCGAAAAACAATTTATCATAATATCAATAAAATAACATAACAATAATAGTATGAGTAACATGAAAAAAATATCACTAGTAACATGATAGACATTTTATTAAAGTAAAAAAATTATTTTATTTAATGTCAATAAATTAAGTAGTGTTAGTGTTGGATATTTTTTATGGAATATAATGGAGATAATATAGTCACATCTAATATTACCACTGAAATGCAAATTAAATCCCTAAAATATAATTGTAGATATTTGAATATTAATTTATTATTTATAAATAACTATATTAAATAATGTTTTTTATTCCATAAAGCATAATTTATAGAAAAACATATTTAATTAATTATTTAATTAGAAATATTGATAATTCATTCCTATAAAGAAATGAATAAATATCGAGTCAAGACATAAAAATTTGGTAATTGTCAAAATTTTAATTTTTTTTATAAAATAACAGAATTTTTTGTTAAATATAAATATATGATGTAAATATTAGTCATGTTGTATAAATGAATTATGATTTAATAAATAATTTGATGATTAAAATCATTTTTTTCACATATATAATTTGAAAGATAAAATATTTTACATATTTAATGGTACTGACTGAAAATTAAGAAATTTATTATCCAAACACTTTTGAAGAAAAAGTGAGAAACCATTAAACACGTTTTGAGGGAAAAGTGGTAAACCATACAGGACTTCACGACTTACAATAGTCAAAACAGCACACATCAAATATTAAGACCAACCAAACAACCCATTAAACACAAAAAATCAAACAACTCAAGCATTCAACCAGTCAAACATTCGAAGCAAGAGCCGGAATCACTAGATAAAAGGATCAGGAAACCACGAACTAAGAAACAAGAACATCCAAATAACATGAACAAACCATGGAACTATCCTCCTCAAATGCCCACTGGTGCGACCATCAACACCAACCCAAAACCACAAACCCGTCGGCGAACTCCAATCAGAAAACTCCCTACCCACCAACAACATGAGAGGGTTTCCTAAACATCCTCCATGAAGAACACGTCTACATAAGAAAATAAATAAGATAGAACCAGGAAGAACAAATCTTCCCTGACGACACCCCCTGCTCTAGAGACAACCTCGGCACAACCTCGAGTAGTGAAGGCTCCACAAAACCCACCAGAGACAGAAAAACTTCCCCCTCTGAGCCGCTCTGATCAGACAACCAGAACCACCCCATGTCGGATCTCCACAAGATGTGTGATGCTGGCCAAGATGGACGTGCCACAGATCCTCGAGAAACACCAACGCTGATCTGGAGCATAAGGAGCTGGAGTACACCATGTCCTCTCTACAATCATCAGCAATGCTAGATCGGTTGTGCTGTGACATATTTGGCCACAAGACTCACCGATGCAAACCAAGGACGAACATACCATAAATGCACCGATGCCAATATGATTCAGAAGAAGCCAGAGACCACGTCACGCCATCTCGGCCTACAAGCCACGCCGATGCCGGATCATTCCACGCTGTGACGAAACAGACCGACAACCATGTCGACACCGAACTGAAGCCCATAAGAGTCATGAATACATGCGTGGGACACAGCTAAACCAGGACGCCACCAAATCGAGATACAGGGATCACACCGAGCCACCAAAGCCACCCGAGCAACGCCGAAGGGGGAAGCGAACAACCGCTGAGACGAAACCCTAAATGGTGTATTTTGTTTTGAAAATATTAAATGTAAAATACTATAGTATAAAAATTTAAAAAAACATATTGATAATCAAAATCAATGGATGGAATCTATTTTTTAAATATTCCATAAAAATATTATTTAACTATAATTTTAAGAAGTATAATTACTATTATTAAAATTACACAATGTTTAAAATAATTATCTGACATTATAATAATATATATTCACTCTATCCCTATCAATATCATATAGGATTTGATTATCTATTATAATTATTTACAATAAAATGTTATCGATTAATGGGATTCATCGGAAAAATTAATGAAACCATACAGAAGGTTAATGTTTTTTTCCTTAAAAATTTTTCCGAATTCAGTTTGATGAAAGAATTTTTATATGCGTTTAATTAATACATGTGTGTTTTTCTATATAAATTATGATTGTTAACAAAATTTAAAAGGAATATATATTGGAATATAATGTGAGGTGTGAGAGACTCATGTTTTTCCTTATACAACATTGAAATATTTCTATATATATTTTTAGAGTTAGGTTTCAAGATAGTGTGTAATTCCTTGGACCACTATGAAAGGAATTAATTGTATAGAAATATTGAATATATTATATACTTCACACATGATGATTATGAAATAAAATTTTAAAACCTGTAAAATATTTTAGATATCAGAAATATAATACCATGATTGAGTACGAAATGTAATGTCTAAACAATTCGTGATATAAAAATGTTTCGGTGTGAAGAATTTGGACTCCTTGCTCATGCGAGGAACATTTATTGAGTAAATTAATTATTAAATTAAATTAATTAATTAATTTTGATCGTGATAAATGATCTATATGTTTTCTTTCTGGGTGAATTGGTCTTGGGTAGGCTATAATCAGAGAATTTCCATTAATTCCCTTCTTTTTCCTTCCATTGAAGATCTCATCAGAAGACAATGAAACCCTAGATCAGTTCAGATCAAGACCCAAATAACATAATTGTCTATATCAATCATTAGGGTATGTTTTCCTCAACAAAAATAGTCAAAAATTCATATTGTACTGTTTGATTGGTTATTTACTCCTATTAATTAAATTTATTAAGTGGATCCATCTGTGTTCTTGGATCGATGCCAATTCTGGCCTATTGTAAGAACCCGTGTAGAAATACATTTTTATTTTCAAATTTTTTCTAACAATGGATTCTTGTAGTTGGTCAATGATAAAGAAAATTTGTCCAATGATGCTCAATCCTTTGGTTATCTACTCTTATCTTGTGTTCGATCAATGTTCTTCGTTTTTTGACACCACGTTGATGGATCGACTTTTTCTTGTGCAATTGAGAACAATAAGGCACTCAAAACCACTTAATATTGAGAAGTAAAGATCATATTGAAGAACTAAGACCAGATCTAGTTTCACATCATAAAATTTATGTTTCCTTTATTGATTCAAGATCATAGAATCTAGGGTTGAACGAATTGTGGTATGCGGGGTATGCGACAAAACCCTGATGAACCCATGTGATGGTTTGAACTGGTGGGAACCCTTGTGGAATTACATAGTTAGGGACACATTTTATTTCTTGAGTACACATACATGATTTTAGAACAACGATAGGGGGTCCATTACATGTATATGAACATCATGAGATGACCTAGTCCCAGTTATCCAAGAAATATTATGAAGTCCACCTACATGGCGTATACCAATACATGGGATAGAGAGCACGTTCCAGCTAGGGATACTTCCCGGTGGTGGAGTGGGACCACAATCCACATGGGTCTCCTCAAACACCATTTACTACTTAACCTCTTTTGATTAAATGTCAATCATATGTATCTCCTTTATATGAAATAATAGTTTCTCTTTTGAGTACCCTATCCTAAGTGTTTTAAAATTTAAAATGTAATGGTTCTATTGGATTTGGATTTTTATATTTTATGTTAAATGTTTTTAGCATGGATCAAATTTAGGAGAACCATGATAATGGTAGTAATATGAACAAATCACCAGAGAAGAATGTTTTTTAACCTCTAGTTTAGCTTAGTGGTGGACTCCTTAACCACTAGAGTGGAACCCCAATCAGTTTTGGTGAGATCCCTCTATAATGACATATGAGTATAAACCCCTAATAGATATGAATTAGGTCCTCAATGAAAATATTTGAACCCACCTGTTGCACTATGGAGTTGTTCCTCAACATACCATGAACATGGGCATTGGTCTTATACATCTAGTATCTGAGTGAAACCACACTACTATATAGGTAATAGTTTCTCAAGGACCATAGTGGAACACCATGTTGTATCGGTGCACGAGTCCATGATTTTTTAGTGGATCCCCCAAACGAGTTGTGTTCGTTTGAATGATGACATAAATGGAATCCCCTATCCAACCAAGGAACAAGTCCTCATCATTTAGAGTGAAATCCCCATTAGCATGGGAGATGTTTCTCTACCGTACCTATTGGATCCCCCTTCAGAATGGGAATGTGTCCTTGTGACAATAGAGTGGATCCCATCGTCTTGATCGGAATAGGTCCTCGAAAAATACTTTAGTGTGGAACAAAATTGGTGTATTTGTGCATGGGTCCTCTACTTCACATTTGTGGCCCCTCTACTATCCTACACACTAATGAGGCATGGATGGACATGGAAATTTACGTATGGTTAGACATGAGAGATTCTTGGAATCATCTATGGACTATTAGAACTTTTGGGTAATATTCTTCCTAGTGTGATATATGATATGGAGATGTCCTTACTCTTTTATTTAGGCTTTTTTTGACAGAGAATAAATATATTCATCTATTTCCACACTAGGTATTTGGTTACACTACTTCATAATGGGGAACAAACATGTAGGGTGTGCCACTTGATTTTAATGTTTAGCCTCTCATGGTTGGATGATTCTACTCTCATACTATAGGTGGTTTCATCTACTCACCATGTTTATCCCCTTGTATTTGGTTGAGGTAACATTCAACCATGGATGGGTATGATTTGTTCTATTTCATTGTATCATTAAAAAACTATCTTTCTATTCATATTGCAGCTCTTACAACTCCTCCATCAACATTAAGGGTGTCCTTCTAGGTATGTGTATACTCACCAATTCATGGGATGTTCCTACACGATTTGTGTATTATGTAAATGATGGCCATGTTTTTAGTGACTTAATAGGAGCTTATGGATACATGTTTATTTAGACCATGTACATTTTTCGTTGCATGGGATATAGGATATGTGCTCTCTGATCTGTTAACATATCTAGTTTCTTCAGGATGGGGCATATTTCTAGTTGGGCGTGTATTTTTCCCCTATACTTTTCCATTACACAAACATAATTTAGTACGTTCTAGAGGTTTATGCATTATTGGTTTACTTTATATATGTGTTTCATTTTATAATATTTTCCTATAATCATTATCATAGGGATGGTTTTTTTTTTGAATTTAGGTACACTATAAAGTCCTACCAAATTGTAGTTATTCCTTCAGTTCTTGTCACTACCCAATGACCTATGGAGGTGGGCTTGGGGTAGTTGCAGGTCGAGCCCCATCTCGGGTCATGTAGTGAATGATTATTATCAGATAAAATTCATTATGTTGGACATTGCTCAGACTAGTCTCCTTAAGATTATTTTATTTTTTTAGGTTGATATTGTCAAATCATCTTGAGTGTAGCAGTCAAGCAGGGAGTCTAGTGATGGGGTGCACAGATGATGTATCTATTCACCCAAACCTTGACTACCTACGTATCGACCTGGCCTACTGAGACAATTTATGTAAAGATCAATGGTTCATGCATGATATATTATTGAGTTATTAAATGTATGTATTGATCCATCTTTAGATTATTATAAATATTTATTTATTTATATCCTCATATAATTGTAGAAATTTGTAATAAATCATAGGGTCCCTCTATGACTATAAATAGATTGGATTTTAGTTCCAAATCGTGATGATGTCCTTATGAGCGATAATGCGTCCATTTAGGGTTCGTCCTATTACCCCTTCATCTAGATGGATAGGTAGAAAAACCTCCCCCTATCTAGTAGAATATTAATATAGAATAGAAGGCCAATTATTTATAAAGGATTATTGGGCTCTATGAGTTATAGGGAACGAAGTTACCAATTTTTTTTAGCTAGCTAGATGCTCAGGTAGTATATGATTGGCTAGAGTCTCTTCCATTGTCTTTAGGATCTTCTAGAAATTGATGGATTAGGCAGTTACATTGGAAAATTCCTTTTCCATGGATCATCTAGGTGTTGGTGGAATCTCGTTACGCATGTGTGTGATGATTCAACACTCTTGTGGACCGACTTCCAACTACTATTTTATGTAAGGTATGAACCCCCTAATTTTTCTCAGTTTAGATCCAAGATCTTATGGTGTTGTAATATTGAGAAACACAAGTGTATGAGCACTCAAATAAGTCTATAGACCTTACGTGATATAGTATTGAAAAAATATATGATGGATACATCTGGGTGTAGAAGATATAGTATGGACACTGCAGAGTGATATGAGCCACAGTTGTTCCCATGTGCACCCTGAAAATCGTTTGGGTGATGGAGTGTGCAATAGTGAATGTGGTCTTTCTGTTAGAATTATTCTAGATAGAAGGATATATTATATGGTTCCATATAATTGAGTCTTCTACATTATCTAGAAGATTCTAGACACCATGACTTCAATATTGGATACGACCCCATGATCTGGTTTCTTCTTGTGACCAGGGGCAGTACATAGTGATAGAGATGACCAGATTCAGGCATTTCTTTACTTATGATGGGTGAGGTCACATATTGTGAGATTATCCAACCATACATGACTAGAATCAGTGATAGATAGAAGTTGTACCACCCTATCAAAGGATGGACCACGATCAGGGATCTCCTAGGCATGGACATGGTGGTCCCTAGGGAGGAAGATCTTTAAGAGGAGTATACTGATCTGTTTTTGGGGGAAAATCATATGATCCTTCAACCATGGACACCAGGAAGCCCACGTCAGGCTCATGAATCTAGAATTCGGGACTGCTGATAATATTAGGCTTTAAATGATTATGACCCTACAGTGCACTGGATGATAATATGGAATATATGTGTGTTTCATTCTATTTAGTCAGTATTATTAGACAAATGATCCATTAATTCCATTATATCTATAAATATGGTGAATGTCCTTGAGCTCCCAGGTGAGCGAACAACATCATCTTTATTTTCTTAAAGTGGACACATTTTCTACACCATTTATCTGCCATAAGTGCAATCTATATCATGGTGGAGAGAGGTTCATGCTGTATCTTCAGGTCATCATTATAGATCCATATCACCTAATCATGGGTATTTAGTGGTTTTTCAGGGATTTATCTGAGATTTAATGTCACCAAAAACAAGTAAGATTCCAATTCACTTAGGGTATGAGTTTCAGATTATATTAAAAGAGGGATATCATGGCAGGGAACTTGATTTCTATAAGTAGGAGGCTATATCCCATCCCTCATCAATTGGTGAGTATATCCCTTGGTTTAGAAGTCACTTCATGAAACTGGGTTCGTTTATTTATGGTGGATTATATAGACGTCTTCCCTCCGGACACTGTAAAACTACCTCTGATGTGATGTTTGAATTTTTTCACAGACATACATTAGGAACAACTCTAATATCTACTACAGTTTATCAAATGGTCTCCAAAAAGTTTTTGGAGTTGTAGGTGTACATGGAGGACCTTCAATTGAATGTGTTCATCATACCTTGTGTGTACCCCCTATGAATTTATAGTTTTGTTTGTTAAATAAGAGAATTAGAGTTTGTGTTTTTGTTTATATTAGTGTCGCATAAACCATGCCACGAAAAACAACTAGTATCACTCGTTAAGGATTAAAAATTCTTTAACTATTTGCGAGGAAAGATATGGTACTGTATTATCTATCATAAGTCTATCTATAACCTATTGAGGGTTTACAAGGATGATATTCCAATGTTGGTTTTTCGATGTCGCTAATGACAAAATTGAGGATGGTTATACATTTTCGTTGGGATCATTGGATTTACATAACTATCTCAATGTGCCAATTTTGGATTCATAGGGATCACTATTTGGGGAAGATAATTTTATAGAATGGATAAGCTATGAAACCTATAAATATCGAAGTATTTCATGATTGAGAGCCACCCAAGTGTGTGTTGGATGATCAAATATATATTGGTTTTACAATGTACTATATGAGGTTTGCAGAATACATATCTAGAATTATAGCCACATTGACCAGCCTTATAAAGAAAATGGAATCTATTTACCATTTATAATTTGTGAGAGAGGGCCTTTGAATTATTGATGTTATGGATAAAAAGTTATACATTATTGAGACTACCCGAGGAAGGCATGTGGTTCGTAGTGAATTTTGATTATTCAAGAGTGGGAACAATTGTGGGTTGATGTAGTGACATTATGTTATCACATACATGTAAAGGTAATTGAGACTCTATGTGAAAAACTATGCGACCCATGAACTGTAGGTAGTAGTGGTAGTCTTATTCTTGTTGATGGGGAGGTAGTACCATATGGGGATCACATTGTCGTTTACTCTGACCATCAATGTCTCATGTATATCTTCACATCGACATATTTATATCTAAGAAAGTGGCACTGGACGGAGTTTGCGTATGACTATACATTTTATGATAGGCTATACATAAGGGATAGTCAACATTTTAGAGTCTCAATGATGTAATAAATACCAGGAACTCATTGTGTTGGAGGCCTCAGAGCATTTTCCCTCTATAAAAATTAACCTCGTAGAGTAAGAGAGTATTAATTTTCTACGGTCGATTATATTGAATCCTCCATTTCTCAAGAAGTGTGAGAGATTACGTACTGGGAGACATCGACTATGAGGTATTACATGATTATATATCCACATGATATTCTCCATATGGATATTCTGAAGGAGTAAATAAAAACATCATTTTACAAGGATGATAACTAGTCTTTGTCAGGATGTGGTAGGAGGAGATATGGGAGTTCCATACTTCTCCCCTAGTTTTAAATTAGGATGTTAGAAATATATAGGGATTCCCCTAACAATAGTTTCTTAGTCCTCTATGAGATGAATCATAGATGAGTTCATGTATTGGTTCATCACCTATCAATAGATGGATGTTGACCACCCTGATCCCTTAGGGGTTTTTCACCCCCTTGAGATCAGAAATTGGAAATGGGAGGACATATCCGTGGACATTTTCACAAGGATTCCATGAATATTAAAGTGCAGTCAAACCATTTGGGGGATAGTTGACTGACTCATAAATTGGAATCACTTCATATCTATAAGTGAGCAGTGTAATGTAGAGATTTTTGGGAAACTATACTTTTGACAGTTTATTCACCTTCACAGGGTTACCTTAATGATTGTCACCGATCATGGAATGTGTTTTACATCATGAATGTGCAGATTCTAATAGGAGTTATGCTGGACCCAAAGGAGGATGAGTAGTGGATTTCACAACCCGAATGATGGGAATACCAAGCACACAATCCTGGTGTTGTAGGATATATTAAGGGATTTCCATATATAATTCTTAGGGAGGTGTAAGGATCACCAACCCATGATAGATATTGGGTAAAATAATAACAACCACTCCACCATCGACATGAAATTTTTTGAGGACCTATATGAGAGACCCTAAAGGAACACCATGTTCCCTAAATATATTAGTGAGGGATATCTTGTGGTCCTGGAGATATTGAATGATATAGAGGAACATTTCCATGTCTTCCATCAGTAGACGAGGATGAGCTTGTGCAGACAAAAATATTAGGTAGATCACTATTGTAGGCTCTTGGAGTCCGAGTTGGAGACCGCATTTTACAAATAGTCCCACCATAATGAATATTTTGGGGGTTCATCCTGGGAAGAAAACTATTCCAACGTTTTATTGGGCCATTCAAGATTGTGAAGTGGGTTGGTCAGGTTACTTATAGCCTCTCCCTACCCTTATAGTTGGAGCAGGTGCCTAACGTATTCCACATATCATAGTTGAGGAGTTACGTGCAAGAAAAAATGCACATTGTCAACAAGGGTGAGTTGGAGTTTAGGGATGGTTCCACTATTATAGGAAAACTATTGGAGATCAAGGATAGGCAAGATAGGACCCTATTTGGAATGGACATCTCCTTGGTTAATGTGTTGTGGTAGCACATGGATGTGCTACATAGGTCCTAGGAGTGTGAATGTCAATTGTGGGCTCTGTATCCCATGTTTTTTTGTTTTTCTTTATAAGGATGAAAAATTTGATGAAGGTATTTATTTAGAAACCCATTTTCTATTTCTAATAAATTGAAATATTTCTATATATATTTTTAGAGTTAGTAAGTGAGATGTTGTGCAATTCAGAGGCCCAGTGGGCACAAAATTAATTTTCAAAAAATACGAAATATATTTTAGATTTAATGTAGGAATATTATTATCTTAAATAGTACAACATCTAAAACATTTATTGGATAAATAATAATAGTCCAATGTTGTGTTTGGAATGTGGTTTTTACCCTATGAATGACATAAAATAGGTCGTTGTAGGGCATTTGAAATATTCACTTGTTCGCAGTATGTTTACTGAGTAAAAAAAGTATTAAAGTATTAAATTATTCTATTTTAATGATTAAAAGATATGTATACAATTATTTATATGGTAAATTAGATAGTTTTATCCTCATAATTCTAGAATATCCAATGACACTCTTCTTGATCATTTTACTGGTGGATCTTATATAATAACAAAAAAAGTTGAATCAAATTAGATCATGATGAAATGATTTCAAAAACTTATCTCATTCAATAGAAAACATGTTCCTAATCAACTATTGATTCAAACTGCAAGTAAAAATTTCCAATTTTTTATGGATTCCCTTTGATTATATTGATTTTGTAGATCCATCCAAATTTTTTGACCTGTGCCAATGAAGGCAAATTGTATGAGCTCAGTTACAAAAACATATTTATTTTCAATTGTTTTCCAACAATTGATTTTGGTACTAGATTGTTGGACAATAAATCATGGAAAATGATTTTTTAAAATTTGGTTTTATGATTTTATCCCATGTTTTCTTCAAATTATTCATCATTCAGACCCCATGTCCCCGACATGACTTTTCTTGGTAGTACTGAGCCAAGTCGGGCCCTTGAAACCACGATAGATCGATAAAAAAGTATGTATCAATTAAAAAAGACTATATCTAGTTTTTTTTGCAAGGAATGGATGTTTTTAAATGATTTTATATCATTGAATC
The DNA here is from genome assembly GCA_963277665.1 of Viscum album. Taxonomy (NCBI): domain Eukaryota; kingdom Viridiplantae; phylum Streptophyta; class Magnoliopsida; order Santalales; family Viscaceae; genus Viscum; species Viscum album. Next base: position 1,565,987,515 of record OY728145.1, read on the forward strand.
AAGGTATTAATGAATTGTGGAATCTGAGAGATGCAACAAAACCCCAAATGTTCCACCAAGTCTAATTCCTAGAGAACAATTTCCGAAAACAGTGATTTTTTGTTAGAACCGCCATTTTCAGATAGAGATAGGTCTAGATCTCAATAGGGGAGTCCACATTCAAAGAACCAAAAATATATCTAATGAATATGAACTTATAGAGAAACCTATTCTAAATTCTATGTACAAGGATGATCATAGAATATGAAACCCCCTCAATGACGATTGATAGGATTTTGGAAATGATATATGTGAAATGACGTGTAATTATCCTACACACATTATACCCCTTCCCTAGTTGGAAAATTAGTTTGATGGATCACATGATTAAAATCCTTTTAGAGGTACATTGTCAGGTATACGGACATGCACTAGAGTACATAGAATTTGGGTTTGTACATGACACAGGGTCTAGTACACGAATACAACAAACAAGTAATTTTCGGTCCCAGTTATCCTATACATATAGAGAACCGACCCCAGAAATCCCAAATTTAGTGTCTATTACTAATTATATTGGAATGATTACAGGGGTTACAATCATGATGTAACTAGAATATAGTAGTCTTTGTAAAAAAATATACACAAGAAAAAATAATGCAGTAATTACAACATATATATTTCTTATCTAAATAAATGACATCGAGGATAATAGTAATCCATATATTAAATCCCTACATATAATTCATAGTACAATTCCAATATTCTAGGTGAATTAAACACAAAAAGGGTGAGATCGAATTCTTAGTAAGGAAAAAATATAGAAGAAAAAATAATGAATGAATAAGAATTATAATCACAGTGTGTTAATTAAGTGATCACCCATACAATATAGCCAAAAAAATAAAAGGGATGTGCATAAAAAATATGGAATAAAAATTGGAAACACATTCCATTAAAACAATATATGAGAAAAAAATAAATATGGAAAGGTAATATGTTGAAACAAATTCCATCTAAATAATGAAAATTAATTTAATCCATAGATATTTTGATGCGTAATCCCATGGATGAATAATAATAAAAAATTTATCAATAAAAGCAATTATTATTTATTAGACCTCATGTTTCTTAGGAATATGATAACTTTAACATCAAGAGACAGTTTAAAATTATCTAGTTTTAATATATAATTCATCTTATGAGACTACCAATTCATTTTTGGACATTCATTAAATGGTCTCCAACCCATAGAGCTTTCATTGACTTGTATCTAACCCATAAGTCTAGCTTTAACTCATCCCCAACCAGTATAGTGCATGTCCAATGCATTTAAATAATAAATATGCCTTATAAAATATCTTTACTGAATAAATGATTATGTTTTACAAATGATTCCTGAATTAATAAAATAACTTTCAATGTTAAAAATAAATGAATAATGATATACTGTTTAGAAAAAAATAATATCCATCAAATAGTGATGTTGATAATTAGGGGAATTTAATTGTCAGATGTTTATATGAAATTAAATATTTAAATGATATTTAATTGAAATAATAATTTGAATTAGAATTCTCTTGTTAAAAAAATTAATTATAAACTATCCTGAGGATTATTAAGGATGAAATCAATTATAAAAACTCTTTTTGGAAAATAATTACAGGTTATTTTCATTAATTAAAAATAATAATAGCTTTAAAAATATTATTGAGGAAAATATCCTTTACTTTTAGAAAAAATTGAAAATAATTTTCACGGAAATTTTTTTTAAAAAACATTTTCATTAAAAATAATCTTTATAAAAATGAAATGTATGATTCAAATAAATAAAAATTGAAAAATATGAACATTTTTTATGAGGTAAATAGTATATTCCTTTTTTCCGGTAAATAAGTATGAAAAAAACAATATTTGGAAAGTGATAAAAATAATCCATTGAAAAAAAATTTAAAAAACAATTGGGGGAAAATTTTGTTTACTGAATCATGTTAATATATTTTTTGAAGATATTTTATTAAAACATGGATTTTATAAGAAAATGGGTTCTCTGACTAAAGAGGGATATAAAGTTGGGTTATATGAAATTATTTTTTTAAAATAGCTTTGTACCAAATAATGGAAAAATGGTACTAATACATGAAAATGTTCTTCAATAACAATAAAATAATGAAATGTTTTAGTGATAAATGGTTATATAATTTCTTCAAATGTAGGTTTCATTTAAGAATCATTACAAGTAATCTGGAGAAAAATAATCCTTAATCATTCCAAAGTGTCCCATACCATATTAAAACATTATAAATCATAACATCATGAAGGAATAAAATAAAAATAAAATTATAATATCTTGAGAGAATATATATTCATGATATATTATGTCATAGGGATTTACATACACTATATAAAATAAACTAGGTGAATAATAAGAATTAAGCCTCAGTAGGCTGTAAATTGAGAATAAAATCCATTGCATTGAGTTTTATTTTGTGTGAACATACATTATAGTCATGTATAATAAACTTATATAAATGTTAAACATTCTTGATAAAATTATTAATTTTTATTAATTTGTTTTCCCTTATTAATATATTAAATAAATTTACTCAAATAATTATGTTTTTATGTGGTGTTTTGACCAAATTCGATTTATGTGTCAAAAACAACATTGGTATGCAAACTATGGTCAAAGGGATAATTACATAAAATTTAAAGAATAATAATAATTAAATACATAATACATTTTTATAAATAATATACTTTTAATATCAATCATTAAATTGTTTTATGAAAAATGAATCAACTTTACGATCATGGGGTTGGTAGGTCGTACGTACGCATGATTTATGTTCTCATTTTTCAATCATCATTATGGAATGATGTTAAGTATCACCATATAATTTCATAATGATAATTATATCATAAATAACAAATTATTTTGTCACATTTAGTAATATTTAATATTCCAATGAATTAAAAGGAGTCACATCATGGCGAGGAGGTGGTAATCCACAAGTCCACAAACATCGCTATATCTTTTAATGTGTCTGTAAGGATAATAAGGATAATGATATATATTTTATTTACAGAAATTTTATATTGAGAAAAATATAATATATATGATATTTATTTCACATATTATTAATTATAATCATACAATCCATGTATTGTGTGAACGAATCACATCGCTTTAATGGGGTGGTAGTCCACACGTCCTTAAATGATTATTTTGATTTACCGTAAAATGGAATGTATTATATATATGTATTATAATAGGATTATAAAATTATAAAGGAATAATAAATATCATATATAACATACAATAATATGGTTTAAATAATAATTTCCATCCATGAAAGTTGAAAATGAAAAAAATTAATCATTGTATCTCAAGGAATTAGTTTGACAAACACATAAATAATATGTTCTTTACCCATTTGATTGAGGTTTATATATGTGTAATTAAAAAACATTTCATAAAAAATACTATTATATTGATAATATTGTTTTTATATAAATTACAAGTATGATTATAGTTTAGGGGTTTGGGATGGGAAATGAAACTAAAAATCTTGAGAAACGATGGTACCTCTTAATCGGGTAACTTCATTTGGTTTGTAAGAAAAGTATTCCTTAGAAAGATTTATCCCAAAAGGGAGTATTAAATGTATAGGTATTTGATTTGGGAATCTATATGGGTATACAGTATCCGACCCCATGTCCTTTGAGAGGTGTGAAGAATAGGGAGAGGTGGTTGACCTTTAAAAAGAAGGAAAATGACTTACCTGGAATATATAGAAACTAGATAGGTGTATACATGTTCTTACCTAAAAAAATACATAAAAAATCAATTGTGAATTTTTAATGGCTGAGATATTTCTATCCAATATTTTTGGGCAATTTTCTAGGTAATTTGGCTCTTAATGGTTGTGTTTTGTCTATTTTTTAGCCTAATTACACCTTAATCATGGAAATTAATTTTAATAACTTTCACTAATAACTTCGGTAAAAAACTAATTTGGTTTTATAATAATTAAAATAATACAATTATAATAATGGTGTATATCTATTTTTCAAAATTCAATTTATAGAAGTGGGAAAATGATGATGAATGCTAATCTTTCAGACATGCAATTTAAATTTTTTTGCTAGAAATATGTTGAAAATATTGTTATGTTTTTATGTTAAATATCATAGTGAAATTTATAATAATAAACATAATTGTATAAAAATATTATTAATTAATATAATGTGACTTTATAACATGTTTAGGGTATAATTAACATAAAATATTATTTAACAAAAAATGTAGTTTTTAACTAAAATGCAATTGTTTCACTATAAATCAAAAAACATGTTTCTCATAAAATTACAAACAAATCATCCTAAGCTACTATTGATATTCAAAATCAAAAAATGAATCTTATTTTATGAAGTTAAATTCATAAATTAGTCAATATTTTTATCTAAAATTTGTATCCATTAAAAGGGGCTAAAATTGCATTTATAAAATTATAGGTTTTTATGTGTAAAGAAGGTTTTGCTCCAATCATACTCACATGAATCCTTATGGATGAATATAAGAAATATTTTTTTAATATAATATATAGATATATATATATATCAAATTAATATCACTCACTAGTTAACTCAAATTATTAGCATAAAACACAATTTTACCATAAAAATGGTTTTTAAATAAATATTAAATTTATTTTCATTTTAATGTTATATTATTTTATAATAAATTTTTAAAAAATTAATTAATTGTATATTTTGATAAAACATAATGTTATTATGTTATTCAATATATTAACAAATACTAATATATATTCTAGTTAATATCTCATTATATTTTAAAAATATATGATTTTTTACTGAAACTCATTCTTGTGTATAGTGAAATATATTGAGGAAGGTCGATGTTGTGTATAACAATAGATATTGTGGAAGGTCTCTATTGCATGTATCCCAAGATAACATGGTGTTACATTCATTTAAATATATAGATTATATTTTATTCATTAAATATATTATAATGTATCAGTATATTATATTACCTAAAATACTCGGTGTCATGTGTCATACACACTATTGAATAGAAGGGTTTTACTTTTGATTATCAAGGAATCACAATACAAGCTATGTAGTCCACCAACAAAGTGTGTAATAATGAATGGGAAAAGGTTCATGTGCTAGTTAGAGAAACAACCATGTGGTGGAGTGGGACAACACTCCATCTGTGTTGAATCACACATCGGGGAATCGTTAACCTTCTTTCTTGGAAGCAGAGTTTGTCTGCAATTCCATAATTTGATCTCATATCCTGGATGATGAATAGCCTTTACAGAGTTTATTTTAAAACATGATAGATCCATGAGTTGTGGATTTTATTATATGATGTAAAATATTATAGTAAGGTTTTCTATTTAGGTGATGCTCAATGAAGGCATTGATCGTGTAGAATCACCAGATACTAATGAGATGTACTTTCTAGTAATGTTGTGAAATGGATTCCTTGACCACTAGAGTATAACCCCCCTTCGACATTGGCTAGGGTCTTCTCTAGTTAATATTTTCAAATTTGAGTAACATTCCTTATTAAACATCAATTTATATTATTTATTTTATATGTTAAACATTAATTTATTTTACTATTCTTCGCCTATTTATTATTGTTGTTTACAAATCCATTGGAGGATATCACATTCATGGGGTTTATGGTATAACTGACACTAAATTATGAATGGTTTTGTGATAAAATCTCACTATTTATTTGGATATTTATATTTATGATTCTGATATTGAAATATTGAAATCAATATCTCATGAAACACATGGAATTTATTTAGCAGGATCAATTTTAGAGGAGGTTATCTATTGAATAAGACTTATTCTCTAGTCATTAGTTGTCTATTCGATGGATTTTTGTTCTTTTTTGGTGGTGCAAGTTTGACGAAAATGGTATATGTGGGTTTGATGTTGATGTCTTCAACGAGGATCACTATAGAGGCCCTCTCCACCCTTACTATACTCATTCATCCACATCAAATTATCTTTCTCATTTCGGTCGGGTGATATAGCTTCTAAAGTGGTTTGGGGGTGTGTTTTTTGGGGTGGTATGGTCTTCTAGGTGGCACGACATGTGGTGTCTTTCACCATTTCTCTAGGTCCTCTCGATAATGGTTCTACATCTTGGTTTCATCTTGTGTTAGATAATAACAGTCTTGTGATCAGTTTTTTTGGTTTGATGGTTCTTCTAATGATATTCAAATTTCTTCCATTGGTGTACTGGTGTCTCCATTCTGGATGAGCCCATGCCGGACGGAATTCAAGCAGTTTGATGTGTGATGGAGTTATGTCAGGGATAATCTGATTGTATTGGGGCATGATGTTTCAAATTCATGTGAGGTTTCAGATATTCATCTAATTTGGATGGAGTGATTATGCTTCATTATTGATATGAAAACAGATATCTAAATTTTGAAAGTCTCTTTTTATGTTGTGAATTAATGTGGTTCATAAGTAATTGTTTCATGGTGGTGATTGTGTAAGTATTTTTCTATGTGGTGATGTGCAGATGGGGGGTCAGTGCGCTGGTCTTGAGGCCTGATAACTACATGTGATGGTCATTCAATTTTAAAATTTTAAATTATAATTCTGATTTTTTAATTTTAAAATTGTGTGGTGTTTTTTAATGAGCTGGTATGGGTGTTTGGGTTCCCAATTTTTCATTTAAAAAATGGTTAGAAAAAACGTCATATAGGAGTAATGAAACCATGTTTATTTGTCTCTTTAGTGGAAAATCCATTTTCATCAAAAATCATATTTATTTAAATTATTTAAAATATTTATTAATGACATTTTTACACATGTTTGACCCTTTTAATAACTTTTTTGTGATGGTTCTTCATGTCATTTTCAAAATAAAAATCCCATTTGGATATTTTTGAAATGTTACAGGGAATATTTTTTAACATGTGTGTAATGAATTATAATTCCAATTGTCCTGAAAATTAATTTTTTAAAATAATCCATTATATGTTTTAATTTTTATATTAATATAAATTATTTACAAATTTTTTAATCCAATTTCTTGTTTTTAAATATGATTATCAAAATTGAAAGGATATTTTCTACATGAAATGCATAAAATGATTTTTAAATCGTACATTATAAGTTTAGAAGGTTGTTTTTATTGATAAGGACGTTACAAAAATTATTTTTAATTTTATTTTTCATGGTCGTATGTATATATCCCTTAGGAAATGTTTCATGTAATATTTCAAAATAATTTCTTATGTAACATTATATCCTTTGGTTTTACTTATAAATTACACATGTTATGATTCTATGATACAATCCATATTCATTTTTCGGATAGTTAATTATTATGATTATGAAATGGGTATGAAACCCTTTTATTATCATGATAATCTAGTAGTGAATCAATGAAATTTTAATGAAATCTATTTAAATTACATGGGTTCTGATGTGATTATATGATGATTGTTTTATTATATCATAAAAAACATAAGAATATTTTTCATTATGAGATATTTGGGACATATATATCGCAGTAATTCATTTGGTAATTCCCGATATCTCATGATATAATTGTGGTAAACATGTCAATATACTTGATCCGTAATATAAAATTTGTTAGCCTTGTTGAAAATGGAAAAAATGTGCTTCATAAAACATGATGGTAAATAGGTGAATAGTCATTATCCGTTATGTTTGTGGAATTGGTAGTTAACCGTTATATAGGAAATGTTTTTCTTATATTTTTGATTTTAAAACACTAATATGATATGATATTGTGGTTAGTGATGGATTTAGTATGATTTCTACCTCTTATGGGTCATGATTTTTGAAATGATAGTGTTTTATATGACGAATATAGTTCATGTTCTACAAAAAGTTGGGTGTGAAATTCCTTTGTTATGCTCATGATCAAAACCCCTTATTCACATGTAATGATTTAATGTAATCCTAGATTGATATATCTTATTTTTACCATAACTAAGCTTCTGAACTAAAAATTTCATATAGGTCCTTCCCCTCATTATAAATAATGGTTTAGGTAGGTTATGTATAAGATGAGTGATATATCAGAAGATAATTGTGGGATATGTTGAAGATCATTCTAAAATAGAAGATTGTTTTTTAGTCCCCAATATAGTAAAATATAATCATCATCATGCTATTGTTTATAAAATATAATCATATTCATCTTAACAGATGATATATTTATATAAAAAAGTCTACATCAATATAGTTGGTATTAGATGATAGATTTAGTCAAATGTTGGATATTATGATTAGAATAACATTCGTGAGATCCATATGTATAAAACTATGTATATATATAGATACATATATATAATGAGATATCTATCGACATGTATTAGGATATTTCTATGTAATAGTGCATATTAGAGAATTTTGTAGAGAGATAGATCAAGGGATTTCCATGAAATGACATCCAAATCTGGATACTACAATTGGATATTGCACTAGAACAATATTACTTAGTGGTAATAACTCTTAATAGGCTGTATTGATCTGGACTCGGTTTTCCCTGGTTTCATTACAATCGGCTCTACAACACAACTAGTGTGACTATAATAGGGGATATTATTTGGATATTAATAGACTCATTATGAAACATGGTTTAGGATTTTAATAATGACCATTAATGGACTTGGTTAAGATTACGGTGACATAGATAAAATAATAGGTGTAATTATTTAGTATATTGTAAATTATATTTCATGATTATTTCGTTTTCTGTTATTATTATTGTTTCTAGCCAAATAAATTTTAGTTTTAGTCAATGGTTGGAGAATAATGAAATTGTTCCAATGATGAGTTTGATAAAAAATGAAATGATTTACCTCAAGGAAATAAAATTTAATGAGATATGGAATACAAATTATTATTTTCATGCTCAAAAAACATTCTCATGAGATGAATCATGCTTAACATCCAAACATGAGAAATAAGGAACAATTTCACGTTGATCCGTTCATGAAGAAACTTCCACCATCATTTAGTATTCATACTAATCCACTTGTTTTTAAGAAATGGATCCATACCAATCAAATGATATTTTCATGACCCATCCCAGTGGGGCCTGTTCCATTACTACCCCATGACTGCTTCCAAGGGCAAGGGGATAAAGAATATCACCAAGTAGGCATATCACTCAAATGAGAGGCCTTTTCCAATGTACTATAACATGAGAAACATCTCCAATAAAAAATTATGAAATGTACAATACTAATTAAAAACATCATTCATAGAATATGATACCCATAGTAGAGTACAATAGTAGAAAACTAAAATTTTAAAATGGCTAGAACAAAATCCTTCCAATATAATGTGTTTGTAAAATTGAATTCACAAGTTCCAGACACTCATCCATAGAAAACCATACCTAAAGGGAAAGGTATTGGTTAGATTTCTAAAGCTGTTTGAGCACAACCTCGTCTTCTTGAATTCACCAGGATTATTTTGGTCCTAGTTTTCTTGAAGCTTCGTAACAAGGTTGATCATCTACATAAGACACGAAAATGTCTAGGAAAATCCTATAAAAGGGTGTGTATACCAGTAGTTAGTAGAACACCCCAAAACATGAATTAAAATAATATCGATGAAACAACACTAAGCATAAATAGGGATCTCTACATAGGAATATTTTTACAACACATATAACCAGAACATTAAGATATAGTCATAAAATATTATAAGACACAAAGGTCTCATCAAGTGAAATCCATATGGTTTAGATAATAAAATGCTTGATCCGAGTTATCTCAATCCTCAAGCTATCTTATTGTAATCATGTAGAATAGGTCCACCAAAATTACCCTAGAAAACACAATGGTCTTGACATGGTATGTAGTTTCCAGGAGACATACTTCCTTACTAAGACACAATGTTTTGATAAGACATAGGGTTTTGGTAAGACACGATGAATTCTTATGATATGGATTATCGATAAGAAAGGAATTTTTGGGAAGACACAGAGTCTTAATAAGACATGGAATCTCAATAAAAAATAGAGTTTTGGTAAGACATTGTGTCTCTATATAAAAAAATTATCGATAAGATAAGGAGTCTCAATACACATGTAGGGGTTCACCCATGACCAGGCCTCACTAGAGGTACTCCATGACCTAATGGAATCATCATCATATATAGGGGAGTGGTTCCCACATACATATTGGTCACACCATCTCACAAACCCCAAACTAGGATAACCGGAAGATATGTGAGGGCAACTATGACTCCCAGTGCAATACCTTCTTCATCCATTCAAATCAAATGTCAATGAGGTGATTTGACATATCACTTCTTCACATGGTTCATCAAATATGATAGGAACATGATCCTAAGTCAAACCCTCATGATAATAGAAAATGATAATTTTCCATTCCACTATTGGTCCATCTAAAAAACATTGAAGCTGTCTCAAAAGGACCATCTCATCCTAAGGGCCCTAATTCCACTGACGGATCGTCAAACAAATGCAATATTGAATGTTATGGCTATTTTACTAACAGGGTCTGATCTGGACTAACTGACCCAGTCCAACCCACCATCCTACATGACCTAGTCAGGCCAACCTTACCTAGTCAGTTCCACTAGGCCCACAAGGCAGCGGCCCTCTAGGCAATAGTAGGTGCTCGTATCCCTTTTCTATCCTAAATGGGATGCATGTTAGCTCGATACAGCACGTTAAATCTACCCCAACCTCATTCCCCATTATTCAATGTGGCACCACCACATTCACCGCCTTCACCACAGTTTGTTGTCATCATGGGCAACAAAATGTTTTCGAGCCATTGTTCACGTGGCCGCCACCACAAAAACATGTTAGCATTTATCTCTTTCTTGCACACATGGCCACCAGTTCACTGGTGTACCCTTCTACAGGACACCATTTCTCATTGATTGCTTGGTTTCTCAAAACGGGGGATCATCTATGATCCCATGGTCACATTACCCAATTTCCTAGGCTCCAATAAATGTCACAATCCATCCTGATTATAAACCACTTTAATGAAGATATCTCTCTACTCTATTTGATCCATAAATCTCCTTCATTGTCACATCTTGGTTAGGGCGTCCTTACATTGGATCTTCCATTTATGATTATTGCACCAAGAAGCGAAGGTACAAAGATCATATGATCCTACTCCAGAAAAAAATGCGAAGAATTATGTGAACATGAAGAACATAAATTAAGAAAAATACATGGAATAATTCATTTATCGATCCTTGATCATATATAATTTTGGACTTGATCCATTCCATAATAATGATCACGAAATTATATAAAAACCTTAATCAAAAAATCAGAGAGAAAAAAACCCCTCAATTACGACCAACTAGAATGGACGAGTGATCGAAATTTAACATATACATTGGACGATTTGTGTTTATAATTCATTAACAAGAAAATGGGAAATTAAAATTAAAAAAAAATTCCCTACCTCGATTTAGTTTGATTTCTATCAAAGAAAAGATGTTACTTCCTAAAGTGGTCAATATCCTTCAAATGTTAGGGTCATTATTCATGATTCTATAATCCATCAGTGTTTTTTCGAGAGATAAATGTCTCCATGAATCATAGAATTTCTAGGGTTTTGTCATAACCCTAGATTACAAATAATACACAATTCTAAAATAAAATGAATGTTGCGTTAAAAATAATTATAACTAAATTATTTTGATGAGGTTTAATTCCAAAAAACAATCTCTCACAGTCATCATGTGGTGTCTGATATTAGGCCTCACCTAAAAATCATCCCCTTATGAACTCTATGGTGGTCTGAAATTTCCAATATGAGTTGGAATTTATGATTTAATAGGAATTTAATATAAAATAATTAAGTTTAATTATTTTATTTATGGTTATGACCTTTGAGAATTTATCTACAGATTAACCATGCCGACCAAAGTGTGGTTACACCTAGGGTAAATCTATTGTTCAAATATCAATAGTGCCCTCAAATTACTGATTAGGTAATCCACATAAATATTATATCACTTTTTATGAAAGGTCTCGCAGACATGCTATTAAAAGACAACATTTTTCAATGAATTGTTATAGGATCATCCTGCCTCCGAATTTCACACTGTATTAGTTCATCGTTTCATAATTTTTTGAAAAATTATCTAAAAAAATATAGGAAAAATATGAGTCAGTATAATTTCCCCACTATAGGGATTTAAATCCCCAAAAGATAAAAACTGAATACTCAAACAATTGAAGGTATTGAGCTTGAGTCAGAGCCCCCCTATCCCATCCGATCTCCTAGAGATTATTGTGACACCACTGAAATTGCACTAGAGGAGTGAACCACCCACAATGGATCCCCTCTTATTGATCCTTGATCTCTATTGGGTACTCTACAAATCTCTCACCATCATCAAGGTCCAGCTCCCCCCATGTCAATAATATGAGATGGGTCATTCACATATCTTTTTAGCCGAGACAAGTGGATTAACATCGTGTACCTAATACATCTATGGGGGTAAAGCCAGGCAGTTTCCCAAATTTCCAACTCTATGTAGTATTAGGAAATTAGATGATGAACCTTAGAGATAGCTTGTCGTCCCGACAAATGTTTTTTATCTCAGGTCGAGGAGAGACCCGAAAAACACATGGTCTCCATCCACAAACTCCAAAGGAATCATTATCCTATAAAAATAAGATTTATGATATAAATATGAGTATCAGTTAACTTCTGGATGACCTACACCTTCTCTATTGTCTCCCCCACCGACTTTGGGCCCATGAGTGATAACTCCCTATGATCAGTCCAACAATGTAGTGACATGTAGGGTCACTCATATCCATCATCAAATCATTCCATACCAATGGTAGAGTTATAGATGTTGTTGTTTGAAAAAACCACTAATTATAGGTGATCCTAAAAGTTATGAATAATTCCCAAGATGTTGGCCTTCACCGTATCGTTTAGAACCTTAATGGTACACTCATTCTCTATGTCCTTTTAGTGATGAAACACTTTAATCAAGAGTAATATAATCGGAAATGGATCATGTAATACATTCCATAAATTATATGGGGTGCAAGGATCACAACATGAAACAATCATCTATTAAACTCCATAGAGTCAAACTATCTTCTGTACAAAGAGGAAATCTCATTATCACTACTGAACACTAATCTAGTATTTATAGAAATTAGGTTGACTTGGTGAGGTGTTCAACTATCGAAAAGATGTTATAAATCCCTCTAAAATTAGTGGTAAAATCGTCACGAAGTCCATTTCTATTCCATCCCACATTAATTCTAGGACCTCAAGTGGTTGATTCAATCCCACTAGAACCTGATGTATATCCTTCCCATCTTGACATGTAAGGCATCGAGACAGAAATTCTACAAAATCTTTCTTCATCAATGGATATAAAAATGATTTTGGATGTCCTAACACATCATTAAAACACGTCCATGTACCAATAAATGGGATTCATGAAACTAAATCATAACCTCATCCAGTAATGACACTGTTATCATTTTTCATCCTCTAAAGAGAATATTGTTCACCTCATCCTTCAGATAACCATAATATGCATGACCCATGTAAATTTGAACTTGTAGAGCCTCACAGAAAATATACCTATGTTCTACCTCCCTAAGTCACACTCAGAGTGGAGGGGTGATATCCATTTATGGAGATAAGATGCTAAAAATACATCAAAAATGATATCTACAATGAATTTAACAACTCTGATGCCTCATTCAGCAACGAAAAACAAGATCGACTATTGAGAGTATCTTCCACCACATTTCCATCCACAACATTATAAACCATCTCTATGTTATAGTCCAAGTGGATCTCTATACATCACCCTTATCCCTTGTTCTGATTATTTTGAGATAGTATATACTTGATAATATTATGGTGAGAGTAGAAGATAAACAGATCACCCATCAGGTGGTGTCACCACATCTTCAACGCAAATTCTACATCTACCAACTAAATGTATTGAGTCGCAGGGTTCTACTTGTGTGATTTAAAATGGAATGATCCATATGAAATAAATTCTTTCCTATACATCAGGACACAACAAATCCCAATTCTTGATGCATTATAGTTCAATATCTACTCAACATCCACCTCTAGAAACATCAAGATCATAACCGTTATCAAACTCTGCCTCAACCATCTATGGATCCATTGAAACTCCAATATCTAAGATAATTTGTCCCTGAAAATATCCCCTTGATCCCATGGATGGCACTTCATGTGATTTCCATAAATCTGGTTCCCTCAATGTGTGACATGGACCATCCTTATGTTTCTTGTGTGCTCTTTATCAGATACCTAGTAGACTAGGAAGCCATAATCAATGAACACATAGGCCTACCTATGTAGAAACAAAAGGACTCAAAAAGAAAATCCTCTACATGTCCTCCAAATACACACTCATATAACAAAGATCTACTATTTACATCAAATAATATGATCTAGATATCTGGAATTTCGTAGGGATTATATCAATGAAAAATCCTAACTCACTTTTGGGAAGTAAAATCAGAACATCTTCGGGGAAGGAGTACATATATTCCTCCAACACTATAGTACAATGAGGACTCATAAAATCAATGGCACTGAGGGTTGGGTTAGCTAACTAATGAGTAATCCACTACACCCTCCTTTGCATGAGTCCATATTATGCTGTATGGATTTGCCTTTTATTGATAAAAAGTTAGATCTAGTTCTATTACTGTGGACGAACCACTATAATTTTTTAAAACAATCAATACGAGCATGAATTGTACCTACTAGTTCATATAGAGAATGAAATCATAATGCCTTGATGACAATACCAAGATATCCCAACAAAAACTCTCTCCCTTTAGATTTAGTTCACACTGGTGGCACAATTTTGTGATCATAGAGTCTCCTCTAGTGGGTATCTATAAGTGTAATGCTCCATCCAATGGTTTAATAGAATTATCTATGTGTCAAACAAGAAAAGTGTAATGAAATGAATTACTAGCATGGGTTTCTATATACTACAGCTAATATAGAAATATAAAAATACTACCTTCAACTATTCTTATTGTAATAAGGTCATAATCCACTACATATTCAAACTATCTCCACAACTATACCATATACCCTTGAGTCTCATATGGACCACTCCGGGGTGGTGGTGGTAACACGTCAAAACGTTGGCCAACTACTACTGCTTCCACATTCCCTCTATAATTTCTCCCACATGACTGATCTGTCTACTCCTGCTGCTTACTATTTCTTGGCGGTTCATCAACCTCCTCTAGGACAAAAACCTGAATGCCCGAAAAATCTTGCAAGGAATATTCCTTCCCACGAAAAGCATAAAACACTACATCCGTGGGGAACTAGAACACCCCTGGAACATCTGATGAAACCTATGGTTCTACTTCTTATGTCAGGAACCATATATTGGTATGTCCTACTCACCCTACATCCCATGAAATCACTGCCTTGGAAGCCTATGATACATGCTCAAAACCTGTGTATCATCATCTAGCAGCAAAATATCTATGCATGAAAAAGTCTGTAAATCTGCATCCACCTAAACCACTAGATGTGAGTCTATGAACTAATAAATAATAGGAAGTGCCACCAACTGACCATCGTAAAGAATAACTACTCCGTGACTAGATCCCCAAAGAGTGGACTCATCAAACATTAAGTCAAAATTCTAAAACTACATTAGAAACTTCATTGGAAGGTGCTGTGAATACAACATGCATGATTACAATATCTATCACATTCAAATGTGAATACCTATCGTGCTGACTAATGAAGGGAATAAAAAACACAACCCATTATTATATGATGCATATACCTTTATTTTTTCATGTAACTTGTGGATTCATGAACATAGAAGAAAAGATGGTGTCCAATGTCTTGTTGTGTGGAAAAATTGACCGCCACACCAATAATGGATTACCTATCCTAAAAGGTGAACTTGATATACTTAACACTATTTCTACAAAACAATCTCACATACTCCTAGTTATAAAGTTGAATAGATCCTCTCTCATACAACTATGCCTCAACTGGTCCTAGTGGGGCCCATGCTAGTACTACCCAACGCCTTCATCCAAAGGAAAGGGGATGGAGACTAGCATCGAGTATACATATATGAAAATGGGAGTCCATTTCCAAAATATCGGTACACATGCACACATCTCCAAAACCAACCTGTTGAAAGGAAAATACACTAAATAAACAAAGAATGAAACACTAAAATACAAACCACAATGTACAATAGTAGAAAAATAAAAATAAAATAGATCAACAATACAAGCCCAACAAAATAATGAGCTTGTAAAATTGAATGCATATATTCTTGAAACACATCCGTAGAAAAATATACATGAAGGGAAATGTACTGCTCAGATGACTAGATTCGTAGGAGCACACCCCAGTCTATCTGAACTTAGAAAGAACGTATTGGTCCTCTTCCAATTGGATTTATATAGAATGGTCAATCGTCTACACAAGAGATGAAATGTGTAGACAAATTGCATGTAGGGGTGAGTAAAACAATAGTTAGTATGACACCCCAAAAACTCGAAGTAAAATACCATAGAGGAAACATCACATTGAATATATAGTTATATGAACTCAGGTATATGTCAACAACATATATATTAATAACATATAGATATACTCATAAAATATTTTGATCCTGAAAGGTCTCATGCACTACCAACCATATGGTTTTTCTCATAGCAAGATCGATCTGGGAGATCTAACTCCTCAATTTATCAGATAGTAACTATGTATAATAGGTTTACCAAAGTACCTAAGAGAATAATATAGTCTCTAAATGATAAATAATTTTCTTAAGACATACATTGTCACTAATACATGGAGTTTTGATAATAAATAAGGTTTTGGTAATACATGGAGTTTTGATAAGTGGTGGAGTTTTGATATGATACTGAGTTTCAGTAAGACATGAAGTCTCCATGGTATAAAGAGTCATGATAAGACATAGAGGTTCTCTAAGACATTGTGTCTTGATATGACAAAGAGTATCAATGTGACATTGAGTCTCGATACACATATATGTAGTCAACCACACTAAGGGCTCACTATGGGGACTCCTAAACCTACTAGAAACATCACCCTAGATAAAGGAGCGGTGCCCATGTAAATATTTTTCACACCAACTCCAAAAAACCTATATAAGTTAACATTCAGAGAAATCAGGACCACCAGGCCTCTCAATACATTATGTGATCCCACCCACTATGTTAAGTGATTATTCTTGGCTGAGACAAATGACTTCTGAATATGGGTCATCCTCTAGGTTGGTAAAATGATCCTACATAGAACCCTAATAGGTATATACTAATTGAAATCTAGAACCCTTTTTTCATCCAACAAAAAACCCACCAACAATATTAGAAAGAAAACTTTATATCAAGGATCTCCATGTCATATAATTCTCTTAAAATAGATACTCGGTTTGAAAGATATGGTTGTTTTATCAGAAAGACCTGATCTGAGTCCATTTAGGCCCACCAAACCCAGTTCATCCCTTTGGATGATCCAACCTAGTCTGGTCGATCCAACCCAGCCTAGTCCACTAGGATTAGTCTGTCCTGACTGGGTGGGCTGCTAGAGCAGCCATGCTCCCTTTTCTAGCCCACATGGAACACAATCCATCTTGCTAGGCTGCACATGGTCTGCCTCAACCGCGTTCCCTACAGGTCAATGTGGCACCGCTGTATTAACCAACTCACCCCAGAACTACTGCCATTGTGGTTCACCCAACTATAATCACCTCAGTGCACCAGTGGCCCCTTCCAAGTGCCATCAGTTCTCCTACGATGATTTGTTCTTCAAAATGGAAGTACATCAGTGATCCTCCGGTCACATTCCTTACTAGTCATGTCATAGATAAATTTCACAATCCATCCCAATGAATGACCACTCAAATGGAGATATATCTCGATTCAGTTCAATCCGTTTGTAACCTCCATCGTTGTACCTCTATTAGGACACCCTGATATTGGATCATCTATTTCAGATAGTCCTCTATGAAGCGAAGGTGCCATAATCATCTGTTCATAATGAATTATGAATAAGAAAATGGAAATAATTAAAAGGAAATCATAGAATAAAAGCACACGGAACAAAACATGGATCTAACCCTAACCATTGTTCATTCTAAGCTCAATCCATTCCATAATAATGATCACAAAATAAATGAAAATCCTTAATGAAGACAACCCCTATAACAAAACCATGCAATTACGACCACCCCACAAGAACGAGCGATCTTTAGGTCAACCTATTTGATTAGGTTTCGTCCCTAATTTTCAAGAATGTGGAAAAGAATAATCGAACCCAAAATTCAATACCTCGATTTGGTTTGATGGTTGAAAAAGAATGGTCATCATGTGGTTATAGAGGTCAAGATCCATTGAATATGAGGATTTTCAATCTTTATTATCCAATCTGTTGACATTCATTAAAGAGATCATTGTATCCTTACTTGAGAGGATTTATAGGGTTATGTCATAAGCCTGGATTCATGACATTAATAATTTTTTAAATTAATCCAACACTTTATCAAAAATTCTTTTTATTAAGTTATTTTAATGATGTTTACGTCCAAAAACTATTCTTCAAATCCGGCCATTGCCGACTGATATTAGGCCTCACCTGTGGAAAAATTCCATATACGAACTAAACCGTGGTCTCAAATTTCCAATCTGATATACCATCTATGAGTTATTAGGATTTAAAAAAATATTATTTTAAAAATATTATTTTATTTATGGTTAGTAACACATTGAATTTTTTTATAGATAACATACACCGAAGAATGATAGGATGAACATAGGGTAAATCTATAGTTCTTAGATAAACTATTACTTGTATTTATTATCTGAGAACCCTATTAATAGCTTCATATCATTGAACAAATTATTTCAGACTTTCCAGGTCTCGTAATCAAACACAATCTCAGTGATTTGTGTCTAAATTTTTCCAAAATAATTTTTTTAAAAAAATCTAGAAAATCGGTTTCTATACATTCGCCGCACCTTAGGTATTTATGTCCCCAAATGTCAAAATAATGGGCTACGTAATCAATTGAGGGTATTGAGCATGAATATTATCCTCCTACTCTAATGCACTATCCTGGATATTCATGTGCTTCCACGAAACACATATTCTAGGAATCAAATACAGATGTATCATCCCATACTATTTATCCTTGATTTCTACATGGTATTTAGAAAAATTCACCCCATTGTTAAGGTCCTGTGAACCCCATCAATGACCTATGATGTGTCATGCACGTACTTCCTCAGCTGAGACATGTGAGAGATTCTATGTACCCCCGTTCCAAATATGAGGGTAGGGCGATGAGGTCCAGCACCTCACTAAATATACACAATATTAGAAAATGGGTGTTTATCCTTAGTGATAACTTTACAACATGGCCAAATCATCGCATCATGGGTTAAGATGAGACACAATGGAAAACATTATCTCCCTCATCAATCTCCAAAGGCCATTTTCTCTTTTTTTGTCTAATATTTATGATATCCTTATGCAATATCCATTCAATCCTAGATGAACCGCACTATCTCTGTAATCGCCTGCCCCAACTCTGGGCCTAAGAGTGTCTACTCTCTAATGTTAGTACAACAATGTGGTGACATGGGGTATTTAATGTACCAAGCCTCAAATGGTTCCATACCAACGGTATATTGGTATGTATTGTTGTAATCATGCTCTGCCAGTGGTATCAGATCTTCCTAGTTACGAAGGAATTTCATAATGCAATCCCATATGATATTCTCTATATCCTGAATGGTCTGTTCTATCTAATCATCTGTATAGGGGTGAAACTCTATGCTAAAGAATAAGTGAGTCTAAAACACTACATGTAATCCATTCCAAAACCATGATGTGTTGTTAGGATCATGATATTAATTAATTATCAATGGAACTCCATTGATTCGAACTATATGCAGCACATAAATGTGTACCATGATATCTATTGAACTCTACTCCAAGATGGATGGAAAGTGGTTTGACATGGTTAGTAATTCAATGATCATCTAGATGGTATCATACCCCTTAGACATTCATGTTATAACCATATTGAAATCCATTTTTATAAAATCCCACTTCCATTATGTCACCTCAAGGGGTTGAGTCAATCCCACTAAAACATTATGCTCATCCTTCACATGCTGATAAGTAAGGCATTATGACACAAATCTGGAAACAACCTTCTTCATCCTTGGCCACAGAACTAACATTGGAGGTCCTGTTACATCATTTACACACCTGGATGTACCGGTAATCTGAATGCATGAAACTCCCTTAGATCCTCATCCAGCAATTCCACTGGTATCATCGTGAATCATCTAAAAAGAATATTGTTCTCCCATCCTTTCGAATTTCCATCAAGGGAATGCCCTGAGAACTTTTTAGAACATACATAATCACAATAGGTATCACTCTATTATGACTCCCTTACTCACCAAATGATTATAGGGGTGAAAGAAATTGTCTGGAGATAAGCTACTCTAAGTACATCAACAATGGATATCTACAATGATGCTAACATCTCAGATGCCACATTTAGAAACTGGATTCTAAATCACCTACTGATAGAATATTCCCCTACATTCCCCTTCCCAAGAGTATAAAAAATACAAAAAACATAGTCATGTTGGAACTATATCAGTCATATATATCATATGTTTGGATCACCCTGAGAGAAGATATACTTGAGACTCTTGTGGTCTAAATACACGATAAACTGCTCACCCATCAAGAATTGTCAATACATATTCAATGAAATGACTAATGATACTTAATCAAGATCATGGGTCATGTTTTTTATGTGTGATTTTTAATGGCATGAACCATAGGCTATCACTACATGCCTATACATCAGAAAAAACCATATCTGGTTCCTGATGCATCAAATAACATTACATACTCAACTCCCTCATCTAGATACATATAGATGATAGTTCTCTTCAATATTTTCCTAACCAGGCCCTGGATACATTGAAACTGCGATGTGTGAGATGACGTGTGTCATAAAAAAGAACTCTTGAATTCATTAATAACACTACAAGAGCTTCCCTTGATGATGATTTTTATGAAGTGCATCCAGGACCATCCTCAAGTGTCTCGAATTCTCCATTTTGGATACCGAGTAGACTAGGTTGTCATTACCAAAGACTGACAAGGGCTTCCCAGGTAGAAAAATTGTGTCTCATGAAGCCCTTCTTCTACATGTCCTCTAACTTCACCCTTATCTCACAATTCTCTATAGGAGAAATCCGATATGATAGTTTAGATATCAATGTCATCCCTAAGTGTAGATCAATGCAGAAGTCTAACTATTAGTTTTAGGTAAACCTGTAACATCATCAAGGAACACAAACTTATATTTTGCGACGTCTACAAGACACTAAGGACACATAATCTCTATTGTACCGAGGGTCAGGCTATCCAATGGAACAGTAATCGGCTGAACACTCCTTGAAGTGAGTCAATCATGAGATTAAATTATTTTTCTTTTATTGATAAAAAGGTAAATATGTTTCTATTATCAGGTAAAAACATCACACAATTCCTAATGAAATTTATCTAATCATGAATTGTGTCTACTAGTTTATATAGATAATGAAATTGTAAGGCCTCGACAGTACAACGTAGAGATAGAAACCAAAACACTTACCTTTCGGTGTCATGCCACATTTTGTGCACAACTTTGTAATCATATAGACTCCTTTAGTTTGTGTCTCTAGTCGTAAGGGTCCTGTAAACTAATTAACTGGAATATTTATGTATCAAACAAAAAAATTGGAAATAAAGAAAATACTAGAATTGGAGTCTACCAACAATAACTAATGTATAAAGAACATATTATACAATGAACCTTTCTTTGAGTCATGGGGGCATAAGCTGCGACATCTTGCAACTATCTCCTCACCTATCCTGCACCTCCCTGAATTTAGTATTGACCAAAAATGGGTGGTGGTGGTAACATGTCAAAACACTGGACACCTCATACTACATCCCCAGCTTCTCTACCACGTCTCCCTCCCAATGGATATGTCGGGTCATGGCACTGCCACTTCCTTGGTAGGTCATCGAATACCTCTATGACGGTAACCTGAATGGATGGAAAATCTTGTGAGGAAGGACCCTTTCTATGAGAAGCATATAAATTAATCTTCCAAATGGTACTTGAAATCCCCTAAAACCATTGACAAACCTCATGTTATGCGAATTACATCATGATCCTACTATCGGTAGGTCATGTTGACACTGCATCCCAAAAAATATATTCTTAAGAAGCCTATGATACATGATAAAACATTGTGTATCATCAACCATCACCAAAAATTACAAACATGACTTATTATGGGAAGAAAAATTCACCAGAAACTTGGGAGGTGGGTCTATGAACTGATCAACAGGATAAATGACCACATAATGACGATCCTGAAGAAAAACTACTCTACGACTGCCTCTCCTCCGGGAGGCCTCATCAATAATTGTTTCGAACTCCTAATCCTACAGTGGAAACCTCGTTGACTGGCATCGTGAATACAACGTATAGGAAAACACAATGTTTATTGCTCAAAAATTATACCTTCTAAGATTTATTAAGAAGGACATGGAAAACACAACCCATTCTTATGTGATGCATGTCCCACTACATCTACCTAAAACTATAATTTTCATGTTCCAATTCGAAAAAATGTTGTTCGGATTCTTGTTGTATGGATACGTCGGTCGCCACAACAACCCATGAGTCCCTAGCCTAAAAGATGAACTCAAAATATGTAACACTATTTACCCAAAACAATCTCATAGACACCAGGTATTATATAGAACTGAACCCCTCTGATACCACAACATGAAAATCCATCCCAGTGGGTCCCATTCTATGACTACTCCATTCCCACCTCCAAAGGTCTAGGGATGAATACTAGACCTGTGTAGGAAAACCCCAATAATGAGAGGCCATTGACTAGTATATGTACACACACACACACATCTATAAGAACTAAATGATGAAATGTAAAAACATCAAGTAAAAAATAGAATGCATACAATATGATACCAACCACAATGTATGATAGTTGAAAATAGAAATTAAACAGGGATAGAATACATTCCCATCAAAAGAAAGAGACAATAAAAGTGAATGCAGAAGTTCAAAAAACACATCCACAGAAAAAACTACATGACGGGAAAGCAACTAGTAATCTATTTGAATTAATAGGACAAACCCCT
Source organism: Viscum album (assembly GCA_963277665.1). Lineage (NCBI taxonomy): Eukaryota > Viridiplantae > Streptophyta > Magnoliopsida > Santalales > Viscaceae > Viscum > Viscum album. Next base: position 1,566,010,836 of record OY728145.1, read on the forward strand.
AGTCTATCTGAATTAAACAAGCACAGTTTAGTCCTAGTTATTCCTAGAGAACCATAAAAAGGTCGATTGTCCACACAAGACATGACACGTGCAGGAAAATCTCATTATGTGGTATGTAAAACTGTACACTGTAGGAGAAACTGAAAAATTTAATTAAAATACCATAGAAGAAACGTCTCAAAAATTATACAGTCATCTGAACTATGGTATATGTCTAAAAAACATATAGAAATGACATTCAGATATACTTATTAATGATTCTAGACCTCAAAGTTCTTATCCACTGCTATCCATATGGTTTTTCTCATAGCATGCTCGATCTGGGAGATATCACTTCTCAAGATATCTAATAGTAAACACATAGAATAGGTCAACCAAAAGTACCACATAGATACCAACGGTCTCAACATGTTAAAATATAACCCTAGGACATCTAGTCTCAATATGATAAGAGGTTTCGATAAGACAAAATTATTCGGCAAGACATAGAGTTACAATAGTCATGGAATTTCAATAAGACATGGTGTTTTGGTAAGACACATAGAATTGATAAGACAATGTGTTTTTGTAAGACATATAATTTTGGTAAGACACATAGTCTCGATAAGACACAGAGTCTCTATATAGAGATAGGGGGTCATCCATGCCCAAGGATCCCTGGGGGAGACTTCTGGACCTAGTGGGAATATCATCCTATATAGGGGAGCAGTTCCCGCATAAATATTGGTCACAAAACCTCCGCATAACCAACCTTAAGTTACACAATGAGAGGTTAGGACCACCATCCCTCTCGGTGAGATACATGTTCCAAACCACCTAGAAAACTGTCGAATCTGAGTTGAGACAAATCAATTCAGATCACACGTCATCCTGTATAACGTGAACGTGATCTTGTGTTAAACCCTCATAAGAATAGACAAATAGAATGACCCAAAACACATTTTTTCAACAAAAAAACCCACCAAGCTATATCAAAATGAACACCACATCTCATGGGTCCCAACACTATATATATATTGTCAAAAAAGACACTCTATTAGAATGTTAAGGCTGTTTTTTAAAATGGTATGATATGGGTATGGTCTAGTATCTATACAGACCGTCAGACCCGATCTGACCCACATGCTATGCCGATCTGGTCCTGCAGGCCACCATTTTTCCAATTTTAATCCATTTTCTGAAACAGAGGCATATCAGTGATCCTTGGGTCACATTCCTCACTTCAATTGACTTAGATCGACATCATGATCCATCCTATAAAAAACACTTGAATGTTGATATCTCCCACAACTCTTCTTTCGATCCATCACCATTATAGTTGCACGTCTTATAGGTCATCCTGACATAGATTTTTGATTTCATATAGTTTTTTCAAGAAGATGAAGTGAAATTATCTTCCATTCATAAACCAAGAAGAATGTGAAGAATGTAAAGATTAAGAAAAATATTGAAGATGAAAGGTTCATGGAAAAACCCATATATCAAACTTCATCCATTGTTCATACCGACCTCTGCCCATTCCATAAGATTTTTCAAGAAAACATATCAAATCCTCAACCCAAATAACCATAATAATAATACCCTACAATTATACACATCCTATAAGAATGTGTGATCCATAGTTCAGTCTAGTTATTGTTTGATCCGCATTCATCGTTGATTTTCACGAGAAGGGAAAATAATAATAAAAATAGAAATTCCCTAACTCGATTCTGATTGATATATAGTAAAGAACAACTGACACATCTTTATCGTGGTCAAGATACTTCACACACACACAATCCATACTTTTATTCTATTGATAATCCACTTTGAGGGTATATGGGAACTAGAATCATTGAAGTACACCCTCACAAAACAAACATAAAAAAATTCAAATTCCAAAATAACCAGACACCACACCAAGACAAAATCATTCAACCTATTTGAATGTTAAAAAATACCAACATCATCGCAATGCCCAAAAATCCCGCAAATCCTGTTAGTTGATCGAGGAGCATCTACTGTAGTGGGGAAGTCGCATCCTATACACATTTTTACCATCATACACATCAAAAATACATTGCCTTGAAACCAGAATCCACCACCACAACCCACATAAAAACCACCAAAGCATAGAAAACTGAATGCGGGAAACCATGATCACCACCATGAGAAAGAAAAACAGAACACCAATGAAACAACAAAAGAAAACAGAATCCACAAATCAAAACCACTCCATCTCTGGAATCGCCTTGAATTCCATTGATTCTTGAACAACAATACCAAAATCATATAGACACCATTTCACCATATCCAACTATCAGAGGCACGTTGGAACATGGGGTCAGATCATGTTGAGTGGCCAAGGAGCTCATCATCACATAACAATCATTAGACTTAAGTAACCTTCTTAAAATCCGCAAAAAACCATCACTGAGATCAAAATATTCATCCATAACAGGACCAACAACACAATGACAAGAAACAAAGAACAAACCTCAACAACAGCCCTCCAAATAGGGACATAGGACATAAAATCTAAATATGAAACCAATAAAAAATCGGGGACACTAAAGAGATCCCGAGAAATGGGAAACTATGGCTGAAACCCAAAAGGTAAAAAATGAGATGTAAAAGAGGCGACACCGATGAACGAATAGACAAGCACTGAGAGAGAGGAACCTATGGATGATACCCTAAAATTAACACTGAATCAAAATAAATGAAATCTATTATCTTGAGAAACTACGGTATGAATTCTCTGAACGAAAAGGCACCAATTACCTTTACTCCCACCACCACGATCCCAAACACACCTGAAAACCCAACACACCCGACCGGTATGGGGTCATGTGTGTATGACTAGGATGGAATAGAGGGGAGGGATAAGGAAGATGAGACCATTCTGAAGAAGGAAGAAGGAGCATGCAAGAGAGGAAGAAGGAAGACTACACCATTTTGAAGAAGGAAGAAGGAGCAAGTCAGAGTGAATTAGAGAGGGAACAAAGCTGAGAAAAGGGGAAAGAACCTGTGGATATCCAATTATTCCAGGGAGTCTCTCAATCCATAGGAGAGGGTGAATCTGGGAGCGAAGTATGGGAGTGATTGTTAGGATAATGGGCCGATAGGTTCATCATAGTTAAGACCTGTCAAATTTTTTGTTAATAATTCGTGATTCTCCAATATTTCAGTGTTCACTAGAGGGAGACAGGTCTCCTTTCCGCATAGTATTTCTATGGTTATGTTGTAACCCTATATTCCAAACATTATACCAATCAAAATGAAAAATAATGCTGCATCATAAATAATTTTTATTAAATAATTTTAATGAAGCTTACGTTCATAAGCTATCACACATATCATACCCGTTATGGCTGCTGTAAAGTCTCACCTATAGAAAACATCCCCTTAAAAATAAATGGTGGTATAAAATATCCAAATCAAGTTTTCTTTTATGAGTTTCTTGGATTTTAAAATAAAATAATTCTATTTAATTATTTTATTTATTGTTACTCCCTCAATGACTTTCTACAGATGACCCTTGCCGACCATTGATAGTTTGTGCCTAGGGTAAAACCAATATACAAAGCTCAATGCAGCACCTAGATATTTTATCTAATAATCCAAATAAATTCTAGGTCACTTTTAAGAAAATATGTGTGTGCCTAATATTAAAACCATAACATTTTTCAAATAATTATTCTAGGCATACCAGGACAAAGAATCGAACACCGTCTCAATGCAATATTTAATAATTTTCCCAAATAAATTCCAATTGTTTTTAAAATGCGACTCATTATAGATATTTTATATTATATTGTGTTTGAAGATTGAAAAATAACCCTTTGAAGTTTATCGATTGGATGTTGATGAAGATCTATGGTGGAATCTTATAAAGAACATGAGATAATAAAATGAAATTCAATATATGGAATGAAAAAAATTTAAGGTTATATTTCTCAATATATATTACCTTATTATTCAAAATAAAATTATAGAGATGGAATTTATAAATATTCAGAAATAGGATAATGAATATATTTCTAACTATGAATAATATTTTGATATAATTTCATTTTATAATTTTTTATTAATGCTTACCCATGAACCATTAATTGATCTATTCATTGGTGTCATAAAGAAAAATATTATAATGAACATGGCTATAAGTGCATTAATTAGCTACATATATTTCATTATATGTGCACATATAGTAGAAATGAAACTTTTTTTCTCACATGTCCTATGGTTTTTATAAGAAAAGGATGATCGAGTCTCACAAAATCTCAAATTGTAGAAAGAAATTAATGCTATTTTCATTCATGAAATATGGGATGTAGCATCAAGGTAATTTTGTACATAGAACTAGTAGGCCCTTAAAATTTGTAAGGTTCAGTTATAAATCATATGAATGTAGAAATTTGAAAAATGGCTGGTCAATGCAATGGCAGAGTAGAGGACGACAACAAATTCCCACACCTATTATATGTTGTTTCAAGTGCAAGGTGTTTATGAATTATGTCAATAAATTCTGAAATATAATGGCTAATTTGGGTGATAATCCACATCAACCTCTATGGAAAATGAAAAAAATGTATATCTTATGGAATCATAGTGGATGAAGTGAATCATGATAATTAGGGAAAACTTATCCTTCCCTTAGTACTTTGGAATGTCATATTTCGTTTTGTATGTATGTGACCTATGAAACCCATATTTTTCATCCTTTATAAAAAAAATCAAGTAGGTATCTCCCACTACATGAATTATTGAATAATGAAGTCAAATTTGATATTTTATTTTTACAATATTGAACTGATGATTTTAATGAAAATGATTCTATTCAATACATGAAATTATATTTGGAATGAAGGGTTAATTAACAATTTGAAGTATAAATGTCACCAATTAATATTATCAAAAGTGTTATGTATAGAATAATGGGTTTATGAGTTTAATTTTGATCATTTGTTCAAATTCATCAAATCTCATTTAGAGGTTTTATGATATATGGGTTAATAGAGATTACGGATATTTTAGTAGACATTTATAGAAATATAACCTTTTTGTTTGGTATATAATTATTATATAGTTTTTTAAGGTGAAATGTATGTAGTCATATTGGAAATATTATTAAATGTATTGGTAACATTTAGGGGTTAACTTATCTTTTATGTTGACAAAATTATGGGTTTTAGATGATAATAATATAATGTTAGCAGATTTTCTTTCAATGAGTGAAGATTTCCCTCAAGATCCTCATTGCATAATATACATTAAGGATGTTGTAAGGTTTCTTGGAGTACCAATTTAAATTTTATCTCATCGGGATCAAATGTTCACCAACATGTTTTAGAAAGTTCATCACTATGATCTTGATACATATTTGTGCTTCAAAAATTTGTATCATCCTCAAATAGATGGCCAGTCTGAGAGAAAAAATCAAAACCTAGATGATATACTAATTTATTATTTTATATATTTCTATGATGGTAGTGACCAAAACCTTCTCCATGTTTATTTTTCTTGAAATAATATATGTCACTCACGAATTCATTAGAACCCAATGAATCCCATTATGGGATGAATTGTATAACTAAAACGTACGGGAATGAAGTATCAAAATTAAATCTATTGAGACCTGAATAAAATTATGAGATGACAGGTAATGTTAGAGATATTTAGTAACAATATTATAAAACAAAAAGTTTACATAAATTTTATGAAGACAATCATCAATGTTACCTAGAATTTGATGTTGGTGAGAAGGTGTTTCTTTGAATTTCATCATGTAAGGAAAACGAAATTCTAAGCCTTAGTTATATGAGTCACTTTGAAGTACATGACCATATCAAGAAAATATATTATATTTTAGCTCTTATAGAACACATGTCTCATGTTTAAAATGTGTTCCATATACCTCTCTTGAATATGTACATATCTCATTCTTAACATGTAATGAACTCAAGGTTCATTCCACTAGAGCATGATATTTCTTATATGATAAAATTAGTTGTGAATCTGGATTATATAGAGTATGTGGTATGAAAAAGGAAAACTCACCATTTCAAAGTTTCATTATAGATCCAAAATATTGTAATTGATATGTGGTAACCTACATATGTGTTGATGTATAAGTATCCAATGATCCTAGTAAGGGGTTGGTAAAATTTAACACCCCATGATTTTACAAAATATATTTTTTTAAATAGATCTACTAATTTTTGTGTTTTACATTATAGAAAACAACCAAATTATCTCCAGTTATAGGAAAATAAAAGTTTAGTTTTCATTACATATAATTTTGAGTTTTTAGTGAGTTTTAGGTGTCCTTTTTATTAGAGATTATTACATGAAACACTGAGTATAAATGAAACAAGACATACATTTAAAATAAATTTATTTAATATAATTGTAATTACATAACCATTCGAATGGAGGGTACAAATAAGATTATTTAAATTATAGAAATATGTGGATTATAAAATAATATATAAATATTTACTTGGTGATCAATTAAATATAAATGAGAAAAACCATTTGAAAATAATGGGAATATTTTTTTTTGAAAATGATTTTATTCGATATCTTTACATCAATATATTATGTAAATCACTTTTCGTGAACGATTTGAAGAATCATTTTTTCAATCAAATGTTTAATATTTAAATAAAAATTTATCTATAAATAGGAAAATAATAAATCTAATTTTACTCTTAAAAATATAATTTTCAAAGAATATTTTTTAGAACAATTGGTTACAAATTTAAAAATTTAATTTTAGAACATTGATAAAATATATTTTTTAAAAAATAAATAAATTTTATAAATATAAATTTCAAAATTATCAAAGTCTTAATTTTCATTAATTTTTATATAATTTAATCATTTCTAAAATAGAAAAGAAAACCTGTTTTTATAACAAACTATCATATCATTTAAATAATATAAACTCATAAAAATTTTATTTTGGTTTTAATGAAAAAATTTGATCAGTTATAGATCTATTCATCCAAATTATTCCTTTGGAATAAATGTCATATTTAATTTTCATAAGAAACATATTAATCATTTTAAAAATTTCCCTTTGGAAAACCACTTTCATATTGCATTTGAAATATTAATTTTATATTTAATTTTTTTCCACTTTTAAAAATGGAATATGGTAAAACGGACTCAATATTTAGAATTTGATTAATTTGTATTATCTAATAATGTTGAATAAAATTTTAACCATAAGAAATAGTAAAAATCAGAAACATTATTTCCTACGGTTATAGTAAAAATGGGATTATCTTGGGTTAAAATAAAAATAAAATGTTATAAAATTACACATAAAATGCAATGGACCCATTTTGTGCCCATATATCTACCTAATCTCTTTTATGTTTCAGAAGGGTCCAATTTGGGGTCGTCTATCTTGTGATATACATTGATTCACCATTTCATTTTAAATAATTACAAGTGCCTCAAGTATAAAATGTCACCGCCCTCTCCACTACAATTTGGTAATATCCTCAATTTTTTTAAGTTATTAAGAACTTATTGTGGTTGGATTATAAGTGTGTTATGTGAAAAATATAATTATCTGGGATATAACTTAATAAAATATATTAAATGTATTACATAATGGGAAAATCCCAATTAACACATTATAATATTCAGTAAATAGTTTTTAGAGTTAAATAGTGATTTAGTGACAGATTCGAAGAATTTAAAGCCTTGTTGATGACAAAATTAAAATATTAAGTATATTATAGTACATACGCACATAATTTATTAAAAATATTTAAATAAATCTATAATTTTATATCATAAAAGGAATTAGATACTATCAATAGGTTAAGAACGTAATGGTTTCCATATCTAGGGTATAAATTTTTTTTGTTAGACGTTTAGATGGATCGCTTGTGAAAATAATGTATTTATTAAATAATGTATTATAATATTATTTTTTGAGAGTAATTTATTATCTCTTAAAAAGAGCATCATATGAAAAATATGAGATAATATTTAACTCCAAATTATTGTGTATTCCCTTGGTAGGGTAAAAATAATTTGAACATTCATAATTTGTCAAAAGAACATATGATAACACAGGTTTTATATTTAATTATTTATTTTTTTGATATTTAAATAATAAATAATTATATATCCCTCAAATTGTTCATCATATGAGAAATATGGGACCACCATCAGGTCTATAATGTTGGTGTTATCCTAGTTGTCACATAACATTTATGTTCAATTAATGTTTGGTAATATTTAATTTAATAAATATTTGAATTTTTTACTATATAAAATCATGTTTTAAGTGTTCTTCTTACCAAAATTTGGATAACACCATTATTAAATATCTTAGGATTTAAAAAACCTTTATTTCCATTGTTTTTACTGTTTTAATCACTGACACCATAACAAGGTAATATTAAACACCCTACACCGATTGTTCTTCTCAATAATGGATTTAAATCGATGTTTAAAGAATGCCTATTAATGTTGTTTTTTTGGGCTATAAAATAGCTGAACCAAAATTTGTATAACCATTAATGAATTTCTTTGAGTCAAAATATTATACATCCCTTAAAGATGATCTATCCAAATTCTAGATATGATGATCTGGTCTAATCGGCACGTGTGACTCCTCATTTCTGATCTTCGTTTTGTTCCACCCGGGAAGGTGTTCTGGTTGATGTTTTAGTTTCATTTTTTTATTATTTCTTCATTTTTTCATTTCCTAAATTGAAAAACAACTATGAATTATTTTCAAATAAATCTATTCAACCTAATTTATCATGGATGATAACGAAATTTTAATGGGGTAATAACATAATTTATCAGAAGATAATAATGCGAATAACTATTTGACAATGATTATAATAAATTTTCATGGCTAATATTTAAAAATATAATTATGAAATATATAATTATCAATAGTTATGAAATTATGAATACCAAAATAGAAAAATATAATTATTATAATATTTAATAGATATTCTCTAGATTATCAAATGATAATTTAAAAAATTATCATAGGATAATAAAATATTAAAGATAATTACTAATAAAATTATACAATTATAAATTTCAAGAAAATTATCAAATTCAATTATAAATAGATAACTACATAACACTTTTTTTCAAAATATAGTTATTCATGAGGTGAATATAATGAGCACATTCTTTGACCAAGACGATAATGAGGAAATTATTCAGGAGAGAGAAAATATCATTATTGGTTATAATTAATGATAATTCAAACATTATCCCAATTTGAGAATGTGTCATCTCATGTGTTATTTTATTTATTTTTAACTAAAAATATTTGAATTTGGTGTTATGGACCCTTGATATACCATGATCATCAACACGATGAAAACTTGAGACTTTGACTTGCCACAATAGAAAATAATAAAACAGTGATTTTTTTTGACCTTTCAGGTAGGAGGTTCATATCCATTTTGACAATGTGTATATATATATATATATATATATGATGTTATCATGATTTGATGGTTATATTGGACTAAAACATTATTGTGATGAATTTCTTGTCGGTTTCTGAGAGCCATGTGAATATTTTTTTTGTGTTATTATACTAGCATTGATCTTAGTATGCCTTATCATTCGAATAATAATAATATTATTGTGTGTTTCATAGCCAGTGGAATTGGGTTATAGGTATCAAGACAATCAAGTGGGGACCTAAGCTTGTTTTTATGAGGCTCAGTGGATGGTTTCCCAAACTCATGTAGTCATAAGGTTCTTAAAGGTGGGCATGGCTACCCTAACATATGTGAAATTAAAGTAGCGTTCTAGAAGATACCATTCATGGATTCCTACAATTATGGGATGTGGGAGCTTAAATAGGTTATGTGGGTCGGGAAAGAATAATAGTTCCTTTATAGATATCATCCATGGAATTCTACATTTATGGTCAGCCTCGACTGTGTTTCCCATTGGTCAATGTGGCACAGCTGCATTAGCCACCTCACCCAAGAACTGCTGCCACTATGGTTCACCCGGCTATCATCACCGCAGCGCACCAGTGGCCCATTCCTAGTGCCACCAATTCTCTTTTGGTGATCTGTTTTTCCAAATGGAGGCACATCAGTGGTTCTCGAGTCACATTCTTAACTGGTCATGGCTAAAATAAATGTCACAATCAATCCGAATGATGAACCACTCAAATGGAGATATCTCTCGATTCAGTTCGATCTGTTGGAAACTGCCATCCTCGCACCTCTAGTACGACACCTTGATATTGGATCTTTTATAAACACATTGTCCTCTATGAATTAGAGGTGAAATAATCACCCTTTTATAAGGAATTATGAATAAAAATAATGAAAATAATTAGAAGAAAATCATATTATAAAAGAACATGGACCAACAAATGGATCTAACCTCGACCGTTGTTCATTCCAAATTCAATTCATTCAAAAATAATGATCAAGAAATAATTTCAAATACTTAATCAAGACAACCTTGATAATAAAACCATGCACCTTAGACCACCCCACAAGAAAGTTCTATTTTACTGTAAACCTATTTGATCGGGTTTCGACCGTGATTTTCAAGAATCTGGAAATGAATAATCGAACCCAAAATTCCCTACCACAATTCAGATTGACGGATGAAAACGAATGGTCATCATGACGTTATAGTGGTCACGATCCATCAAATCTGAGGACCGTCGATCATTATTATCCAATCTGTCAACATTCGTTGGAGATATCATTGTATCCTTACTGGAGAGGATTTCTAGGGTTATGTCATAAGCCTGGATTCTTGGAAATAGGAAATTTTAAATTTAATCCAAAACATTGTCATAAGTTATTTTTATTAAATTATTTTAATGATGTTTACGTCGATAAACTATTATTCATAGTTGGATAGTGCCGAATGATATTTCGCCTCACCTAAGGGTAAAATCCCCATACGAACTAAACGATGGTCTCAAGTCTCCAATATGAGTTACCATTTTTGAGTTATAAGGATTTAAAAAAATAATAATTTAAAAGTATTATTTTATTTATCGTTAGGACCACTGTGAATTTTTCTATAGATTACATGCCCCGACCAATGATAGGTTGCACCTAGGGTAAATCTATAATTCTTAGATGAACAATGACTTGTATTTCTAATCCAAGCAACATATTAATAGCTATTTTACATTGAAAAAATTATTTCAGACATACTGGGTCTTGGAATCGGGCTCCATCTCATAGAAAAATCTCTCAATTTTCCAAAATAATTTCAAAAAATAAAAATCTTGAAAATCAGTTTCTGTACATTCCAAATACCTTAGGTATTTATGTCCCCAAATGTCAACATAATGGGCTACTGAAAAAATTTATGGTATTGATCATGAATATTAGAATCCTGCTCCCATGCACTCTCCTGGAGATTCATGTGCTAACACTGAATGTGTACCAGAGGAATCAAATATGGATGTATGATCCCATACTATAAATCCTTGATTTCTACATGGTATTTAGAAACATTCACCCCATTGTTAAGGTCCTACTCACCCACATCAATGAACTATGATGTCTCATGAACATATATCCTCAGTTGATACATGAAAAAGATTCTATGTACCTGATCTAAATATTGGGGTAGTTCCATGAGGTTCAGCACCTTGCCAAATATACACAGTATTAGGAAAGTTACATTTATCTCTAGAGATAACGTTACAAGTCAGCCAAATCATCACATCCTGGGTTAAGAAGAGGCCTAGAGGAACATATTTTCTCTCTCATAGATCTCCAAAGGCCAACGGCGCCTATCTGTATAATATTTATTATGGATCTATTCAATGGTACATTGATATGTTTTGTTGTAATCAAACTCTACCAGTGGTATCTGATCCTCCTCGTTACGAATGATGTCCATAATGCAAGCGCATATGATATTCTTTATAACATGAACAGTCTGTTCAATCTACTCATCTGTCTGGGGGTGAAACACTATGCTAAAACATAAATGAGTCTGAATCACCTCACGTAATCCTTTTAAAAACCATGAAGTGTTTTTAGGATCAGGATATGAATTAATCCTCGATGGAAATCCATGGATTCATTCTATATGATGCACATAAAGCTGTCCCATGATATCTATTGAACTCTGCTATCGGATGGCTAGGAAGTTTTTTGACATGGTTAGTAATTCAAAGATCAGCTTGATGGTATCATACCCCTTGGATGTACTTGTGAGAACCATATTGAATTAAATTTTTATCCCACCCCACTTCTATTATGTCACCTCAATGTGTTGAGTGAAACCCATTGAAAAATGATTCTCTTCCATCACTTGCCGCTATGTAAGGAATCTGGACACAAATCCTGCAAATCCTTCTTCATCCTTGGCCATGGAACTGACATTCATGGTCTTTTTACAAAATTTACACACCTTGATGTACCAGTAAATGGATTTCATGAAACTCCCTTATATCCCCCTACAGCAATGCCACTGGTGTCATCATGCATCTTCTAAAAAGAATAGTGTGCCCCATACTTTTGAATTTATATCAAGGGAATTCCCTGAGAACATTTAATAACATATATCATCACAATAGGTATCACTATGTTGTTACTACCTTACTAACTGTATGATTTGAGAGGTGAAAGAGATTGACTAGAGATAAGCTACTCAAAGTACATCCACAATGTACATCTGCAACGATTCTAACTTCTGTGATGCGACCTACTAATATCATATTCCATCACATTCTCCTTCCCAATATTATAAACAATAAAAAAATCATAGTCATGGAGGAACTATATAAATCACATCTATATAAATATTCGAATACTCTAAGAGATGATATACTTGAGACTCTTGTGGTCTATGTACATGATAAACTAGTCATCCATCATGAAGTGTCAACACATCATCAATGAAATGAATAATGATACTTACTGAAGATCATGGGTCATGTTTTTTATGCGTGTTTTTTAATGGGATGAACCATAGGCTATCAATATGTGCCTCTACATCAAAAAAGACCAATTCTGGTTCCTGATGCATCACATAACATTAAATACTCAACTCCCTCCTCTAGATACATATAAATTATAGTGCACGTCAATCTCAACATAAAACATCACTATATATAATGAAACTTCAGTCTGTGAGATGATGTGTCTCATAAAAAATATTACTATCAAATTAATTAATAAACCTCCAAGAGCTACCCTTGATGATTTTTTTTCATGAAGTGTGTCTAGGACCATCCACAAGTGTCTCGAATTCTCTATTTAGGTTACCAAGTAGACTAGGTTTTCATTAACAATGGCTGGCAAGGGCTTCCCGAGGAGAAAAATTGTGTCTCATGAAGCCCCTCCTCTGCATGTCCACCAACATCACCCTTATCTCACAATGCTCTACCGGACCAATATTGTATGCTAGTTTAGATATCTATGTCATCACGAAGTGTTGATCAATGTATAAGTCTAACACTCAGAGGTAGGTAAAACTATAACATCATTTGGGAACACATAATTATATTCTGCGACAACTACATGAAACTAAGGACACATAACAAACATTGTATTGAGGATCAAGCTATCCAACTGAAGAGTAATTGGCTGGACACTCCTCTACACGAGTCAATGACAAGCCGTAAAGATTTCCCTTTTATAGATAAAAAGGGAAATATGGTTCTTTTATCATGGAAAAACATCACCCTATTACTAATACAATCGATCAGATCATGAATTGTGTCAACTAATTTATAATGGTAATGAAGTTTTAAGGCCTCAAGAGTACTACGTAGAGATAGTGTAATGCCCCGACCCCAGTTACCCAGAGTCGGTGCATTATTGTGTAACATTGGCATGATCACAAAAGATCATGTCTCGAAATACTGATTAGTTTAGTAGCCTTGGAAACACTAGATACATTCATAAATTTTACATTACATCATAAAGTGAAAAACTACAATAACAAAGTCTCTATAGTCCACACTCATATTCTCTTCTGACTATCCCTGTAGGTCATTCATAAAATACTTCTTCACATCCTAGAAATTATTAGAACATTGAAAAGGGTGAGCTCAGATGCTCAGTAAGGACAACAATATTGCGGATGCATTCATAAATAAACATTAACATTTAAGTCAATGTATAACTAAAACAAAAGCATTATTAAACTTTAACATCAGCATAATATGGAAAAAATAAAAATAAATAATTCCATTTACTTACTCACATGGATATTCTACTAGTCGAATAATCACATGCAATATCAATAACCACATTCATAATGATGGAATGCATAATGCCAGACTATCATAACCAAGTAGCCTAGGCCTCGTGCAAAGACCACAAATAAGATTTTGTCAAGGCCTCGTGCCAAGACACTAGTTTGTCTCATGATACCTACCGATGCATTGAAGAGCTATAGCGGGCTCCACCCGTCACTTATTAAGTCCAATGCGTTCCTCATATGAACAGGTTTAAACATATCATAAACCATAACATAATCACATTACATAAAACATGCATAATGGAAACATAACATTTCCACATTTTAATCACAAGATATCAATACAAAACATTGATATAATAATAACATTTTCACAACCATTTCTCAATACCAAAATAAAAGATAATTAAAAATTTTTATTTATTTTTCATTTAAAAAATGTTATGGCTTATAGAGGAAGCCAAAACTAAAATAATGGTCACGGAGGTGGAGAAGTCGTTGTCGCCATATATGTAAAACAAGAAAAACATTCCTTTTTTTCGTTTAAAAAACACTTCATATAAAAATATTCCTTTTGAATATACATTAAAGTCCAAGAGGTTTATACAACATATAAAAGAAATTTGTGTATAAAACAAAATATGCCTCAATGAATGGAGATTGAGATGAAGTCCGTTACAAAGATCATTTTTAAATAAAATAGATCTATTATGTCTAGTCACTATATGTACTCATAAATAAAATATATATACAATGTAATACATAATAATATCATGACATAATTTGGAAATAGGAGATTAACCCAAAGAATGGAAATTGGGTTAAGAAGTTCCCTTACCTCGTGTCCGAATTGAATCGACCGTTCTTTAAACTCCTGAATAATTAACTAGAGTTAATTTATAATTGGGCACGAACCTTTTTCAAGTTTATTATTCCTTTTATATCACTTATTCCCATGTTATTAACATTATGTAACTATTTATGTTAATAACGTTCGTTTTGTTGATCTTTGGTACATGAGTCAAAAATAAACTTCTTAAAATTACAAGTTGTTCATGTGGTAAAATATCCATTATATCCATAATTATATTCATGATTTAGATATCATATACATAATATATATCCAGTATATAAATTCATTTATAATATTACATAACATTTAGATGTAAGAAACGAAATGCACCGTTCATGGAGACGGTAAGCCGTACGTACGCATGAACTCTACTTTCATTTCTATTTCATATTTAAATGAATGAAGTTATAATTATATAAAGTTATAATATAATTCCAATATAATATAATGTATCATAGCATTTACTACATCCCTTATACATCCCATATATGGCATTATCGATTCAAATCACTTTGAGGGGGCGGTAGTCCGCACTTCCTAAAATGAAGATATCGCGTTTTCCCATAATGGAAACCATAATGGTTTTCAAAAAATGAAAAATACAGAATAATTAGAAAAAATAATAATATATATCATATATAAAAATAGTTTCATCATAATTTCCACCATGAGAGGTGTTATAGGAGTGTTGAACAATCATCGTTTCGTGAGGCAGAAATTCGCCATCCAGTGAAACAGTATGTTCTTTAACCATTAGATGAAGGTGTGTGTAAGTGTAAATAAAATACGTCTAATAAAAATATCCTATTATATTGAAGATACTGTATTTGTTACAAAATAAAGGAATAAAAAGAGTTGAAGGGGTTGGAGAAGCAAAATAAAACAAAATAACATAAGAGAAGACATTACCTTAAAATCGGGTAACTCTTTTTTATTTGAGCCAAAGGCTTCCTTGGGAAGAATTGCTCCCAATTTGAAGCTTCTAGGAGTAATATAGGGAAGTTGGGAGAGTATTTGGGCAGAGGTTGGCTGAGCCAAATGGCTTGAATGTGTGAATAAGGTGGTAGTGGTGGGGGCCTTTTATAAGAGGAGAGGAGGGGCACTCTTGGAAAGTCATGAAATGTCACTTTATTATATAATGAGTTTCGTATTTTAAAGGTCCCAAACATATATATTTTGAGTCTAAGGTGATAAGTGTTAGAAATTTACTCATCCAATAGGTCTTTGACAAGTGTAAGTCTTATATTTTACATTATCTTTTCATTTTATTGAAATCATTAATTAATGATATAATCGTTGCATCATCATTGTGTCATAAAAAGTTTAATTTATTTTATGTCTAAAAAATATAAAAAAAATATCATGATGTAGGAAATATTTTTTTATTTCTAATGAATATTTATAGTCAATTATATGACTTGTATAACCCCATTTCAAAATTGTTTTAGTAAAACAACTCATGTTTGTGACATTTTTATTTTAACATTAAATAAAAAGTTTTTAATGTCATTTTCCTTCCAAAGTGGATCCATGGGGTCCCCAAGTTGACCCATGGATTGTCGTGGTCAGCCATGACTCATCCAATAGGGTTAGGACAAGTGTAAAGGTACTTACCTATTTTTATAATATCATTTTTACCTTAAATTGTCTCTAATTACCATTAATTGTGATTAATTAAACTTAAAAGTTACTATTCACCAAAAAAAATTATTTTAATACCATTGAACCACATTTTACTTCCTAATGACAACCATGTATGTCAGATTTTTGAAAATCAAATCGCAGAAGTGGTAATTTTTTATTTAAATGAAAAATCTGTTTTTTAACTACCACTTAGTGGTTTCACTATTCATGAAGAATTGAAGTTTTTCAGAACAATGACAAAGTTTTACCCTAAGCTATAATTGATATTCTGAATTCAAAAATGATGTATAATTTCCAAAATTCCAAACTTATAAGTTACATTAATTAATTTTAGAATTAACTCCCACTGTCACAACAAATATCATGTTTTTAAGACACAATATATATATCAAAAGATTGACAATTGTTTTTGTCCAATTTCAAAGTGAAATTAATTCTAATGACCACCATTGGATAAAATGGTAAAAATTTATTCTAATTATACTTTAAAACCACTCAATATTATAATTTATCACAATAAATTATTTTGATTAAAAATGTTGTTTTTAAGTATTTTTCACTATTCATAAAAAATTGGATGTTCTCAGAAAAATACCAAAACTTCAACATAGGCTAATTTCGATATTCCAAATCTAAAAACAAAGTCCATTTGGAAAGATAAAATTTTAAAAATTAGGTATTACTATTCATAATGACAACATTGATTGGTTGTGGTGTGTGTTAGAACTCGACGTTGCATACAACACACGATAATGTATTATTCAAAGAGATGTGTACCGTGGAAGCTTGAGGAGTTACATTCTCCTCTCCTTCAAATAATTTTTTCCTCAAAATTTCATATAATATCACTGTATAAAAAGACTCAAGCGATTCTTCATCATAAGTTCCTCGGGTTCCCACGTTGCCTCCTCCATCTTATGGTTTCTCCATAGAACTTTTACCAGACGAGTCGTCCGGTTTCTCAGCACTTATTCACTTGTATCAAGAATCCTGATGGGCTCTTCACAATAATACAGATCGGGTTGCAGTTCTAATTCCTCATAGGTGAGTACATGTGTTGGGTCAGGCATGTATTTTCTTAAGAGTGATAGGTGGAATACATCATGAACTTTGGAGAGACTTGGCGGCATTGCCAAACGGTAAGCTATAGCCCCAATTAGTTCTAGAATTTCGAAAGGTCTGATGTACCTGGGACCCAATTTACCCTTCTTACCGAAATGTATAACTCCCTTCTATGGAGATACCTTCAAGAAAAAATGATCTCCTACCTGAAATTCCAAATCATTCCTACGGTTTTCAGCATAGCTCTTCTGCCTACTTTGAGATGCTTTGATGTGGTTTTGGATTACTTTCACCTTTTCCATCGTTTCCTCCACCAGTTCTGGACCTAAAAGATTTCTTTCACCAACATCATCCCAATAGGTTGGTGTGCGACATCTCTTTCTGTATAACGCTTCATATTGTGCCATCTAAATACTTGAAGGGAAGCTATTGTTATAGGAAAATTCTACCAGAGGTAAATATTGATCCCACATTCCTTGAAAGTCAAGTGAGAATGTTCTCAACATGTCTTCTAAGGTTTGAATAGTTATTTCTGATTGTCCATATGTTTGAGGGTGGTAATCAGTGCTCAAACTAAGTTCAGTATATAAGGCCTTCTGAAGACTTTTCCAGAATCTTGATGTAAAATGACGATCACGATCCGAGACAATCGACAGGGGTACTCCATGAAGTCTCACAACTTCATTAATATATAGTCTTGCTAGACGTTCAAGTGGTGGTTCTTCCCTTATAACATGAAAATGTCCTGACTTCATGATACGATCAACAATGACCCATATTGAGACATTTATTTTAGGATTCTTTGGTAGTCCCATGACAAAATCCATCTTAATAGTATCCCATTTCCACTCATTTATGGGAAGAGGTTGCAATACTCCACTAGGCAGTTTCCTTCCAGCATTCACTTGTTGAAAAACCATACATCTTGACACAAAATCAGAAATCTCCCTCTTCATGTTGTCCACCAAAAATGTCCCTTTAAATCTCTATACATTTTGGTGCTCCCAGGGTATATAGAGAAATTTGAACTATGAGAATCATCCAACAATTCCCTCTTTAAATCAGGTATATTGGGAACACAAAGTCTCCTCCCAAATTTCAAAATTCCATCTTCATACACAAATTCACTCAATCACCCATCATTCACAGCTTTCATATTCTTTTTCAACTCTTCATCATTGGCCTGAGAACACTTTATCCTTTCTAGTAAAGATGGTTTAGCAACCATTTGAAATATTTTTGATGTTTCACCCTCCATGGTGATTCCCATATCCATCTTTACAAGATCCATGAAAATAGGATCCCTTTCCACTCTCATCATGTTCAAAACTCCATGATCTTTTCTACTCAAAGCATCTGCAACTTTATTTTCCTTCCCTAGGTGGTAGTGTATTGTGTAATCATAATCCTTGAGTAGTTCAAGCCATCGCCTTTGCCTCATGTTGAGTTCTTTTTGTGAGAAAATATATTTCAAACTATTGTGATCGGTATATAAGTCACATTTTTCACCATAGAGATAATGTCTCCATATATTCAAGGTAAATATTATAGTAGGTAACTAGAGATCATGAGTAGGATAGTTCTTCTCATGAATTTTTAGCTTTCTTGATGCATAGGGAATAACCCTATCATTCCGCATAAGGACACAACCAAGTCCTTTCATTGATGCATCACTATAAATAACGAACCCATCATTCCCTGATGTTAGAGTCAATATTGGAGAGTTGACTAATCTTCTCTTCAGTTATTCAAAACATTATTCACACTCATTGTTTCAGGGAAATTTAACCCCTTTACATGCGAGCTTCGTTAATGGGTTAGCCAATCAGGGAAAATTCTGGCCAAAACGTCGATAATAACTTGCCAATCCAATAAAGTTGCGTACCTCAGTTATACTCGTCGATGCTGGCCATTCTTGGATTTCCTTGGTCTTAGAAGGATAAACGAAAATTCCATCCTTAGAGACAATATGGCCAAGAAAATAAATCTCTTGAAGCCATAATTCACACTTGCTAAACATCCCATATAATTCATGCTTTCTAAGAGTCTTCAAAATAATGCGCAAGTGATTTTCATGATCTTTGTAGATTTTGGAATACACAAATATGTCGTCAATAAATACCACCACAAAATCATCAAGATATTCCTCAAAAACTCTATTCATTAGATCTATGAATACAGATGGTGCATTAGTCAATCCAAAAGGCATTACTATAAACTCGTAATGCCCATACCTTGTTCGAAATGATGTCTTCGGAATGTCTTACTTCTTCACAGACAACTGATGGTATCCAGATCGAAGTTCAATATTTGAAAAGTATTTAGCTCCATGCAATTGGTCAAATAAATCATAAATACGAAGTAGGGGATACTTTTTCTTTATTTTTATAGAATTGATCTCCCCGTAGTCAATGCACAACCTCAAAGATCAATCATTCTTCTTAAAAAAATGATAGGGGCTCCCCATGGAGAAACACTAGGGAGAATAAATCCCTTATTACTCAATTCCTCTAGTTGTTTCTTTAGTTCAACTAATTCCACGGTGGCCATCCTATTAGGGGTATTCGATATAGGCCTTAATCTAGGAATTAAAACAATGGAAAACTCAACTTCTCGTTGTAGAGGATGTCTAGGTAAATCTTCCGGAAACACATCATCATATTCTTTCACAATAGGTACATCCTCTATTTGAACATTCAATTTCTCACCCTTAGTCATTTTATTCTCTTCCACCCCAATAATTGAATATAGTGGAGCTACTGGGTGTGGATCTAAAGAAGAATTAGGTGGTGATGATTCTGCTCTAAAAATAAGGTGTTCCTTATCATCATCATCAAAAATCGTAACCTCCTTCTTCTTACAATAAATATTTTCATCATAGTATGAAATCCAATCTATACCAAGGATTATATCAAACTCAATCATAGGTATGACAATGAGATCAGCGGATAAAGAACATTTATGCGCTCTAATTTGGACTGATTTACAAAACATTGTTGCAATAATACTTACCTTAAGAGTTTTGACTCACAAATCTCTTGTTAAATCAAATTGGAAATATCTAATTTTCTTAGAAAACTGGGAAGATATGAAACAATGCGATGATCCAGAATCAAATAATTTATTTGCTAAACTTGAGGAAACCATTATATTACCTGCCACCACATCTTTCGGAGCTTCAACCTCAGCAGTAGTGATAGCATAAGCTTGGCCTTGATCCCTTGGCCTCTTCTGAGGTAAGTTCCCCTGACACTTAGGACATTCATTTGCATAATGTCCCATCTCTCTACAATTTTAGCATTGAACATTGACAACAACTTTCTTTCCCTTGCAATCCTGAGCATGGTGGCCTTTTTCACCACAATTGTAATAGAATCCCATTCCCTTCAAGCATGTACCAGGGTATTTCTATCGACATTTACTGGGGGACTGATATTCAACTCTTCCCTTATTCCCCTTATTTCTATTTCCATATTGATCAGATGATCTCTTCTTTTCATGCATTTCTTTAATGTCATAAGACATAGAGAAATCCTTTTCCGTCTTGATAGCACATGAGACAATATCTTCGTACGATGAGAAGGTTTTTGAGACTAATGCTAGATGGAGAAATGGTTTTAACCCATCAAATAAATGATCAATATTACTTCTTGTGTTACGTATATAATCTGTAGCATGCCTCGCTAACCATGTAATGTTATCCTTATACTTTGTGACATTATCATCCTCCTTCTGCCTTAGACTCAGAAATTGTCTTTCCATATCTTCTCGATGGTCATGTGGAAATTATTTTTCCTATAAATTTTCCTTAAACTCCCTCCATTCCATACTTGATACTTCTTCATCTTCCTTTCTGTTTTGAATCAGCGACCACCATTGATCAGCATCTCCAGTGAGGTGGTAGACTGACATGACAACATTCTCCCTTTCGCTACTCCCCAAGGCGTGGAATATTTTCTCTAAGGAGTTTCTCCATTTCTCAGCTACTAATGGATTTTTACCCCTATTAAATGTTGGCGGTTGTTTCCTCATGAAGCGGTCTAACATTGATCCTCCACGTTTTGGATCAGGGTGCTCCATACGAGTAAGGTTATTATTCATAACCTGAGTGAGTTGTCCCAGTATGGTAATAAGTTGATCAACACCAATTGTATCTCTATATCCAGAATAATTATCTTGAGGAGGAGGGAAATCCCTACACGGAGTGCGCGCATTGATACAATTTCCATTTCTTCCACTAGGCGCCATTTCTAAACAATGGCATAAACTAGATTAGTTTACGAATCAAAATACATAATTCCATACTTGTAAAATACTTAACATAAATTGAACTATTTATGGATATAATCCATAATCATAAAAATGTTTTCTTTGAGGAAGTATATAATCGTAACCCTTCATAGTGGTTTGTAATGAAATTGAGAATTATCCTAAGCATATCCCCCAGGAGTGTTGTAACCAAGAGTGTAGCAAGGCCCGTTGTCGTGCACTAGTTACCATTTGAGTCTAGCTCAAAGCGGTGTTTTCGGGTTTTACCCCTAGGTATATCTCTGCAATATCCGCCTCTACCTTCTCGTATCCAGATAGGTATGTATTGCTTGGAAAACTCACAAAATCTCTATAATACCAAAATTCTAGGAAGTTATTATATACTAATCCTCAATGTCTATCTTCGGGCTATGTGATCTAATCAGAGTTTATCTAAATATTGCTTCCAAGGTTAGTACTAAACTACATCTAATACCAACTATAACACCCCGACCCCAGTTACCCAGATTCTGTGCATTATTGTGTAACATTGGCATGATCACAAAAGATGAAGTCTCGAAAGACTGATTAGTTTAGTAGCCTTGGAAACACTAGATACATTAATAAATGTTACATTACATCATAAAGTGAAAAACTACAATAACAAAGTCTCCATAGTCCACACTCATATCCCCTTATGAATATCCCTACAGGTAATTCATAAAATACTTCTTCACATCCTATAAAATAATAAAACATTGAAAGGGGTGAGCTCAGATGCTCAGTAAGGATAAAAATATTGTGAAATCTTTCATAAATAAACATTAACATTTAAGGCAATGTATAACTAAAACAAAACCATTTTTAAACATGAACTTCAACATAATATGGCAAAAATAAAATTAAATAACTCCATTTACTTACTCACATGGATATTCTACTAGTCTAATAATCACATGCAATATCAATAACAACTTTCATAATGATGGAATGCATAATGCCAGACTATCATAACCATGTAGCTAAGGCCTCTTTCCAAGACCCCAAATAAGATTTTGTCAAGGCCTCGTGCCAAAACAGTAGTTTGTCTCATGATACCTATCAATGCATCGAGGAGATATAGAGGGCTCCACCTGTCACTTATTAAGTCCAATGCATTCCTCATATGAACAGGTTTAAACATATCATAAACCATAACATAATCGTATCACATAAAACATGCATAAAGGAAATATAACATTTCCAAATTTAAATAACAAGATATAAATACAAAACATTGATATAATAAAATCATTTTCAAAACCATTTTTCAATACGAAAATAAAATAGAATTAAAAAATGGTATTTATTTTTCATTTAAAAAAAGTTATGGCTTGTAGAGGAAGCAAGACTCAAATAATGGTCATGGCGGCGGAGAAGTCGTTGTCTCCACATACGTATAACAAGAAAAACATTCCTTTTTTCATTTAGTAAAACGATTCATATAAAAATATTCCTTTTGAATAAACATAAAAGTCAAAGAGTTTTATACACCATATAAAAAAAATTGTGTATAAAACAAAATATGCCTCAGTGAATGGAGAATTAGACGAAGTCCCTTACAAAGATCATTTTTAAATAGAATAGATCTATTATGTGTATTCAATATATGTACACATAAAGAGAATATAAATACAAGTTATGACATAATAATATCATGACATAATTTGAAAATAGGAGATTAACCCAATGAATGGAAATTGGGTTAAGAATTTCCCTTACCTCGTGTCCGACTTGACTCGACCGTTCTTTAACCTCCTGAATAATAAACTAGAGTTAATTTATAATTTATTAAGAACCTTTTTCATGTTTATTATTCCTTTTATATCACTTATTACCATGTTATTAACATTATGTAATTATTTATGTTAATAACGGTCATTTTGTAGATCTTTGGTATTTGAGTCAAAAATAAACTTCTTAAAATTACATGTTATTCATGTGGTAAAATATCCATTATATAAATAATTATATTCATGATTTAGATATCATATACATAATATATATAAAGTATATACATTCATTTATAATATTACATAACATTTAGAGGTACGAAATGAAATGCACTGTTCATGGAGAGGGTAAGTTGTACGTACGCATGAACGCTACTTTCATTTCTATTTCGTATTTAATTGAATGAAGTTATAATTATATAAAGTTATAATATAATTCCAGTATAATATAATGTATAATACCATTTACTCAATCCTTTATTAATCCCACATATGGCATTATCGATTTAAATCACTTTGAGGGGGCGGTAGTCCGCATTTCCTAAAATGAAGATATCACGTTTACCCAAAATGGAAACAATAAAGGTTTTCCAAAATTGAAAAATACAGAATCATAAGGAAAACAAAAACATAATATATATCATATATAAAAATAGTGTCATCATAATGGCCACCATGAGAGGTGTTATATGAGTGTTGATAAATCAACATTTCATGAGGCATAAATTCGCCATCCACAGAAACAATATGTTCAATAACCATTAGACGAAGGTGTGTGTAAGTGTAAATGAAATAATTCTCATAAAAACATCCTTGTATATTGAAGATAATGGTTTTGTTACAAAATAAAGGAACAAAAAGAGTTTAAGGGGTTGGAGAAGAAAAATAAAACAAAATAAATAAGAGAAGACATTACCTTAAAATCGGGTAACTCTTTTTGATTTGAGCCAAAGGCTTCCTTGGGAAGAATTATGCCCAAAGTGAGGCTTCTAGGAGTAATATAGGGAAGTTGGGAGAGTATTTGGGGAGATTTTGTCTGATCTAAATGGCTTGAATGTGTGAATAAGGTGGTTGTGGTGGGGGCCTTTTATAAGAGGAGAGGAGGGGAACTCATGGAAAGTCATGAAATGTCACTTTATTATATAATGAGTTTCATATTTTAAAGGTCCCACACATATATATTTCGAGGCTAAGTAAGGGTTAGAAATATACTCATCCAATAGGTTTTTGACAAGTGTAAGTCTTATATTTTACATTATCTTTTCATTTTATTTAAATCGTTATTTAATGACGTAATCGTTGCATCATCATAGTGTCATAAAAAGTTTAATTTATTTTATGTCTAAAAATTAGAAAACAAAATATAATGATGTAGGAAATCGTTCTAGAATTCTAATGAATATTTATAGTCAAAAATCTGACATGTATAACCCCATTTAAGTTTTTTAGTAAAACAACTCATTTTGTGACATTTTTATTTTAACATTTAATAAAAAGTTTTTAATGTAATTTTCCTACCAATGTGGCTCCATGGGGTCACCAAGTTGACCCATGGATTTTCTTGGTCGTCCATGACTCAGCCAATAGGTGTAGGATAAGTTTAATGGTATTTCCATATTTTTATAATATCATTTTTACCTTAAATTTCACTAATTACCTTTAATCACGATTAATTAATCTTAAAACGTACTATTCACCAAAAAAATTATTTTAATCCCATTGAACCACGTTATACTTCCTAATGACAACCATGTATGTCGGATTTTTTAAAATCAAACCACAGATGTGGTAATGTTTTATATAAATGAAAAATCAGTTTTCTAACTACCACTTAGTGGTTTCACTATTCATCAAGAATTGAAGTTTTTCAGAAGAATGCCAAAATTTCACCCTAAGATATAATTGATATTACGAATTCAAAAATGATATCTATTTTACAAAATTCCAAACATATATGTTTCATTAATTAATTTTATAATTAACTCCCCTTGTCACAAAAAATAGTGTGTTTTTAAGAAACAATATATATCAAAAGATTGACAATTGTTTATGTGCAATTTCAAAGCATAATTAATTCTAAAGACCACCATTGGATAAAATGGTAAAAATATATTCTAATTATAATTTAAAACCACTCAATAGGATAATTTATCACTATAAATTATTTTCATTAAAAAATTTGTTTTTATGTATTTTTCACTATTCATAAAAAATTGGAAGTTCTCAGAAAAATACCAAAATTTCAACATAGGCTAATTTCGATATTCTAAATCTAATAACGAAGCCCATTTGGAAAGATAAAATTTTAAAAATAATGTATTACTATTCATAACGGCTACTTTGATTGGTTGTGGTGTGTGTTAGAACTCGACGTTGCGTACAACACACGCTAATGTATTATTCAAAGAGAAGTGTACCATGGAAGCTTGGGGTGTTACAAATAGAAACCAAAACACTTACCTTTAAGTGTCAGGTCACATTTTATGCACTACTTTGTAATCATTTAGGCTCTTCTAGTTTGTGTCTCTGGTCGTAAGGGTCCTGTAAACTTGTGAACTTTAATTTTTATGTATCAAACAAGCTAAATGAAAATAAATAAATTACTATTATAGGACTCTACCTACAATAATGAAATTATAAAGACACAAATTATACAATGAACCATTCTTTGAGTCCTGGGATCATAAGAAACAACATCCTGCAACTATCTCATCCCCTACCATGCACCTCCTTGAATTTGGTATGGACCACCTATCGGTGGTGGTGGTAACACATAAAAATGTTGGACACCTTATACTACATCCCCTACTTCTCTGCCACCTCCACCTCCTGATGGATCTATAGGGTCCTGCCGCTGCCACTTCCTTGGCGGTTCATCAACCAACTCTCTAATGGTAAAATGAATGGTTAGAAAATCTTATGAGAAATTACCATTACTACAAGAAGAATAGAAATTAATCTTCCTCATGGTAGTATAAATCCCCTAAAACCTTCGACAAAGGATCATGTTATGTGACTTAAAACGTGCATCTATTATCAGTAGGTACGTTTGACACTACATCCCAACATATTTCTTCATAAGAAGCCTGTGACACATGCTAAAACCCTATGTATCATCCAGCATCACCAAAAAAATACAAATATGACTCAGTATGAGAAGAAAAATTCACTAGAACCATAGGTTGGTGGGTTTATGAACTGATCAATAGGGTAAATGGCCACCTAATGAGCATCATGATGAAAAAATACTCTATGACTGCCTCTCCTCAGGGATGCCTCATCTATCATTGAGTCAAACTCCTGATCCTGCAGTGGAAACCACGCTAGCTGGCATCGTGAATACAACATATAGGAAAACACGATGTTTCATTGTTAAAAAGTATACCTACTGACATGTCCCAATAAGGACATGGAAAACACAACCCATTCTTATGTGATTCATGTACCATTACTTCTACCTAAAAATATTTTTTTAGGTACTAATTTGAAAAAAGGTGTCCAGATTCTTGGTGTATGTATATGTCGGCCACCAAAACAACACATGAGTCCCTAGCCTAAAAGATGAACTCAAAACATGTAATGCTATTTCCCCAAACCAATCTCATAATCATGAGATATTATGTAGAAATTAACCCCTCTGATACCACAATATGACAACTCATCTCAGCATGGCCCATTTATGACTACTCCATTCCCGCCTCCAAAAATCTATGGATTGAGATTAGACCTGAGTAGTGATATCCCAATAATGGGAGGCCTTTGAATAGTATCTGTATACACACACACAGACACACATCTCTAAGGAAAAAATGCATAAATGTAAAAACACCATGTAAAATTATCATTCATACAATAGGATACCAACCAAAAAGTACGATATTTGAAAAATAGAAATTAAACAAGGCTAGAATACATTCCCATCAAATGAAGGAGTCTACAAAAGTGAATTCAGAAGATCAAAAAACACATCCATAGAAAAACCTACATGATGGGAAAATAATTGGTAAGCTGTTTGAAGTCATATGAGAACCCCCTAGTTTATCTAAATTAACCAAGCATCATCTAGTCCTAGTTAGTCCAAGAAAACCATAAAAGGGTCAATCGTATTCACAACACATGACGTTTGTTGGATAATCTCATGGTGGGGTAAGTAAAACAGTACTCTGTAGGAGACCCTGAAATATTAAATTAAATTACCTTAGAGGAAACATCCCTAAAATGGATACATTCTTCTCAACTCTGGTATATCTATAAAAAACATATAGAAATAACATTCATATATACTCATTAAATATTCCTAACCTCAGTGGTCTCATACACTACTAGCCATATGGTTTTTCTCATACCATACTCGATTGTGGAGATCTCACTTCTCGAGACATATGATAGTAATCAAATATAATATGTCATCAAAAAGTACCACATATATACCAACGGTCATGAAATATTACAATATATCCCTATGACATAAAGACTCTCGATGATTATAGGATTAGATAAGACACAGAGTTTTGGTAAGACATAGAGTTTCAGCAAGTCAAGTAATTTCAATAATACATGGAGTTTTTTTAAGACACATAGAATTGATAAGACCATGTGTTTTTGTAAGACACATAATTTCAATAAGACACATAGTCTCGCTAAGACACATAGTCTCAATACATAGATATGGGGTCAACCATGCCCAAGGCACACAGGGGGGACTCCTAGACCTAGTGGGAACATCATCCTATATAGTGGACCAGTGCCCAAAAAAATATTGGTCACAACACCTATGCATAACCTACCTAAAGTAACAAAATCAGAGGTGGGCACCAACATCCCTCTTAGTGAGAGACATGTTCCAAACCACATAGACAACTGTCGAAGATGAGCTGAGAAAAATCACATCGGACAACGGGTCATCTTGTTTGATGTGAACGTGAACATCTATCAATACACCATATGAATAATCAAATAGAATGATCCAAACCTCCTTTTGTCCAACTAAAAACCCACCATGCTATATCAGAATGAACACCTCATCGCAAGGGTCCCAAGATTGTAGAAATCATGTCAAACAGACACCCCGTTACAATGTTATGGTTGATTTACTAAAATTATACGATAAGGGTCTGAACTAGGTCCAATCCAGACCGTCAGACCTGATCTGACCCACAGGCTATGCCGATCTGGTCTGGTAGACCCAACCCAACCTAGTCCACTAGGCTCGATATGGTCGTTATCCCTTGTCCACCATGGCTGGGACATGGGCCAGCTAACAATGTCGCAAATTGTATGCCCCAGACTATGTGTCCCACTGATATGTGTGACACTACCATGTTACTACCTCCCCCATGGAATGTTACCGAGGCATGCCACCAAACATGGTTGAACCATTTTTCATGAAGCTACTACCACCACAGCATGCCTTCGGTGTGTACCACCTCTCGTAGAATACCTCCACCCAGTTCCACGACCGGCGCATTGGTGTCCCCTTCAGCTGGCCCCCATTTTTCCTATTTGGATCCATTTTTTTAAATAGAGGCACATCATCGATCCTTGGGTCACATTCCTCACTTCTATTTGCTTAGATTAATGTCATGATCCATCTTGTCAAAACAAAACACTTGAATGTTGATATCTCCCACCTCACTTCTATCGATCCATCAACATCATTGTTGCACCTCTTGATGGTCATCCCAACATTGGTTTTTCAATTTCATATCATTTTTCTATGAAGAAGAGTTTCACTGATCATCATTTCATAATCCACGAAGAATGTGAAAAATTTAAATAATATAAAAAATATCTTGGATGAAAGGTTCATGGAACAACCCATATATCGAACCTCATCTATTGTTCATACCGAACTCTTTCCATTATGTAAGAATAATCACGAAAAAAGATCAAATCCTCAACCAAAATATTCCTGAGAATAATACCTTGTAATTATACACATCCTGTAAGAACGCGTGATCCATAGGTCAATATAGTTATTGTTTAATCCATGTTCATCGTTGATTTTCAAGATTAGGGAATATAATAATCAAAGAAAAATCCCCAAACATGATTCTGTTTGATCTCTTACAATGAAAAACTGCCACAACGTTATCATGGTCAATATACTTCACAGACACAAAGACACAATCAATATTTTTATTTTATTGATAATTCACTTTGAGGGTAAGTGGGAACCAGAAACATTGAATTATAGCCTCACAAAACACACATAAATAAATTCAAATTTCAAAATAACCAGACACTGCCCCAAGAGCAAGTCATACAACCAGTTTCAAGTTCATAAAATACTGACATCATCACAATGCCTTCAAATCCTGTAAATATTGTTAGAACACCCAGGATCATCAATTTTAGTGAGGAAGTTGTGTCATGTACACATCGTCGCCATCGTACACATCACTTATCCATTGTCTTGAAACCATAATCCATCACCACAACCAGCATCAACCCCACCAAAGAATAGAAAACTAAATGCTGGAAACCATGGTCACTGCCATGAGAAAGTAAAACAGAACACCAATGAAACAGGAAAATAAAATCGAATCCACAAAACAAAATCACTCCAACTCTGGGAACACCTTGATTCACTTTGAAGCTTGAACCACATTACCAAAACCACATAGATACCATTTCCCCATATCCAACTATGATAGGAAATTAGGAACATGGGGCCAGATGAGGTTGAGTGGCCAAGGATCTCTTCAGCACATAACCATATTTTGACTCAAGAATCCTTCATAAAATCAGCACAAAACCACCACCAATCACCAAATCTTCCACAAGAATAGGACCATCAACACAATGAATACAAAACATTAACTAAAGTGAACAATATCCCTCCAAACAGGGACATAGGACATAAAATCTGAAAAATAAACCAACCAACAATAGGGAACTCCAAAAAGATACCGAGAAAGGGGAAATAGGGCTGAAACCCTAAATGTATAAAATATGAAGTAAAAGAGGAGAGACTGATGAAGGAATAGACAAGGAATGAGAAAGAGGAAAATGGGGACAATATCTTAATTAGATCATCGAACCAGAATAAATGAAATTGCGGATCAAGAGAAACTATGGTATGAATTCACCGCATGAAAAGGATCCTATTTCCTTTACTCCCACCACCATGATCCCGAACACACCTGAGAACCCAACACACCTGACCTGTATGGGGTCATTTGTGTCAGACCAGGCCGTCATAATAGGGGAGGAAGAAGGCAGATGAGACCATTCCGAAGAAGGAAAAAGGAGCAATCCAGAGAGGAAGAATGCAAATGAGACTATTCCGAAGAAAGAAGAATGAGAAATCCAGAGTGAATCAGAGAGGGATTGAAGTAGAGAAGAGGTGAAAAAAGATAACTTGGAGAATGATGCCGAAGAAGCAGGTGGATATCTAATGCATCTGGAGAGTCTCTCTATCCCTATGAGAGGGTGGATCCAGGAGTTAAGGATGGGAGAGATTTCTAGGATAATGAGGTGATATGTTCATCAATTTCAAGATCCTTCGAATTTTTGGATAATATTTCATGATTCTCCAATCATTCAGTGTTCATTGGAGGGAGATAGGTCTCTTTTTTTCATAGTGTTGCAATGGTTAGGTTGTTACCAAAGACTACAAACAATAGAAAAATCTAAATGAAAAACAATGCTGCATAAAAAATAGCTTTTTTAAAAAAAAATTAATGAATTTTACTTTCATAAGCTATCACACACATCATACCCGCTATGGCTGATGTAATGTCTCACCTATGAAAATCATCCCCTTAAAAATAAATGATTGTATCAAATTTCCATATCAAGTTTTCTTTTATCAGTTACTTGGATCATAAAATAAAATAATTCTATTTAATTATTTTATTTACTGTTACTCCCTCAGTGAATTCCTACAGATGACCCATGCCGACCATTGATATGTTTAACCATGGGTAAAACCATTATTCATAGCTCAATGGTGCCCCTGAATATTTTATATAATAAAACACATAAGTGATATCTCACATTTATGAAAATTTGCGCCTTCCTGCAATTAAATACATAACATTTTTCAAGGAATTCTTTGGGGCACACAATGACACGGAATCACACACCGTCTTAGCATAATATTTAGTAATGTTCCCAAATAATATCCAAAAAATTGGGAAATGCAACTCATTATAGATAATCTATATTACTCAGTGTTTGAAGCATCAAAAATAATCATTTGGAGTTTATTGATTGTATATTGATGAAGATCTATGGTGGAATCTTATTAAGAACATTATATAATAAAAAGAAATTGAATATATGGAATTACTGGAGTTTAAGTGTATAATTCTCAATATGTACTACCTTAGTATTCTAAATAAAATTATAGAGATTGAATTTATTAATATTAAGTACTAGGATAATGAATATATTGGTAACTATGAATAAAGTTTTAAAATAATTTCATTTTTTATTCTGGATTAATCCTTAGACCTGAATGGTTAATTGATCTATTCTTCAGTGTGGCGTATGCCTGTCATAGGGCATGGAAAAAGCAAATTTATTTTCTTAATGCAGCACGATGGCTAACCAGGGTTATCTCACTTGAGGAGCATTGAAGTCAGTTCAATCACTTATTCTAGTTCACCTAATCGAATTCATTTTGTTGTTTTATATTTTATAAAATAAATGTAATTTAATAAATTAATTGAAATAAAAAATAATTGGAAACTAAAATTCAATTATAAATTTACATGCAATGCTAAATAGAATGGAATTATGGAAGAAAGGAAGTTCTCCCGAGAGAATTTTCAGGGAGCACCTTCATTGGACAGTTTCAAATAATCATATTGTACACACTCGATTGTATGTGTGCACACCTTATTTTATGCCGGTTATGAATGAAAATTCTACAGAGAGATCACCAAGCACACCCTCCATCCACCTCCTTAATCGAGGGAAAATGATTGTAGATTAAGAAGTTAATCTTTAGACAACCACAGTGAGGATTGCCCCCACTATAAATTATCCTTAGAATTAACTCAAAGAATATTAAAAACAAGGTCATGGGTTCAAGAAACTAATTACTCCCTTGGGATATTCCTCGAATTAGTAACTCTAGATCATGAGTATTATAGTTCACAATGGTAAAATGAGAGGAAGAAAAGAGGGTGAATCGGTGGACACAAAAATAAAAACAAAGCATGAATTTATTAGAAATCAAAATTACAATTGAAAACTAAAAATAATGAAAAGAAATAAATTTAAAAGAAAGGGGGAAGATTTATGGCTGGCCTCCCTCAGAGGAGATCTCCACCTCGGTGCCTTGAAGGAATGGATGGAGAATGGGATGCTTTGGGAAGGAGGAGAGGGCCTCCTTTTATAGGCAGAATTCTTCCACAAAATTTCGATGTGTTTTAGACCCCATTAATGACCTCTTCACGCATTACACCCATCATTATTTTTGTTCATAAATATCTTCGACACCTCTCTTCAATATTTTAGATAATTTTGAAACTGTATGCAGGATTTATAAATTTTTCAATCTCGGTTTCCGTTTCTGGGAAAAACTGAATAAGAGATTAAACTCCAAGTGGAACTTTCCATCGAAGAAGAGATTCATGATGAACCAAATCAAGGAGATGATACATTCTTGGGCTCAAATTCTTATAATTTTGTTGAAACAAATTTGAGTATGACTCCCAATTGTTTTGAATTTTTAGAATCATATGACTCTTATTATGACCTGGAGGATCAAGAGACAAAGGAAGATGCACTTGTTGTGGAACATCTAGAGCTCCTAGGAGACGTTGAACATTTACTAGAGGGAGCACAAGAAGAGAAAGTAAATGATTCACAATTAGAAACAAATAAAGAGGAGGTTCTATAAATCATCTTACCCCTACCATGAAACCTATACTAAATTGTGAAGGGGGTGGATCTGGTATACTCTATCAATATGGTCCTCCTCAATAAGAACAATGAACTTCAAGCTAGGAAGAGAAAAATGTGGTAGTTAAAATCAAATAAGCTTCATCCACCAACAGATTATGGATAAAAGCTAGTATTGCCCTCTGGAGGCAGTAAAATATTCCAGGGCCATCTTAGGGGACCATACCAAGATTTATCCTTTACATTCTTTATAGAAATTTAATTTTCAATATTAGGAATTTAGATTTCAAATTCAGTATTAAGAAATATTCTAGCATGTGGTCCACTCTCTCTTTTCATTTTGATCTTAAATGAAAATATCCTGGTGGTTAATCGAGTAATTTTACTTTTATACGATCATAAAGGAAGAACGAAGCCCTGATAATTAGAGGAAGAGGACCAAATATTTATTTCAAAAGGGAGATCACTTTTTATGATTTTAATTTAAAATCCTTTCATTTTTTGGTTCAAAACATATTTTATGCTTTAATGAATATTCTTATCACTTTTCACACATCAACTGATTTTGAAATAGTTGAAATGATTTTTGTAATAATTGATTTTAAATGATTGTTGATATGAATTATTTTTCCTTGAAATGGATTTTCATTCATTTTAATGAGTTTGGATTATTTTTGAAATCCATGCCCATGAAACACTGACTCAAAATATTTTTCCAATCATGTGAGGTATTCTAAACCACTTTTATATATTCTTCCTAATACCCACACATTCATGAGGGAAGCTTGAATTTTGTGTGAGAACCAGAATTTTTGAATATTCTCTTTCGAAGCATTGGATTTCATGGAATGAATTTGAAATGATTTAGGAATATCATTGGATAGCCACATTTTATCTTGAGACCCACCTTTACATTTATCCTTTGTATTCCCTTTGATGCCATGAATTTCCTTATAGGTTTAAGACACATTACAAGCCAATTTTTCCTTACATACCCACACTTTTAGTATTTTTTCATGGTTATTTCAAGTTTGAGTGTGGAGGAAGGTCCTTTCATGTGGGTTCATTGGGAAGTGTATCATTTATGGGTAGTGCGAGGTGTGTGTGTCAATACTTTGGATAGTGGATAACAAAAGAATTGGGCATGTGTCGTCATATCACTGTGCTTTATTTGTTTCATCCATTTCTCCTTCAAACAAAAGAATAAAATGGAGATGAGCTTGAATTCCTAATTGTACATTCTTTTATGACTCATGTACCTCTCAAAAATCATGGGCATGAATTTTCATTCATTAATTATATTAAATTTTCATCTCATCCTCTATGATAAAAATTAAAAGAAAATAAAGTTGTGCCTTTCTGGAGCTTTTAAAAATAAAAGGAGAACTTAGATGATATCATTCATTATAATCACTCCATGGCTAATTTACCATGTAATAAAAGGAGGGTGGTGTTTTATTTCATATTTTCAAGCGATATTGAGTGAGTAATTTCTTTTTTTAGTTGATTTAATCATGCATTGTACTTTAAATTCCAACCTCCTCTTTTTAGCCTGGAACATTTTTCAATCATTATCCCACCAACCCTAAGCCACAGAATCATTTGAACCTTTAATTAATGCTCTCATGATTGAATTCATTTTCATGTTTCATTTTGTGGAGAAATCAGAATTTTCCCAAACCTATGGTGATACATGTGATTTCCATGTATGATAATAACACTAGAATCAATTTCTCTTGAGTGAAGAGTGACATAAAATTCAATGTGAGGTAGGTTGTGAAAGGGACATGGATTGATTTATGAGGTTGAAAAGATTTGAATGATTGAAATTAAAACAAGATAGAATTATTATTCATATATGATACATGATGGAATTATATTTTGGATAAAATCATTGATATTTTCTCATTTTTTATTGTTGTGTGGTTTTTGATTTGGATGTAAGATGATTTCCCAAGAGTGCAATGTTTAACTGTGGGGGAGTGATGAAGCTCACATTTTCATATATTTTATTCTATAAACCATTGTTTATAATCCCACCATAGTGTCATTGGATGGGTAATTTTCATGTTTTTATGTTCTAGTGTTATTTTGTGCATAAATGTGAAAAATGACTAATTCTAGAGTTTTGACAGATTTTTACGGTAAGGGTATTTTGGTTATTTACAGAAAACTATAATTCCAAATTTTCTGAATCAATTTTTTTAGAATCCTTATTATATTTTCTCCACTTTTTTATTCTGGACCAGGAGCTGATTCATCCATCTATAGGGGATACAAATTCATTGAAGTTGGACAATTTTTTGGGCGGACAGCGTGGACCCCACAACTGTAACGGAATCATAACTCCGTCTAAACATCTTCAAATGCATTGATTCTACTTGGGGATGAACGATGACATCCAAGACCGACTCTAAATAAAATATGGTAGAGTTGTAAAGTCATTAAAACGTCCATTAAAAGAAACACTTTTAAAGGAACCATCCTGGAAGCTTCTCCCAGAAACAGAAACCGAGATTGTAAAATTCATAACCCCTGCATACGGTTTCATAATTAGCTGAAATTTTGAGGAGAGACGTCCAAGATAATTATGGACAACATTAATGAAGGGTGTAATGTGTGAAAAGGTCATTAATGGGGAATAAAATGCGTCGTCATTTGGTGGAATAATTGTGCATATAAAAGGACACCCTCACCTCCTTCTCAAAGCATCCATTTCTCCATCCATTCATTCCAGGAACCAAGGAGGAGATCTCCACCGAGGGAGGCCGGACGCAAATCTTCTCCCTTTATTTTTAATTTATTTCTTTTCTTTATTTTTAGTTATCAATTTAAATTTATATTTCTAATAAATTCATGCATTGTTTTTATTTTTGTGTCCACCGATTCACCCCCTTTTCTTCCTCTCATCTTACCATTGTGAACTATAATACTAATTATCATGAGTAACTAATCTGAGGAATATCTTGAGAGAGTAATAAGGTTATTGATCCCAAGACCATGTTTTTAATATTCTTTGAGTTAATTCTAAGGATAATTTATAGTGAGTGTAATCCTCACTATGGTTGTCTAAAGATTAACTTCTTAATCTACAACCATTTTCCCTCGATTGAGGAGGTGGATAGAGGTTGTTCTTGGCGATCTCTAAGTATACTTTTAATTCATAACTAGTGTAGAATAATGTGTGAACACATACAATGGAGTTTTTACACTAGGAATATTTGAAACTAGCCAATGAAGGTGCTCCCTAAAAATTCTCTCGAGAGAACTTCCTTTCTTCCACAATTTCATTCTGTTTTCCAATGCATTGAATGTTATTTTCATTAAGAATAATTGTCTTGTAATGTGGCATAAATCTATACGGAAATTGATGGCTTCTAAGAGCTTACAAAGGATAAATGTAAAGGTGGGTCTCACAATAAAATGTTGCTAGCTAAATAGATTCCTCAATAATTTCAAATACATTTCATGAAATCCAATTCTTCGAAAAAGAATATTCACAAATTCTGGTTCTCACAAAAAAATCAAGTTTCCCTCAAGAAAGTGTGGGTATTAAGAAGAATATGTCAAAGTGGTTTAGAATACCTCACAGGATTGGAAAAAAAATTTGAGTTAGCGTTTCATGGGAATGGATTTCAATAATCAGACAAACTCATTAAAATGCTTGAAAATCCATTTCAAGGGAAAAGAATTCATATCAACAATCATTTAAAATCAATTATTTCCAAAATCATTTCAACTCTTTCAAAATCAATTGATGTGTGAAAAGTGATAAGAATATTAATTAATGTTGAAAATATGTTTTGTACCAAAAAATGAAAGGAGTTTAAATTTTAATCATAAAAAGTGATCTCCATTTTGAAATAATGATTTTGTCATGTTCCTCTAATTATCTGGGCTTCCTTCTGCCTTCATGATCCTACAAAAAAAATTACTCAATTAATCACAAGGATCTTTTCATTTAAGCTCAAAATGAAAAGAGAGAGGGGACCATATGATAGAGTATTTCTTAATACTGAATTTGAAATCCAAATTCCTCATATTGGAAATTAAATTACCATAAAGAAATAAAGGATAAATCTTGGTATGATCCCCCAAGTGGGCCCTGGAATATTTTACTACCTCCAGAGGGCAGTACCAGCTTTTATCCATAATCTGTTGGTGGATGAAGCTTATTTGATTTGAACCACCACATGTGGCTCTTCCCAGCTTGAAGTTCTTTGTTCTTATTGAGGAGGAATCCATTGACAGAGTATACCAGATCCGACCCCTTCATAATTTGGTATAGCATTAATGGTGGGGGTTGGATGAAGTATGGAACCTCCTCCTTATTTGTTTGTACTTGTGACATTTACTTTCTCTTCTTGTGTCCTCTCTAGTAAATGTTCAATGTCTCTCGGGAGATCTAGATGTTCCTCAACAGGTGCATCTCCTTTTGTCTCTTCATCCTCCAGGGAATAATAAGAGTCATCTGTTTCTGAAAATTCAAAAAAATTGGGAGTTATACTCAAATTAATTTCAACAAAATTAAGCAAATTTGAGTTCAAGAATGCATCATTTCCCTGAGATGGTTCATCTTGAATCTCTTCTTCGATGGAAAGTTCCCCTTGGAGTTGATCATAACATGATGGATGTATGTTGTTAGACTCCTCCATCTTGACTTTAAATTCCACCAATTGGTTGGGGTGTTCTTTCAGTGGTGCTGGCTCTTCTTCTTTTTAAGGTTTTTAGAGATCATGAAACTCCTCACATTTATTCCAGAATTTATCCAATTCTTGTTGATCTCCCACATTTGGCTCAGCAGGAATTTCATCCTCCTTTTCATCTATCTCGGGTAGAATTGGTTGGGTGAGGATGAAAGAGTCTTGAGGTACCCTAACATTTACCTCCTCTGGTTCTTCAATGATGAGTGGTGAAATTTATTCGACCATTATCTCAGGTTCTTACTCCAGCTCAGGTTCGGGTTACTCCATCCTTGCACGAACATAATCCAATGCCCATTCCATTTTCCTCCACAAATCATCAAGATTATTACTAGTACTTTCAACCCGGTCATTTAGATCATGATAATCAATTTCTGGATCATGATATTGCACCTACGAGTAATCTTTCCATGCATAAAAATCTGAATTTGAATATATCATAGAAAAAAGAAACATTTTCCTAAAGATTTTTCTTAATGAAAATAAAATAAAATATTGAAAAATTTGTGAATTTTGAAATGTTATTGAAATAACTACATAGCTCACCGACAAAGGTGCCAGTTTTGATGCACACCTATCGTAGGGCATGGAAAAAGAAAATTTATTTTCTTAATGCAGCATAGTGGCTGACCAGGGTCGTCTCACTTGAGAAGCATTGAAGTCAGTTCAATCACTTATTTTGGTTCACCTGATCTAATTATTTTGGTTGTTTTATATTTTATAAAATAAATGGAATTTAATAAATTAATTGAAATAAAAAAATAATAGGAAAATAAAATTCAATTATAAATTAACATGCAATGCTAAACAGAATGGAATTATGGAAGAAAGGATGTTCTCCTAAGAGAATTTTCAAGGAGCACCTTCATTGGCTAGTTTCAAATATTCATAGTGTATGCACTCTATCGTATGTGTTCACACCTTATTTTACACTGGTTATGAATAAAAATTATACTTGGAGATCGCCAAGAACACCCTCTATCCACCTACTCAATTGAGGGAAAATAGATGTAGATTAAGAAGTTAATCTTTAGACAACCACAGTGACGATTACACCCACTATAAATTATCCTTATAATTAACTCAAAGAATACTAAAAATATGGTCTTGGGTTCAAGAACCTGATTACTCCCTAGTTATATTCCTCGGATTAGTTACTCATGATCATGAGTGTTATAGTTCACAATGGTAAGATGAGAGGGAGAAAAGAGGGTGGATCAGTGGACACAAAAATAAAAACAATGCATGAATTTATTAGAAATATAAATTACAATTGAAAACTAAAAATAAAGAAAAGAAATAAATTAAAAAGAAATGGTAAATAATTGAGGCCAGCCTCCCATGGTGGAGATCTCCTCCTTGGTGCCTTGAAGGAATCGATGGAGAATGGGATGCTTTTGGAAGGAGGTGAGGGCCTCCTTTTATAGGCAGAATTCATCTACAAAATGTCGATGCTTTTTAGAACCCATTAACGAACCCTTCACGCATTACACCCTTCATTAATGTTGTGTATAAATATCTTGGATGTCTATCCTCAAAAGTTCAGAAAATTTTGAAATTGTATGCAGGAGTTATGAATTTTTCAATCTCGGTTTCTGTTTCTGGGCGAAGCTTCCAAGATGGTTCTTTTAAAAGTGTGTCTTTTAATGGACAGGTTATTGAATTTAAATCACCACCATATGTTTTGTAGAGTCTGTCCTAGATTTCCTAATTCGTCCCCAAGTGGAATCAATTCCTTTGATGGTGTGTAGGACGAGTTGTGATTCCGTTACAGTTGTGGGGTCCATGCTATCCGCCTGAAAAAATGTCCAACTACAATGAATTATTATCCCCTATAGATGGCTGAATCAGTTCCTGGTCCAGAAGAAAAAATTGGATGAAATAAAATAATTATTATAAAAAAAATTGAATTAGAAAATTTTGAATTATATTTTTTTGTAAAAGACCAAAATACCCTTGACGTAAAAATCTGTCAAAAATCCAGAATTAGTCATTTTTCACATTTATGCAAAAAATAAAACTAGAACATAAATAATGGAAATTACCCATCCAATGACACTATGGTGGGATTATAAACAATGATTTATTGTATAAAATATATGAAAATGTGAGCTTCATCACGGTTTCCTAATGAAAAATATTTTATTGAACATGTCTTTAAAAAAATTTATTAGCTACCTATATTTCCATCTATGCGCACAAATAGTTTAAATGGAACTTTTATATTTTCACATGTCCAATTATTTTTATAAGAAAAGGATGATCATGTCTCATGAAATCTTAAATTGTTGAAATAAATTCAAGCTGTTTTCATTCCATAAATATAGGAAGTAACATCATGAATTTTTTTTACATAGAACTAGTAGGCCCCTAAAATGTGTAAAGGATAGTTATAAATCCTGTGTATGTAGAAATTTGAATAATGTTTGGTTAATTCAATGGCAGAGTAGAGGACGAAAACAAATTCCCCCACCCATTCTTTTTTGTTTCAAGTGAATGGAGTTTAGGAATTATGTTAATCAATGCCAACATACAATAGATAATGTGGGTTATAACCCACATCAACCTCTAAAAAATAAAAAATATAAATCTTTTGGAATCATAATGGATGATGTGAATCATGATAATTAGGGAAGACATATCATCCCCGTCGTTTGGAATTTAATTTTTCATTAGTTATGATTTTGAACTATGAAAACCATAATTTTCAACCTGTATAAAATTTTTATGTGATTATCTCCCACACTATGAATTATTGAATAATGAAGTAAAATTTGATATTAAAATTTTAAATGATTACATTGATGATTTTAATGAAAATGATTCTATACAATACATGAAATTATATAAATA
The DNA here is from genome assembly GCA_963277665.1 of Viscum album. Taxonomy (NCBI): domain Eukaryota; kingdom Viridiplantae; phylum Streptophyta; class Magnoliopsida; order Santalales; family Viscaceae; genus Viscum; species Viscum album. The sequence continues at coordinate 1,566,052,022 of OY728145.1, forward strand.
ATAAAGGGTTAATTAAAAATTTGATGTATATATGTCACCAATTAATATTAACATAAGTGTTATGGATATAATCATGGGTTTTTGAATTTAGTTTTGATCATATGTTCAAAGTCATCAAATCCCATTTGTAGGTTTTTTATGATATGGGTTAATCAAGATTATAGATATTCTAGTAGACATTTCTGGAAATAAAACCCTTTTTGTTTGGTATATGATTATTATAAAATTTTATTTAAGGTGGAATGTATTTACAACTTTTGGACATATTATTAAATGAATTGGAAACATGTAGGGGTTAACTTATCTTTTATGTTGAGGAAATTATGGGCTGTAGACGATAATAATTAAATGTTGGTAGATTTCCTTACTATGAGGGAAGATATCCCTCAAGATCCTCCTTACATAATATAATTTAAGGAAGTTGTAAGGATGCATGTAGTATCAAATTGAATTGTATCTCATCAGGATCAAATGTTCACCAACATGTTTTAGAAAAGTCATCACTATGATCTTGATACATATTTGTGCTTCAATACTGTGTATCATTCTCAAACTGATGGTTAGTATGTGAGAACAAATAAAACCCTAGATGATATTCTAATATATTATTTTATATATTTCTATGATGGTTTTGACCAAAACATTCATCAAGTTGATTTTTCTTGAAACAAGATATATCACTCAAGAATTCATATGGATCCCAATAAATCATATTATGGGATGAATTGTATAACTAAAACGTTCAGTAATGAAGTAACAAAATTGAATCTATTACAACCTGAGTAAAATTATGAGATGATAGATAATGTTAGAGATATTTAGTAACAAAAATATAAAAAGAAAATTTTACAGAAATTTTATGAATATATTCATCAATGTGATCTACAATTTCATGTTGGTGAGAAGGTCTTTATTTGAATTTCAACATGTATGAAAAATGGAATACTAAGCCTTAGGTATTTCAGACACATTGAAATACTTGATCATATGAGGAAAATATATTTTATTTTAGTGCTTAATGAAAACATGTCACATGATTACCATGTGTTCCATATACCTATCTTCAATAAGTACATATCTTATCCTTTACATGTTTCTAACTCATGGTTCATTCCACTATATCATGATATTTTTTATATGAAAATTTTAGTTTAGAATTTGGATCATATAGAGTATGTTGTATGAAAATGGTAAACTCACCATCTCAAAGTTTTGTTATAGAACAAAAATATTTAAATTGATATGTGGGAACCAACGTATGTATTGATGTATATATATCCAATTTTCCTGGTAAGGGGTTGGTAAAATATAACACCCCATGATTTTACAAAATATATATTTTAAATAGATCAACTAATTTTTATGTTTTACATTACATGGAACAACCATATTCTCTTCAGTTATAAAAAATAGAAAGTTTAGTGTTTATTACATATAGTGTAGTGTTTATCTTTAGTTTCATGTGACCTTATTATTATCCATTATAACATGAAATAGTGAGTTTAAGTTAAACAAGATATACTATTAAAATATAATTATATAATATAATTTTAATTAAATAACCATTCGAGTGGAGGGTATGAATGGGATAATTTAAATTAGGGAAATATATGGCTTGTAAAAGAATATATAATTAGATCCTTGGTGAATTATTAAATAAAAATGAAAAAAAATGTTTTGAAAACAATGGGAATATTTTTTTGGAAAATGATTTTCATTCATTTTTTTACATCAATACATTAAGTAAATCACTTTTCATGAACGATTTGAAGAAAATTTTATTCATTGAAATATTTAATATTTAAATTATATTTTTTCTATAAAATGGAAAATAAAAAATCTAATTTTACTTTTAAAAATGAATTTTTTAAAAAATTGTTTTCACACTAATTGCGTACATATTTAAAAATATAATTTTAGAATATAGATAAAATATATTGTAAAAAAATAAATTAATTTTATAAATATTAATTTCAAAATTATATTAGTTTTTATTTTTATTAATTTTGATATAAGGTAAAATTTTCTAAAATTAAGAAGAAATTATGTTTTTATTAAGAATTTTCGCATCCTTAAAATTATCTAAAATTGTTAAAACTTCCTGATGATTTTAATGAAAAAATAAGACCAATTATATATCTATACAACCAATTTTTTCCTTTAGAATCAATTTCATATTTAATTTTGACATAAAATAATACTAAACATTGTAACAATTTTCTGTTGGAAAACCAAATTCATGTTTTATTTGAAAGAATTATTTTATATTTAATTTTTCCCACTTTTAAAAATATAATGTGGTAAAAAGGACTCAATATTTAGAATATAATTACTTAATATTATCTAATAAGGTTGAATTAAATTTTAACAATAATTAATAGTAAAAATCATAAACATTATTTCCAACGGTTATGGTAAAAAGGTGTTTATTTTTAGATAAACTAAAAATAAAATGGTATAAAATTACACATAACATGTACTATACCCATTTTATGCCCATAAATCTACCTAATATCTTTTATGTTTTATAAGGGTCCAATGTGCGGAATGTCTATCTTGTGATAATCATGGGTACAAAATTTTCTTTTAAATAATTACAAGTGCCTCAAGTATTAAATATCACCACCATCTCCACTTCAATTTTATAATATCCTAAATTTTAGATAGTTATTAAAAACAAATTGTGGTTAAATTATAAGTGTGTTATGAAAAAAAATAAAATTATATGGGATATATCTTAATAAAATCTATTAAGGTCATTACATAAGGGTAAAATTCCAATTAACACTTTATAATATTCAATAAACAATTTTTAGAGTTAAACAATGATTTTGTGAGAGATTATGAGGCATGTAAAGCCTCGGTGATGATAGAATAAAAATATTAAATATATTATAGTACACAAAAACACAATTTATTCAAAATATTTAAATAAATCTAGAATTTAAAAACATATGATAAATCAGATACCATATTTAGGTTAAGAATTTAATGTTTTCCCTATTCAAGGTATAAAATATGTATGTGTTAAACGTTTGGACAAATCACTCATGAAAATAATGTATTTATTAAATAATATTTTATAATATTATTTTTTGAGCATAATTTAATATATCTCAAATAGGTCATCATATGAAAAATATGAGATCATCGTTACGTCCAAATTTTTGTGTTTATCCTTACTGAGGTAAAAATCTTATGAACATTGCGAATTTTTCAAAATCACATGTTATAAGACACGTTTTATATTTAACAATTTTTTTCTGATATTTAAATAATAAATAATTACATATCTCTCAAATGGTTTAACTTGTGGGAAATACGGGACCATTTTTAGGTCTATAATGTATGGTTTATCCTAGTTGGCACGTAATATTTATTCACAATGAACATTTGGAATTATTTATTTTTTTTTAAAAAATCTATTTTTTATTAAAAAAAATCATGTTTCAAGTGTTATTCTTCCGAAAATGTGGATACCACCAATATTAGACATCTCATGTTTTAAAAAACCTTTAGTTTCCCTTATTTAGACTGTTTTAATCACCAACACCATAATGAGATAAAATTAAACACCCAACACTAATTATTCTGTTGAATAATGTATTTAAATCAATGTTTAATGAAGGCCTATAAATGTTTTGTTTTCTGGGCTATAAAATAACCGAACCGAATTTTTTTAACCACTTGTAAATTTCCTCAAGTCAAAATATTATTACCTCCCTTGATGTTGATCGATCTAATGACCAGTTTTGATGATCTGGACTAATTGGCATGTGCGACCCCCCATTTAAGATATTCCTTTTGTTCCACCTGGGTAGGTTTTCAGGTTATTGTTTTCATTTCATTTTTTATTATTTCTTCATTTTTTTCATTTCATAAATTGATAAAAAATAATGACTTTTTTTTAAATACAACAATAAAAACTAATTTATCCTGGACGATAATAAAATTTTAATGGCGTGATAACTTAATTTTTCATAAGATAATAATGCGAATAACTATATGAAAATAATTATAATATATTATCATGGGTAATTTTTAAAAATATAATTTTCAAAAATATAATATTCAATAGTTATGAAATTATGTTTACCCAAATATAAAAAGAAAATTATAAAAATATTTAATCGATATTCTCTATAATATCATATGATAATAAAAATAATTATCATAGGATAACAAAATATCAAATATAATTACTAATATAACTATACAATTATAAATTGTGATAAAATTATTAAATTAAATAATAAATAGATAATTATATAATAACTTTTTTTTAAAAATTATTCATCTGGTGAATATTACGAGCACATGATTTGACCAAGATGATAATAAAGAAAATATTATAGAGAGAGAAAATATCATTTTAGGTTTTAATTATTGCTAATTCAATAATCAACCCAGTACGAGAATGTATCATCTCATGTGATATTTTATTTCTTTTTAAATGAAAATAGTTTGTTTTGGTGCTATGGACCCTTGATTAACCATGGTCATCAACGTGATGAATACTCAAGACTTCGATGAATTGCATGTCGGTTCTTGAGTGCCATGTCAATCTTTGTTTTTGTTTGCTTATTCTAATATTGATCTTAGTATTCCTTATCATTCCAATAATAATATTTTTATTTTTTGTTTCATAGAAAGTGGAAATCGTTTAATGGTATCAAGACAATCAAGTGGGGCCCTTAGGTTGGTGTTATGTGGCCGAGTGGCTGGTTTTCCAAAATTATATAGTCCTAACGTCCTTAATGGCGGGATGAATACACTAACATATGGGAAATCAATGTAGCTGGAAGGAAGATACCGGTAATGGATTCATATGATAATGGGATGTGGGAGTTTAAATAGGTTATGTGGGTTGGGAATGAATATTATTTCCTTGGAAGATTCCAGCCATGGAATTATATAAACATGGTGTATGGGTGTATAAAAATGTTAAGTAGGCTGGGGATTTATAGTGGTTATCCTAAAGGTACCGGTCATTGATTTCTATAGACTTGGTCAATGGGTGTTTAAAAAGATTAATCATGTCAGGGACTATCTTTATAGAACATGCAGATTTTTTGATAAAATAACAAATGGATTGGTGTTAGCTTTTTTACCTCAGTGGAGGTGTATAACATCATGAAATTGTTAACGTCAAAGAGCCGAAGTAGGTGGGGTCGGGGTTTCTAGAGGCTTCTTCAGCATATGATGATTCATAACAAGTATGATTCATAAAAATTTACATGTATCATTATATACATTGTTATGTCAATGTAATACATGGTTTGAGTTCATTTTAGAATTTTTATGTACTAAATATTTCAAAATAATTTTTTAAAGAAAACCAACATTATTTCTCTCTTCGGCCGAAAATCGATTTTTCCTTTGAAAAAAAATTTTGATTTTTTTTTAAATTTTTTAAGATTCTACAATTTATTTTTTAATTATATTTTTAACTGTTATTTACCTTTTTATAATATAATTTTTGAAAATAATATTCATACTTTCGTTCAAATAATACCATTAAATATTTTAACAAAAAAATCATATGAATCATTGATTTAATAGGTAAATCATAAATAGATCTTTCCACAAACATGGCCAAATCATTATTGTAAAGAGTCCTTTCTATGATTCAATTTCTTTTTCAAATAATTGTATTTTGAAAAACATTTTTTTTACTTTCATGATCTAAAATAATATTTTTAAAATGGAAAGGATATTTTCCCCAAGAATTTATTTATATGGTTTTTAAATATTTGTTTCAATGTTTAAAAGTTTATTTTTAATAAAAAGTTTTATTAAAATTTATTATCTTTTAAAAAATTTAAATTAGAAATTCCATATTCCATAAGAAATGCTCGATGTGATATTTTTGAATCATTTCCCATATAATATGGAATCAATAGATATTATTTATGATTTACCAGGGTTGAGATTGAATTATAACATCCTTATTAATTCTATGGATGGTAATTTTTTTGTTGATAAAATTTTTATGAAACTCTTTTATTTCTCATGGGTTATGTTATGGTGAATTGATGAAATGTTTGTGAACCCATTTTCATTACAAGGGTTATAGTTTTATGATATGATTATTGTATTCTGATATTATGGAACAAAAATATTTTTTTTCTTTTTGAGAGATATGGGCCTTATATCTCCCTATATTTTTTTAAGTAATGACTTATTTCCCTTGAGATAAAAATTGGAAACAAGTTTGTGGTTTTGATCCATTATGGGAATCATGTCCATCCTGATCCACTATAGGAAATAGTTACATCTAAATAAACAATGGGAATGTGACAATAATTCTTGATCTATTATGTTTATGGAATTTTTAGATAACCTGGATATATGAAATTTATTTTCACTATTTATCATAAAATAATTGGTTTATATATTGAGTTTATGGGTAATGATTTATTTATGATGATTCCTCACTCTTATGTGACATGTTTTCTTATATGTTAATGTTTTATGAAATTTAAAATTTTTATGATCTAATACAGGTTGTGTATAAAATTAATATGTTATTTTTATGATTACATCCTAATATACCTATTCTATTATTTAATATAATCATGTATTTATATCTCTTATATTTACACTTATAAAGCTGTCAAGATCAACCTCTCTTATGTTTCCTTTACGAGGTTATTATGAAAGGTTTATGAATGATATTCTTATGGGGTATACTATGTGAGATGAAAATTTTTGGAGATGTTGAATACTATCCATGAAATAAGATGAATGTGAATCTAGACACAAAATACAATAAACTATTATTGTCCTATGGCATGTGCTTTTAAAATGCACAAGATATTAATCTAAAAATATGTGATATTTATGTCTATAATACTAGTTCACTATGAAAATAATAAAATCCTATACATTGAGAATTACGTATTAATAAACACATTAAATAGTTAATATAATCGAGAGGCAATAAATATCCACTCAATAACCCTATCCTTTAATGAGAACATAAGTTTACTCATTTCATTATGTGCCTTTGTTTATATAGAATTTTATAATGGATTATAAATATAAGAATCTATTAAAAGTATTTAACTAATGGAATTTCACATATAAATAGATTTATATATAATATACCTATATTTTAAAATTAAAGACTATGTTTGATAGCATATATTTTATACAAGTCTGAGAGTAACTGAAAAACAAAAAAAATTATATATAAATTAGACCCTTATATCCAAGAAATTAAATTTGATATAATGAATTTTATTAACCTAAATATGATATATATAAATAAATAATTTTTCAAATAAAAAACATTATTGATTAATGATGAGGATATAATCTCCCAATTTACAGTAAAGCCATTGTTTATTTCAAAGACATGATTTCATAGGAAAATATTTGTTATTGTTTTTCGGTTTTGAATAATATAATATTTTTTGGAACATTTAAAAATAATATTTTATGAAATAAATATCATTTTTAAAATCATCATTTAAAAAGTATCATATAGTAAATTTGTAATGTTTTTTTTGAAATTTTTTATTTTTTATAGATAGAAAAAGCTTTTTCTGGACAGGTAACACTCTTAAGAGAAAACTAGGTACTGTCCCTCAGTCCACTAGATGCTAACTAATTGAAAAAGGTGGCATTGCCATAAAAACCCTCAATAATTTTAATTAATACTTTCATGCTAAGCTGACATGGAGCCTCATTTACAAAGATTCATCGTCCATAGATTTTCATAGGTCTTGCATCCTTGATAAATTACGAAATTAAATTATTGTTTATTTAACCTCTTCTATCTGGCCCTCCATCAGGAATACATTAATTTATATTATGACTAACATCAGATGGATGGATAGAAAAAGACTCGAATTTAACTTTTTGGCTTGATAACTGGAATGGTTCACACCTCATCTCCTTGGTTCCTAACACTCAACTTTCTGAACATACTAATGATACCATAAAGGAAATTTTTCAAATGAAAAAACATTGCTTACCCGACTTTATAAGGCATGTTGTGGACAATTATCCCTTCACTATTAACGATGATCTTCTAATTTGGGAACCTTCTCATAATGGAATACTTGATTCAAAAAACTACAATAACCATTTATTCAACAGTGCTGATAATAATTTATTCTAGTTATAATTTTTTAATAAATATTGGTTAAAGCTCTCGAGACTCACAATCATTTTGGGCATTCCTCATGGTAGGCTTCCCACAGATATCTATTTATAATAATTCCGGATTAATCTATATTCCAAATTCCTCTTGTGTAATCATCATCATGAGGATACTAATCACCCCTTCCATTCTTTTGATACAAAAACATTCCTTTGGAACTATATTTTTGATATTTTTGAGTGAAGATGGTTTCTTTATATCTCTATAACATCTCAGTTGTAGCGATATGTATATTTATCTGACTCTAATGAAATCAAGAATCTTTTTATTTCAGTTGTAGCGCAGCTCCAACATGTGATCTGGAATGGGAGAAATGACTATATTTATACCAATTACTCATTCACAGATTATGCAGGTAAAATATGAATACTCATTGCTATACGAGAGGCTTCTATGCTTTAGAAGGATCATTGCAACAACTCGGTTAGAGATCTTGGGATTATTAGGTGCATCAGTGTAGATGGGGGGTACCCTCCACCTAAATACACCATAGAAGTATTTTGGAAAGCTCCACCTCCATGTTGGATTAAAATCAATGAGGATGGGGCTCCTAAAGGAAACCCATGCCACATTGGATGTAGTGCCATATTCATAAAACACATGGACTAGGTTCTTGAATGATTCTATGGATCATGAGGCTTCGTTTCTTCCCTCTATGCTAAGATGATAAGATTGATTCACGCTAATTTTTTTTCCATGCTGCATAACTACAACAACATTTAGATTGAGATAGACTCAACTAATATAATCCAAGCCATTTGGAATGGCACTTTTCACCTAGCATGGACTCTCACTCCCTGGTGGATGGACTATTTTCACTCTCTATCGGAACTCAAGTTCATTTTCACCCATACCTTTGGTGAAGCTAACAAGCTTGCTGATGGACTTTCCAACATTGGAGTTAATCCCGTGTTCTCTTGGAGGGATGAACATCTTGATGAGTTACTCCCTATTTATCTCAGGGATGTTCAAAAAATTCCTTACTTTAGACTCATGTAATCCTTTCTCATTATTAATTTTATAAGAATGTTTGTGTTTTGGTCTTTGAACAGAACACCACTATTTCAGACACATTCGCTGGGGTGCATGCGTCCATCTATGAGGACGTGCAGTTGTTTCCCCACAAATCTTCTTTCCAAAGGCTAGCGGAATCCATTCCTTATTAAGGTACATTTACTCCTTGATCGAAACGGGATGATGGGATGTCGGTTCATCATTCCATGGATTTCTCCCCGGAACTCATCAACTAGTCTGAGTCTTCCTTATATATTAAGTCATTGTTTGTGAATCTCATTCCTACTGCCATATCTATGTGGAAGCCGGTTAATTACACTACTTCCATCAGGACATTAGATGGGGTCATTAAATGGTAGCATCCTTCGGACGGAGTAGATGACAACATCAGGTATGTTGGGGCATCTCTTGATGTGTGGACATTGTAGAACCTTTATTCTTTCTCATAAGAGGGCAACCCTAAGGTGCATACCTCGAGGCATCCCACTTCGAATGCAAGGAATCATATGCCATAGGCATGTATCTTAGGATTTCCTCAGCTTCCCATGTTTAACATACGGTATGCCACAATTTTAACGTCTAGTAGAGATAGCTACGCCCAAGGAATGTCTTCTAAGTTTTTCCTCATGCATATCATGTTTATCATGCGGTAGGCTGCATGTTTAAAGACTTACAGAGATAGAATGAGTGTGATAAAAATGTCCCATATAGATGGATTAGATTGGAACATCTTTAGTAGGGAGATCCAGGATGGTTTTCTAGGTGGATGGATCAGAGCACTCAGTAAGAGAATACCCAAGATAGTATGTCCCATAAGGATAGATGTCACACCGTGAAGCCTGATTTGGTCACCACTGAGGGCGGATCAGGGAGTGTGCACCCCATAATGGGGAACACCATGGTTTACCATTGACTGGGATTGAAGCTCCTGGAGGTTTCCTATGTACCCTGTGTAGATGGTAGGGATCCAAAACCATGTAGTTTGAAGGATTGATGAATTAGGTTGTACGCAGAGGACAACAACCCAAATACATTATGGTGGTTATGCGTGGATAGCATCCCAGGTACTTCTAGGAGTAGTGAAGAAATGGATGACCTAATCCCACAAAGATGTGGCGGCCCGAGTAAGAATCAGGATGGATGATGGAGGGATGAATGAAGTGGAAGGAGAATGAGATAGAACCGATGTGATGGACGATAGTGATGTTGGGATTGAGACTTGAAGAGACTTCCTACATATCCCCATGGTAGTGAATCAATGTCTGTGTAGTTTGGTCCGACGATGGGAGACCTGAGGAGGTGGCTCATAAGAATGGACGCATGGATGGAACCCGGAAGAAGTATAGCTTTAGGGTTGGGTAATGATCTTCTCAAAATGCATGGGATCCTGAGATAGATCAGGATGAGACAATGGTGCTGGGATTGAACCTCATGTAGGCTTCCTAAGTATGCTCGTGGTAGGGAATCAAAGTCCATGAAGTTCAGAACGGGCATTGGAGCAGTGACATGAAATTGGTCTGGACCAAATGTTTGTAGGGCATGAACCTTAGTGAGGCTTCATATGTATCATTCCTTGTCAAAGATCATAGTCCATGTAGTACAATATGGGGCGTGGGTTTTACACTCTAGGCGGACCAACGTGTTGGTGAACCGACTTGACGATGGTTGGAACAACCGGGGTCGTGGGCTTGAACCTCAGGGAGGCTTCCTATATACCACACCTTGGCAGGGATCAAATACCATGTTGTTTAGGTGGATAAATGCTTGAACCTCATGGAGGCTTCCTACATTCCATACCTTGGCAAGGATCAAAGACCATGTAGTTTAGGTGGAAAAAAGGGCTTGGTGCACCGATGTGAAGGGGTTCAGAGCGATCAATGGCGGTGGGCTTGAACCTCAGCGAGGCTTCCTATGTACCCCAACTTAGCAATAATCAAAGACCACATAGTTCAGGTGGAAACAAATTCTTGAACCATAGGGAGGTTTCCTACTTACCTTGCCTAGGCAAGGATGAAAGACCACATAGTTCAGGTGGTAAAAAGACTTGATCCTCAAAGAGGCTTCCTATGTACCCTGCCTTGGCAAGGTTCAAAGATGACGTAGTTTAGGTGAAAAAAATGGCTTGGTTCACCGACGTGAAGGGGATACTAGCGATCAATGGAGGTGGGCTTGAACCCCAGAGATACTTCCTACATACCATGCCTTATCAGGGATCAAAGTTCACGTAGTTTAAATGGCATGTGGGGATTATGCTCTAGGCTGCCCATGGTAATGGTGAAACTATGTGAATATGGTCGAAACGACCGTGGTGGTGGGCTTGAACCTCAGGGAGGCTTCCTACGTACCTCACCTTTGCAAGGATCAATGTCCAGGTAGTTCTGGATGGGTGTGGGGCTTACAATCTAGGCTTCCCAAAGAGGATTTTATGGTCAATGCTTACTCTAATCCCACTTGAATCATTCTCAGTGTGATAAAACAGAGGCATTAAGGACATGACGATCAATACACAAAGGGTTGTCCATCAAGGGTGGTGGATGGGGCTTACGCGAGGATGATTCCCAGGTGCCGCTATATAGTGGCAATGGTGAATAGGGATTCAACAAGGAAGTTTCTCAGGTTCCACTATAGATCGATAATGGTGGATGGGGCTTATGCAAGGAAGCTTCCTCGGTGCCGCTATAGAGTGGTAATGACAGATAGAGATTATACGAGGATGTTGAATGGGTGCCGCTATGGAGCAGCAATGGTGGGTGGGGAATACACAAGGAAGCTGCCCGGGTGCCGCTATGGACTAGCAATGGGGGATGGGGATTACACAAGGAAGATGCCTGGGTGCCGATGTGGAGTGGCAATGGTAGATGGGGCTTATGCAAGGAAGCTACCCAGGTGCCACTATGGAGCAGCAATGGCGGATGGGGATTACGCAAGGATGCTTCCTGGGTGATGCTATTGTTCGGCAATGGGGGATGGGGCTTACGCGAGGAAACTGCCCAGGTGTTGCTATGGTGCGGCAATGGTGGATGGGGCTTACATAAGGAAGCTGCCCGGGTGCCGCTATGGAGCGGCAATAGGAGACGGGTCTTAGGCAAGGAAGCTGACCGGGTGCCGCTATGGAGTGGCAATGGTAGATGGGGTTTATGCGAGGAAGATGCCCGGGTGCCACTATGGAGTGGAAATGGCGGATGGGGATTACGTGAGGATGCTACCCCGGTGCCACTATGGAGTGGCAATGGGTGATGGGGCTTACGCATGGAAGCTGCCTGGGTGCCACTATGGAGCAGGAACGACGGATGGGGCTTACGCAAGGAAGCTTCTCGGGTGCCAATATGGAGCGACAACAATGGATGCGGCTTACGCAAGGAAGCTACATGGGTGCCGCTATAGAGCGTCAATAGCGGATGGGGCTTATGCAAGGAAGCCTCTCAGGTGCCGCTATAGAGCAGAAATGGAGGATGGGGATTATGCGAGGATGTTGCCCAGGTGCCGCTATGGAGCAGAAATGGTGGATGGGGATTACGCAAGGAAGCTACCTAAATGTCTTCCTCATGCCTGGCGATGAGGGAATCCCAACAGACTGGTGGGTTGAGGCCTTCACTTTTTCGCTAGTTCACAAAAAGGATAATGCCAAGGGTGTTTGAATCAGTCTGAACAAAGGGAGATGAAAAGTGTAAATCACATGCATGATTTTTAGAACGCAATGAAGGTGGTGTGGCGATGGAGGATAGCTATTGACCGTGTTTGAAACACAGAATACATATCATGTGGGTCTGAAATATAGACAATCAAATGAGGGCCGACTGCTGACTGTGTTCTAAACATAGGACCTGACTAGATGTGTTTTCCAATGTCTTATGGGGCATTGGCCCGGGATGGTAGGTGAGCTGATGTGGCATGGGACCGAGCCATTAGGGGGTTCCTTTAGGCATGGAAGTGGATGAAGATACGAATGAAGGACACGAAAGCGTGAGGTGGAGTGATGGAATGTTTGAATGAATTCCAATGATCTTGAAATTATTCCACTATAATCATGGCATGAGGCATGTTATTCTTAGAGATTAATGCATCTCTTGTTTGGAGTAAGTGGCTTCCTATGTTCGGAACATAGGGTGCACTACAATTTGTAGTCATGTAGATAGGACTGCTAGCATCTTATTCTTAGAGCATAAGACATCTCTCAAACAGCAAAAGAGGTATCCTTTGTTTGGAACTTAGGGTGAACTACAAATTATAGTCAGGTTGAGTGGACTACTAGAATCTTATGCTTGGAGCATAAGAAATCTCTCGTATAGGGAAAGAGGAATCCTATGTTTGGAACATAGGGTGAACCACGGTTTGTAGTCATGTAAAGAGGACTACTAGGCTTAAGGCTCCAAGAAATGGCTTGTGTTGGGACTTATGCATGGGCGGCCCTTTCTGGATCAACCAGGCATAAGAGCCATGTGATAGGGTTTGGAGGAGTTTATTGTGGAATGGTTCAAATCATGGTACTCCTTAAATTGATGATGAGAATCTAAACTCATGACACGTGAAAGGGACCAAGAGGAATATGTTAAATCAAGGTATTTCATGGTGTGTAGAGGAGTATCTGAAATCATTCTATTCCATAAGTGGATGGTGGGTGCGCATAAGGGCGCAATGGAAAATCCCGACATCCCGGCCCGAAAAGTTCATGTTGCGACAATCCATTTTTCATGGGGGATACTAATGGGCTGTGGTCTCGGACCGTGTAGGGGCACAGCCCCCACAGTATAGACCAGCGGGCGCAGGCCTCCAAACCATGGTGTATAAGAGGGAATACAAACAGGATGGGCTGCGCGCAAGATCAGAGTCTATGGCATACATGCGCGCAAGATTCAACACCTTAGTACTGTAGCGTGCATGATGGAAATCATTCATGGAAGATGGATGTCTTGCACGCAAGATTGATGTCTTGTGCACAAGAATGGAAGTTTCATGAACAAGCATGAAATCATGCGCGCACATGAATTGGGCATAAAATATGTTATGTGAGGATCAAACCACATTGGGCCCCGCGTGAAAGTGGCCCCATATGGGACCTATCATGCAAGATGTCACAAGGAGGATTCCATTCATCATCCTAGGCACAGAAGAGGCGGCCTTATGTGCAGTAGAGTGGAAGCTGACCTCTGGAGAGCTCTCTTGATGGGTGGGGGCTGCACTTGTATTTATCGGCGAACTCAGGAGTGGTTGCGCAGATGATTCCTCATGTGAAAGATGTTTTCCGGGCGAAGGGTGTGCGTAAACTTCCGTGCGTGAAAGTTGTTTTCCGCGTGTCCTACAGTGGGACCACATGAAAAGGGGAATTTAACTCCGCCTTTAGTGTGGTAGAATCTTCTGCGCGGATGCTCCTCTTGTGCACACCTCTCATTACTTGCGCGCCCCTTCCCTGGATGTTTTTTGGGTAACCTGGGCAGAAGAGTACCTCTCATTGGCCGCATAAAAGGTTTTCACGACATTTTTCTTGGAATATTTTACTATTGCGTGCAATATTACATACTTGAGTGTGAAACATCCATTATTTCATGCAAAAGTTCACTTATTGTGCGCAAAACCATCATTCTTGCGCGCAAAACCGTACTTTTCCCAAAAATCATCCCGAACGGTCATTTCAAGTAGCCTGACATTGAAAAACCATAACTTTGGATTCATAACCCCGTTTTGGCTACACGACCAGTTAAACCAAACCTTACGGAATGAGATACACTCCGAAATCATTTATGGGAGCATTTGGAAAATTTTGGGAACATATTTATTTTTGTGTCAACAAAAACCTTTTTAAAAAATTAATATTTTTGATTAGTTTTATGATATATTTTTTTTTGTTTTTACTTAATCCTATCGAATTGTATGTTTTTAAATTAATTTTTACCTATAATTTAATATATAAATATTTTATTTTAAAAAAGATCATATTATGACAAACTAATTTTAATATCATTTTTATGAATCATTTTTATTTAAATTATTCCACATATATATTTTTAAATTTTTCAAAAGATTTAATATTTATATTTTATATGAAAAATTTATTAATCAGATTTTTTGTCAATAAGAAGGAAAATTTGTTACCCTGGTAAAGGGTACATCAAATAAATAATGGTATAAAAATAAAATCATAAGGATTATAAAATGTGACGTCTCGACCCGGAGCCACTGAACGGTGCCCAGATTTGGTTGGACAAATACCCTAAAGAGAGCCTCCACCAATGTTAGAGGTGTCGACTAGTAGTGACGGTGTGGTATGTCAGTCATGGGGAGACAATACCATCTCTTATCAGAAAAAAACACCAGCAGAAGCAAATAAAAATAACCAAGTACAAAATCATATAAATAACCAGAACAATACCATGAAATATAATAGTTAAAACTAGAGAATACAATACTCAACTGAAAGGTAAAACATCCTATGAAAATGCATGTACCAGGTGTCTATAATGTAGCTACATTTAAATAAACAATAACTCTAAATGGGTCACGAACCACGTATGGTTCCCATTCCCATGCTCCAATCCCAAACTGAAACCTATCACATGGCCTTGACATTATCTAGTCTTGCAACAATAATTTCTGGTCGGGTGCCGATCACGCATCCTACATAGGGTCTATATACCACTCAATAGGCCACCACCAATGATGTCAAAAACAGGTCTAGTTAAAATATATTTCATGTCGTTTTATGATGTAATAAATAAAATGAATAATTTAAACATTTATCACATTGTTATTTAATCATTAACCAATACATTATGCTAATTTTAATTCATGTTTCCCATTCAAATCATCATTAATTATCATAAATAATTTTTTGTCGGTCATCTTTCCTTTCACCACAAATCTCATTGAGTATAGATTGTCATGACTAGCAGTCCAATTCTCATTTGGTGTAGGTAATCCTGCCTAGAACCCTATAATCTCAATCTTGGATAACTGTTAGGGTGGAAATCCATTTCCAAATCCCAACATCTAATTGGTCTCGGACTCCATGCCTAGCACGACAATATCTCAACCATTTAATCATTATTTTAAGTCATAAATTTTTTCCACATTATTCATTTAATAATACATTGATTAGTTAAACATTTAAAATAAAATTAAATAATTCAAAAAATAATTCAAAATATAACCCATTAATTAATTCAACAACTAATTAATAAATCAACACAATTTTCATTCCATATTTATTTATTTATAATTAATTTTCTAAATCAAAACAATAAATAATCCATAATTAATTCTCACAATTAATTATCATAGATCACATCATGGAACATAATTAATTCTCAAAATTAATTTCCATACATAGCCAACCATATATCCATAAATAATTCCCCCCAATTAACTAACATTCAAAATTCAATTACATAACAAAATTTCAATATCAAATCATCAAAAAAATCAATTTGGGAAACCCCCCCACCCCATAGTTTATTATGTGATTCAATTATCAATTAAATCGCCAAAGAAATTAAAAATTCAAATCCATATTCCTAATTACACCAATATGTGAATTCAATTATCAAGGGACAATAATAAAACTCATAATCTCATAAACATATCATAAATCATGTCTATGGGAGTTCTATTTAGACCACATACCTCAGTTTATGAAAAAATAATAGCCCAACATAAATCCCCAAAATCCAGGCGGCACAACATTGCCGATAAATATCCAAATAGAAATCCCTTAACCAAAAATAAGATCAAATTTATCATGATCTTTCAAATCTTGATCTACATATAAAATCATAGATCTAGATATCAACTCATTGGTTTAGATTCATGGAAACAGTGATGATCTCCCTTAAAAAGATCAAGGAATGATAGAGGAAATAATGGGTGATGAATTGGGATGAAATCAACATTCTAGGAAGAGAGGGGATCTCCAATCCGGGCATTCAATCCCGATGAATGGTGTTTGGATAACATTGGAATATCTCTAGGAGGATTTGGTTACACCTAGAATTTGTCAATCCTGAGCCATGTATGAAAATATGGAAGTCTTGGTGGTTTTGTGGTTTTAAAAAGGTTTTTTAGATTTAATGTATTGTGTACAATGTATCATAAGAAGAGGAAAAAAATTAAGAAACCTGTTCTCCAAGCTAGTGGACCTTTTGTCCAAATTTTCATTGTTGGAATGGTTTGGACACACAATTTTTCAAATAGTGCGCAAACAATGCGGACATCTCTGTCAAGTTTTTCATGCAAGGAATTTTTTAGTCACATTTTTTGTCAAACCGTGCAAGAACTATGCACATCCCACATCCATAGGATTCCTAAAAAAATATCCATAACTTACCCCAGTACACTACTCACAGTTAATGGTAATTAAATTCTTCAAATTGTACCTGAAAGCATGCTCAAGAGGACTCTAGAAAACGATGGGATATTACAATTTATCCACCTTATAATAGTTAATCCTAGAGATGCACTATAGATCATCTCTCTAATTCCATTCCAATAATATTGGGACATTGTGCCCTCATAACTGCTTCCCATTCCCATGTTTCCTCTTAATAATTTCCATGTTTCTATAACTCATTAACTAACAGCATGGTATTTCCCTATATCACTTTCTCACTATGACCCAACATATCTTCTAGATGCTCCTCAAAGGATGCATCTATATCGTGGTCAACATCCTCCAAATATTTAAAATGAGAAGGGTATGGATGATATATTCATAGTTGTGACACATGTAAAACATCATGAATAACACTAAATTTCTATGGAGGTGCTAATTGGTACGCCACCAGACCGATTCTCCCCAACACCTAAAATGGTCCCACAAACCTATGCCCTAACATACCTTTCCCCAATATCCTATGGTGACCCAATATAGGAGAAACCCGAAGAAAAACATGATCATACACTATAAGCTGTAAGGGTTATCTCCATCTTTTAGCATACGACTTCTGCCTACACTGACCTGGAGCCATACACTTTTGAATAAACTGCACCTACTCTGATGTCTCCGGAATGAGACTCAGTCCCAACTGCTCTAACTCACCTTCCTCTAACTAATAATGCAAAGACCTATAAGGTCAACCATGAAGTGACTCATATTGTTCAATATGTAATGTTTCCGGAGAAATATTGTTATATGATACGTCCACAAAAGAAAAGTGGTTATCCAATGACCAAACAAAATAAAGCACACATGCTCGCAAAATATCCTCTAACACATGTATAGTATGCTCTGACTACCCAATTTTCTATGGGTGGAAGGAAGTACATAACAAAATCTAGGTTCCATGAACTATATGTTAGAACTTCCAGAAGCATGAATTAATGCGAAATTCGTGATTTGAAACTATAATATTTGTAACACCATGAAAAATAATTATCTCTCGCACATACAGTTCACCCAACATCTCTACTATAAATTTTTAATTGATAAGAAATATTTATAAAAATTTCATTAGTTGGTCCAAAAAAACCCGAATAGAATAATTCTTCTTATGTGTCTTTGGATGTCTTACCATGATGCCCATAATCACATCATCCAACTTCCATTCTGGAATTGGTAAGGGCTACAATAGGACTTGAGGTCATTGATGACCTGCTTTCACCTACTGATAAGTGAATCATCTTGTTACAAACCCTGCTATCTCCTTTTTCTTGAATGGACCCAAAAGTTTTAGTTCATGTTCACTGTACATTTTTTTCACTCTAGGATGTACCACCCACCTTGAAGTATGAAATTCCCATAGGAGTTCCTCACACAAAATCATAGGCACAACATCTCGATTTTTCTCCGAAATGATATCATCCTCATTTATTTTCCTATTTCAAGTCGTCTCCCCCCCTTGAAGAATTTATATTAAGGATAAAAACTTTAGATCTTCGTACTTACTTTCCCTAGTCCTATTAAAGAGTGTAAACTCTACTACTATAGAAATCAAAGTCATCCTCTCACGACTCTCCTGCACTACAACATTCATTTCTTCCAAAAAAATCATCATCGTAAAATCCGAACACAACTCAGGTACCAACTACATATGAGTTTTTCTACTCAAGTAATCCACCAATCCATTACCCTTTGTGACTATCTATGCCAATTTAAAATCAAAAGACTATATATACTCAACCCATTTTCGTTGTTGAATATTCATGTTGCGATGTGAAAATATATACCCAAGTTTTTATGATCCATAAAAACTATATACATTTCAACCAAAAGATATTTTCACCATCAAATAAGAGCATAAAAAATGATTCAACATGAATTCATGGATAGGGTCATTTTGATAATGTGGAATCAAATGTCAAGACCCATAAGCAACGATTCAATAAAATTTCCTCAAAAAAAACTCTGATTCCAACACCAGAAGCATCACAATACAACATGTAATCCTCAAATAACTCAGGTAAAATCAAAATTGGTGCTGAAGACATGAGGTTCTTCAAATCCTGGAAAGAATTATCTCATGCTTCTGTCCAAATAAACATTACCCCTTTGTTAGTCAAACTATTAAGGGGTGTATCCAAATGTGAAATGTCCTAGATGGATTTCCTTCAATAAACAGATAATCTTGGAAATCTATGTATATCAAAAACATTATTGGGAAGCTCCCATTAAATCACATCCCACAATTTTTCTAGGTCCACTACCACACCTTCATCTGAGATAATGTGCCCCAAAAGTGGAACCAGCTAGTCAAAACCTGACATTTAGATAGCAAGATGAATAGTCGATGCTCTCTCATTGTATCTATGGTGATATCATGATGTTGAGTATGATCATCATGATTCTTAGTGTATAGTAAGATGTTGTCCACAAACACCACCACAAAAGGATCTTTGTATGGATGAAAGATCATGTACATCATGGCCATAAACACTGCTAGAGGATTAGTCAACCCAAACACCATTACGACTAACTCATAATGGCCATACATACACTTCAAAGGAGTTATTAGTATATGAGTAGTCTAAAATCTCACCAGATGATACCTAGATCATAGATATATTTTTGAGACCACACCATTCCCCTACCGTTGGTCAAACAGATCATCGATATGGGAAGAGGATATCAGTTCTTCATAGTCATTTTATTCAACTTCTGGGAATCTACACCCAAGCATAGACTCCCGTCGGCCTACATTGAAAACAAAATAGTTGATCCTCATGCCGATGTACATGTAAAGATAAAACCTTTTTCCTATAACTCTTCAAACTGTGTTTTGAGATCTTGAAGCTCAGTTGGTACCATTCTGTAAGTCAGCCCTTGACATTAGCTAAATAGTGAATTCCAAATATTTTTTTTTCTGCAAACCCTAAAAAGTTATTAGTAAAGACATCCTGAATCAGTTATACTACTGGTGGAAAGACATCTTCCCCAAAACTTCCATCATCCATCAAAAGCCTAGAAACAAGGGATTTAAGCTCTCCCAATTGCTGAGTAAAAGGCCCATCTCTACCTGCATGGATATCCCATTCCCCAAGAAGGACATATTGGTCACCCTCAGATGATATAAAGGTCACTCTTTTGTCGTAACAATATATGTGGTCTCATTATGTGACTAGCTAGTCCATACCCATAATCAGGTCAAATCCTATTATATCAAGAACATAGATATCCCAAAGGAAATGATACTCTCTGATCTCTAGCGAACATCCCTTACATAAACAGATATCCCTAGTTCATTTTCCCAATGGTGTATCAATATTTATCATCCCTCTTAGTGAATCCACCTCCAAGATCAAAACATTAACATGGTTTGTAGATATAAAGGAATGAGATGCACCCGTATCAAACAAGGGAGTAGATAAAGTAGATGTAACTAGAATAGTATCTCTCATTGTTGATAGACTATCCTTGCTCTCCGCAAGTGTAAGCTTCACTTCATGTAACTATCTCACCGCTCTTCCTTGCGGTGTCATGTGACTCCTCTAAGTATCACCACTCTATTGGTACGAGCACTGAAACCCAGAATCACCACGCCCACATCCTCTACAACCTCTACCAGTAGAACTCCAGCTTCCAAACAAATGTGGTGTAGAATACCCCCTTCCCACACTCTGAACTATTCACCTTCTCCCTCATCTCCCGCCTAATGATATTTATTGAAAAACTTCTCTTGGTGTCACATGTTTCCACAAAACCGGAACTATATTCTTGGTCGAGGAAAATTTGTATGATAATGTCTCTACCTACCAAACTAGTCGAAAAACACATGTGAAAGATCCGGTGGAACTATTCCTCTTGACTGTCCAACTTTCATTCCATTGTTTTATCTATATTCTCATGATGGTGCTACCTTCATTTAGAAGGCACACTTTCTAATTTTCCAGGTACATGTATAGTATTGGGAGCCTCATTTAGTTTCCCCTATGAAATGATAGCATGATTAACCACTTCTGAAAATTTCTCAGCCAAAATATATTAACATGGGATATAATTTCACACTTAATTCCATATTAAAATCGTCATTCGGAAGATTCCTCATTTACCGCCAATGCATGAGATAATTGTTGTAAGTCTATGAATAATTCGCCATATTCCACTATGGACATGTTTTTTTATTGTTAAATGCATAAACTCTTAAGCCTTCTCTTTCCTCAATATTTCTAGATATATGTGTTCTAAGAAATTCTACAAAAAGTCTTTCGATAGAATATCATATGTATTTACATATCATACAAGAATGTCCCACTAGTGTTTCGCAAAACCTCATAGCATATTAGAAAAAAATATGACCCTCCTCTCAACTGGTGTCTCCATTTGGTCATGTATCATCTCTACGGATTGGATCCATAATTATGCTCTATCAGGACCACCCAATCCACTAAAATCAAGACGGTTATGAAATTGAAAATCCCTTTTCAACTCAAATATTCTTTTATGAACCTGTCCTAGTTATCTATCATTTTATTTCTTGAAATGAGGAATGTTATCTCAGAACTACTCTCATTCCATTGCTTGAACCAATGGTGCCTCAAGCTCCCTATCTAGAAGTTCATTCTAGTCCATACCCTATGCTCTCTCCCACCATGAGCATCATGGAGGAATATTTCTACAAAGAAAAAAACGTGACTTAAGTCTTAAACCACAACATAATAACATTTACATATGAGGAGAGACTAACACAAAAATTTTCAACATATCATTTCCCCCCTTTTCTCTCCACTTAGTAATCACCGAGGCCTTTTCAATACCCATACCCATCCTACTCTTAGGACATGGTTAACAAGGGAATATTCATTATCATTAATTAATTCATCCATTAATTATTTATTTTATTTAAAATTAATTATTTCAACAATTTATTATTTTATTAGTCCTATTTCATCATTCATAACTCATATTAGACACCCATTTATTCTCATTTTGAATCATTGTTTCAATCTCACATCAAGGTAAATATTCTAAGATAAAAAATATACCCATAACCAATTTTCCAGTGAGTTCCTAGAATAATGCACATCACAAAAACTCACAGTGCCTAGAATGATGCATGCAGACTCAACCATCATGACTCTTTAGGCTAGAAATCAATATTCAACAATTTTTAAAACAAATATGACATCACACCAAAATTGTGTCACCCACTGTGAAATAATATACAACTATAACAAAAAACCGGAATCACAAAAATCCCTCCCTGAGTACTGAGATTTTACATTATTCATGGGTTTGAAACTCCTGTGAAAGAGCTAATTACAAAGCCTCAACTCTTACTAGTATCATCTCTACCATTCCCAAAAGCATAAGACAAATGAAAAATAAGTAAAATAAAACTCATTTGATACCACTTTGTGAAATCTTGATCTGGGAGCCACTGAACTATGCCCTGAGCTAGTTGGGCACATGGCCTAAAGCGCACCTCCTCATATGATAGAGGGTGCCGGCTAGTAGTGAGGGTCTAGTAAGTCAGTCATGGGGACACAACTATACCCTCTGTTATAAAAAAACACCAGTGGAAGAAAATAAAAAAAACCATGTATAGATGTGTATAAACAACCAAAACAATACCATGACCAATGATTGTCTAAACCAAAGAATAAAATACTGAACTGAATGGTAAAAAATCCCATGAAATGGAATGTTCCTAGTGTCTACAATGAAACTGAATATAAATTCACAATGAATCCAAACAGTTCCTGAACCACATATGGTTCCCTATCCCATGCTACAACCCCCAAACTACAACCTATGATAGTGCATTTCACTTTTCCATTCTTGTAAAAATAATGTCTACTTGAGTACCTCTTTGGATGCCCAAATAGGGTGTGAGTTCAACTCAGTAGCCCACCACCAACAGTGTATAAAATGGGTCCAGTCAAAATATTGTGCAGGTAGTTTTTTAAAGTAATAAATACAATTCATAATTTAAATATTAATCACATTATCATTTAATCTTTAATAAACACATTATGCCAATTTCAATTCATGTTTCTGATTAGAATAATTATTCATTATCATAAATCCTTTTGTGTAGGTCTCCATGCCTACAACCACAAATCTCGTTGAGTGTAGGTTTTTATTCCAAGCAAATTGATTCTCATTCGATGTAGGTCTTCATGTGTAGCACCCCATTATCTGATGCTTGGATAACTATTAAGGAGGAAATCCATGTCCATATACCAACTTCAAATCAGTCTAGGATGCCATTCCTAGCACCAAAAAATCTCATCCATTTAATAATTCTTTCTGTCATAATAATTTTCCGCATTATTCAATTACTAATCCAACGATTAGTTAAACATTTCATATACCATTAGTTAATTCAACAATTAACTAAGCATATTACCCATTAATTAATTCATCGATTAATTAAACAATCAACCCAATTATATTTCCATAATTAATTCATCATAATTAATTATTGAAATCACAATCCAACAAGTCGTAATTAATTCTCACATTAAATTATCTTAGATCACATCACGGAACATAAATAATTCTCACACATAATTATCTCACATATCCAAACATAGTTCCATAATTAATTTCTCACAATAATTATCTTTCCACCTTAAATTTAATTTCTCAATTACAATTTCAACTCTCCTAATGTTAAATTTGTTAAAACCTGCTCTCCATCATTTTATCCGTAATGTAATTATAAATTAAATCACTAAGGCAATTCACAAGTGAAATCCAAATTCTTAATTTCTTGAATTTAGTAAATTTATTATGAAGAAAAAACTAGAAAATCATAATCACATAAACATATCATAAATCCTGACTATGGGAGATCGATTTAGACCATCTACCTTAATTTATTGATGGATTTTAGCCTAATGGAACCCAAAATTCGAGCAACCCAATATCATCGTGCATGATCCAGATCTAAATCCATAAAACAAAAATATGATCCAAGGAATCAAGATCGTTAAATATAGATCTAGATCCACAATCCTAGATATTGTTCTCAACTTATTGGTTTAGATCCATTTAAATAGTAATGATCTCTGATGAAAAGATCAAGGAATGATAAAGGAAAGAATGTGAGAAGCATTAGGATCAAATCCACTTACCGAGAGGTGAGTGGATCTTCAATAAAAGATTTAAATCTCAATTAATTGTGTTCGGATTCCATGGAATCACGACAATAGGATTTGGGAATATTTAAGATTCTTCAAGGCCATGAAAAGGTCAAGAATAAGAAATTCTTAGGGGTTTGTGTGGTTTTAAAAATGATTTTCGCAATTAAAATCCCACGTGCATGGTTTTCTGGGAAGAGGCACATGGTATGGCAAACCGTTCACCAACTATGCGGACCTCTCTGCTTATGTTTTCATGGTTGATAGGGTTTGGTCGCACGGTTTGTCCAACTATGTTTAAACCATGCAATCCCCTATGTATTTTTTGCATGTTTGGCACAGTTGGGTCACACAATTTTTCAAACTGTGCAAAAACCATGCATAACCCACTATCCATTATTTATCAATAACAATTCACCCAGACGCACCCCATGACACAACATCATGTTAAAGGTACATAAAAGCTTAAAAAAATACCAAAACACACACCCAAGATGTGACTATAAAAAGCTGGGAACTTATATAAAATGACTATATGAATTCAAATGATATTATTGTATGTTCCCATTTCATATAGATTCATAATAAATTATGTTATATTGATTATTATGGCCATATTGATGAGATTATAACATTTATAATATATTATTTGATTACAAAACAAACAATCCACGCTCTTTATTTTGTAAAGTTAATATATTTTTTGGGTGTTATGTGGTGGATATGTTATGTAATAAAATCTCTATCGAAATATAAAATTATTATCCTCATCATGGTAATTTTATTTAAAATTTTATGGATACATTTTTTATCTTACATACTTATTAACTGTTGATGTAGTGTTAAGTTAATTAATGGAATTTTAAAATGATTGATATTAAAATTGATAAATATATTCTAATTTGACATAATAAATATGGTAAATTAATTTTATATATGAACATGAATATTATGGGATTTTTTAATAAAAATTAATTAAATTATAAGTGTAATCTCTATATTATTTAGGCCAATGTTAGGAATATTTCAAAATAGATAGTAATGATATTTTGAAATAAATTATATTTCATTAAATTGTATAAATTACTAAAAGAATTATATTTGGATAACATATTAAGAAATTATTGATAATATCAACCAAGATCTATTTATGAACCATTTATTCCATTTATAGTAATGATCTGGACCTACAATGAATAAAAACCATTATTATCATTGTATATTTAGAAAGAGATAATATGGGGTTAAAAACAAAATATATGGATAAAATAAAAGTCAATATATATCAAATTTTTATTTTATGACATTATTTATATCCCTAATCATCATATATTTAATTCATAATTGTAGAAATATTTATAAATAAAATTAATCTATATTATTTTAAAATTTTATGAAATTCAAATAGTGTCCCTACCCATTCTTAGAAAATGGAACCCCTTCTTATAAGTTTACCACAATTAGTAAAAAATTTAATCTAGGAGTGTCTTAAATAATTCACTTCATGAAATCCATTCCATAATTTGTGAAATTTTATTTTAGGTAGATTACCACACTTATATTTATTAATGCGATAATCAAAAAAGTTTTCCAAAAGAAAAGAATTTATTTATATTTACATGATTTAGTTTTCTTTTCTTCCTCCATCGAAAAATATTATTAATCCACTATTAAAAAAATAAAATAATTATTTTATATATAAATATATGCTATTTTGTTTCTGTAATAACCTATATCTAAATCCTATTCCATCAGACAGGAAATAAAAAATCATTCTTGTGTACGGCAGACTACTACCTCGAACAAAGATATCATTCATTTTTCATCACCATTTATGTATTTCGTTAATCATTAATGAATTAATGCTTATATATTATATTAACGACATATTTATCATTATTAAATGGTAATATATATTTCATATACATAAAATTCCATTTACATAAAAATTATAAAATTGATCTTGTGTACGTATAGACTACCACCTCTAAAACTCCATGAGATTAATTTGAAATAACCATTTCACATGGATGATATATATTACCATATTTAAAGGATTAATATTACATTTATTATTTTATGATAATTCTATATAGATAAAATATTTTACAACACTTCTCTTTATAACACATAAATTCTTGATTTATTACATAATATTACACATAATAGAACACCGAAGATCGAAGAAGCCAATTGTATTTGCTAATTAGGTACATTTATATAAAATCATAATAAGTGAAATACATTATATTTATTTCAACAATTCTTAAAATGATCACACATAAACTGAAATTGGATAACCTATGGACATATATAATAAATGGATGATCTATAAATCTTAGTAAGGAAATAAACATTGCATATAAATAATATGAGAATACACCTTATAAATTTTCAATATCAATAGGGAATAAAATGAGTAAGAATAATAATTTTACTACTGAGAAATTATTTATGATTATAACCATAATAAAAACATGGGAAATTTGGAAATGACACAAAACACTCCATCATAAACATACATCAAGGATAATTTCCATGTCATTATGATATACAATGTCCCACAACATATTATATTTACTTCGTAATCTCTTAAAAGACTATTAGGAGACTAGAAAATTACTATAGAGACCCGAAGCCTGATGTACATGGACATTACATTACTTTTGCAGAATACGTAGTACATAACAAACACACACACAAAAGGATCATAATAGTTTAGTGTCTTTGGCAACTCAGAATATAATCTTATAATCGTGGTGAAAGATCTTCAACATCTCCCATAAAGATCTTCCCTTTTTTTTACCTAAAACCATTCTTTATATCCTGGGGAAAAGAAAACATAAAATGGTGAGTTAAATGCTCAGTAAGGGTAAACAAATGAAATATCAATCACATCATATTCATAAGAACATAACATTTTGGAAATATTAACCTGCAAAAGAGAGCATAATTTCATAACATGGGATAAATCATAGTAGTGAAATGAAATCCCAATAATCATAACATAAAACATGAAACTTTGTGGAATACACACATAATAATAAATAATCATATCTTATTAGTCAAGACTCATTTCCTAGACTATCTTAGTGGACAAACCCCATTTCTGAACCAAGTCACCCTCGTTTCAGTCCTGTTTCACTGAACAGGTATAACCTACCGTTCCAGCCATGTCTATCTCATGCGATATAAAATCTTTACCCAATGAATTGTATGTAGATATAGGTCCCACCCATCTCATAATGATACCATTCTTATGTGTGCCACAAAATCATAAACCATACATCATAGCATAATCCATGCAATAAAAATGGGAATCATAATCATCGTGACATCACAAAAGAATTCATATAAGATAAATGAATTAATAAATATAATTCCATCACAACATAATCAATTCAATGTAATAATAGGGATAGAAACAGAACCCTTTATTATCTTAGATGGAAAATAATTTTGATAAAACACTTGAACTCCATTCTTGAGGAAAATATCCTTTCTGCTTCAAAAACACTTTTCCTTTCTTAACATGTCGTACAATTATAAACTAAAAGAATTTGATTAAAAATACTTTGAAAACTTGTAAAGGAATATTCTTGAAAATTTTGTTTTAAAAGTCCATTCATGCCGTATAAGTTAAAAAAACATTCTTCTCGTACTTTTGTCAGAAAAGTCAAAAAGTACCTCGAAAGAAAAACAAAAAAATATTCCTTTCATATCTTTTACTAAAAAACTAAAAGAAGGGTAAAATTAGATTTAAACAATTGTAGGTGGATGGAAATAATATTAAATATTGAGTAAACATGGATGTTGACAATAAAATACACCCCAGTAAATACCAAAGTATAAACAATCTCGGATAAAAATGAGATTGTGATATTTCCCTTACCTTAGGTCTGATATACTTCGTAAGTATCCAAACCTCCTGTATAATGAATTAAATAATGTTATTGACTTATTAAAGAATCATATTCACTGTTATTATATCATATATGGTTCACTTATGACTTTATATTACCCGTTCTTTTGTAAATTCCATGTTAAAAAAGCGTTTTGGGTAAAATCGTTTCATTTATCGTAGGTGTTTGGACTTGTTGTTCTTGAAATTATTATTACTTATATCATTATTTAATTACATACAGAATATAAAACATGATTTATATATCATATATATTCAGTATATATATATATATAATAGATAGATAAATGAAATGAAACACACCGTTCATGGAGACGGTAGTCCGTACGTACGCATGAACGTTGTTTTCCTTTCCTTATTGTCTTGAATGGAAGTAAGTAGATGACATACATATATATATATACATAAATACAGTAGATTTAAAATTTCATATATTTCATTATTATTCATTATATATACTTTATAATCATTCACGAATGGTTAATGTGGAGAATGAATCTATCGCGTCGTGGAGAAGGTAGTCCGTACGTACGCACGAGCGATGATATCGTTCTCATGATCGTGAACCTGTGTTGAAGTGTATGTATACTATTTCAGTATCAATATCATAGTATAATAATCATATATAGTTACTCATTACACCATTATACCCATCCAATTAAGGTGGTGGCAGAAAATAGATTACACCACGGCGTGGAGACGGTATTCCGTACGTACGCACGCGCGGTGATTTCCTTTTTCCGTAGGATGGATAGAAGGTTAATTAGAGTTATTTCATATTTAAAATAACATATCAGTATATAAGAAATACTGATGTTATTAATTTATCCTGAAATAACTAAAGAAGAAGAAGTTGAAGACGAAAGAAATTGAAAAAGATCGGTAATGGATATTACCTCTTTTTGACGCGCCTTTTCTTAAACTCCACTTAAAGAACTGATGATGGTCTTTGAAGAAGACCAGGACCTCTAGGATGATACTAGGGAAGTGGAGAAGAGATTTCGGCAGGTTCTGGCCGAGCTTGAAGGCTCAAAGTTGTGTGAGGAAGAGAGGGAGGAGGTGCCCTTTTATAAGGGAAGAGAGGGGTACCTTTGGAATAACTAAAACTATTATTTTATTATAAAGTAAAATTCAGTTTTAAATAGCTCCAAATTGATTTATTTCGAAGCTAAGGTAGGGATGGGTCGAAAGACTCTCATCCAATAGAATTTAGACAAGTTTAGGTTCCTACTGTAACCTTATCATTTATATTTATCTTTAAGTTAGATAATTTTACTTTTACCGTGTC
The DNA here is from genome assembly GCA_963277665.1 of Viscum album. Classification (NCBI taxonomy): domain Eukaryota; kingdom Viridiplantae; phylum Streptophyta; class Magnoliopsida; order Santalales; family Viscaceae; genus Viscum; species Viscum album. The sequence continues at coordinate 1,566,081,926 of OY728145.1, forward strand.
TTCTTGTTTTCTTACACTATAAGGTTAATAAACTTACTATATCAAGCCAAACGAACTAGAAATTGTTTATTATTAATATATATAACCTTATCTAATTAATTTGTCCAATCCTTACTTTTTTAGGAAAAAAATAACAATTAATAATATAATATTTGTTTTAAAAACTATTTTATGTCAATTTTGACACAATTTGGTAATTTATTTTTTGTGAAAATCATAACAGAATTATTAGTTCGGAAAAAGTTAATTAAATAAATACTAAAATGTCATAGTATCCTATAAAATTAGTTTAATTCAATAAAAGTCTCAAATTACATTAATTTGGGTATTTATAACATCAATTATGTCAATATTTCATTAATAAGATAATTACTGCATCATCATTGTGCCATAAATAAATTAAATTATATAATTTCTAAAAATTACAAATAAAATATCATTTTGTAGTAAATCTTTTTATCTTTCTAATGAGTATTCATAGTCGAATTTATCTTATTTATAACCCTATATTAAAAATGATAAAATTATTAAACTTTGATTTTAACTATTTTAACCCTTCTTTAAATAAATTAATAATAAATTCCTAATCTAATACAAGTGGGACTAAATGATCATATTTTATTCCTAAGGTTGTTTTTGGTATAATTACACTTATCCAATAGAATTAGGACATGTGTTAGGGTAATAATAATAACATTTTTACCCTTAATTACCCTATTTACTTATAACCGTGGTAAAAAAAGTAAAAAGGTACTATTCACCAAAAATTATTTTCATCTCATTGATCCACATTTTACTTACTAACATCAATTGTGTCTCTCGGATTTTTGAAATTCAACTCACAGAAGCGGTAAAATTATGTTTTATGAAAAATTCATTTTTTTTAACAACCACATAGTGGTTTCACTATTCATCAAAAAATGAAAGTTTCCAGAAAAATACCAAAAATTAGGCCTAAGCTATATTTGATATTATGAACTCTAAAATGATGTCTATTTTACCATATTCAAAACATATCAGTTGCATTAATTAATTTAAAAATTAATTCCCGTCATCAAAACAAATAGCGTGTTCTTAAGAGATAATAACTATCAAAATATTGACACTTGTTTATGTGTGGTTTAAATGTAGAATTACATACAATGACCAAAATTGTATTAAATTTTAAAAATATATTCTAAATATACTTTAAAACCACTAAAATTAATAATTCATCACTATTAATTATTTCGATTAAAAAGGTTGTTTTTAATTAAAATTTAGTAATTTTCACTATTCATCAGAATATGAATGTTATCCGAAAAGTACCAAAATATCACCTTAGGCTAAATTCGATACTCCGAATCCAAAAATGAAGTCCATTTTGAGAGATAAAATTTCTAAAATTTTAAAAGGTGGTTATTACTATTCATAACGGCTAGTTTTAATAATATTTTAATAGCATATCGTTGTTTAGTGAAACTCGGTATTGCGTACTACACATGCTATCAAGGAAGGTCGTGATTGCGTGTAATGCAAGGAAAGTCAAGGAGGCGTGTTGTGCAAGATCCTTTTGCTGTAGCGTACAACACAAGACATTAATGAAATTAAAAAGAATATTTTTCATAAAATCTAGGGGTGTTACATTCTACCCCCCTTAAAATGGATTTCGCCCTCGAAATTCGTCGGGGTTATAAATGGATTACTACTCGAAATTTTGTTTAAAAGAATCCCACATCGTAAAAAGGAATACCAAAACATGGCTTTAAAAACTAAAGTATGAAATGTAACAGTTACCCAAATTAACTCATCACTGGGTTTCCACGTAGGAGAACATAGGTGAAAATATGTATATGGAAGAAAAATATAACCATCATGTTCTGATGGAGAGTGGTAGAGAACATGGCTATGGAAAAGTCAGTAATAAAAAATCCATAGATTTGTGATGATCTAAGGTACCATCTGATTCATCGGATACTAGGACAACATTTTTGGTTTTCCAGATCATTTCCCTAAAGTTGTTGAAATTGGAATTAGAAGAAATACTTTCATGATTTTGGTATAGTCTCACCATTGGTCGTTCGTTGGAAAATTTCCACTTCATCTCTTAAATAAATGAAGTTGAATTTGTCATTCGTGATGTGTTAGCAGATCATGTGATAGAATGATGGGTCATTCCATATGTCTCAAACAAAAGGTTAGAAAAGTTATCAAAAAATACATAAGCCCATCTATAGTGATATTAATGATATATGATTCTAAAATGGACTTATAATTCATATATCATACTGTTTAATGTAATAAAACTAGTTTCTACTAAACAGATACTTTCTGTAGGCCAGTGGTAGGCGATAAAGGCCAGTCGCACTTCGATTGTGGGTTCGATTCCCACAGCCTTGTCCGATGCGATGGGTTGTTGCCCATCCTGCAGGTTTTCCTTTTTCTAAAACAATATAATATCAAAAGTTCTATCCTTAAACAATACTAACTTATGCCCAACATAATCCATTCCAATCTTTAGACTTATCCATAATACTGCAGTCCACTCTCATAATATAGTGAAAACGATTACTAGAGATTTAATACCATCGTTGATCCCCATATATTATAAGATATGTCTTGTTGGTCACATTCCAAACATTCAAAGGCCTTAATCATGTATTATCTTGAATACCCATTGAACCTTTGTGAAAACATGAATGCAGTTAAAAGTTAACACTTTCCACATACCAAAATCCTCAAAATTCTATATACTCAAACCATGATATCACTTAGTCCTTATATCAATCATGAGCTCATGAATACTGTCAAATATTTCATTTTCTCATTTTCCCTTCATTATGCGCATATCATCTTTTTTCCAAAAATATCTCAATCACTTTCTATGGTTACGGGTACCATAAAATTATTGAAAACCACAGTAGACCAATACATAAATATTCAAATATTCCATGATACTATATACAACATTATTTTGTAATCCCATTACATATACACTTAATCATTCCACCACATCGTTATCATATTCAACATCTCCAATGGTGATCACATGTGACTTCCCTTTGTCCTTTTCCTTATGTGGTTTCTCATGTCGATCATCACTAACCCTTGGATTAGGGCATTTATTGGCATAATGTCCCATTTCCTTGCACTTGAAGCATTAAAGTTTAGTAGGTTCATTTTGTGTATCCCTTCCTTTGTTTGCATTATTAGACATCTTCTTCCCATAATTGCATCATTCAAATGCCCGATGACCTTCCTTTCCACATTTGAAACATTTACTTATCCCTTTAAGACAATCTCCACCATGTTTATTTCCTCACTTTGTGCATAAGGAAACATTAATCTTCTTTTCACCATTATTCTGTGATTTCTCCTTGAACTCCATCTTTCATTTCTTGTCAAAACTATGAGATGGATAAGTAACACCAACTTCCATTTCTACCTTGATAGCACAACACACAATTTCTTCATAGATACTGAAGTCTCTTATAGAAAATTCGCTTCGAAGACTTGGTTTTAAGCCACTGAAAAATTGATCAACTTTACTTTTAGGTTGGATGATAATGCCAGATGCATACCTTGCAAGTCTTGTAAAATTCGCTTCGTATATACCAACAGATTCATCATCCTTCTGCTTCAGCTCAAGAAACTCCTTTTCCATCTTTGTTCAAAGAATATGAGGGAAGTACTTACTGAAAAACATGTTCTTGAACTTGTCCCATTCCATGGACTCAATTTCATCTCTTGGCCTCGTATTCTTGAAAAGATTTCACCATTGATCAGCTTCACCTTCCAAATGATATACTGCTAAGATGACATTATCATGTTCAAAACATTGAAGAACTGAAAATATCTTTTCAGTGGTACTGATCCATTGTTCAGAAACATGTGGATCAGAAGACCCACTAAAAGAAGGTGGACTTTGCCTCATGAAGGACTCAATAGAATATTATTCCCTTATCTGCTCATTTGGAAGTCCAAAATGATTCATAGTTTGTGTATGTATAGAAATAAGATTTTAGACTCCATCTACCATAACACTTGTTTGTTCATGAGGAAAATCATTGCATTTTCCATTACAGTGATCAACACGGTTCCTTCGGGTTCCATCCATCGTCTAAAACCCAAAAAGAATAGTGTGAGAGGCAAAAATAATGCTAGGGAAAACAACATTATAAAGGGGGAGTATCCTCAATATCTAACATCTTAGGTTAAATTCTATGATCATTTCCGTAGTTCTAGGACTGTATCCTATACGTATACTTATCCTTAGGGACATCCCTAGACATACCTTAGAAATATCTCTATGGATCTCACTAACGTTTTCGCATCCTAGTTTCCAAAGGTTGACTAAACCTTTCCTCTGATACCAACTGTAGATACCCGAAGCCTGACATACATGGACATTACATTACTTTTTCGGAATACTTAGTAAATAACAAAAACACAGACACAAGGATCGTAATAGTTTAGTGTCTTTGGAAACTCGGAATATAATCTTCTAAACGCGGTGAAAGATCTTCAACATCTCCCATAATGATCTTCCTTTTTTTTAACTAAATCCTTTCTTTATATCCTAGGGAAAAGAAAACATAAAAGGTTTATCTCAAATGCTCAGTCAGGGTAAACAAAAGAAAGATCAATCAAATCATATTCATAAGAACATAACATTTTGGAAATCTTAACGTGTAAAAGAGAGCATAATTTCATAACATGGGATAAATCATAGTAGTGAAATGAAATCCAAATAATCATAACTTAAAACATGAAACTTTTTGGCATACACACATAATCATAGAGAATCATATCTTATTAGTCAAGACTCATTTCCAAAACTATCTTAGTGGACAAAGTCCATTTCTGAACCGAGTCACCCTCGTTTCAGTCCTGTTTCACTAAACCGGTATAACCTACCGTTCCAGCCATGTCTATCTCATGAGATATAAAATATTTACCCAATGCATTTGAGGGAGATATAGGTCCCACCCATCTCATAATGATACCATTCTTATGTGTGCCACAAAATCATAAACCATACATCATAACATAACCCATGTAATAAAAATGGGAATCTTAAACATCGTGACATTATAAAACAATTCATATAAGATAAAGGAATTCATAAATATAATTCCATAAAAACATAATCAAATCAATTTAATAATAGGGATAGAAACAGAACCCTTTATTATCTTAGATGGAAAATAATTTTGATAAAACACTTGAACTCCATTTTTGAGGAAAATATCCTTTTTGCTTCAAAAACACTTTTCCTTTCTTAACATGTCGTACAATTATAAACTAAAAGAAGTAGATTACAAATAGCATGAAAACTTGTAATGGAAGATTCTTGGATATTTTTTTTAAAAAGTCCATTCATGCCGTATATGTTAAAAAAACATTCTTCTTGTACTTTTGTCGGAAAAGTCAAAATGTACCGCGTATTAAAAACGACAAAAGATTCCTTTCATATCTTTTACTAAAAAACAAACCGAAGGGTAAAATTGGATTTAAACAATTTTAGGTGGATGGAAATAATATTACATATTGAGGAATCATGGATGTGGATGATAAAATACACCCCAGTAAATACCAAAGTATAAACAATCTCGGATAAAAATGAGATTGTGATATTTCTCTTACCTTAGGTCCGATATGATTCGTAAGTGTCCAAACCTCCTGTATAATGATTTAAATAATTTCATTGACTTATTAAAGAATAATATTCACTGTTATTATATAATTTATGGTTCACTTATGACTTTATATTACCCGTTCTTTTGTATATTCCATGTAAAGTAGCGTTTTGGGTAAAATCGTTTCATTTATCATAGGTGTTTGGACTTGTTGTTCTTGACATTATTATTACTTATATCATGATTTACTTACTTCCATAATATAAAACATGATTTATATATAATATATATTTAGTATATATATATAATATATATATAAATGAAATGAAACACACCGTTCATGGAGACGGTAGTCTGTACGTACGCATGAACACTGTTTTCCTTTCCTTATTGTCTTGAATGGAAGTAAGTAGATGACATACATATATATATATATACATAAATCCAGTAGATTTAACATGTCATATATTTCATTATAATTCATTATATATACTTTATAATCATTCATTAATGGTTAATGTGGAGAATGAATCTCATCGCGTCGTGGAGACGGTAGTCCGTACGTACGCACGAGCGATGATATCGTTCTCATGATCGTGAACATGTGTTGAAGTGTATGTATACTATTTCAGTATCAATATAACTTTATTATAATCATATATCGTTACTCAATACACCGTTATACCCATCCAATTATGTTGGTGGTGGAAAATAGATTACACCACGGTGTGGAGATGGTATTACGTACGTACGCACGCGCAGTGATTTCCTTTTTTCGTAGGATGGATAGAAGGTTAATTAGAGTTGTTTCATATTTATAAAAACATATCAATATATATGAAATTCTTATGTTATTACTTTATCATGAAACAACTAAAGAAGAAGAAGTTGAAGAAGAAAGAAATTGAAAAAGATCGGTAATGGATATTACCTCTTTTTGACGCGCCTTTTCTTAACCTCCACTTAAAGAACTAAGGATGGTCTTTGAAGAAGACCAGGACCTCTAGGATGATACTACGGAAGTGGAGAAGAGAAGTTTGCAGGGTATGGACGAGCATGAAGGCTCAAAGTTGTGTGAGGAAGAGAGGGAGGAGGTGCCCTTTTATAAGGGAGGAGAGGGGTACCTTTGGAATAACTAAAACTATTATTGTATTATAAAGTCAAATTCGGTTTTAAATAGCTCCAAATTGATTTATTTAGAAGCTAAAGTGGGTATGTGTTTAAATCCTCTCATACAATATAATTTAGACAAGTTTAGGTTCCTATTTTAACCTTATCATTTATATTTAACTTTAAGTTAGATAATTTTACTTTTACCGTGTCTTCTTGTTTTCTTACACAATAAGGTTAATAAACTTACTATATCAAGACAAACGAACCCCATTTTGTTTATTATTAATATATATAACCTTATCTAATTCATTTGGCCGAACCTTAGATTTTTAAGAATAATATAACAATTAATAATATAATATTTGTTTTAAAAACTATTTTATGTCAATTTTGACACTATTTGGTAATTGATTTTTTGTGAAACTCATAACAGAATTATTAGTTAGAAAAAAGTTATTCAAATCAATAATAACATGTCATATTAACCTATAAAATTAGTTTAATTCATAAAAAGTCTCAAATTACATTTATTTGGGTATTTATAACATCAATTATGTCAATATTTCATTAATAAGATAATTACTGCATCATCATTGTGGCATAAATAAATTAAATTATTTAATGTCTAAAAATTGCAAATAAAATAAAATTATGTTGGAAATCCTTTTATCTTTCTAATGAGTATTTATAGTCGAATTTATCTTATGTATAACCATATATTAAAAATGATTTACTTATTAAACATTGTTTTTATATATTTTAACCCTTCTTTAAATAAATTAATAATAAATGTCCTAATCTAATCCAAGTGGGCCTAAATGATCATATTTTATTCCTAAGGTTGTTTTTGGTCGAATTACACTTATCCAATAGAATTAGGACATGTTTTAGGGTACTAATAATAACATTGTTCCCCTGAATTACCCTATTTACTTTTAACCGTGGTAAAAAAAGTAAAAAGTTACTATTCACCAAAAATTATGTCCATCTCATTGAACGACATTTTACTTACTAACATCAATCGTGTCTCTCAGATTTTTGAAATTCCACTCACAGAAGCGGTAAAATTATGTTTTATGAAAAATTCATTTTTTTTAACTACCACTTAGTGGTTTCACTATTCATAAAAAAATGAATGTTTCCAGAAAAATACCAAAAATTCGGCCTAAGATATATTTGATATTATGAACTCTAAAATGATGTATATTTTACCAAATTAAAAACATATCAGTTGAATTAATTAATTTAAAAATTAATTCCTGTCGTCAAAACAAATAGTGTGTTCTTAAGAGATAATAACTATCAAAAGATTGACACTTGTTTAGGTCTGGTTTAAATGTAGAATTATATCCAATGACCAACATTGTATTAAATTGTAAAAATATATTCTAAATATAATTTAAAACCACTCAAATTAATAATTTATCACTATTAATTATTTCGATTAAAAAGGTTGTTTTTAATTAAAATTTAGTAATTTTCTCTATTCATCAGAATATGAAAGTTATCCGTAAGTTCCAAAATTTCACCTTAGGCTAAATTCGATACTCCAAATCCAAAAATGAAGTCCATTTTGAGAGATAAAATTTCTAAAATTTTAAAAGGTGGTTATTAGTATTCATAACGGCTAGTTTTAATAATATTTTAATAGCATATTGTAGTTTAGTGAAACTCGGTATTGCGTACTACACACGCTATCGAGGAAGGTCGTGATTGCGTGTAATGCAAGGCAAGTCAAGGATGTGTGTTGTGCAAGATCCTTTTGGTGTAGCGTACAACACAAGACATTAATGAAATTAAAAATAATATTTTTCATAAAATCTTGGGGTGTTACATTCTACCCCCCTTAAAATGAATTTCGCCCTCGAAATTCGTCAGGGTTATAAATGGTTTACTACTCGAAAGTTTGTTTAATAGAAACCCACATCGTAAAAAGGAATACCAAAACATGGCATTAAAAACTAAAGTATGAAATGTAACGGTTACCCAAATTAACTCATCACTGGGTTTCCATGTAGGAGAACATATGTGAAAGTATGGATATGGAAGAAAAATATAACCATCATGTTCTGATGGAGAGTGGTAGAGAAAATGGCTATGGAAAAGTCATCAATCACAAATCCATAGATTTGTGATGATCTAAGGTACCATCTGATTCATCGGATACTTGGACAACATTTTTGGTTTTCCAGATCGTTTCCCTAAAGTTGATGAAATTGGAATTAGAAGAAATACTTTCGTGATTTTGGTATAGTATCACCATTGGTCGTTCTTTGGACAATTTCCACTTCATCTCTTAAAGAAATGAAGTTGAATTTGTCATTCGTGATGTGTTAGCAGATCATGTGATAGAATGATGGGTCATTCCATCTGTCTCAAACAAAAGGTTAGAAAAGTTATCAAAAAATACATAAGCCCATCTATAGTAATATTAATGATATATGGTTCCTAAAATGGACTTATACTTCATATATCATACTTCTTAATATAATAAAACTAGTTTCTACTAAACATGGATTTTCTGTAGGCCAGTGGTAGGCGATAAAGGCCAGTCGCACATCGATTGTGGGTTCGATTCCCACAGGCTTGTCCGACGCGATGGGTTGTCGCCCGTCCTGCAGGTTGTCCTTTTTCTAAAACAATATAATATCAAAAGTTCTATCCTTAAACAATACAAAATTATGTCAAACATAATCCATTCCAATCTTGAGGCTTATCCATAATACTGCAGTCCACTCTCATAATATAGTGAAAACGATTACCAGAGATTTAATACCATTGTTGATCCCCATATATTATATGTTATGACTTGTTGGTCACATTCCAAACAATCAAAGGCCTCAATCATGTATTCTCTTGAATACCCATTGAACCTTAGTGAAAAAATGAATGCAGTTAAAAGTTAACACTTTCCACATACCAAAATCCTCAAAATTCTATATACTCAAACCATGATATCACATAGTCCTTATATCAATCATGAGCTCATGAATACTGTCAAATATTTCATTTTCTCGTTTTCCCTTCATTATGCGCATATCATCTTTTTTCCAAAAATATCTCATTCACTTTCCATGGTTATGGGTACCATAATATTATTGAAAACCACTGTAGACCAATACATAAATATTCCAATATTCCACGATACTATATACAACATTATTTTGTAATCCCATTACATATAAACTTAATCATTCCACCACATCGTTATCATATTCAACATAGCCAATAGTGATCGCATGTGACTTCCCTTTGTCCTTTACCTTATGTGGTTCCTCATGCCGATCATCACTAACCCTTGGATTAGGGAATTTTTTGGCATAATGTCCCATTTCCTTACATTTGAAGAATTGAAGTGTAGTAGGTTCATTCTGTGTATCCCTTCCTTTGTTAGCATTATTAGACATCATCTTCCCATCATTGCAGCATTCAAATTCCCAATGACCTTCCTTTCCACATTTGAAACATTTACTTGTCCTTTTAAGACAATCTCCACCATGTTTCTTTCCACACTTTGAGCATAAGGAAACATTCATCTTCTTTTCACCATTATTCTGTGATTTCTCCTTGAACTCCATCTTTCGTTTCTTGTCAAAACTATGAGATGGATAAGTAACACCAAATTCTATTTATACCTTGATAGCACAACGCAAAATTTCTTCATAGCTACTGAAGTCTCTTATAGCTAATTCCCTTCGAAGACTTGGTTTTAAGCCACTGAAAAATCGATCAACTTTACTTTCAGGTTGGATGATAATGCTAGATGCATACCTTGCAAGTCTTGTAAAATTCGCTTTGTATATACCAACAGATTCATCATCCTTCTGCTTCAGCTCAAGAAACTCCTTTTCCATCTTTGTTCGAAGAATATGAGGGAAGTACTTACTGAAAAACAAGTTCTTGAACTCGTCCCATTCCATGGACTCAATTTCATCTCTTTTCCTCGTATTCTTGATAAGATCCCACCATTGATCAGCTTCACCTTCCAAATGATATACTGCTAAGATGACATTATCATGTTCAAAACATTGAATAACTGAAAATATATTTTCAGTCGTACTGATCCATTGTTCAGAAACAAGTGGATCGGAAGACCCATTAAAGAAGGTGGATGTTGCCTCATGAAGGACTCAATAGAATATTGTTCCCTTCTCTGGTCATTTGGAAGTCCAGAATGATTCATAGCTTGTGTAAGTATAGCAATAAGATTTTAGACTCCATCACCCATAACACTTAATTGTTCAGGAGGAAAATCATTGCATTGTCCATTACAGTGATCAACACGGTTCCTTAGGGTTCCATCCATCATCTAAAAACCAAATAGAATAGTGTGAGAGGCAAAAATCATGTTAGGGAAAACAACATTATAAAGGGGGAGTATCCTAAATATCTAACTTCTTAGGTTATATTCTATGATCGTTACCATAGTTCTAGGACTGTATCCTATACGTATACTTATCCTTAGGGACATCCCTAGACATACCTTAGAAATATCTCAAGGGATCTCACTAATGTTTTCGCATCCTAGTTTCCAAAGGTTGACTAAACCTTTCCTCTGATACCAACTGTAGAGACCCAAATCCTGACATACATGGACATTACATTACTTTTGAGTAATACTTAGTACATAACATAAACACACACACAAGGATCATAATAGTTTAGTGTCTTTGGAAACTCGAAATATAATCTTCTAATCATGGTGAAAGATCTTCAACATCTCCCATAAATATCTTCCATTTTTTTAACTAAAACCTTTCTTTATATCTTGGGGAAAAGAGAACATAAAAGGGTGAGCTCAAATGCTCAGTAAGGGTAAACAAAATAAATATCAATCACATCATATTCATAAGAACATCACATTTTGGAAATCTTAACGTACAAAAGACAACATAATTTCATAACATGGGATAAATCATAGTAGTGAAATGAAATCCCAATAATCATAAAATAAAACATGAAACTTTGTGGAATACACACATAATCATAGAGAATCATATCTTATTATTCAAGACTAATTTCCAAGACTATCTTAGTGGACAAAGTCTATTTCGGAACCGAGTCACCCTCGTTTCAGTCCTGTTTCACTGAACCGGTATAACCTACCATTCCAGCCATGTCTATCTCATGAGATATAAAATCTTTACCTAATGAATTGTAGGGAGATATAGGTTTCACCCATCTCATAATGATACCATTCTTATGTGTGCCACAAAATCATAAACCATACATCATAGCATAACCCATGTAATAAAAACGGGAATCTTAAACATCATGACATCATAAAACAATTCATATAAGATAAAGGAATTCATAAATATAATTTCATAACAACATAATCAAATCAATTTAACAATAGGGATAAAAACAGAACCCTTTATTATATTATATGGAAAATAATTTTGATAAAACACTTGAACACCATTCTTGAGGAAAATATCCTTTCTGCTTCAAAAACACTTTTCCTTTCTTAACATGTCGTACAATTATAAACTAAATTAAGTTGATTAAAAATAACTTGAAAACTTGTAAAGGAAAATTTTTGTAAATTTTGTTTTAAAATTCCATTCATGCCGTATAAGTTAAAAAAACATTCTTCTCGTACTTTTGTCGGAAAAGTCAAAAAGTACCTCGTATGAAAAACGACAAAAGATTCCTTTCATAAATTTTACTAAAAAACTCACGGAAGGGTAAAATTGGATTTAAACAATTGTATGTGGATGGAAATAATATTACATATTGAGGAAACATGGATGTGGATGATAAAATACACCCCAGTAAATACCAAAGTATAAACAATCTCGGATAAAAATTAGATTGTGATATTTCCCTTACCTTAGGTCCGATATGCTTCTTAAGTGTCCGGACCTCCTGTATAATGATTTAAATAATTTCATTGACTTATTACAGAATCATATTCACTATTATTATATCATATATGGTTTAATTATGACTTTATATTACCTGTTCTTTTGTAAATTCCATGTTAAAGAAGCGTTTTGGGTAAAATCATTTCATTTATCGTAGGTGTTTGGACTTGTTTTTCTTGACATTATTATTTCTTATATCAGGATTTACTTATTTCCAGAATATAAAACATTATTTATATATCATATATATTCAGTATATATATATATACATAATAGATAGATAAATGAAATGAAACACACCGTTCATGGAGACGGTAGTCCGTACGTACGCATGTACGCTGTTTTCCTTTCCTTATTGTCTTGAATGGAAGTAAGTAGATGACATACATATATATATATATACATAAATCCATTATATTTAACATGTCATATATTTCATTATTATTAATTATATATACTTTATAATCATTCATGAATGGTTAATGTGGAGAATGAATCTCATCAGGTCGTGGAGACGGTAGTCCGTATGTACGCACGAGCGATGATATAATTCTCATGATCGTGAACTTGTGTTGAAGTGTATGTATACTATTTCAGTATCAATATCACTTTATAATAATCATATATAGTTACTCATTACACCATTATAACCATCCAATTAAGGTGGTGGCGGAAAATAGATTACACCACGGCGTGGAGACGGTATTCCGTATGTACGCATGCGCGGTGATTTCCTTTTTCCGTAGGATGGATAGAAGGTTAATTAGAGTTTTTTAATATTTATAATAACATATCAGTATATAATAAATACTTATGTAATTACTTTATCATGAAACAACTAAAGAAGAAGAAGTTGAAGAAGAAAGAAATTGAAAAAGATCGGTAATAGATATTACCTCTTTTTGACGCGCCTTTTCTTAACCTCCACTTAAAGAACTAAGGATGGTCTTTGAAGAAGACCAGGACCTCTAGGATGATACTAGGGAAGTGGAGAAGATATTTTTTCAGGGGCGGGCCGAGCTTGAAGGCTCAATGTTGTGTGAGGAAGAGAGGGAGGAGGTGCGCTTTTATAAGGGAGGAGAGAGGTACCTTTGGAATAACAAAAACTATTATTTTATTATAAAGTCAAATTCGGTTTTAAATAGCTCCAAATTGATTTATTTCGAAGCTAAAGTGGGGATGGGTCGAAATCATCTCATAAAATAGAATTTAGACAAGTTTAGGTTCCTATTTTAACCTTATCATTTATATTCAACTTTAAGTTAGATAATTTTACTTTTACCGTGTCTTCTTGTTTTCTTACACAATAAGGTTAATAAACATACTATATCAAGCCAAACGAACCCCAGGTTGTTTATTATTAATATATATATCCTTATCTAATTCATTTGGCCGAACCTTATATTTTTAGGAATAATATAACAATTAATAATATAATATTTGTTTTAAAAATAGTTTATGTCAATTTTGACACTATTTGGTAATTGATTCTTTGTGAAAATCATAACAGAATTATTAGATCGAAAAAAGATTATTAAATCAATACTAACATGTCATATTAACCTTTAAAATTAGTGTAATTCATAAAAAGTCTCAAATTACATTTATTTGGGAATTTATAACATCAATTATGTCAATATTTCATTAATAAGATAATTACTGCATCATCATTGTGACATAAATAAATTAGATTATGTAATGTCTAAAAATTACAAATAAAATACCATTATGTAAGAGATATTTTTATATTTCTAATGAGTATTTATAGTCTAATTTATCTAATTTATAATCCTATATTAAAAATGATTTACATATTAACCATTGATTTTAACTATTTTAACCCTTCTTTAAATAAATTAATAATAAATGTCCTAATCTAATCCAAGTGGGCCTAAATGATCATATTTTATTCCTAAGGTTTTTTTTGGTCTAATTAAACTTATCCAATATAATTAGGACTTGTGTTAGGATAATAATAATAACAGTTTTACCCTTAATTACCCTATTTACTTTTAACTGTGGTAAAACAAAGTAAACAGTTACTATTCACCAAAAATTATTTTCAACTCATTGAACCACATTTTACTTACTAACATCATCCGTGTCTCTCGGATTTTTGAAATTCCACTCACAGAAGTGGTAAAATTATGTTTTATGAAAAATTCATTTTTTAACTACCACTTAGTGGTTTCACTATTCATCAAAAAATGAAAGTTTCCAGAAAAATACCAAAAATTAGGCCTAAGATATATTTGATATTATGAACTCAAAAATGATTTCTATTTTAACAAATTCAAAAGATATCAGTTGCATTAATTAATTTAAAAATTAATTCCCGTCGTCAAAACAAATAGTGTGTTCTTAATAGATAATAACTATAAAAAGATTGACACTTGTTTATGTCTGGTTTAAATGTAGAATTACATCCAATGACCAACATTGTATTAAATTGTAAAAAAATATTCTAAATATAATTTAAAACCACTCAAATTAATAATTTATCACTATTAATTATTTCTATTAAAAAGGTTGTTTTTAATTAAAATTTAGTAATTTTCACAATTCATCAGAATATGAAAGTTTTCCGAAAAGTACCAAAATTTCACCTTAGGCTAAATTCGATACTCCAAATCCAAAAATGAAGTCCATTTTGAGAGATAAAATTTCTAAAATTTTAAAAGGTGGTTATTACTATTCATAACGGCTAGTTTTAATAATATTTTAATACCATATTGTTGTTTAGTGAAACTCGGTATTGCGTACTACACACGCTATCGAGGAAGGTCGTGAATGTGTGTAATGTAAGGAAAGTCAAGGATGCGTGTTGTGCAAGCTCCTTTTTGTGTAGCGTACAAAACAAGACATTAATGAAATTAAAAAGAATATTTTTCATAAAATCTCGGGGTGTTACAATTACCCAATTCATTGGGGCACTATGTAATTCTAGGTGAACCTATGACTTTAATTTACTTGGAATTTTTAAGTATATTGTATAAGTTAGAAATCATGTATTTATTCATGATAATATTATATAACAGAACAAATATGTGTTGAATAAATACATGTATATCCCTAATCAATATTTATAAGTGAATAAAAGAAGACATTCTTCATGTGTAATGGGTATGTGTATTCACTTTATTATTTTTTGGCATTAAAAATAATGGTGAAATTTCATTACAACAATGGGGGAATAACATTTTCATGGGATGGATTGATTAGAGTGAATGGGGTGTATCATCATTTTTAAAGAAAATGGATTGTCACTGAGAAAATTAAGTGAATTTACATTGTTAAGAAATAATAATAAATGAAATAAGATAAATATTATACATGAATAATGAGGAGAAAAATGGATCCCTTACCTTGAGAGTCTGATTAAAAATGCGTAGGAGGATGATATCGAGAAAATAGGGGATCCCTGAGAGGACTCCAGAGAGTGGATGGATGAGTAAGGAATCCTAAAATATTTTGGAGTGAAGATAAATTGTCATGTCATATGGTTAATATATGAAAATAGAGGGAAGTTATTTATAATTTTCTAATCCTAGGTTTTTGAATCTATGTAATAAAATAAACCAAAGCACAAACCATTTTATGATTTTTAACCAATGTTTCTCAAATAGTGGGTTTTTTCATTATTTTAATAGTGGGAAAATATATAAAATTTGAGCCTTGGTAATGTGGAGGTTATATATTCTATAAAAGGAATCATCTTATAAGCTTAATGCACATTATCAGTTTTGGTGGATTCATAAAATATTCATAGGATTAATGAAATAAAAATAAAATCACATGATATTAAAATAAAAATATATATTTGGTTATGGATAACCTTTATCTTTCTTATTACACAATGTGGGGGTCATTATTATACCTTAATACACACTATAAACTTATATGATATTTAATTTTTTTTACAAGAAAACATTACTGCCTCAAATTTTTTTGAAAATTTTACAATTTAAAAACATATAAATTATGATTTCAAAATTAATATTAATTTTAACAAAATAATTTAACGAATATGATTATGATAACTTCTAAGATATGAATTAAAATTTCGTGATAAATTCTAATTTCATTTACAATAACTATTTTCAAACCCATATAAAAATTATTTTTGAATTCATAAAAATAATACGACCACGTATATTTCATAATGAAATTTATCAATAATATTTTAGTTATGTATTATTTATTTCAAAAATCAAAGTAACCATCATAATTGAAATTTAATAAAAAAATAGAAATATAATTTGTGTTTTATTTTAATAAAATAAAAATTTGTTAAATGTAATTATAATAATTATAAATAAACATTCTTCTATTGAAAATACAATTTAAACATTATTATTATTAATGTCTTAATACATGTCCCATTAATACAACAAAAAAACCTAATGGTAAGGTGTGTCTTGAAGAGACTTTTATGGGGTGGTTCAGCTTGCATGGATTTGGATGTGATATTGACGAGCTTACACATATCCTATAAATGGTTTTTATCTTGTATATTATTTTAAATAGCAGTATGGTATTGATCAAGGGAAGAGATCATTGACTTTAACTCCCATGGTAGCTATGATAAATGGGATTCAAAGGGTATAATCCTACTAGATGAGGTCATCACTTCCTTTTTCTATGTAAATTTGATTTTTTAAAACCCTATATTTATATTAATCTCATGATCAAAATTCAATAGTTATATTATCAATGGATATGATTTTTTGATTCCTTTTAAACACAGATAGAGATAATAAAAAAAAGATCAGTTGTTTTCTATAACCACAATATGTAGTATGACATTTAAGGAAATTAAATGGGGAGTTTGTTTTATAAAATTTTCGTCATTAAAATCTTCATCTACCCCCTCAAAAATTTTACACACGAAATTTTTCTTTCACCAATAAAAAATATTTTGAAACATATATTTCATCAAACCTCCAATTTCCACATCCCTTATATAAACTTGTGATTTCACCATTGCACATTGAATTAGTTCATTGCGTTATTTTGTACATCTTTGTCTCTACAATCTAAGATCGTCACTAGTTCCTCCGCATATGAAAGATCATTCACAAATGGTACCACCTTTGTATTGATTAAATGTGAAGGATACAGTACTTACTTCATCAAAAGGGAAACATGGAATAAATATTTTACATTAGTTTGGTTAGTAAGGTGTGTAATCTGATAAAAAAACACTCCAAATCACATGAAGTTCATCTAAAATGATATGAATATGAATGCAATGTTTCCCACAAAAAAACTATGAATATTTTTTTATTGAAGGTGTAGATATTTTTTCAACTCTGACAAGCCTTGAAGTGTTTCTAAATAGTGATTCAATTTTCCACCATTTTCTGAACCATTTTAGGACATAGAACTTTTTATTCCCCAACTTCATCCAAACATGCATGTGTTATGCACCTATTCCTATAAAGTTCTTAAAATGAATCAATTAGGATTTTATATTGAAAACTATTATATTTTATGAACTCGAATATATATAGCTGTCAGTCTAGTCCACCTTATATGTCAATTGACCAAGCTCTCACCATGTCCTCATGTGATTTGATAGTCTACTTCAGCTGAACATCAGCTTGATAGTGATAAGACATGTTGATGTTCAAATAGTTATTAAATGAATTTTTTGATACTCTTCCATATAATGTAGGTAAGTATTGGATCACGATTAGATAATATTGATAGTGTTGTTCAATATAGGAAGACTAACTCTCTAATGTATATCCTTTAACGTTGATCATGTGATAAGACCTCTATAATTGAAATAAAGTGAGAATTCAATGAAAAAGGTCACCCTAAAGACCATATGATACCATTTCCTCTTCATTTCATTAGAATACCATTGAAGAGTCAATGGTTATGTTTTCCATATTCCATATATGTGTGGATAATGGTTGAATCATCCTCTTGGAACTTTTCCTTTCAACTCAAACATGCTGACATACAAATCATCTTGATGTATATTACATGATATTATTCTTTATATTGATCAACCAACAATGGATTAGGATATCTCAATACAAATTTACTATTCATAGAAGTTTGTAGAAGGATTAACTCTATACATCTTCCAAAAGTTATCCATACTTAGATAAGGATATTTGGGTATGTATAATCATCATCAAAATATCACAACTCATTGTTTATTAACAATGAACTCTACGGATTTACCTTTTCTTATATATTTCAAATTTTTCCAAAATTCATACATCATCTATTTAAGAATACATTATCTTTTTTAGAAGGGATAATATATAAATCATTTGGTAAATGATTGATAATTTCAATTACTTTATTATTCCCATTTCCATCATTTTTTTGTCTAAGAATATTAGATCCTCCTTAATTATCACTAATGAAAAAATTGATGTATTCTTTCTTACTTAGACAATCTTCTGAAATATTTTATTTTCCAAGATGTTAGTGTATCTAGAATACATTGTAATTTATCATCTCTAATCATTTTAGTTTGCACATATTTATCTCTTTCTATGTGAATATATACATGAGGCTCTTATGATCTGTATATATTTCACATTTCATCCGAAAGAGCTTATGCCTCCATATTTTCAATGAAATTATTACTACATCAAACTCTAGATCATGTGTTGGTTATTTATGTTGGTAAAAATTAAATTTACTTTAGGATTAGGCTATAAAATTTAAATTATTTATGACCACATAGACCATTCCCTTATTTAAAGCATCACTAAGTTCTATAAAAATTTCCCACTTTTCAGAAAATAAGTATATGTATAGTGGGAAGACACTCTTTATATGACTTGAACCTCTCTTCACATTCACCATTCTTAAAATAGTTCACTCCATTATTAGTTACCTTTGATAGAGGGTTTTAAAATTGGATATATTTATTTAATTGGTGGTAGTATCCATCTATTCCAAGGCAACTATATGATTATATCACTTATGTTCTCCTCATCCATCATTTAATTTCATATGTCTTTGAAGGATCCAACTATAACACATTACTTGTGATTATATTCCCAAAAATTGTTACATCCTTTAACAAGAACCAACATTTTTTTACTAGGTGGAATGAATCTCCTTTCGTGGGGTTTTTAGCATAGTGCTCTGATACTCATCATCCATATCCATTATTTTGGAGTATATTAGAATATAATATATAAACACTACCAATTTTTTTTGAAGTAATCACTATATACTCTATTCAAAATTCCCATGAATATTTGTAGAGAATTAGTTAGTCTTAATTGAATTTATATTAACTCATAGTGCATTTACCTTAAATGAGAATCAGTCTTAGAGATATCATACCCCTCACACTAACATGTTAATACGCTGAACTCATAACCTCCTTGAGAAGTATTATGATCCCCATAACTGATCAAATAAGTTTACAACCAATAATAGTGGATACTTGTTATTTATAATGATCTTGTTGAGCCTTTAATGATCAATTAAAGGGTTTATGGAGTGATTATTCTTCATGAAAAAGTGGACTAGTACACACCATGGTGATGAACATTGGAATATGAACCCTTTATTTATATTCTCTAATATATTATTCTTTATATCCTCAATTTCCATAAAATCCATTTTGTATGTATTATTAGATATTGTTACTTCCCCTGTTATAAAATCGTATGAAAATTAATCATTTTTTTAGTAAGAAGATCATATAATTCTCCTAGAAAAACATCAGTATATTCCCTCACAATGGTTATGTCTTCATGGATGATCATTTCTTTAGAATCTTTCATTTTTTGTAGTTATTATTTCTCTTATAAAAATAATATCAATTCAAGAGATATAGGTTCTAATGAAGGTGCATCCATATCCATTAGTTTGTATAAAATTATAGAAAGATTCATGATACAGAGGTTGATTTTATTCTCATAGAAATTTAGGTTGGATCAATTTATTGGAATCTAATCCATAACTTGAATTTCATGAAATTCCACTAATGGGATGGTTAAAAGGTTCACTTGGACGTTCATCCCAAATCGTTTTATAGGGGATGAGTTATATACATATGATGAAATAATTTTCCCATTTTCCATTTTCAAAATTGTTTCTACTTCCATGACTTGTGGTGCTATTATAATAGTTATATTAAAATTTCATTATATAAAGGAATGCGAAAAATAAAAATTAAAAGTATGTTTTCTATTTATGATTATATAATTAGAGTACCTTTCACTACATGATTTTTTAGATCCTCCAAAATGGTTGTGATATATTAAGCTCATCCTTTCTCCCTTGGAGGTTTTTTATTATCTCTCAAAACCCTTGTATTAGTGCATTGGTTTGAAAAGTAACCTAGTTCCTTGATATTGAAAAAAATGATCAATGTGATCAGTGTTAACTGGAATATTATTGTCCTCAATTTTTATTAGTGGGATTATATAATACTTAATATCTAGTTAGGCGTCATTCCTTCCCATAAATAAATAATTTACTCATTCCCCTTATACAATTTTCAGGGTTCTTCTTTCTACATAGTTGATAAGCAGGATGTTATAATTTATTAGCACCATTATATGTATCAAAAAACCACCAAAATTAAAATCAACTATCTTCTTCATATATATATATGAAACCCATGATATTCATTGATCACCATTTAAACTTTTAGGGAAAATCAAAAATATTCCTCATAGCTGTCAAAGTCTCGGATCACCAATTCATTTCATTGACTAGGTGTTATCCCATTAAAGAAAAAGTTTACCTTTCATTCAGGGGTAATGAAAAAGATGGAGGCGCATCATGAAAGTAGTTTGAAATTTTCAGTATACACCCCAACAGATTTGTCATTTTTTCTCATGAGGGAAAGTAAGTCTTTTTCTATTTTAATATACTAATTATGAGGAAAATATAAATCAAAAAAACATTTTATGGAATTCCATCTACCCATCACATCAAACTATTCCTTAGTATTAATTTTCCAAATGAATGTACACCACCGATCTGCTTCCCCCTCCACATAATAAATATCATGTGGAACCTTATCTTTATCATAACATTCAAGGATATATAAGACATTCTTAATAAACATGATTCATAATTCCATGATTAAGGGATTATATGACCTATTTAATATTTGAGGCCTTTTTTGTATAAATACATCAATATCTATTTGTTATTTCTTTGGGATATTTGGGATGTCTTTCAGATCTATGATTATATTCATTACCCGAGTCAGTTTAGATAATATCATCATAATGTTATCTATTCCTACTCTCATCAGGTTATGTATCTAGTTTGCGCTACCATACCATTTCCATTTATAATGGTTCTTTAACCAATTCCTCATATTTCATGCCATAGTTTATAATTAATGGAAAATTACGGTTGATTAGTTTTATAATATTAAACACATAAAAATAATTCGATGAAATTAAAGGGGTAAATTATAAATTACACATATTTCTTTAACATATGAATTTCTATGCCTCAATCAATGTTATCCATGATTTATTTACTAACATAAACTCTTATGGGAATTTTTATTCCCCTAATAATGGTTCACAATGAACTTATAATTTTATCAAGGAATATTCCCAGATAATTCCAAAAAAGGTGTACAATAGGTCCCATTTTCATGCAACAATTCATAGTTGAGTCTATCTTAACACTATGGTTTACGAGTTTCACACCTATGTACATGTTTTCCAGATCCATAACCATTTTAAGTATCAATAAATATATTTTTTATTCATAAATAACATAAAATATAGATTTCTAAAATTTATGGATGTTTTATTAAACATATTTTATCTAAAATTCATTTAGTGGTTTTTTCCAATCATAATACAAAATATGACTACGCTTTTCCCTTAATATCAATTATGAAAACACTACACTTTATTACTTATTAATTCATTATATATTATATATGATTACATATAATATAACAAAATTTAATGATAATACTATTATATTTGGGAATTTGGTACACTATATAACAACTTATGTGATTCTCCAAAATTATAAAACAAGAACATTGTATTTGATAGTGTGTATGACATGAAACACCAGGTGAATATGTGAATATTACATTCATAGAATTTACCATAAATTTACTATTTTAAATAATTTTAATATAAGATATAACATAAAATAAATTTAACAAATAATTAGATTTCATCAAACAATGTAGTGTGTTTCTTCAATGTCGTACGTTACACAGAAGACCGAGTTTTACCAAAGAACATTATATTATTAGAATATAATTATTCAATACGGTAATATACAACCTAGCCGCTAAAATGATGATGGTGAATAGTATTGAATAAATTAAGAGAATATATATATATATATTATGTAATAAAATGTTTTTACATCCATTAAATATTGTTGGGAAAAAATCTCTCAAGGTAACATTGCAGTATTTTTGGGTTGATTGTGTTTGTTGAAAAAGTAGGTTTTCATGGATATTTGTCGAGTTCCCAAGAAGTTGTTTACAATCCTTGTTAACAAATAATGATGACAAAGGAATGGACAAGAATGGAGGCGGTGAGTCTTCGCGATTACGTCAAGCTTCGCGAACGGCAGTAGCTGAAGTGCATCACGGCGGTGAAGGGCTTTGCAAGGGATATTTGTGGAGAAGGCTCGAAGGAATGTTGACGGTGATGCTTCGCGATTACGTCAAGCTCCACGAACGAAAAATTTCCATGGTGCCTTGCGATTTGGACAGAATTCCAGCGGAAACTTTGGAGTTTCGTGATTTGAGATAACATGGCGTTGACTTCACGCGGATGGGATGAGGTTCGGTTGAATCGTCTATAAATAGAGCCCGACCCCCTCGAGAGAAGAAGAGAGAATTTTCAGTGAAAATCCTTTGCTATCGATTTGTGAAGGTGGTTTGTGGAGCCAGTGTGCTTCGCGAAAGAGGTGCTTCACGGCAGCTATTGCAGCTCCGCGAAACCTGCGAGCTCCACGTTGGCTTAGTAAGATTTGCGAGGGACGTTGATTTGCGACGGCTTGAGCTTTGCGAGAGTGCTTCACGAAAGTGCTTCACGAAAACGCAAGAGCTTCGTGAAGGCTTGTTTGAGCTTCGCAAAATTGGGAGCTTCGCGACGTAGAGTGCTTTGCGAAGGTAATTTCCAAAGGTAGTTTCCCAGTGGTCAGAAGCAAAGTGATATTCATCAGTGGATGAAATTTGGACTTCAACAGAGAATCTATCAACAGTTGAGGATGCATGCTTTCATGCAAATGAAGAGACCTACATGTCTATAAACTGTGAGTGGATTCCCTTTAGAGCAGTGAGCTTAGGAAGAGGAAGAAGGTGATCCTCTCCACCGACAGTGAGCTAGAGAGAGAGAAACAGGGAGTGACCCTTGGGAAAGCAGTGAGCTAACCCTAAACATTGTAATGGAAGTGAGCTTGGGCATAGAAGTGATCTAGCACGAACATTGTAATCCACAGCTAGTGAAGTTTAGTGGAATTGGTACGATCGGAATCTTGTCAGCGTATGCTCCTTGGACGTAGCCCTTTGCGGTGAACCAAGTAAAATTGGTGTGTCTTATGCATGCTTTACTTTATGTCTACTTTGTGCAACAGGAAAGGGAGAGAAGAGTGTTTTTCTTAACAGTGAAACAAGATCAAAACGGGCGTTAATTTTAAATTAGTCATACCCTGATTCACCCCCCCTCTCAGGGTATTCAACCTTGTGGACCTAAAAAATATATTATATAGTCATAATATAAGAGAAACCCCAATATTATGCATGAAAACCTAAATTCTTGAAAATCTAATTTTACCTCATTTTTAAAGAAAAAAATTAAAATAAATGTTTAGAAAATTTTAAATATTTTTACATAAATGAAAACTTAATTTCTTAATGCATCACATAAAAATAATGTTAGGGATAATTTTCTGTCGCTTTCTAAGATGATTAATTTTTTAATGAGTAGTGAAAAATAATAAATTATAATTCAATAATACTTTTTCATCTAAACTATTTATAGGGTAAATGTTTATTTAATTGTCTGATATAATGTTTAATTAGAGAAATTTTATTTAAATTAAACCAATTTTGTTAATTTTAATCAATTTTACTTTGAAATAGAATATAAATACATAACTATCTTTTGACCATCTGATATTAAATACCCGCTTTGTTGTCCGGTTTACATGATTAATATTAGATTATTTTTTACAAATTTTTTGATTATAATTTGTAACAATATTTGAAATAGTTGGAATAATTTTAATTGAATATTTCTTGTAATGTAGAATTAAATATTTAATGTAAATTTTAGAGAACTAGTAAAAATTAATTAAAATGATTGTGTAAAAAATTAGCATCAGAATGCTGTAAAACATAATCTTATAGGAGAAAATGACCTATAAATGTGTCCAAAATAATTTTTTTGGTAATATTTAGACCCTATACAGCCTTTGTTCTAATTTGGTAAGTTATTCGATAATCGTGAAATGGGAATATTTTGGCGGAATTCTCTATTTATAAATTAACAATAATTCCACCACTCCACCACAATAAAAAGTCACTCATCCATCCTTATTACTCACACCTCTCAAGACCATTGTATCCTAGAAAAAAACTCAAATATTCTCCCAAAATAAATAACATAATTATATAATCTTACCTTCTATCATAAATCTATCCAAATAATCCCATTTGTGTAATCTAAATGGACTTACCCAAAGAAGAGGTAACATCCTTCCTCATCCTTTTTTGCTATATTTTTCTTCTCCACCAATTCAACTCTTATTATTACATGATTATATAATAAAATAACTATCGTATATATAATATTATGTTTTAATTTGATGTTTTCAAATAAACATGAACACTTTTATCTACTGGGTAATGATCTTACTATTTGTGTATGATAAACTACTATCTCGTGAGAGGATGCTTGTTTTTTTATTTACCACCTATCAAGGTTGAGAATTATGATGAAAAAACTATTTATATATTTTATAATGATATATATAATTTATTTATTCTTATTTAGTTTTTATATTACACATACCATTATGATTTACATTTTATGTTAATACAATATCAACGTTTGTGGCTGTGATGACTACCGCATACTCAAAGTGATGTGATTCAATCATTTTATACATGGTGTGTATATAGGGTGATTTTAATAAAATCACGTGAAAAATATTACATATATATGATAATATAATTATAATATAATTATATATCTTTTAATTTTTATTCTTTTAATTTGAAAAATACATGGAAGTATAATTCATATGTACGCACGACATACCGTCTCCATTAGGGATGCATTTCAATTTTTTTCTTAAAATATAATTGATTATTATAAATAAATATACAACATATATATTTAATAATTAATTCATGGTTTAAATTATTTACATGATTTAATCACGTTCATCCTAACTAGATCAAAGATAACAATTCAAATCATATTTAAAAACTAGGCAATTAACACGAGAAATAATGAAAATAATGAATGATTTTTATCAAAAGTGTAACAATAATTAATAAAAAGATAATATGTGATATTATAAAAATCAATATAGTTATTTGATACATTACATACATTTTTAAAACTCGTACACATTATTTTAAGGGATTTTCACCATAAATGAAACACAAGGTAAGAGATTGTTTTTTCATCATTTATACTGTGATCCATACATGATTTTCACCATTTATTTTTTATGGTATATATACTGCCAATTTAGATATATTATATCAGGAATTATTTTATATTCATGGTATCTATAGTTTTATTTTGTCTTATTTCATTCATGATGATTATTATTCAAAAGTTACGAATTAGAAAAAGAATTCATCTCAACATCAATTTATTTAGACATACTATATAGTTGTGAATTTAATTCATCATATATGGTATACATACTACCTCATTGAATTGTATTGTAACTATTAATTGTTGATTAAATACTTTTTTATTTTAATTTTTTTTTATTTAATAAATAGTAATTATAAATAATCATTACCAATTGGAAAATAATTTTATAAACCAATTTCACATCTTTGGGTTATATTACTTATTCATTATGGATAATATTATACCATTACATGTTTGAAAAAAATTTACTATATGTTTTTTTATTTCATGTTAATTTATGTGGATTTATATTCGATGAACATAATCAATTTATTGATTGATTTTCACATCTGTGTTATAATACTTTCAAGGTACAATTTCACAATATCAATTTGGTTAGGATTGATAGAACATGAATTTAAATTAGAGGAACTAATTAGATAATTATTCAGTAAACCCATTAGTTTTTTTATCATATGGTTACTCATGATCTTGATCAAGTAATATTATAGTTTTTACACTATTTTCACTTTTTATTTTAGAAAATATTTTTAAGAAAACCTCACATCATTTTCCTCTTTATTCCATGAACTTGTTTTAATATAAAACAATTATTTTCAAAAAATGGATTGAAAAAACTGTTTTAACCTTTTAAAAATCATTTATCATATTATTTTTCAACATTAAATAATTTTTTATACTATAAAAAATTATTCTTAATAGAAATTATTATTCAAGATGTTTAAAAAACGCTTATTTTCCAAAAAAATGATTTCAAAATATATTTTTATAGGATTTATATTCATGAATGAAGAGATTCTTATATTTTTAATCTACATAAGATATATTGTATTGATACAATCATTTTTCCTTCTTTATATGGGTTTTAATGGATTTTGAAAAGGATAATAATAACATTCAATTCCTTTATTACATTGTCAGTCCCCTTGAAATATTCAATTTCCTTTTATCATTTAACATTGAATTCCCCAAAACTGTCCATATCATTTAACATGGATATGTTACCTGCTTAAAACATATAACATTTTTCAAATGTTGATTACTTTGATATTCATTTGATTATCATGGAAAATATTGACAAATCTGTATTCATTATTTAATATAGATATTTGATAATGAATATTAATTATTAATTAAATTGATTACTTGATATAATGAATTCATTTGAAATAGAGTGATGGGTGGGGCCTAAACATTATACAGCCCCTTGGTGCATTGATAGGTTATATTGGGATTTTTTTTCATAAATTAAACAGTTATATACCATTAATTTAAACTATCTGGAGGATAGATCATAATTGTAGAGGTTTTCATGTCCCTGAGACAATACATCCAATAATTAATCATTTCATTCATATTGATTTATTATTTTTTATGCATAATATTTTCATTATGATCACGTCCTTTGATATATTTCATTCTCTGTTTATTGATTAAATCGAATGTGTTTTTTGTTTTACACCATGCATAATTGATTTTATATTATCTACTTATTTAAATTTCATGTGTTTTTTGTTTTTTACATTTCTAGGTTGTTTACTATCTACATCTTAGTTTATTAGAAACATGGATTGTGTGTTTATTTATTTTACATCCCCTAATAATTTACACTCATTAAATAATGTTTTCATCCACTGTAATTTCCCCTACTGAGATTTTTCTATAACACTGGTTTTATTTCCTTCCTTTATAATTTATGATGTTTACTAAGGAAGATATGAATAGAAATTCTATGAGGGAATAACGTTATTATCTACAAAAAATTTATGTATTAATTTTTAATAAAATACTAATGTATGTAACTAGATTAAGAAGACCGCAAAATTTTTCAACCCATTGGGATGTTATTTACTTGTATATTATGAAAAATTAATGGTATATGAAACGAGTTTTGGTCCTTCTGTGGTCATGTCACTGTAGTGGATATTAAAGAATGTTTTATAGAAAAAATGGGAAATAGATTTTGGGAAAATAAATTATGGAACATAGAACCAAAATAGGCTTTGAGGATTATTATACAAGAACCTGAAAAAAATTGGAAAGGGAAATATTATGTTGGTCCTCATAGTAAGACATCATTTTTTGGTTACTTCAAGTGGATGTGGTTTCCGAACTGACATACCTAGGGGTTATAATGTTGAAAAGTTACATCAGTCATGACTCTAGCATAACCTAGTACACGATAAGGGACTATACTGCAAACCAAGTTTGACACTCTTAGGGTATACACATAGAATAATAAAAAATTTCCTTACAAACCACGTTAAAGGATTTGAATAGATAATGATGATTAAGGACCTTGTTCAAACCATAGTCTACGAACTGACCCTTTTTTATACAAAATGTATCAATTAATTGTTTATTAAGGTTTGTGTGGAAAACCAAAGTTATAATTTTATAGAATGATTAATATTATTACATGTATGTCAATCGTATTTATTTGTAATATTATATTAATATCATTTTTTTAAACACAACCTATATATTAGGTGTTAACCCATCATATATGGAATGGATGTGAGAAATGAACATTTTACCAAAGGAATATAATGGATTAGCTCCAACCACGGAAAAATAAAATGACCTGGTAAAGATGTCATTGTAATTAGTTTAAAAAATGAGGAACAAATATTAATGATGAATCTATAGTGATTTTTTTGGTTTATAGATTAATCATAATGGATTTGGAATATAGTTAGAGACTAATTGTAATACCTGTCACCATTTTATGGGACTTTTGGTCTGTTAAAATAATATTTTAGTATTTCATACATCAGTGTTAATTTTTTGTTATCCATTTCATGAAATTATGGATAAATTAAAATTTGATAGGATCTCAAAAAATACAAAATAATTCATACATAATTGAAAATCATAAATTTTGTATATATAAGAATTTTCATATGTACTAAACTAATTACACAACATTGGGAAATAAAAAAAAACTGTTTTCTTTAGTCATTATTTTATTTGAACTACTGGTATTCACAATCATCATGGATTTATGTCTTTGACACCCTAAAATTACACAAATAATTCTGTTGTTCTTAATTGAGGACCTCAATCACTCTCTATTAATAATAATGGTCTTCATCCATTTATGTCTCTTCACTTGCCAATAATTATCTCCTATATAGAGACCTAGTCACATTTTAGTCCATGGGAGCATTTTAATTCAAATTCTCTCATTTCAAGATGATGTTTTTCAAAACCATGTCATGATTTAAGATTTAAACCTTGTAAATATCAGACAACATATTACCGAAATAGAATTTAAATTGTGATTACATAATTTATTTATTTTGGAGATAATGGGGTCATCAATATTCTAATGTAATAATATTGTATTCGATAGTGCGTATGATACAGAACACAAATCTAGTAATGGTATATAATATACTAATACATTAAAATATATTTAATATTATAAATGAATTTAACATATGATATTTCTCGAAATTCAAAAAATACTTAGTGACCTTGCATCACAAGCACCAATGAGTTTATTTAATGTCATGTAATACACATAAGACATAGTTTTTCTAAACAAAAAATATATATTAAAATATTATTATTTAATATAATAAGATTTATTTTACACGTTAAAATGTATATTATGAATAATATTAAAAAAATTTATAATATATATATATATCTTTTAAATTTAAAATTATTTTTTAAATTCCTCAAATATATTTTATTTTGATAATATAAAAACAATTTAAATATTATGAATACCAACATAGAGTTTTTTAGAGGAAATGTTTGCACCTTTTTATGGATATCCTATTTTAAATAAAATTAGGGGAAATTATAATTTTTTATACTTGAAAATAATCCTCATTTAAAAAAATATAATTATTAAAATTCGGTTACTATAATTATTTGATACTTTTCTATGATGCTTTATTTTATAATGAATAGTAAAAA
This sequence comes from Viscum album, assembly GCA_963277665.1. Lineage (NCBI taxonomy): Eukaryota > Viridiplantae > Streptophyta > Magnoliopsida > Santalales > Viscaceae > Viscum > Viscum album. The sequence continues at coordinate 1,566,112,289 of OY728145.1, forward strand.
ATCAAAATTTTAATTCAAAAAACATTTTAAGTGTACTTTTTTAATAAGGGTAAATTATATTTTTGATTGGTATTAAAGAGTAATAAGATTTTTTCATCAAATACATTTTAGATCATTGTAATATATTTTACTTTCAAATTTAATAAAAACCCATAGAAAATGTTTGAACATCAACCTTATAAAAAAAGCTTTGTCGTCCCATTTCGGGGATTAAATTTATTTTTATTTCTGTACTTATGTGATTGTTATTGGATGAAATGGATTCCATATATTGAATTGTAATTATTTAAAATTCTCAATAAGGACATATTAGTTTTTTAATCAAAAATATTATTGAACGTAATGAAAATTAATTATAGCGATTAAGTGAAACAATAACATAACAATAGAATAAACATTAATCATAAGGGACCTAATGATGTAAAACATTCCGAAAATCCATTGGATGGTAATATTTATACCCTATAAAACGTTGTCTAATTATTTTCAGTTATTTTAATAATATTAATTGAAAAAAATAGGTGGAATTATCTTTTCAAAATCATTCAGGAATGTCACTATTCGTCCACTATAAAGAGGAACTCAACCCTCGCAAATATGACACATCTAAAGCCCTATGAATGAACCAAAATATTATCATATAAGCTCATAGCATTCCCAACTACATCTGATAATCTTACCTTTTATATTAAAGTATTAAACTTAATCCTTCTCATTTAATGAAAAATGAGTTCCCTTATGAAGTGGTAACATCATTCCTCAAGCCCTGTTGTTTTATTTTCCTTATCCACCCATTAAAATCTTTGTATTACATGACTATTTTAAAAAAACAAATATTTAAAATATAATTTTTTGTTTTTATTATATGTTTTAATCATATACATAAGAAAACATCCATATAATGGGTAATGAACATAAAATTCTTGTAAAGTGAACTATCACTTCGTGATATAATTATTATTCATTTTTCATGTACCTCCACTCATGGTTGCCAATTATGATTTAAATTATACTTATATGACATATATATTATATTTATAATTTCATTATAATTTTTTAATTTCTATATAATAAATAACCATATAAATTCTATTTTTTATGAATACGGTAACTTTGTTTGGGGATGTGTGGACTACAACCTCCTCAATTTGATGTGATTGATACAAGCAATACAAGGAGCATATAAATAATTGTTTTGAAAAACGATATGTGACATATACTACATAGGTATGATATTTTAATTGTAATATGCATTTATTTCATTTAATTTAAATTATTTTAATAAGAAAAATAAATTGAAGTAATGATCATGCTTACGTACAACCTCCAGTCTCCATGAATGGTGCATTTTATCTATTTTCAATTTTTTTTTGAAATTATATAAAAAAAATAAACATAATAATTAAATCATATATTCCATTATGGATATTATTAAATCATGATATATGTCATAAGAACAAAAATAGCATGTTAAAACATACTAAAAAACGAGGTAATTAACACATCAAAAAGTGAAAATAATGAACGATTGGTAACAACAGAGTAATAAGATATTATAATAAGATAATATATGATATTATAAATATTATTATTGATAAGTTATGAGTTATTTAAAAATTTTAAAACCCTTTTATAGGTGGTTAATTTATATTCACATAAAAGGAAACATAAGGTAATGGATTCTTGTGTTACTTTTCATTTTGTGGGGAATACACCTATTTTACCAGGAACTTGTTTTCAGTGGTTTACCTACTACACCTTTTGATATAATATATCATGAATTATTTTCTCTTTGTGTTATGTATAGTTTAATTAGAAATTACCTCATTAATGGGGATTATTATTTAGTATTTAAAACGTAGTAGGGGACTTTTTGTCAACCAGGTTTTTTTAAGACAAACTACATTATTGAGCACCTAATTGGAAATATAAGGTATAAATACTATTACATTTACATTAATTATCATGATTAATTAATTAATCATGATTGTTTTTATTTTTAAATTGAATTATGTCATTAATAGTGATTTTTATAATGTGTTACTATGTGTTAAATAATTTTACAACCCAATTTTGTTTCATTGGGTTAAATTAGTTCCTTATTGTCATTAATATTATATTACTATATGTGTCATAAAAATTTTCCATCTATTGTTAAATTTCATTTTGGATTATGTGTAATTAAATATGATACATATAATGAATTTATTTTTTTGATTCTCATATAAATTTTATGGTCATTATACGGTTATACTTCACAATGTCATTTTGTAAGGAATCATTTATACTTGTTAAACCATAAAAAGAAATTATGGGATCAATTTTATATAAAACATTTAATTTTCATCTCTGTTAGTAATTCATTACCGTTCTCTTCTATCTTTACCATATTACCATCAATGGTTCTCAATATTATTTTGAAACTATTTTTAAAAAAACATGACTTCATTTGTTTCTTTACACAGAGAACATGTTTTCTTGTAAAAAATAATTTATAAATTGGTATTTAAATTTGTTAACATTTTTAAAATTATTTATCTTTGAAATTTTCACAATTTACATAGTATTTTATGTTTTTATAATTTATTTCAAAAAATAGTTTTTTTAATGGGTTTTCAAAACAAAAGGATATGTTTATAAAAATATTAAATGATATATTTACAAAATATATATTAATCAATAGAAACAACCAATTAATTTTAATTCCCTTGTGATACATTGTATTGATATGATCCTCATTATTTCTCTGCATGTATTTTAATAAAAATTTACAGGGTTAATATTCATATTTATTTCATTGATTACTTTGTTAGACCCCAAGAAAGATTCAATTTATTGTGTTCATTGAAAATTGAATTTCCACCAATTATCAATATCATTTATCATGGATAATTTTTTTCCTAAAACATATATTATTTTTCATAAAATATTTAATTTTAATATTATTTTACTATCTAGAATAATATTAATAAAAGAATAATATTTATTCAATATAGATATTTGAAAATTAAAAGTTTGTACTAAATAAATGATTTGGTCAATATAAGGAATGATTTGGTAGTTTAGTTATGGTTTGTGACCAAACCGTATACTTCCCCATGATGAATCAACATGTTCTCATGGGAAAAATTAGTTTCTTAAATTACATTGGTTTCTACATGTTTTTTAAAACTTTTTGGAGGATATATATTGATTTTAGAGGTTTTCATGAGCCTGAGTCATGACATTCAGTAATTATGCATTTTTTTATTTTGATTTAGTATTTATTTGAATCCATCTGGTCAAAAGATCGCGAGTGCGAAGAGTTTATCCGTTCAGGATGGAAGAGTGGGCAAGCAGATGATAGAACCAATCTTCACCAAGTGGCGTCTGATCTGAAGACATGGAGCTCCTCTAAATTCTGTCACCCTGAGAGACAATGCAATTTTCATGAGAGGAAACTATGCTCTCTTCTCAACAAACCCCCAACTAGCAGCATACTCTCCAAAATCAGCGGAACCCAATGAGAGCTGGATACTGACCTGCACATCATGGAAGGTTTCTGGGCTATGTGAGTGTGTGAAATCCATATTGCATAAGGGGACGCTAATAACCGATATTTCCATCAGAAAGCTTCAGCTAGACGTTGAAAAAACATTATTTCTTGCATTTTAAAACCAGACGGAAGTAAAGTGTCAGATGCAGTGGGAATCCAAGAAGTGTTATTAAGCTATTTTCAAGAGCTCTTCTCCGCAGGACAATCCAACATTTCTGCTGAGATAGAGGATTGCGTTACACCCGTGATTTCTGATGTGATTAACATAAAGATTTCCAAAGAAGTGATGGATGACGAGACACTCTAGGCATTAAAGCAAATCCACCCTACAAAGGCCCCAATTCCAGACTGTTTCCGTACCCTCTTTTTCAAGAATTACTGGCACATCATTGGTCCAGACATCTGCAATCTGATGAGAAATATTTGGGCATGGAAAACAGAACTATCTGCTATTAATGAAACAGTCCTTACCCTCATTCCCAAGATGTAAAATCCACTAGTAGTCTTGGACTTTCGACCTATCAGTCTGTGAAATGTCTCATATAAGATCTTCTCAAAGATCCTGGCTAATTGGTTGCGTCCATGGTTGACCTAAATCATCTCGGAGAACCAATGTGCTTTTGTGGCAAAAAGATTAATCACTGATAATGCCATTATTTCTCATGAATGTTTATATTCCATGAAAACACGATCACAAGAGAAGATAGGTATCATGGCTTAAAAATTGGACATGGCTAAGGCCTATGATAGAGTCGAGTGGAACTTCCTCAGATTCGTGATGCATAAGATGGGTTTCTGTACCAAATGGATTGACATGATCATGCATTGCATCTCGTCTGTGTCCTTTCGTATTAATGTCAATGGGGTGCTCACCCGAGGCTTCTCCCCATCCCATGGACTTCGCCAGGGAGACCCTCTTTCACCTTTCCTTTTTATTTTAGTGGTTGATGTATTCTCTAACCTCCTTTCCATGACAGCCTCCTCTCACAGAATTCATGGGGCGAATGTGTGCCGCAAGGGTCCTCTGGTCTCCCACCTCTTCTTTGCCGATGATTTCCTTCTTTTTTCCAGGGCTACCCATAACTAGTTTACCGCCATTTTCCAGGTGATTCAACAGTACGAGCGGGCTTTTGGAAAAATGATCAACTAGGGAAAATTAGAAATTTTATTTAGCTCTGGAGTCCCTCTGCCCAAAAGAGACGAACTATGCTCTATAGCGGGAATCCCTATGGTTGAAAAGCATCAGAAGTATCTTGGGCTCCCAACAGTGGTTGGTCTGTCAAAAAAATAAATTTGTACAGCTATTGTGGATCTAATTGAGAGAAAAATCCACGGATGGGCCCCCAAAAAAATTTCCAAAGTCGGGAAGGAAACTCTCATCAAGGGGGCTCTTCAATCTGTTCCCACCTATTTGATGTCTATTTTTAAGCTTCCTGCAGCGGTGATTACCCATTTTTAGTCCAAAACATCCAACTTCTGGTGGGGTCGAAATGATGGAAGAAATAAAGTCCACTGGATCACCTGGCCTTCACTTTGCCAACCCAAATCCGAAGGTGGAATGGGCATACGAGACCTTTCTCTTTTTAATGATGCACTGCTGGATAAACAAGGATGGCATATTATAAATCACCCATCATCTCTCTGCATGCGAGTTCTCCAGGCTAAATATTTACCACATTAGGATTTCCTGGACTCCCATCTTGGCTATCGACCCAGTTTTCTCTGGAGAAGTATTTGGGGTGCTCGAAATCATCTGAATAAAGGACTAGGATGGAGGATTAGAAATGGTTCAACGGTTAACATTTGGACTGATCCCTGGCTCATTGATTCGGGATGGTGCATGTAAAAACTCTACTCATGGTTTAATGAGAGGGAAAGAAGAATTATACTGAGTATCCCTTGTGTCCCGATATCTTTTTGATGGTCAGGGGGCGGGATAGTGCATGGAGAAACTCTACTCGTGTTTTAATGAGAGGGACAGAAGGATTATACTTAGTATACATTGTGTTCCGGACACAGGTCCAGACGATCTCTACTGGACCAATGAAACTTCGGGAAGAGGTTATCTATTTAGGCTGGAAGAGTGGGTAAGAAGATGTTAGAACCAATCTTCACCAAGTGGCGTCTGATCTGAAGACGTGGAGATCCTCTAAATTCTGTCACCCTGATAGACAATGCAATTTTCATGAGAGGAAACTATGCTCTCTTCTCAACAAACCCCCAACTAGCAGCATACTCTCCAAAATCAGCGAAACTCAACGAGAGCTGGATACTGCCCTGATCATCAAGGAAGGTATCTGGGCTATGTGAGCGCGCGATATCCATATTACAGAAGGGGATGCTAATACCCGATATTTCCATCAGAAAGCTTAAGTTAGACGTCAAAAAAAAATTATTTCCGGCATTCGAAAACTAGACAGAAGTAAAGTGTCAGATGCAGGGGGAATCCAAGAAGTGTTCTTGAGCTATATTCAGGAGCTCATATCCGTAGGATAATCCAAAATTTCTGCTGAGATAGAGGATTGCATTACACCAGTGATTTCTGATGTGCTTAATAGACAGCTTTCCAAAGAAGTGACGGATGACGAGAAACTCCGGGAATTAACGAAAATCCACCATATGAAGGCCCCGAGTCCGGATGGTTTCCATGCACTCTTTATCAAGAATTACTGGCATATCATTGGTCCAGACATCTGCAATCTGATGAAGAATATTTGGGCAGGGAAAACGGAACTGTCTGGTATTAATGAAATAGTCTTTACCCTCATTCCTAAGATGAAAAATATGCTAGTAGTCTCGAGCTTTCGACCTATCAGTCTGTGCAATGTCTCGTATAAGATCTTCACAAAGATCCTGGCTAATCTGTTTCTTCCATGGTTTCCCGACATCATCTCAGAGAACCAAAGTGCTTTTGTGGCAGAAATATTAATGACTAATAATGCCATTATTTCTCATGAAGTTTTTTATTCCATGAAAACACAATCACAAGCGAAGAAAGGTATCATGACTTGGAAATTGGACATGGCTAAGGCCTATGATAAAGTGGAGTGGAACTTCCTCAGATTTTTTATGCTTAAGATGGGTTTTTGCACCAAATGGATTGACATGATCATGCATTGTGTCTCGTCTGTGTCCTTACATATTAATGTCAATGGGGTGCTCACCCGAGGCTTCTACTCGTCCCGTGGACTTCGCCAGGGAGACCCTCTTTCACCTTTCCTTTTTATTTTAGTGGCTGATGTATTCTCTAACCTCCTTTCCAGGACATCCTCCTCTCACAGAATTCATGGGGAGAAAGTGTGCCACAAGGGTCCTCTGGTCTCCCACCTCTTCTTTGCCGATGATTGCCTTATTTTTTCCAGGGCTACCCATAACGAGTGTACTGCCATCTTCGAGGTGATTCAACAGTACGAGTGGGATTCTAGTCAAACGATCAACTAGGGAAAATCAGAAATTTCATTTAGCTCTGGAGTCCCTTCACCCAAAAGAGAAGAACTGTGCTCTATAGCGGGCATCCCTATGGTTGAAAAGCATCAGAAGTATCTTGGGCTCCCAAAAGTGGTTGGTCGGTCAAATAATGAAATTTTTACATCTATTTTGGATCGAATTGAGAAAAAAATCCATGGATGGGCCCCCAAAAAAAATCTCCAAATCCAGGAAGGAAACTCTCATCAAGGCGGCTCTCCAATCTGTTCCTAGCTATTTGATGTCTATTTTTAAGCTTCCTGCCGTGGTGATTACCCAAATTCACTCCAGCACATCCAACATCTGGTGGGGTCGAAATGATGGCAGAAATAAAGTCCACTGGATCGCTTGGACTTCACTTTTCCAACCCAGATCCGAAGGCAGAATGGGCTTTTGGGACCTTTCTTTTTTTAATGATGCACTTCTGGCTAAACAAGGATGGCGTATTATTAATCACCCGTCATATCTCTGCGCGCGAGTTCTCCGGGCTAAATATTTCCCATATAAGGATTTCATGGACTCCTATCTTGGCTATCGACCAGGTTTTCTCTGGAGAAGTATTTGGGGTTCTCATAATCTTTTAAAGAAAGGACTAGGATGGAGGATTGGAAATGGTTCAACGGTTACCATTTAGACTGATCCCTGTCTCATTGATTTGGGATGGTGCATGGAAAAAATCTACTCATGGTTTAATGAGTGGGACAAAAGGATTATACTGAGTATCCCCTATGTTCCGATATCTTGTTGATGGTCGGGGGGCGGGATGGTTCATGGAAAAACACTACTCGTGGTTTAATGAGAGGGACATAAGGATTATACCGAGTATCCCCTGTGTTCCGGACACAGGTCCAGACCATCTCTACTGGACGAATGACACTTCGAGAAGAGGTTATCTGTTCAGGCGAAAAGAGTGGGCAAGCAGATGTTAGAACAAATCTTCACTAAGTGGCGTCTGATCTGAATACATGGAGCTCCTCTAAATTCCGTCACCTTGATAGACAATGCAATTTTCTTGAGAGGAAACTATGCTCTCTTCTCAGCAAACCCCCAACTAGCAGCATACTCTCCAAAATCAGCCAAACCTAGCGAGAGCTGGATACTGCCCTGTGCATCAAGGAAGGTTTCTGGGCTATGTGAGCGCACGATATCCACATTGCAGAAGGGGACGCTAATACCCGGTATTTCCATCAGAAAGCTTCACCTAGACATCAAAAAAACTTTACTTCCTGCTTTTTAAAACTAGACAGAAGCAATGTGTCAGATGCAGGGGGAATCCTTGAAGTGTTCTTGAGCTATTTTCCAGATCTCTTCTCCGCAGGACAATCCAACATTTCTTCTGAGATAGAGGATTGCATTACACCCATGATTTCTGATGTGATTAATAGACAACCTTGCAAATATGTGACGGATGACGAGACACTCCAGGAATTAAACCAAATCCACCCTAAGAAGGCCCCGGGTCCAGATGGTTCTATGCCCTCTTTTACAATAATTACTGGCACATCATTGGTTGAAACATCTGAAATCTAATGAGGAATATTTGGGTAGGGAAAACGGAACTGTCTGCTATTAATGAAACAGTCCTTAGCCTCATTCCGAATATGAAAAATCCACTTGTAGTCTCATACTTTCGACCTATCAGTCTGTGCAATGTCTCGTATAAGATCTTCTCAAAGAACCTGGCTTATCGGTTGCGTCCATGGTAGCCCGACATCATCTCGGAGAACCAAAGTGGTTTTGTGGAAAAAATATTAATCACTGATAATTCCCTTTTTGCTCATGAAGTTTTTCATTCCATGAAAACTCGATCACAAGAGAAGAGAGGTATCATGGCTTGGCAATTGGACATGGATAAGGCCTATAATAACGTGGAGTCGAACTTCCTCAGATTCATGATCCTTAAGATGGGATTCTGCACCAAATGGATTGACATGATCATGCATTGCGTCTTGTCTATGTTCTTCCATATTAATGTCAACAGGGTGCTCACCCGAGGATTCTCCCAATCCCGTGGACTTCACCAGGGAGACCCTCATTCACCATTCCTTTTTATTTTAGTGGTTTATGTATTCTCTAACCTCTTTTCCTGGACAGTGTCTTCTCACAGAATTCATGGGGCGAATGTGTTCCTCAAGGGTCCTCCGGTCTCCCACCTCTTCTTTTCCAATGATTGCCTTCTTTTTTCTAGGGCTAACCATAATGAGTGTACCGCCATCTTCCAGGTGATTCAACAGTATAAGCGGGCATCTGAAAAAACGATCAACCAGTGAAAATCAGAAATTTCATATAGCTCTAGAGTCCCTCCGCCCAAAAGAGAATAACTATGCTCTATAGCAGGCATCCCTATGTTTGAAAAGCATCAGAAGTATCATGGGCTCCCGACAGTGGTTTGTCAGTCAAAGAAAGAAATTTGTACAGCTATTGTGGATTGAATTGAGAAAAAAATCCAAGGATGGGCCCCCAAAAAAATCTCCAAAGCCTGGAAGGAAACTCTCATCAAGGCTGCTCTTCAATCTATTCCCAGCTATTTGATGTCTATTTTTTAGCTTCCTGCCGCGGTGATTACCCAGATTCACTCCAGCACATCCAACTTCTGGTGGGGTCGAAATGATGTCAGAAATAAAGTCCACTGGATGGCCTGGCCTTCACTTTGCCAACCCAAATCTGAAGGCGGAATGGGATTCCGGGACCTTTCTCTTTTTAATGATGCACTGCTGGCTAAACAAGGATGGCGTATTTTTAATCACCCATCATCTCTCTGCGAGTGAGTTCTCCAGGCTAAATATTTCCAAAATAAGGATTTCCTAGACTCTCATCTTGGATATCGACCATGTTTTCTCTGGAGAAGTATTTGGGGTTGCTCACTATCTTCTAATGAAATTACTAGGATGGAGGATTGGAAATGGTTCAACATTTAACATTTGGACTGATCCCTGGCACATTGATTCGGCAGGTGTGAAGGCATCATCTCCGATACATCCATGCTCTGAACACGCCACTGTCCGATATCTTTTTGTTGGTCAAGGGGCGGGATAGTGCATGGAAAAACTCTACTCGTGGTTTAATGAGAGGGACAGAAGGATTATAATGAGTGTCCCCTGTGTTCCGGACATAGTTCCAGACCATCTCTACTGGACCAATGACACTTCGGGAACATACATGGTGAAATCTGGCTACAGGCTCACTCTCGGTGCTCGAATAACTAAAGGGGATGAAAGGCCCTAGAAATCAATTTGGAAACTCAATGTTCCCCCTAAAGTACGCTTTTTCTGGTGGCAGGTGTGCACTGGTATCGTTCCTACTAAGAGCCTCCTAGCCTACCGAAACTTTTCAAATGACAACTCATGCCCCATCTACCCTGGTGTCCCTGAATCCCCTCTTCATTCTCTCATTGAATGCCCCGAGGCTCAGGAGGTTTGGAATTGTTGGGGATCTTACATAGATCTTTTCCTAGACGCTGCCACAGATCTTACTTCTCTCATGATGCACTGGTGCTCCTCCTTTTCACCGGCTAAAGCAGGCTCCTTGTGTATTTTGACCTGGATTATCTGGGATCGGGGAAACGAAGCCACTTTAAATCTTTTTCGTAGGCCCCCCAGATTTTGGATTGACCGGGCATCATATTGGATTGCAGGTTGGCAGCACCACACTGAGCAGCAAAGATTGTTCACCCCCTCTCCTCACTCCCAACAGTGGTTCCCCCCTTTAGAATGGAATATTAGGATTAAGGTGGATGCCTCTCTCCCTAAGGATGGACCAGTTGGACTAGGTTTGTAGGCTCGGGACAACCACAAAAATATTATTGCAGGCAAACACGAATCACGTCACACACTTTGGGATCCCTCAGTCACGGAGGCCACCGCCAACCTTGCTGGGCTAAATCTTGTAAAAGACCGTGGATGGGACTCCATTCATATCAAATCAGATAGTCTCACCATCATCAATGCCATCAATATCAATGACGGCGGGCTATAATATTTTGGATCCATAACTCGTAGTATTCACTCTATTAGGAAAAGCTTCACATCCTACATTTTTTCATTCATAAAAAGGGAAACGAACGAGGCCACTCACCAACTGGAAGCCGTTGGCCCTCCTTACGATGATTTTCATTGGCTTGATCACTTCCCACCTTGGTTATATGATTGTATTTCTGCTGATCTCCATCTCTAATGAATCCGTCTTATTGTCAAAAAAAATGGAATCTATTTTTCGTTATTTACATTCATATATTCTCTATGCACTCCATCTCATTTTATTTATTACATGGAATGTGTTTCATGTAATTTATCTTTCCATGTTGATTTATTCAAAATGATTAATTATTTATTATACTATACTTAACCTTATTATGCATTTGAAATCCCACATTTTTTTCATCCCATTAAATCCTTGATGTCTACAAAGAAATATATGAAAGGGTATTCTTTCATAGAATTATGTTATTATCCTCAAAAAAATTATATTTTAATTTTGTTATTTAATTTTCAGTCAAGGCTCATGTATGTACATTTTTACGAAGAATGCTAAATTGTTCAACAGTTTGGGACATGATTTACTTGTATCTTTTGTCGATATATTGGTAGCATGACATAAGATCCATATCATATGGGGCTAGGTGTCTACAATTTAAGACCTGAAATGAATTGTCTTTATTGAAAAGATTATTAACATGATCATACTTAAAACTATATGGGATATCCAGGAAACATACATAAAAATAGAATGAACTATAAGGCCTCATATGGGAATAAAAATGTAATAACAATAATAAGGTAATAGATGTTAGACAACAGACATATCAACGAGGCATAAAAGGAATAAGGATCTTAAATATGAATGAGGAGGCATTATATAACATGATAATCACAAAGGAAACCTAGAAAATATTAGAACAACACAAAACACAATATCATAAACATAGTTCAAGGGTAACTGATAATGATTCATTAAAAAAATAACATTATTTATAATGTTCAGTCCCTAGTATCTTTCATCATTTATTGTGAGACTAAAACATTACCTAATTCATCAGACTATGATATATTTTGATGCATGAAAATCATTTTCATTTTATTCACATGCTTAAGTGTGCCACATTTATCAAACAACATGGATTCATTCATTGTCATAATTTAATATAGGGTAAAAGAATATGAGATTCAAACATTTAAGTCCCTAGTTGGTACATATATTTTCATAAATGTGTACACCCTTGATAAAATATGCATACATGTATTCACTATACAGTTTTTTGGGAAGGAAAATAATCGAGATATTTCTGAAACATAACGGGTTCTTATAGATTATCATGGGAGGGCTTGATAAGAGTGAAATGCTTCTATCATTATTTAAAAAATTTAGGGTCAGAAAATATGAGATGTAATAATATATGCCAACATTAAAAAATGAAGATATAAGACGAAATAAAATTCTGATACTTTAATAATGAGGAGAAGGAGAGGATCCCTTACTATGAGAGTAGGAGTAAAAATGCATTTTAAGAATTATTTAGAGCTTTGGGGAATTGTGTGAGAACTTTATAAAGGGTAGGGAAGATTAATGGTGTGCTAAACCATTTTTAGTGATTCTAAATGGGTTTTTCGGAAGGTTTATATTGGAAAAGAGTGGTTAGTAATTTATAATTTCACAAGCACATGTTTTCGACTCTATATGATAAAATATCGAAAACCACTTAACATTTCATGTTGTTAACCCATTTTTTTCCAAATAGCATTGGTTTTTATTATTTTATTAGGAAAATTATGGAACTAATTATAACTGTAAAGGTTGTGATGTGGAGATGAGCCATGATCTTAATTAAATTATATTAAATCATTAAAATAAATTATAGGTTTTGGAGAATTCAAAATGAAATTATAAAATTAATCATATAAACTAAAAACAAAATTATTTTAAATAGAAAACCTAGATTTTATTTGGTATTATATTTATGTTTTTTATTAAAAATGCATTTGGTTGATTATTAGGTTTTAATGGACACTTTATGGTTATAATACATTTAATTTTTTACCCAATAATTTACTTGTGTTAGAAAATGATGATAACCGATCCTTTAGATAATTTCAAAATTCTGATACGAAAAAATATAAATATAATCAAAATAATGGTCTAAATACTTGTATTTTCACATTGAAAATATGAATAGCTATTGATTCTTAAATACTGGGATTTTTTTATGATAACAGTTTTCAAACTGATATATAAATTACATTTAACATCATAATTTTTTTTATCATTTATATTTAATAAAAAATATTTAATAATAATAATTTTTTTATAATTGTTTAAAAATAAAAATAAGTGTCTTAATTGAAATTTAATACTAATTAAAAAATATAATTTCTGTTTTATTGTATTAAAATCCCATTCATTTATAATATAATGATAAAAAGTATATATGAAAATCTTTATATTCAAAATTCATTATAAATATTATTATTTTTATTGTCTTGATATATATACCTTTAACACAATAGCATCTAACCTATGTGTAAGGTGTATGATAGTGAGATTCTCATTGGGTGGTTTTGTGTACATGGTTTGGGATGTGATCATGATGAGCTAGAACTTCTATAGTATATGGGTTCTCTCATACTTAAGTTATTTGGTCTTTGGGTTGATCAAAGGAAAATCGTTGTGATGTTAAATACATTTAAAAATTTAATAAATTGGATTCATAGGGTATGGTCCTACTCATTAATGGAATCACTTTATTTTTCTCTATAAATTAGGTTACATAAAAACATTTATTTGTAATAATTTTATGATCACTATTGAACGGCTATATAATAAATGGTTATAATGCTTAAATGTCTTTTAAATTAGATATTGTATAATAAAACAAAAAATATTCTTGAATTTTCATTAACCATATTAAATGGTAATGAATATAATTAAATAATAAGAGGAATACTATATTCATACTATAGTGTCATTAAAAAATAATATTTTCCCTCATTCCATTATAATCATTGAAATATTGAAACAATACTCATGCATTTGTACAACCACTCATCCCCATGATTTAAATATATATGACTTTTAAAACAATATTTAATTGTCTTCTTTAAACGTATTAATTATGTATTAAAATTTTAATTATTTCATTATTAATATTACAGAGATGATGGAGTAATTACCTCATTAATCATAGTCAATATAGTTATTTCAATTTAGACTTATAAACCACATATCATAAAAATATCAAAAGTGAACCAAAATGATTACGAAATTACAAATGACATGGTCATAAGTGATGTAAAAGGGATAATAAACATTAAAAATATATTAAGAATATATAAATTATTATATTTTTACTTTTCATGAATGAGTTATTACAAATTTGATTTAACAGAATAATGTTTCCATTTAGTAAACATCATACTTTTTTAAGTTTATGAAAAATGTATAGAAAAAAGTTTTAATTTTATTATATGGTTTGAATGTATTTCCCTACATTTATGAAAAATATTTGATATGAATAAATATTTATTAATTTTCATGGTTTTTTTCATATGAAAATTTTCATTCATATTTACATATTTTTTTAAAAATGTGGCTAAAAATGTAATGGGGCATTTTTTACCAGAAATGTAACCAGTTTGATTTTCATTCTCATTATCTATCTAAGATTACATAGTTTTCTTTTATTATATTTTTTTTGATTATATGATTTTTATTCAATGGAAAATCTTATTTATTTTCTCGAGTGTTATTTTGTTTTGAAAATTATTTTTTCATTGAAAAATGTATTTTGATATCAAATAGTGTTTTTCATATGGGTTTAGATATGTTTTATGGTTTTATACTGAAAACGTGATATAGTAAATGATTTATATGAAATAAAATAATTATATGTGAAATTACTGATCATGATATAAATAATAAGAAGGATCGAGCCCCATTATAGCTCATGAGTGAGTCTAATAATGTTATCACATAGGGTGATACCCATTATAGATCTCCATTGCACTGGTTAATGTTTTATTGTTGACCATGAGGGTTATTACTAGATTAGATCGGATTTTTATTTAATTATTTGCTAATATGGATACTATAATGTAATGATTGTATGTTAACCTTGATGGTATTCCATGTATAGCTGTGATGGTTAGTCTAAATTAGACTATGATGAATAACACATGTTTAATATATAATATTAAATCTATCTATTATCATAATGGTCATTTAAAGATTAATTGTGATGGCTAATCCATGAGTAACTATGATGGATCCTATAACAAATTTTTTTGAATTTATCCATAATGGTATTCGTTAATAATTTATGATGTTTACTCCAAGATTAACCATGATGATTATTCAATATTTAATTGTAAAAAGTATTAATTTTTGAAAATAAATTCATGTTATTTTCAAATTTTTAAAATAAATTTTTGATTATATTTTATCATATATATTAATAAATAAAAATTTTATTAAATTTTTTGGGTAGTGATGTTTATTTTTTCAGTAATAAAATGGTTAATTCATATCACAATTTTTATTATAAAAGGAGTTGAATTTAAATATTTAATTAGAAATAAATAAATTATTTCTTTCTGTTATGTCCCTTTGTGGAATTTTGGTGCTTGACCGATATTTTAAAATTTCCTATAATTTTTTGTGTGTGATTAAGGAATATAATGAGGTTTTGATGAAAATTGTTTTGGCTTTTCAGTTAACGAAGTCATTTTTTACTTCAATTTGTTATTTGTGGAAAAAATGGATACATTGTAGAACATTCCACATATAATGTATAGTTTTACTATGTGTGAGTTTGTATAATTATCATAAACTATAAACATAAAAATTATTTGGAAAGAAAGAAAGAATATTTTAGTCTAAAGTCAATAGAATATGCATTTTTAATTTTATTGGCCATATAGCTAATATCTGATAAGGGTTTGGAAATCATTAAAGACTATGATGTTATCATGTGATGTTATTTTATGACATATGAATACGATCATGGTTTTTCATGTTTTTGGATGACTATATTACCAATGGCATAAAACATTCTATTATGGTTTGATGTGATGGATTTTTATTATGTTATAGATATTTTTAAATATTCTATTTATATAGTTAATGAAAATAGTTGTAAATTATTTTAATCTTAATGTATTATGGAGTTTCAAAGGTATTATCCTTAAAAAACAATTTTGTTTATTAATTTTATAATTCATTTCTTGAAATGTTTTTCTATAAATCAAGGATAATTTATCACGATGAAAGGAATAAAATACGTTAAAAAATTCTTATCCATTATGAATTATTTTATTGTCACTATTATTAAAAAATCATTTTAAAATTATTTTTAATACTTTTTGGGAATATATAATGACCCTAGAGAAATAGTTTAACATATCTAACACATTTTATTCCTTATATATCTTTTTAGTAAGGGTATAATTTCTTTTTATTTCAAAATATCAAAAATAACCACTCCCAAAAATTGTAATTTCTCATAGGAAGTGACCATTTACTTTTGGGAAATAGGAATCATGTCAGAACATAATGGGGGTTTCAAAGAAATCATTGTGTCTTGATTTAATGAATTAATTATGTTATTTTTTTCTATTTATGAATCATTTTTGGTTGATATTGATGAATCATATGGACATACATCATATCATTAAATGTATGACTGAATTATTAAGGAAAGAGATAATGAAGAATTGATAATTGTTTAATATAGAAGTTAAATGATTGATGTTTTTATATATCTAGTGATAGGAATATAACGTAACAGTATTTTTTAAATATTAATATAAAATTTAAACACCTAAGTATTATTCTATAGAAGTTATTATTTTCATAATTTATAGTAATAGGTTTGATTGAATTGAGAACGATGAAAAACTGTGTATTGAAAAGGTGATAAATTTTGGGAGACATTTGTTGAGTCTTTATAAAAAGTTGAGGTATATATAACCCTTATGTTTAGAATATGAAGAATTATATTTAAGGAACAATGCCTCAAATTTTTGTGGACATATGATTAAAGGTATGGATAACAGTCAGGGTTTATATGACCATTTATTTTTAAGTAATTATGGGTTATTGCATTTTGGGATGTAATGTAAATATTGAGGAATGTCAATTGAGGTCAAATAAATTTATTAATTTGTAATATGAATAGGTTGTATATGAGTACTTTTTTCACATTAATGGGAATTTTATAAATATTATATTGATTTTGTTCAAGAAAATGTAAATCTTGAATTTTGGGATATAACTTGTTGCATTCAGAAAGCCTGTGAGATTTGAATTCACAATATAAGGGCGGCTAGAGTGGATCACATACCAGTGGTCCAAATTTTTCATTGTTTAATATGGAAATATTTTTCTTTATTTAAATTAGTTTAAAAATAATGTATAATTTTATCCTTGGAAAATATGATTTATATTATAGGCAACCATGATATTTGATATAAATTTTATTATTATGTGTTAATGTTATTTTGGAAGATGATAACCATAATGGTGGGTAGCATTACATTACTAACGTAAGTAAAATAATTTGGGATTTATTATTGTAAATATAGGATAAAATATATTTTGGGGGTATATATTAATTTATAATAGCATTATGGTGATCTACGATAGAGAAATTACTATAATATATTATTGATTTTGTGATTAGGGTATCAGTTTTTTGTATTATACATCAAGAGAAATTAATTTTATTTTTAAATAATTGATAAAATTAATATCTCCAGAATATGTCATCATATCCTTAAAATTTTGGGTTTCAATATTATTTTGAATATTTTTAAGAATATTATGTATTTTTATTTATTGAATGATATAAGTTGAAATTTTTTTGTTAGCCTTGAATTTTATATATTACTGTAGTATTATTCATATGTGGGTTTATAATTATTGGCAATTATCTTATCATTAAATCAATATATTGGTTTTGGTAAATTATTAATTATTTTAAAAATATATTATTATTATTATTCTTTTATCTTTTAGATGTTTATTTAAGTGGTTGAGATATTAAAAATTAATCATGAATACTAATAGTTTGGAGTAAAAGATGAGTTTTTTATGGGGATTTAATAAAGGATGATATTATTCTATTCATGTATTTATATTTCCTCATGTTCATAGACTATGAAGTAAATTAATTCCACTATTTGTTGAAAAATATTTATGAAACCGAAAACATTCCCATTTTCTTTTCAAACTGAGAGAAATTGTATTTTAACCCATTACAAATTTTATCTTTTTTAATAGTTAAACATTCAAGACCATTTTCTATATCACTCTATATCGGTACAAGGGAGTTATTTTTCTCTTAAATGTTCATGATTTCAATTAAAACTAAAGTTTAAAAACATTTAAACGTAGTTGTTTTCTATTCCAGATGACCATTCTACTTCCCATTTACCTATTATCATGTGGTAATCTTATTGAACCTCTTAAAGATGTGGTCATTTAAAAAAATCTTTTTTGGGATGCCAATAACATGTTACTGAGAATGATTTATAATTGAAAGGAGTAAATTTCTCAAATGGTTGATAATTCAACATCATGATATTTTTAAAATAAAATACAATGTTTCTTAGTGTATAAGATATGAGACAACATACATAAAACAAGAAAAACATATTATTATTTAAAAGTTACTATTATTAACTAGTTTTTAAATATGTGTTAATTAATTTTATTAACTGAATAAAAAGATATATATATATATATATTATTTTAAATATATACAAATGTATTGATTAATTATTAAAAAATAATAACTCAATTTTAGGAAATGGAATTTGTTTGTTTTGAAATTCTGAATTCATAAAAGAGGTTTCTACTTCATTATATGATATAACAATATAATTAATTTATGGAATTTTTCAAATTAATTTGGAATTAATAAATATAATATTTTAAATAATATTATCATAAATATCATACGATGATATTTTGAATTTTTTTTGAAATTGATGATTTTAAATTTATTGTAAAAAATATATTCTTTCATGAAAACATAATTAAATATCAATTCACTTTTAGAGTTAAATTCAATTTGGTTTTATTTTTAGAATTTAATTATATAAATTATATTTTATATTATCAAATTATGGGTTTTGAATGAATCATATTATTGAATTGATCTTAAAATAACTTTATGATTAAAATGACATTTTATCTGAAATACTATTTTTTCTCTTTTTCCTGACATAAATTTTAGTTAAATTATTAAACTTTTGTGTTATAAATATGTAAAAAATGATTCGATATTTTGAACAATGACGTTAAATGTTATTTAACTAGCCCAATTTATTTTGCTCAACATGAATAGTAACCATTGTAATTTATGTTACAGTTGTTTAGGGTAGATTGGGTAATTAATGGTTACAAATAAAACATTAAGGATTATAAAATTACCCTAAAACATATATTTATTATATTAGATGCCTTTGTTTCATCAATATTCATATAATAATTATTTATATAACATTTTATTTCTTTTTAGTTGATATTATGTCATTTATAATATTTTATTTTATGAAAATGTAATCATTCCACACTTTTGTTTTTAACAATGATAAAATTTTTAATATGGTGTTATCAAAATGATATATAAAACTATCAATAGTATTATGAAATATTAAATTTTTAGATTCATAATTCTTATTAATTTTTAATTTTTAGTGGTTAAATGATTACCTTATATTCTTAAATGAAAATGATGTAGTATTTACTTAAGGAATGAGAAATTAAAACTAATTAGATTAAAAATATTAAATGTATTATAACTTTTGGTAACTAGTGTGAAAAAAATATTATAGATTACCATGATATTTTGGGTATGATTTAAAGTAATATTTTCTAATTATAAGTGTTTTACTATTTTTTTAAAATTTCATTTAAATTATGTTATCACATTAAGGAAAAGTGTGAATTCATGTAGTTGAATTATAATGCATTAAAACCATATAAAGTTGATGAACCATTAAAAACTAATTTAATCCTATTAAACACATTTCAAAAAATAATTTCTAATAGAGATTGTTTACCTCCCTATTTGGATCATCTTTGAAAATATCATTGAACAAATAATCCATCTTCTCTCATGTTTGAATGTTCTCCACTATCTTTAAGTAACTTAAATTGAATCCTATTACTATAATATGGTCTTTCTTAAGGATCCACATCATATTCTCTTTATCTGTTTCAAAAAATAATCATCACAATGTCATCTTATTATCATCCACTTGTGAGGCATTAGTTATGAGAGATTCTTCCAGAATTTAATCATCAAAGGATATTATTATCTCCCACGTATTGATGATATTTGGAATCTACTTGATTTCTTTACTCTTCTAGTCAACAAGATCACCATTAGTGAGAATAACCCTAATTAGTGGTGTTTTCACAATAGGAGAGATCCACCATAACCAAGGAATCCAAATGTTTATTTTCTTCTCTCATCACATCACCCCTTACCATGGCATTTTGAGATATCATTCTTGGTTATTTTATTTCCACACTGAGTCTTTACAATCACCATGTGGTCATGTTATTTATAATTTTGTTCGAATTCTTTATTCTAAGTCCATTTTTTCTGGGATCCTTGTCTTTATTGTCTTGTGTATGTTGGAAATTTATTTAGGCCCATCAAATATCAATTTTTTAATTTGAGTAAATCAGCCAGAATTCTAGGTTACATTCCACACCTTCTTCCTCCTTTTATTGAGAATAAATATACAATTAATTCTATATAATCTATATCTTAAAACATATCTAGAGATCTTATCACATTCCCCTTCCCCAGATGCACTCTTCTATTCAATGGGGCCCTCTACCTAGGCTATTTTAGGTAGTACCTGAACCAACCTTACACTTTAAATAAATGATATTTTATAAAATTATTTATATTAAATAAAATTATAAGATTCTTGAAATGTATTATAATAAGTTTCTTGATTTCATCCATTTATATAAATGTTCTGATTTAAATTAATTATTAATATACAGACCTTAAAAGAGTATAGTCCCTTATTATCTAAGCAAGTTTAAAATGGGTTAATAAGGAGTTAAAACCAAAAGATGTGGACAAACCAATATATCAAAAAAAAATGGATGATATAATTTGAAAATCATCATCATTGATTCTAAATAATTTTTTTATCTATTTCGAACTAAAATGTTAGTTATATTAATTTAATATTAATTTAACCCTAAGAGAGCCACTCCCCTATATTAAAAAAGTATACATCATATTATCATTTATTAAAACATTATAACAACTATATTTAAATGATTACTTATCCTAATACCATCGATGAATAAATATAATACTTATATTGATCCTGATTTATATAGAATAATAACCATTATGATTTTAATGTGTTAATGAATAAGGGGTTACCAAAGAAGAGGTATAGTTTTTATCCTCTTGTTTATTTAATTTTATTCTTCAACCTCAATGAAATTTGATTAAAATAGTATAAAATAAAATCATAAGTATCTTACATATAATTATTTTCTATTATGATAATATCATAACCAATATTTGTCACCCTTTCCATAAAATGGGAAATGGAACCATCACTCATGTGTACAGAAGAATACCACTTCATGGACCAATATAATTTTTTTCCATCACAATAAATTAAGAATAGATATTATATTGGAAATAATTGTTATATATTTTATTAAATAAATAAATATCATTCTAAAAATAAAATATTTCATTAAAATTATTACCATTCAATTCACAGAAAAATGATAATATTATTCTTGGGTATTTATGGAATACCACCTCAACGAAGCAAACTAATTAATTTTTATCACCAAATAAAATGGATGATATAAATAATTAAATATAAATGTATAATATGATATTTATTATATTTTTATAACTCATTAAATGAAAAATAGTAGTTACATTCATTAAATAATGATTATCAACAAAATTTAAAATGGCTCACGGGTACCTATGGGCTACTATCTCAATGATTTTGGCATTGTTCCATTAACATATCCATATTTAATATATTTATTTAAAAGTATAATTTCTAATTAAAAAAATAACTATTTTGTTGTTTTTATTCCCAGTGTGATGAAATAATTACCTTTTTGACTATATTTAACAAACCAAATTCATTTTGGACTTTTGAATTGTCTATCATCAAAACATCTGATGTGAACCTAAATTATTATGTAATTTTATAAAAGAAGGTAATATGTTATATAATGTGGATATTAATATTTATTATGGTTCATAATGAAGTATAAATTAACTTAAATTTATTAATAAAGACGATAAAGAACATACATGGTGAGTCAGACTCAAGGAAAGTGAAATTTATTAAGAAATCATATTTTAATGTTTCCCTTAAAACACAATTTTTTCTATATACATATTTTTTAAAAATGTATTAGAAATTTTATTTACTATTATACTATGATTTATTAAAATAATTTTTACCTGTGAATAATTTATTAATAATTTTTTTAAAGGAATTTTTATATCATTTTCGAATTTTGGTACTTGTGACTTTTCTAAAATGGTATGCACAAATGTAATTTTACTTAAAAGGAATGATAAGGTTTTACCTCATTAAATAATTATATGGTCATTAACTATTATTTAAATAATTTAAAATTTTATTTCTGAATGAAATTTTAATTTTATATTTGTGAATGTTTTTAAATGATAATTGATTTAAAAATGTGAATGGGTATTTTCTAGAAGAAAAGTTACATGTGATTATTCAAAATAATTTTCATGATAAGATGACACCCTTTGATGTTATTATTTGTTTTTAAAATTTATATGATTTTATAAATTAATCAATGGAATCCCCTATATCCCTTTTCTAGGTATTTTGATATTGAAAATGTGTTTTTAAAATAAAATCATATTTTGATTTCCCAATTTTTTCATATAGGTACAAAATATTTTTTTAACAGTGTTATAATGAAAACGAACAAGAATAAAATGTTTTATGGTACATAAACATTATATCTGGTACATATAAGCCTGATACAGTTTAAACAAAGCGTTAATCCCTATTATACATTACATGATAGCCCAAGGAAATTGATAAATAGTATAAACCTCATTATATCACTCTTATGAATTGGGTAATGATTAGAAATTGACAAGGAATGTTTTAAAATATTATATGTGATGGTAAATCATTTAGTATATCATATGGTTACTATAAATTAATGTTTGTATGTTAAACATGAAGGTTTTCCAAGAGTTTATATGATAGTTACACATATTTTATCCAAGAAGGTTAATAATATTCTAGATATGATTATTAAAACATTTTCAACTAGAGTTGTTATTCCACAAATAACATTGATTGTTAATCAATTAACATTTGAGGTAGTTACTGAATGGTAATTCTCTAAAAATATTCTCAAATTTTATATGTAATTAGATGTTATGGTTACCCAAAACATAATAGTGAGGGTTATTCCATATGAAAGGTAGAAACTGTGAAAATGTGAAAAATGTTATTTGGATTTTAAAATTTTAGAAGAAAACATTATGAGATTATTTTTTCATAAATGTTTATCATGAAATGTTTTATGAATTTCTTTTCCAAAAAAGAGGATTTATTTTATTATGAAAATTTAATTTTTGATCCCAACATTTTTTTTTAATTTGGGAAATTTTTAAAGTTATTCATGGACTTAAATTTTATTTAATTTTCTTATATCCATTATTGAGAATTTTATTTTTATACAATGTTTTAAAATAGTTATAATAGGACTTAAATAAGTATTAGAGATGAGGATGCGGTCAACATGAAAATTTTGATGCTTTTTCATGCAATGAATTTATTCTTTATTTAGAAGGGTCTTATTTTATTAGAAAAAATGCAAACCGAGTAGAAGTGTCCATATGTAATACTTGGGTCAACAATGTAATATATTTTTATAAACTAATAAAACAATTAACCTAAATGTAATGTCTTAAAACTGGTGCCACATATCGATATCCCAAGACATGTCGCTAATTGCCATCATGTGTGCCTCCCCTAATGCTAGAGGCTGCCGACTAGTAGTGAGGTTATGATATCAATAATGGGGAGACTATACCCCATTAATCTGAGTAATACACCAAGGAAAAACAAATAAAAATTAACCAAATGATATTTTATTAACCAGAAAAATTCTAGAATTACATGATTACACATGTATGTAATATAATATTAAAATTTGAACAGTTTATATTCCATTCTATAGTTGGTTTCAACTGTCATTGTAAAAAACATAATAAATAAAGACACGATGAACTCTCAATTGTGCCCCGAACAACATTTAGTTCCCTCATCCACGATCCATCCCAACTAATCCATATTCCATAGGTCCCTTTCCCTAATCAATTCTTGCAACCATGAAATATATTTTGGAACCGATCAAGCATACCGAGTTGGGTGTAAGTACAACATAATAGGCTACTACCAACAACATCTAAAATAATATATAGTTAATAAAGTATATGTAGTTGGGTAAAGAATAAAGAAATGAAATAAAGTATTCATTTTATATTTATTCAATTATGTTTTTTACCACACAACCCCTCAGTTATTGAGGACATCAGAAATCTCATTACCTTCTTCATCCCATTCTATAGTCTAAACTATCCCCAATGGGATATCATATAAAAAAAATTTCATAGTTACTATTCATTATCTATATTCACATATTAATTACATTATTACAATTCATAATTTCAATTCACATATTAATTCCATTGTTACTATTCATCACATAAATTAATATATGGATGACATTATTATCATTCATCATTTCAGTTCACATATGAATGTTATTTTTACAATCCATCATTTCAATTCAAGAATGAATTCCATTGATTCCATTTATAATTTTAATTCACATATTAATTTCATTGTTACCATTTTTCATTTCAATTAAAATATTAATTACATAATTAATGGTCACTATTCAATTCTCATATGAATGTCATTGTCACAATTTATCATTTAAATTCACATATGTATTCCATTGTTAACATTCACCATTTCAATTCACATATATGATAATATGACATTAATAAATTAACTAATCAATTAATAAAGTTAAAAAAATTTATATTCATAGAATTTCATTAATTAAAAAAATTAATTATTCACATAAATTCCACTAAATAATATAATAAGTAATTAATCACCTCAACAATATTTATCAATTAAAAAATAATTAATCTTTTAAATAGTATTTTTTAATTAACAATTAATTAGTCATGTCATCCAATTTCATAATAAAATAATATGTAATATCTAATTTAATATATAATTATTCAAATTCAACAATTTCATTATAGTAATAATTAATTATTAAAATAAAAAAATTAGTCTAACAAAAATTATTTCTAAAAATAATTATTTCAAATAAAAAACTTTTATAATCCAAACTATCTTTTTTTACTAATTGATCAATTAATTATTCAATTTCAATAATCAAAATAACTCCCAAATTAATTAAAGAAATAATTTTTCTATTTCACAATCCCAATATTCCATATATACTACTTTCATAATTTCAATAATTCGAGAAATTTAATAATTCCATTAGGAAAACAATTTCTAATCATCTAATAGAAAATCTATAATTAAATAAATGTAATTGGAATCAATAATTGTTAATTTGAAATATAGACCACATATATCAAAATTTATAAGAATGGTCACCAATGAACATCCACAAATTGATGAAAAATAACCAAAATCCTGAAAAAATTAGATTTACATCTGAATTATAATTCCCATAAAAATGAATCAAGATCTAGAAAACATTGATCTATATCTAGATTCAATAGTGGATAAACATCCCACTTATATCCGGGTAGAGAAGTGAGATAGAGAGATAAAACAATTGTGGTGAAACCAAATACCTAGAGAGGTTAATTTGTTCATTACACCATTCTATTCACCAATAAGAGAGGTCATGTGGGCTTGGAACTATTCTGGGGCCCCCAAAATTGATAGAGTTAGCTTATGGAGATGTTGGGGTCGATTTGTGGTCAATGTGGTGGTTTAGAAAAAAATTAAACCAATTTTATGTTTATTTAAAACCTTGCAAACATTATGTTTGGAAGGAAATATGTGTTTCTAAATAGTGCACCTTATACATACGACTATTATCGGGGATGGGTGGTTCCTGGATTTTCATAATCGGTAACATAGTTTTAAAAATTTCATTTCATTTATTCAAACCATCTTTGTCTAGTTTTGCTTGATTTTCTAGGCTATGGTGCATGGAATGGGAGAAATGTTCTTTAACCATACACATTCCCACCTCCTTCCAAAATTGTCAATTTTCACCAAAACATACCCCAAGGTAAAACTCAAATGAAAATTACTCAGAAAAATATATAAAATTACCTATAACAAGTTATAAGACATATCCCAAAAAAGGTAGAGATCTTACAGTCTTCCCACGTCAAAACAACTCATGCTTAAGATGTACTCCTAAGAATCTCAAAGATTACAAGTTAAAATGATCATTTTTGGATGTCCTCATATTTTTTTCCCTCTCACATGTTTCCTCCAGATCATGACCATGTTTCCAAAAAACAAGATCTTTTAGCATGATCATTCCACAAAAAAAACATTTTCACTATCATCCAACAAACATTTCAAATTAACTTCAATGTACCTATCAATCTCAAGCTAAATATCATCCACATTGATCACATGAAAAGGGATGGGTGATATCATAGATGTTGTAAAAAATGAATTACATCATTCATATAACTAATTCTATTTGGAAGAGACAATCGATATGCCACTAGAATGATTCTATCAACAACCTAAAATGGTAATAAAAACCCAGGTCCTAACTTTTTGTTCCTTTATATCCTGCGGTGACCCAATCTGGTTGAAACCTGAAGTAATACACAATCACAAAATATAAAATCTAGGTTTCATCAATGTCTATCTTCATAGGACTTATGTATACTCTAAACCATATCCATACACTTTTGAATCAACAATACCTACTTCGATATATATTGCACGAGACTCTATGAAAAAGAACTCTCACTTTCCCACCACTTTCAAGTATAGAGGTGATCTATAAATCCTTAAAAAATGGTCCTTGTATTGTCCAATCTATATAGTTTTTTGGTAGCTGTTATTATAGGAGTAATCAACTAAATTGATGTGCTTCTTATCAATAACCACCAATGTATACAACACACACTCATAGAAAATTATTGGGCACCGATATAGAATAATCCATCTACCCATCATTCTTTAGGTGGAAATACATAATAAAAAATTATGTGTACCTAGAACCTTCTCCACGCCCTACTAGAGGTATTATGTAAAGCATAATTCAGGGTCTGAAACAATAGTCTATGGAACCCCATAAAATTGGACTATTTCCTAAACATAAAACTCTCCAAACTGATCTAATGAGAATTTCTCCTAAACTAGTAAGAAATATGCTACCTTTTTTAAATGTTCCACTATCACCCATATAGTGACAACCTTCCTTACAATTATTCTAATACCCAAAACAAAGAACATAGTCATGACATCCCACATCCATTCTAGAATGGTAAATTTTGCATAGTCAACCACAATGTTGTTGATTCTCACATTCACTGGTTGAAAGGTGTCGTGTCATGTAAAGAACATGATATCCTAATTTTCATTCCTGACCTCTAAAAACTGTTGACATATGTCATGGTTCCTTTTGGTCACACCTGGATGCACCAACCACTTTGATT
Organism: Viscum album; assembly: GCA_963277665.1. Lineage (NCBI taxonomy): Eukaryota > Viridiplantae > Streptophyta > Magnoliopsida > Santalales > Viscaceae > Viscum > Viscum album. The sequence continues at coordinate 1,566,140,050 of OY728145.1, forward strand.
CATGAATCTCATTCATCAAATCCTCATTCATAAACATGGGTAAAGCTTCCTGATTCAATTCATATATGAACTCATAATTATATATGGTCCAATAGGAAGGTGACTCCCCATCATCACGTCTTTCCCTCTAGGTCTGCCACTCTGGATCCACAAACTATTATCCATAATCAATTACAAGACTATATACACATAGGAAATTGATATGTGGATTATATTCACATGACCATCCTAAACCACAAAATTCAACTCAATAAGTATATTCATAATTATCCAATCACCACTAGACTCTTAAATACCATATTTCTGAATATTCCTACACAATGATTTAGCAATATTGTTTCCTTTATGGGAACATATTATAGCTCAAAATCCAATGAATACATATAATAAATAGAAATTTGATATAGGAGACTCTAATACCATTGTGGGAAGTAATATTTTAATCTATTTTGATGAGTATATAAAGTAAAAATCACACCCAAAAGATAATTTGGAAATCACTTTAAATCATAAAACACTCCATAAAACATGGGTTCACGGATAGGGTTTTTCTGTTCATGTGGAATCATCTACCGAGACACATACACCACAACATGATCTCCTTATATCAAAATATCTCTAACTCCAGTCTGAGAAGCATCATACATACCCATGAACTACTCACCTATCTTAACTAGGATCCTGATTTGTGTGGATCAAAACAACTTAATCAACTCCTGGTAGGAATTCTCATATTATTATGACTGTTCAAAATTTATCCGCTTCACGTTCATACCGTAAAGTGGTGCTTCTGAATTGTTAAAGTAAAGGAAGAACCTTTAATGATATACATGAAACCATAGAGAGCTATGGATTTTGAGAAATCAATTGGGTTTCAACAATTTAAGAAAATCAATAGCCTTGTATCAGTCTAGTCACACAACATCCTTAGAGGTGATGTTACCCAGAAAGTTTACATGGTCAATCCAAAACTAACACATAGATAGATTACAGTATAGATACTACAATATATTTGTACTCAATACGATATAAAGTTATTGGAAATGATTGTCATGAGTACTGGTGTACGCCAAGATATCATCCACAAATCCTACCAAAAATTGATTTAGGCACATATTGGAGATGTTGTTCATCAATTACAAAAACACCATTGGTGCCTATGTTAACCCAAAAACCATTATGATGAAAGAATATAGGATATACAATATTCTCAATGTAGTTCGAGGTATATAAAAATTTATCACTTGCAAATAATGATACAATGATCAAAATTTTATGTTAGGAGACGCAGAATATCCTCTTGACTTGTCAAATAGATCATCGATACAGAGAAGATGACACCAGTTTTTCACTGTCATGCAGTTCATCTGTGGATAAAAACTACTTCTTCATAGTGACCCGTCAACCATCTTACAAAACTACACTGGGGAACCCATGGGGGATTACTGCATAATATAAACCCCATATCTTCAAACTTCTCTAGATGAGTATTGATCACCTAAAGCTATGTTAGTTCCATTCTATAACATGCAATATAAAATGACTCCACAACTGATATGATATCAATAGTAAATTAAACATATCTATCATGTGAAATACCAATTAATTCATAAAGAAAAAAACCCCGAAACCTATACACTACATGTGAAATTAATATCTTATATACAAAATTATCATCCAACAAAAAACTAGTAACCTAAGTGGTAATCACCCCTAGTTGTTGGTGAACTAGCTGTATATAGCCATCATTGACATGTCATTCACCACGATGAACATAAATTTCACCCTCATGGGTCATAAAATTCACTCACATATGGGGTTAATCAACAAGGTCTCTATATGATAGTAAATATTTCATACCCATAATTAGGTCAAAACATGTCATATCAAGAATATAATGATCCCAATGAAAAGGATATTCCCCAACATTGAATACACACCCCTTGCACAAGCAGTTGTCTCAATAAAATAATAATAAATGTGTATCTAGTATCAACCCCCCACTCAAGAACATTACCCATAGTATTAAACTATCACCAAGTCAGGAATATATAAATTAATGAGGTCACCAGTATAAAATAAGGAACAATATATCATATATTCTATAAGAATAATATATCTCAGTATTGATGGTCAAGACTTGGAATCTAAAAATATAGTCTCAACGGAATGTAAAAATCTTTATCCACTTCCCAATGATGCATTATTAATCCCCAAAACTACACCAATCTAATGATACATTATATTTTATCAAGAAGTACTCATGTATTTCCTCTACATCCTCGATCCGTAGAACTCTAGTTCTCAGACTGATACGGTGAAAAAGATCCCCTTCCCAAAACCAAGTTATATGATTCTATGTCATCAATAACCATCTGTTGTGGGTTCCTACAACACATATCTAGATGTCTCATCTTACATTACGATAAAAAATTAATGGGTGTGGTAGATAGTAACTACAATAGATTCCCTTCCTACCACTATGTTGAAAAATCACATGAGCAGGTTCTGTTGTAACTGAACCTTCCCTCTAGCCACTCTTACAACTATCCCATATCTAACATTACCATATAGATTCATCTTGAGTTTATAATTAGTTTCTAATAATCATCTAGAAGAAATTATCAATCTAAAAATGGAACCATCTTTCTAGTTCCTAGTAGCAATGAGTGCCTGATCCACAACATCAACATAATTATTTAACTGAGAGAGGTTGTAATGGAACATTATCTCACATTTTGTTCCTACCTATAAATTTCTCACCATTATTGACTGGGAACCATCCCGAATTATTGAAAATAATATATATTCTAAAATTTCTAGCATAGTCCATAACATACATACTCAACTGAGTTATCCATAGAAACAGAACTTCTCTATCTCACCTCAGCATCTCTGGATAAAAGTTCTACAAGAACTTTTCAATGAAGACCTATCATAATGTACAATCTCTAAGTCTAGTATGGGCATGAATTTCCCTCAAGTGCATCACTAATCATCAAATCATTTAATCTTACAATACGAACCTCTATGAAATTCTAGTATGATAATGGTAAATTATAGTCCGAATGAACTCAGTCCAGTACTCTTCTCCGTTAGTTACACCCACTCTGATAAAATTTATAGGGTGCCACAATTCAAAATAATTAACCAAGATAAAAATACTCTTCCTAATCATATCTAGTTATATTTCTATAAATTACATGAAGTTAGAAAATTATTATCATAACTGATATCATGCTTCCTCGAATGGATTTATCGAGGCCTCGAGTTCAACTATCGGTAGATCATCTCCAGTCATATGCTCTCTTCATCGAGTTAACAAGAATAATCATTGATGCATATATCTACAATTACATGAATATGTCTCAGGACACATAACATAACTTTATCACATTTATGTAACTAGGGAACACATTAAGGCACACCATGACTTTTCCGCCAACTGTGCTGTATTGTAAAATCTATGGCACTATCACTACCCTAACCCATCCAACATCTTGGTTATGGGTAAATATTGGTATACTCATTATAATTTTTATTTTTCTCATGAGAAACCCATTATTAGCATCTTGAATTATTTTTTCAACACTCAATTTTATATATAGAACATTTACAGTTCAATTTCATAAGCATAAAAATAGAGTTCAATTTCCACAACTCACTAAATAAATGTTTCTCATTCATGAATAAAATGATGTCTATTAAAAAATAATAATATGTGATTAGAATTATTAATGAATAATAATTTATCATTCCATATCATGAAATGAGTAAAATGTTATGAAATATTGTAAAAACTATCACAATACAAAAAAAGTGTTTAACACAAGGGGGAATAACATTAAACTATATCAATAAATACAAATAACAACCATCGCAGCCTAGGTACTTTGGTTTTCCCCTATATATGGGGTAACCACTCCAATACTAAATCTCATGTCCAATGATTGACTCTACGTATTTTTATATTTAACATTACAAAATTGTGATAAAAAGGAAATAAAAATAAAGTCGGGTTTTGATTCAACTTTGTACAATCCCAACCCTAGTACAATATACTAGTGCCCTGAGGGGAACCACTACATGACCTCCATCACACCTCACTATAAACCAGAGGCTTTAAAATATCTATGAGGTTCTATTATACATCATAGTTATACTATATCCAATTAATAATATTAATACACCAAAGGAAAATAAATAAACTATAACCAAAAGATATAAACTTAACAATAAAAATATGATAATCACAAGATGACCCCTACAAGAAATAAAATATCATAACTGAATAGTTGATATGCATCATAATTAAAAGGATTCTATCATAATCTAAATGACCTCTAGGAATCAAATACTGATATTTATTTTCTAAAGTAACTATAATATTTTATTTTTAATGATGTTTAATTATAAAATATATGTCATAGTTTATTTATTTTGTATATGTGTTTTGTGTATAGCTATCATTCTAATGATACAATATTTGTGAAAACTACTGCCGGTATTGTGTAAAATTTTATTTATAAATATGAGGACATCTAGAATTAAGTGACATGATTTGGAAGGGATAATGTTTTACTATGATAGATTCTAGTTAATTCATAATAATTATATTCATAACAATAGATATAATAAAAATTGATTTATGATGAAATTTTTTTAAATTTAAGTGAATATTCTAGATATCATATTAAAATTTTATTGGAATCCATGTGAAATGATTTAAATGTTATTATGGGAATATATAAAGTAAATAATTTTTTTTATTTATCATATTGTTCATAATGAATTAAATAATAAATTTCATTTTTATGAAAATGAATTCATTTACAAGAAATTTAAATTATAGATACGACATAGGATAACGTAAGGATTGTTTAAAAAATAAATATAATGATACATAAGTTTTTAAATATAAAATTTTCAATACTTTAAAAAAAATCAATGTTAATAAATAATAACCACACCCTCATATAGTAATTTAGTTCCAAATACAAGAATGAAATCCCTTTAACCAATTCATGACTCTCTATCCATGATATTTTAGAGGGATTACAAATCCATTACTGAAGGATAATTTAATTATTTTAGTAAATTTGATTTCTTTGGAATTTTGATTAATGAAAAAATATAAATCCCTAAATGATATATAAAATTAATGGTAATGAATAAATATGGGTTCCTTTTTCTAAATATAATAAATGTGAATTTGAATTTTAAAATTTGAAATATAAATCAAAAAAATTGATTTCCATATAAAAAATATTCCCACATTAAAAAATGCTTATGTGAAATTATAATTTTAAAATAATTACTAAAATAAATAAATGGTTTACATTTTTGATCCTGACATTATAAGGTTATCGAGACATTACATAATATCTGTTTGTTACTTATAGTGTATGAAAGACTGTTTTGATAATGGGTTTTAGTTATTAATTTTAGGGGACATAGTTATCCAAATGTTTTTAATTCTACACGAATTTGATGATTTTATAAAATATGATAATACATTTTATAAATATTGTGTTTATAAGTGGTGAATGAGATAAACTGGACACCGGTTCACAAGCCACATAAATAAAATATAATAAAGGATTCATTCAAAATGTAATGTAATAACAGCATGTCTGTGAGAGACTATACCAATAAATTCAATAATCATCAAGTGAATCAACATTAAATGATATTTACGGAGTATGTAAATAATTATTTTCATTTATTTGACTAATTAGGATGCCTCCAATTATTTGATATCATATTATATGTCTAGGCCTTACAAATTAATAAATAGTGTATCTCATTTTGGTTTTTCGAAGTATTTTATTTCTAACTAATTTTCAAATAATATTGAAGAAAATAATAATAAATTAAATAAACAATTATCAATTAGTGAAAAACATAGATATTATAATAAATATAAATATGTTAAACTATTTATGTTCAACTTATGGCTATTGTTGAGTCATAAAATTAGTTATATTAGTGATGTTTGTAATTGATATATGAATGGGGGTTAATTGAATCACAAATTATAATGATCTAAATAATTATTGGGAAATATATATTACCACTATCATGGGAATTATAACAACTATTTTTAATAAGGTTAATAGTTTCACCCAAATTTATATAGCAATTTCTATATTATGGGCCATTTTTTGAAATTGTTATGTATAAGAATATATAAAAAACAATAAAAGAATATTCAGGTATAAGGTATAATAAACATCCATTCTGTTGGAATACATTTAAAAATTTATGAAATAAGAAAATAGATTTTACATTAATTATTATTATAACATAGTAACCACTTTTCAAATATACAAGAAATAAAAAATTCTCCATAATAAATTTTTATAGAAATTATTATGTAAACTGAATAAATAACCATGAAAATTATATAATAATTTATTTTTCATTCCATATGTTTTACATCTTTATGAATGCAGTTTGATTATTTCATAATTTAGTATGTGTTAATAGAGATTTCATTAATTATTAAGATATTAAAAAAACCACCATAAAGAATTGTTACTTTTTACTTTAATGAAGGAGTTACCTAATAAAATATAAGTGGATTGATAAAATTTAATGGTTTAAAATGATTAAGAAACTATCAATAAATTTAATAAATTAAAAAAAATTAAAAATGAAAACTCTTTAATATTGGCATCATTATTTTGGTTTCGGGATGATTTATTTTATATTTTACTAAATAAAATCTATATATTTATGGTTTTAACATAAAACATTTCTATAATAATATAAATAAATTATGTTTATTCAATTATATAATTATAAATATAAAATTAACATAATATAAAATAGACAATAGTTATAAAAACCCTTAGAAAAAAAGTTACATTTATGTTCTTGAAGAAGGAATTTGGAATTTAATATTTTAATTTCTATTGTTATTTAGTAAAATCCAATAAAATTAATTTTAACCAAAAAATAAAAATTTCTAAAAGAATGGATGTCAATAACAAAAATAGTGTAAAGATATTGTTATTATTTTTTTGTTATTTTACTATTGATATCATATTGATAAAATTTACAATTTTTCGAATATTATCATCACTCTATCATTTATAAGGGTATTATTTACAAGGATAAAAAATTTAATTATTGTTTTCAAAAAAAAATACATGGACAATAATTGAAAATAAATTCACCATGATATTAGGGACTAATGGATCTTATTTCTAATATAATTCATTTATTAAAGGATATAGATGTTTCACAGTAAAAAACAATAGAGTTTTAGACAATTAATAACTATAGTTAAAAAATAATTGGAGAAAATATCATGAACTAGATCTTGTGAATGTACTCTATATATTAAAGATATGTTGACTCTACCTCTATAGAGAAGATTATTATATATAAAAATATCAAAATAGTTTGATTTATAGACCGATGAATAATGTTGTGAACACAAGGAAAATATTATTTTTTGATATTCCCATGGATTATGATTTTCTGATACACAATGGTCATAAAAAAGTGATATGGTTATTTTTATGTTCATTTGTGCTTTTTATAGCATTTTATCGATGATGATAACTGAGAATGACCCATTTTTAAAAGATATAAAAATAATATACCAAGGATATATGATATAATGATTAAAATGATACATTTTATATGTAATTAACTAGTAAAACATGTTATATAGGACCAAGAATGTATTAATGTATGAAATTATATTGAAGACGAGTAATTAATTTATGACATATTTGATATTGTTCAGTTTGAATGTTGAAAAGTGTTGATCACTAGGGTTTGGATAAATTATTTATGTGAAATTAGTAACATAACTAATTATATAATTTAACGATAGATATTCTACGTCTAATTTTATCATACACAGTAACAAATATTTTTATGGATATATTTGGGCATTTCTAAAAATATAAAATTATGTATATGATCATTTATTACACACAAATATTCTTAGAATGAAATATGTTGAAGGCTTTTATATGACAATAAAATTAGATTATAGAATGTCTACAAAAACCTATATGGATGTGGAAATAGACCTTAGAATTTTTTTCATCAGTCTTCACAAAATTAGTGGGTAAATAATGTGATATGTGTTTTCATTTGATGATTTTTTTGAATTTCTAAAAATATAATAGAATTTATCCCCCAATAACATTTCTAAAAATTATATTAATAATGTAACAGGACATAATAGAACTCCACTACCTACTATATCAACTAATTATATTTTTTCAGAATTAATGTGTTATAGTAGTTATAATGGGTCATAATTACCATGTTTAAATTTTAAACATTTTATCATTGAAATGTAATAAAAAATATAAATGGATTATTTCATGATGTGAATGTGTTGTTCTGAATACATATTCCCCAAAAAGTGAACAATGTCATTGAATCACAATACTGATATATATTGGTTCATTCCACATCTTAGGTATAGAAGTGGCATCAAAAGGTCTAATTTTTAAAATTAAATGGATTAAGTAAAATAATGGGGTGGTTGATTTTAATTTACACTAAGAAATATCAACAGATAGTGAAGTGCATGATAAATATAGATCCAGTTGCTAGATATTTAACATCCACTATATTATTTTTCACATATAGTGAAATAAAATATAACTAACTCTCCATACAATACATATTTTCGATGAAAATGATGTGATAAGTCACTATTGATCTCATATGCCTATTCCCTATAGTTATTCATCATTTCCCCCTATCCGTCTTATATGTTGTAAGAGGATTTTCTCTCAATTCTCAATCATGGTCATTGAGATTCATTTATTATTAATGTGTATATTTCCACCTCCGCAATCTAACCACCCTCTCATTTGTTTTTATGTCATGACCGTAGTTCCGAGTATGCGATTCACCATTTTCTACTTTAATTGATACCGCATTGGTTATTTAAATAATTTAATTGATGTAAAAACATGGGCATCAAAGGATATAATCATAATAATAACATTATTAGTAAATAATGAAAAAATAAATCATTTAATAAAAACTCTATATACATTAATATATATTATAGTTGATGAATACAAGAATCATATACTGTCATGTATAGAAGGAAACATAATGACTTAGAGGAAATATGACCTTTGGCCAGCTCCACTAGATCATATTTTCTTTCCTCTAGAATAAAAAACCTCATGGATACTCCACCTTTTGATATTTTTAAATCCCTTAGTCTTTTATCAAATTTCAAATAGGGCTCAATCTCTTAATTTTTGAAGCCATTATTTTGACACCCAAAACCAATATCTCAAATATTTCCCTCTTGTATGTATTATTAAATATATCTCATATCAATTGAAGTATTTCATGAGTTGGTTATGTAGTTTTGTATGTGGTTGATTGGTGGTCCCCTTGGATTTCAAATTTACTAAATTTAATATATATTAAATTAAAAAAAATTATCCTCTTAAAACTCATATTATTAAATTTTATATGATCATAAAAATGGTGATTAGATATTGTTCATGGGTTCATGAACTGATAAATATTATTTCTAATCAATAAAAAATAAATTTATGACAATAAAAATCATGGAATAGAATAAAATAATACATTAGGTAGCTAAAAACATTTGGGGATTTAGCACGAGATATCATTGGTATATGAATGGATTCTACATTTAGGTGTGTATTTATATTAGCACATTTTTAATGATGAGAGTTGTATTTGAATAATGTCAATACATCCTCATACTATAACATTATGAAATTATGAATTTCCTATAGAATAGTAACATAATAAAAAGTTCATTGAAAGTTTACTGTCGTTTTTGTGGGTATTACACACTTAATTGAAAATGTAACAGAGACTTTATTATATATGTGGTACTAAATTGGTGGGTCGCATAATCAAAATATTATTTATAGGGATATATTGGCACTCAGTACCTTTCCATGTAATTTCACATGGATTTGTTGGAAAAAAAATTATTTCTTATGGTATTACACCAGGATATATTGAGGATTGGCATATTATGAGGAGAAAGTTTTGATCTATATTGGCATGATACCACCTTCTCATGTTATGTACCTGAGGAAACATTGTAGTAATTTTATATTCTCATCCTTCGATAAAAAATACAGTATCCTTCCAATACACTCTCTGAATAACTACTGAATTATATAATATTCCAATTATTTAATAATTTATTCTATATAATAACACTTATATGGACTACATATCCTTAAAAATAATGAAAATATAATCTTCCAAAATAAGTTTATAGTATATAATTTCTTCAATAAAATCCATCACCCTATAGAGAGTAAAAAAATTGATCCTAAAATTTATTACAACAATTTAACTACAAAAAAAGAATAACCATTACTAGAAATATAAATTTGATTGATTTGGAAACAAATCTTGAAAACAATGATAAATTTATAAAAATCATATCCTCCACATTTGAGTGATTTTTTTCCCTCATGTAATTCCTCTAATAAAATTAATCTTAACTATTTTTAGTTTATATCACGTTGAGTGTGATGTTACTGCATCATAAATTCAAAATTACAAGTTGAACTAATATTTTTATATAAGGAACATTAAAAAGTCCCTATATATGAATATTTTCATCCACTACTCTATTTGAAATATACATGATTTATTTTATACTCAAATATTATATATTTTATTTTATTTTTTTGAATTATTTCATTTTTTCCATAACTCTTAATAACCCCTAGTATATCATAAATTACACGTTTTTTAGTCTATAAATATAAATAATATTTTATATATGTGTGCAAAATTTTAGAAATTTTCAAAATGATTTAATAAAACTAACCCAACAATTTAGATAAAACATAGGTAGTTATGTTATTTTTTTTAATTTGTTAAAAAGAGAATATATTATTTAAATGGTTCAAATCATGGGTTTTAATTTATTATTCATTATTTTAATTTTACATAAATGAACAATATGGATATCATGTTTTTTAATTTTATTTATTAAATGAAATTAATTTTTAAATTTTCATTTTAAATCATTTTTGGTCGTATAGTATCAAAGTCCTTTATAGAAATTGTGATTTCACATTTTTGATTATTTACTTATACAATGGGTGTCTTCTATATGTAAGGGAAAACACAATATAAAAATAAATTTGAGTTTTTAAATGGTCATAGTTTACATAGATTGAGTTGCCACATTATTCAAGGTTGATTATGTTACCACAAGTAAAAGACATTATGTTGTGACAATAATGGTTACAAGAATGGTAGGATGAGTTGCATCAGTTTATAAAAATATTTAAGGGTACTCTTCATAATATTAAAAGGTACAAATATGATATCATGTTATATATTATCATACTCCCAAATATAGAAAATCAACATAATGGGAATTTTCATGTTTCAAAGGTTATACCACTGATCATCAATAAGTTTTTAAGTGTAGTGCACACATATCAAATACTATTTAAGGGATATAGGTTCAACCAAGTAAGAATTTAAAGGTCCCTAAGGTATACTCTTATATATGTAAGGGTAACATATATCAATTACAGTCACAGATAGGTGCATCACCAGATTTCAAGAGTTTTACCAATGTCCTCCCCATTTGATCCATTATATATATACTATATACAATTAAGTAAAATAACATTAAATTTATCTTCATCAAACATTGTAGTTACATAAGGGTAGTCTCAGGCATGAAATACTTATTTCTTAATATGGAAAAATGAAATTACAAACCCTTATTTTTATTGTCCATACACATAGGGAAGACTCTTACAATCTCAAAATAGCTCAATTCAAGTAGATTTATATGATAATTGATTCTGGTAAGGGTCCAAAGGAGGTAAAATAATTGAGTGATACAAAATTTTACCAATCATGAGACTCAATGATGAAATGAATAATCCCTATGGGGGAGATAAAAAACTCAAGATCATAACCCTAAAATTCAAGATAATTAGGTAGAAGGTTATCTATGTTTTATAAATATTTTTCCACTATACCATTTTTAGGATACTGATTCCCAACATATATTACATAGTTTTTTCTATATTATTTATATAATCTGGGTTTTTGTATAACTATATTCATTTTTAGTTGTGTTCCTAATATCTCTTTATTTATTCATGTTTTTCCTTTCTCTATTAATGTGGATTCTCAAGTTCCCTCAAATGATGAATAAATAACTCAAGGATAACCCACTATATGAAAATCAGGGATACTGAGTCCCTGAACACGAAATTCATTTTTCAATTTATTGTATGAAAGTTTTTGTCTAAGGGATGAAGGAGATGATATTCCATTACATTATTCCTCATATCGTTTTTTAATTCGATTAAAAAGAAATTATTTTCTTTTTATTGGATCACTAATAAATAATTTGGATCAGTGTTTAAGGAAATGGATGGAATCATGATTGTGAACCAATAGACACAGTGAGGGAAAGATCACTTGAAGATCCTTCCTTGGTGTGATATCAATTTTCACTATATTGAAAGTATTAATATATATAGCTTCTTAGAGAAAATAGAGAATAAAATTGATGGTCAGTGCAGTGAGACATGTAATTATCACAATATATAATCGATGGGTGTATTATTTATTTCATTGATTTTTTTTCATTCCAATTTCACATAATATTCAAATATATCAAAACACAGCCATATAAAATAATTTATATATAATAAATAATTAAAAAACAAATAATGTTCCTGGATAGTAATTCTCCGAGTCCATGATTCTTAATTGATGACAACAGTTATCCAGTAGCATGTATTACAAATTTAAATAATTTTATTTTAGAAAGTCCCATAATATTTTATGATGAACATGGTTTTGTATATGAATATTTAGGATGAATTATTCCTAAATATGAAACATTTTTAATTAGTTCATTAAATTTTATTATAAATTTTTATTCCAATTTTTTTGCTATTTAATTTATTCTTCGCTATCATTGATAAATATAAATGGATTCCCATTCATAAATAGTTAATCAAAAATTCTATTCATTATTTAAATGATATAGAAATTCTCTGATACGGTTATATAATCACACATGAAAAAATTATTTAATCATAGTTAATATGATATCCCTCCAAAGACTAACGAATTGAAAAATATAGAAATGTTGTATAATAATATATTATTATACACCAACTGGTGGGTGGATCAGAACTTATATCATCCTAGAGAGTACCCAAAAAAAATTTATATTCCCACAAACTATTTGAATAATGATGATCCTATATTATAGGAAATTCAATAATACATTAACCACTATTAATCCCATATAATTGATGGGAAAACAATATCATGACAAACTAATAAAGTGGAAGGAAAATTTTATTATAATCATGACAATAATATATTAATTTATTGATTAAACATATGGGACTATACCAAAAAAGGATAACCAGGAGGTGTTAAATAAAGAAGATTACATTGAAAAATTGGTAATCATTTATCTAAACTAATATAGTGGAGAGAGTTCCTTATGATCACGAGGAAGAGTAAGATATATCATTTCTTAATATGAAACTAATCTTCCACATTTCTCTACAATTTTAAGATGAATAAAATTGTAAATTTATTAAGGGATAATATTATCTTTCGATATCAAAAATGCTATTAAAACTAAACTATTTATTTGAAAATATTTTAATCATAATGAAAAATCATATGCAAATGTTTTGGACCAAGGTTAATAAAATTTAAGAAAATTTGATGGTCCCAAATTTATATAAATTTTAGAATTTACATTGATATCTATATACACACTTCAATATCTCTAATAGATATTGCACTCAAAAATAATTATAAATCAAAAGAAATGACAGGTAATTCATTACATTAAATAATAAAATTGCAGATTTTATAGATTTGGAACTCAATTATGACCTCTATTGGTATAATTTTACAGATATGGATATATTTTGGATTTCCCAAATGGATGTTTAAAATGAGCCTGTGGTATTAACTAAGGAAGAGAATTTTAATATGGTATTTAAAATGGAGAAGTCTATATTGGATAATAATGGAGATATATATGAATAATACATTGACTATTTTATTTAATCCACCTTTAAATCACATTAGGACATATAAGAGAATGTAAAAACGTGAATAGACATATATAATAACCATTTTGAAGAATAATGCAGATAAATGACCCTAGATATTGAAAGAATGTCCATCATATATATAATAGAAAAAGAGTCATATTATTCAGGTCATGTGGTGAAGATAATAATATAACAACCCAAAATGTACAACTATATGATGTAAGGAAATATAATTCTTGGTCACCCAATTGATTATAATAATGAAACTATACACCATGATATTACATATAATTGTGTGAATATTGACTTGATATTTTTATGTTAATTTTTTTTTCAATTTTAAATTATAATTGACATTCCATTATTTTAATATTTCCAAGAAGAATTGAGGGAAAAATTAATAAAAAATAGAGCAACACCCACTAAATCTATGGGTACCAAATGCCTAATATTTTCACCCTCAAATTACTAGTTACACTACACTGGCCGGGGTTGAAAATGAAGAACCCCATCAAAGGGTACCTCCACAAATAATAATAGGTAGGATATTTTTTTGGAAAGAGTGTGTGGTGGTTTGTATCATAGAAACCACATACTCCCATATATTGAAATTAATCATGGGTTTAATTACCATTGGTAAGAAAAATCAAAAAACCCTTCAAGGGAAGGAAAAAACCAAGAGTATTTTCTATATCATCATTTTTGAATATTATTTAGTTTCCAATAAAATTAGAAATGATAAACTATATTTTTATTATAGAATTACAATGATGATAGCATCATTGGGGTATAGCTCAAGAAATATATAGAATATATTGGGGAGATCATAATTTAAACCAACTATCAAACAAACACCATGTTATATTATTCATTTTATAATTGTTCATACATATATATTATGTGCAACATTCATGGACTTCAATGGGTAGTTTATGAAAATTGAAGGGGAATGGACTCATGAAAACATTAAAATAGAAGTAACAACTTAATATATATTTTCCTATTTTTTTTTAAAAAATAGAATTTTTTGTATTTTTAATTTTTTTCTATACTTTTTTGGCAAGGAAATGTAAATATACATTCTTACATCCTAGTTATTATTACATACTCTCATTTGGGGAACAGATAGACTATGAAATTAATTTATTTTCATGATTACTAATTGAATCAAAAAACTATTTAAATTGAAATTATATTTACCAACATGTAAAATGAGTGTCATTGGAAAGGATTTTTTGGAATTAAAAGTACAACACAAGGGAATTATAATTTTTAACATAAACAGAGATTACTAGGTATTTTTGAAATTGAATACCTCAAGGAGTCATCATAGTATATTTTTATATTATCCCTTTTAATAATGGGTAAAATGGGAAATTATGATCACCCAATGATGATTAGAGACATTAGGTTTTGGGTTTTTGAGTAAATAAATTAAATTATTAAATTAAATAATTGATTCTTACAATAATGGAGAGTAATGTTTCAAAATAATACTCATTGTACAAAATAAAATTATTTATAATAGATTAATATTGAATCTATGTGAAATTAGGGATATAGACTTATAAAAACTTCATTTGAGTTGTATCAAGGGTATGGAAAATGGGTATTTATTATAAGAATCATAGAGGATAGTGATAGTTTTATGTACCATGGATAAATTATTAATTCCAATTAAATATTTATTGGACTCTATGAACCAGAATGTTAGTTCTTTTAAAAGGGTGGTATTTGAGATTCATTCACATCAGAGACATGAAATGCCAAATAATAGGGGGATATTCACATTCACTCTTTTCTAGTATGTCGATTTGAACCTAAATAAAGTATTAATTTTTTTGTGGATACTTTTTTAATATATATAATTAATTTTATATATCAGAAGTGTAGAAGTGTATGTTATTGGTAGTGATTTTTAGCATAATATTCCAATTTTTTAGTTACTTACCAATATAATTAACACCATAATTATATTATAAACAAGATGAATATATTATTATTTTAATATTTTAAAGAATTATAAAAAACTTTTAAATGGATAAAATAAAATAATTTAATTATTATACTAATTCTCATGATTTTAATAACATTAAATAGATTGATTTTCTGTTTTTTAATTTCATTTTATAATGGTATTGAATTTTTATTTTTACGATTATCATAATTTTTAAGATAATATGTATATGGAATTCCCTAAAACTGTGTTTTTTCATGAATTTAGTTACACTCTTTAATGTGGTGTCAGATGTATGTAAGAGAAATATCCCCTGTAATTGTGAAGGTGAGCTATGAAAGGGCCACATGCCTTAGTCCATTGAGTTGTTTTCACCCAGAAGATCAATCAAGATTACCTATGTAATGGTTCACATGCTTCCACTGAAATGTCTCCCAATATGGAAGGATGAGAGGCCACAAAAATTTGATGTATTTTACGAGTACTCCCCCACCATATTTTATGGTACATGCAAAATAACATGATCAACATAGTGGTAATCCCATAACCCCAGAAGTTATATAATGGAAATTATAATGTTTTAAAAGGTTTTACCAATTATATTGCATACTTGTGTAAGTGTTCATCCTTGCTTAATCAAGCAATGTAATGGTCTGTATATCATGTAATTTAATAAAACTATCCACTCTTGATTGTTTTGTTCATGCATCTCATTTGTTTCAAAATGGTTACATGTTTCCCCAAGGGAGAACACAATGGTCCCTCATATATAGTTTTTGGTACATAAGAGTAACATATGTGGTAGATAGTTATATATATGTACATACAAAAAATTAATGATCAATTTAAAGGTCCTCACTGCAATCTACTAGCTCTGTAAGGGTTATCAAGATAATAAGTACGTTGAATGTTCACCCTTGGAAATTTGGGAGATATTATGGTCTTCCCATAGGAATACATTATGAAAATTAAATATGTAAAAAAGTTTAAATAAAAAACACCATTGAAATTGTTTTAATGAAATGGTAACATGATTTCAATAACAACACATATCGGATCATGTTAATAAATAAGAGATATAATTACATGAAGGTGTCGAAGTAGTTATAAGAAACATGTGATACATAACTCCACCAATCATGAACTACAATGTAGACATATGGATTTAATTTTATCGGAGATTAATAACTCATGATCATGGCCCAAAAAGTCAGTATAAAATGTAAATTGGTTTATAAATTAATATAAATATTGATCCCCATATTTATTGGTAGAGGTTTAAAACCCTAACTATTATAGTAATGTTTTTATGTATACTATCTAAAATTCAGATTGTAGATTCACTCTATTCATTACTCTTGTTGTTCCCATTTTATCCCATTTTTTATACATTCCACCACTATGAAGTAGTGTTTATTTTCATTATTAAGTCCATTATAAAATTTTATATAGAGGATCACTAACTAGATAAAAACTAATGAATAACATATCCTACAATTGAATTTTATTTCCTATTTTGTCTTGAGAACGTGGTGTTTAGAGGATTTGAGGAGATGATAATAAGACTTTTTATTACATTCATCATTTTCATTAATAATATTAATAATAATTTTTCCACAATTGGACTTGATAACTAATATTTGATTGAGATTATTTGTTTGGTAAGTGGATGGAATAATGATTATTAACCATTCGAAAGAGTGGCTGTAGATCACTTAGGGATCCTTCCTGTGGGTGATATCAATTTACACTATCTTGAAAACGATGTGATGTGTATTCCGTTGTAACACATAAATAATACAATGGAGTTCATAGATATGATATAAGTAATTATTACTATGTTTAATATTGGGTGGGTCACTTCACTATTATTTAACTAAACTTTTTTGGAATTCTTATTTATCATTAAGTTTGAATCGATAAAACTAAACAAATCTCATGTCATTTTTAAATAAGAACTAATAAATTGATAAGATAATTATATATACTCCTCTAAACTACTTGAGAGATGACCCTAGTTATGAACTCTGTTTTATTGCATGATTAAATAATTTTTATTTTCTATGAATTGCATCGAGAACTTGTTAATTTAGGTAATTATTTATCATGTGTTACTAATCGTAGACAAAAAAATTCCATTAAAACATAAATCCCCCAATACTAATTATAATAGTAATGGTATTGAAATATAATAAAAAATATATATCATAAATATTCTTCTCAATATTGTCAATTATATTTTTCTTTACTCACACACTATTTCCCAATCCATATTAATAAATATCTTTTCAGATCCACAATACTAAATTTAATTCATTTAACATGAATTACCACCAATTTATTTATATTAGGTCACTAATGTGTTACTTTTTTACAAAAAAAATCACCATTGATTAGGTTTAGATATACATTTAAAAAATCTTTCAATTTTCATTCTCCTTTTTTTGTATTTTTACACTATACTAATCCAATTTAATCAATGGGTTTTAATATTTTCATGGTATTAATATCTTCTATAGAATAATTAATATAATTTTTCAGTTTTGATTACTCACAGAAATCACCTATGAAAATAAAAATCACTACCCACTCAGTTGTATTGTATATAAATACATATTAATATGTATGAAATCACATTCAATGAAAATCAGAAAAGTAAACAAATTGAAAACATTAAATTATTGAATACACCTCTTCATAGCATGTAATTGTATTATAATATGTTAATCATGATATTTTTGAGAAACTATCCCAAGTGTTTTTGTGCATTGTATTCCTCAATTAGAACCACCACATTTCATATACTCATCATCTCTCCCATTAATGAAAAATGACAGTCTATTTTAGAGGACCAGTATAAGAAATGTTATTTGAAACTATTGAACCTACCATATGATGATCCCTATTCTAGTGTAGTGAAGTAAACTATCCACCCCCTAGATAATGTGTGTAATGTAACATATGATTTGGGTGGGTAGTTTTATGGAGGTAATGACCACCTATGGTTCTAATTAATATTTAATGATTTTAGACACTTTTTCTTGTACTTTTTACGCTTCATTATAAACATTTTTTTGTGATTTGATACAAAATGATATTTTTAAGTGGAATAACCATTCAAGTATTTTACCTATCATAGTTCTAAATTTTTTACCTACACTAAACAATAATATATATAGTTTTTCTTATATCTTATTGTTGTTTTCACCCATGGTTTCTATTATTGTAAAAATGAATATAATAGTTCAATACAATTAGAAGAATCTAAAAAAAGTGAATATAAAAATGTAAAACTATTAAAAATAGTACTTGATAATATATGAAGGTGGATTAAATATGATCTTTTAGTTTTTTAATATATGACATTTTGAAATTTTATGATTTTCTATTTTAATCTGTTTTCCATAAAAAGGCATGTAATACATCAATTTATCCTCGATAGTGGTTCCAAAACTTCTTAATGAAAATGTGACATTTAGATGAACTTTCCATTTCATGTTCATATGGTATACATAGATAAATTCCAAAATGTACAAGTTTATTTCATTCTATATTTAGTGATGTTGAATAACAAGTTCTCTTAGATAGAATTAAATTTATGATTTAAAATGATGGGGTGTATCAATTTTATCTATATTACGATAAATTAGAACATAGTAAAGTGAAAAAAAAATTATTATTATATAAATATGGTGTTCGATTCCAATAAATATATTTTCACTTGTTGGGGAATTTTTTAAAACAAATTCACTATAACCTACTAATTGTTTATTCAAATTATATGATAAATTATCACTGATATCTTAAGTAAGACCTCTCATGTTGGTAATTAATGATCCCAAACCAACTTACAAGTTTTACATTGATAGTGTTTTAACTATCAATTATTATCATTGATATATATTTCTCATTGATGTGGGTTTATCCACCATACTAGAATGTTGAGTGGCATTTTACTATTATAAATTTTATAGTTATGTTATTCAATCACATGAGTGTAAAGGTCCACCCCTGTACTCAATATTCCAAAAATTTGATATCTTATTCATTGTTTTATGTTGAATTTTATTGTTTTATACATAACACTATCCAGATGTGATCATTTAATCCTTCGTTGTGTTATTTAAACATTGAGTTTAAAGGGAATACATATGATACATGTATTTTTATTAAATAGAGAGAGAATGAATATTATAAAAATAACACCATAAAATTGATTATATTTTCCACCTAAAAACATACAAATAAAATATTAAAACAGAAATAATGTAAGATAATGGATCAATATAAATTATACAACATGATATTTCTATTGGATTTCATGGGAAATACTCTAGATTCAACATCCTCTAGGTTTTTTCCTACTGTTGTTCTTTCCAAAAACCCACTCTCATGTAATACCTATCTATCATGATAATATTTCCTAATATTTTTCCTTCATCCCCTATTATACACATACTTAAATTTCTGTACGTTTAATTTTTTATTGATATGTATATGTACAGTTGAAGAATAGATTGTATCCAAATGGGATTCTCAATTCCATTATTTTTATAAATTAATTTACATTAAAAATCTAAATATCTTTAATATTCAATACACTTATAGATAATTCCATACATGGAATAATCATTGATGTATTTATTAATTTTTTCATATTGTTTATAATAGAGAAAATTTGAGATCCCCATTGGTTTCAAGATTTATAGATTGAATAGAGATGATTTACACATCATTAAATGATATTCTTTACCCTTTATAAAATTCCTATATGTATAATGATGAAAATAGAATTATAATGACACATGGGTTCCCAAATTGATTAATATTATTTTTGAGCAATGTAGAGTACATTGATTTGTAATTTTAGTATTAGTTTTTGGTGTGAGATGTTATATCGTTGCTGATGAAATGAATTTATCATGCATGAGATATCACTGGATTCAGAATTAATGTTACATTGAGGGATTATGCTAGATTGGAACTGGAATAATGATAATACTGAACATGGAATAATTTTAGTGCCTCCCCGTAGTATGCCAACATAGTGTTTATAATTTCCAAATTCAAAACCCCATAATGTTGAGAGGGTTGTATGGATAATATAATGTGTGTTGTGTTTCCACACTAAATTTATCATTTAACATATAATGGGTTGGCTATATAGTACTAAATTTGTGAGTGGTCCACTACAGATCTTATCAATAGGGTTATGTTTGTGTTTGAGAACCTTACCATTAGTTTCAACAAGTCTTTGATGGATAGAAAATACTTATTTGGGGCATTATATAGTTTATTATAATGTCAATATTTACAAAAATACTTAAAAACCATATCAAAACTAAAAAATTACGTTAGAATAAAAAGAATCAACTGAAAAACATAATAAATAAAATGACATATTTATGAATATTAATGATAACAAGATTACATAAATTTTTATTAATATGATATCATTATGTACAAAGAAGTGGTGACTAAAACCTACATATAATAGATATATCATATAATTAAATTCACTTCCCATGTATAGAAATTAATTAATATTTATTTTTTTTATTTTTAAATGTATCAATCATTAACATATCTATATAAAGTTGTTGATTAAAAATTTTATGATATTTTTAAGTGAGAAGTGTTATTTAATTTAATGGTTTGGGGATATTTATATAGGGTTTAAAAAATTAATTAAAGAATCATATATTTAAAAATAATCAAAAGACTTGGAATAATAAATTAAAAATGAAACAATGATGTTATATATTATAATTAACCATGTTAAATTGTGTTTCTGAAACATAAAATTGAATGTTTTTGAAAATATTTTTTTTAATATATAAAAAAATTATAATGTTTATAAATATAAATTCATAATTAGATCATAAATATGTAACTATGATGGCAAAAATAATTAAATATTTACTTTTAAAAATTTATAAAAATAGTTTTAATTTGGAAAAAATGTTAGAATTTTATATGTATATACAATATATCTTATGAGTTAATAATTATAAGGAAATAATATGATAATTGAAATTTTCTTTTTCGGGGCCTAAAATTTATTTTATTATTCAATTAATGTATTTCATAAAAAATTTACATCAAAATGGAATAATAATTTTTAAATATTAAAAAAACAACATTAGAGTATGATTCCTTTAAATGAATAGTTATTTTCATATGCAGATATTAATTTTTAGATAAATAAATGTTAAATACCATTTTCTAAAAATGAAATTCCTTTGTTTTATAAATATATAACATAAGTGAAAACCAATATACTAATAATTATATCTTAATATTTTATAATATAAATTCCAAATTTTATAACGTAAATTTTTGAAATTTTACTCAAAATTTATTATTAATTACCATTATCCACCCATTTCACATCTATATATGGATCATGAGGTGATTATTTTATGTTTATATCTTAAATTTCACTTTACAATACCCCTATAGTAGAAGAAGATACATTACAATAATATGGAAAACTATATGTATGTTCCTCATTTTGTTCAACAAATTTCATTGAATGTTATTATTTATGATATGTTAATCTTGAATTAGAATTTTTTTTAATATTTAGCACTCCTATTATTTTGATATTATACCTTTTTTATGAATTTAATGGCATTTACAAGAGAAATAACAATTAGAACAAGATTTTTTTATTCCTATAATATCATATACCATGACAAATGATAGTACTTTTAGTATTTTAATATGGTTAGGAATCAATATTAGAATATTTTTAATAATAATAAGTTCATGAGGTATTTTTGTATGATATGTTATTATTATATATATAAGTATATATAATATCATTTTGTAGGTTTATTTTGGTTTGTGAACATCATAACACATTATTCAATTCTTTGAAACATCACTCATTCAAGGTATATACATCATTGAAATACCATCCATTATATATAATATATTTTACATTTTATTAAATGTAATTTTTAAAGAACATTGATATAATATTTTCTATTATATTTACGTTTTAAATAGTTTTTGATATTTTCATATTCAACAATAGTATGGGCTCAATTATAGAATTAATAAAACTATATTATGAACTGAAACCTATAAGTTCAAAACTACTCTTTACTGTACCCAATAAAAATAATATAAGTATTCTAATTGATAACTGATTTTTTATTAGTTAGATGTAAGAAATTTATGGATTGAAAAAGTATGAATTTTATAGTATAAATTGAAAATGGATTAATGAATCATGGTGATATCAGAGTTATATATGATAACACAAGATTAAAAATATTTATTTAACATTAATATTTTCTGTTTGCAGTAATTTTGACCATATTAGTGTAAGAAGCATTGTTATAAAGTTTATTTTCACTCAATGAATCCTAATAAAAATTTAATTTTATTAAGTTAGTAATTTATAAATTATTTCTTTATGAATATAGGTAAACCATTTGATATTTTAATTTTAATACACTAAATTGTCACCCAGGATGTATTATTACCATTTGTAGTTGAAATCCAATTATATGAATTTAATTTTCAATTTTTTTAACCAATGGTATCATTATAAATTGAAAATTAATAACATATATTTTATACATTTCCAATTAAAATTTTAAAATTCATCAATAACCAAAGTTATTTTGCCCAAACCGATTCAACCTAATACTAAGATGTTTCTTAGTGCTAGTACTAGCCCTTTACAATCACACATGATATCAATATTAGAATATAATTTCTTGAATTTTAATTTGGAACATGAATATATCATAATAATTTGTTTTTTTAATAACAAAATGTAAATAAGAAACATTTAAATCACAAAAAATATTCAAAAATGTTCTGAAACAACAAGGATTATAATTTTTTAAATAATTGGGAAATTTTAATATTAAATGTAATTATAAGTAAAATGAAATTCACTCTTCTTTTATTTTCATAACATGTTACTCTCATACATAATGTATTTCATTTCCATTTTTGATTCTTTTTTTTTCAATAAAACTACACAATCTTATAATGTTATTATTTTTATAACTATTTTATGAGAAATTGAATTACATTTAAGCTTGTAATTTTTTAAAATTTAGGGAATATTTGGAACTCATTTTTGGAATATATAAATATTTCTCAAAAATCACTAACCTACCCATCTGAATAAATTTATTAATATATAAGAACACTTTATTATGATAAATTAAAATGATGTTTTAGAGTGAAATCTATGATTTTATACTACAAGGAAATGATATAGTCAATTAATTGTTTTCGATTAATTGTATGAAATATTATTTTTCTATGATAATTAATATGATACCTTATTATATACTCAATAAATTTAATTAAATACCATTAAAAAAGGTGAGAGAATTAGTTTAAAAAGATATTTTTATAACATAAATAATCTATTTCCGATAAAAAAATCTTTAAATTCATTACATGGAAGATTGTTTATTTTTTTGAAATCCACATGATAAAATAAAAACAATACCACTTTAATGATACAAATTCCAATGATAAATATAATTATAATCATACAATGTCTATTAGAAAATGTTACATGAAATAGATAGATCTAAACTCACCTCATAGTTTAATCCACTCTACTATATTTTATTTTTTCCTTTTTAAAATTTAATTTATTAAATATTTAAAAAATAACTATGTAAATCAATAATTATTAATATGATACTAATTTAATAAATTTATTTGAAATATAAATTTTGATTAATCATTCACTCAAACATAATAATAATCATTATATTCTTTTATTTATGGAGATTAGATACTTTTAAAGATTTACCATTATTAAATAAAACAAAATGTGGTGATGCAACTGAAAATATGAGGTAAAAAAGAAAATAAAGAACCCATAAACACTAATCTTAGTGTGGTTAAAAAATACTATATATATTTTTTTCAAATGAAATATAGTGTCTAACTCGATCTATCTATATTGAAGACATTTTTCAATTAATAAATCACTATTCTAATTCACTTATTATATTTTTTTTAAAAAATCTCTAATATAAAAAATACTATGATGTAGATTTGGGGATTTTAAATCTAGACATAAAAGAAAATTGAATACGAAAATTGAAAATAAAATGACTCATTTTTTATCTAACTTTTTCATGTGAATAGTTACTAATGTCCCATTATTATATATTATTAGTTTATAAATAATTTTTAATATATTACCACATCAAAGATGATCAAATATCTATTAATTCTAGGATGAAATTTACTAAGACAATGATATATATTTAGTATAAAAAATATCACCTCCTTTAATAGTAAATGATTATTATCACACTCTAAAAATTGAGTGACACCTTCTATTATCAGACACAATTTTATGACATTTTTTAAAACACATTATCTACTCTTTTAAATAATTAAGAAGATTTTTAAATATTTAATAAGTATGTGAGTCATTTTTTTAAATAGAGGTAATAATGTGTTTACATGAGTATTAGAACATAACTTGGATTGTTTGGGAGAGGAATGGGGATTGAGAAATAGATTGAGAGTTCTTAGAAGATTTTAGGAGAAGAAGGAGTGGAATACAAAAAAACTAAATAGACATACTTCCATTTAGTGGGATTTTCCAGGGTAAATGTTATAATATTTTCAAATTCATGTTTTTTGGTGGGTGAGGATCCGTTTTCCCATTCTATTTGAAACCACTAGGGGAAATCTACTCCACCATAAATTCATCTTCAATCAACTTAAATTTTTTGAGTTTATTATAATTCATTTAGAAATTTGACTATAGTTCTACCCTTCTATTAACATATAATATCTCTTTTTAATTTTCTTGTAAATTTTTTATTCACCCCGTATGTTTTTATTGATGATTCCATAGGAGAATGGTGTAATCCCCTGATTTTCGTAGGAAATTTTTCCAACCTTGATAGAGGACTTTTCTTGGTGTAGTTTTACTAAGGTGGATCATTGTTTTATTAATTCATGTCATAGTAATGATTTTTATTTGTTCTTTTATAAAATATTTTTTTAATTCCTCAGGGATTGTATGCATTCTATTAGCGCATCGGTTGGTAATTCGGTTACCGGTCCAACATGAGCCTCATATATTTGGATGAAAATAGTTCTAGAACTATGGGATAATCTCTCTAGTTTTTCATCATTTATATTGTTTTTAGATATTAATATAACTAATTTTAAGGATTATATATATTTTTTTGATTTTGTAGTGAGATCTATGGTATGGTAGTGAATTGGAGGACTAGTTGGTCATGGATGGGTCTCAAAGATAATAGATAGAAAATTCAATCTAATGGAATTTAATATAGAAAGATTCATTAATGATATGTGGTCTTAGAATATTTCCATTAATGTCATGTTATTTGTTTATGTGTGAGTATTGGTTGTCTTATCCTTTTTATGATTGTTAAACGTAAAATTATTTAAATAAAATATGTTATAATTTTTTTATTTAAATTATGATACACATGATTGATCATTATAAAACTGTTACCCTAGTGGAGTGTCGTAATTATTGATTAAACTTGGAATTATCCAATATAAAGGTAGGATATATCTATTAAAATATAAGTGGATAACATTAATGGGATGAATATATATCTAAATATTGTCTTAATCTTGAAAGATATCATGGTTTTTATGTAGATGAATGAAGAATTATTATTTGAATCGATGATTTCAAAATGGATATTTTCATTCATAAATATTCATAATGGTATGTTTAAAATGGTATTTAATATCATTAAAACCTAATTGAGATAATAAATTAATAAAATTTACAGTATGGAATTGGTCCTATGTTTTTAGTGGTTACGTAATAAAACAATGACTAGAAATAAAATATATGGATAATATGAAAATATATAATAATCTCCCTAAACATCATGTAATCTGTAACACATAAGTGATTGGGATTTATATATGATTGTATGTATCCAACCTTATTCATTTTTATTAATAATATCAAAATGAGTCCTATGATTTTGTTGGAATTTTGCTATGATCACCTCCAGTAAATTTTATTCGTGAAATTGTAAAATTATATAGATGAAGGGATTTGTACATAGATTCAATGTTAATTCATGGATGATAAAAAAGATTTTCTGTGATACCTGAAAATAGAAAATGAATAGATTTATGGGATGAGTCATCATATTCCATGTGAATTCCAAGATTAGTTCCTTAATTTTTTTGATACTTGTTACATACAGAAATATAAGAATACCAGGTTGAGCACTTAAATTCCATTTTATAATTATTGATATAATATAATTATACTCTTATAACATTTATTTTTTTATTATGTGGGTGAAATAATATATGACCACGCGCTGAGACAAACTAGAATTAATTAAAGCAAGAATAATCAAACATGTGGTTTCACCACAGAGCCTGAGCATTAGTGATATATATATATATATATATATATTCATTTCATCCATTATTTAGAGAAACACATATGTGATTGTTTTTTAGAAAGGTTATTTTTTGGAATTTAATTAGTTTTTTCTTATTGAGTTATACTCACACCCTGACTAGCCTTACATGACCCTTGGGAACCTAAGAAGATGATGCATGGTTTTGAGATTAGACATAGCAAAGGCTCAATGTTTCTGGATTTGGATTCCATATGAAGAGTTCAAGAGACATGTTTGGGACAATCTCTAGAGAATTTGGGGATGTTCTATTGGATATAGTTTTTTTTATTTATGTACATCTTGAATAGGATCCACACACAGGGGACCAATTATAGTATCTATGGAATATTTATTTATTTTCAAATGTGACGTTGTATTAATTTTAGTGGAAATTTTTTCTAAATGATATGTTTTTCAAGGATTTTGTGTATAATTTATTTTATTTACTAATGATTTGTGAACTATAAAAATTAGATAATTTTATCCCTATATTATCTTCACAATATATCACAACTAGCTATATGCCTATAGCGTATAGGGAATCCTTCCCAGAGTTGTGTAGTGGCTATCAATCTTGGAATCAATTTTTTGTATAGGGAGACATGACATTTCAACGTCATATCAGGGTAATATTTCCTTTCATTTATTACTTGGTCTTCGTAGAAACAAGAATATAATGTGTTAGTGGTTCGTAATAAGATAATACATAGGAGCTGAAAACCAACATATGGGGTTAATCCATGTATTTTAGGGATTAGTATTGTTATTATAGATTTTTTACTATTATAGTTTATTGATTTAAACCTTCATTGGTGAATTTGGGTGTGGTGTTATTTATTTAAGGGATTTTTTTATCTTGAATGGAATGAAAAGAGGTTGTTTGAATTAATGTATCATGCTATGTTCTTAGTACATTATAATCATATATATATTTCCTATGATTAATAGATAAATAAGGTTCACATTGGTTTCCCTTTTAATAACTGTTTTGGGATTATGTCTATCATGACTTATATCGGCTTATGGATTAAAATAATTGAGAGGGGTTAGTTGTTAAATGTGTCTAAAACAACTAACCTTGGGTATAAACACATAAATTTATGGTTTTACACTATATAGATAACTCTTTGAGTGACCCTAGGTAATCTATGGGCATATATAAATGACCTACCAACGAGGTGGTTTTGGTAAAATATTGTTTTAATAAGATACTTATATGTTATTCTCATTTATAACAAGTGAATGTAATCAAATTTTACCAAGCTTGGTTGAGGATACCTAAATAAATTTAAATGGTATAGAACATTTAATATTGATAAATAATATAATGTATTTCAAATGTTATTCTTTATGGTTAATGATTAATGGATTTGAATAATGAATAAGGCTCAATAGATCTGTATATATATATAAGGATTTGGTTTACACTATATAATGTTGTTTTATGTTTTGAATCTTTAAATTATGTCTTCAATCATTTAATTTATATGATATAACAATTGATGGAACCTTTATAGAATTTGGTGCTTTCTATCCTTTATGTTTATGAATTGACCATGTGTGGGAGTAGTTTGGCATGTTGAGAGTGGCATAGTTTTGAGACACTTTGATACGGGGTTCGACCTTGAGGTTGTGAAACACGACCTTGTATCAGAGTTTCTGGTGACCTTTATGAGAGTTTTCCAAACCTATTATTGGGTAGGTTTATTATGTTTAAACCTAATTGTGTAAGACCCTACATTACCTGTTATGGAACATAGTACCATTGATGATGGGTGTTTAGAAATGGGCTTTAGATTAATAGATTATTTGGTATAAATTAGTGGATTAGATAGAATACATTCTGGAACGAGGGTAGGAGTGACGCCGATAAAGAGTTAATGTTATGTGGAATAACATATTAGGATATGTTATATCCTAGTGGTCACTGGAATATAACATAAAATATTGTTAATATAGTGATTTTGGGGGTCATGGTTTCTCATGATAGGGGTTATCATAATATCATATTATTTTAGATATTTGATTGATGGGTATATTTTTTCATGTTTGGTATTGATTCATAGACATATTCCTTATGTTTATGTTGAAGACCTAGTTAAGACATGGATATTTACATAAAGTAAGAAACATGAGTGGTTATATGTTTCTATTAGGGTTTTTTATGTGTGGATGTATTTTTTAAATTCCATGACATTAATATTGTACCCTACATTATAATTCATTATCTAATAAGATAGATGATATTGTACATGTATAGAAAATTTTAGGCTTATTGTATTTTAGGTTGATATATTTTGTTTGGGGTGATGCGTGTATAGTAGGTGAACGTGTAGTGATCTATGGCATGGTGTTATGAAATATCATGTAAAATATTTTCAATGGGAATCCATTCTTAATAAGACCAATGTTCCGGAGAATAATTATAATTATTTATTAATTTTTTCCTGGGTTTGTAATTCACGACTTGTGTATGTGTAAATAATATTGGTAGATAGGGTGGTATAAGATAATAAAAACATTAATATTTAATGAGACTGGGAAAAAATGTTCTATGCTCATGGATATGTAGTGTTTCTTATAATCGGTGGTTAATAGAAACTAGATGACTAATTAAAGTCCTGATAAATTATTATTGGCATAGTGAAAAGGATAATCAGATGAAATAATGTGTTTAGTCTCTAATTTATTATAATTAAAGTGTGTTGTGAGGTATGGGGCTGATAGCGATGAGCATGAATTAGGTTGGGTGTATGACAACCCTACTTTTTTACACAATTGAACATAATTTATTACATAAAATTCACTTGATAAAACATAGAAGATCAAGAGGTCTAGTGTCTCTGGGTATTATGATCATTTCATAACAACTTAAAACATGAAAGACAATGAATTTATTGAAAATTTCATTTACATGACCACCAAATTCCCTCATACATAGCATTGCAATGGATAACCGGAGGACATGCATAAGAAAAGTGTGAGCTATAAAGTCCATTAAGGGAATAACCATGTAATAAAATAAGGTATACCATACATGTTAGAAAATAGGCATATCTATATAGAACCAAAGAAACATAAACATAAAGGCATGATAAATCATTATAATCATAACATGAAAATGTGGAAACAACACTTAACATGAAATTAGCATGAGCCAAGGCTCATTGCATATGGAGCATGAGTAAACCCTCACTTCACATGAAGCACGAGTAAAACCTCATTGCACTTGAATTTGAATGAGTCAAAAACCATTTAACATTATGTATCATGGTACTATACTTTCCTCAATGCATTGGAGTGCTATCAGGTCACACCCTTCTTAAACATTTCATTTCATGCATTAGTGTGCAACATTGATAATAAAACATTGAATCATTCAACATAATCATTTATTCCACGATAAATGAATGTGGAATACATAATGAAACTCATTAAACAATATGTAAATGTGAATAAAGTTTAATACCCTTGATAGAGAAATGGGCATGGTATTCCCTACATAATGAGTTTGTCTTGGAAAAGCACAGTGCAATTTTGGCACCATAACGGTGTGACATAAGAACTGATAAAAATGGTTGATGTGAGAGAAAGGGGTGTCTCATTATATTTACAAGACATGGAATTTATGGGGGTCATATAGATACATGTCCCAAAAATTGTAATGGAATTGAATTTCATGATACAAAAGAATTTCTTGTATGTAAATGAGGAGGGAGAAATTCCATTCGGAATTTCAGCATAGTAACAGATGTACATGGGAGGAATTTAAGGAAAGATATTGGGGTATCCCATCATTAAAACATAATGAAGGATTTATAAGTGAGGATTGAAACCATAAACAAACATTTATAATTGAAATTAATATGTCATAACAATTTAAAAAATGTTGGACAAAAATGTGAAAGGAAGAAAAACCCTTACTTGGAAGTCTGCTTCCAAAGGCTTGAGAGAGGCTTGAGGGAGGATTCATGAATGATTAAGGCACCATGGGAGGATTCTAGAAATAGGAGGGTAGATTTTGGATGAACTCAAGAGGTGTTGAGTGAGGAGGATGTAGGATCTTGGGTGGGTTTATATATGAAAGGTGAGGGAATTCTTTATTATTTAGGTTTGGGACACCTCACATTAAACTAATCCGAAACAAAAACCAGCCCATGGATTTTGCTCATGTTTTGTGGAAATGGTAAGTGGAAAACAATATTTTATAAGTCCAAATTCTGATATTCTTAAAATAATGGGGTTTCTTATGTGGAGGTGAGTCAGACTCCCAAGGATAACAATTTAAAAAGACATAATGTTTAATAAGTCTTGAAGGGTCCACTAATTCTTTGTAAAGTAAATCAAACAAACCCAAAATTTTAATATTTTAAAGGAAAAAATTACATTTTCTGAAAATAATGTTTATAGTATTTTATTACTGCACTATTTGGTCATTACGATGTCATAAAACACCTTATATATTTAAATGGTATTTAATTTTTACCCTAAAATTTGACTGTCTCAGAAAATTGTGAAAAATTCACCGTTGGATAATATCGATGCCCTGATTCCAGAAATAATATTTATTTTATATAAATAATTTTATAACTATGTTAATATTCACATTTATAATAAAAACTGACAGTTATCGAAAATTAATGGGTTTTGACAAAAAATAGCTTTCAGACCTGAATAAAATTTTAGAATTACATTCATAAAATTATACGTTCATGCATATAGAATAAAATATAATTTAACAATTATAATAATATTTTATTAAAATTATATTTCATTAAAAAATACATTAATTCATCAAAATAGATTTCGTAGTTGAACATTAACTAAAAATCCGATTTGAGCTTTAGAAACTATTTACAAGGTAACAATGATAAAATGAATGTATATTCATTATTATATAAAAAAATAATTTACATAACCATATATCCAATTTATTGTTACATAACCCCTTATAACAACAACATAAGACCGAAGAATAAGGTATGCGATGGTGATAGACTCTTGGGGTGGCTCGGATTACATTTCATGGGTGGTAATCTATATCAACAACCATTTCTCTCCAAGGCGGTCCCACTCGAGCTTTACATATTCAAGCTTGGATTAGTCTTGGTCAATAGAGAAGCCCAAAGATACATCCTCATTTTCATGCTCTGTCAAATGGGATTCATATGGGGAATGTCTACTGGATGAGTCGATCCATTCCACTATATGAGTAAATTGGATTTGTTAAACACCTATATTTATACTAATAATTTGATCATTGTTCAATAACAATATTATAAATAGTCACAATTCAGAATAGTATTTTTTTTAAAAAAATAAAACCAAAGAAGTTGACATTGTATATAAACATTTTAAATAATGAGACATTTAATTAGATCAAGTGTGAATTATATTAATGAAATTTTGGGTCATTTCAATCTTCCCCCATTAAGAAATATTTCCCTTGAAATTTTCTTTTTCCCACACTGAAACAGATTTCAGTAACTCTTCTTTATCATTTGCTTAGATTCCCACATCGCTTCTTCATACTTTTGGTTTTTTCAAAACACAATTATGAGGGGCATTGTCTTATCTCGTATAGCTTTTTCTCTACGATCTAAGATCATCAATGGTTGCTCCTCATAAGAAAGATCAACCCTAAACTGTACCACCATTGAAGTGAGTACATGTGAAAGGTTTAGTGTGTACTACTTTGAGAGGGATACATGAAAGAAATCATGATCTTTTTCCATGATAGGTGGAAGTGTTAGTTGATATGCCACAACCTTGACACTATCAAGATTCCCGAAGGGGATGATGTACCTTGAACTTAACATCCCTTTCAATAAAAACCTCAGGACCTTCTTCCACGAAGATATGCATACAAATAACATGTCTCCAATATTAAACTCAAGGTATCGTTGATGGTTATATGCATAACTCTTCGTTCGAATCTGGGATACCTTAATATGCTGCTAAATAGTTAACACCTTCTCTACTATTTCTTAGACCATTTCTGGTCCAAACTGATTACACTCACCGGCCTCCTCCCAGCCCACCGGTGTTCTACACCTTTTCCCATAGAAGGCTTCATATGGTTCCATTTGGATGCTCGAGTGGAAACTGTTATTATAACATAACTAAACCAGATGATTATTTTGATCCCATCCTTATTTAAAGCCCATTGATCATGCTCTGAACATGTTCTAATGTGTTTGGATAGTCTACTCGAATTGGCCATCAGTTTGAGGATGATATGCCTTACTGAAGTTCTGTCTGGTATTCAGAGCATATTAAAGACTCTTCCAAAACATAGAAGAGAATATTGGATCTCAATCATACACAATAGATAGTGGTACTCCATAAATCCATACCACTTTCTTGATATATATTTGTGCCAGTTGATCCAATGAGAAATCATCCTGAATAGAAATGAAGTGTTCAGCCTTTGTAAGATGATCTAAAACAACCCATATTGCAATGTTTTCTTTGGATGTCTTCAGAAGAATGTTGAAAAAGTCCATGGTGATGTTCTCCCATTTCCATTCTGGTATGGGAAATGGTTGCATCATCCCCTTATACTTTGGCCTCTCTGCCTTCACTTGCTATAACGCCAGGCACATTGATGTATATTCACCGATCTCCTTCGTTAAATTTTTCCACCAATAATGATCTCAGAGATCTGGATACATCTTTCTGTTTCCTAGGTGAATTGAGAAATTTGAACTATGTGAATCATCCAAAAGTTCCTTCTTCAGCTCTAGAATTTATAGAACACATATTATTTTCCCAAATCTTAGAATTCGTTTTTAATTATCATTATAATCAGAGGATTTCCATTTTCCGATATCTTCCACTTTTTCTTGAAATTCCCATATCATCTTTTTGAGCATCCATTAACCTTTCTAAAAGTGACGATTGAGAAATAATTTGTGAAAGGATTGATGATTTTCCCTTATTTATGATTCCCATGTTCATCTTCATCAAATCTATGAAGATTGGATCCTTTTCAATTCTCATCAACGATGGAATCTCTAGGTCCTTTCTACACATGGCATCCAACACCTTGTTCGCATTCCTCGGGTGGTAGTAGATTGAGAAGTCATAGTCTCTAATCAGCTCAAACCATCTTCATTGGCACATGTTCAACTATTTATGTGTGAATATATACATGAGGATTTTGTGATCCATATATATTTCACACTTCTCCCCAAAGAGATAATGCCACCAAATTTTCAAAGAGAAGATCATGGAAACCAACTCGAGGTCATGTCTTTGATAGTTATATTCATTAACTATTAATTGTCTTGAATCATAAGCAATGACATTGTCCTTTTTCATTAACACAAATCCCAGGCCCTTCCTTGAAGAATCACTGAATACCATAAAAATTTCTTCACTTGTGGGTAAATTGAGAACGGGCACAGTGATAAGCCTTGTTTTTCAACTCCTTCATGCTTTATTCACATTCATCACTCCAAGATAACTTTACACCCTTATGTGTTAGCTTGGTATGAGGGTTGGACAATAGTGAATAATTTCACACAAATCTTCGATAATATCTAGCTAGCCCCAAGAAGTTATGGATATCTATTACCAATGTTGGCCCCATCATCCGTCAATTTCATCTGTTTTGGAGGGTTCCATAGATATCCCATTGCTTGTGATGATATGACCCAAGAATGAGACCTCCTTCAACCAGAACTCACACTTGTTGTACTTTTCATAGAGCTTTTCCTTCCACAAGGTATCATGTATAGTTCCTAGATTCTCCTCATGATCCTCCTTGGTTTTGGAGTATATCATTATATCATCTATAAAGACTACTACAATTGTCGTGGTAATCTCTAAAGACACTATTCATCAATTCCATGAATATTACTAGAGAATTAGTGAGTCTGAATGGCATTAATATGAATTTATAGTGCCAATATCTTGTACAAAAATCAGTCTTGGGGATATCTTCTTATTCACCCATACATTATAATATCTCGACCGCAAATCCACCATGGAGAAGTATTGTGCTCCAAGAAGTAGATCATTCAACTCATCAATTCATCGGAGAAGATACTTGTCCATTATCTTGATTTTTTGAAGATCACAATAATCGATGAAAATGCGCATTGACCCATCATTCTTTTTGATGAAGTGGACTGGTGCACCCCATGGAGAAGCAAATGGCCATATAAACCCTTTATCCAGATTATCCTATAGTTGTTTCTTAATCTCCTTAAGCTCTACAACAACCATTTTGTACAGATTCTTGGATATTGGAAACACCCCATGTATAACATAAATTAAGAATTCAAACATCTATTATAGGAAGAAGACCAGGAAATTTCTCAGGAAACACATCAGTGAATTCCCTCAAAATAGGCATCTATTCTAGGATGGATGCCTCATTTGACTCAATCATCGGAGCTAGATATGTGTTCTCATGAGGCAGTAATATCCATGGTTTAGATTATGGAGCTAAATAAGGTTTATCTTTCCCCTTTAACATGTAAAGAATCAGGGGCTGATTCTACACATGGAGAGTGATTTCCCTATCACAGCAATTTATGATGGCTCTATATAAGGAAAGCCTATCCATGTTAATAATTTCATCAAATTCCACCCAAGGGAGTATGATGAGGTTCACCAAGGATTTTAATCCACAGATTATGACAAGTGAGGAGTTATATTCATGGGATGTAATGATTTCCCCATTTCTCAAACTCAATGACATCATCACTTCCACGATTTGTGGTGGTGCTGGGATTATTCTAAAAAACTTTCATGATATAAATGGCCGAAATGGGGTGCTAGATCTTCTTAGAACTATTTTATTTATCCAACAGACCGCCAGCATTGAAGACCACAATACGCTTCTTATCCCCATGATACCCCCTGAGATTATATAATTTCTATTTGGACCTTGAGGTAAAATTGGACAATTTATTAATAGCTTTCGAAGTATCAAATTACCAGTGCTTTCCACGGGCTGGGTTTTATCCAACCAGAGAAGTGGTAAACCTTGCATTTGGGGGTAACATAAAAGCCAGAGGCATATCGTGCAAGCCTTTTGATATTTTTCTCATACACTGAAATAGATTCGTCAAATTTTTTCTTGAAGTAAAGGATGTCCCCTTCCATATTAAGTCGGATGGTGCGCGGAAAATATTTATCGAAAAACATATTCTATAAATCCTTCCATTCCAACACCTCTATTTCCTCTTACTGCTTTATATTTTTGATCTAAGAGCAGAATTGATTAGCTTCACCCTCTATAAGATAAGTAGCTAGGGTAACCTAATCTTGTTCAGATCATTGAAGGATGGAGATGATCTTGTCAATGGAGTTGATCCATTGTTCAGCGATTGAGGGATCTGATACTCCATTAAAAGTAGGAGGCCTTTGTCTCATGAAGCTCTCGATATCAACTTGTTCTTTCTTTGGGGTGGGGGGGTTGAACATTTTCATGACCCATATTTCTATTCAATTCTTGAGTTATCTAAGAGAGAAGAGTGAAAAAGTTCGTGATTACCCCTACCATTGGATTGGGCATATCATTAGTACAATCATCAAATTGTTCTTCACATCGGTTGTTAGCCCGAGTCCTCATATTAACTGCCATTGGATATAATAAAAGGAAAGTTAGGGTTAAAACATAATGGTTAATACAAGAAAAAACTAATGACTTAAAAATATACTTTATTTCCTTAACATATGAATCTATTTACTTCTGTCTATGTTATCAATGATCTACTTTCTAACATATATTCCTAGGGAATTTTTTTAGTCCCTTAATAATTGTTCATAATAAGATTGTCAATTTAGAAAAGCACATCCCCTGGGAGTGTCGTAACCAAGTATTCCGTAAGGCCCATTTTCGTGCACTAGTTCCCATTCGAGTCTATCTCAAAGTGGTATTTTCAGGTTTTACCCCTAGGATACATCTGTGCCAGAGCCGCCTATACCTGCTCGTATCCAAACATGGATGTATTTAATTGATAAACAACTAGCTCAATACTCACTAAAACATAAGGATGTTTTTATTATACTTAGTCATGTCTCTAATGATTTAATAGAGTCTTTTAATCCTAATCCCAAAAATAACTAAACCTATCCTCTGATACTAATTATGACCACCTACTTTCTTACACAATTAAACATAATTTATTTCATTAACATAACTTGATACAAAAAAATATTATTGGGAGGTATAGTGTCTTTGGGGATTAGTATCATTATATAACAACTTAAAACATGAAATATAGCATCTTTATTGAAAAATTCCTTTACCTGACCACCACATTCCCTCTTACTTAGCATTGCATGGGATAACCCGATGACATGCATAAGAAAAGGGTGAGCTATAAAGCCCAGTAAGGAAATAATACTGGAATAACATGATGAATACAATACATATTAGAAAATAATTATATCAATAGAGAACAAGTGAAAGATAAACATAAAGGAATGATATAGAATGATAATAATAACACGGAAATGTGGCAACAACCGGTAACATGGAATTACCGTGAGCTAAGGCTCATTGCACATGAAGCATGGGTAAACCCTCATTGCACATGAAGAACGAGTAAAACCTAATTTAACATGAATTATCATGATTCAACACCCATTTCACATGTACTATCATGATAATATACTTTACCCAATGCATTGGAGCGCTATCAGGGCACACCCTTCTTAAACATTTCATTTCATGCATAAGTGTGCCACATGGATCATAAAACATTAAATCATTCAACAAAATATTTTATTCCATGATAAAACAATGTGGAATATATACCTGAAACTATTTAAAAAATATGTAAATATCCATAAAGGTGAATACCCTTAATAAGGAAATGGACATGGTATTCACTACACTATGACATTGGCTTGGAAAAGCGTAGTGTAATTTCGACAGCAAAACGGCGTGACATAAGAACTCACAGAAATGGTTGATGTGAGAGAAAGGGGTGTCTCAAACATAATTAAATTACATGGATAGTATGGGGTTAATATATATACATGTCCAAAAAATTTAATGGAATTTAGATTCATGGGAAAAAAGAATTTCTTGAATGTAAATGAGGAGAGAGAAATTCCTTTTGCAATTTCTGCAAAGTAACAGTTGTACATGGGAGGAATTTAATTATAGAGAAAGGGTTTTACCATAATTAAAACACACATAGGTTTTTTTGGGGGAGTTATGAACCCATTCACCAACATTTATAATTGAAATTAAAAGGGCATAACAATCTAATGAATATTGGATAAAATGAGAAAGGAAGAAAAACACTTACATGGATGTGTGCTTTTAAAGGCTTGAGAGAGGCTTTAGAGAGTATTATTGGGATCTTGGGGAAACATGGGAAGATTATAGGGAGAGGAGGGATGATTTTGGACTAATTCCAAAGGATTTGAGTGAAACGAAAGTGGGATATTCAGTGGGTTTATATATGAAAGGTGAGGGAATTATTTATTATTTAGGTTTAGGACACCTCACTTTAAATAAATCCAAACCATGAACCATACCATAGTTTTTGGAAATGGGAAGTGGAAAATAATATTTTATAAGGCCAAATTTCAATCTTCATAAAATAATGGGGTTGATTATGTGGAGTTGAGTCACACTCCCAAGGAAAACAATTTAGAAAGAAAAAATGTTAAATAAGTCTTGAAGGGTCCGCTAATGCTTTGTAAAATAAATCAAAAAAACCCAAAATCAAATTCTTTTAATGGTAAACCCTATATTGAATAAACATAATGTTTATAGTATTTTATTAAATCACTATTGGGTCATTATGATGTCAAAAAACACTTTATATATTTAAACGTTATTTAATTTATACCCAAAAATTTGATTACCTCAGAAAATTATTAAAAATTCACCATTTTTTAATTTCAACATCACGATTCCTGAAATAATATTCATTTTATCTATATAATTCTTTAAATATGTTAACTTTAACTTTTAATATAAATATTTACATTTATCGAAAATTTATGGGTTTTGACAAAATTGGATTTCAAACATTAATAAAAAATGACTATTTCATTCCAAAAATTCTATGATCATTTATATTTAATAAAAATTAATTTAATAATAATAATAATATTTTTATTAAAATATTATATAATTCAAAAATCCAATAATTCATCAACATATATTTCTAGGTTGAACATTAAATAAAAATATTATTTGTGCATTAAAAACTATTTAAAAGGTAACAATAATAAAATTAATGTGTATTCATTATTATATATAAAAATAATTTACATAACCATAGTAATAAGCTCTTGTTACATAACCCCTTATAACACTTGTGTAAGACTGAAGAGAAAGGTGTGCGATGGTGATTGACTCTTGAGGTGGCTCAGATAACATTGCTCGGTTGGTAATCTCTATCAGCGTCCATTTCTATCGTAGGTGGTCCCACTGGAGCTTAACATATTCAATCTCAACTTGGTCATGGTCAAGATTCAATCCCAATGACATAACCTCCATTCCGATCTATGACAGATGGACATCGTATGGGGCACGCCTACTGGATGAGGCCATCGCTTCCTCTGTCTGAGTAAATTGGATTTGTTAAAGCCCTGTATTTATACTAATCATCTGATCAATATTCAATGGATATATTAGAAATGGTCACAATTCTTAATAGTATTTTAAAATCCAAAAACATAAAACCAAGAAAGATGACATTTTATATAAACATTTTACATATATAGACATTTAATTATATCAAGAGGGATTTCCATTAATAAATTTTTGGGTCGTTACAGGGTGATCCATATTGGATAAAGAGTATTATTATTGAATTATGGATGAGGAGATATATAATGGAAGCATTATATTTAGAGTGCACAATTATATTTCGTTGGAATGTGATTTCATTCTAAAGATAATATCAGTGATTTGTTTGGTGTTTTTCATAGAAGCTACAAAAAAATGAAAGATTATGTTTCATTTTGTTACTATGGTGAAGGAGATAATTTCATTCCAAATATTTGAGTTTTTTGATTAATAGAGAATGGGTCATGGATTTTGGGATTTACTTATACAGAATAAAGATGGATAACTCTGTATAGTGTGGAGTAACATATCTGTAATAGGTGTGTGTCTAATGTAGTAGACATGTTATATGACTGTTGAACTAACTGTGGAGTGGTCATTATGGAATTTAGATGATGACATGTTTCTAATTGATAAATACATGGATTAATAATGTCATTTTAAAAGGAATTTTTTTGCTGGTGAATTGAGAATGTGTATTGGATTCGGGATTAGGGATGAATTAATGGAAGACGACCGAGCTTTGGTTAGAGGTGCATCGATGTGTGTGGTAGGATATTATGAATTTTATTTATAGATAGGGATATAATCATGGAACCTGGCCAAGAGTTATATATGGACTATGGATAGCATGATTTATTAATCATAGAATTCATTTTGGAATGAAGAAATCATTATATTGTAAAATGGCAACACTTGGACAGCTAGAGCTAATCATTTTGGAGATTAACAAGTTAAAGATTACTCTACATGAATTTTCATAAGGAATTGGATGTGATAAGAATAAAACCACATCTAATATGTCATTTTGGAAATTTTGGTTGTGTGTTATTATTTAAAATAATCTTTTCTTTGAAATTATTGAATATTATATGCTTCTAATGGATGTTAGTATGGAATCCATTATTTCATTTAACTATATATTGAAAAAATACCAATATTTTACTAGGATTATTTCCATTTGTAGGTTTCTTGACATGGAAAAAGTACCATTGGTTATTGTTTAATGTGGTTATGGGTTTTATTATGAATTAATGATGGTGTAGGGACCGAGTAATCACATTTGGTGGTTGTAAGATAAGCAATTGGGTCGTGAGAACCCTATGCATTGTGGGAAAATGTATATTTACACAATTAGTGTTTTTAGTGGGATGTGAATTAGTTTTTTTCTCGATTAATTTCATAGTGTTAATGATGAATCTCAATTCCAGGTTATTATCTTTCTATTTTTTAAATTTAAGGATTCACTTTTAAATCATGTTGAGAATTCAGGGTTGTAACATAGTTAATTGAGGGAGATTTAGCGATCAATGTAGATCAGAAGATATAGATATATGAATTATGATACATAATTATTATTATAAGTATTATGTTAGGGTGATTATAATTATTTTATTTCTATAATTTTTTTTTTGGATTGTAGGAAAATATCTTTTTTTAATTAGTGGTGGCAATATTTTTTGAACCGGGCGTCAACATAAAATTTTTGAATGTTAAAACACTATGTTGGTGTTTTTTTGTGAAGAATGGGGATGAATAAAAATATTCAGATCTTGATAAATAATCATGGAGAGGTCCAACTAGTTTCTATAAATCAGAAGTTTGATATCATAATGATAGTGGTGTTTGGAAGTTACAATATCCACTACATGGTGTCTCTAGGAAACCATTGATTTTAATGAGGGGTAATGTTAATAATTTTTCCCAAAAACATATATATAAGGTGAGACAAAATTTTTCATTCCTATTATTTTTTACCGCGATAAGACAACTCATCCTTACATTTCACATAAATCCCCTAGATCATGGGTTTTGTTTATAGATTTTTTTTGAAAATTAGAGGTTAGTTAAATCCTATTCCTTTCTCCTTTGATCCATCAATATTTTTTCAAAAATTTCTTGTTTATATACATAAATTTATATTGTAGATTCCATGAGATTTTAGAGGAATCATATGATTATCTGGAGGCTTTTTCCTATCCATGATAGGGGATATACCATGGAGACATTTTTATATTATGGATAAAATTTCAATAATGTTTGTCCCCATAGTGATATTTATTTTTCTCTTTATAAAAATGAGTTTTAATTAATATTGGAAAAAAAGATACATATTTGGAATTTTTTTGGGAAATATAACTGTGGTCTGACATGAACATCTTATATGATTATTGATATGGTTCTAGTATAGTGAAAAAAATCTGATTAGTTTTTTTAAATTTTAAGGTTTTTAGAGATATTTTTTTATCTAAATATATTTTATTGTAATTATTTAGTTTTCATTTCTTGGGGTGAGTTATGTGCCAATAGATTGAATAGAATAAACAAGTCATGGATATGGCATAGATATGTTAATAAGAAACATTCGTCATATTGAATTAAATGATGATGGTTTTTTAAGGGATGTTAGTCCCCAAATTATTCACATTGTTCTGGATTATTTTTTTAATTACATGTGTTGGAGATCTCACTAGTTTACATAAAAATTATCTTAATATTAATTAAATATTTTAAGATATAAATTTAATTAGATAGATACAATTTTGTATGATAAAACATTAGAAAGATTTGAACCTAGTAGAGTGACTTAATAACGCATTGTAGTTGGATTTGGAAAAATTATGGGTAAGATATGTCTATTAAAAAACAGATAGAATTATTGATATTATTGTAGTTGAAAATTTACCCTTGATATGGAATAATATCCTTAATAAAAAATGATTTTGATGATTTTTAATGAGGAATTATAAATCTAATTTATACATGTGAAATGAAATTCAAAATTCTTTGATTTTATAAATGTTATTTGAAAAAAGTATCAATTAAAAAGATAATTAAATATGGTTCAAAAATAATTTTTAATTTGAATAATTAAATGTTAGAGTATTGATTGGGACCAATGTTTCATATTTGGTAGGTAATTTTTTGATTCATTGAAATAAATCTTATGTACAATTTTGAATGATACAATTATATTTTTATATTAAATTTGATGTATTATTGATAATTCCATAGAATAGCAGGATGAGAGTCTTGATTCCATGTAAATCATAATGTGTGGGTACATCAGGACACAAAATCATATTCTATAGGAAATCCATGATGTTTTCCTATACTCAATTTGATAACAGTTATTGGTAAATATTATAAATTCTATAATGAGAACATATATTATTTTGGAAATCCTATTATGAGCACCAAATGTTCATGTGTAATCTGCTATAGATAAATATTGGGAATGTCAGGATGTGAGTCTAGATTCCTTGAAAATTATAAAATAAAGGGGTTAATTCCATTTTTTATATGATAATAGGAGATAACCTAGAATATTGAGATTATAACTCATATTTCATATGGTATTTTATGATAGAGGGATATTCCATTAAGTACACCACGATGTTGTGGGATTCCATATAGGCACATTATCATGTTGTGCTCAATGATACCATAAAATATATTGAATCATGTTTGATCGTAACCCTAGTGTATCATTGGGGAAATAAAATTGGGTTTATTTATTTATTTATGTTAGTTTATTTCATTATTTAGAGAACACCACATGGACTTATTTGAAAGACTGTTTATATTTTGGGACAACATTGGTGGTGGACTACAAATTTATAATTACACCCCACTCAAGATGACATAGCACTTAGGCACCCATGTAAATACTAAATTATTGAAGGAATATTCTTGGGAACAGTTCAATTATTGATTCTTTTTATTCCTATGTTAGATTCATGGGATTGGTACGGGATCAGACATAGGACTGGTTAGGGATGAGCATGTGGAATTTTTTTTATTTTGTAATTTTAGATGTCATTGTGTGTGATCTTCCCACTGGCGCTCTATAATTTTAATTATATAACGTAATTTTTTATTACATGTGTTGTAATATTAATTTAATCATCACATTAAATGTGATGATTATCTATGATTTTATACCTGATTCGTCTTATTTAATTATGTGTTGAAAACTCTAACCATGAGGAAATAATCCACTGTTAATAACCCCATAGACCATAACTACTAGACAAAAATATAAAATGTATGAGGAAGGAATCCCAATGTTAGGTTGTGACCACTAAAATAGGCCTCAATTAGTAGTCCATGGTGGGGGATGTAACACATTCCCTCC
Source organism: Viscum album (assembly GCA_963277665.1). Taxonomy (NCBI): domain Eukaryota; kingdom Viridiplantae; phylum Streptophyta; class Magnoliopsida; order Santalales; family Viscaceae; genus Viscum; species Viscum album. Next base: position 1,566,184,400 of record OY728145.1, read on the forward strand.
CTCTGACAATCTCAACTGTATTATATGATGACCATGCTTCAGAGAAGAGGTCAAATTTGTATTTGATTGGAAATAGAATGGGATTGAGAATTAGATATTCTACACCATGAGATTTTAGTATCCATTTTTCTTTATGTGAATAAAATTTTAATATCTTGATTCACATATCCCACAAAAATAAAACAAACCCAAAAATATTTCCTTAATAGAAAATATTATGGTTTAAAAATAACAATTTGAATTTATCAGTTATGTTGTTGGGTATAAAAAGGGGTAAACATGTTAAAACATTTAGGTAGATAGATAAATAATAGTAATTTTAAATAATAATACGTTGAGAAAATTCAATTATTGTCACTAAATAATCAATAAATTTATTTGATGCAAAAAAATATATCATATTAAAAAATTTCCTTTCATATACTATATTTTTTATTTATTTTTTGATAAATCAAAATTTTGATGAAATTTATTTTTAATACATATGATTAAATAAGATATCATCCACCCAATATTTATTACTAGTCTTGAAAAAAAGTCATTTTATTAATAGAAGAAATATTGTTCCTAAAATTGTATTAAATGCATTATGTATGAGTATATTAAAATTAATATTTATCAAACCCATAAATTTATTTGCATAATTTTTTTTTAATTATTAAATTCATAATTCATAAATTTTTTTTGAATAAAAATTTCATTTTAAGGCATAAAATTAAATTATTGATTTTAAATTTAATGAGCATGATAATTGAAAAAGGGTTATTTTCATGGAATTGGTTTCCCAAATATTATGTGGTTTTTATATAAATGATATCTATTTAACTCTTTTAAAAAACAATACTATTTTTATATTTAAATAACAAAAATATATATTAATTTCAATTAATTAATAAATTTTATGACAAAAGGACATTAATAGTTATTTTTTATCATAAATAATTTTCCTATAAAATTAATTTTTATTATATTTCATATATATATTTAATTGAAAAATTAATAAATTTTAGATGTTTAAATTAAAACAAATTACATTACTTTTGGTATCATGATATAATTATTTTCTAATTATAATTTCATTATTGTGGTAAAAATTATTTTTAGGTGACTAATATAAAATACCACTTTAACAATGACATATAAATTTCCTACATTATTAAAATATAAGAAAAAACAATTCCTTTTATTTTATAACAACAAAATGTAAATTAAATTAATAAATCTATATATTTAATATATCTTTTAAAATTTAAAATAAATCTATTATTAAATTTTGTACCTTATAAAACATCTTATTCTAAATAAAAAATTGTTTTTTGTCATTACTTTATTTAATCTTTCATAAGACGAAATTTGGTACTTTATTTATTGGAAGTCCCTATAACTCTTATTGCATTTATATTAAAGTAATCTATATCAGGGTAATGAAAATGATTTATAATTTTGCCTCAATCATAATTTTATTCTTGTAAAAACAATTTTTATAAAAATGTGACTTTATGTGTAATGTTCACTAATATTGGATTGGACCATGTGAAAACAAATCATAAAATTATTTTTCAATGTGTGGATCATCCAAAAGCATATCTCCACTCAATTATTTTTAACATTTTATTTCTGAATTCCCTGGGAAACTTACTTTCAATTTATAGAATGAAGTGATATTTATTGAAATTTCCTTCATATAAGTTATAAAAGTGGTTTTCCACCGACCTTTGATGTCCACTCAAATAATTCGAATTTCCCTTGAATCATATCTCATTCTAATTAACCCTTATTATTATTTTAAATTCATTTTCTTAAGGTGATTATAAATTTTTCTACATCCTTGATTTCCAAGATGTTCTCTAAGGGAATTCTAAAATTCTTATTATGTGTACTGATCAATCATTATCTTATTTTAGTTTGAATCATTCAGTTAAAAATATAATTGAGAAATTTAAAAAGTTTTAAATAATTATTTTTTTATACAATATTCTTATGTTGATCGATTAATATTTATCTACCATTATAATTTCCCATAGAAAAAATAAAAAAAATCCTTCCTTTATATTTGAATACTACCTCCTTCATGAGGTTACATGTATTGTTTTCCATTAATTTAAAATATGTCCTGTTAAAAAAAGGATATTTTATGAATCAATATTATATTTATAAAATTAATATTATTCAAAAATTATAAATCATTTTTTAACATTATTATATTATTTGGGAAATGAAAATTTCATCTATGTAAATGTGAAGGAAACCACCTCCATGTGTGATATGTACTATTTTTTCATCACAAACATAAATTGATAGTTCCAAAATATATTTGATAAATATAAATTTTATAAAGGAAATATATATATATTATTAATATTAATTTCAATATATGAAAAAAAAATATAGTCAATATGAATTAATCATTTGATATTAGTTGTTTATTGAAAATAAGATCATCACGGATCTCATTCTCATTAACTATACTAATAATTCACAAAAATTAAAATTTTGGATTCATAAATCATTAAAAAATTATTTTATTATATTTTATGAATTAATTATGGTGAAAAGATTATCAATTAATGGGATTCTACATAACTATTACGAAACATGTTTTAAAAAATACGAGTTAAAATGTTTGATAATGAAAAAAAGTAGTAACTATCTAATTAATATAAAAAATGATTATAATCAATGTATAAAATGTGTTATAGATATGAATAATTTTTTTAATTTAGTAATAATTATTATATATATGTGGGATATTATGGTCCATTCATTCATGACTTGAATTAATATAAAGGGTTTTCAAAATTCAATTTCCAATCTTGGAGTTATAAGTATTATTCTTAAACCCAAAATTTTTTACATTATTTTGTTTGTCCTATAATTTTATATAATTATAATTAAAATATAATTAATATGTATCTATAATTCTATCCCATTATGTTATTTAAGAAGTATTTTTTATTTCAATGATAATGATATATGAAAGGTGATTCTTGACTTGTTTTTAAATTTTTGAGACAAATGTAATATGAACCAATTATATTCTATTGTATGATTTATATAATAAAAATTTATACTTTTTCTAATTATATTAGAGAAAATAAATGGGATTATATATCATTATAAATTACTATATTTTATTTAATTTTGGATCAAAGGTTACTAAAGTCGAAAGGATTTCAAGAACAATTAAATTATTAAATTGAAATTGAATTTCATTTTTCATCCATTTAGTTAATTTCATGTCTATCTATATTAAAAACAAAAAATAGAATTTCACCAACTATAGATATTATCATGGTTTTAAATTTCATATGTAAATTTCATTTCCTAGATTAAATAGTTTACCGTTTGTGATTTTTGTTAGAGAAACCATCCCCATAAATTATTAATGATAAGGAATTATTCTTTTCTATGTCCATATTTATTTTTTAGACATCCATATACATGATTAAATAATTTATTAACTATATTTGGTACTATTTCTCATTTATTAATTTTTTATTTAAAATTAGGTTTTTACATTTTCACTGATATAATTTTTACAAAATAATCTCATTTAAAAATTTTCTAAGTGAAATCATTCTTTCATAGTTATTGGCATTCATCATTACGAAGCATGATTTTAATTATTTAATATGGGTTTCTAAATGGTTTATATTATTCATAATTACGAATATAATATGAAATATAATGAAATATTTTAAGAATAAAATATTGATTTTAATAATCAAGTCATTATTTAAAAAATGTTTTTAATCCCTAATGTTTTTATGAAATATGACATTAATTATTTATGTATTCTAAAAAAATTTAATATAGTATTATTTCATTAAATTTGGTTTTAAAATCCTTTTATAATTGATTATTTTTTTAAATTTCTTTATCAAACTCAATGTATTGTGGTTGATGGAAAATTTAATAATGATTTCAAATATTTAAAAAGGTGGATATTTCTTCCCCTTTTTTGAAATTAATGTATCCAATAATCATAAAATCTACAAGATATATCTATTTTAATATACATTATATTTAATAATGTTACACATGGGTATTCCTTTATGAAAACATTCATTTTGTTTATTTCGATGGATTATGATATGTTTTATTAATGTTTTTAGGAAACTTATTCATTTTTATTAGTAAATTAAGTATGAATATTAATGGATTCATGTTATCTTGGAACACATTGGAATGGTTTATATTTATGTGATTTGTAGTAACTCTATAGGCCTCCAATTCCTCAAGTAAATATTTATATATCAATTGAGAATTATGGGAATCATGTATTGACGTTCACTCCACTATAGGAATGAAAATTTCATACATTCTTGACTATTCAATGATAATTATAAACTAATAATTAAAACACTATTTTATCTAAATCAGTTAGTGATTCTTGAACGATTATTTTTATGGGAATGAGGTTGTGATTCCATTAAAACTATATTATGGGTATTGGGTAGTGATTATTTCTCCCCCATGTTATGAAAAATAAGTTGTGATTGTTATTCCATTATTTTCTAATTTCTATGGTTATGTATGTGCTACATTACTATTTTTTGAATCATACACATGTTGTATTAGAATTTTCCTAATGTCAAGATCTATTATTTCTTCCCACATAATCCATTTTATTTTTATATGATCTGCAAATATCTTTATCTTAAACATTAATTATGTTCTCATACCCACATTCTCCTCAAATTTAACTTATGATCTTCAATTTTTATCTCTAATGTTTACCCAGCCTATGGATATTAGTTCACTCTTCATATCTGTTTCCATACCCTTGGTTATAGGGATGAGTATAACTTCTGAGGTGTCTATAAAGGCGCCTACAATAGTTTGAGGATTGAGAAATATTAACAGGTAGTATAAAATAGGTTTTCATTGTAGTTAAGCCTCACGTACACTAATGGTTATATTCATGGATGATGTCACTAATTTTATATTTAGTGATTAAATTATGGAAATTTATATATTTTTATTTTCTTCAAAATGAAATTCTATCAAAGATATTTGTAAAAAAATTACAAGACATAGGACTACAGGTCTGGGGAAACTCATATGGGAAAAGTGAAGAGTTTAGTTTGTTTTTCTGATTATCTTAGTTAATTTCATGGATTATAAGGATAAAACATTAGTAAAAAACAAATAGATATGTTTTTGTATTAGAAAAAATAAATAGGGGTTTGAAAAATTATTGATTTTGTTGTTTCCATGTAGTTATATACTTATCTAGATAGAAAATAGTTTATATAATATATGGAAAACTTATACTGTTGTGTAATAAAAATAATTATTTGGTTGGTTATTATGCCAATCTTCACCTGGTGAAAAAAATATTCCAAACTATAATCCAAATTTGACACACATTAAGTATATTATTTGAATATATAACATTCTCTTTATGAACCATTATATGGGATTTATATATATTTTGTTCACAAAACAAAATAATAAATAAATATGTATAACATAGAGTGAAATGTTTTGATTTTCAATTTAACGTATATATAAATTGATATATATTTTCATGGATATAGTTTATATATTATTTTAAGAGAATATATTTCAATGTTTTTCAGGTATATAACATTATAAGAACTTTTAGAATAATTTTAGTATTGTTAATATTGGGATTAGGAAAATATTTTCAACGGAACCTAACAATAAGAAAAAAACTAAAACTTAATTTTAATAGGATAATAAATTTTTCATTAGATACTATATTTTAGGATTTATTTATCATATTTTAGATATCTTTGATATGATTTAATCATAATATATATTTTTTAATATTTTGATGGAAATAATATCTAGAAAATAATGTTGTGAATGGTATTGGTGTATAAAATACATTGACATATAGACATATTAGGAGAAATATATAAAACTGGTTAAGAATAACAATATATACCAATTATAATGGAAAATATGTTATTTTTATTCTTACATATGATAGTTATTTTGATAGATCATTCAATATTATATCATGATTTTTATCTATCTTATGGATCGCCTTATCTATTTCATTGGAGAAATATAATTAAAATTGTGAGGATAAAATTATTTCGAGGATGTTATTTGTAAATCCAAAATATTTTAGTAACATGTTTAATTTAAATGAATATAATATTTATTGGATTTTGTATACATCATTCACCAAAATAAAACAAACCATGATATATTTTTTGGATAAACTTTCATTTTAATAATAAATCCCTTATAGTGTTTTCATTAAGATGGTGGGTATAAATATTGGTAAAAACATTATTAAATATAATAATTATATAAAATATTGATCATTTTCTGTACTAATTTACTGATAAAAATAAATTAGTGTACCTCAATAGTTAATAAAATAATTTTATGTACAAAACTTATCCTAAAAAATATCATTTTCATGGGTTATTAATTTTTTTATATTATGGTTAAATAACGTTTTTTATGAAATATATATAGATAATATCTGCAATAAAATAAGTTATAATCCATCAAATATCAATTTTTTGTTATATAATAATATAATTTTGTTCATAGATGAAACATATTTTAATAAATTGGGTTAAATTATTTTATATTAAAATTAATTTATTTTGATTTTATAAATGGATTTAGATAAAAATATTTCCATATTTTTAATCATAATTTTATAATTATGTAATAAGGTAAATTCAACTTTTATGAAAAAAATAAATATCCTAGATTAAATCTATTTACCAAGATAATGGTTAAAAAGCTATTTTAAAATCACAATCACAGTGTATTTTTATCTAGAAAATATTAATTTCATATCCTTTAAATAATAACTCTAATTTTATGAGTTCAGTAAATAAAATACATTAACACTCATTAAATTAGTAATTTATAGTATATAAAAACATGAATAACCAAAATTTATAAAAAAATTATTTTACAATAAACGTATTATTACCATGTATTTATATATTCACTAAAATATTATTATCAAGATCAAATAAGTTGAAATTAGTAAATTAAACAAAATTTTTTGGTTCATCTAAAAAATATACGTTAGTTTTAATTCATGAGATTTTTTGGAATGATTACTTTTTTGGTGATTAGTAAAAAATATTTTATAAGAAATATAAAGACTTTTTTGAAATAATTATGTTATAATAACAAATTAATTTTTAATGAATCATTTGTAAGTATAAATTATTTATTTATTATTTTAAAATTTCACATTTAGAATATTATTTCCAATTTTAATACATATTTGTACTTTTTTATTGATTTCTTCTTATAAAATAAATTATTTCTTATATTTAAATATTTATGTATTGAAATGTAGATTTGGATTGATTTGATAGACACATAAAAATAATTATTTTATAATAAACCACATTATTTCATGCCACTAAACATAATTTATAATTTTATCCAAATCCTAATTTTCAGGAATATAAATAAACATTAAAAAGGGTTTTACACAGAATGTATAATAATATAAAAATTAATTTTTTCCACTAATAAAATATTTCAAATAAATTATATTTAAAAATTTTAATCAATAGGTATAAATTATTTTATATTATTTTATCTTTCATATAAAAAAAATACTTTATTTAAACGTTAGCTACCATAATAAAATCTAAAAATGTCAAAAAGGATAATTAATGTCTAAAAGATATATAATTTCTTAAAAGATGTCATCAAATGAATGGTTGATGTGTCTATTAAACAAAATATATCACCTCTCTTTTATTTGAATAATTGTATTCCACTTTCCTTCGATTTATGTGGCCCAAGTATATAAAATGTGATATTTTCAAGAATATCATTCACACCACTTACAAACTGTTCCGTCCAGCATCCCATCATTATATCTAAAAAAATATAATTATTATTGACCATCAATTAACATTTATCAATATAGAGTTCAATTACATGACCGTAAGTCTAGGCTTAAAATAAATTATTCTATCTCCTACATTTCCAAGAAATATTGCATGTGATGGATTAAGATCTCAACATGTGTACTAATAACTACTTATCACGATTTCTTTTAAATATATCACATCGAAATATAATTTCATGAATCATTAATAATTAAATCATTGTAATGGGTATAATTAATTTTATTATGTCTATGAAATAATCCCTATCCACATTTCCCCTTTTTTATATTGAAAAATGAAAACGTCATTCATTCATACATATAGACTTTTGGTGTCATGATGTGACATGTTTAAAATTCCATCACTACCATATATGGATGGTTTAATTGGGTTATTTAGGAAATTAATACTATATTTATTACAATTTTCATATTATGAATTTGAATATATATTTATAACAAAATTACATTTCATGGGAAACAATAACATACACTATGATTACATGGTGACTACTACAACTATGAGTGACACAATCCATTTTTATCCATAGGTTAAATGGATATTTATAAGAAATAATTCATGACTATATATGATATAGAGGTGTAATATACATAATTTATGTTGTCATTAATGTTTCAAACTAATACCGACAATCATTATAATGTAATCTGTTAATATGAGTAGATTTCCCAAACCTAGCTCATCATTAAAATCATCTTATAGAACTAATCTAGTAGTTACTATAAATTTAATATGGTATGTATAAATTATTACAAAGAAATATTGAAACATATTTACTAATATAATAACATTGAATATATTATTCATGAATGGGGTTGAACGTCACCATTACAAGATATCTACGAAACAATCATATTTTAGATATCTAATAATGAAAATAAGTGATAAAAAACTACATAATTTATATTAAATGAATATAAATAAGGATAATAAGTTTTATACATATTAATGCATTCATAATGTTTTTATCAATATAGTTATGTATATTATATTGAATTTTAAAGTGATTTTAGGGATGGTAATAAAAGAGGCAAGGGATTTTATAACTCATTTCTCTTTTTTGAGTTATAATGAATATTGTTGAAACCCATTATTATATGTTATTTTATTTTATCCCATGATTTTTGAAAAACTCAAATTATATATACATTTTCATATACTATATTGAAAAATAATATCAGGTTTTCCACAATTACCAACTTCTTAGTGAACAAATACATTGATTTTGGTGATCTTGTTCAATTCTAGGAGGATTACGGCCAAATAAACACAATGGAGAAGAACATAGAAAAAATTTACAACTACATGGAGTGTACTTATATAAACCCCATGTACCTTTCAGTTCAGACATGGGTTGACCAGGAAAATACATTCCCAAGTAACCAGAAGGCAGTACACATCGTGTTCACATTTCTACACGTCGTGTACTACATTCTAGAAGCAGTTGGTGGCCGAGAAGAGTCTACATGCCCATGTGGACGACTGAAGGGGACACATCATGTTCTACTATTACATGCTGTGTATGAATTTCTAGAAGCATTTGGTGGCTAAATTTTTGATACAACATGCCGTGTATAGCAGCGCTGCACACCGTGTACATTCCCATACTAGGCGGCATCATGTTCCAAGTCAGAGACGGCGTGTTAGGCCGCCTACCAGAGGAGAAAATGGAGCCAAAAACGCGTTGACGAAATTACACAATGTGTACTTTTCGATACACACCGTGTACTTATTTTTTTTAATAAATTGAGTCCTTGGCCTCTAGACTAAGGTAGTGGGGTGTGTATTATTTTACGGATAAAGGGTTGAAGCTATGAAGGAAAGACCCTCGGTCGACGTACGACCGTCATTCCGTCAACTGAAGATTCGTTCCATTTTCAATGTTCCAAGCATGATTTCATCAAGTATCAATAGTTTTGTTTTTTCCATTTTCAATATGTGTAAATAAACGCCAAGTGTATTGGGGTTGTGAGAGATGTTGAGTTGTAATTTTAAATAAGTTGACATGAATGTGTTTGTTCTAATAACCTCCTCTTATTATTTTTAAATCACTGTATTTTATTACTGGATATTCTGTACCAGACCAAGGGAAGAATTTTCATGGATTCAAAAGAAGAATACAAAAGAATAAATTCATGGACATTGAAATTATTCACCGACAAAAATGGACTATGCCAAATAATGATCTATTCAATACTATCTACAAAAATGAGTAGTCAGTTTCTTCAGATCTAAATATAATGTTTACCAGACCAAGGAAACATTATTACAAATTGAATCCAGAGTGTTGGGTTATCATGAACAACACAACCTCATATGAAATCTGATTCAATAATAAACTTCTCATTAATCCATAACACAAAAGGATGTTTTTATTTCTATTTACATCAAAACGAATCTTCTAATAATTTCATTCTTTTTATTAATAATTTTTTTAAAAGAAGCTTGAAAACCAATTGTTATTTTTGTACCCAAAAAAACCAACCAAAATTGATTATAAATTCAGTAGACTTTAATAAAAATAAAAATAAAAACTAAATTATGTAAGATAAAATAACGTCATTGTTCCCTGTGGATCGACCCCTTATGGTGCTATACTTGTTAGGGTAAATATAATTTGGGACACTGAAAACATACCTTTGGTAAAATGACCGTCCAAATTTTGGGGTCGTTGCTGAGGAACCTTGAGTTAATTTTATTCTTGTTTTAATTAAATTTGATTCAATGTTTTGTGACAATACAAATCATAAATTGACAAAAATATATTTTCTATTCTCATTTCTGTTTATTTTCCTTTTTTCTCATTTATGTTTGGTGTTTTGTTTTGTTTTGTGCAATTCCTTAAGTGTATGAGTGGCCACCTCACACGTTCCAAGAGTACTAAGTCATCAGGGTTTTTCCAAACTTACATGATGATCGAAAAAACGTTTTTGAGGCACCAAAAAGCACTAATTTCTAAACACAACCAAATTAATCCCCTAGCGTAGAACGAGGAAGGTAATCCAGATTTTGTCCGTCGAGCTGGACAACAGTTATGCCTCGATGACAACCAGAACCAACAAGCTCAACATGCTCCAGAATACCATCCGAAACTAATCCATAAATTCCAACCAGAGTGGATTCCATATTTCAAACAAGGTCAATGGCCATAATATGCCCCTCATGACCATCAATTCATGCCGGTTACCCTTCCACATTAGCCACCGCCACGTCGTACTCTAATGGAGTACGACTTGCCATCAACCCATGGAGCTAACACGAGCATCGTCTGACCTACGGTTCAGGCCCAACATTTAGAGATCAAGCCTGCTATCATCCAGTTTATCTAGAACATGATTCAATACGGCCGCCTGCCCAGTGAGGATCACAATGGCCACCTCCCCAATTTTTTGGAGGTCTGTGACACAGTTCGCAACCACGGAGTGTCTACGAATGCCATCTATCTTCACCTTTTCCCCTACTCACTAAGTGATAAGGTGAAAGATTGGATCAAAGGATTTCCGAAATGATCTATCCTCATATGGGGGGGCTAGCCCAGACGTTCTTATCCAAATACATCCCACCCTAAAATATGGTGACACTACGAAATGAGATCCACAATTTCCAGCAGCATGATGCTGAATCATTGTACGAATGTTGGGAGAGATTCAAGGAGATGTTGCACAAATTTCCACACCACAGACTTCCACATTGGATGCATTTCCAAACCATCTATGGAGGGTTGAAAACTAATACCATGTCTATGGTAGATGCAACTGTTGGATGTATGGTAATGAAGAAGTCCTCTGAAGAACTCTTCAAACTGCTGGAAGATATGTCTGCCAACAGCATCTAGTGGCCTTACGAACGGGGAACACAGAAACAAGGTATGCATAATATAGATACAACTACCATGATATCTTCCCCGTTGGACGTCATGTCCAAGAAAATAGATTCCCTCAATCTAAAGGGAACGTCCCAAGTACATGCAGAAAACCATCCAGTGTGTAGTGAATTTTTTGATAACCAAATAATAGGAGAATGATCGGGTTCTGCTGGAGGCCCATCGATAATTGAGGTATGTCATGTTGTAAAAAACCGAGGTCCCAATCAGTACCAGCAATACTAGAACCCGGCATGGTGTGATCAGAAAAACACATGTTGGGGCCAACAACATCAAAATCCACCACCCCAGTGACCACAAGGCTACAACCATCCTTCTTATCAAAATCAATACTAAAGGTAGAAACTTCCCTAAAAGGGACCTTATCAGTCAAAAGGGTATCAGAACCCTCAGCCACAGCTGTCGCGGTAGCAATTACCTCCACCAGTTCAACAACCTCCTCAGCAAGAGAACACCTAAAGGTTAGAGGATCTTATAAACAAATTCATATCTACTACTGAGACCAGGTTCCAAAATCAGGATGCATCAATTCGAGGCCTAGAGAACCAAATTGACTTGTTTGAAAACCAACTCTCCGGAAGGAAACCTGGTACTTTACCTAGAAATACAAAAAATAACACCAAAGGGGAATCCCATGATGTCATACTCCGTAGTGGAAAAGAGCCCCTGTAGAACCAACTGGCACATCCAAGTGTATCTACACCCCCTGATGATGATGAATGTACCAATTCCTACCCCTCCTCATCCAAAATCCCATAGAAGGAGGCATTTAAAACTAAAGGGAAGGATGTTTTCAAACCTTTTGTACCTTCCTTACCCTTCCCAGAGAGATTGAAATATAGAAAGGTGGACCACCAGTCCGGAAAATTCATGGATGTTTTCAAGAAGTTGCACATAAATATCCCATTTGCAGAGGCACTAATGTAGATTCCTACTAATGCCAAATTCATGAAGGAAATACTCTCCATTAGAAGCAATATGGAGGATCTGGTTACCATTTCCCTAAACAAGGAGTGTTTTGTAGTCGTCCAACACTCAATTCATCCCAATCTCCAAGATCTATGTATTTTTACATTTCCCTATACTATTGGACCATGTGAGTTTGGAAAGGCTCTCTATGACTTCGGGGCCAGCGTGAACCTCATGAACCTTGGAGTTATCAAGAAAATCGGGCTCTAGGAATTGAACCCTACCATAAAATCCCTTCAACATGCTGATGGATCCATCAAACATCTGAAGGGACTACTGGAGGAAGTGCTTGTCAGGGTGTGTCGGCTGATCCTTCTAGTTGATTACATCATTCTCAACATGGAGTAATACTAAGAGGAACCTCTCATACTTGGAATACCATTCCTAGAAACTAGGTAGACACTCATCGATGTGCATGAGGGAGAGCTGATTTTCTAGGTCAGAGATGAGAGAGTCTCCTGCAATGTCCTCAAGGCCATCAAGAAGGCATCATCACCTGATCATGACGACTGTTTTACAATAAATAACATAGATGATCGCTTAGTGGATGATCTGGTAGGTTCCTTTATTTCTAATAAAATTATCATTCTAGACATTCCCATTGATGAATATCCAGAGAACTGGCAATTCGTCGAAGGACAGGATGGCAACTATTGGGAACATTATCAACCATAAATATCAGGTAAGCAACGATACATAGGTCGTGAAAACGACCTAAAAAAAGGCGCTTCCAGGGAGGCAACTCAGAGAATACAGATCGTTCTCCCTCTATATACACAACCTGTACTTTTAACTTTTCATTTATCTTACTATTAAAAATATATAGAGTAGATAAGTATAAACAGGGATGATTCCGGTACTGATGGTAAGGTAATTGGAGTATATCCGAGCCAACCCCGGTTCAAATCCTTCCGACCTACCATCAGAACGGGGTTCCTCTTTTTTATATTTTCTTACACGATATGTGTAGTAAATTTCATATATATATTTTTTTAAAAGAAAAATCATGATGGGGATGGGTCGGTTGGCCAAAATTGAAACCCGCCTCCAAAATACCCGGGTTCAAATCCTGACAACCGCCCCATTTCCATAATTTAACCTTTTAATAAAACCACATGGCATGTCTTCCAATATATATAGTGTGTTCCATATTTCATGTCTAAATATAAGATATAAAAAATCTATTCCACATAAAGTAATACATGTGGATGAAGTGGGCAGATTGGCATCTCTCAGCCTTGGATCTAAAAGACTTGGATTCGAACTCGGCTAATCTCCCTACTTCATCCACTTATTTTATAATTATAAACCACACACCATGTATTTTATTTCTTCTTGTGTGTATAGGTTGTATTGATTAAAGGTATATAAATGATAAATATGGGTAGCAGTGCATCCTTCACTCTAGTGGTTGAGGGCTTCCGTTCGGAACAACCGATCACCGGTTCGAACCTCACCCCAAGCACCGGGCATAGGTTTTAATTCTCTTTTTCCAAATTTTAAATACACGTTGTGTATTTTTCCACTACATTACATGTATAGTTTTATTTTTAAAATATATATATATATATATATTTTAATTATTATTTTTAATTAATATTAATTATTATATAGTTTACTATAATATATATATATATATGTATATATGTATAATAATATAATTTTTTTGAAATACATAGCGTGTAGCCCATCTGTAAATTCCGTGTACCTCGGATATATAAGCCGCGAACACCCGGCATCAGGCCATCTTGCGCAGAGCCCTTCTTCTTCCCTTTTTCTTCTCCTATACGACACCTAAACCCCCATTGTTCAAATCCATCGATTTGGTGTGTTTCAGGTTCTAATTCTTCTTACATTACGATCCTCGGTCAAGGTAATCCCTTCTAAAACCTCTATTTCAAGTTATTAGATGTGTTTATGGTATTTTCGGATCATCCGACCGTTCGGCTTCCATGATACACGGCCACGAAATGAAGAACACACACCGTGTACTTTTGTACATAGCTACACACAAAATGCTTTGCAATTTGAATATGCATGGTGTGTATGTTTGGTAAAAACCGTGTACCTTCCCCCATCATGCCCGAGTACCCTTTCCACATGGCCTCACTCACCATTTTTGCATACATGGTGTGTGTGTTCAGTACACGTCGTGTCTGTCATTTCTTTTGACCTCTCCGTGTGTAGCACATGACACAGCCCCACATACCATGTTCATCTACACGGAGTGTGTGTTTGGTACAAACTGTGTATACCATTTCATTTTACCAGTCCATGTCTAGCCCTCCACACGGCTATGTTCCTCTTCTCATATACACACAATGTCTTATCTATACAAGGTGTGTCCATTATGATTCAAACTCTTAACACATGTGGCCATGTCTTTACACATACACAACCATGTCCACTTTGTCGGCACACAATGTGTATGTTTGGTATATGTCATGTACCCATATATGGTCTATATTCTGCTCCATAGGCATGTTTATCCAGAGAACACGGGATGCTACTCAGCCTATACTACATGCCATGTACTCTGGATGTACACGCTATGTACTTGTAATTTTCATATTTTTCACATTTTCTTCATTTTCTTTTATTTAATTTTTATTTTTGTTTTCTTTTTTCATTCTATTTAAGGTTATGGATGATCGTGATACTTCCGGGGGAGTGGCTGACCTCTGCCACAGAGGGAATGAGGCCCATTTATCAGCGGAATCGACTCCGACCTCTAAAGTAGAAAGACCTAGATGCTCTGATTTACGAGCTCCCTCCGTTGGCTATCCTTCCACCACCAACCTGTTGACCCTCCTTCCCCAACTGATGCCCCTGCTCCTCATTCCCACCCCATCGTGTTCCCCACCTCACCCTCCTTCTTGTGACCCCCCACTTATAGCTTTCCTTCATCCATACCACCACCAGCCCCACCTACCCCCGCACCCTTGGTCGATCTCACCCTTTCCCCCTGCCTCGATACGATGGCGCAACAACTAGTTCGTATTGACTGCTTCCAGGAATACAAGGAGTATCTTTTTGGGATTACTTTTCATCATATTGGTATTCCACTACCCCCTCCACCTGCCTCTCCCTTGGTTGCTGGCCCTTCTACTCCAGCTCCACTGCCCTTTCCTCCAATGGCCATAGATTCTGTTCTACTTTCTACTTTGGGCCCTGCTGCTACTACTGTTGCCGCCACCAATGCTTCCAGTCCAGGGAGTGCTGTCGAGCCTCCTATTCCGAGTTCAACACCTACAGATCCTACTTGTTTTGGATTCCCTTCCAGATACAGAGTCTGAGCCTCCCGCTTCCATGGCTCCTAATCCATCTCTACCAGCTGGTTCTGTACTATATGATGCCTCTACTGAGGTGACCCCCTAACTTATTTTGGGACACATTCTTTTTATTTTATATATATATTTGTGATGTCGTGTGCCTGTGTTTTTTATGAATGCTTGTAATGTTCTTTTTATTTCCCCCACACAGGTACTCTGGCACGTTTTGGGCTGCACTTTTACATCACCGTCCATTTCCTTATGCCTAGACACAGAGGGAGTATTCTTTTTTGCATTAATTACATTCATTACTCAATATACTTCTTTCGTTACTTCCCCTCAGTATGGTCCACTATTGTGTCCCTACTTTTCCTTATTCTTCTTTTTTGGGCACTTGGGGGACCACCTGCGATATTAAGTATGAGGGGTGTCTCTTGACCTATTTAGTCTTTACCCTTTTCAGATTCATAGAGACATCATTATTAAAAGATATATTTTAAAATGCAATGAAATTTTGGTTAACCATATTTTTCAAATAATAAATCCGAAAGTGTAAAAATTTACAAGTTACATGATTATTTTGATTCTTAGGTATTTTAAAATGATTGCTGATATAATTTAAATTACAACTTGTAATCCTTGGATAATTACATCAATTAGACTATTCAATTGTTCTGGAAGTCATGAACTGATTGTCTCTTTATTTATTTTTCACACTCCCGAGAGGTATTCTAAATCCCTTTGTCATATTATTTCTAATACCCTCTTTCTTAAGAATTTCATAGAATATATATATATATAGTAATTTTCAGGTTTTCTTTTCAAAACATGATGAATTTTTTAATTACATTAAAATGATTGAGGCATAAGATTGTATTAACTCTTTTATCTTGAGCCAACCATACTTCTTTTCTTCGTGAAGAACCTAGAGACTAGGAATAACCTTTATAGAAAGCAATATTACAAGCGTATTTCCCTTCCTACCCTAATTATTTTATGATTTTGCATGATTATTTATTTGATATCAAAATAAGGTATTTGAAAAAAATGGTATAAATTCGTGAATTTTCAAGAAATTCAGTATGGGGGAGAGTCTCTTGATCATTTGGGGAAAAAAGAGTTCCAAACCTCTATTTTCGAAATTCCAAAAGGTTCCCTTTTTTTAATAAACAATGGTGCAATCAAAGGGGCATTATACACACTTGTTGTTTTGTGACTCCTACTCAACCAATGGAGATGATGTTGATGAGATCATTTGATAAAGCTTATTGAGGATGTGTTTACATTAAGTTTAATTTTTAATATCATGCCTTGTTATTTAAGAATTTAACCTCCTTTTTCGAGCCTCAGAGTTTTTTATCACATCTTTACCTACCAACCTTTAGCCACAAAAACATCTGATCCTATTGGAAAAGTCCTCTGGATTTTTGTAAGTCAATTTTTTTAAAGTGGAGAACAAGATTTCTTGTAAGCCTATGGACAGAGTGTATATATCTTTGATTGTACATAACATTGTTTAAAAACATCTTCATTGTTGAGAATATTTCTGGTGAGGTAAATCGTCAAGTGGCTTGCTTATATTTGAAATGTTGAAACATGTGTTAACAGAGGATAAAAGTAGTTAATTGAATTATATATGAGGAATGATTAGAAGATCTCCAAGATTGAAACTACTTTTTTATCCTTTTTGAAATTTTCTCCTATAACTTATTATTTACATTAATGATTAACTTATGTTCTTCATTTGAAAATATTGATTATGTTAATGCGGTGTTGAGATTTTCTGGAGGGAAAGAAAATGACTAAGTATGGGGGTGTTTGATACACCCAATTTGTGTATACATTTTCATATAATCTATTGAAAAATAATGATGAGTTTTCAAGAATTACCTACTTCTTAGATAAAAAATAATTTGATTTTGGTGATCTTGTTCATTTCTAGGAGGTTTATGACCAAATACAGAAAATGGAGAAGAACAGAGCAAAAATTTACAACTACACAGTGTGTACTTATATACACGTCGTGTACCATACAGTTCAGACACGGGGTGACCAGGATAGATACATGACCAAGTAACCATATGCCAGTACATGTCGTGTTCACATTTGTACATGTTGTTTAATACATTATAAATCATTTAGTGGCCGAGAAGAGTCTATACGCCCATGTGACCGACTAAAGGGTACACGTCATGTTCTACTATTACACTCCGTGTATTAATTTCTATAATGGGTTAGTGGCTGAATTTTTTAGAATACACGCGATTGATAGCAGTGCTACACACCCTGTACATTCACCTACCAGGCGGTGTCATGTTCCATGTTAAAGACAACATGTTAGGCTGCCTACCAGCGGAGAAAAGGGATCCAAAAATACTTTGACAAAATTAAAAAACATTTACTTTTACACACACATCAATTACTTATTATTTCTATAAAAATAGGCCTTGGCCTCCGTACCATGGTGGTGGGAGTGTAGTATTTTTTGGAGAAACGGTTGAAGCTCTGAAGGAAATACGCTCTTCCATTGTACTACCATCATTCCTTCAACTGAAGAATCATTCCTTTTTCAAAGTTCCAACAATGATTTCTCAGGTACCAATAGTTTTGTGATTTCCATTTTGTATATGTGTAACTAAACACCCAGTGAATTGGGGTTGTGGGAGATATTTAGTTGTAATTTGAATTAAGTTTTTATTAATGTGTTTGTTCTAATAACCTCTTCTTATTCTTCTTAAATCACTATATATTATCACTGGAAATTCTATGCTGGACCAAGGGAAGAATTATTAGTGATTCAAAAGAAGAGTACTGAAGAATAAATTCATGACTGTTGAATGTATTCACCAATTGAAAATGGACTAAGCCAAATAAAGATCTGTTCAACACTATCTACCTGAACAAGGAGTTAGTTTCTTCAGCTCTAAATATAAAGTTTACCACAACATGGAAAATTTATTACAAATTGAACCAGAGTGTTGGGTTATCAGGAACAACACAACCTCATAAGGACTTTGATTTAATAATCAAATTCTCATTAATCCATAACCCCAATGCATATTTCTCTTTCAATTTACATAAAAAACAATCTTCATGTACATAGTTACATTTTATTAAGAAATTTTCTAAAAGAAGATTAAAAACAAATTGTTCTTTTTATACCTAAACAACTAACACAAATAAATTCTAAATTCAGTCGACTTCACTAAAAACAAAAATCAAACTTAAGTAAGCAATATAATATAACTTTATAGTTCCCTGTGGATCGACCCCTTTCTGGTGCTATACTTGTTAGGGTAAATATTATTTGGTACACCGAAATGATACCTTCAGTGAAATGACCGTCCAATTTCATTAAATTGTAATTTCCATTTTGATTTTGTATTAATTACTCTAACTCATGATTTAATTTCTAGATGATTATTAATTCAATTATTATGCTATTCACATGGTTTTTATCATCTCAATTATTTTCATTCTGAATTTTTCCGTATTCACCATTTTTTTGTGTGTGATTAATAAAAATTAATGTCAATTATAATAACTCTAATTAGTAATAAATGGGTTATGAATTAGTTTTATGTACTTTATTTCAAGGACATTATGTTCAAGGATATAAAAATAATAATGGTTTCTTTTGTAATATCATTTTAAAATTGATGTTTCCATTTTTGACATTACTTATTGAGAATCAAGATGACCCGTATCCCTAAAACCAAAACCATAAAAAAATATTTAGGTTTTTTTAGAAGCACCCTCAATTTTATTTCATTTGGAAAAAAATTCTGATGTGGTGTTTGGTTGAATGTGTCCCACATCTCTTCTATATGGATGGTAATCATCCTCTAATTTGTCCACATTCAGTTTATAAGTGGACATATCATTGAATAAATAACTCGTTATGATTTTTATACTATTTTAAACTAATTAAAATAGTTGTAAATAATTATTTCACATATTATATAGATATTACTTTGGAAAAAATTATCCCATTTCAATGTTTACTCTGTGAATGCATTCTTGAGTACTAATAAAAATAAATCATCAAAAAATATTCATTTCAAGTTTTAATATTTTTTAAAAATTGATTTTCATTCAAAAATACCTTTAAAATATTGTAAATTTTTATTTTTGAAAAGTAAATTTTATTATTTTAAAAAGGAATTTTTGATTTTAAAAATTTATTTTCAATGGATGTTTTTTATAAACGAATTATTTATAGTTTTTATAAATTAAATAATAATTTTTTCTAAACAAAGTCTTTTTTTATAATTTTTTTATATACACCCTTGTTGTTTATAATTGGTATATAAGAAACTGTGAAAATTAAAGGATTCATTTTTTTGAGAAAACATATTAAATATGATTTCAATCATTAGAATATGGGTTATTTATAATAAATTATCATAGTAAACTATACAATAATGATAATGTAGTTTTTTTACATCAAGGTAAATGTATTTCAAAATTCATGATGATATTATTTTATATGTTTTTATGATAAAATATTTTACATTATAGTTTTCTATGATTTTTGTAGATAAATTAATTTTCCTTAATTGCTTGTAATACATACAACATAGCGTTTCAATGATATATAATATAATATTAATATAATTATTTTAGTATATCTTTTTTAAGAGAGATGTTAAATTTTGATGTATGAATATAAATAATTGTTTTTTAAAATAATCTTTAAATATCATAGATACGGAATGAATTTTAATAAATATGCACCAAAATTGTACTATAGTATTTAAGTGCATAAAAAATACTTGTTTTCTAAAAAATTATTTATTTTTATTTCAATAAAAAAATAAAATGATTTTTTAACACATATCTAAATTTTATCTTATAAAATTAATTTCTTTTGGAATCAACAAATCCAAATTAGCTTGGGGTGATTTTTTGAATTGTTTGAATGGAAATGTTTTTTTAAAAAAATTAGGAAAATAATGAAATTTGTTATAATTTATCTTTTAGTTGAAGGAATTTAAAATGATTAATCATACCTTTGAATTTTTTAAAATAAAATTAGTTCAATTTTTTCATATTAATCCAATTTAGTCATTTTAATAAGATTAATGAAATCTTTTTAAATATAATTATTATATACATATTAAATTTATCCCATTGGAAAACTTATTTTTCATCAAAAATAGAAGGCTAATTTTATTCTACAAAATTTTTACTCATGTTATATGAAATTTAAAAAATGCACTTTAGATTTGGAAGAGTCATAGTTAAAATTATTTTAAAAAATAAAAATATTTTTTTGTTACAAATGAATAATGAATTTATTAAAATTTAATTACCATGGTTATGGAAAAAAAATATTACAAGGTGATTAAACTAAAACTATATGGGTTTCAATTATCTAAAAACATGTAAAAATTAAATTTTATAGTCATATTTAGATATTATATCATCCATGGTTATTATATTCTCTATTTTGGAACCTTTAGGAATGTTTGAAATTTTTGTGTTCCATTTTTTTTAAAAAAAAAAATTCGTTACGCTAGTTATAAAATTTCACCCCATATCTTCTCCACTTAAAATATATAGAGACTTTTATATTAAAAAATAACTTCCAAAATATCTTCTTTTAATACATAAATAATTTATATAGGAATTAGTTTTAATATTAAACCATCTTAAGAAGGTGTCTGGTGAAAAATTAAGGAGGGTTTTTGAATCGGAAATATCATTCTTGACTAATGATTTTTATTTTATTTCATATTTAAAAAATATTAAATATTATAAAACTATGAGTATATAATATAATAGTAAGGACCTAACCCTAGTTTCCTTGACTTAATGCCTTATTTTTTAGAATTGTCATATAAACATGAATATTCATCTCGAAGGACCAAGTATTTTGTATCATTGGAATCAAGATACATACATAGGTTAAAATAAACATCTTGAAAAGAAATAATATAAAAACGTTTTATTGTTAACATCCAAAATTATATGTTTATCCCTATAATTCATTCATAATATACCTCTTCTCTTCCGGGGGAAAAATAAAACATAAGAAAAATTGTAATCTATAATTTTTCGTAAGGGTAAGAAATAAATTGTATAATATCATAAACATACACATTAGGCATGATGAATAACTAAAAACTCATGTCCATAAAAAAATTAACTATAAAATAATGTTGCGGGAATAAGAGGTGAATAAATAATAACATGAAAAACATAATCATGTGTATTTTACTAGTAGAATAACAACATGAAAAATAAATTACTAGTTTCATAATGTGGGAATTAAGAATTTTGGATATCAAAACCAAACTATCAAAGCATCATGTGAAGGCCATAAATAAGTAATTTGGTAAGGCCTCAGGACATGACCTTGTTTGTATAATGAGACATAGTAATGCATAAAAATGAAATATCAGGTGCCACCCGACACATTATATGTCCAATGCATTAGTAGTATGAATAAGGATAATAATAAAAACATATAAATTAATATTGAAAATGACATAAAAAATTTAAATAACATTTCTCGGTCATTAAACATAAACACTATACATTCAGAGTAATATGGTGAAAGGTGTAACGATAGAACATCGAATGTCAAACTAATCATATATGGTTTAACGAAGAAAAATGGATGATATCATAAATAAATAACCACATTTAAGAATAATAATAAATACAAGGGTTGAAATTGGTGAAAATATTCTTATTAAATCATCATGTAACTCTTGAGATAAAACCACCTTAACAATGAAAAAAATAGTGCTCTTGGAAGAATAATTTTATAAAAAAATAATTTATTTTAGGTATATTTATCATAATAAAATGTGTTATATTATGAAAATACATGTTGTTAAAAATATAATTTATATTGGTCTTGAAAATATATAAAAACTGAGAAATTTCCTTGAATTGGGCTTGTATTTCGTGACGTATTTTTAAGTGTTGTGTTAATCCCTATAAAATTAATAAAGATTCAGGTGGATAAAATATATGAAAATATTCACATAATATATGTTTATTAAATAATAATAAATAATAATTTATGTCACGACCCCCTCCCCACAAAGTGTACCCCTCCTGGGTCGGCAATGTGAAAAGGGAGATAATGACCCCCGAGTCCCGCCTCCAGTAGGCCCCGGGTTGGCGACTAGCACCGAGGGTATAATACACACACAAATGGGAGGCATTACCCTCTAAGAGAACACATGTAGAAGAGAGAGATAGAATAGACTCCAACCAACTCCAACTCATAACTAAAATGTAAATGAAACCCAAGTACATATATGAAATGTCATGCAAAAGTACTACAAGTGGAAGGGAAAACTAAAAGTACCCAAAAAAAAGAAAAACGGCAGCGACCACATGCCCGAACAGCTCCTCCTCCAACCGCAAGCTAGTAGTAACCAGCTTGATCTCCAACCTGCTCCAAGTGACCTGAAAAACAATTTATATGTACATAGGGTGAGTATAATAGTATACTCAGTAGGATCCTCCCCAAGACTCTCGTGCAAAAGTAAAGAAAGCATGCTAAAGCCCAGTGAACAACAAGTGAAACTAACTCGTCACCTAAACAGGTATACTACGTTCCCAACCTCACCATGGCTACTCTCACCAAGTATCGCATACAAGAATATAGCATATAGTAAAGAATATCAAGGGTACCCCGCTACTACTTCCCCACTGGTGTGCCGCTTTGCCCCAACGACATACGTCCTGTGCATCTCTCTCCAAAGGATTGCCCGTATCAACATGGGTCAAGCTCCCCAATCTGCACCTCGTGCACCACAAAGGCTTTCCCGCAGAAACCTGGGCTAATCTCCACACAATCCTCACAACCAAAATTAACCAGGTAGTTTCCAGGAGCCACCACAGCTTGCATAACGTGTATCATACGTCGGGTATTATACCTCAAACCATTACAGCCCATACACCGAGTAAGGATCCTCAAGCCATCACAGCCTATACACGTTACACCTATAGTAGTCCATAGGATACTGTATCTAGAATATATGTGTGTGAAATAACCACAAGCCATTACAGCCCTCTACACACATATATGGGTAAAACTAACCACTGTGCCTACCAGCACTAAGATCTACCAAGAGAAGAGAGCGGGGCCAAAGGGGGTAGTCAGCCATTCAACCTCCCATCAGAATGTTGGGGAAAACACCCCCCCAGGGATCAGAATCCCCGGGGTGTCAGTTTCCCTTACCGACAGGGTGGAGTAGCGTATAGAAACAAAAAAAGTACAGAATATATAAGTAACTCACATCCACACTATGGGCATTACCTAGTCTTAGATACAACTGCAGCTAACGTCTCTCAGACTCCAGGCTGCTACTTCAAAGACTAGGTATCCTATAAGCACACAACCAAATTGAAGAGCTTCATTAGATTACTCCATTCTCATTTATCAATTCCACTGTACGTTAATTAATTCTTTAATCATTAATTAAGAATGAACAATTCCACATTAAACTGAGTTGGCATCACTTTCAAAAACAACTGCTCCTTTTTAAGATTCACATCACCTTTAAATTCCAGCATCTCCATCCCCATGGATTTTCACCATTTAATCAAACATTCATTACAGAATTACTTTTCCACATTCCCAGGCATTCTAGAAAAACATCATATGCTTCTAAACACAAAGGAGGCCCAACACGGTGAGTAGATATACTACCCGTCGAGTCTTTGCCGCCTATAGAAAGAGCATAGACCCATCCTCCATCGGGATGCTAAACACGGAAAGAACGTGGCATATCCCGCGTGTCTTCGCCTCCTTCGGAAAGAGGGTAAGAAAGACCAGCTTCCTTCAGCAGTGGGGAAAAGTAAAGCAGATAAGCAACCAAACCAAACCACCAACATTAAACCATCACATTCATCTCATACCATCACCCTTGGTGTCCTCCATAACACCCATATGCATAAACCGATGCATATTGCCACCCTAGGCGTCATCCGCTGCCACAACCACAAGTCTCCATGCCTCCACATATCACAACAGCCATCCAGGATCACATCACAGCACAAGCAGCAGGAAAACAAACATCACAAAGTGGGCTCTCGGCCCGTTAACAAACAAGAGGGTAACTCAGAACCCTTTTTGAAATTCCCACATAATCTGTTCTCAAATCCATATTGAATTAACAGATTTGTTATTCGTAGGTTCCAATTAGGGATACCTAATCAGCAAGCTATCACAATTAAACAACCATGCTTACTTCCCTAATTTTATTATCCTCAACTTAGAACAACTACAACAACAGCAATAACCAGATTAATTTACATGCCTCTTTAACTTTAGCCAATTAATTAACAATTAATTCCGGCTTTACGTCCATTATCAATTTCAATCATGAACGAACAACAAATCAAAGAAAACATAGATATCACTATATCTAGGAAAACATGAGGCAAACCGTTATCACGGTATAAAGCAACAGCATGCGATCAACCAATTCTTTTAATCCGGTTCAAGTATTTAATTAGGTCAATTTCATTGTGATCCAAAGGAATAAATCATGCTAATTCTACGATTGCACATATACAATTAGGGAATCCATGAATCCCCTACCTCGAAGAGTTCTTGACGTCCTTTATCCACACAGCAGGTCACGATCCTCCCCTCACGACAACTTATGTGGAAGAATGATCGACACAGCTTGGTTGCATCCAACAGAGCGGGACTGATCCTAGGAGTAAGGGATGTTTGTGAAACTCCTACGAAAAGGATTGAAAGGTTCTAGTGCGTCTAAGTTAAGAACAAAGGTAAGGAACAAGGGAGAATGATATCTCGTACCTTTTTAAGATTTAACAAGGTGACGGTTTAAGATCTGGTTAATTCTCCATTAAAAACGGATCGCATTAACCCACGCGGTTTGACCACGTAAAACATTCCAAGCCTTAGGAATAATTAATATAGGATTTATGGCATTTGAATCGGCCTTAAGAGACCTTAAAATAAGGCTTTAAATGTATTTTACGTCAAAGGAAACGTCAAAAGGGGAAAAATTGTAGGAGTCTGGAAACACTGTTCACCCACCGTTACTGTATATGAAACTGATCTGTCACACCGATCTGTGAAACTGATCTGTGAAACTGATCTGTCACACCGATCTGTGAAACTGATCTGTCTCACCGATCTGTGAAACTGATCTCTCTCACCGATCTGTGAAACTGATCTGTCTCACCGATCTGTGAAACCGATCTGTCTCACCGATCTGTGAAACTGATCTGTCTCACCGATCTGTGAAACCGATCTGTCTCACCGATCTGTGAAACTGATCTGTCTCACCGATCTGTGACACTGATCTGTCTCACCGATCTGTGACACTGATCTGTCTCACCGATCTGTGAAACTGATCTGTGAAACAGATCTGTCTCACCGATCTGTGACACCGATCTGTCTCACCGATCTGTGAAACCGATCTGTCTCACCGATCTGTGACACCGATCTCTCTCACCGATCTGTGAAACCGATCTGTCTCACCGATCTGTGAAACTGATCTGTCTCACCGATCTGTTACTGTTCATAAAACTGGAAACACTGTTCACAGAACTAGAAAATTGGCAAAGTGTTGGGGATAAGTCCCCTTAACCTCCCAAAACACCTCCAACACCAAAATTTCACAAAGTAATGGACCGGAGAGGTCCGGGCCATTACATTAGATACCTCTCAAAACATTCTCGTCCTCGAGAATTAAAAACCAACCCAGAAGAAAAGAGGGGTCCGAACAACCACCCCATAAGATACCTCTCAGGGGAAAACCAACACGAGTTGTTCAAAATCTGGAACAAAACCACAACATCCGAGAATAAACAACCCAAAAAAAACAATTCAAACATAACATCACATTAAAGGTACATAAATAAAACATGAAAGGTCTAACCAGAGAGGAAACATCATTACATGAAAGGAGTTAAACATTAAACAACTCTGGGTACTGAGCACGTATCTGTGACTCACGCTCCCAGGTACTCTCCTCCATGCCGCCGTGTCGCCACAAGACACGAACTAAAGGAATAGAACGCCCACGCAACACCTTCTCCTTGTGGTCTTGGATCTCCACAGGTTTCTCCTCGAAGGTTGCATTATCATCAATATCGATCTCTCCCCAATCGATAACATGAGATTCATCATGAAGATAACGACGGAGCTGCGATACATGGAAAACATCATGTATCTGACTCATCTGAGGGGGAAGTTCTACTCGATATGCCACAGCTCCAACACGAGCTAACACCTCGAAAGGCCCAACAAAACGTGGATAAATCTTACTTCCACGACCGAACCTTCGCTGCCCACGACGGGGAGTCACCTTCAGAAACACATGATCCCCAACATTAAACTCTAACGGTCTCCTTCTTTGATCAGCATAAGATTTCTGACGATCTTGTGCTATCTTCATCCTCTCACGAATCACTTGAACCATCTCTGTCGTATTCTTCACTAGTTCTGGTCCGAGAATTGCTGACTCTCTGACCCCAGTCCAGCACAACGGAGAACGGCATGGCCGGCCATACAAGGCTTCAAACGGCGCCATGCCGATGGTAGAGTGAAAACTATTATTGTAAGAGAACTCTACCAAAGGTAAGTGCTTCACCCATGAACCTCCAAAATCAAGAACACAAGAGCGCAACATGTCTTCAAGAGTTTGGATGGTTCGCTCTGTCTGACCATCCCTTTGAGGATGAAAAGCAGTGCTAAGGCATAGTTGAGAGCCAAAAGCATGCTGGAGACCTCTTCACACCCTAGAGGTAAAACGAGGGTCTCGATCAGAAATGATCGTCTTACGAACTCCGTGAAGCCTCACCACCTCCTCCAGATACTGCCTCGACAAAACTTCCACTGAGCTCGACTCCTTGATTGCTATGAAGTGGGCCGATTTAGTTAAACGATCCACTACCGCCCATATAGCATCATGTCCTCCCGGAGCTCGAGGTAGACTTGTAACAAAGTACAGTGAGATGTCCTCCCACTTCCACTGAGGAATCTCTATGTGCTGGAGAAGACCACCAGGAACACGGTGTTCGGCCTTCACCTTCTGGCAGACTAAACATCGAGACACACATTCTGCAACTGAACGCTTCAGTCCAGGCCACCAAAACTGACTCCTCAAGGATCGATACATCTTCGTCACACCAGGATGTACAGCTAAGGGCGAGCTATGGAACTCTCGGAGAACCGTCTCGCGCATCGCCAAGGGAACAAAAAGCCTACCATGATACAACACCCGGTGTTGTTCATCCTCCAACAAACCATCAGGGGCCTCTCCACAAACGACTCTGTCTCTCAAAACTTCCACCTCTAGATCACCCAACTGAGACTCTTCCACCTTATGCATCAGGGATGACTATACCGTCATCTGGAAAAGACAACCTCTTCCCCCAAATTCTCCCATATCAAGATGCAAAGCTGCTAGCTCTTCCATCCCTCTCCAGGAATCACCCGATTCACGCACAACATCATTACGTGAATTTCGGCTCAGTGCATCAGCAACAACATTTCCCTTCCCAGGTGTATACGATATTTCGAAGTCGTATTCCTGTAAGAACTCCATCCACCGACGCTGCCGCAAGTTCAAATCCCGCTGAGATAAAACATACCTCAAACTCTTATGATCGGTGAAAACCACAAAGCGCTCGCCAATGAGGTAATGTCTCCACAACTTCAGCGCAAACACCACGGCTTCCAACTGAAGATCATGGGTGGCATAATTGCGTTCATGGGGTCGCAACTGCTGAGACCCATAAGAAACAACTGACCTCTGCTGCATGAGAACACAGCCTATCCACAGATGTGAAGCATCACAGAAAACATCAAACTGGACTCCCTCTACTGGAAGAAAAAGGACTGGAGCACTTACCAACTTCTCCTTTAGATACTCGAAAGCTGTCTGACACTGATCAGTCCATATGAACGCTTGATCCTTCCTGGTCAAAGCTGTCAGAGGAGTTGCAACTCGGGAGAAATTAGCCACAAACCTCCTATAATAGCCTGCGAGACCAAGGAAACTTCGCACCTCTGACAAGGTCTTGGGGGCTGGCCAAGACACCACTGATTGTATCTTCGAAGGATCCACAGCTACTCCCTGTTGGGACACAACATGTCCCAAGAAATGAACTTCTTGAGCCCAGAACTCACACTTGGACAACTTCCCAAACAACCGATGTTGGCGAAGAACTCCCAAAACAGCTCGTAGATGCTCTGCATGCTCTTCTTCAGATGTGGAGTACACAAGGATGTCGTCAATGAAAAACAAAACAAACTTGTCCAGGAATTCACGGAACACAGCATTCATCAACCCCATGAAAACAGCTGGAGCATTTGTCATGCCGAATGGCATTACAACAAACTCATAATGTCCATGACGACAGCGGAAAGCAGTCTTCGGGATATCCTCATCCCTTACACGCATATGATGATATCCTGACCGCAAGTCGATCTTTGAGAACCAACTTGCACCCTTCAGTTGATCGAATAGGTCATCAATCCATGGAAGTGGATAGCGGTTCTTTATTGTCACTTTGTTTAAGCGATGATAATCGACGCACAACCGCAAACTGCCATCAGCCTTTTTCACGAACAAGACTGGTGCACCCCACGGTGACACACTTGGCCGAACAAAACCACACTGCAACAGACCATCGAGCTGAATACGTAGCTCTCGTAACTCTGAAGGGGCCATCCTATATGGAGACATAGAGATAGGAGACGCTCCTGGTTGTAGCTCGATCCCAAACTCGATCTCTCGTCGAGGGGGTAAGGATACAACCTCTTCTGGAAAGACATCAGGGTACTCCTCTACGACCCTAGGAAACACCAACTGTTGAACCTCTGAAGAACTCAGCATCATCCCAGCCATCATTGATGATAAGGATGAAACTTGTCTATGACTCATCCGAGGATCTCTCTCACCAACAAACACTAATTCCTCTCCATCTTCATCAAAGAAAACGACCTTCTTCCTGTAGCAATCCACAATAGCCTGCACCGAATACAACCAATCCATGCCGAGGATGACATCATATGGTTGTATTCGTAAACATAGGAAATCTCCCCAAGTGTGGTGCTGCCCCAACACTAGCTCACAATCTCTACATACTTCAAACAAGCTAACTCGACCTCCAACTGGCGTAGTCAACGCCAAGGGCACTGTAAGCCTCTATACCTCAAGTCCCAAAGCGTGGACAAGGGTAGGGGATATAAAGGAGTGTGTCGCGCCTGAATCAAACATGGCATACACCAAGGTAGAAAACAAGCAAAGGGTACCTCAGACGACGTCTGGCTCGCCTGGAGCTGGCAACGCTAGAGCATGAAGCTGACCACGACCACCTCCACGGCCTCTCTGACCCTGATGACGACCACCACCACGGTCGCACTATGCTCTCTGAGGATGGGGAGCGTCATGGGGATGTCCTCTGCCTACTCCATCTACCCTCTGTTGATCTAAAGCTGGTGCAACCTGCTGCTGCTGCCTCGGCTGGAACTGCCTCAACGGAGGAACCTGGAGTGGAGCGCCTGGTGCACGATGACTGCTCTGAAAAGTCGGGCACTCCCGCTGCTGATGACCACGTCCACCACAAGAAAAACAAGCGCCTGATCCCTTGGCATAGGTCTGAGAGTTGCTGCCTCTGGAGAAACGAGATGGGAAGGGCCGAGACCTACCCCCAGGTGAACGAAAACTCTTCTGCCCTGAAAACCGGGAACCCCGGACCACAGCTCTGCTTCGTGAGGAATCATGACGATTCCCCTCTCGTGACGATCTGGTCCTGGTCAAAGTCCTCTCAACAACCTCTGCCCTCGCCAGCACCTCAAGATATGTCTTCAGCATAAATGGGGTGACCTGGCGCTGGATCTCTGGATGCAAAGCCTCCTCGAAATGCCTCGCCCTGGCCTCATCATCTGGTAACAGGTCTGAAGCATACCGTAGAAGGTTCCTGAAACGAATTCCAAACTCCCGAACACTGGAGCTCCCCTGTCGAAGGGTAAGAAGCTCCTGGCGACTGGATGCCTTTGTAGTCGATGAAAGAAACTCGACTCTAAACCTGTCTCGAAACTCCTCCCATGAGATCGCTGACTCCTCACGATCCCTGAGGAACAAGGACCACCACTGTCTCGTTGCTCCACGCAACATCGTCACAACCAAGGACACCCAGTGTTCCTTCTGAGCACGAATCGAACTGAAGCCTATCTCGACCTCCTCCAACCAGTCTTCTGTGACTGCATCTGAAACGGAGCCCTCGTACTTCTGTAGACTCTGGCGCTGAAAATCTCGGAGTGTCTTCCTCCAAGTGTCATCGTCGTCAACCTCTACCCGGCGGCGATCTGCTGGAACAGCCTGCTGGGCACCTTCTGCGCAAACCTGACGAGGACGTCGACCTGGAGCCATACCTGTAAAATAACAACCATTAGAGCTCCTAAGCCTGGAATATGGAAGACTCAACATTAATTAATTAATTATTTTGTTTTATTAATTTTAGGTTACATATCCCAAGGTCTACCCATTCAAACACAGGCGCAAAGAATAATGATGCATGACCCTTTCCTAGGTCTCTACCCTGCAACCAGTATCACTTTGTTTAGTAGCCACCGTAAACGTAATGGTCCGTGCAACAGATCATAGGGGGACCTGAACGCATATGTCTCTGCCGGTCTCCAGTGTTTACCCCACTTGCTAAACATGAATGACACCATTGCCCTACCATCCCATGCATCCTCACCTGTGCCTAACTCCAAACTCCATCCTATCCCTCAACCAGAGCTCTGATACCACTCTGTCACGACCCCCTCCCCACAAAGTGTACCCCTCCTGGGCCGGCAATGTGAAAAGGGAGATAATGACCCCCGAGTCCCGCCTCCAGTTGGCCCCGGGTTGGCGACTAGCACCGAGGGTATAATACACACACAAATGGGAGGCATTACCCTCTAAGAGAACACATGCAGAAGAGAGAGATAGAATAGACTCCAACCAACTCCAAATCATAACTGAAATGTAAAAGAAACCCAAGTACATATATGAAATGTCATGCAAAAGTACTAAAACTGGAAGGGAAAACTAAAAGTACCCAAAAAAAATAAAAACGGCAGCGACCACAAGCCCGAAGAGCTCCTCCTCCAACCGCAAGCTAGTAGTAACCAGATTGATCTCCAACCTTCTCCAAGTGACCTGAAAAACAGTTTATATGTACATAGGGTGAGTATAACAGTATACTCAGTAGGATCCTCCCCAAGACTCTCATGCGAAAGTAAAGAAAGCATGCTAAAGCCCAGTGAACAACAAGTGAAACTAACTCGTCACCTAAACAGGTATACTATGTTCCCAACCTCACCATGGCTACTCTCACCAAGTAACGCATACAAGAATATAGAATATAGAAAAGAATATCAAGGGTACCCCGCTACTACTTCCCCACTGGTTTGCCGCTTTTCCCCAACGACATACGTCCTGTGCATCTCTCTCCAAAGGCTTGCCCGTATCAACATGGGTCAAGCTCCCCAATCTGCACCTCGTGCACCACAAAGGCTTGCCCGCAGACACCTGGGCTAAGCTCCACACAATCCTCACAACCAAAAGTTACCAGGTAGTTTCCGGGAGCCACCACAGATCGCATAACATGTATCATACGTCGGGTATTATACCTCAAACCATTACAGCCCATACACCGAGTAAGGATCCTCAAGCCATCACAGCCTATACACGTTACACCTATAGTAGTCCATAGGATACTATATCCAGAATATATGTGTGTGAAATAACCACAAGCCATTACAGCCCTCTACACACATATATGGGTAAAACTAACCAATGTGCCTACCAGCACTAAGATCTACCAAGAGAAGAGAGCGGGGCCAAAGGGGGTAGTCAGCCATTCAACCTCCCATCAGAATGTTGGGGAAAACACCCCCCCAGGGCTAAGAATCCCCGGGTGTCAGTTTCCCTTACCGACAGGGTGGAGTAGCGTATAGAAACACAAAAAGTACAGAATATATAAGTAACTCACATCCACACTATGGGCATTACCTAGTCTTAGATACAACTGCAGCTAACGTCTCTCAGACTCCAGGCTGCTACTTCAAAGACTAGGTATCCTATAAGCACACAACCAAATTGAAGAGCTTCATTAGATTACTCCATTCTCATTTATCAATTCCATTGTATGTTAATTAATTATTTAATCATTAATTAAGAATGAACAATTCCACATTAAACTGAGTTGTCATCACTTTCAAAAACAACTGCTCCTTTTTAAGATTCACATCACCTTTAAATTCCATCATCTCCATCCCCGTGGATTTTCACCATTTAATCAAACATTCATTACAGAATTACTTTTCCACATTCCCAGGAATTCTAGAAAAACATCCTATGCTTATAAACACAAAGGAGACTCAACACGGTGAGTAGATATACTACCCGTCGAGTCTTTGCCGCCTATAGAAAGAGCATAGACCCATCCTCCATCGTGAGTCTAAACACGGAAAGCACGTGGCATACCCCGCGTGTCTTCGCCTCCTTCGGAAAGAGGGTAAGCAAGACCAGGTGCCTTCAGCAGTGGGGAAAAGTAAAGCAGATAAGCAACCAAACCAAACCACCATCATCAAACCATCACATTCATCTCATACCATCACCCTTGGTGTCCTCCACGACACCCATATGCATAAACCGATGCATCTTTCCACACTAGGCGTCATCTGCTGCCACAACCACAAGTCTCCATGCCTCCACATATCACAACAGCCATCCAGGCTCACATCACAGCACAAGCAGCAGGAAAACAAACATCACAAAGTGGGATCTCGGCCCGTTAACAAAAAAGAGGGTAACT
Source organism: Viscum album (assembly GCA_963277665.1). Lineage (NCBI taxonomy): Eukaryota > Viridiplantae > Streptophyta > Magnoliopsida > Santalales > Viscaceae > Viscum > Viscum album. The sequence continues at coordinate 1,566,218,230 of OY728145.1, forward strand.
CAGAACCCTTTTTGAAATTCCCACATAATCTATTTTCTAATCCATATTGAATTAACAGATTTTTTATTCGTAGGTTCCAATTAGGGATACCTAATCAGCAAGCTATCACAATTAAACAACCATGCTTACTTCTCTAATTTGATTATCCTCAACTTAGAACAACTACAACAACATCAATAACCAGATTAATTTACATGCCTCTTTAACTTTAGCCAATTAATTAACAATTAATTACGGCTTTACGTTCATTATCAATTTCAATCATGAACGAACAACAAATCAAAGAAAACATATATATCACTATATCTAGGAAAACATGAGGCAAACCGTTATCACGGTATAAAGCAGCAACATGCGATCAACCAATTCTTTTAATCCGGTTCAAGTATTTAATTAGGACAATTTCATTGTGATCCAAAGGAATAAATCATGCTAATTCTACGATTTCACATATACAATTAGAGAAGCCATGAATCCCCTACCTCGAAGAGTTCTTGACGTCCTTTATCCACACAGCAGGTCACAATCCTCCCCTCACGACAACTTATGTGGAAGAATGATCGACACAGCTTGGTTGCATCCAACAGAGCGGGACTGATCCTAGGAGTAAGGGTTGTCTGTGCAACTCCTACGGAAAGGATTGAAAGGTTCTAGCGCCTCTTAGTTAAGAACAAAGGGAAGGAACAAGGGAGAATGATATCTCGTCCCTTTTTAAGATTTAACGAGGTGACAGTTTATGATCCGGTTAATTCTCCATTAAAAACGGATCGCATTAACCCACGCGGTTTGACCAAGTAAAACATTCCAAGCCTTAGGAATAATTAATATCGGATTTATGGCATTTGAATCGACCTTAAGAGCCCTTAAAATAAGGCTTTAAATGTATTTTACGTCAAAGGAAACGTCAAAAGGGGAAAAACTGTAGGAGTCTGGAAACACTGTTCACCCACCGTTACTGTACAAGAAACTGATCTGTCACATCGTTCTGTGAAACTGATCTGTGAAACTGATCTGTCACACCGATATGTGAAAATGATCTCTCTCACCGATCTGTGAAACTGATCTGTCTCACCGATCTGTGAAACGGATCTGTCTCACCGATCTGTGAAACCGATCTGTCTCACCGATCTGTGAAGCTCATCTGTCTCACCGATCTGTGAAACTGATCTGTCTCACCGATCTGTGACACTGATCTGTCTCACCGATCTGTGAAACTGATCTGTCTCACCGATCTGTGACACTGATCTGTCTCACCGATCTGTGAAACTGATCTGTCTCACAGATCTGTGAAACTGATCTGTCTCACCGATCTGTGACACTGATCTGTGACACCGATCTGTCTCACCGATCTGTGAAACCGATCTGTCTCACCGATCTGTGAAACCGATCTTTCTCACCGATCTGTGAAACTGATCTGTCTCACCGATCTGTGAAACTGATCTGTGAAACCGATCTGTCTCACCGATCTGTGAAACTGATCTGTGAAACCGATCTGTCTCACCGATCTGTGAAACCGATCTGTCTCACCGATCTGTGAAACCGATCTGTCTCACCGATCTGTGAAACCGATCTGTCTCACCGATCTGTGAAACTGATCTGTCTCACCGATCTGTTACTGTTCATAAAACTGGAAACACTGTTCACAGAACTAGAAAATTGGCAAAGTGTTGGGGATAAGTCCCCTTAACTTCCCGGAACACCTCCAACACCAAAATTTCACAAAGTAATGGACCGGAGAGGTCCGGGCCATTATAATTTATTTTCGATTAAGGATGTAAAATAGTTACCTGAAACAAAATGGATGTTCATGTACAAAACCCTTACCTTAGGTGTGGAGGTGTTCCTCATGTGATCCTAATGACCTAAATAATCAAATGTAGATTCATAAATAAATTATTAATTAACCTCTGCGATATTTAATTGATTTATTTTAACCTTATTATGTTCATTCAAGTCCTTTTTATGGGTTAATCAGTTCAATTTCATTATTTTTGAGTGTTTTCTTCCTTGGTTTTCATGATTAGTTTACTTTTATTCATCTATGGATAAACTTGTAGTATTAGAATGTTTGTACATAATATAAGTTTTATGTTATTAGTGAGAAATGAGAATATTTGAGGGATATAAAAATCATTTCTTTGTAAGTAGTAAAGTTGAATCACTATATTAAACATAAAGGAAAATTGATTGGGTTAATTGGCAGTTTTTGATCACAATGAACTCATTTTTATTTTTAATTTAATATCGTGTTCAAAAAAAGAATTATATTACCTTAAATAAGTAATACTACATATATTATTTTCATATTAAACCATAAAAATAGTTTCATTTATTTAATTTAATATGGTAAAGGAAATTGAAAACCCATCATCATCGAATGTGATAAATTAACACATCTCGGATTATGTTATCATTTTAAGTATAAAACAAGCGAAAAAGAGAGATGGTGATGAATTATTACTTTATTATAAGAAACTTTTTGTAACTATAAGGTATTGAAGTAATCACAACATTTTTATGAGAGGATGATATGATAGAAAATGAAACAAATGAACATGAAATAAAAGATATGAAATGAGCTATTTACCTTTTGAAGTATTCTTCCTTGGGATCATTTTTAAGGGAAAGGTTTTGGTAAAACAATTTTTAAAAAAGAGTTGATGGACGTGGGGTAGGATATTATGAGGAATTGTTTAAATAATTTAGGCAAGGGTCCATGTTTTAGAGTAGTGATGAGAGGTGGGAGTGAGGGGGGTTATAATAGATGAGAGTAGTGATTTTTTATTATCTTATTCATTATTTTATAATTTTTCCCAAGATAAGAAATATTATTCGTCAAGGTGGCCAATAATAGTATTATATACATTTGAGTTTGATCTAATGATCATTTACATCATCAATGACTCATTCATGATATTGAAAATCTCTTAATTATTATTTTTCATAAATTATAAAATTTAACTTTTCACAAAACTTATGAGAATTTCAAAAAATTCCCAAAAAATCACCAAAACAATTTTTTGATGTGTAGAATTTAAAAATGAACTCTATTTTATAAATATAATTTTTTCAATGTAGAAATTTTATTTTCATATAAAATAATTATTTACTTGAAAAATAAAAATTTATATTTAAAACTAATTTTATAATACTTTCAATAATTAACTATGGTCATTTTATATAATTCAATAATCAAAAGAAAAAATAATATTTATTTAGGAAGATATTTTATGAAAATGGATTTTCTTTAAAATAAATTTATTAATTTAAAATTATATTTATATATTTATTAATCAAAAAAATACCAACACTTAATCATTAATTTCTATAATACTCTATTACATTTAAAAAGTGTCAAGCATTAATTTATACCAATGATTTTATTATATTTCCAAAGTATCTTTACAATTAAAGTTTTCTGATACCTCAACACCTGTTCTTAGGGTCCAAAATCTGTATAGTCTTTTCAAATTATGATAGGTCATGTTCGAATTCATTTCATTTAGAGTGAGGATATGGTTTGTGTTTGCCATGCACATCCTCAACAATGAGACATGAAGCAAATTGTGTAATTTATTTATGATTGGAGGAATAACCAATCGATATGCAATATCTAAAATTAACTATTGGATTTCTAGAGGTCTATTTTACATATGGCTCAGTTTCCCATTCTTCTCAAATCTTATTGCTCTGATTCATGGTGGTACTTTCAAGAAAACGTGATTTCCAACTTAAAATTACAAATCCTTCATCGATTATCATCATAGAATTTTTTCGTACATTGACATAATTTTATATGGGTTCTTATTGTCTTTACCTTTTTTATTGTTTCCTCCACATTCATTGGGCCCATTATCTATCTTTCTCCAACTTCATCTAAATAAGTTGGGGTACGTCATATCCTTCCATACTATGCTTCATATGGATCCATTTGAATACTTGAATTGATACTATTATGGTTATAAAACACCACTAAATGTAAATAATGATCCCACATACCTTTAAAGTCATTTTAACATGATATCAACATGTCATATAAGGTTCGGATCATTGTAATGATTTTCTGTTACTTTTTGGATGCTATAAAGTATTCCAACAATGCCCAATATCCAAATTATGATGAATAATTTTCTAGAATTTTGATGTAAATCTTGTATCATGTTCAAAAATAATTCAGAGAGGTTCTCCATGAAGTCTCAAAACATCATTTATGTAGAGTTTTGTAGGCACTCTTGTAGAAAATCCTCCCTTATAGGAATGAAATGTGCAGATTTTGCATGACTGTCCACAATTATCCCAATTGAATCATTCTTCCTTGGATTTTTCTGTAATCCATTATTTAAAATACATAGTGATCTAATCCCTTTTCCATTTAGTAATAGGTATATGTTTCATTACACCTATTTTATGTTGTCTTTTTTGAATTTACATGCTTACATAATAGACATCTTGATATATATATTCAGAAATTTTCGTCTTTATGTTATCTAAGTAGAATTTTTCCATCAAATTAATATACAGCATATTGATACCATGATGTATAAATAAATTATAACTATTTGAATCATCCAAGGACTCCCTTTTTAGATTGGGTATAGAGGGAAAACTAATCTTGTTCCCATATCTCTTAATTAATTCTTCACACACGATGTCGTCCTACTTCCCATCATTCGAACTGTTAATTTTCTTTTGAAGGTTATCATCATTAGACCGAGAATTATTAATCCGTTAAAATAGATATGTTTGGGACACAAAATGAAAAATTAGTGATGTTTCGCATTCATTTAAATTTACTATATCTATTTTAGTAGATCCATTTATAGAGGATCCCTTTTAATCCTCATTTTGATTAGGATTCCGTGATCCTTCCTACTCAATGCATCAGCTATCTTATTTTTCTTTCCTAGGTGGTAGTGTATGGAACAATCATAACCATTGAGTAGTTCAAGCCATCACCTTTACCTCATGTTGATTTATTTTGTTGAGAAGATATATTTTAAGATCATAGGACCCATATATATCTCACATCTTTTACCATAGATATAATGTATCCATATTTTCATAGAAAAGATTACAGATGCTAACTCAAAATCTTGATAAGGATAGTTTTGTTAAATAATTGTTTACTGCCTATATGCATAGGCAATAACTCTATCATTCTGCATAAGGACACAACCACGTCCTTTCATTGATGCATCAATAAAGATCACAAATTTAACTTTCCCTGATTGTAAAGTCACGATAAGAAAATTCACTTATATCCTTTTCAATTCCTCAAAACATTCCTCACATTTTTTCCCATATGAAATTTACCGCTTTTTGTATAAGCTTCTTCATTTGTTTGACATAATGGGAGAAGTTATGAACAAAAATCCAATAATAACCTACTAAACCAATAAAACTATGTACCTCGATTATTTTTATTAGAGTAGGCCATTCTTGAACAACCTTTGTCTTCATAGGATCAAAAATTATACCATCCTTATAGATATTGTGGTCATGAAAATAAAACTAATTGAAGCCAAAATTCACACTTTACAAACATCCTATATAATAAATTTCTTCTAAGAGTCCATAGAACATTGAGAAAGAGATTTTCACGATCTTTATAGATATTGGATAATAAAAATATATCATCAATAAATACAACTATAATTTCATCAAGATATTCCTCAAAAACACTATTCATTGGATCCATGAAAATATAGGCTGGATTAGTCAATCCAAATGCATTACTCTAAACTCATAATTCCCAAAACTAGTTCAAAATTCTTCCATTGGATTTTGTTCCATACCTAATCACAGTTGATGATATCCATATCAATGTTCAATATTCCAAAATTTTTGGGCTCCAGGTATTTGATCAAATAAATATTCAATGTGAGGTAGGGGATACCTATAATTTATTGATACAACATTAATATCCTTGTAGTCAATGCACAAACTCAATGATCCATCTATCATTTTAATGAAAAGGTCATGTGCTCAACATGGAGAACTGCTACGGTGAATAAATAATTTATCACTTAATTCCTCTGGTTGTCTCTTCAATTAAAAAAATCCCACAGTTTCGATTCTAAATGGGGTCCTTGATATGGGCTTTCAATGAGGAATTATTTCAAGCGAAAACTCAATTTCCCACTCTAGAGAATTTCTATGTAATACATCTGGAAACCAATAAACATATTCTTGAACAATTTGTATGTCCTTTATTTAAACATATTTTTATTCACCCATAATTATCACATTCATTTCGACCAAATAAATGAATTCATTAGAGTTACTAGGGGTGGAGCTAGATAAGAATTAGCTGTCGATTTTAATTCTCTAAAGATAAGGGATTCATCATTGTTCTAAAAAATCATAACATTCACCTTGTTGTAGAATATCGTTGCATCTTAGTATGAAATACAACTCATTCAAAGGATTATATAAATGTCAATAATTGGCGTGATTATATGGTTAGAAACTAAAGAGCGTTTATGTGTCATGATGGGGACTCCCTGATCCATGTTTCTTATAATGATACATCCCCTAAGAGTTTGGACTACAAATTCCATTATTACATCAAAGTGGACACATGTAATTTTCATCTAAAACAAGGAAGATATAAAAGAATGTGATGATCCAGAATCAAATAAATCATTGGATAAGTTCAAAAAAACTATTAAAGTACCTGTCACCACATCGTTAGGAATGTCGACCTTAGTAGTCGTGACAAGATAAGCTTGCCTTTCTCCCTTGGAATTATTTGGGGGACATTTCCCTATCACTTAAAACATTCATGTACATAATGTCCGATCACATTGTAGTTTTAACATTGGACATTTGTTGATTTTTTCTTCCAATTTCAATCACGATATCATTGGAATTTTTCTCCGCACTTGTTACAAAATCCCATTCGATTCTATAATGTGCCATGGTGTTTCTTCACACAATTACTAGAGGGTTGAAGGATAACTCCTTCCTTCTTCCCCATTTGCGTATTTTTTTATAGACTTATATACAGCCCTATTAAACTCATCCTTTCCCTTGAATTCATATGAAATAGGGAATTATGTTTCTATCTTGATTTTACATGAGACTATAACTTCATATTATGATAAATTCTGAGAGACCAGTTCCCTTCAAATGAATTGATTTAAACCATCAAATAATTGATCAATCTTGCTCCATAGATTATGTATGTAGTCTAAAACATTCCCTGCTAACCTTGTAAATATGGATTCATACATAGAAACTTGTTCGTCCTATTTATCCCTCAGTTTCAATAATATCCTCTTTTATAAACTTGTTTTTCACAGGGAAAATATTGTTCCATGAATATTTATTTAAAATCCCTCCATTCCATACTTTCTATCTCTTCCTCCTCCTTGGTGTTTTGGATTAACTATCACCACTAATCTATGTCGCCAGATATATGATAAAATTCCATGAAACCTTCTCTCTTTCGTTACATACTAATAAGTGAAATATATTTTCTAGGGAAAGTTCCCACTACACAACAAAAAAAGGTTTTTTTAGTCCCATTGAATGATGGAGTCTGTTGTAGCATAAAGTGATCTAACATAGATACTCCATGTTGTGAATCAGGATGGTCTATATGGGGAAGGGTATTGGTTATAACCTGATTCTATTGTCCCAATATTGTTATATGTATTTTATCACTAGTCCTAGATGCAGATCCAACATTATTATCTTTCATATGAGGGAAATCCCCAGAAAGAGGATGTATTCTCATGAAGTTTCCATTCCTTCCACTAGAAATCATTTCAAAATGATGACATACACTCGATAAAGTTATGAATAATAATATATAATACCAACATAGAAAAATACATATCGTATATTAAAATACTATTCAAGGATAATAATTAATTATAAAAAATGTTTCCTTGAGGAACAATTTTCTTTTATATCATTCATAATGGATTATAAATAAAATTTGAATTATCATAACACTACGGGAAAATTGGTTATTTGCGACGGGCCAATTACGACGGGAATTTATACCGTCGCAAAAGGTCCGACAAAATATGTATTTTAGATGAGAGTCTCTTCCCTTCACAAATAGTAGGTTAATTGCGACGTGAATAGGTGACCCGCCACAATAGGTTTGGCGCGGTTTGCGTGCAAAAACACGGGCAGGGTATTTGCGATTGGGACGCACCCCCCGTCGCAAAAGACCGACGGTGGTAAATACTATTTGTGATGGGAAAATCTACCCATCGCAAATAGTATGTCGGCTTGTGTGTGTTTGCGATGGGACTCGTCACAAATTCCCTTTTTAACCACCGACCGTAATTAATGCGGGTGTGGGTTTTTGCGACGAGGCTCGTCGCAAATAACCCCGTCGCAACTAATCTAAACAATATATACCCCCACCTGTTTTTTTCCAAACCAATCAAATCTTTCTCTCCTTCTCTGTGCATTCTCCAGTTTTGTGTAAAAAATTTCTTTTAGTTAAATTTTTTATACGATAGCAATTGGAAGGCGGCTATACATTCAAAATATCAAAGTTTAAGGTATTTATATTTTATTTATTTATATGTATATTATTTTTGGATATTAATTTTAATTTTTGTTTATTAGTTGTAATTAAATTAGATTTAAATTGATTGTTATTTATATTTATTTTTAGTAAGAAATTGAAATTTTTGGGGATAATTATAAATAATTAGGGTTAATTTGCAATAATTAGAGACAATTATAGATAATTAGAGAAATTTAATCATAATTCGATATAATTAGGGATAATTATAGGAAATTAGAAATAATTAGGGGTAATTAGCAATAATTAGCAATAATTAGAGTAATTATCTATAATTAGAATAATTAGCTATAATTATTTATAATTACATATAATTAGCTATATTTATATATAATTAAAAATAATTAGTAATAATTAGCTATAATTAGTAATAATTAGATATAATTATGAATAATTAGGAATAATTAGGAATAATTTGGAATAATTATGAATAATTAGGAATAATTAGATATAATTAGAAATAATTACATACAATTAGTAATAATTATTAATAATTAGATATAATTAGTAATAATTAGTAATAATTAGCAATAATTAGGAATAATTAGGAATAATTAGAAATAATTAAAAATAAATAGAAATAATTAGCAATAATTAGCAATAATTTGGAATAATTAGGAATAATTAGGAATAATTAGGAATAATTAGGAATAATTAGGAATAATTAGGAATAATTAGTAATAATTAGTAATAATTAGTAATACTTAGTAATACTTAGTAATAATTAATAATAATTAGTAATAATTAGAAAAAATCAGTAATAATTAGTAATAATTATTAATAATTATTAATAATTATTAATAATAAGTAATAATTAGTAATAATTAGTAATAATTAGTAATAATTAGTAATAATTAGTAATAATTAGCAATAATTAGAAATAATTAAGAATAATTAGGTATAATTAGGAATAATTATGAATAATTAGGAATAATTAGTAATAATAATGAATAATTAGTAATAATTATGAATAATTAGGAATAATTAGGAATAATTAGTAATAATTAGGAATAATTAATAATAATTAATAATAATCATGAATAATTAGTAATAATTAAGAATAATTAGTAATAATTAGGAATAATTAGTAATAATTAGGAATAATTAGTAATAATTAGGAATAATTAGGAATAATAAGTAATAATTTGTAATAATAGGTAATAATAGGTAATAATTGGTAATAATTGGTAATAATTGGTAATAATTGGTAATAATTGGTAATAATTGTTAATAATTAGTAATAATTAGTAATAATTAGTAAAAATTAGTAAAAATTATAAATAATTATAAATAATTAGGAATAATTATGAAAAATTAGGAAAAATTAGGAAAAATTAGGAATAATTAGGAATAATTATGAATAATTAGTAATAATAGTAATAATTAGTAATAACTATTAATAATTAGTAATAATTTGTAATAAATAGTAAAAATTAGTAATAATTAGTAATAATTAGTAATAATTAGTAATAATTAGTAATAATTGGTAATAATTGGTAATAATTCGTAATAATTTGTAATAATTTTCCTTGGATGGTTGATCACCTTGAAAGTAGCATTGAAATAGGATAAACCAAGTCATGGCCTACTCATCTATAAGAATTATCTCACATAACCCTTTATATAGAACATTTATCCTTGGAAATTTAAGGGAAAGATTCTGATGTCCCCTCAAATTTTTAAGGAAGAATGATCTATGTAAAGGGAGTGAGATGATTCTTAGAGACGAGAATGATATTACTTTAGTCATCCAATTGCAACACTACTTACGTGGTGATCAACCATGCAAGGATAATGATCCATCGGACAAAAGAACAGCCATCAATCCACTAGAAATTGTGTCGCCATTAATTGATGGTAATTATTAAAAAGTAGTTGTAATTATTTATCTTCTTTTTTTCTGATAGTATTTTTATAATTTCTAATTATTCAAAAACATTTATGATTTAATATTTTATGTAGAAAAATATGGAACAAAGAAGTCGACATCAGTCATTATTAGATTATCGTTCTTGGATAAATTAGTATTGAAATACAAATGGTTATGGTTTAAATCCTGTATATATTGAGGGTGTTGAAGATTTCTTAAAATTTGCCTCATCAAAACCAAAATATGTTTTAGAAGGCACAATTAAGTGTTCTTGTAAAAAAATGTGCTCTGAGAACATTTGACACATTTGACAAGGTTGGAGGACATCTCTTGAGGTTTTGTTTTTAACCAGATTATGTTTTTTGGTATCAACACGGTAAACACAGTTCCAGAGAAGATCATAATAACTTGATTCCAGATCCATCACGGTTTCAAAATTTAGTACATGATGTTGCATGTCCATCTATGCAACATTCTAAAAAGTCACGATGATATTGATTTAACTCCTGAGTTGGCACCATCTGAATTTTATGAGTTTTTGAGGTCTATTAAGGATGCATTATGTCCTGGATTTAAGATAAGAAAATTAGAAGCTGTTGGAAAATTTATGGCCATTAAATTGGATAATTCAATGTCAAACAACTGGTTTGATCAGATATTTTCTTTGGTCAAAACACTGTAACCTAAAAGAAATGTGTTGCCTGTAAATTATTATGAGAGTAAGAGGCTGGCTCGTAATATGGTACTTAGTTATCAAAAGATTCATGCATGTCCAAATGATTGCACATTATATTCCGGTTAAAATGATTCATTGGATAGTTTTCCCACATGTTGACAGTCAAGGTATAAAGAATCTCAACCAGGGTCGATCAATTGTAGTAAAATAGTTGAGTTTTCCCCCTTACACCCAGGTCGTAGTATTTATTTATGTCTTAGAACACAACGTTAATGATAAAATAGCACAAAAACAATATTTCAACAGATAAAAGATTGAATCATCTATCTGATGGCGATTCATGGAAACATTTTGTTCGTCTGCATCCGTTTTATGCTATAGAATCCCAAAATGTGAGATTGTATCTTTCTACTCACGGTTTAAATCCTTTTGGTTCTTATAGTAGTCAGTATTCATGTGGTCCTGTCTTTGTATCTCTGTAAAATTTTTCTCCATGGATTTTGATAAAGGAGACTTATATCTATTTGCCTCTATTAATCTAATGACATCTGAAAATGTATTTTGATGTTCATTTTAAACCATTGATTGATGAATTAAATTAATTGTGGAGTGATTGTGTTAATAAATATGATGTTGCTACGAAAAAAAAAATTTATATTAAAAGATGCATTGATGTGGATGATTAGTGACTTTCCGACATATGGCATGTTATCTGGTTGGAGTACACATAGTCTGAAATCATGTCCTTAATGTATGAAATTAAAAAATGCCTTTATGCTCATCAATGGAAAAAAACCTTGCTATTTTTATTTTCATCGTAGATTTCTTCCAACCAATCATCCTTTTCGGAGGAAAAAACTCATTTCGGAAAAGTTACAATTGAAAGGGATGAACCTCCAAAGATGATCTCAGGGATAGAGTTAAAATCAGTTGGATTTGGATTACCTCCCATAACATTTGGACCAACAGTAATCCAAAAAAAATTCAAGGCTTTGGGAAAGAACATAATTGGAATAAATGGTGTATTTTTTGGGATCTTCCGTATTGGTCTGATTTGTTGGTCTGTCACATGATGGATGTTATGAATATTTATAAGAACTATTTTGATAATTTATTTCTTACAGTTTTGGGAACACCATGTACGACCAAAGATACTGTAAAGGCACGATTAGATCTTTCCCAAATTTGCAGGCGACCAGAACTTAAACTATTTGAAAATGTCAGATCATAGAGGTTAATGAAGACAAAATAAGCTTATACACTATACAAGGAGACTCTCTTATTATTTTGTCAGTGGATTGCAGATTTGAGACTTCTATATGTCTATGCTTCCAATTTGGAAAGATGTGTTAAGAATGGTTCTATTAATGGATTAAAAAGTCATGATTGTCGTGTTATAATGGAAAGACTAATGGTGATTGTATTCAGATGTCTTTTTAATTATATGATTTGGTATTCAATAAAAGAAATATCATATATTTTTCGAGACATTTTTTCTACGACAACAGACTATGATTCGCTAAAAAACTAGAAGAAGATGTTGCTGTAATTATATGTAAACTGGAAAAAGTCTTTCCGCCGAATTTATTTGACTCAATGGAACATTTGTTATTACATTTTACACATGAATCTAAATGTGTAGGTCTAGTATTGTTTTGATGGATGTACCCATTAAAGAGATGCATGTAGAAATTGATGAAAAAAGTACGTAACAAAGCATCAGTTGAAGGCTTAATTGCTGAAGCTTATTTGCAAGAGGAAATTTCGTTCTTCGGATCTCATTATTTTGAATCTCAATATCCCTCAAAACACAATCACATGGGACGAAACACGGGGAATGTTAATGATTAAATGTAAAATCAATTAACAGTTTTAAATCAGCAAAATCTTGGTTTCGGTGGAGTACATGAATGATGGATTTCAGATTACAATCTTCACAGAGCTCATACATATAATCTGCTCAACTGTAAAGGAATGACATAATTAGTCCTATGAGTGCTTCTATCAGAAAGTTTATAATTTCTGTTAAAGTATTTAAACTTATTTTATTTGTAGGTTATATTATAATCATATCATGAAACATCTTCCTCAAATTACAATAGCTTCTCTTGAAGAACGCAGACCAAAAAATGGTTCTCAATGGTTTCAAAAACTAGTAACTTAAATTATTGATGTTTTAATATCAATTCCATTTATTATTTTTATAATGATAATTGTTTTACAAATTTTCAGGTGTCTCAATATGCTGATAAAATTGATAATCAAATGTGTATATTTAGTAACCCACCAACCAAAATGGTTAAATATTATAATTCATATATGGGGAATGGTTTTTAATTTCATACACATGAAAAGCGGGAATAAAAAACAATTAACAGTGGAGTTTTCTTGAGAGGATCACATCATAGAGAAAGTGAAGTTGACATTTATGGAATTTTGGATAAAATTGTGGTGCTATGTTATTTAGGACAGAATTACATAAAAATGTTAAAATGTCAGTGGTTGGATACTGAGAGAGGCTTTCGTGTTCATCCGACTCATTGAAATCATCGATATTAAATATAGAAGTCCTCTTGTAGTAAATGAACCATTCTTACTAGCTCAACAGGCACATCAACTTTATTATGCAAAGTGCTGTGTAACTTCAAGAGACTTGGGTGATTGGTGGAGCATAATAAAAATAAAATCTCAGGAAAATCAGTTTACCCAAACTGAATGTGGTTCCACTAAAATGGAAGGAATTGAAATTTTTCAAGAGACTGTTCAAATCCATCTGATTCACAAAGAGATTTTAATATTGATGATGACCCCCCATAATTAAGGATAAATGGTGATGAATATATTGATGATGTTACAAATGAATTTTAAATGATAAGAGATGCTGAAACAGAAACTCATATGGATATTGATGATACTGAGGAGGAAGAAGAAGACATTGATGATGACAGCTATGGAGAAGAGGATAAAGATGAACATTGACATAGTTAAATGTTTTTTATAATCATAACTAATATATATCTATATATAATAGTTATTTTCAACTTTTTTCTATTTATAATAATGTTTGGTTTCAGATGGACCCTGATCTATATCACAAGTTGCAGGAGGCTGACATACCGTTGGATGAGGGATATTTTGGATCATCTGATCCTCAGCCTACTGCCGATTCATGGGGTTCGCGGAGGGGGTGCGGTCTTACTTGACTGATGATTCTTGACCCTATCCACGAGCGACATCCAAATCATGGTTTTGATCCACACACACTAAGGTATGGTAACCTGTATATTTTACTTAGATTTCATTAATTAATTTATATATATACTAATTGTTTGATTATTTATTCCTTTTTCATAGTATTTCACATGTAGCTATTGGACAGGGGAGCGCTATCTTGTGCAATTATTTTTCCTATCTATATATCACATGGGAACGGATTACCGTTGATGTGCGACGCGACATTGTCCATCCTTGGCTGGTACGAAAATAAATAAAATATATTTTGAAATTTTCTTTATTAATAACTTGATATTATATTTTTTTTAGGGTTTATGGTATCCTATCAATGATAGCATGTGAGACGCTATCCACACGCCATGACAAGTTTCTATGCGTGACTCTTTCTGTTAGTTTTTAAACAATTTGAGAAGAAGAGACATTAAAGAAGTAGGTGTGACAAAATTTGATGATTCGTCTAGAGCCCAATGACCAGAGTACATTTAATCTCATGTTTGGGATGGATTATGTTTAATCTAGTTTGGTGGTGTATTTCAGAGGCGATCCTCAGTGGGATGGCAGAACCAGGGGAGACCGGAGGTGACACATCGAGTTGGTAGCTTTACAATCAGTCCTCTTAGAGAGAATCTGGTTAAGTATATTTTATAAATGTTTTTTATAACATAAAATATAAACAGTTTATTTTATATTTATGTAGGAAGTTGAGCATCCTGATTTTATGGAGTTCGACATTTATCGGAGGAAGTACAATGATCCAGTCACTGGAGAGATTAGAGATGATTGCCAACGTCAGATTGTGGTTATTATTATTTTTTTACTTTGACAATTAACTACATATAATATTTTCAAAATTTTAATTTTAAATTGGAATTGAAGGAGTCATATGAGGCTGTGACCTCTCAGACATAGGCTGAGGGTCAGGACGAAACAACCGAGTAGACCAGTGCTCACCATTTTGATGAGGTATCATAGATGCCGGAGACTCATTATGGATTTGAGAAGGCCTAATAGTTCATATCAGCTCTCATTTGACTCCTGGTATGTATTATGGTACTACTACGGTGTCTGCGTCCTGCATGAGAGGATCTCATGGAGAGACATCATATTTTAGCTCATAGTATTAGGAGTAGTTTCAAACTCAGGCTGAGTTTATTGAGACTTTCCAGAAACATCACGAAGAGATGTATCGGCGGCAGCAATAGTAGGAGCAGCATCATGAGGAGGAGCTGCGTCGATTGGAGCAGCAGTAGCAGTAGGGGTATCATGAGCAGACAGATTACATGTGCCATCTGAATCTTATTTTATGGATGGAGTTTCCTCCACCTCCTCCAGACAACCCACATTGATTTTTTTATGTTAAAAACATTTGAATTCATGTTTTGTAGTAATATAAACTATTTAAAGTTTTTGTCTTTTATATTGGTGTAAATATTGAGTAATTTAATTTTATTAATATTTTATTATTTATTATTAGTATTAAATTTTTTATTTTTTTTATTTCACTAATAATAATAATATTTTATGATTTCGTTTTTGAAAATATTGAAACTTTTAATAATTTTTTATTATTTTATTATTTTAATAATATTAATAGTAATTTATTATTAGTCATAATTTTATTAAATATATTTTTTAGTATTATATTTTTAAATGTTTGTTTATTTTATTAATAATAATAATATATAATTTTTTATTTTAAAAATAATAATATATTTTTCATTAATCATAATTTTATTATTATTTTTTAATTATTTTTATTATTCGTGATTGGGTGTTTTATGACGGGGAACCATCGAAAATAAGTGAAATATATGTTTTAAGATTAGTATTTGCGACGGGACAACGAGCCCATCACAATAAGTATTTTCGACGGGCCCGTCGCAAAAGGTTTATGGGTATATAATGTATATAATCAGAAGGCTATTTGCAACGAGGAACATACCTGTCCCAAAAAATAATTGCATTATGTATGTCACAAATGGTTTCTGGGTATATAATGTATATAATCGGGAGGTATTTTGGGACGGGTAAAATTTTAGTGGCAAATGATATGTTTTGCAACGGGCCCATTGCAAAAATTATCTGTTGCGACGCAGTTTTCTGCACCATGCTATTTGCGACAGGAACCTGTCATAAATAGCTCGTTACACAAAACAGGAATTCCAGTAGTGTAAAAATAACCCCCAAGATTAGCAAAAAAAGATGCCCAGTAAATCCCATTTTCATGTACAAGGAAACCCTGAGTCAAGCCCAAAGCACCCTGTTGGTGTTTTCACTCCATGAGAAATATTTTCCAGAACCACATCAACTTGTAGTATCTAGATAAGGATTTATTTTCTAGAGATATATGCATAATATATTCCTAATCAAAATTCCACAATGTTCAAATATTTTTACCCAAAAAACAATCTTAGGGGTTTTTTTCTCTAATCTATGTTTTATAAATCTAGTTTTCCATTTTTTTCTACTAAATTTAATCTGCTACAAACTATAAGGACCCTGCCTCAATTTCCTGGAGCTATTTCTTTATATTATTACATTGGAATATAAAAAAAAGAATATGAATCATGAAGGATAGGGTAGTTTATTATCAATGGAAATAAGATAAAAATATATTTTCAACATTTCAAAATAAAAACAATTAAAAAATTTTTAATTGGGAAATACCACAAATCTAATTTGATCCATGTATTTCATTCATAATAAAACTCTTCTGGTTTAGGAAACAAAAAAACATAAGAAAATGAGTGTCCTCAAATGCCCATTTAGGGTAAGAAATATAGTGCATTATATCATAGAACATTAATATTAGGCATGGTGAATATCTAAAAACAAATACCTTTTAGAACAATAAAATTAAACACAATGTGGAAGGAATAAGAACTGAATAAATAATGACATAATAAAATATAATCATGTGTATTCTACTTCTTTAAAAACCATATGAAATTTCCACTTCTAGTTGAAAAATTAGGGAATTAAAAATAAGGGACATCATAATCATACTGTCAAGGCCCCACACCAAGCACATAAATAACCATTTTATCTTGGCGTAGTTCTAAGACCTAGTTTGTCTCTTGAGGCCTACTGATGCACAAAGGGTCTATAACGGGCCCCACATGACACATATTAAGTTCAATGCATGCCTTATATAAATGGGGATAACATAAACCAAATATATATTAATATTTAAAAATAACATATGAAATGTAAATAACATTCCCCAATCATTAAACATAAAAACTAACTGTTGAGAGTAATATGGTGAATGTTGTCATGATAGCACATATATAGTAAAAATAATAATAAAAAATTAAAAAAAAACATAGTGGATGATATAATTAAAAATTAAACACATTTAAACATTATAATATATAAGATTGTTGATATTGGTTAAAATACATTTATAAAATCATCACGTATTTCTTGAACTAAAAACCCTTTTAATTTGAAAAGAAGTGTTATTTTGAAAAAATTGTTGTTTAAAACCAGAAGTGATTTGAGGTAGATTAATAATAATAAAAATAATAATATTATGAAAATAATGGATGTTAAAAATATATTATATATTTCTAATGAAAATAGATAAAAATTGATATATTCCATTTATGAAGGCTTTTATTTCATTAAGAATTTTTTAAAGTTCCATTAAAATGTATAACTCCCCATAAAATAAATAATTATTATTGTTGGTACACATATATAGAACATTAAAACATAATATTTGATGATTAACTAATAAAAAATTATAATTTATTTGGGAAAAATAAGTCAAAGAGTAATCTAAATGGAAATGGAGGTTTGGGTAGAAAACCCTTACCTTTAGTCTGAAGATGTCCCTAACTAGATCATAATGACCAGAACAATAAAACTTATTTTCATAAATTATTATTCCATAATCTCATATACATATATTTTATTTATTATAAACATATTATTTTTATTAAAGGACTTTTTATGGGTTAAAAGATTTAATTTCATGGTTTTGGAACATTTTATTCCGTGATTTTCATTATCAGTTTACTAATATACATGTACAAATTATCATTTTTAATGAGAATGGTTTTACAGAGTATAAGTATTATGTTATTAGTGAAACCCATAAATATTACATGGGTTTAAATTTCATTTGGTTATTGGGATTGAAGATAAATCATTATATAAACCTTCAAGGACAATTGATAGGGTTAATTGGTAGGTTTTCATCAGAACAAACTCATTATTATTTAAAAATAAATATCATCTATTCAATATGATTAATAAACCCTAAATAATATATAATACATATATTATAGTCTTGTTCAACCATAAAAACGGTTTCATGACCTGAATTATAGATTTAAATAGAAATTGAGAACCTATCATCCTTGAATATGATAAATTAAGACATCTCATATAGTGTTTTCATATCTAGTGTAAAAAGGGGAAAGTTAAGATGATGAAGAATTATTCCACTATCATAAACAAATATGTATGTGTAAGGTACTATAGTCATCGTAACATTTTTATAAATGGAGGCGAGGAATATGACTCAATAATAATGTATAAATTCATATTATTAGCATTTTTTTGTAAATTCTCAAATTCCACTATTTAGCAAAAAATCGAGTGTTTTAGAAAAATATAAAAAATTCACCCTAACCATCTCTTGACACATAGAATTAAAAAATGGAATAAAATTTATCAAACAAAATTTTCAAATAATTTATTTTTAAATTTTAAATATAATCATTATTTACATGACAAATACATATTTAAATTTCAAACTGATTTTATAATAGATTCAAAAAAAACTATGGTCATATTAAATTATTCAAAAAATTAAAGGGAAAATATTATATTGGAATTAATTTTATAAAAACTAATTTTCTTTAAAATAAAAATTTTAATTTAATATTGTAAAAAAATATTAATTACTCAAAAAATACCAACACTTAATTATTAATTTCTAAAATACACTATTTATTTTATAATTAGTATAAATTTTATATATTCTTTAATGGTTGTGTTTACTATACAAGATGGTCCTATTACTATTCATAATGGTACATTACAATTCATAAGGGTCAATTAACTATTCACCAAAAATGTCAGTTTATCTTATCAAAGTCTAAATATCTTATAAAACAAAACCATGTTTGTTAGTTTTTCTAAATTCAAAACAGATAGGTGGTAAAATTATGTTTATAGGCTAGGTTATAAATAATTTGTGCTTTCTAGAGACTCAGTGTTTCATTTATTTAATAATAATTTTTTTTCCAAAATCATGGGGTGTTACATTCTCCTTTAAAAAAATTCATCCCCAAAATTCAATGAATGTTAACCCATAACAAATTTGGCTAGGTCTTAATCATATGATCCTTAGGATCCTAGGACTCCTCATATATTTTTTTTACAAAGTACCATTACCAGTCTAGTTTTATGATTCATCAACACCAATTATTTAGTGTCCACAATACGGATAGGATCTTCACAGCATGATAGGTCACATTCCAATTCTATTCCTTCAAAAGTGGTAAAATGCATTGGGTCTAGCATGTAATTTATTAATAATGTGTCAAGGAACACATTGTGTAATTTAGGAAATCTAGGTGGAATATCCAAACGATATTCAATATCTCCAATTCCCCCTAGAATTTAAAAATGACCATTGTACCTAGGGATCAGTTTAACTTTCTTCAAAAATATTATCACACACTTATTTGGAGACACTTTCAGGAAAAAATGATCTTCCCCTTAATATTAAAAATCCGTCCTTCTATTATCATCATTGTCATTTTAACTTATTTTAGATGATATGATTTGGGATTGAATAGTCATTATCATTTTTTTTATTTCCTCCACAATCCCTTGGCCCATAAGCTTCGTTTCTCCATCTTCATCCTAACAGGTTGGTGTACGAAATCTATTTCCATAAAATGTTTCATATGATTCCATTTGAATACAATAATGGGAACTATTATTGTTGTAAAAATACACTAAAGGTTAATATTTATCCTAATAACCTTCGATGTCATGTGAACATGATCAAAACATGTCTTCTATGGTTTGGTTCATCATTTATGATTTCTTGTTCGTTTGTGGGAGGTAATATGTACTCAAATGATGCTCAATATCCAAATAATTTTGACGACATCATTAGAATTTTTCTATAAATCGTGTATCACAATCAGACTAAATTGAGAGAGGTTCTCCAAGAGGTCTCATAAATTCATTAATATAGAGTCGTGCTACGTGTTCTAGTGGAAAGTCCCCTTCTGAAATTTAAGAATTCTATCTTCACACATGAAGTCAACCTACTTCATATAATTTACACCATTAATTTTATTTTTAATATTCTTATAATTAGACTATGAAGTATTAATACTTCCCTATATATATGGTTGGAAAAAAATTAAATAAGTATATATGATTCACATTTTATTATAATTCCCATATCTATCATTATAGGAACTATAAAAACTGGATCCCTTTCAACCCTTATTTTATTTAGAACACCATGATACTTCCATAACAAAGTATCAACTACCTTATTTAAATTTCACAAGTGGTAGTGTATGGAACCATATAAATCCATCAGTATTTCAAGCCATGTATTTTAAATCATGTTTATTTATTTCTATGAGAATATATTTTTCATGCTCATTTCTTCAGTATATATCTCAAAAATTTCACCAAATAGATAATTTTTCAATATCATTAGTTCAAAGATTAAATTTTCTATCTCAATCTCAAGTGTATGATAGTTTTGTTCATGAATTTTTAACTGGCTAGATGAATAGGAAATAACACTTTCATTCTTCCTAAAGACACAACCATGCTCTTTCTTTGATGCAAAACTATATATCATAAATCCAACATTCCATGATGGAAAAGTCTGGATTGGAGAATTAATTAAAATCTACATAAATTAATCAAAATATTTTTGACATTATTTTATATATATGAAAATATCCTCTTTACATGTATTCTTGGTCATTGGTTTGGCTAAATGGGACATATTCAGAATGAAACACTGATAAGAACCTAATAATTCGAGAAAGATACAAACCTCAGTTTAGTTCATCGGATTAGTCTGTTATTTCCCAACCTTTGTCTTCATAGGATCACAGATATTATATCCTTGGAGACAATGTGGCCAATAAAAGAAACATAATGATGCCAAATTTCACACTTTCTAAATTTCCCATATAATTAATTTTATTTAATAGTTTTCAGAATAGTGAACAAGTGATTTTCATAATCTTCATATATTTTTATGTTTACCAAGATATAATCAAACAATAACGCCAAAATATTCATCAATATATTACATTATTTATTTGTTCAATAGATACATGAAAATGGGCTAGGAATTAGTCAGTCCAAAAGGAATTTCTGTAAATGTTTTATGCCCATAATTGGTTTAAAATTCATTTTTTGGAATGTTTTCTTTCATTACTCACAACTAATGATATCCATATCAATAGTCAATCCTCGAAAAATATTGGGATCTACAAACATGATCAAAAAAATCATCAATATGATGTAGGGGATACTTTTTCTTTATTGTTATTGCATTAATCTCCCTGAAGTCAATGCACAGCCTCATAAGTCTGGCTTTCTTATTAACGAAAAGGAAAGGGTATCACCATGGTAAAACACTAGGGTGTATAAATCATTGATCCCTAAATTAATCTATTTCTGTATTAAATTTAACTAATTCTATAGTGAAAATTATAAAAGGGGTCTTCGATATTGGAATTGAACCAGGAATTTTGTCTTGAAAACTCAATTTCCTGCTCTAAAGGATGTCTAGGTAAATATTTTTGAAACACATCAACATATTTTTATACAATAGGTAAATCTTTTATTCGATCATTCCATTCCTCACCCATATATTTCTATTTCCCTTACTCCACAATAATTTAATTGTGTAGGGATAATTTGTGTGGATGTAGATAAGAATCAGGTAGAGGGGTTTCTTCCGTAATGATAAGGGATTCAACATCGTTCTCAAAAATAATTACTTCCCACTTTATGCAATTTATCATTGCATAATATTGTGAAGGTTGACCCATATAATATAATATATCAATGTTAATCATGGGTATAATGATATGGTTAGAAACTAAAAATTTTTTATGATCCATGAGGTGGATTGATCAACTTGTTTTGGTTTTAATGATACATCCCCTTAAGGGTTTTGATAGAAAAACTCCTTTATTAAATGAAGTTGGACATATCTAATTTTATAGTAAAAATAAGAAGATATAAAATAATGTGATGATCCATAATCACATATTGCATCAAATATGTTAGAAGAAATGATTAAAGTACCTTCCACCACATCATTAGGAAAATCAACCCTAACATTTGTGACAAGATAATATTTGCCTTATCCCATGTCCATCTATGTTGAACGTTTCCCTAATGCTTAGGTCATTCTTGTGAATAAATTCTCATATCGTTACAACTATATAATAGAAAATTGGTTTTTATTTCTTCTCATTTCCATCACAAGATTGGTGGCCTTTTTCTCATCACATGTAATATACTCACATTCCCTTTTGTCAAGTTCCTTGGGGATTCTTTCTAAAAATACTAGAGGGTGGAAGGTCAAATCATCCCTTATTCCCCATTTCCTTAGTTTCATCTACAAGGTTTTAAATATCCCTTTTCCTCTCACACATTAATTTAAATTTATTTGACATAGAGAATTCCTATTTTGTATTGATTTCACATGAGATAATAACATCATATGATGAGAAAATCTAAGAGACCAGTCCCTTTGATGAAATAGTTATAAACAATTAATGGATCAATCAATAATTATCATTGAATTACATATGTATTTCACCAAATTTATTTCCATCCTTGTAATGTTGGATTAATACATGGAAAAATTTTCAACCTCATTCTATATCAGATACAATAATTTTCTTTCCTCTCTACTCACTGTTCATAGGGAAAATAATTTTCATGGAAGATTTTCATAAACCTTATACATTCAATATTTTCAATATCTTCCTCCTACTTTTAATTTTGTATTAACTACCACCACTGATCTGTATCTCCTAATATATGATAAACTGCCATGATAACCTTCTCTCTTTCTTTACATCCCAAAGATATAAATATCTTATCTATGGAACTTATCCACTACTCAACTACAAATGTGATTGTAGTCCCAATGAATGATGGAGGTTATTGATTCATACATCAATCTAACATAGCTCCACCACATTGTGGATCAAGATGTTCTATATAGGTAAGCTTATTTTTCATAACCTGAGTCAGTTTTCCCATACTGGTTATATATTTCTCAGGACCAGTCATAGCTCCCGATCTAATATTATTATCTTTAATTAGAGGGTAATTCCTACATTGGATACACATACTCATGTGGTTTCCATTCCTTCCACTAAGAACCATTTATAAATACTTTTATACACTATATTAGTTTATGAAAAATAATCTATAATATAAAATTATAAATATACATAAAATAAAATGAAATCATATGCATTGATGATCACATAAAAAAAAATTGTTTCAATGAGTTAAAATATACGGTTAAATACTTCCTAATTGCTTATAAATAAAATTTGAATTGTCCTAATAATATTCACCATGATTATAAAAATAGGTGCATTGTAAGGCCCGTTTTTGTTTACTAGGTTACCCTAGATCAATCCTGAAACATCATGTCAATGTATTGACACCTGTGTACATATGTTCTACAAACACGTCAACTTGTAGTATCCATAAAAGGATGTATTTTCTAGATTGTTCCACCTAATATATTCCATAACAAAATTATTTGATGTTCTTATATGTTTATCCTCAAGGACTATCATAGGGGTTTGTTACCTAATCTATGTTTTCAAAATCTAGATTACATTTGTTCTACTAATCATTATCTGATAGCAACAGTCTAGACCAAACCTAGTTTCCCGGAGCTGAGGCTTATTTTATTAAAATTTCACATTAATAAAGAATATGTATCATGAAGGATTGATTAATTTAGTGGTGTTATAATCAAGATACATACATATGTCCAATATTACATCATAAAATGAAATACATTATAATATATTTTTTGGGAACATCAACAACTCTATGTTTTTTCCAGCATTTTATTCATAATACTCCTCCTCGCATCCTAGGGAAAAATAAAACATAAGGAAACCATTGAGATTGAATACTCAGTAAGGGTAAGAAATAAAATAAAAGATATCATAAACATAAAAATTATTCATGGTGGATAACTAAAGTCATTATCCTTTGAAAAACAATAAACACGAACATAATGCCGAAGGAATAATAGATAAATAAATAATTTCATTATAAAACATAATCATGGTAATTATACTTGTTAAATAACAAAAAAAAATCAATTACTTTTTTTATAATTAAGGAATTCATAATGAGTGACATTATAAACAATCCTTCAATCAATCATTCAATGACCATAAATTACCATTTTTTCAAATCCTTGTAATAAGACATAGTATGTCTCGTGAGACCTATAGATGCACTGAGGGGCGAGAGAGGGCCCCACATAAAACATACTAAGTATAATTTATTTATAATATGAATGGGGATAACATAAGAAACATATAAATTCATTTTTTGTACAAACATATGAAATGTAAATTACATTCCCCGATTATTAAACAAAAAAGTAAACATTTAGAATAATATGGTGAATGGTGTCTAGATAGAACATCCACATTCAAACTAACCATATACCATTAAACAATACATTATGTATGGTATCATAAATCATTAACCCAATTTAAAAATACTAATCAATAAGAGTGTTGAAATGGGTAAAAATAATCTTATAAAATAATCGAGTCATTATTGAGATAAATATCCTTTTTTACTTTGAAAATGAGAGTAATATTGTAAAAAAAATATTGTTAAACCTGAAGAGAAATCAGGTATAATTATCATAAAAAATAGTGATTTTGTGGAAATTATTTTTTTGAAAAACATATTATAGAGTTCTCATGAAAATATTTAATAATTGTAAAATTCCATTGAACCATACTTGTATTTTGGGAACAATTTTTAAATAAATTGGTAAAATTGGTAAAAACAAAAAAAAAATGTAGTATTCTTGTTTGCAAAAAAATATAGAAAATTCACAAATAATATATAATTTGTAAATACAAATAAACAAGAATTTATTTGGGGTTAAATAAGTCAAATAGTAACCAAAATTAAAATGGAGTTTCGGGTAGAAAACCTATACCTTAAGTCTAAATGTGTTCCTCACATGATCTTAATGGCCAAAAAAATCAAATTTATGTTCATAAAATAATGTTTACAAAACCTAATATACATGTAATGGATTTATTATAACCATGATAGGTTAATTTAGGGATTAGGTTGTGTTAATATATTCAATTTCATTGTTTGGGATCATTTTCTTGATTGATTTTCAGGATCGATTTAATTATAATCATGTACAGATAAACATTTAGAATGAGAATTAGTTTTAAGAATATACGTATTATTTTATTAGTGAGTGAAAAATATTATATGGTTATAAAATTCATTTGGTTATGGTGAGTGAAGATGAATCATTATATAAAACATTAATGACTATTTTTTGGGTTATTTGGTGGTTTTTTATCACAATGAACACGTTTTGATATATAAATTAATATATTGTGTAAGAAAAGTTTCTGTAAACTGGACTAAAATATAATATATATTTTATTGTAAATTACAACCCCCCAAATGGTTTCATGAGAATATTTTATGATAATAATTGAAATTGAAAACCCATCATCCTTGAATTAGATTAATTAACACATCTCAGCTGGAGTTTTCATTTCTAGTATAAAATAAATTGAAATGATAGATGATGTAGAAATATTACATCATCATAAAAAAATAATATTACATTTATGGTTCTTTATTCTTCACAACATTTTAATGAATTGAGGTGAGTAATGAAAAGGAAAATAAAGGAAAATGAAATAAAAGAAATGAAAAGATGAATTTAACTCTTGACGTAATCTTTTTTAGGGCCACTTTAGGGAATTGTTTTTGGCCTTTTTATGAGACCAAGGTATTTTGGATTTGGGATAAGTGAATGGGAGAATATTTGGGTAGAATTAAGACAAGGAACATGTCTTGGGAGTAGGAAAGAGAAGATTCACTGAGAGGGAGTTTTATAGTAGTGGAAAGGCTTGATGTTTTATTATCTTAATCAATATTTTATTTTTTTGCATAATACAAGAAATATTATTTATTATTGTGTCCAAAAATATTAATATGTGGATGTGGGTTTGAAACAATATACATTTATATCGTCCATGACTCAAACAATATGTATAAATTCATATAATTAGCATTGTTCATAAATTAACAAAATTCACTATTCACCAAAAATTTGAGTACTTCAGAAAAATCCCAAAAAATTAACCATAACCATTTTTTCAACTTATAGAATTAAAAAACTGGAATCCATTTTATAAAAATATTTTTCAATTTAATATAAATTTAATTTTAAAATAAAATAATTTTAACTTGAAAAATGAAAATTTTAATTTACAACTTATTTTTAAATACTTTTAAAAATTAACTATGTCCATATTAAATGTTCCAAAAAAATAGGATAACAAAATATATTTTTAAGAATACATTTTATCAAAATTGATTCTATTTTAAATAAATTTATTAATTTAAATATTTAATTTAATATTTATTACCACAACAATACCAACACTTAATTATTAATTTTCAAAACACTATATTTCATTTACAAGTTGTCTAAATTTTGATTATATTTTCATGGTTGTGGTTACTATTCATAATGGTCATATTAAAATTAATTAGTGTGAATTTTTATTACTAATGGTCAAGTTATTGTTCACCTAAAATGATAGTTACTCATAACATACTATAAATATATTACAGAACAAAACCATGTATGTTAGTTTTTCAAAATTCAAATAACATAGGTGGTAAAGTTATGTTTTCCTTCTATGTTATAATAATGTGGGTTTTTGTAAAGGATTAGTATTTCATGCATTCAATATTAAATTTAAATTAAAAAAACATTGGGTGTTACAATAAAAATTATATAAAATATTATATGATTTTTTATATTAATTTAATAACCAGTATCCATCTCCACTCACATTAAATGTCGATCAAAACTATATATCTCATGTTAGGTGGTCTACGACCCCATGAAATGAAGAAATTCCTTTTCAATCAACACCTATAATTTCTAGTGATAATTATATATTTAAAATATGAATATGAAATTTATAATATATGTATACTTTTATTATTATAATATCACATCTACCTTCATACCATCAAATCCTTTGGAAAATGATAATTTCCCTCATACATACCTTTGGTCTACTGCTTACACAAAACAATGTGATATGTTTCTCGTTTTATGTTCAAATTTATAGTAATTAATATATATTTAATGAGTATATGTGATGTATATGATATAAAAATAAATATGGAAAGGTGATATATATTTCACACTCCTTTAATTCAATACAATGATAAAATGAAATGAATTCTTATGCACATCTAGTGACACACATATCCATGATCAGTGTGATTCATTTTATATGTCTATATTTTATAAGTTACTACAATTAAATATATAATTAGAATATATCAGATGTTTTTCATGCTTAAAATTATGGATATAACATGGAGGTTGAGATAACTGGGAGAACATCAATCAGGGAAATTACTGCATCCCAATTGTATAACTCCAGACCAGTTATTTTTTGGATTGAAACTCTTACTACTTATTTTCATCAATTAGTGAAGATTAATTCTATATTATGAAATTATTTTATGCAATTATATAAATCCAATGTCAATATTTTTGAGAGCCTTGTAACTCTTCAAATCCCAAGTCATACTTCAATGTTTTTTATGTATATTGAAGAGGATGAATTTACATTGGAGTCTTCCTATAAATCATTAATATTATTGGAAAAAAAATTATAACATTAAATAATGATTGTTAAATATTATGGAATCATTATTAAAGATATGAACATTTTGAGGGACAATAATTATGTTTTTCTAAAAAAATTTTTGCCTTCCTCCTAATCCAGATTATGAATTCTCAATTTAACATATATCCAGATCCATATCTATATACAAGAACCCTTAAGTAATGAACTACATTGAGTTTTAATAACTGGAGAATTAGTTATAATATAATATAAAAAAGAGATTTATAAGTCTATGTGATTCAACCTGTGGGTTTCTAATCCTCTTCATCACGAATAAGGATGGTTCAATGTGCCTTTTCATTTATTTTCATGAAATCAAAAATTAAATAATAATGAATACGTTTACCATAAAATGGATAAAAGTATTTATCAATAAAATACAAGGGCCTTGTTATTTCTCTATGGTGTACCTAACATTGATATATAACCCATTAACGTCTATGAAAGAGGATTATCCTAACACCATCATTAGAAAATTTACTAACATAATGAGTTCATTGTATTTTCATTTTTTCTTCCTAATTCTATAATAATATATATATAATTAATTAAAATTTTATATATATATTACCTCAAAAATGGTGTTGTGGCCTTAATAAATGATATTTAGATATACTCTATTATTAACAAAGACCATGATATAAATTTTAATACAATGTTAATATCCTTCAGAATGAATAATCTATATGAAAAGGACAATAATTGTGACTTCTATATTGATGATGATTCATTATTGGGTTC
Source organism: Viscum album (assembly GCA_963277665.1). Taxonomy (NCBI): domain Eukaryota; kingdom Viridiplantae; phylum Streptophyta; class Magnoliopsida; order Santalales; family Viscaceae; genus Viscum; species Viscum album. Next base: position 1,566,247,299 of record OY728145.1, read on the forward strand.
TGTTTTCAAGTGACAAGGGATATATATATACACACACATTTAAGACAAATGCAATTAAATAATGGTCATGGCCATCAACTATAAAGGATATCCATAGTTTATTTAGACTATATGGGTATTACCTATGATTATTGAGAAAATTACAAAATCCATAAAACCCATTAACTTAGATAATTCAGAAGGATGTGATGTTTTCTTAGACTATTGAATATGAATTTATATTTAAATAAATGAAAAATAGACATATCACGACACAAGTACTTACACGTCCCTCAAGTGGGGTTATTTTTACGGTGTAGGGTGATTATAAAAAGATGTGTTTGGGATTTCTATTGATGTAAAAAAATAATCCGAGAGATTAAACTTGATGGAAGTAAACAATTCATGAGTGTAACTACATTATTCATTACCTGGGTTGGGTTCTATTGATATTCACATTGATGATTTTATTAACACTACATTTGTGGGAAAACTTGTGAAATAAATATGGATCATGATTGTCTCATATATATATATATATTCACATAGAAGTTTCTTAATATGTTCATGAAAATATGGTTTGATATGATCAATGATTATGATGGATCAATCCAAAACCATCCATTCAAGGAAAATAATGTGGGATATGATCATTGTTGAAATGATACTACAACATTATCCATTATAAGTAATTATTAATAATTTGATAATCATGTACATGTAATGTACGGACAAAGAAGACTTATAGGATCCCAAATATTCATTCAATTACTGAATTATTTGTCACACATTCCTTTTGGAGAAGATAACTGATTCTATAATAGTTTATACTAATATACATAAGAAAACTGAATCTATAAAGAAGGGTAAAGCCTCATTAATTGGAAATGATGATAGATATATATTAATTTCTTCTCAGATATTTTTAACATGATATCATAAGAAAAAAAATAATTTTTAATGATACAGGCAACATGAATTTCTCCATTCACATAATGATCAGAAATATGTATTGATATATCTCAGATCACTATTAGTGGAATGATTTGAAGATAGTGATCATAAAATATAAATTAATGTTCCTAGTATTTCAATAGGTAAAGGATGAAAGGAAAAAATAATAATGGTATAATGAAACCATTATCGTAAACAAATGAAATGCGAAAAATAACTACTTATTTCAACAATGGGCATGAAAAATACATCTAGAGGGAACAATTATATATTGGTTATGGTGGATCATCTTAAAAACAATCCTAATTTCGTTGGAATTATTAAATATTAATCACAATCAAATTTAATGGATGTGAATATGGTAAGTGGTATGTTTTAATGGAGATCCACTATCAATTTTATATGTTTGAGATCAAAGATTTAAATACATGTTCCGAAAGAACACACAACAAGTTATAAGTACTGAGTTGATCATAAATACATATTATCACTTCCAAACTAATTGAAATTCTGAGCATAATATCCAAACACACAAGAAAATGATGAAATTAGTCTCAAACAAATTCAATGAATGATATGGCTAGTATCTTCTTTTATATATAGTAGTCATAAAATAAATTCCTTCCACCATCCATATGGATCCATATGACTCCCTTTTAAGGAAGAAATATAGACCACTTGAGTTTTGGGATGATGTTAGTGAATTAATGATTTTGGAACCAGAAATGGTTGATGAAATAGACTAATTAGTTATGTCCATTTAGGTGTGTAGGAGAGAATCTAAAATTTAATGGAAGGGAAATATAGAAAATGATTAATCTGAACAAATGATTGAGGTTATAGATAATTTTTTCCGATAAAATATTTCCATGGATGAGAGTCATGAGATATTTTATATATTTATTGTTATGTGGAAAGCACATGGACCCCTTTTAGATTCACGATAACATTGATTCAGTGCATTATTTATTATCACTTCCACCAACCACATCTCTTGTATATCACTTGTAAAACATATCAATATATAGAAAGAAAATATGGAATCACAATCATGTAGTAAATAAAAATGTGTTTCAAATTGAAAATCATCCCCCTTATATGAAAAAAGTTGTGAATATATTGGATAATAGAAGAAAATTTCTATGTAATAAGAAATCTTCCATAGTCAAAGTACTATGACGCTACTATAAGAAAAAGGAGGTGAATTATAAACTATAGGGAGTGATTAATAATAATTTTTCTCATCTATTATCATCCTAGTATATGAAAAAAATTGGGGATGAACTTTCTTAAGATGGAAAAATGAAACGACTGAAAATTTTATCAATTGTATTTTCTTATTGATTATATAATTTTTTAATATTAATTAATATATAACTATTTAATGCACACTCATCACCTGATAAATCCAACAACATTAAATTATATTAATTTAAACATAAATGTTTGAAAAAATAAGACCCTAGTAATTGAAAATATTACAATAGGATTAAAAAATAATACAAATAAAATAAAAAAAAATTGGATACTCTCGATCCCACTAAATAACTAAATTTAAAATGATAGTGTAGAAATAAAAATAATGATGGTAATGAAATATTTAAATTGAAAATGAAAAATATATAACAGTGACATAAAATATAATTGAATGAAAAATGGATGATTTTTTTGGTATTTATAAAATGAAGGGAACACATTTAAAAATTATAGATATGACATTTGTAATAGTAAACTGACCATGGGAATAGTAATATGACCTTTGGAATAGTGATTTAACAACTATGAATATTTACTTGAATGTTATAATTTTATCCTCACTTATGGATGTATAAAATTATATTTCGTTATCATTTAAAATGAGAGTATGACATACTTGTATCATGATACAAGTAAATTAATGTTTCCAAAATGATAAAATAAGTTATTAAATTTTTATAAAAAATTAATTTTTGAATTCACTTTTTAATAAAAATAATAATGTAATAAAAAAATTATTCATAAATTGGTTTTTGTAATTTTTATCATGAGTTATTGTAATGGTAAAATATTTTTAGGAAACAAAAAATAATTTTTTAATGTGTTGTAAAATTAATCATACTATTAAATATTTTATTTTTCAAAAAAATATGGATTTTAAATAAAAAATAAATCCCTCTAATATATAAAATTATTTTAATAAAATAGATTTAATTTTAGTAATATTAAATTCATCATAAATTAATGTTAATTTATTTTTTATCATAAATATATTTATTTTTGGTTAATAGAAAAATAAGGTAAAATACAGTATTTAACATTATAGTTCAAATACATGATTAATTACATATGGTATTCTAAATGAACCCATTACTTCAACCACACATTTACCATTTAATATATATAGTCTCAATAATCAATATTATTTAAAGTGTTGAGGGAAAATAATAAACTAATAAATGTAATATTCAAAAAATATCACTCTACTGCCCTAATAAATGCCTCCTCTCAGCACCACATTCCATAGATAATTATATTACAAAGAGCTCCCCCAAACTATAAATAACACTATCATAGAAACCCCCATGTTCCTAGAATAATTGTTTCATACGAAATCCAATCCATGTTTTCTTTGGGTAGAATAACATGAGGAGATAACAAAAAAAGGTAATATCTTCAACTTAATCATTTATTTTATCTTACTCATACTCCTAAACAATTACATTCACATGGAATGAAATATATACTATGATATATATATATATATAGTAGAATTTTATTTTTTATACAGTATCTATCATCTATCATCTTCTCTTCTCCTATTGTTATGAAAATGAAAACCTAATTTATTTTTTGACTATTAGACTCCTTCATGGATGAGGAATTTCCATATTTTATTATCACGTTGATATAAAATTTAAATTCAATTATGATATTTGAATGTGATATAAATATTGATATTAATTATCTTTCATTTTTTAGAATAAATATATAGTAGAAATATTAAATAAAAAAATACTAGTCCATTTAGGTCGGTAAATCCTACTAGATGAACTAGTCTTGAAGCATTATAATTTCAACAAAACTAATAATCCATATATTGGAAAACATATGGATATGTGAGACCATTTCACATTATATATTTCCATTAATATATTTTAATTTTAATTATTTAGTTTTATTTCACTTTAAAATAAAATTCAATAATTATGCACATGTGATCCGACACTAGAACCATGAAATAAACCCCCTAGTTATAGAGAAATTGAACATTATATTCCATTGAAATACATATAAATGAACATGATATAATTATATTATATAAAATTTATTTTTAAAAGATTACATATTATGTATATAATTATTATAATTTTATTTTTCATGATGTTTTTTTCAATGTCCAAATGAATGTAGACCTTATGGGAAGGGATATTTGAAAACCACAACATTTTCATTGGTTATTGATTTATCATAAATTATATCACATTATCCATATATAATTTTTATATAAATCTCTTTAATTATTTGTATATGTTAAAAACATATATAAATAGTGTAAGTCACATTTTTGTTTTTGTAATATAGATGTTATAAAGGGTACCTTTTCAATTTCCCTAATTTTAAAAAGATGATTAATTATAGTTTCTCTATTTTCATTGGCTATATTAATGTGCCATTAAATGCACTATTTTATAAAATCCATAGTTCTAAAAAAAATATTTTTAGAACCATTTTAGTTCACTTTTTATTATATAATGGATATTATGTACTTTACTTATTTAAAGAATCTTCACAATTTTCCATAAACCCTACATAAATTGTATTATCCAATGTTACCTATCCATTGATTTTAAATACATAAAATAAATTGTTCTTAATTCATCATGATATATCCATATATTACCATATTATTTTTTTCGAATTTTTTAATCACTTATTTCATGTAACTATTATAATATGCCTACATGTTATATACAAACATGTTATATGGTAGAAATATTCTAGTACATGACATTATGGGAGTTCCCAAATTGCGATCCAACGAATTTGGTATCATTTATGTCTCAAGAGAAGATATATATTTGATTAAGGACTAATAAAAATCCTTCATGGGATTTTTTCTACAATTCGATATTATCCCAACCGTTAGCATTTACGTATGATTATGTCATGCTTTATGTTACAACCACATCCAAATATTTCCAATATCATGTGATTATATGTTTTTATATCATTATTCTATGTTAGTATTCATTATCCTTATCATTTGTGATATACTTCTATGTTTTTTGTCTCATATTAAATTCTTCTCTACCATGATTTCCCCCTACAACGATTTTTAGAACACCCATTGTGGTTAATGTATTTACCCTGATATCTTATAATGATTTAGGATCACAGAAGGATTTACAAAATCATTAATAGATTAAAAATAGTTAATTTTATTTTATATCCACTTTCATGTACTTTTAAACAAATCATCTAAATATATGGGGCCCCTTGATGTTTGGTTTTCTTTTTTTGGTTATTTATGTTAAAAAATGTTATATTATTTGTAAATGGATTTGGTGAAAATAATAATAATAATTCTTTATTTTTTAGAACAATTAATATATTTTGTATAATTTGTAATATTTCTAGGTAAAATTTCATTCAGTGTTATTGAATATATTCAGTGGAATTTATATACATTCATTGTATGTGAGAAAGGGAAAGATCATGCTCTCTTAGTGAATTAAATAGAAAAATTAGTTTTATGTTTCAACAGCATCATAGAGTATATGTGATCATTAAAATTTTTTTGTTTTTATGTGAATAAAACTAGTATTAATACATGAATAATAGCCTGGGAATACCATTATAATATGGTGAGTGATTTTTGAACATGTGAAAACAACTGTATTTTAATGTAATATTATTTGTGGAAAAAATTGGGATCACACATGAACTGAATATTTTAAATATGAAATCCCCAATATTTCAGTTATAAAAGTAAAATTATTTTGTTTTGTGATTTATTTACATCATTTTATACATCTCCATGGACGTGTCTTTGAACTAGAAATTTCCATTCATCCAAACAATCCTAGAGGCTTGAATATCATATCTAGAAATATACAAAAAGAAAATCATTTAGTAATTTTTGTGAAGAATGATTTACCCCTTCTTAGTGTAGATGAATGATCCACTTTGTCTCTCAACCATGTATATTTTATTGGGAATATAATATGTGAATGATATAGATTATGTAAAACTTCAATTGAGTACTATTAGATATATTTGGGTTGTCGACTCCATTGGAAACAAGGTCAACCCTTCCATTTTATATAATAAGTATCTTTGGTATTCATGTAGGGGGGGAGTTTCAATTAAGTGATATATATATTTAACCCAATTAAATTTCTTATAACTAAAAAATTCATAATTATTTACCTTGGCCATCCTCCAAATCAAAATCAAACAATTTAAAAATTAGTATAAATAGTGCATAAAAAATTTCATTCAATTTCAAAAAAAAAATCTTTTATTTAACTAGTCATCATCTATAAGTAAATATTTTCGATTGATTCTTGTGTAGTGTCATCCAAAAAAATTTATTGAAATTTAATGGGTTCTAGGACTCTTTGTTTTCAAATTTCGTTCATAAAAAGTATTAAGCTTTTACATTATTGGTTTTTTAAATAAAATAATATATGAAAATAAAAATTGATTAATGTTGTAATATGTGAGGTTGATAAGTGGATTTGTTTTTTCGAATAGTTTATGTGTGGTATTGTATTCTGAGATATTATAGTATGATGTTGATAAGGTATTATCCATGGATTTTTACAACCCTCAAGGAAATAGTTTTTTCCTTTAATTGTTAGATATAAATTATGATTTATTGTAGTATAAGGTAATATAGTAATGGCATATATGGTTAGGTTAATGAATATAGTGTTGATGAGTTGTTTAGGATTTGTTTATTGGGAATGGGAAAAATTTGTGGGATTTTTTTTAATTAAGTATTTATTAGTTATTTTTATGTATTAATAATTGTAAATATTAGTATTATCAATATATAATAAATAATGTCATGGATATTAAAGGGATACCTTGGTGGTTTTTGATAAAATCATTGGGAAATAATAGAGGAAATGAAGTATCAGTGTAAAATCCCCACACATAAATCATCATAGTCAACTATCTTTTCATTATTTTCATATCCAATTTAGAGAATGAAAATTATTATCATAAAAATCATTTTTGCATCATTAATGAGGTTTATATATTTTTTAGGTTTTTAAAAAGACACTAAAATGATGTTTGGGTACTGTTACTAGTATTATTTAGGGTGGATGTTTGAATTGGGAATGTTCATGATGTTTCTAAAATTAAAATTTCATTTGATTTCAGAATGTTAAATGGGATTGGATTCACAAATTTTTTTCTCTACTCTGAAAACATCTAGTTTCATACTTCTCCATAAGATTTTTGTACCGTAGTCATGAAATAATAATTTTAGGGTTCAGGGTTCATGAGGTAATAAAAATCATTGTACCTTAAAAAATGAATAAAATAATTAAAACAATTAAACATGGAATATAGGTAACGTTTTGTAACATTTGAAGATAAACATTGGGTATAAATTTTTTTTTCTAAATATTATACTATTTCTCAAATTTTATAATTTTACACAGATGGTTTTTTTATATTACAAGTTTTCAAAAGATAATATGATGTTTTTAATATAATAATTGAATGTTATGATATAAACTATAAATGAATAGGTTTGAAAAAAAAGTGTATTAAATGAATTGTGGGTTGTTGGTAAAGTGTTATGAAGGAATTATCTACGGCAGCAACACATGATTTTTTTGTTAAAATAAAAACACTATATAAATCATAATTGGAATACAATAAAAACACAAGATAACAAAAAAAATACATTCTATAAAACAAGACCAACTCCAGTAACCTAGATATGGTGTCTAATGTATTATATTGTTATAGATACAATTGATCACATTCCAAAGGATCGAATAGTTTATTAGTCTTAATGAACTATATAGAAACATTATTCTCAATTTATATATGTAATAAAATATAACAGTTTTTTATAGATTCTATTATACATCCTTGAACTCATTTAATGATTCATTATTCATATCCTAGAGAAAGAAAAAGAAATAAAATATCAGCTCAAACACTGTATATGGGTACTGTATAGAAGAATATATCATTAATAAATAATGAAAATCATCTTAGAAAGGTAACTAAATGAAAACATATAATTTAATCAATATGTTATTCATGGAATGAATCCATAAAGTATATATAAATAGTAATAACAATTATAATAATTACTAAATTATGAATAATTAAAATTAATTATATTAGAATTCATGATCTTGAACATCATGATATATGTACCACTAAAAACTTTCACAAAGTCATTTTAAATAAAGGGTTACAGTCCCATTTTATTTAGTCAAATGATTTGACTTATGATATTTGATGATGCATCATGGGGATATATAATTCTGGGGCCCAAACTCCACTAGATATTTAATACATTTTCAATATATAAAATGATATAATTAATTCATTATCAATATGACTTATAAAAAATATATGTACTGAGTATAGAATATGAATATGTCTACTGTCAATCAAATATTATTCCATGTAAATCACTCTATATTGAAATTAAATATGGTTTAGAAAATAATGTTACCCATAATATAATGAATATTCTTATTTTTTAGAAATTTATGTCCCAATTATTATAAGAAATAAAATGTTTCAATATAAGGTTATCAACCAAAAATATAACCAGACATAAAATATGAAATCTTATTCATAAAAAAATATACGTTTTGAAAATAATTATATTATTATGAAGAATAAATGATTATTTATGAGAAACTTAAATATATCAATATTTTAAAAATTATATTATTTAAAATTAATTTAAAATCATTAATGGGCCGTCTTACAAAAAATGAATAGTTTATCATGAATCACATAGAATACCATGTTTATCTTGCATTGTTTGCAACATCGACCACCTCAGATGAATTATGTTACACACAAGCTCGAGTCTCACCGGACACCAATATACTATTAATATTATTATGGTAGCTACCACACACCCATAATTATGAAGGGACTAGAAGTGATTAGCTAGCACAATAAATTATTATTTAAACATGTTTATAAGATGAATCTATTAGTAACCAATTAAATATAAATTAACATAATGACCGACATAATATAAATGATGTAACATCCTTGTAAATGTGTAATGACTGAGAAATTTCAAGTATATTTTTTTTTTGGGATTATTATGAGTCTAGAAATATATGGCATGTTTTTTTAAGGCACAAAGAGACCAGAAATAAAATTTTTAATTTTTAAGGTACATTCTGAAAACCTGCATGTGGAATTTCTTATCATTTGAACCGGTGCTCCAATTAAAAATATGTGGGAACCGATGAATCTTCAGCACCTAGATTAGCTTAAGGGTAGCTTAACATTAACCAAAATGTTTCAGAAGATAAGATAAATTCTTAGAATTTACAAAAAATAATTAAATAACTAATGTTTATTTTTTAATGTGTTGCAATTGTTGTACAAATGGTGGTGGGACTGTGGTGAACATCAAGGCATTTAATGAGTTGACTCTTATTTTCTTTAAAAATTCCATTGGGGGGAATAAAAAGAATGTGTAACCGCACCATTGATAGAAATATAGAGGTTTAATAATTATAATCTTTAATGATCCTCATCAATTGTGCAGTGCATTGATCGACTCATCCCCTCTATTTAATTTGATCATGGGATTGGGTTTTGGGAGAGCTATGAGAGGATGCTAAGATTAAACGCTTCTTACTTTCTGTACTGATGAATAACATGATAGAGCAGCGTACATTGGGGGAATTGATAGGAGACAATAAGCACTGATGAACCCATTCAGATTTGTACACTCCCTCTTCTTCTAGAGCACCTTCCCATGAATAAAATTAAGGGGATTATTCTTGGTTTCTTCATTTTACAACATTATTGATTATTATAAAAACACATATCAACCATCCAATGGGTTGATTCAGGTTCTTTCTTAAAATGAAGGACGGTAATGTGGGGGTTTTTAAAAGGTTTTATTAATTTAAGTAGTAATTCCCATGTTATATTGCTAATGTCGACGGTGCGGGCCAAATAAAAAAGACCCAGCCCCTCTAACATTTTCCATTTTTGTTGTGTATTTCAAGGACAACCAGAAGTTAGGGAGGCTTGCAGTGGTACCGACTATGTGTTCGATGAAAAAGAGATGGGTTGTCATCCCAGCTAGAAGCCCTAGAGGAGGCGTTCACCAACAACTTTCCTGGCTGGATGAAGCCACAAAAATGATAGGTCACAACATTGGAGGAGGCGTTCCATAGTGGAGAACTTGTGTGGTAGAATTCGCGACCATGGAAAACATGTTTTCTGGACCCACGTCCCAGCGGGTCAGTTCAGACCCAACCATTCTGGGACCATCAGGCCAGTTCGACTCCGCAGGGTCGGACCCATGTCAGTTCAACTCAGACCTGGTCAGTTTAGGTCTATCTAACTAGGTTGGACTGAACCAGGACTCCTATCATCCTAGTTACATTTAATTGGGTGTAACTCCTAAACTGGATGTCCAGTAGATGAACCATCAGCGGAACCAAAACACTTAGAACGTGGTGGTCCATTTTAGATAATCCACGTTACTTTCAGAGAATGTTGGAGTTTGGCCAGGTTAGATCGTACCAATTCAACTGGGCCCTCAGCACTAAAATGACTATAACATACAGACCGAGTGACCATTTGAAGCATTTTCTATTGCATTGGAACCCTTTTGGATTGATTTATCATTAGGTTACATCATGGTGAGACTTCATGCCAGTTGAAATAAGACAGATGGGTTGAGGATTTGTTCTCTCAACCATGCTACGTAGGGAAGCCCGTGACTAGATACGTGCTGGAGACTGCTAATTTTTGACTCTATGTGACTCGAAATCCTAGTGGGAACCACCTCGGTGTGACCTGGAAGGCCCACACTGGGGAGCATCTCTATGTGACTTGGGAGAACCATGGTTTTTAACATGGGGAGTACATCAACTGGCCAAAGTGGGGAGTGGCTCTGTGCGACCCAGACGACCCACATTGCGTGATTGGGAGAAGTACCTAAGAAGTTCATGGTTAGTGGGACATGGCTTTGTGTGACCTGGAAGTCCCACTGTAATCAATAAAGGAGGAGTTCTCTAGCAGCCAAGGTGTTCGACAATGTGACTGGTGATGCTAATTTTGGCCCTAGAATATACATGTTGTGAGTTGTCTTTGCATTGTGCCTGTGTTTGATATTATACTATGTTTTTTTTATTTTGTGGAATTCTAGGAGACCTTAAGTGGTCTTGGGGTCCCTGGTGGGTATTGTTATACTCACCCCTACACATGCTTGGTAAACACCTTGTTGTGTCTTGTGCAGACGATGGGTAGCTTGGACTGAGACACTAGGATCTAGGACCTCAAGCTTGGTTGCGTTGAAGGATGAAGTGGAGATCCGTAGTGAAGACTTGTACCTACCCTTTAGGCATGATAATTGGAAGATGACCTCATGAGAATTTATCCCTTTTTTCTATTTTTCTATTACATTTGGGCTTGTATTCTTGGCCCTTTGCCTTCAATTATACTTGTACTTAGTTTTCCAGTGGTATGTTATTTCCCTATTGTGAGTTGAGACTTCGTTGGGTGTGTGTGTGTGTGCATATAGGGATCAATAAAAATGTATCTCACTTGTAGTATGACGGCTTCAGTGCTGGTCGCTAGCCCATGGCCTTTGGGAGGCGGTCTTGGGGTAGTCACACCACGGGCCTCAAGGGACGGGTCATGACAATGTTTTGTCAATGGTAGGTCAGTTCTCCCTAAAATTTTGGTATTATATTTTTTTTACTTGTAGCAATGGTGTAAAATTCCATGAGTCCAAATCTCAGATTTGGGGAGTCCAGTGTGGGTGTGGCGGTCGACGTGTCCATACACAGGGAACTAGAATTATTATTTTCAGCTTAATACATGAAAACACTATTTTTATATCTGTCTCTTGATTTTGAATAAGATTCAGCTCACTAGGTATGATAATTTAACCATGGTACATTTTGATATCTCTTAGTATTCCTCCATGTGGAAAACCAACTAGGATCTCGAAATGAGGTTGTGAGGATAGCATTCCTATGATGAGGCATCCATTCCAGGACCAGTGTTTGAGATGGCCCCACCGGGTGGTGTAGTAGTGCTATCACCACCTGATGCTTAACATCTACTGTTGGCGATTCCAAGAGTGGATGTTCATAGGCTCAATTACCTATATGAGTTCCAGAGATAGATACCACACATGTTCAATGGAGAGATGGATACCCTGATCACTGATGATATTCTAGAGGCTATTACGTGGGTCTTATACTTAGTGAGGACACTGCCTGACGAGATGGTGATCTTTGTGGTGAAACATTATTAGGTGTCTATAGGGAGATGGTGGAACCTGACCATCCAAACTCACGATTAAGTGAGCCTCACATGGGATCACTTTGAGAGGATTTTCTAGGATGAGATTTTCCACGTGATGTTGTTCTCTCCGTGCATTTTGGATCTGCTTCACCTAGAACAGGGAATCATGACAGTGGCCCAGTACACTGCGATATTTACTGACCTATGTCACTACTCCACAGACATGGTGAGAGAAACATTCATCAATGCATGATCCTTCAATCCTAGAACCAAGATAGATATATTGGGATTTTGTTGTATCTCTCAACATCACTACCCTGGTTGGGGTGCTAGAGCGAGCCCTTCTGATGAAGAGATTTTTGGCGGAGTAGGTACTTATTACTAGAGATGCTAGTAGACCCCAAGCAGTAGATTCTTCAGTTGGCACCAGAAATCAGACGCCTGGGCCCAATACAAGCAGTTCATTCAGAAGAAAACCCATATACTTATGATCACTAGTGCAAGGATCCCAGGTCAGATGGAGTAAGATGGGGTCCATGCATTGCTTTATGTGCGATAGGTAGGGACACATGGAATGTGACTACCCAACACACCATGCAGATAACTAGTAGATGGTCAAGGGACCGCCAAGGTATTGGATGAGGTAAAATCTTGGAGGTCCACAGGGAATTATACGTGGTAAAGGAGTAGGTCCTGTAGTAGGTGGTGGATAAAGATTTGAGGTTTACTGCCACAACCCCAAGCTGGTCCAACCGGACAATAGGGAGCCGGTGGACAGGGGCGATCACAGCTCCATACAGAAAAGTACTATAAGCATGGTGCTCTAGAGATAAATATAGGTATTATCTCAGTCTATTATAACCTATATGAAGTTCAGATAGACATTGGTTCCAACAACTCCTTCATTTCCACTACAATCGTTTGAAGATCAGTGATTCTGATGGAGCCATTGGCTCGATCATTACATTTAAGGACTCCTATAGGACATGATTCAACGATTACACACTGGTTCAAGCCAAGTGATATCACTATAGGAGGAGAGATATTCAGCTGGGATCTCTTAGTAGTAGTGTCTATGCCTTACAACATCATCCAGGGTATGGACTGACCATCCATAGTCTAAGCTTGGATCGACTGTTTTAGGTTCAAGGTATGGTGTGTCCTCATGGATGGGATCAGTATTTCCATCATTGATGATGATGAAACCATTACATTACAAGATGGAATCTCTAAAAGGAGGGTTCACTCGATCCCTAAATAGTTGGCTAGCCTCACCCTTGATGTAGTAGAAAAGGTGTGTCTGAGCTATCCTCTAGTGGTGGACTAGTATGCTGATGTCTTCCCAGATGATGTTCTGGGAAAACATCCCCCTAGAGAGGTAGACATTTACATCGAACTATACCCTAGGATGACATTGATATATACACCAGAATATCAGATAGATCCTTTGGAGATTCGGGAGATGTGGGTAAAGTTGGATGACTTATAGTGGAAGGGGTTCATAAGGCTTGATTTTTCTCATTGGGCATGCCCGATTTTGTTCAACAAAAAAGAAGATTGGATTATAAGGCTTTGAGTGGAATATCGATTCCTGAACTAGGTGAGCATGAAAAACATGTATCCTCAGCTGAGGATCGATGATCTCTTTGTCCATTAGAAGGGAGCATGATGGTTTTGGAAGAGCGACCACATATCAAGCTATCATCAGATTTGGGTACGTGATGGGAACATTCCATAAATAGCTTTAATATGTCAGTATGGCCATTATGAGTTCATGGTGATGCCCATTTTGAATGACCAATTATATAAAAGTGTTCATGCGGCTCATGAATAGGATCTTATAGACTTACCACAATCACTTCATTTTAGTATTCACTAATGACATCATTATGTACTCAGCATCAGAGGAGGAGCATGCCACACCACTATAGATAGTTCTTGATACACTCCTAGAGAACCATCTTTATGGGAATCAGTCGATGTTCCAGTTCAATATATGAGAAGCCCACTTCCTGGGGCAAGTTATCACATATGTTTTAGTAATTGTGGATATAGAGAAGATAGAGGTAGTACTTTCATGAGAGCCACACAGGAGTGTGACTGAGGTGTAGAGTATCTAGGTATTGGTAAGGTACTACCAGAGATTGTACTTGAATTATCCAGGGTAGCAGAACCCTTGTCAAATTTGATGAAAGAGGAGAACCCTTTCTTGTGGAAGTAGAAGTATCATAAGTGTTTCCAGGAGCTTATGCAACGATTGAAGAGTTCCCCCATTATGAGGCTACTAGAAGTGGTTGTTGGGTATGTAGTCTACTTCAACACATCAGAAACTATATTATGTTGTATCCTGATGTAGGATTGAGCATTAATTACCAACGAATCATGAATGTTGAGTCAGCGATATAAAACCTACGCTACCCATGTCCTATAGTTAGTAGTAGTGGTATTTGCGCTTAAGATGTAGAAACAGTACTTTATGGGTCAACAGTTTACTGCTTACTCCGATCACAAATTTCTTAGTAATATATTCTAGCATAAGTACCTGAACATGAGATAGTGTCATATTTTATATTACATATAGGACTATGAATTTGAGATATTCTACAATCCTAGGTAATGGAAAGTAGTAGTAAAATCACTCTTAATGAGGTATGTATTACAGTTGTGGAGTGAGGCGATAGAGTAGCTAGACACAGAGCCAATATCATTTGTGAATAGAGATGGAGTGACCTACCTCCAGTAAATTACCGTCACTCCCCCAATCCATAAACACGTTCAAGAGGCTCAGCATGGGGACATTGAAAGTGAGGCCGGACGTGATCAGATATCCACATGAAATTCTCCTGAAGTATTTTCTGAAGGTATGGAGCATGTCATCATCTTCAGAGGCAGAACCATGGTACCAGTGATTCTACAAGAGGAGGTGTTGAGGGAGTTCCACAAATCCTCTTTAGTGGTACATCCTGGAGTGAAAAAGATATACCACATCCTCCAAAATCAATACTGATGGATAGGGATAAGAAATGTGGTGGCTATGTCCATATCATGGGGCCTCATGTGTCAGCAAGTGAAGGTTGAGCATCTGTACAATCAAGCATAGCTCCTCAACGTGAGGTTTCAAAAATTTTAGTCGGATGGAATATCTATGTACTTCATGACAAGGCTACCACGTATGTCTAAGGGCCACGATTCAATCTTGGTGATCATGGATAGACTCAACATGTCGGCCTACTTACTACCCATCTTAGAGTAGGGACCAGTAGAGAGTTTGGGATGCCACTACATAAAAGAGATTGTACGAATACATGGATTTACATCGATGATCGTAATTAATCGTGACATGAATTTTACATCCCTATTGTGGAAGGTATTGAAAGAGAAATTATGGACTCATCTATGCTTGAGAACCACATTTCATCTTCAAACAGATGATCAGACAGATAGGACCATAAAGACACTCGAGGATATGCTTTGTGCTTGTGTCCTTGATTTTTTCCATAGTTGGGAGGACCACCTGCCACTATTGGAGTTTACATAAAATAAAAGTTATCACTCCACCATCAGCATGGCTCAGTTTGAGGCCATATATGGGTGACCTTGATGATCACCACTACTCTTGATAGAACCATGGGAGTCAGAACATATGGTTCTAGAGTCAGTACATGCTACCACAGAGAAGGTGTAAATCATCCATGAGAGGATGAAGACTTCAAAGTTATGGAATACGTCTTATGCTGACAAAAGACATAGAATCATAGTGTTTGATGTGGGAGACACTGACTTCATATGGGTCTCACCCCAATGAAGATTGTGGATGTTTGATCGGGGTGACAAGATATCTCTGGGGTTCATCAGTCCTTTCCAGATCCTCAACAGATTAGGTGAGGTGGCATACCATCTAGCTATTCCACCACAGATGCGCTGGGTGCGTGATGTTTTCCATGTGTCATAGATAAGGAGGTATGTGCATGATCCATCTAACGTTATCGACTGTGGAGAGGTGGACATCAATGACTAGTTGACGTTTGTGGATTTATTTATAGAGATAGATGATCGATAGGAGATGGTCATTGATGGGTGGTTGATTCCACTGGTGCATGTTTGTCAGAAACTTTTAAATCTTTATGAGAGAACATGGGAGCATGATTCTCAGATACATGCTCAATAACTCTATTCATTCCCATTGTTTTATTGTAGCTTTCAGGGATGAAAATCCCCAAGCGGGGAGAATGTGAAGACCCAATAATTCCATACATATATATATATATATATATATTTTTGGGATTATTATGAGTCATAAAAAATTGATGGAAATTTTTTGGAGGCCTAGAGAGCTCATAATATAATTTTGAACTTTTCTTATTGTATGTTTAGAAAACATGGTGCCAACATTCTCCATATTCTGAAACAATTTTCAAATTAAAAATATGAGGGCACCGATGAATCCCCAGAATCATTATTTGCTTAAGGGAAGATTAAAATTGACCGACAAGGGTTAGTCAAAAATATAATTTCATGGACATTACAAATAAATAACTGAAGATTATTTTATTTCTCTTTATTGTAACCATTGGACAAATGGTGGTGGAATTGTGGTGCAACGTCAGACCATTTAATGGAATGACATTTTTTTTGTGTAACCACACCTTTGGGGGAAATTAAATGAATGTGTAACCACACCGTTGAGAGAATTAAAAAGGTTTATTAATTATACTCATTTATGAACCTCATTAATTTTTCGGTGCATTGATCCTCTCATCCCCTCTATTTAATTTGATTTTATGCATGAGATTTGGGATAGTTCTAAGAGGAATCTCTGACGAAGTGCTAAAGAATTTCTACTTTGATGAAGAATGTGATCGAGCAATAGATGTTGGGGGAATTAATGGGAGAAAGCAAGCATTGACGGAAACCTTTGTACATGTTCCCTCCCTCCTATTCTATATCACCATCACCCAAATACATGGTAATAGATTTATTCCCGGTATTTTCCCTTTAACATGTTCATGATTATTATTAAGAACATAGATCAACTGTCCAATGGGTTTATTCATGTTCATTTTTAAAATGCTCTACAATATGGAAGGTTTTTATTTATGGGATTGTGTAAATTTATGTAGGCTTTCTCATGTTATAATAATAATGCAGGGGCATATGCGAAATGAACAAGGCTCAGACCCTCCGATGTTTTTGGATTTGGTTTTGTATTTCATGGACGATCAGATGTTATGGAGGCACATAGTGGTACAATACCATGAGCCAATTGAAGAAGACAAGGGATGCCAACCTAGTCGGAAGCCGGAGGAGGAAGCGCGCCCTGGCGGTGGGCTTGGGCGGCAGAAGCCGTGACCACGATGGGCCACGACACTCGAGGAAACACGCCCCGGTTGCGTTCCTAGGTGGCTAAATCTACAACCACGATAGGCCGCATCACTAGAGGAGGCACACCCTAGTGGCACACATAGGCGGTGAAGAAGCCACAACCACGATGGGCCACTGTGTGCTGGAGATCCATGACAGCAGTGTGGCGCCACGTGGAGGAGTCAACACACCGAGTTGGTTGATGCAGAAGGCACGTATGGGTCCACCGGCCATGTGAGTAGGTGAAGGATGTGGATGTGCCGCGTGCGAGGATAATACCACTAATGAATAGTGTATCCAATTAGAACATAGGAAAAAATGAAATGTTCTATTATAGTGGAGTGAAGAATACTAGAAGTCTTTTAATTATTTGAATGTGTGTATGAAATCAGCACCTATATTGATATTTCCTGAACGAGGATAGAGATATGTGTTCTACTGTAATGCGTCGCGATATATGTTAGGATGTGTTCTCTTAGAGATAGACAACACGATTGCTTATGATTCATGGCTGCTGAGAGTGAATGAGAAGAATTATTCCACACATGATTATGGGTTAGTTTTGAACATTCATGTGTTAAGGAATTGGTGTCACTTTCTATTTGAGGATAAATTCACTACGTTCACCGACCATAAGTCCTTGAATCCCATTTTCTCACAAATAGATATGAATCTAAGGATAAGGAGGTAAATAGAGTATCTTTAAATGTTTGAATTTGACTTCATGTGTACACCGGGAGAATGAAATTTGGTGGTTGATTCATTAAGTTTAAAGTAATATTCTTAGTTGGAAATGGAAGCTTTAGAGGAGTGGCAGTTGATCCCATTCTTAGACAATATGAAAGTGGAATATGAAAACTGAGGTGGTGTTGTTGTTTTCTTCATAGATTCCATAGATCATGATTTTGTAAATATGGATAATGAGTCAATTACTAATATATTTTAATTAATTATTTTTAGTTCAAAACTCAATGGTGGGGATCCCATTAAGAGCTGGAAACATGATGGGAATTTAGTTTATTGGTTTAGTGATCAGATGGTTGTACCTATCACATGGTATGAACAACTTCTTAATGATAACACCATTGGAGATGGGATATACACACAACTACACAGATGATGCATTGGTCTTTGAAGGTGTAGTTTTGGTGGAATGGTGTGAAGAAAAAACTGGAGGAGTTTGTTTTAAAGTGTCTAATGTGTCAGTATGTTATGGTATAATATTCGCGACCCATGGGTATGTTTCATTATTTATCTATTCTTATGTGTAAATGGGAGAAGAAATCTAGGATTTTTGTTACAGGACTATGATGAATGTTCAAAAAACATAATAGAATATGGGTGATAGTTCATCAGCTAACCATGTCTAGTAATTTCATCCATATTCTTGAAACTAATATAGTGGAGGATCTATTCAAAATATATATCTGAGAAGTAGTAAATAAAAATACATATGTGTTCTGATAGTATTAAATAGGGATCTGAGGTTCACATTTCATTATATGGAAATCCTTATTGAATGGCCTTGGAACTCAGTTGACTTTAACATAATGTATTATCCTCAAAAAGATAAGTAATCAAAAAGAAAAAAATAGACATTGGAAGATAGATTGAATGATTAAATGATAGATTTTTGTGGCTCATGGGAAGAGAAATTTCCATTAGTGGAGCTCTCATACAATAATAGTTATTAGGCTTTGATACATATGGCCCCCTTGGAAGCATTGTATATGCATCCATGTCATTATCTATAATGATGAGAGGAAATATATGGGACCTCGTCTGCTTGGCGGAGCCTTTTCTAATAAACAATAGAGAAGATCTACTTGATTAGAATAAGAGTGGAGATTAATCAGATTTATTAGAAATCATATGCGAATCATCGTCAAAGACCATTGGTGTTTTGGTTGAGGGATCTTGTGTTCTTGAGGATCTCTCCATGGCATGGACAACTTCATTTTAGGAAATATGGCTAGTTGAATCCCTAATACATTGGCCCTTTCGAGATACTAAAACTAATTAGAGAGGTGGAATATTTAATGGCATTTCTAGCATGACTCTGTGAGGTGTGTAATTCCTTCTATGTATCTCAATTGAAAAAGTATCATCTTGATCATGAACATGTGATTAGATGGGATCACATTGATCTAGAGAGGGATGGATTGTTGCTATATACCATAGTACAGATTATGGATAGGAATATTAAATTTGTGAGTGGGAAAATAATCATTATAGTATTTGTTTTTTCATAGAATGATCATATTTTGGATGATACATGGGAACGCTAGAAGTAAATGAATGATCAACGACTAGAACTCTTTTAGGAGATCAATAACATTCAAATTTTTGGGGATGGAAAAAACCTTGATGGGAAGAATGTTGCACCCATGGAATATAGTATGTATCCACTCAATGATACATTTTTATGTTTAACAATTATTTTTGATTTTGGGGGAGTCTTGGGAGAAATTTCGTAGGGTTTGGGGAAAAATGGGGCGCATGGTCAGCACAGGGTAATTCCAAACCGTGAGGCCAAACCGTGGAGGGCCAAAACAAAATTTATTATAATTGAGGATATAATTCAGTTTGGCCAAATGTGTGATCTTTTTCAACCCAAATCATTTCTAACATGAATTGTTTCACCCGAAAAGGTTGAATTAGGTTCTCCCATTGAACTGGATGTTATTTGAAAACATATGTTGGCAAATTGAAGGAAGATTCATGCAGTAAGTGTATGTTCTTCAATGTTTTCGTAACATTTTTTAGATATAATCCTCCACTTATCTCTTCTTCATATATATAGAAAACCTGCTGGTATATTTAAGAGTTTTAAATCCAAATAATTTTATATATGGTTTTTTTATGTTATTGGAAGATATCATGGGTGGTTTCATTGAATCTTGACCATGATTATTGAGATTTCTTCTTCTATTTTCCGTTTTCATCGAAATGGGTGAAATATGTGGGTTCACCCTCATATACCCTTTACAGAATTGATTACAAATAATTATAATTTAGTTCTTGATAAAATTAAATTCTTTTACTTTATCTGTACAATTATTAAACCCTCTTTAGCTATGGGTGGTGAAAAACTTTGAAAATTGGATTTATTTGTGAAAATATATTTGTTTTTGATTTTTAATTGGGATTTTTTAATTATGGACCTTATAAAATTTTAAAAAACTGATTAATTCAAATTTTTTCTAGTAGATATATGAGTTTTATAAATACTATAATCTATTGAAATTAGATGGTTACAATTTTTTCAATAAACAACCATTTTTTATGAAACATGTGAAATTGTTTGAAAATGGTTTTGGTTTTTGAAAAAAAATGGTGTGAGTATCATATTTAATTACTTTTCATGGTTGATATATAAAAAATTTCATAGTTCTAATGGTTAAATGAATCGTGGGAAATAATTACATTGTGATTACTTGGTAAATCTATGAGAAACCACTCATGAGTCTATAAGTGTCATAACGATGCATGCATTTTTTGTTGTTTCAGTTTTGTAGAGTTTATTGGTATTACCAAGTAGTTATCAGAATTTTTTTTAGATATTTATTCATATTTGTTTCTTGAAGTATATCTTAATTTAATTTGGTTAACATGGTTTTAGAATATATTTAGTCATAAAATACTCTGAGAAGGGTTTATATTTATTTAAAATCAATTTTTATAATTTTTTATATAAATGCTAATAACTATTCTATCCTTGTTAAGTGAGTTGGTAAGTAAATGGGTAAATACTAATAATTTTTGTACTCACCAATGCTTTGAATATTTTTTTCTTTTGCAGATGTCATCTTCCGAGATGTGAGAATAGGTAGGGTGAAACCTGTTTGTATATCTACTTATTGAATTTTTGAGCTATCTGGTGGTGATGGATCACAAATATATTTGATCCTAGAGTATTTTTTTTATTTTTGTGTATTTTTGTGTTATCTTACACTATTAGGTTGATGTACAGTTTTCTTTTGCAATATCACTTTTATTTTGAATCATTTATGTGTAAAATATTTTCTGAATTATCATTATTCTATCCATGCATTATATAGCTTTTATGGAGCACAAATCTATTTCGGTGAATTTTTAAAAATGTTCTCAGAACATTTACATTTTGATGAATAAAGAATAATATAGAACTTCAGAAAAAAATATTCATGTTTTTCTAATTTATATAAAAATATAAATAATGTTTTAATTTGGTTTTTATCCTTAATTAGGAGAATTAATCAAAATGTTTTCTAATTTATATCATTGTAACCCTTTTCACATTGAAATTACATATAAACATAACTCATAATTTTAAATATTTTCACTAAGAACCCCACTATGGTGAACTGTTTGATGGATTTAATTTAACTGAATTAATGTGAGTTTTGGTTTTGAATATTTGCAATAAGGGTTTAATATTTATAATAATAATGAATTATAATTTAAAAAATGATAATATTTTTTTGGCCAATAATATTAGTTAATGTGATGAAAATTAATTACAGTGATTGAAATATAATTTAGCTTAACAAGGTACTAAACATTAGTCATAAGTGCCAAAATGAATTATCAACTGGTCTGTAACACATTGGATAGAAATAATGACACATTAAACCTTCAATTATAGTGTTTTTTTGGCGTTTTCTACTTTTTTATGTAAAAACATGGGTACACATAACTTGTTTTCAAAAAATGAAAAGCGTGTCACCTCCACCCATATAATAGGATACCGCCTCTCCACATTTATTCCACCTCTCAAGCCACATATGTTCTATAGATATATATGAAATTCACTTCCCAAAAAACCTCCCTTACTCCCTAAATACTCCCATTGTGTATAATTCCAACCATGTAAGCCCTTTTGTGTAATAAAAAAGGAGTTTCCCAAAAAAAATATAACATTCTTCCCCAATATCCTTTCTTTTATTTTCTTTCTCCACCACTCCAACAATAAAGATTTAATTCTTATATAATAACACCATTATCCTAAATATACTAATATGTTTTTATATGGGTTTTACCTGCACTTATACAAACTTCAATCTAATGGTTAATGAACTTACAATTCTTTTGTATGGAGAACTCCGACATCATGAGACACTGTTGTTCAATTTTCCTTTACCAACTATCATGGTTGGGAGCATTGATGGTAATGTTTTTTTTTCAATTTTATCTATAATATTTATGATTTATTGATCATCTATAATTATCATAAAACACACACCTTAATTCCTTCCATTTTGTGTATGTATGATAATTTGGATTGGGGTAGTGTAGGCTACCATCCCCTCAAAGAGATGCAATACATTGACAAACCACATAAAATTTATTAAATAAGATCCTAAGAAAATAATATTTATAAAAATAAAATCCATATTATATCAGTAACATAATTAAATAACTAGAAATATAATATATCTATTTCTTTAACAGCTTTCTCACACAATGAAAAAGTTATAATGTTGTTCATAGATGTGTGTACTACCACCTACTCAATGTGATGTGATTCCTTTTACAAAAATATTTATATATATAAGTATATATTACTCAATATTTTCTATATATTATATAATTACAAATCTATAATGAGTAATTTTACATACCTTCATCCCATAAAAATCATTGAAAAATAGAAACGTTACAAGTGCTTACGTATGACCTACCATCTCCATGATTGTAACATTAGTTCATTTTTAATAAACATAATTTTTAATTTAATTTCAAAGTGTAATTTATGTATAAATATGATAATTATTTCCTGATTTTTATTATGGAGGTTTAAAAATAATGAACCCTTTGACCATAGTTCACATAATGATGTTCTTTTTGAGACATAAAATTAATATGCTCAAAACAGTCGAGGTAAAATTAATTACTTTGGTAGTTCATTACAAAATATTCATAATTTAAATGAATGTAATTTTAAAATAATAATAGTTTCTAAATCATTGAGATAATTTGCATATGTTAATTATTATGTAATATAAAAACGCAAATGACATGCCAGATTTAAGATAAGGGATTTCATCTTAAACACTTATCATCGAGATATTTCATAATGATAGGCACCTCTAGTCTTTTATAAAATGTATATACATCACCTTTGAAACTATACATCTATATTTATTTTATTATCCAGTTATTTATTGATTTGTAAAATTTTGTTCATTCACGGTTCTTATGGTTTAAATGATCAAAGTTGTATGGGATTATTTTAATGATTAATATTTTAACCCATTCATTGAAATATTGTTGATATTATTTTATATATTTATTTATATGTATATAGAAGTGTTATAAATATAGTTCTATTTTTATTTTAAATTTCATTCCAGTTTTTTTCAAAAATTATTCCTTTTACATTTTTTATATATCATTTTTGACAAAAAATAAAAACCAATGTCCTATTTCTATTGTACATGGCGGCAATGATTCTTCAGCTACTATGGATACTATTTTGTTTTTAGATTAATTTTGAATATTTCTACCTTTCCCAAATGAAATACCTTCTTTTTTGGTATTTTTTTTGAAAATGGTTTCACCAAAAAAATAGAATATATTTTATTAAAAATTGGAATGTTTTCATTAAATGTTATTTAAATATCTAAAATTTGTCAAATGAGATTAAAATAATATTTAAAATTATGTAATGTTTTATTTAATGTTGTGGTTCTTCAAAACTATAAATGGTGGGTTTTATTGGGTGATACAATTGTATATTAAATAATATGGGTGCCTACATTGTAATCTAATGCATTTGTTAATGGTTATATTTTCCTAAGAATAATATTAGATATTTTTTTCACGGTTATTAAAATATATAAGGGCTATATAAGGGTTATTAAAGGGTTCGATGTGTTCATGTACCAAGGTACCATCATGAAATTACTATGTTTCAAATGATTTTTCATGTAAATAAAATGTTTTAATAAGGTAATGTAAATAAAACTTTTTAAATAAGAATATTTACCACTATTGGTAAAATTTTCTTTTTTCTATGTAATTATTTTCATCATTTTTAATGTATTTGATTGGAATAATGGTTTCCTAAATTTTGTATCATGAATGATATTCATGATTGAAATATCATATAAATATAGTATATATGTATTTATAAAGAGTATATATCTACCCATAATAGTCTGTAACATTTGGATATATGTAAATGAAATGAACCGTTAATGGATAGGGTATGTCATACGTACACAAGAACACTGCATTTATTTCTTTTTCATTTTTAGAGGAGTAAAAACTAAAAAATAAATATGTATATTATAATAAAAGTATAATATATTTTTTTATATATGTTACATATGTTTAATAATACCATCCGTTATATGCTCCATGTATATCCTGAATGAGTCATATCACTTTGAGAGAGAGTTAGTCCAGACATCCTCAAATTAAATTATTATATTTACGCATTATGGAAAGAATAAAGGTATGATGTAAATGAAAAATAAATAAGAATAGAGAAAATATAAATATATTATATACAATATTTAAATATAGTTCCACAATATAGGCCACCATGGGAGGTGGTAGGTGATAATTGAACCATCATCGTTTCGGGAGGAAGCAGTTCGTCGTCCATAGAAACAATATTATTTAAATGCATTATATGGATGTGTGTGAAAGTTTAGTTTTAATAATTCTCATAAAAAATACTATTATATTGAGGATACTGGTTTTTTTATATAAATAAAGAAAATTAATTAAATAGGGAGTGAATAAGTAGAATAATGGAAATGAATTTTAGAGCAGACCCTACCTCTTAAAATATGTAACTCTCTTTTATTTGATCCAAAAGGATTTATTTAATTGACTTATTCCAATGGTAAATCTTCTAGGAAGAATATGGGGATGTTGAGAACTTCATTAATTAGATTTTTGATGATCTAGGGGGCTAGAGAGATGTGTGTAATTGGATAGAGGTGGTGGCCTTTTATTAGGGGGATGAGGTGCTCTTTAGAAAAGTTCGAATGTATTATTTTATTATGAGATTTTTTTTTCTTTAAAAAGGTCCAAAATTGATTACATTATAATATAAGATGAATATATTGGTATGTATAACAATCCAACATGAATTGAATAGGTTTTGGATTTTTAATCCATGCCGTTTTTATTTATCCCTTTTTTAATCTTAATGTATTATCAAGAATTTAACAAATTGAGAATCAAAATAGTTACCAAAACAATACAAATATCCAATTAAAGAGAAAATAATAAAAAATTATACTTATTATATGTTTTTAAAGAATCATTTTTTTTATAATTTATAATATTTCATAAAATATTTTTTATTTTTAAATATAAATTAAGTCAATTTTGAATCTATTCATATCATAACTTTTTTAAAAATCCATAACGATGTTATTACTTCAAAATGACATAACTAATACAAATATAACATGTAAATATCATAAAAAATTCATTTATGGTATTAAAAGTTTAAAAATAAATTTATTTAAATATTTATATTATCGTTTATTTAAATCATTCATTAATAATTTAAGCACTACATCACCATTATGTAAAAAATAATGTTATTTATATGATGTCTAAAAATTATAAATAAAATACCATAATTTAGGAAATATTTTTAGAATTATAATTAATATTTATAGTAGAATATATCATTTATACAACACCATATACTTTTTTTAATAAAAGAAACATGTTTAGGTTATATTTTTCTTAGCATTAGATTAATTTTTATAAAATGTCATTTTCACATACAAGTGACTCCATGGGGTCCCAAAATCGAACCAAGGATGCCCATGGTAGTAAATATATCATTCAATAGGTTTAGGAAATATGTTAGGGTAATAAAATAATAATATTATATTATTTTTTACCCTTATTTACTAGATTTTCTATTTAACCATGGTAAACAAAATATTTAACAAAGTTACTATTCATAATGTCTAATAATAAAATTTACCCATTTACACAATTTCGACCTCTTGATTCCAAATATAAAATATTTTTTTCCAGATTCAAAACCTAGATTTTTTCAAAATGAATTTAAAATTTATTCCTATTGTCAAAACCAAAAATCGTGTCTTTAAGAGGTAAAAACTACCAACATTTTGACAACTGTTTATATCCAATTTCAGAGTGAAAATACTTTAAATTAAAAAATTGGATTATATGGGAAAAATATAATTTAAATAATCTTGAAAAAATACTAAAAAGACAATTTAATCATATTAATAAATTATATTAAATGGTAGTTTTGAATTAAAATGCAGTATTTTTCACTATTTATCAAAAAATGATCTTTATCAGAAAAATACTAAAATTTTACCCAAAATAATTTTTATGAACTATTTATAATGAATAATTTTATTCTATCAAACTAAACATATAGAACTAGAAAAAAGTATAATTTAAAAGTGTTTACCATCAAAAGTGGAAAATCAATCTTTTGATGATTTTTAGAGTATTTAATACTTAAAATCAGATTTATTCTTATTTTAAGCCTAAACAATTTATTGGATAAAAGTAAAAACAGTTAACAAAAATGTGTAATTATATTTTATTTGGTTATTTTCAATCCCACCAGCATAAGGGAAAGGCATTAATTACCATTTATAATAATAATAATATTACATAATTTTTCGATATTACACAAAAATGTGTGCAATGTAATATTTAAAATAAACCCAGTGTTGCATGTCAAGTACGCTATTAGACATATCATCCCATTGAATTTAAAATTAATATTTAATTCAAAAATATTAATAAATATTAAAATTTCAAATTTTTAATTTACCCATGATGCCACATCATTCCCCCTTTTGGAAATGGCGCCATCCTAATTTTAAAATTAGGCTCGAAAATTTCATTAAAAGTCACACATCATAAAAATAGTCAATAAATCTATTAATTTTAAAGACAGAAATAAAAGTTTATAGATCCCCTGAGATAACCTATACTATTATTCCGTTTAATAAAATGTGGATATAGAAGATAAACTAAGTGTCACGTTCAGAGAGAGAGTGATAGAAAACGATATTTGGAGAATGTTAACTACTAGAAAATAACAAACTTGTGGTGGGGTAAATGGTCTTTGATTCCCTAGTTGGAAAATTAAATGGAAATCGTTTTTATATTAAGTTAATTTTCATTATTTTTAATAATTTCTTTATTAAATTGATAGTGAACATAATGAAACATTCTTACTTTTCAAGTATAGTTTCATAATTAAATAATTTTCTACCAAAAAACACTTCGTTTCTCCAAATGATGAGTATTCATGATGTCTTGGTCACACCTAAAGAACTACAATCAACGTATAAAAAATAACATGATCCACAAAAGATAAAACATATATTTCCCATGTATTTATATATTTACCAAAATCTAGAAGGTTAGTACAAGATCAGATAATCCCTAAAAGGACAATACATTATAAAAAAATACTACTCTTAATAAAATAAATTCTACAACCAATACCAATAGTTAAAAAACCATTAAATAAAAAACCATCCTTAAAATTATTCAATACTATCCAAACTATTATTGAACCCCAAAACATAAAATAATTTAATCACATAGTTATCCACAGGAAATATTATCATTTATCTCTAAATAACATCAACTACTCTTAAAGTATCATACTGAAGTGAAATTAACCAAATTAAAGATTCTCAATCATAGGTTAATCATTTCTATAAATATCCCAAATCTCTATATATCTATAATAAAAGACATAGATTTTTCCAAAAATCAAATTTCAACCATTAATCAACAAATGAAATCCCATATTATTACATTTTCCTTTGGCATAGAGTGTTTCCCCAAATGAGAGATTTACTAATAAAATAGCCTTTATCACTTAATCAACAAATCATTTTCATATACTAAAAATATTCATTTTATAAATCTTATGTTCCCAAAATCAAGTTATTCATGACCCAATAAATAATTTAACTTAATATAATAACACATAATTTCTAGGATATTAACGTAGGATAGTGGAAAGAAATTCCCTTGTCACCCTTCGGTAGTGTGTTAGATTCATGTGGTCTTGCCGGACGGGATATGTTGTCAACCATATTTCGTGTTGTTCATTTTTTTAAAATATGAAAATAATTATACCATAATTTAACCATAATGGTTTTATTATACCTCTCATTTTCACCATAACTCATAATGACTTCATTATCATAATTCATAAATACTTATATATATTTTCATTTTTTACATCCATATGATAAAATAAAACTATTCCCAATCGTGAGACCATATTACCTTGATCATGGTGTCCATATGGTTTCATCGTTATCTTGTTCACATTTATAGGATGTGCATGCATTGAAATAATGTTTTGGAGGTCCTTCAAAATCATTTTCTTCCTTTATCAAAATACACCCTGTACAACATGGGTCATATGGGTGTCCACAGATAAATAGTTTTAGAAAATAATCATGTATGAAAAATAATTTCAAAACATCTGATAAAAATTTATTTTTATAATACAGTGGGAATGAGTTTGATATGTAACATTAAATCAACGATATTTTTAAAATACCATAAGTATCTGTTGAGAGACTATATTTTGAAAACAAATATAAATATGTTTGGAAAGGTTCTCCCTCTAAAGTACCTTTTCCAAAATCATAATATTCTTCAAAATCAAGTGATAATGTAAAATATTGGAAAATACCTGGATTATATTTATCTTTCTTGAAAATCATAGAATATTCAGAAAATATGATTTGACTAAATACAACCCATGATACATGATGGAATCGAGTTATAGTAGAGGTTACCGATATCTCAAACAATTTCTTGTATTTGATTTGTATGTTATAAACTGTTTCAAAATAATTAAGAAATTATTTTTTCTATAATTATTGCATGAAAGTAATCAGGAATTGAGATGAATGTATTTTTAGATCCTCATCATTCCATTTGTAACAAACATAACTTGATCTGAAAAATTTACAAAATAAGGGTTTTACTTAATGAGTAACATAGAGACTAACCATGTGGCTAAGAAAACATAGTCTCTAAAGTGGTATAAACAATCCAATGATA
Source organism: Viscum album (assembly GCA_963277665.1). Lineage (NCBI taxonomy): Eukaryota > Viridiplantae > Streptophyta > Magnoliopsida > Santalales > Viscaceae > Viscum > Viscum album. Next base: position 1,566,277,125 of record OY728145.1, read on the forward strand.
CTAACTATATAGACTAGCCTTAATCATTACATAATCTTGACTTATGTCAAGAATTCATATCGAGTGTCTTTACAGGATTAAATTTTTAGAGAATTAGGTAATTACTATTACATTATATCTAAAAAATTACATAGTAGACGATTCTATTCAATCTAAAATTTTCCACAATAATAAAACTCCTTAAAAAACAAGATTTCCATTCATGATATAAATATTCATGAATTCTTCCATTCCCATAACCATCCATATAATATTTTTAAATCATTTTAAAAACATGGGATGATCATTAAAATCTTAGTAGGGGTTAAAAAAAAGGGGAGAAAACATTAGTCCACAAATACATACAAATAAATGAAATCTTACTTTTCAATCATAGAACATAATCCCTTTAACATACATCACAAAATCATAAGATTTATGAATAAAAAATCGATATCAAAAATCATAATGGTAACTTGTGTAATCTATATGATACCAACATTATATGTTTAAAATATACATAGGGAGTTGTGTTTGAAAAAACCATCACAGTATTCTACTGAAATATATTAGGAGAAACATTAATGTTTACCTCTGTCATGATACCCAATGAATTGGAGAGCTATCTCGGGCTCACCCACCCTAGGTTTATCACGGAACCACCCATATTTTGTTTATCATGTAACTATCCATCAAATGTTCAAGTATCATTATATACTCATATCACATGAAACAAGAATACATGAATTATAACATTTCCATGTTGAAATAACAAGATATTGGTTCAATATATTGATATAATTCAAATCATTTCAAAACCATTTAAACATTTAATGAAGAAATTATTGATTAAAATTTTCCCACACCACATTGATACTTTTGAAATAAATTATAATTTTTAAAAATTAATTTTCATATAGAAAATTCAATAAAATAATTTAAAATCATGGACACTAATAAGACAGATAAATCATTAAAACATTTAAAATGATGTTTTAGTTAATGAATCCTTTACCGCTTGAGTAACTACTTGAATAAAAGAAATTATAGAGTAAAATTAAAAAAACATATAATATCATTAGAATAATTTGATTCATGATGTCATATGTCAAAGAAAATATATAAACCATATAAAAGTTAATTTGTGAATAATAAAAAATAAATCTCAAATGAATATAAATTGAGATGAAATCCCTTACAATGATTGTATAAATGAAATTTTTTTATTAATGTGTGATTATGAGAAGAAAAACCATATCCACACAAATGGAAGTTGAAATTATAAGATTAATAAATGAAAAATTACTCCACAAATAATCTTGGTATAATATAATCAACAATGTATGTGTAAAACCCAATGAGAGGAAATTAAGATTAGAAACTCCCGTCAAAAAATTTGGTAGCCTAACGACATCACATAAAAATTCAAAAAATGAGTTGATGAGATGGGAAAGGGTCTCTGATAACATGGACATAAAATTTATAACAATAAGTATATATAAAAACATATCCCAACATAAAAAAATTAAAATATATAACATAAAATAAGTCTTTGACTAAAAGAGGACAATGAGAAGTTCCCTTACCATGGGTCTAATTTGTCTTTTTCGTTTTTTATCACACTAAATAATTAATATATGTAAATTATACATTCATTAGAACATTTTTCATGTTTATTTTTCCTTTTATATTATTTATTACATTGATATAACAATCATTAAATTATTCAATTTTATATAAGTCTTTTATCGATGTTCGATACTTGAGTCATAAATGAACTTGTTATAATTACAAATTTTCCATGTGGTAAAAATTAAATTATCAATTGAGTGGTACTCATGATTTAAATATAATATAAATAAAATATATATTTCTTTATATCCAGTATAAATTTATTTAGAATGGTCAATGAAATTTGGATATATAAAAATGAAATGCACATTTCATGGAAATGGTATGTCGTACATACGCATTAATGCTAATTTCATTTCTATTTCATTTTTAATGGAATGAAAACTAAATTATACATAGGTATATTATAATTTTAGTATAATATAATGTTTAATATATATTTCATATGTTTATTAATTCCATCCTTTATAATCACTGTGTATTGCCTAAATGAGTGATATCACTTTGAGGGGCCGTAGTCAGCACTTCCTCAAATGAAATTATCATATTTACACGTTATGGAAAGTATAATGGTATGATGAAAATCAAAAATCTTGAAGAATATATACAATAAAAATATATTTTACAACATAGATAAATAAGGTTTTATCATAATAAACACCATGAGAGGCGATGGTAGATAATTGAACAATCATCGTTTCCTGAGGTATTAGTTAACCATCCACAAAAATAGTATGTTCTAAATCCATTAGATGGAGGTGTGTTAAATTTTAGATTGAATCATTCTCATAAAATAATCCTAATATATTTAGAATAATTTTGTTGATATGTAATCAATGAAAAATAATAGAACAAGGAGTGAAGATGTAGAATAATGAAAATGAATTTTTGAGAAGACACTACCTCTTAAAATTTGTAACTATGGTTGATTTGATCCAAAAGGCTTTATTAAATTGTATTATGCCAATGAGAATTATTATAATAGGAATAGGAGGATGGTGATAGCTTTTGGAGCAGATTTTTGAAGAGACAAGGGGTTTGAGAGGAGTTGGTAATGGGTTAGAAGTTGTGGCCTTTTATAAGCGGGAGGAGGGGATCATTATGAATGTCTGAATGTATTATTTTATTATGAAATGATTTTCGGTTTCAAAAGCTCTACAACTCATTAAATGAAATGACTCAATGAATATACATCAAAATAAAATCATCCAATAACAATTGGATAATTTTTGGATTGATTTTATTCCTTGTTGTTTTTATTTAACCCTTTTTACTCATACTATTTTATCAAGCATTTAACACATTCAGAATCAAAATAATTAACAAAACCAGATAAATATTCAATTAACAGTCAATAATAAAAATTTTATACTTATAAATTTATTTTTAATAATCATTGATTTTTATTTTTATTTTTATAATATTTAATAAAATATTTAATAATTTTAAATATAAATAATGTAAATTTTGAAATTGTTCATATCATGAAATTTTTAGAAATTCTAAAAAACATTATTACTTCTAACAATGTTCATTGATACAAATATAATATATAATAATCATCCAATTTTTTCATGGCATAAATAGATTAAAAATTATTTTACTAATATTTATAATCTCATCTATTTGAGTCATTCATTAATAAGGTAATCACTACATCACCATTGTGTCCTAAATTCCAACGACCATGTACCATAGTGGAACAGGCTCTTGCTTGGAATCCAAAAGAACCATGATCAAATCCAGTCAGGGAATAATTTACATGTACTATAGAAACACTATAGTATGAAATTGTAGCAGTACTGTAGTGGCAGTGGAACTATTGTAGGGGTGACACTATAGCGGCGGTGGTACTGTAGATGGTACTGCAGCAGCCTGGGAACTATAGTAGTACTATTCAGTGTGGGGCCATTTGGAATAAAATGGGCTTTCAAGCCTAGTTTCAGGCCACGTGGCCTTGGAAATTCAGGCTAAGTAATGGGTTGTCATGACCCGTCCTCGGGACCCATGCCGTGACAACATCAGGACAACCTTCCATTGGTTAGGGGCTTGCGACTAGCACCAAAAGCGTAAATCCCAAAAATTGGGAAGGCATTGCCTTTTAAAAATATAATCACACACAACAGAGTATAAGCTGAATGAAAAACACTAAGTAAAAATGTATACAGAATGAGTGATGAAAAGTAAAGGGGCTGTAAATACATGCCCAACTGTAGTGTACAAGTACAACTGTAAGGATCAAAAATTGTTGAAAGGTGTAAACGAGCTCATGGATCGTCCGCCATAGATCCTACTTGATGGTTAGGTACATATAGCCTCCACAGAACTCCATGTTTGTCTGTCTCCTCCGTGTACCATCACGTCATGTGGTCCACCTCCTGGTACCATCCATTCCTGCCCACTTATCCTCGGTCAGCGCTGTTCTTCATCTGTAACCAACACAATGAGGTTCGGGCAAAGCCCGTGCAGGGGTGAGTATAACGATACTCAATAGGGACCCCGAGACCACCATGATCTCTCAAAATCCACTATGGATAAACCATAGAGTATGAAAATCAACGAAAAGCCATTACATAGTTATATGCCCACACATATAACTAAGTTATCAAGTAAACAATCTCAGTCATGAGGTAAACACAAAAGTCACTGACTCAGCTCAAACCAAGATTTTATTCTCGAGGTAGTAACATGTAACACTCCCAGTCAAACTATCGAAACCTCGGCTGCTAGAGTAATCCTATTGTATAGAGTGTTGTGGGCCTTCTGCATCACACAGAGGCACTTCCCACTATCCTGTACTTCTAAGGTACTCCTCCTATTAAGTATCATGGGTCCACTACATCAAACAGATGCACTCCCCACCATGGGTTTGTCACGTCACATAGAGGGGATACCCCTCCTAGCCTTATGATGCACTCCTTCTATCAAGTATCGTGGGACTGCTATGTGACATAGAGGCGCTCCCAAATGTAGGTCTTCCGCGACACCAAGGCGCTCCCCACTGGGCTAGTCGAAACACTACAAGTGAAATCGGTAAGCAGAAGTCAGGTCTCACCCAGCTACTAGGTCACCACACTTTTCCCGCTCTTCCCTAGAAGGATCCACTCCAAAATTTACTGGTCTATGCTCTAACTTCCATGAAGTCATGCGAAGAAGTGTCTCAAGGGTCTGCCATGTCATAGAGGTTTCAAAGCAACTGACTTCACATCTATCAGATGCATGGTGTGTGAGTTATTAGCTTTTTTTGTCCTGAAGGCCCGGTTGGATTTGTGTCAATCCAACCCGATAGTATCTCAACATTACCCTGAACATTAGTTGGGTATACACAAAGGGACCATCGTGCTATATGAAAACCATCACCGTTGACGGTTTTCCAAATGAACATCCGGGGAAAAAGATGTGGTGAAAGGATATAAAGGTTCATTAATGGGCATGATCCCGGTATGACCTGGTGGGACCGACAGAACCCAACCCAGACTAGGCTGACCCGGTCAGCACGCAAGGTTCGGCGCAGTCCGCTGGTCCCAACCTAGTGGAATGAGGGGGCGGTTCGTCCCAGTGGTCGCCGCGTAGGCTGATCGGCCCGGAGGCTGGGGCCGGTTCGGCCAGCACCGCGAGGGGCACGGCTCGGCGGCTTTTCCCAGGAGGTCGGCAGGGCGCTGCCAGGGCGCCGGGAGGCCGCGTAGGGCGCAGGCAGGTCATCATGGCACGGGCAGGCCAGCGGGACACAGGCAAGCCATTGGGGAGTCGAGCAACATGCTTGCAGGCCGGCGGGGCGTCGGGCAGCACGCAGGGAGACCGACAGGGCGTGCTGGAAGCACGTGGGTAGGCGGGGCAGTGGCAACTGGCCGGGCCGGTTCGGCATGGCTCGGGCCACTGCGGGCTGTCGGTTTTTGGTCGAGAACAATGGTGCACCACAGTGGCGGCGTAGTTCACGGAGGACGTGGGTAGCCGGACATTGTCGTCGGTGCCTTCGTCGCCTCGTTTCCGCTTTGTCTCTATGCCGAAAGAAACATCACAGAGATATTAGTGGAGGGAGTCAAGATATGTTAGGCTCGCCCGCACCCTCCACATTTAGGGATGATAACAATTGGTTCATTAAAGAGGAAGAAAGTTGAAGAATATTTGATTAAAATAAATCGCATCGATTCATTTTTAAACGAAGAAGGGAAAGAGTAAAGGAATAATACTCATAGTAAACCCCCTACCTAGATTGGTGGGTGTCAACAGTGATGTCGTGGGAAGAAGAGGCAGAGGATCGTTGTTCATCGCATC